>CM077128.1:1456875-2913750 GCA_039645545.1 Dendrolimus houi | reverse complement strand
CCCGTCCGATCTCTTGCCATCGTCGCGGAACAGTCCATTCAGCTCAAGAATGGCCGGTACTCCGGCGCTGACCAGTGGATGATGTCATTTGTAGCAGCATGGTACAAGTATCCTTCCGGCACTTTGAATACGTGACAAGCCACGTATTCAAAGTCAAGGGACTACAGCCGTTACTCCTAATCGAATAGATATAGCAATCCTGAAAGTAAGATAAGCCCGCCATTAATAGTTATTATTACCTACCTAATAACCGTCCTAATAACCGTCCTAATAACCGTAAATACCTAATAAGTCGTGGTAGCGTAATGGCTAGTGCACGCGTCCCAAACTCACAAGGCGCGGGTTCGATCCTGGCCGGAACGCATGCACCACTTAGGCAGTTTTATGACCTAATGCGCATATTGTTACAATGAACACGTGCTAACCTGTGAGTCAAACCTGCCAAGCCACCTTGAACAAGCATGGCGGGGGTATATTGTCCGTACCCCTATAGTGGGAGGCCCGAGCCCAGTAGTGGGACATTTATCGGGGCTATATTATATTTATTTGGTATTATTACCTAATAACCTTGCCGCTAGTAAAGCAAATAAGCAGTAAGTAAGATATAAAAATTACTTTCCCGGTGGTTTTCTATCTAATTAATCATCGAATCTTGTTGTTTTTGGAACCCTACCCCATATCCATTTTGGCTAAAACGAAACCCTTACGAATCCGTCACGTTCTGTACTATACGTCTTTCTTTGGTACGACTATTTGATACATGTAAATACCGTTTAAAAAATTAACGAAGTTACGTACAACAGAATATAATATGCAAAAAGACGTACGACTGGAGTTTACTGCACAGCGACAGCGACTGAATGCGGCCGAATAATGGTGGTTACAGTAAAAACATACAGACAGACAGATAATTTATTCTATTTAGTCAGTAGACAATACACATATAAATATAAAACACACACAAACATATTAATTAAATATTAAAGTCATATAAATAATATCAAAGCACCTGACAGAAATGTAATAGTCATTTTGCTAAAACTCATCTTGGTAAGCAAGCTAATATAGAAGAGGTGAATATTTACATAACATACAGTTTTACTTAAATTACTATAACTAACAAAAATGTCCAGACCGATTTCAATGTTTTTTTGTACTCTCTAATACACAGATGATTTAAAAGAAAAAGAACCTTTTTTTAATTACACGTAGATTCATTATTCTACTCCTCATAAAATTTCCATACCAGGGGCCTTATATGAAAATCGATTCATAAAGAGTAAAACTCCAATAAGCTCGAAAGAAAGTTTTTATTTTTAATAATAAAACCATTTATTTTTGTCAAACCTGGTGTGTGCGACTGCTGCCGGAAATAGAGTTACATGAAATGACAGCTCACCAGTGCTCCCCTCCATGGCTACCAAGAATAAAGGATTCTTAAGACTAACTTAAATAAGCTTACTAAGATATAAAACAGAAACAATTATTAGAAAGAAAAATGTGTGTGCGTGAGGGTGTGTATGAATGTGTGTGTGCGTGCGTGCGTGCGTGTGTGTGCGTGTGCGTGTCTGGGTGTGGGTGTGTGTGGAAGTGGGAAGAAAATGAAAGCAAAACAAGTTCGCAATTTCGTTGTTGTAGTTTATATTATAAATTGTTTGATAAAAACTGTATACTATTAGGCTGCCCAAAGTAGGGTGTAGGGTACAGTTGGACAGTATTTAATTAATATAATACATACATGCGTATTATCATGCTTGTTTCCCATAGGGATAAGCAGAGACGATGGATCTCCACTTGCATACACCTTTTGCTTCAAATATTTTATTAATATCTTCTTAATACACGTTTATAATAAATGCATTTAAACGTAGAATTAACTAAGACATGCTATGTAATTAATAATTACAATTATCATTAAAACACGCGTTTTATACTGATGTGGAAACGAGAGATATCTAGACCTTCCTACTACATTTACAAAATAACACCATCTAGTAGAAAACTGTAGCAACAAAACAACTAATAAAGGTAATCAAATCAACAAATGCGTCTTGTCGTGCCATTTTGTAGTTTTTAATAATAAAATTTCCATTACAAACATACTTTTTAATTACAACATTTTGGCAATATTTGTACAGATAAAATACCACACATTCAACTAATCATTAAATAGGGCTATTACAAGCACAAAGCTGCATGTAGTAACAGTTGAGCACCTTGAAAACACATTTCTAAATGCTCACAAAACCATTGTTGAAGTTAGTCACTGAATAGATTAAGAGAGGGCGCTAAACAGCTATACTATTACTACCTCGCCATTCACCATGAAAGTATTGTCAACTATGTATTGCTATAAATATATTGAAGATTAACCCATGATCAAGTATCAGAAGTGTTAAAGAGAGGTCAGGTAATAAGCATCTTATCTTATACTTAAAGCTGAAGAGCTTGTTTGTTTGCTTGAACGCGCTAATCTCAAGAACTACTGGTCTGATTTGAAAAATTATTTCAGTGTTAGAGAGCCCGTTTATCGAGGAAGGCTATAAGGCTACATATTATCACGCTAAGACCAATAGGAGCGGAGCACCAATGAAGAATGTTTCAAATTCGGGGGGTTTTTTAACTTACTTTTTTTTTAACTATTCCACGCGGACGAAGCCGCGGGCAGAAGCTAGTTTCAAATACAAGTGCATGTCTGAAGAGGTTAATTAAAGTGCGTAAAGCGAATGTTGTTTGTCAGAATCGTCGCAAGTGGAGATCCATAGTCTCTGCCTATCCCCATGGAAAACAGGTGTGATATTATGTATGTAAGACTAACGACCATCTACGGGCACGGAGATGAGATAGGAGGGATGACATAGACGATTATATGAGGGATGAGAAAGAAAGAAACAAGAGCTAGGATTAAATAAAAAAAGTTTACCTCTCATTTATACATTGTATGGCGGTTACACATAATCTTCTCTTCTATCTATACAAATACAAAAGGAATCGTAGAAATCTATGTACGTGAATAACTTGAAAGAGTTTATCGATTTTGAATAATTTTTTTGGGTGTGTTTAAGTGGGTCTCCGGATTATTTCGATTCACAATTGCAACCGGTAGGTGGCGCTAGGATCGGGTTCTATTTTTTCAGGGCAGGACAACATCTGCCGGGATCTCTAGTTTTTAATATTTTTCACTACAGTGTTGTGCAGTAATGTGTTGTAGTAGTAAATAGTTTATGAATTACCTACGTAATGCTACTTTTTATCCATACAAAACTCACTTGTTTCCGACTGAAATGATGGTGAGATACATAGACAGATGAACAGACATGATGATTTCATAAGGATTCGGTTTTTTCAGAATCAGTTACCAGGAACACATTAATGCCATGGAAGATAGGACGCCACTTAGTATGAGGCGCAACTTATGTTGGTACTGTTACGAATTTTTGGGATGTGAATTTAAAATGCCATTGGAATTACCACAAAGTTTATTAGAACTACGTACTATAACGTTATAACGTAATGACTTTAAACGTGCAAAGTCCGTCGTTATAAGATACTCGTTCCGAGAGTGCACTAGGTAACGCCTCTATCGCAGTTGAAACTCAATCCCCGACGGATGGACCTTATATAATTATTTGTAAAAATAGCCATAGCCTCCTTACAACGTGCTCACTAGTCCTTGGAATTTTCACCTTGTAGCTTTAAGGCTTCTAAAAATATGCAAACAATAGAAAAGAAATCTTTATGACGTCTTACCGGGTGGTACACAAAGGGAATTAATGGGAACAATAGATCACTTAAATTCGAAGGGGAAATAAAACACCTGTAAAGGATTAGTATCGGTTAGCAACAATACTTTGGCGGCTATCCATCTTCTAGACACAGCCATAACAGCCGGGCCTGCTGCCGCGCACCATAAAGTCCTGAACGCCGCAAATATGTGTCCGTTGGTAAAGGATACGTCGCTTTCGGGGTTAAGACACTGGATCCGTGGGGGTCTGGAGCTCATCACCTCTATCAAGACCTATCAATGTGTCTAATTGAAGTCTCACGTAAACAAAAGATTTGTTTTCGTCCGAGGCAACGCATCGGTGTTGCCGTCTAACGTGAAAATGCGGCCAACATTTTGGGTACACTTCCCGCCAACAATATTTTGGAGTAAATTTTTTACTTATAGATTTATGTTATGGCATGGAAAAAGAATACTTCCATGGTATAGGTAAATAATAATAACAGCCCATAAACTTTCCATTCGAGCTCGGGCCTCCCGTTTATTTATAGAGGAACGGATAGTATACCCTACACGCTTGTACGAGGTGGATTGGCGGGTTTCACACATCAGTTATCTCGAAATGCAGGTTTCATCACGATGTTTTCCTTCATCGTTAGCACGTGGTAGTTGTAATAATATGCATATTAGGTCAGAAAACTGTCTAAGTGGTGCATGCTTTTCGGCCAGGACTTGAACCCGCACCATTTGAGTTTGAGACGCGTACGCTAACCATTAGACTATCACTGAACTCATAATAAAGAGCAATTAAGACCTTCACGAAACTTGCAATGAACAATCTTTCACTGATTTATTACCGAAAAATTCGTACATTTGCCCTCTACCATCAAGTGTGGAGTGCATTGCCCCAAGAATTGAAGTACCAAATTTAAATTATACCTCCCTCCTTGTCTTTCACTGTAGAAAGAAGAAGGACGGCTGGTGGTTAGTCGTGGATTTTGTACGACAATATACAAAAGTTTAAGGCAGGTTACGTGTTAAATTTAAGAGTTGTCGTAGGTTCAAATTTGTTACAGTGAGGGAGGGTATCCACAAAGGGGTATTTGACAGCCAAATCAACTGACATTTTTTTATCATGATACAAAAGTCTGAACCGCCTGTTGTATGGATATACTGCGCTGTGACGTCACAATTCTAACAAATCAAATAGCGCATTGATTATTTATTCGTAATTTTATTTCGGGAAAACATAATCAAAATACATATACACACTTACATTAGAATAAATTATAAAAGTAAGACATACATACATACTCACATACCATACATACAACAAGTTATAATTTCAATACACATGCGTATGCATACATACATACCTTGCATTGCGCAACAGTGTTGCGCAAGACTGATGTAGGTACATAATACCCTATCAGCAATCATCGCTAAGACAGCGTTGGTGCTAGCCTGCACCCGATCCCAGTCGTAGTTCGCACCATGGTCGGGAGCCAGCCAGGATGGGACGCCGCCTCTTCCTTCTGCGAGCACGTCATACTTTCGAAGGAGGAGGCGAAGCGAGAGCGTGAGCGGACGTACTTGCTCCACTCCCGCCAAAGGAGGAAGCGCCGACACCGGAGGGCGGGATTCAACCTTCTGCCACCGTAAGCAGCCCCTTAGGGTATAGGAGTTCTCACTCACTTGCACATACCGTCGAGATCAGAGCGCGAGTGTTCCGAGCTCGCTCATCTCTCCTCCCGTGGGACGCGTTATAAGCCGCCCCACGCCCCGGATTAGACCAAGAAGATGCTGGGAGATAAAAATAGTCCCCTGGCAGTGGATGAGGCCTATGTGCAAGGCCCCTGCCTGCCAGGGCACGCAGAGTTGGGACTGTCTTCCCGTTTCCCCGTCACCCTGGCATAAGGCGCAGGACGGAACACCCAGGGGATTTACTGGGTATCCCTAACTGATGAGTGGTAATAGCGTGGCACTAGTTCTGACTGGGCATGCCAGTGCCACCCCGACCTGGCGAATCCCACACACGGGTTGCGAACTATCCCCACAAGCTTCTGTGCTTGTCGAGGCTTATGGTCCTCAATCGGATCTCCCCTGGCTAAAACAAATGGCCCACACCCGATACACCAGGGACTCGCTGCGCTTCCTAATGGTGGCCTGAAAGCAATCGGTAAGCGTCAGTGCAAACATGCCCGAGGCATTGAAGTAGCGGGGCAGCCCCAACACCGTCCTGACTGCGTTATAGTTAATGGACACGAAAGGCCGTGTAGCTTCTTCTGTGAATAACTAGCCCACAGACTGCACACCTAGAGAGGTTTGTAATGTGCTTTGAAAAGCGTTACCTTAACTCTTGTGAGCATCGTGCAAACCTGCGATCAATCATAGCTCTATTGTTACCAGCTTCCTAATGTTGCCGAAGCCTTCCCGAAGGCTACCTTGAGTGGTCAGCTACTTCGCCTTGTAGTACGCTACCCTCCGCATTCTAAAAAGACATGGGCGGCTGTTTCTTCTGTCTCCAGGCAAGCTCTGCACAGGGGGCTATTTGTGACACCTATATTAATAAGTGTAGCTTTTGACAATTCAATGAAAACCTGATTAAATAAATGAAGTGTTAAAAGAACGTATAAGTGAAAGTAAATAATTCAAAATCTTTTAATATTGTACTCACATATTCTAGATACTAAATATTATTGTATAACGCCTGTTTCCCAAGGGGATAGAAGCGTCAATGAATCTGCACTTGCTACGAATTCGAATAAACTATTCGCTTCATCTGCTTTCAATAACCGCTTCATACATGCACATTGTCGGACGTCCTTTTCACTACTACTTTTTACTTTTAAATAGATACTAATTATCACATAAATACAATAAGACAAAGAAACAATAAAAGGAAAGAAAAATATTATTATAGTTATAATAATGACATGACGTACTAAAATTTTATGCTGCAACACATCCCCATCCATAAATTCGTTACAAACTTGGCAAGATAAAAAAAAAATGTCCGTAGGCGATGGTAACTGCTTTCCATCAGATCCATCTGTCTGCTGAACTCATGCAGTAACAAATAAAAAATGTAATAAGACTTTTTTGTAGAGCAGTCAAATTTCTTAAAAAATATTAGAGAATAAGATATAGCAACCTCCTATATGTGTATTATATTCTTTAGGGGTTTATTTATAGTATATTTATGACTGATTTAAGTCTTATGAAATACTAGCCGATCCGGCGAACTTCGTACCGCCATATTTTCTGAATTCCTAAAAGACTTTGTTTCATGACACAAAAACAAAATCGCTCCAGGTGATTAGGAGGATTCTAGAACCCTATCTCAGCGCCACCTACCGGTTCTAATTGCAAATCTAAGCTATTGGGTAAGCCACTCAAACACACAAAAACAAAATCGCCAAAATCGCTCCAGGTGATTAGGAGGATTCTAGAACCCGATCTCAGCGCTACCTATCGGTTCCAATTGTGAATCTAAACCACACGGGGACCCATTCAAACACACAAAACATATATCATCAAAATCGGTCCAGCCGCTTAGGAGGAGTTCACTGTCAACACACGTACAGAAGAATTATATATATAGACATGTAATACAATAAGACGTTGATTGAAAGTTTTAATTAAGATTTTCTATAGAATTAAGAACGGGCTGGGGGCCAATTCTGCTATTACTATCTCGTCAAAATCACCGGATACTATCGACTACGATAGTAGTACTATCGACTACGACGCTATTGGAATTAAGAGAAATCAGGCAAAGCATTGTTTGCCTGATTTCTCTTAATTCCAATAGCGTGTCCGTGGCACACTACTCTATAAAGATTTATAAGCGAAAACTCGCGAAATAAATGTTTAAAATATTGGTAGCGTTTCAACATAGATTTGAGCTAACGCCATTTCTACTAATGTTAATATCAGTTTATTTCTACTACTGTCCCACTACGACGAATTCGAGAAGATATTGTGGATTTAGTAGAATACGTATTTTTGGCACTATCACAATGGATCCGTACGTAGAATATATATTCGCTACGCCATGATATTGGTATACTAGGAATTGGACTTCTGGTGGCTTCTGGCCTCGACCAGCCGTTTTTTAATATGTTTAAAAGTCTGTGAGAACTTAGCCGCCACGAACACAACGTCTCCACCCCAAACGGCTCAAATATAAGTATGTATACCCCGTTCCAAGTTTCACATATTTGTGCCATTTGAAGTGTTTTTTTTTAAATAGATGAGCACTGTTGTCTGTAACGAGATTTTAGTCAGTCTGAAAGAAAGAAAAAACGTTTATTTGGTCATCACAGCGAGACACATGGCGATGAATTGTACGACGATCTATAACAAAAAAGAAAAAAAAAGTCTCGCGATGACACCAAAAAAGTGCAGTTCAGCATATGCCAGGCAACAGGTGCCTGACGCTGGTTTTCAACTGCACTCTAGGACGGACGGATGTTGCACTGCTATCTACATATATATATATATATATACACACACACACACACACACATGTATGTACGTGTGTGTGTGGATAGTGTGAATAATAATAAATTAATACATAGGTATACATATAATCTATCATTGCTTCTACAGTTTGGCACTCACTGACTTTACACAGTATTTAAAAAAATCTTATAATGATTACATTTTTCGTTTGAGGTGTTAGCCAGAAGTAGTCAAAAATTTAAAATCCTAATTTAATTATGTCAATTGTAAAATTGATATAATTAAAATTATCGTATTATCAACAATGACGTCGGTGTTATTTCCTGATTACGTTAAGTTTATGTTTTTATACCAAAAAAGGTAGGAAAATCTAGAAATGTTGGAGGCCAGAGTACAGCAGCAAATTGTTTATGGATACATTATAAGGAACCCGTTGTTTCATGCAAAGTGCCATTATAGATCGTAGATAACGTAGAATATGAATAATTCAAAACTTCCTAAACGTAATAAAATTAATATACACTTGAAGCTTTAAATAGGAAAAATCTTAATAACTTCACCAGTAGACCAATAATCATGGAAGCAACTGGACAACGGATCATAGGGACATCAACAGACTGCTTTCAGCATGATAGGTAAGCAAATTCATTAAAGAATTAAGAATTTATTCAAAGCCATTAACATAGTGACGTTGCACACAGAACGTCGTAATACTTGGCAAGCACTCTATCGAATTGTATTCGAATAGATCATTCGATATAAGTTGTTACACGAGTATTTATTTTAAATTTTTGAAGTAACAAAGTATTTTATTGTTAGTTTTATTAAAATTTATTTATTTGTTTTACTAATTAAATATTACATAAGTAGAATTAGTTTAATAAATTACTATTATTACTTTATTTATATAACAAAATTGGGTCGTTTTGGTCTTACGCCAAAAGGAATGTTTGCACTGAAAATCAGCGTTGTGTCGGATATAATTCCGGCACAGCAATATGCTGAGTGCAAACCTTGTCTGCTGAAAATGCATCGTACAAATTCTCAAATTATGCTATGTGTATAATAATGTATAAAGAATGTAATTACGTTGCTATTTCTTCAAATAAAGTTTTTCTTTCTTTCTTTCTTTAGTGTACAGAAACAGTTTGGTATCTCAAACAACTGCTGTAGTATAAAACTGTGTTGCAGTTGTTAGCGCCCACTTCCAGACAACTCGTTTATTATACAATAAAAAAATAAAAAAATAAGTTTATACATTTGGAAATAACTTCATGTTACTATTTGTAATGTATGTAGAAATGTATAGGTGTGTGAATGTGTGTATATATGTATGTATATTGTATGTGTATATATGTATGGCATGCATTTTAGAGGGCTAGCAACTAATGGTAAGTCTTGATCATTCAATGACTAAAGCTTCCTAGTCTCATTCAAATGTTGGGAGTTCGATTCCTGGTCAGGAATATTATGTTTAGGGGGAACATAGCCTAAGGTGCGTAAAACAGTTGGTTTAGAGAATCACCTAGTAAAATCGACATGTGTCTATGTATATTAGTATCTACCAATATATCTAGATATATAGAGTAAGATATAACATAAAACTCATCATTCAACTGTTTTTTGACACTTGTCATATTCGCAATACGAATCTGCGAAAGCAGCCGCTTTGAATCTGGGGACCTCCCCAGAGTGAAGCTTCTGGCTTTTCTAACCTAATAGGTATAGTAGTCTCCTTATAAAGCAGCTATACTCAACCTTTTTCTTATAAGGGCCACATAGACGTATTAGATAAGGTACAGCGAAGAGGTTTGCGGCCCACCGGATGGAAAGTGGTTACCGTCATCTATGGGCTTATGCAACACTAAAGCCGTTACCAATGTCATTGTGCAACTATTAGTATGTCAGACGGGCTACATACAAAAGCTTGGCGAGCCACATGCGGCCCGCGCGCAGCGGGTTGAGTATCGCTGTTCTATAGTTTAACATTATTAGTCCATAATATCCCACTTTTGGGCTCAGGTCTCCCAGTTTATAAGGGAAAACAGACGGTACACCCGCCATACTTGTCCAAGACGAGTTGTCGAGTTCCACAAATATTTTATCACGATGTGAAGGTTTCATCGCGATGTTTTACTTCACCGTCAGCATATGGTAATTGTAACACACATTAGATAGGAAAAACTGGGTATGCGGTTCATGTTTCCCGACCAAGTTTCGTGTCTGCATAATTAGAGTAGCCATGGTAGCTTAGTGGTTAACGCAGTCCTGTCCTAAACTCAAAGGGCGTGGATACAAACCTGGTCGGAAAGCATGCGCCACTTAAACAGTTTTCTGACCTAATGTTCATACTGTTAATACCCACGTGCTGACGGTAAAGGAAAAAACATGGTGATGGAAAATGCACGTTGAGATAACCGATATGTCAAACTCGCTATTACGCCTTGGAAGAGCGTGACGGGTTTAATATCCATTCACCAATAAATGGGAGACCTAAGCTCAGCAATGTAACGTTTATGGGGGGGGTATTATCTTTATTTAATATTATAAATGCGAAAGCAACTCTGTCTGTCTGTCTGTTACGTTTTCACGGAAAAACTGCTGGACCGATTTGGCTGAAAGTCAATATATATATATATATATATTTTTTCGATGCTGAGGATGAACATAGGATATTTTTTATCCCGAAAAATGGGATAGTTTCCGGGATAAAAATATATTTGTCTTTCTGTTTATTATGCTTTTACGGAAAAACTATTAGACCGATTTGGCTGTAATTCGCTATATATGTGTTAATATTAATACCGAGGGTTCACAAGGGCTACTTTTCATCCGGGATAATGGGATAGATTTCTGTAACGTTATCCCAGAAAATATGATAGGTTTTTTATTTGTGGTTTGCCATTTTCGTTATTTTGGTCGTTTAGATAGTTTTGCTAGGTTTGATCGGTTCAGTAGTTTTGGTCGTTCCGGTAGTTTTGGTTGTTTATGTAGTTTACAGATAGATAAACGAGGGACATATAAATAAAACTAGAAAGGGTTGAAAGGGGATAAAAGTTAGTATGGGAGATCAATAATTTCTCAAGTTTATAAATACAAATATTCATAATCTATACAAAAAATCCGATAGTAACTCGATCTGTCGGACCGAAAATGGACATAGATATTATTCATCCCGGGAGATGGGATAGTTTGCGACATATAACGAAGTAAATCTTCCGAGGGCAAATAGCACCGGCATAAAAATACAAGACAAAGTAGCCTGTATTAACGCCTGCTCTATAAACAAGAGGTACGCACTAGAGTTTGATCCGCGTTGCAGCCGTGGGGTAAACTCTAGTTATTATATTATTAGACTGAGATGCTAGTGCTTTGATCACTTAGCTACTACGACGTGCTTCACTTCCATGGTCTAGGTGTCCATTGAAGATGACAAGCACTTATCATGAGGTGGATAGCCCATACAATTTGCATTCTATAAAAAGTAATTCTGTAAATCAACACAAACACACTTAGCCCACCAAATTGTGCCGAAACCTTTCTCCGACAGTTACGCGATCGGCGTTTGAACCCAGTCCGGGGTGACATTGCGCCAATGCATGATAAGTCTGAACCATTTCGATACTTGCATTGTTGCCCGCGGAAAATATCCTTTTACATGGCCTTAAAGCCTGACACAATTGCATTAGTTATCAAGATAGTTAACTTGTGGATAAGTCCTTATCATCGTTTGGTCTTAGACGAACAAAATACATAAACCGAGCCCCGAGCTCTCGGAGTGAAATCGATAGCTACCCAGTGCGGTACGAGAGCTAGTATTAAGTAATAAAATCAGTACGTATAAAGGTGGTAGTTTCCAATTAATACAATATTACTAAACATAAAGACGCAAACCACGTGTATATTACATATATTTTGTATCACAAGTTTTTATAAAACTGCTTCACTTCATTTGACGCTTTTGTTCACATAGGCTCCGTCTTTGACTTTTTCGTCTGTACGTTTGATCGATAATAATTAGACGTCGCTTGAAACAATTAGAAGTTTTTTACATATAGTTTTGCATATATGTAGGACTGTAGGTACTTCACATTTATTTGTATAGAAAACTATATATACTTAGTTTGACCATAAATAATGTTACAATTAAAAAGAAACAAAATATTACATTTGAATTTGGAATCTGTCATTTTTATATGATTGTTCATTGCTTTTTTCTCGTTTTGGCGTCAATACATTGTACAACATTTTGCGATATTAAAATGGAGTGTGCCGATAAAGAGAACCGAATCGCTGTGATTGCAATACACAAAGTAGGTATGGAGCCAAATGCAATTTTTAAAACTCTCCATACGCTTGGTATTAGTCAAATGTTTGTGTACCGGGCTATTAATAGATACAATGAGACCTCCTCTGTTTGTGACAGAAAAAGATCTGGCAGTCCACGTAGGGTTCATACGAAAAAGGTGGTCAAGGCAGTAAGGGAAAGAATTCGAAGAAATCCTGTCCGAAAGCAAAAGATTTTATCTCGGGAGATGAAGATATCACCTAGAACCATGTCGCGTATTTTAAAAGACGACTTAGGACTTGCAGCCTATAAGAGACGCACTGGTCATTTCTTAACTCATAATTTAAAAAACAATAGGGTGGTAAAATCGAAACAACTACTGAAGCGGTACGCAAAGGGAGGTCACAGATTTTTTTTGTTTACGGATGAGACATTTTTTACAATTGAGCAACATTTTAACAAACAATATGACCGTATTTATGCTCAAAGCTCTAAGGAAACTTCTCAATTAGTCGACAGAGTGCATCGTGGGCATTATCCGTCTTCAGTAATGGTTTGGTGGGGTGTTAGCTATGAAGGAGTGACTGAGCCATATTTTTGTGAAAAAGGTATCAAAACATCGGCACAAGTATGTCAAGATACCATTCTTGAGAAGGTAGTTAAGCCACTTAACAACACCATGTTCAATAACCAAGAATGGTCCTTCCAGTAAGACTCGGCGCCGGGTCATAAAGCTCGGTCCACGCAGTCTTGGTTGGAAACGAACGTTTCGGACTTCATCAGAGCTGAAGACTGGCCGTCGTCTAGTCCCGATCTTAATCCACTGTATTATGATTTATGGTCAGTTTTAGAGAGTACGGCTTGCTCTAAACGCCATGATAATTTGGAGTCCCTAAAACAATCCATACGATTGGCTATGAAGAATTTTCCCATGGAAAGAGTGTGTGCATTGATAACTGGCCGCAACGTTTAAAGGACTGTATTACAGCCAATGGAGACCACTTCGAATAAGCTTTTTATATTTTAAATTGTTTTATATTTATATATAAAACTAACACACTGTAAAACTTATAAATGTTATTTGCAATAGAAAAAAAAATCTTTGTTACAATGTTTATGGCAAGACTATGTACTATATGTGTATTTAGAGAGAGAGAGAGGGAGCGGAAACTAACTAACTTATAATCAAGTAATTATTAATATAAGTTATATTGTTTATCGCATCTAATAACACAAGTAATACATTTTTTTGCAGACATCCCAATGGAATGTCTAATGGACTACAGACACAAACAAATTCAAATGAGTAATTTAAAATCATTTTAATAGCCGTCTTTAATGCCTATATTTTAATAATATGCATTGCATGATTTAATTAAAATATTATCTCATTATTTGACACACTGATTCTTATTGTGATTACACGTAGCTCGCAAAATGTTACGTAGTAACTAATTTTATATGAAAACATCGCTAACTAAAAGTACTCTGGTCCATGCTAGCTCAAATTTTAACTTTCTTTATTTTCTAAAGTTGACCGTTTACGGCGTTCTAACTTGTTTGAAAAACCGTACTCTCCGATATCAATTTTAAAAATCAAGTAACACATAAAATCACGGCTACGTTTAATAGAATTTCCGTCATTACATTTCTTTTCAATCCTCGATCCAATAAATATGAATACAGCATTAGTCGGAATGAATGGTTGCCAGGCAACTAACAAATGATCAAGACCTGTTATCCACGATATCACTTCAATGTTCATTGCACTCGAGTTGCAGTGTATGGATGTACCGACTTGCATTTTTTTCATTTTATGGTGTCCTTGAATTTTAAGTTAAGATTACGACACGAAATGATCGTGAACGACATAAAGCTGGTTCATGTTGTATTTACTTATATGCACTTTTTAATTGCATACAATATGAATAAAATACATCATTACGTAACACTAGAGAGAATAAATATGTTCTCTCAACGCATATTGTTTTCATAGAGAAAAGATAAATAAAATCCGGTAAAAAAAAATATTCATAAAGAAATTGTTTTCGAGTTTGTTGAAGACAATCTGTAATCCAGGTAGAAAATGATTGTTTTTCTTACATTTAATACAAGATTATAATAGCATGTTAAAAGTTTTATCATTATTACCTATCCAAAAGGACTTAACTTTATTGGGCCTATCTAGCCCGACTTTCCCGTAACATAAATATTTTATAGGACATTTCTTCCTTCGAAGGGGTTTATTGGGGAAATTATGTTAATTTTCTGATAAAATGTATTTCTTTTAACAGCATTTTATCGTGTTATAAAATTCTTTGAGGTCTTCAGCGTATTTGGTGGCAAGTACCTATGGAGCTACAAATATTCACAAGTGATACATATGTATAGTTAATACAGGGTGGCCAGAACAATGCCGTCCAAAAAAATTTGTTAGATTACCTAAAAGGGTACCCGGATTACCCCATGTATGGTATGCTGAACGAAAATGTTTAGTTTTCGAGTTATTAATTTTTGGGAAATATCGACCCCAATGTCTTCAAATATTTTTTATTTTATTTTTTGGTATGATTATTTGCAAGTTTTTTATGTAACTAAATTCGTGAATTGTACTTTTAAACGTAAAATATTAAGCACTCTAATATCATTATAAGATACAAAAACTGAAATTACTAATTATAAAACCTAAAACTAATTACTAAAATGAGATTACTTACTTTATCGCACGTTCCATTGTGTGGTGCGTAATTTTTCATTGTCGAACAATGTATACAGGCTTAGTAAATGCATTTTTTGTGCAAATGTGTTGAAAAATTAATTTAATCTGTTTACCTTTTAATTACTATTTGCATGCCTGAAAAGGCAAAAACATATGAAACAGAACATAACATATTGTCATTTAGTGTTTTTACTAAACGTGTTTTTAAGCAAATAAATGATTTGATTTTACCTGAGAAGTCGATTAAGCGCTTTGATAGTTTTTCATAGAGCCTAAATTCCTCAATGTTGTCTTGTTTACTGTTGTAAACGAGACTCAGACTCAGTAGTTGGTGGTAATGGTGGATGCTGGCAGTACTTTGTTGTTGGAGTGCTGGTGGTTTCTTCTTGTAGGGTGAAGAAATACACCCTGTTATTTTCAGATATTTATTCTTGAAGCAGTAGTACTTGGATGTCGATCCTTAGAGTTGCCGGTCGAGCTTAGTGGTAGTTGAAATTTAAAAATCGGATTTTACGACTATTAGCAACTCATTGCAACATACTAGCAACTTTGCAGTAAATCAATCATAAAATTATTTTGAGCGTTTTATAGTGTTATAGTAGGGTAGTACAGCGTTATGTAGTGCTTAAACATATTTTTAGTCCTTCAGAAGAGTATTGTGATGCATTGGGGATTTTTTTGCAATTTATCCAAAACATTTGATTGTGTCCATCACGAATCACTGATCAGGAAACTTAACCACTACGGTATAAAAGGCTTGGCGACTTTTTGACATCTTACCTTAATAGTAGAATTCAAAGAATCGAGATCAATGGCAAAAAGGTCTCCCGGGGCTCCAATTAATATGGGACTCCCACAAGGATCGATTCTCGGCCCCTTTCTGTTTCTCGTTTAAATAAATGATTTATCTTTTTTGGTAAAAAATAATCATGATATTGTTTTGTTTGCTGATGATACGTCTTTAATTTTTAAAATAATGCGTGACAAAAGAAATTTTTACGACGTAAACAACGCATTTTAAATTATAGTACACTGGTTTGGCGTGAATAATTTACTTTTATATAACAAAAAAATCTGACACAAATGTTAAACCTGATGTACTATTAAATGGAGAAATTCTGGAAGTTGTAGACAACCGCTTTTCACGAAAAAGATAAGTTTCATGATTGACATTGATACTGCTAGTTTGGTTTATTTTAGATACTTTTACAGCATCATGTCTTATGGTATTCTATTATGGGGTATCGCAGCTGATACAAATACTATTTTTATCCTGCGGATGCATGCTATTCGCTCAATTCACAATATGGGAGCAAGGTATTCCTTACGTGATAAGTTCAAAGAAATAAACATTTTAACTGTAGCTTCACAGTATATTTTTAAAAATTTTTTTATGTTAAGAATAATATCTGGGATTTTCCCAGATTAGGCGATGTACATTTTAAAAATAATAGGTACAAAAATAAATTGCATACTCCCACGTGTAGGAACTCCCCTTCAAGAGCTTTCGGTAAATAATTTTAAAAAATTAGTAAAGCAAAGTTTTTACGAGAAAGCTACTAGAATATGACTACAGATTTTCTACACGACCGTATCGAATGGGAATAATCCAATCGCTACTCTTCTAGTAATTATTTATAAAAATTAATTTGATATAAACCTTACATTAATATTAAAAGTGCTTTTAAAAAAAATACGACATAATAAATATGAAGTAAAGATATGTTGCTAGGGAGTTTGTCACGCCACTTCTGCTCCTTTAACAGTAATTAAAATTGCTTTGGAAGCGGTGGTATACTCATGACTTTCAATAAGTAATCTGTAAGATTCCATTTTGAAATAAATACAATCATTTTCATTTATATTAATGTAGCTTAAATAAGTTGCAGCGTCAGAAAAACCCTATTATTATATTATATTCATAACAAAACTACGTTTTAACGGTTTTAAGCGCATTAATCTATTTGTATGTATTCATTCCAAATAAATCAACTACTATAACCCGTATCAATGAGATTGTTACGTCACTAATATATGTTTCGTTAGGTTAGGTCATGACTCCTAAACAAGCCGGGTCTTGCTCGGCCGACGCGCAAATGCGGCACAAAAAGGCAATAAAGACAACACACGCATAGGGCAATGCACTTTTTCGTGGCCGAGCCAGTCGAAAGTATCGGATACAGGTTCCCTGGACTGAATATTAATTTTATGTGTTACCTTTTTAAGGACATTGTATGAGGTACTTGAAATTTTCAAGTGCGCTTATAATATATAAAATTCTAAACATGCTGTATCTGTACATTGAAGCTATTTAATACAAAAACAACTGAAATAGACTATATAAACGATGGAGAACACGATGCATTTTTTCCTTGTATGTTTGTTCGGGATTCACATAAAAAGTACCGGGCCGATTTGGATGCGGTTTTCACTGATCGACAGGAAATTTTTAGACTTAAAATAGGCGCTCATCTTATCCTGGGAATCCCGCGGGACTTGTTCTGGGAATTATTTAAAATGGCTACATTTAAAAAATACGAATGCCATTGTTTTTTTTTACTGCATGTTACATTGTACATTTATTTATTTATGCTCGTGTATTGTATTCTCATTTGTGTTGTAGTTCTAAATAAATGTTTTTTCTTTCTTCTTTCTTTCTTTATTTCTTCCTTTCTTCTTTACTTTTTTCTTCTTTCTTAAATGTAGTTTTTTCACTGATCGATAGCAAATTTTATGTAATAAAATGTGTGATATATTTTATACCGGGAATCACGCGGGAATTTTCCGGGTGGATGGATGGATTGCAAGTGGATTCGAGAATGGTTTGGAGACAAATGGACCTAGTAGGTGGCGCTGCAATCGGGACCTAGATTTTTATTTTTCAGAGCAGGACAACGTCTGCCTGGCTTGCTAGTAATATCTGTAATATTAAGTCTGTTGAGACTTATAATATTATAGGTAGATAAATAAACATATAATTATTTAAGCCACATCTAGGCTCCGTAAAGTTTACAATAGTTTCGTGGGGCCACGTATAATACTCTTCAACAAAATGCCAGAAAACGTTTAACATCTTTTAATAATTAAATTAAAAAAATTGTAAACCAACGTTTGTGCGAGAAGGCTTATTATATGACGAAAGATTTTTAAGATCCGTAAAGCTAAATCAACTAAAAAAAATATGGAAAATCATGCTCTAATTTGATGCTAATTAGTTGCCACAATTAAAAATTTTTTGCTTTTTTTGTTAATGAATTGAGCGGCTGTGTCTAGTATAAATATTCTGGCACAGCCATAGTTGAAATACTGCTGAAAACGATTTTTAGATGACCGCACCGAATGTGTATAATTCAATCGCCACCAAGCTTTTTCAGTAATCATTCATATAAATTATTTTGTTAAACCTTGTATTAGTATATACTAATAAGAGTTATTATTATGAAGTAAAGATATGTTGCTGAGGAGTTTGTTGAGCCGCTATTCCTCCTTTAACAGTAACTAAAATTGCTTTGGAAGCTGTGGTAGACTCATGACTTTCAATAAGTAATCTGTAAGGTTCCATTCTGAAATAAATACACTCATATTCATTTTATAAAAAATAGCATCTATATATGAAAACTGGCCCAGGTTGTCTTTGATGAAATAGCTATAGGTATAATTTATTTTTATTTGGTTCGCAAACTGGCCAACTCAGCATACTTTTAAACAAAACTATAACATAGATAATATGGTTGCTCACTGGCCTTCTTTATGCGAACACAGCATGCATTATAGAAAGACATTGAGTACATAGTAATTTAAAAAGAAGAAATAAATAAAAATTTAAAAGGAGTGTGAAACTTCTTGATGTGCTTAACCGATGCATTGAAAATATCGAGCTCATGGCAGATATTAATGAAGCCATATATAGTCTATTTTCCTAATACGTTTGAAGAGTTGCGTCACATGTAAGCGGTGATAACATTACTTCCGCACCAATATGTTCTATTCAAGATGTATAAATAAAGTTAGATGGAGGGCAACGATTTAATAAATTACCACACAAAGCGATTTGACTAAGAAATAGATGGGAACATTCATGCTACTGATAATTGGATCTATTATCGTTGTTCAACGTATGAAATCGCCTCATAACGTTTCTATAATACATTATCCTGTCAATGTCGTGCTAATGAACGTCTGTCTTGTTCAAAGAAGATTTTTAGTTTATTTCCTAATTTAAAAGAAAAAAATAATGTTTATTTAGAGTTATTTAAAATTATAAAAGTCTACATAAGCAGTTTAATAAAAGCCGAAAGTTAACTAACTCTAAAAAGGCCCTAACTCAGCAAATGCTGGTTGATCACAACCAGCGCTGGTCTTCCGTTAGTGCCAATTTTGCTTGCGACTTCAATCGCGGGGGGATATTATTTTCCTAAGTTTTCGCGAATAGTGTATATAATAAAACTACGTTTTAAGAGTTTGATCACGGAAGACAAAGATGTCAAGTGTCAATGAGTATTGTTAAATTTTTATTTTGCCTACCGCCACCTTGTTCATTTTAATTTTGTTTATGGTTATTATTTTCTTTATGGGAGCCTAATCTAATTTACCACCTAAAATTATGAGATGTAGGCATCTTGCTGAAGAGTTTCTTGTGCCGCTTCTTTTCTTTAAGCCACTACTTGTAAATTAGATTAGGCTTCCCCTATAGTAAATAATTAACCATAAACACAATAAAATCTAAATAATTAAAATGAACAAGTTGGCAGTAAGCTAAATAAAATTTTAACAATACTCATTGGCACATGACATCTTTGTCTTCAGTGATCTTTTGGCCCAAAGAAATGTAATGAATTGTGAGGCTTTAAAAAATCTTTATATTTTTCAGTTACAAAAAGGAAAACATGCCCTAAATTCTATCTGAAACACGAGAAATCGCACAAATAAAATAAGTTGTCAATTACCACAATCGATTTATGTGAATCAATTTCAACAATTAATAATTCATTGGAGCCTCTAGTTGAGCGGGCGGCCTAGCTCACTGCAATGCTATAGCAACAGCTCCAGGTTCGATTCCTGATATGGTAAATTTCGGAAAAGAATTTTCTTTCGTTTTCGCGACTTGTATACATAATAAAACTACGTTTTAACGGTTTTAAGCTCACCAATTTATTTGATTTTTGTTATTCCGACGTTTCGATGGTTAGCAAGTACCACCTGTTTGGGAGCCGATCATCAAAACTATCAAGACCCAAACCCAGCAAAAACCAACTGCCATACCTCAGGACACTGTGAGCTCTTTCTGCGTGCACCGGAACACAAACCAACTTGACTGATATTTTCTTTTGTTTTTCCTTCCACCCATTTTAATATTATATAAAATGATTAGAGCTAGGCATGTTTGTTGAAGAGTTTCTTGAGCTGCTTGAACTCTTGAAGCCATAACATGTTGCGAAGCGGTGGTAAATTAGATTAGAATCTCAAAGAGTAGATAATAACCATAAACAAAATTAAAACCAAACAATTAAAATTAACAAATTGGCAGTAGACTAAATAAAACTTTAACAATACGAGTACACGCTCACACTTAACATATTTGTCTTCCGTGATCACGGCCACTGAAAAGTGGCCGAAACGTCGGAATAGCAAAAATCAAATAAATTGCCGTGCTTAAAACCGTTGAAACGTAGTTTTATTATGAATTTTCTCCGTTATTTGTGGTCTGGGTGTCTGGGATCGGCCCCAGAGTATAACCATAACACAAGCGTAACTTGCTTAATTTACAATACAATATGTGTTTTTCTGCCGATTATTTATTTATTTCACTTATATTCAAAGCAAATAAACGTACTACAATTATATAAAAATATCTTACATAACATAATAAAGAGAACTCCTTAAATCACTTTCGTATTTTTAGAATCTGGTCCCAAGAATGTATGTGTATCCATCTCCTTTTAGTACAAAATTTCATCCTATAATTTTCATTAAAGTAAAAGACGTAATGCCGATATTGACGGATAAACCAAATTAAACAATTCAAAGTAGAATTAAATAAAATAACGTAAATAGATAAAAGAAACTTGCAATAGTGGAAATAAGAATGTATAAATAATATTGTAGTGCGTAAAATAGAAAGTAGAAATAAGAAATTTTGTACTAAACTTAAAAGTTTTAGAAACAAAATTTGTTTCAAATTAGAAGAAAGATGATATGTATTAATTAGTATTAAGAACACATGTAAAATTATTGTTGGAAAAAATTAAAGTTTAAAAAAAAATAAGAAACAAAACAGAAAAGAAACAAGAAAAGATGAAAATAAATATAAAAAACATACACAAACCCCCTAAAAGTGATAAGCCCGAGCAATCTCGTTCGCTCGGAGAGAGGATTAATAAAAAACAAAAAATTGAACAATTCGGTTGAAAGGCACAGAACTGATAGTACACGACGGTATTCGATGACATTGAATAATTCAACTGTATGGATGACTCTGGTTAATCCAACCTAATTGAAAGATAGAAATGATCCGCCTAATGTTGATTTAACTCTTAAATCTTGTTCATACCTTACATGATTACGTGATCCCACAGGTGTTGTTCTTTCAAGTGGCGGATCGACCAATAGGCTGAATAGGTTGAAGCCTAGGGCAGAAGATTTTCGAGTGCCGGCAAATTTGAGGCCTATGTGTTCTTTTATGACATGTCTTACTTACCTCGTGAAACAAGGCTATCTCAAATTTGTGACTGTATAATAATGTTATTTAATTAGCATATGCTTGGAATGGTGTTGTTTGACGACACACAATATGTATATTTAAATATATGTGTATGTTTGTATTTTAATTTATGTAAAATTTTTCTTAATATTTACGTATATATTAGCTTATTATATCTATTGCATACCCCCCAATCCATACCAAGTTTTTGTCTATCCAAAAGTTGTCTAAAAGAAATCACTCCCAGCGATAAGACCGCCCATTGTACGAACATTACGATTGTATGTATGAATTTATTTTGTAACATTGTGTCCAGTAAAGTATATTCTATTCTATTCTATCTTTTATGCTAGATTTTACAGTCCCGTTTTTGTCAAAATATTGACGCAGCCCTACTAATGAAGACATGGGATTTCTTAGCGACTAAACTAAATGCACGAGTCTACCAGAGTTTAATTATGATAATTTTCTCCCCAGGGTGAGAATGAACGACGATGCTGGTTTGTACCAAAACAGCAACGAGGTCCCAAGAAGAGATGCTGTCAACTTCCTTAATCAATACAAAGACAGGATCAACTTTAAGCAACATGACAGGTCAGTAGATATAGGCAGTGCTGACGGTGGAGTAACGAATATTATAAGAAGCTATCTACCAAGTGATTTTAGAGAAATTGTTGGATGCGACATAAATGAGAGAATGGTAAAATACGCAACGGATCGTTACGGAGATGAACGCACAACTTTCAGAGTGCTTGATATTGAAGGACATTTACCTGATGATATGCGGGAGGCGTACGATCACGTGTTCTCATTCTATACTTTACATTGGATCAGGAATCAAGAGTGAGTATTAAATGCAGTATCTCAGTCTTATTCTGTTACTATGGAACTCAGTTACGTAGAATATATTTTAGATATTAACACCATCAAAGATGTTATCAGCATCCCGCCAGGCCCGTGGATTTTTTTTTCGTAAATGTCATATGTCATTTATCTTAAAAATCTATAAAATTCTAAACATGCGGTGTCTGTACATTGCAGCTATTTAAAAAGAGCAATTGGAAATTTTTAGATTTCTTGTCTGTTTGTTCAGGATTCACGTAAAAACTACTGGGCCGATTTCTATACGATTTTCGCTGATCGACAGCAAATTTTCAGACTTAAAATCTGAGCTTTTATCCTGGGAATTCCGCAAGTATTTTTCTGGGAATGATTTTTTCACCGATCAATATCAAATTTTATGTAATAAAATGTGTGACACTTTTTATCCCGGAAATCCCGCGGAAATTTTGCCGAGAGCGGTTTGAACTTGTTCGGGTGCATACAATTGGCTTTCTCCGATACAGTTGTCACTAAAACGATAGCTTACATTATTTTACCACAGTATTCATTACCTTACTTTTAAAATCTATACTATAATAAATCTGCAAGGTTCGAGTTTGTACATTATATTAGTAATTATAGATTCCAAAAATACAATTTTTAGATTTTTTATCTGTCTGTCAGAGCATCATGTAGATTTAAATGAAAATCGACAGACAACTAGCTCATATCTCGGGGCGTAAATTAGGACACTTTTTATCCCGATAAATGACGTCGTTTCCGCGGGATAGATGAAAATAGCGAAAAAGAGGGCGCTGCGATCGCATCCATTTTAGAAACTACTGAACGTATATGAATGAAACTTGGTACAAAGGCGGCTTATATCCCGAGTTAATACTTAGGACACTTTTTATCTCGACATATCACATCGTTTCCATGGAAAAAACGGATCAGCAAAATAGATGGCGATGCAATCGCGTTTTTCAATTCGATAAAAAGTACTTACGTTGTCATAAACAACACGTCATTCATTGTATTACTTCAAATCACGTTGGCTGCGACTCGCCTTATGTTTTGCTGCGCAGTTTGTGTAGGCTATATGGACTTAGTTCCTTTGTTATTGTAGTGAACTTAGTAATATAAAACAGTCAAGTTTTAGGTAAAACACCTCATTAATTTGTATATACGTAACATAGAGCTACCACCAAAGGTTTTTCACGCAGGAAAAACTCTAGTATCATAATAAAAATAATTGTAATATCTATTTAAAGAATCATTGGTACGCTGTTTGAGGCGTTGAAGCTATGACGTCATAACTTGCTGTTCTCGTACAAAATATAGGGGTTTCAGCGTGTTTTAAGATGATAAAAAATGTCTCCTTAAATTTGACTGTTATGCCCCTCTTACACCTGGTATAATGCTGCTGTTATTGACTGTGTCAGGCAGGGGTAGCCAAGGGCTTAATGTAACACCTGAGATGCGACATTGTTAATGACATCAAATATTGACAGATAGCTTATGTATATACACTAATGTAGCTAATTGTTAACGTGCTATTTTTAACACTATAAGTAAGTCGCATTCGGACACAGTCACTAACATAATCCCAGGTGCAGCAGGGATATAATAAAAAACATGCATTGAAAGTAAAGTTTTATATTTTCTGCCAGATTGGCATTTGGAAACATCTACAACTTGCTTGACATCGGGGGTGACTGTCTGCTAGTGTTTCTAGCACATACGCCGACTTATAGCATATTTGAGGCCCTGGCCGAGACAAAAAAGTGGGAACCATACCTTCGAAAGATCAATCAGTTTCTATCGCCGTACCATGACATTCAGGTAAATTTTACCCCCCAAAAACTATTAAACACGATCTTACATACATATTATCACGCCTCTTTTTTTATTGCATGAGTTCAGCAGACAGGCAGACGACCCACCTGATTTTAGAAAGCAGGTACCATCGCCTATGGACATTTGCCACACCAAATGTGCTACAAATGCGCTGCTACTCTCTTAGGGCAGACTGGAACACAACTCAAGGTTGTTATAGCGGCATACTCTAAACCAGGGTGGTAGCCATCTAGACGAGCAAATGCCCTACCATCTGGCCTCTTTCCCATTGGGGTAGGCAGAGACTATAACTAATTTCATTAACCTCTTCATAATTAAATACATAAACACGATCTTGTTCCAACCAATTTGTCTTCGAAACTTGGCATTCTACCAACCTGAGTTTTATTTTTTAAACCACTTCCCATTTAAAAAGTTAGAAGGAAACAAAACTTTCACGACTTCACAGAAATTAATCCTTAAAACCTACACTGTGATATGGAATAATACAGGTGTGTTTATTATTTCGAAATCAGCCGATTCGATTCCTGATGAGGGTAATTTATTTTACAAAAATCTGATGATGCCACTTTAGTTTCTGTCAAAACCGGCCTTGAGGCTCGTTTGAGTGTTTTTTGATATTGAAAAATTCACCTGTATATATGCATATATAAGTGAAATTCACCTGCATATATGCATATACAGGTGAATTTTTAGCTTATAAAAATAACCGAAAGTTTGTTACTTTCGGTTATTGTTATATATAATAATAAACCTGAAACGGTACAAACAAAGTTTACTACACTAGAATTAATAGGTTGGGGAAAAAGTCTTTTCGCATATAGTATGTATGAACTTGTAATAAGATCTCTTTGGCTATACCATTTGTATCTGGCTGGTTTTGGTATCATTAAAAAGTTTTAGTTTTAAAGAAGACAATTCCAAATTCAAAGTTGGAAAATGTGTGATTTTCATTTGTTTTTCTTAGTGTTAAAATGAGTGAATCTAATGAAGAAATTCGATACATTTTAAAATTTTACTACAAAAAAGGTAAAAATGTAACACAAGCCGCGAAAAAAATTTGTGATATTTATGAACCTAATGCAGTATCTGTGAGAGTAGCGCAAATTTGGTTTAAGCGTTTTCAATCTGGAAATTTTGATATCAAAGATGCACATCGCTCTGGTCGCCCTGTTACGGACAAAATTGATGCCATTTTTGAAAAAGTGGAGCAAGATCGGCATATTAGTAGTTACGATGTAGCTGGAGAACTGGGAATTGACCACAAAAGCGCATTTGAAAAAGATGGGTACACAAAAAAGCTCGATATTTGGGTGCCTTATGAGCTCACTGAAAGAAACCTAATGAACCGTGTACTCATTTGTGATTATTTTTACGACGTAATGAAACCGAACCATTTTTGAAGAAGCTGATAACTGGTGATGAAAAGTGGATCACGTACGACAAGAACGTGCGAAAAAGATCGTGGTCAAAGGCCGGTCAGGCTTCACAGACTGTGGCGATACCCGGGTTAACTCGCAACAAGGTGATGCTGTATGTACGATGGAAATGGAAGGGCATTATTCATTATGAGCTGTTACCGCCAGGCAGAACCATCGATTCTGAACTGTACTGCGAACAACTGATGAGATTAAAGCAAAAAGACGAGAGAAAGCGACCGGAATTAATCAATAGCAGGGGTGTGGTTTTTCACCATGATAACGCTAGACCTCACACATCTTTAGCCACTCAGCAAAAATTACGAGAATTTGGCTGAGAGGTGTTAATGCATCCGCCGTATAGTCCTGACCTTGCACCTTCAGATTTTCACCTGTTTCGGTCTCTGCAGAATTCCTTAGGCAGTGTCAGGTTAACCTCACGAGAAGACTGCCAAAACCACTTGTTGCAGTTTTTTGATCAGAAGCCCAAAATTTTTTATTGCAATGGGATCATGTCTCTACCTATAAGATGGCAAAAAGTTATCCTACAAAATGGCACCTACATACTTTAGTCAAATATAAATTAACTTTATAAAAAAAATCTTTTGAATTTTTATATAAAATGCGAAGAAACTTTTTCCCCAACCTAATAGAAAAGTATTTTTATTGCATTTTATAAAATTATTTAAGAAGAGAAAAAGACCATTTTATCAACTATGATATAAAAATAAAAAATTCTACTACATCAAGTGAAGCTAGTAGGATTCGAACCCACACAGTTTATGATTTAGATCAGTCCTCTACCGTATACGCCAAATAAGTATAGTTCGATCGGCTCGAAATTGTGGTTATTATTGCACCTTCATTTATTTAAAATTTAATTTCGAATAGCACGCTCGAGCAGAGCGACGCGTGTACATAGCACCGAGCCGTCCGGCGTATTGATAAATTCCATACATTAGAACCGGCAAGCCTGATTTTTGAAGTCATTTATAATAAAATAATTAATTACTTGCAAATTCTCTAAGTAACCGAATAAACAAACTATAATAAGTATATTTCTTATATGATATGTTACTGTTATTTATTTTAGCGATGTACGATTAACAGTAATAACATGACACAAGATTGAAGAACACGTTTAGAGGTTACTTTGCAATTATTTTCTATCGAGAAAATTTATCGAGAATGCGTTTTGAGTACATAGTTTACCTCAGAAATATGATCAAGATTGACATATATTTTTTCACCACAGCAAAGTATGTATAATTACTGTAACAAGGGCTGAGAAATCGATCAAAAAACGCTTTTTGTCTGTTGTAACGCTGTTAAGGTCCTCGTGGCGCGCTAAAGTGACACTATCCGGTAATGCTTTGGCTTCACTTAGTTTCACTTCCTTCATAGAACCAACTTCCGCCATCTGTATCAACTTCCATCTTCAGTTACTCCACATCCGATGTCTGTTTACTTCATAAAAGAAAACTTATATCCGGCTATTGCCTATCTCCATCACACGGTTGCTTTATAATAACAAACATGATTCCCATAAGCTTAATAAATAAGTGGTTATGAAACGGTATATCGTTGAAATTTATGATATTATTTGTGCATTTATTAGTTGTGTAATTTCTTGATAAGCATTTGCTAGATTTTGGGTAGCTATCAGATAGAAAGCGGTTACACGTTCGAACGTTCCGCATTCGCATTCTGCGTTCGAGTGGTAAAATATACACAAACACCGCAGTACAATTGGTTGGCAACGATGCGCCTGCGCGCTAGAAATGTGATGGCAGTATTGTATATATATGCCGCACGCAAAAGGTTTGCCGATGACTACTTACTATTATTGTATTGTATTACTTACTATTATTGTATCTACTTATGTAAAGTATATACAACAAATAAATAAAAAAAAATTTTTTTGTAAAGATTAGTGCGGTACTTACTACCCGTGCGCAGAAGGTTTGCCGATAGCCTCTTGATATCACGCGTCAATGGTCAGTAGAGTTGACAAAAAGGATTGTAATTTGCAAATTGCAACCCTTGCTATATAACGCTTTTTCTAATGCATATCTCAATAATTCAACACATTTCCTGGGCCCAAAGTCGCCGTCTCCTTTAGTAGGAATAGTATATAATCTTTACGCCGTCATATAATTTTGTAAAGATTAGTGCGGTACTACCCGTGCGCAGAAGGTTTGCCGATCATGCTACTGATCATCGACGCATGATATCAAGAGGCTATCGGCAAACCGTCTGCGCACGGGTAGTAGGCCAGGAAATGTGTTGAATTATTGAGATATGGCTTAGAAAAAGCGTTATAATTTTCTATTTCAAAACGGAAAACAGCAGCTCTAAATTACAGAATGTAGAAGACTGTCTGGAAGACGAGACATCTTAAAAATGCTGCCACAAATAAAATAAGTTATAGATTACTATAATCGATTTATGTGAATGAATTTCAATAATCCACAATATGAAAATATTACACCGCACGATTAATTCATTCCAAATAACTAAACCCACTACAATTAAAAAAAAACATCAACAAAAAAGAAATCTTAAAATCACTCAATTCAATATGAAAGCGTATTCGTTTCCTTTCATCCGTATACACCAAGTAATTACAGAGAAAAATAACTATGATATACAAAGGCAGACAGACGAAGAGACGGACTGGTGGAC
This sequence comes from Dendrolimus houi, assembly GCA_039645545.1. Lineage (NCBI taxonomy): Eukaryota > Metazoa > Arthropoda > Insecta > Lepidoptera > Lasiocampidae > Dendrolimus > Dendrolimus houi. The sequence goes on along the minus strand of CM077128.1, from coordinate 2,885,070 downwards.
ACAACGAAAATATAAATGATCAGTTTTTGCTAAATATCTTTGATTATTGACAAAATCCAAAACCATAACGTTGTTATGGTCCCAGGCGGGAGAACAGCGCTGGTCTTAATTGGTCAGCATATGCTGAGACGGGGTCCAATTTTAGAACTTATTCTGTTTCTGTCATACTGTTTGATAATGCTCTGTATTGTTTTTGTCCTAAATAAAATGTGTCTTTCTTTCTTTCTTGTTTCCAGGAGCCTGATAGACGGATAGAAGATACGATGGAGCAAATCGGTTTCAAAGTGATCGACGTCAGATGTAAACAGATGCTATATTATTACGATAGTATTCAATCATTTAGAAGTAAGTTTCTATAGTTTACCTTCTGTACCTGTAAGATATCACATTAAACATTTATAGGTATGTATTAGGTAGGTAGGTATATATTATACCTTACGAATTTTGTGCCTCGTGTAAGTGACGTGGCAATTGTAGATAATTACTATATCCAATCGTATTCGATTAGATGAAACGATTGACGTTATTCACACGTTGTTGTATGGTGGTTCACTCGGCGTCCGCGGGTGGATCGCTTGCGAGCGCGGCGATCTGGTGTTGTCCGGGTGACGGGCCGTGCCGTAACATTTGACTTGAACCATAATTTTTTGCTCTTATGTTGGTGTCGAATCCCAAATACTGTTTTTTTTTATTGCATGAGTTCAACAGACAGGCAGACGGCCCACTGGTGGAAACTGGAAAGCGGTTACCATGGCCTTTGGACATTCGCAACACAAATACGCTGCTGCTCTCTAAAGGGAGACTGGAGCCCGGGTCACTAATGCCAAAACACAACTCAAGCTTGTTACGGCGGCATGCTCTAGACCAGGGGTGGTAGCCATCTAGACGGGTAATTACCCTACCACCTGGCTGTGGGTTATTTTGTAGCCTCTTACGACAGGCCGCCCGGCTGTAGGAACTTCTATTCTTTCTGCACGGATAATTTAATAATGTTATCGTTTCAGACACAACAAAAGCAATTAATCCATTCCAAATACCTGATACATTACGCGAGGAGTTCTTCAATGACTATATTGAGATGGCCAGCAAAATGGGACTGGTGAAAAATGTTGGTGGTTCATCAGTTGTGAAGATGAAGTACAACTTGATTGTGGTTTTTGGGAGGAAATAAGATAAAAGAAGACAGTGATAATTTTATGCTAAAGTATAATGATGTATAATACTGGATTTTGGGTGATTCTGTTTTGTAGAAATCCAGCCTTCTTAACCATATTAGAGGGTGACCTAGGCTCAGTATTCTAGTTATAATTAAGAGGTTATAGGCAGAATAAAGAGACGTGGTAGCGTAATGGCTAGTAGCGCATGCGCCCTAAACTCAATGGGGGAGTTTTTGGCGGGAACTGAAAGGAGATGTTGTGCTGTGCCGTTTTATTTTCTAAAAATATGTAAAATTACTCTAAAATGAACAATAGTTGTAGGATATTGATAGTTTTTGAGTAGTAATTATGTGTTACGTGCTAACAACGGTGAAGGAAAACATCTTGATGCAACCTGCATATCGAGATAGCCGATGTGTCAAACCTGCCAAGCCGCCTTGGACAAGTGTGGCGGGTATACTGTCCGTTCCTCTATAGTGGAAGGCTCGAGTCCGGCACTGGGCTTATTATTATAGGCAGAATACAATAATATATTCTAGGTGTTAATCAATTAATTAGGTTTGTGGGTTTGTGTATAATTTTTTGTGGAACCCTAATTTTAAAAGTAGCTCAAGTTATTCCTTATAACATCAGCTATTTGCCAGTGAAAGTCCCGTCAAAATCAGCTCAGCCGTTTCAGAGATCAGCCGGAACAAAACAGACAGACAGAAAGACAAAAAATAATGTTTTTTTTTTTATATAAGTTCCATGTAGACTTTCATACACATTTAGTAAAAGCTGTTATTTTGACATTACAAAGAGACACTTTAATTTTATTAACTGTGTACATATTTTTACATGCCGTCAAAGATAAGCCGCACAGCCTATTGTAAGCGCAGCTTATTGTCCTCCCGGATTAGGGAATCCTTTGTGTTTTGAATTTGTAGCATGCTATTGTTTTTCTACTTGTTTTATAACCATCATTAGCGTCGAACTAATCCCTATTGTTATTATTTTCGACTTTGTGGACGTTCGCAGGTGTGCAAATTAATATTTCTTAGAAACTCAGTGTGCACCTCCAATTTCTTTGTACTGTGTACTTAGTATAAGACGATGCCCAAATGGAGCGGCGGTGCCAGTCAAGCGACGACTACGAAACGAGTAAAACGTTCTCTAGTACTCTCGATTAGCGATATAGACGACGGACTTTGCGCCTTCGAATTGGACTGAATAGTGCAGTGTGAACTGGTTGCATCCAGTTTTATTTGTATTTGTTTTATACGTGTTTGAACAGTTCTAATAAATTCTATAGTAGATCCAACGGCATTTTTAATTCGAGTCCTGTAGTTCGTAACAATATATATTTTTTTGTTATTTATGTAATGCGTCGTTTTTAAATCAGTATTTTGTTTCTTTATTTCTTTTTTATTAGGTTTTTTTGAAGTTAAGTTTTCTTTATTGCAGTCATAATGTTAATGTGTAAGTAAAACATTGAAATTAAAAAACATATGAAAATTAAAAGATTTGTTGGTCGTTAAGCAAAAATTAACATCAAACAATACATCCCTGAATACTTTTATAGCTCGATCTTTTTTATTTAATATTTATTTTTATTGCAAACGTAGTGATAAAAAGTAATCATATATTATTTTGATGTCTTCGCATAAATTTCATTGATGTGTTTATTATTATTAATATGTGTATTGTTATTTAACTTACGTATGTATAATACTAACATTTGCCAGCGCAACTTCGATCGCGTTGTTATGACGATGACGTGTATGGTTGTGATGAAGAAAGGCACCTTTTTTGTTATCGCTGGGGGAATGCCTGTGTATCCCCTCAGGCCCCCGAGGGAGGTCACCGAGGAGTATGTGGGACTTCGACGACCGACGCTATACACAAGCTTCTGATATAAAATATATAATAAGTTTTTTTTTTAAATATAATTTAATAAGTTTTTTATTGACACCAAAATTAAATTTACATGTCTTAAAATTAAGACTATTTGAGTGCTAACACCTATACTAGGCCAAGCCTGTCTCTTAGGTGTCAGTCTGCTGACATCTGGCATCTACTGAGATGATGATAGGACAGTGCAAACACCAACCGCAAGTCCACCCACTAAACCTTCCAACGCCTTTCCGCATCATGGAGAAGGGGTGTCCCTGCAACCAGGGAATATCTTAGCATTGCGAAGATATTCAAAGCACGATTCCAATGTGATAGTGTCACAAATTCGTATTCTACTAAATCCACAATATCTTCTCGATATCGTCGCGGCAGAATAATAGTAGAAAAAATTGGTATTACCCTTGATGGAATGGCGTTAGCCGAAAAGAATATGGAAAGTTAGCAAAAATATTAAATATTTACTTCGCGAGTTTTCCCTCATAAAGATAACGTGGCGTGCCACGGGCACGTTGTTAGAATTAACAGAATACCGAAATCAGGCAAACCCGCGACTGAGATGATAGTGTCCGGCGATTTTGACGAGATAGTAATAGCAGAATTGGGCCCCAGGACATCTCACGGCATTGGGTGTGGCACGCCCGGAGAGTCCCCCACAGTCCAACTACATTATTGGAAGGAGATGAGCAAAGCGTCGCCAGCGCCTGCTTCCCCCTCTTCGCCATCTGCAACAGGTGCAGCGCCGTTCTTTTGACTATATTATAATAAAACTACGTTTTAACAATTTAAAGCGCGGTATTTTAATTTAAATTTTTTATTATTCCGACGTTTCGGCCACTTTTCAGTAACCGTGATCATGGGAAACTAAAATTGTCAATGAAGAACTATTGATAAAGTCTTATTTTATGTTGGTGGTGGTATAGATTAAGTCTTTAATTAGTGGTAAGTTCTATTATTCTAAGTATGTCGTATTCGGTGGGTTTATTTAGTCTACCGCCAACTTGTTCATTTTAATTATTTAGTTTTAAATTTTGTTTGCGGTTATTGTTTACTGGGGTTGATGAAATTAAAAACATTGGTAGAAACAAAGCAGCCATTATGGTAGCTCTTGAAGACCTGATCTAATTTAATGTCAACCGCTTCGCTTAATAAGAAAAAGAAAGTGGATGGTGTAACAAAATGGTTTTTCAACATTTTTTTAACATATTTACTGCTGTAGTGTTTCCACCCCGTACAAATCTATACTCTTTTAGTGTTTAAATGCTGTCGCTTTGGTCCGTGTGTTCCAACTAATCTCTGTAATGTCCGGAAGAAAATCCGAAACCGAACTGGACCGCAAAGAAATATTGATGTCTCAAGAAAATATTAGTTTTGTTGAGGCTGCTCAAAGAGTCCCCGTGTTCGGGACTTTCGCTTAGAAATAGCTGATCCTGCTCCATCCACCTTATCATAAAAAACTGTTTTTATCCAAAGAAGAGTTCAGGTAAATCTTAGCTCACAATAATATAACTTATTCTTTTTAGAATAGAGAAAAAGTGAGCTGAGCTTTTGTCAATGGGCAAAATTTAATGAGGTGTTAATAATTACTTCTCTCATCAACTCTCCCAAAATTTGTTGCTGTTCGTTCACGATTCTACAATGGACTACCGCCGTCGCCTAAATTAGATTAAATTCCATAATTTTTCTAATTAACAGATACAATCCTATCCTCTTTGCTATCTCGGAGACTTGGTTAAGACCTGGTGCTCTTTTTAGGGTTCCTGGGTTTTCCTGCCTTCGGGATGACAGGGAGGATGGCTGGGCTAGCTATTTTAGTCCGTAGAAATATATCATTCTGTCGTCACTCCCTGGTCTAAATGTTGTTGCTGTTCGTTCTTACAGTACTACTTTTGTCTCTGTCTATATCCCCATCCCAATGATTCACTCATTGAAGAACTTTCTTCTTTACTATCGCACCTTCCTAGTCCCTTTATTGTTCTTGGGGATTTTAATATCCGCCACACAATATGGGGATCACATTTGTGTGACTCTGTCTCATCTGTATTCTTTGATTTCTTGGACAAATTAAATCTCTGTATTCTCAATGATGGAACTCCTACTGTAGAGTTTCCCTTATCAAAACCCCAGTGTACCAGATCTCTCTATCTTCACCTTCTTTAACAAATTCACTGTCCTGGTCTGTCTTACCCACTTCCTATGGTAGTGATCATCTGCCAATCCTAGTCACTTTAAATGATTCCACCCCCTCCAGCTGTTTCTCTCCCCTCTTAAAATATAAATTAGATCAGGCCAATTGGCATAAATTCTCCTCTTTAGTTCAGAATGGACTAGAAACCCCGTCCTGATATTAACAATTCAAACTTTATTTCATTATATACGCAATATATTTCTATCCTTTCCACTGCTGCTCAGGAATCCATTCCTCTTAAAAGCTCAGGCTCAAAGTATATACCTTCTCCTGCATGGTGGGATTCTGAATGTACCTTATCAGTTAAAAAGCGTAAGCAAGCAGAGTCTAAATTTGCCTTGTCCTTAACCTTAGAAAATTACCTGAACTTCCAGAAAATCTCAGCTACCACAAAAAGACTTTTACGGAAAAGAAAACACAGGGTTGGCGAAATTTCATGAGTCACTATCCCCTAGAACTTCTGCTTCCATTGTGTGGAAAAAATTAAAGCTTTTCGGAAATCACAATTTGACCCCAACATTAACTCTAATGAATTATCCTGGCTTTCTGACTTCGTTTCAAAATTATCCCCTCCTTTCGTCGCCCCAGAACCGTGTCCCCCAGCCTCTTCTCTTAGTTCAACCCCTGACCCCATGGACTCCATATTCTCCTTTACAGAACTTTGCTGTGCTCTCGATCATCTGCGGGATTCAACTCCAGGCATAGATGGCATCTCTTATTCCTTTATCATTAATTCTTCAGATGCCTCAAAATCGTTTCTTCTTAAAATTCTAAATCACATCTTCTTATCAGGTTCTGTCCCAGATTCCTGGAAGACTCAGTTGATTGTTCCAATTCTGAAACCAGGCAAAGACCCTTCTGACCCTAATTCCTATAGACCAATTGCCCTATCCTCTGTACTGTCTAAAATTATGGAACATTTAATAAAAATCGTCTCGAATGGATAGTAGAAAATAGAAATCTCCTTCCAAGCAGTCAGTATGGTTTTCGTAGAGGTCTAGGTACTTTAGACAGCTTGAGTGTACTTACCTCAACTATTCGCCTCGCTTTCTCACGAAACCATCACGTCGTAGGTGTCTTTTGGACATTACTTCGGCGTATGACAACGTCGACCTTCCTATACTTAGGCAAAAATTGCTTAATCTAAGTATTCCACCGAAGATCGTGAATATTATTTATAATATGCTTATGGAGAGATCTATTTGTGTCCGAGTTTCAGGTAATGTTCTTTCCCCACATACCATTTGGAAAGGTCTTCCTCAAGGTTCAGTTCTTAGTCCTCTTCTTTATAACCTTTATACTGCTGACCTTGACACTACAGTTAATTGCTTCTGTAATATCCTTCAGTATGCCGATGACATTGTTCTATATGCCACATCAGATACTATTTCTGAAGCATCTAACCGTCTAAATTCTGCTTTATTTTACCTCAATTTGTGGCTTTCAGAACACGGCTTGTCCCTTTCTGCCCCTAAAAGTACTGTGGTGATCTTTTCTCGAAAAAGAAATATTCCTGAACCAAGTATACGAATTGGTACTCAGCCTATTTCTGTTTGTGATAGAGTTAAATTTTTAGGTATCTTCCTTGACTCTAAACTTTCCAGTGTTCACCATTTGAACTACATCTGTGGAAAAGCAGAAAAGAATATTAATATCATCCGTGCGTTATCTGGAGTTAAATGGAGTTCACATCCATATTGTCAGAAGCTTCTCTACAATGCTATTGTAAGAAGTCATTTTGATTATGGATCCTTCCTTTTAGAACCATGTAATAAAACCTCACTTTCTAAACTAGACCGGATCCAATCCAAATGCCTTAGAATTATTTCAGGTGCCATGAAATCATCCCCTATCAATGCTCTTCAAGTAGAATGTTTAGAACCTCCACTAACCTTGCGAAGACAGTTTCTGGCAGATAGATTCTTTTACAAAGTAGTTGCTATTTCCTCCCATCCTTTAACAGACATACTTAACCGACTTAATCAACTTACTCAAACTTCTAGGTACTGGCAACACAAAACTTTACCACCTCTTGTTCGGTCTTTCCAAAATTCATTAGAAATTTCTTCAGGCATCTATAAAAACTCTAAAACCCACTGTTCGAATTTAATTTTAATAGTCTCCTTTTTTCGACCTAAAGTTATTTTGGATCTTGGCATATATAAAGGGTTCTCCAGGCGCAGACCAATTATTACTTCAAAAATTGAAGAACAGTGGCCAGATCATCTGCAATGCTACACTGACGCCTCTAAGCTACCACAGACCGATCATGTTGGTGCTGCAGTGTGGATACCTAAATTTAAAATTATTTTAAACTATAAAATTCCCCCTCATTCCTCTGTCTTTACAGGGGAAGCCTTAGCCCTCCTGGAAGCTGCTTTTTATATTGAGTCGCATAACATAAAAAAAATCGATTATTTTTTCTGACTCATTAAGCAGTCTCCAAGACTTAATTAAACTTCCTTTTCATTCTAAAGATAATTTTCCTGTAACGTTAAAACCAAAGAAGTCCTTTTGAGGTGTGATATTGCCGGCCTTGACATTATCCTCGCCTGGATTCCCAGCCATAGCGGAATTAGCGGTAATGAAATGGCTGATCACTGTGCTAAGGAAGCTGTCTCCTCTGGTGTAAACAAATATGATAAGGTATTTCCTCGGGATCTGAGAGCCCTCGCTAAACCCCGAATGTTAAACTCTTGGAATCTACAGTGGCAAGCTTCTCGACAAAACGTAGGAAGACACTTTGGAAACCTTCAACCTATTCTCCCTTCCAAACCATGGTTTTATCTATACCGCAAGCTTCCTAAAAAAGTGGTTACTGCCATAATTCGTCTCAGACTCGGCCATATCTGCACACCGGTTTTCTTGGCGAAAATTAGAGTCCGTGACCATTCCCTTTGTGAATGCGGCTTAGACGAGGGCACTTTGGAACACATCTTTTTCTACTGCCCAAAAGTTATTACCCCACTCTACGATATTTTACCAGGAGATTTCCCTCGCCCTGTCAACATAAATTTCCTTTTAGCACTGGCCAATAAAAAATCTGTTAGTGTATTATATAAGTTTATAATTATAAATAACATTTATTTATAAGGTAGTTAGATTAACTCTGTTTATGTTGTGTTGTCCTTAGGTTCACAGAAGTCACAATTGGAAAGAAAACCGTCCAAATTTTTTTTTTTGAGCTGCTATTGCCAATAACCCACACCTGACATTCTCTGTTACTGTGACATTGGCCGAATCAGCGTCAGTAGCGTTGGAAGCCAAAACGCCAAAATAGAATAGAATAGAACATTTTTTTTTTAATTTTTACCTGTCCGTGTGTTCCGACTAATCTCCGAAACCGCTGGACCGAATTTGACGGGACTTTCGCTTAGAAATAGCTGATGTTATAAGGAGTAACTTAGCAACTTATTTTAGAATAAAAAAGTGAAAGGCCCAGGTGCACGCCACCGCCGTCGCCTAAATTAGATTAAACTCCACACAGACAAAGTCACGGATAGTAGCTAGTATGAAGTAAATTTACATTAACCACAAATGGTTCAAGATGTTGAAGAGCAACAAGTAGGTCGGGAACATACACGCGCGGGTTGGGTCAAGTAAAAGATTTTTCTGGACAAGGCCTTACTAGTGCGGCCTCTACCTTATCACTATATAGACAAGGCTAAATAGACCTCCAATAACAGTTGTTATTCTCAACAATGCAACTGCCAATAGATCACGGAAAATAGATGAAAGATAGCATGAACCTATTCAAGCAATCTTATCATAACATCAAACACCTTGACGTTTACAAGTAGTATCACTATTTTCGCATAGATTATATACATGACCTCGTGTTTGTTCAAGTTTCTAATTCTGTTTTGCTATTTATCCGCATAGATATTAATAGCATATCTAGAGTTTGACGGCCGCGTTCTAAGGGTCATTAGACCTATCCAACAAGCAAGCACCGCCATTCACGGGTGGGCGCCGCGTTGTCAACCGGTGAACCTCACGTGGTCAACGAGTCGACGTCGCTGATATAGTAACGCTTGGTACTTGGTCGAAATATAACTGTGTTTTTTGTCGCCTTCCTCCTCCTTCATGGTACAAGAAAGAGTATCTTATTTTCTTTTTCTCGAAATAAAACACATTTCTCTTTATCCGTTAGTGTTTCAATTGAATTTCAGCTCTAACCGTATATACTTAAAGCAGATATTCTTATTTACGTAGATTAAAGAAAATTGTACCTAACAGTGTATTGAATTTTGAACTTTATGCAAGTGATTTAAAGAGTAATATAGATTGAATTTTTTGAATTATAATAAGGTGACGGATAAAGGCTAAAGAAATTATATTTATATTAATAAAAGTTAGAGAATAATTATCTGTGAGTATATTCTCTGAAGTTTCACATCTACTTCGTGTGAATTGTACACAACACTTTTTTTCTTTTTCATCAAAAAACTAATAAATTATTAAAACAAATCTTAAACTATGTACAATTTCCTTATAAAAAAACACAAATAATACGTAAGTCCCAAATCGCTTTCGGTTGGGAACGTGCTCAAAACGCTGGCCGCATTTCCGCGTGGGATGACAACGACGATGCGTTGCCCCAAGTACAGACCAGCCTTTTGGTCACGTGAGACCTCTTTCAAACGAGATGATAGATTCCGATAAAATCAATAGAGTTCGAGTTTCGACACCGAACACCACAAATATGTATCCATTACCAGTAGATGCATAATTGCGGCGTTTTAGGTCCTCCTATCGTGCGGCGCTGCGCCAGCTAAAACGGCCGTGTCTGAAAGATGGGACGCAGCTAATGTGTCAACGCACTCGTCAAAAAACTTAAATCTTCTCTATATGACATTGTTTTGTGCTTCTGTAATTATTATGTTTTATATTAATTTAATTGGGTAATTTATTGATTAATTCACGCTATAATCGCCAGACACCATTCCAAATTGCCTATATTGTACGTCCAAAAGGACAAACTGTCGTTCCAACAAAGGACTCAACACCTTCTCTGTAATTTTATGTTTGTGACAGTTTATAGAATAAATGTTATTCTGTTCTGTTACGATTCTTACTAATACATGTTTTGCTCTCATCCTAATACAGTTTAGCCATTCTACAGCATTTTGTTACAAGTTTTCTATAACTTATCTATTTTATTCCTTATATTTATTTATTTTAACTCTTCGCTATATGCTAGGATTAGGGATATGTTGATATGGACGGACGCTATCGAGACATATACAACTACATATATGTATCATAATTATTTATCTATTTCAAGCTCTTTTTTATACATATAGAAGTTGTTATATAATTACTTTTCAAATAATTAATGGAGTTGTAACAAACAAAAAATATTGTTACCGTCGCAATAATGACATACTAGTGGTTTACTCGTCATCCGCACGTGGATGACGTCACGGTCGGTTGCTGGATTGCTCCTATTTTTTTTTTTTTTTTTTTTTTTTTTTTTTTTTTTTTTTAAGGGGGGAAATGCATTTCGCACATACCGGGTCCTTTGCTAGGATTAGACCGTTGTTGATCATGGAGGCTTTCCACTGAGGCAATCCAAACAATAATCAACCGGCTTGTGTGGAGACTCGACTAATCAATACCCCACTAAAACCACTCTCTCCCATGTGCCCCGCGCTTATGGCAGGAAAGGCGTGAGATACAGAACGTAGTTACGCCCACACCGATCCTAGCGCACAAGTGCTTGAGAATGCCCCGGGAGAGGCAAACTCACTTCGTCAACAGGGGTGAAGACTCCTCTGCTCCCTAGATGCCAGAGGGCCCCTGCAGCGGTATTTCAGGGAGGGAGGTCATGCGCATACCTGCGCCTCCGGGCTCCCAACTGACGTCGGCGCCCGCGAGACGCATGCGCACTACCATCTCTCTCCTATCTCGTTCCGCGGCCTCCTTATGAGACACTACCGCCTCGCAGAAATTGGCCGCACCCACCCACCAATCGTCGCTGTGCAGCATGGCTTGCACCAGATCGCCCAGCGATTCGATCGGTCCTACAAGTGTCTCGAGTTCAAACCTCTGAGGTGCCCATGCTGCGCACTCGACTAGCGTGTGTAACGCCGTGTCTAGCGCGCCACATTGGCGGCATTGGGGTGAAGGCAAGCAGCCCGCAATCTGACACAGATACTTATCGAAGCAGCCGTGCCCGGTAAGTATCTGTGTCATTCTGAAGGTCAGGGTCCCGCGTTTCCGCGAGAGCCATCGCAACAGCTGCGGTCGAACCGCCTCCACCGTGTCAATGCCAGCAACAGGGTTTTCCAACTCTACTGACCAAGCTTGGATCATGGCCGCGGTTTCCCGCGTCCTGATCACCTGGAGTTCGGCCTGGCCATAGACCAGGCCACGGGCGAGGGCATCCTGTCGGGAGCGCCGAACTTTGGCTATCACGTCCGCCTGAGAGGCCAGGGCGGATCGCCTGCCAAAAGTGTCGACGCCGTCCACGACACTGTACGGTATCCTCGGATGGTCCTCACCGCCAGGACCCGTTGTGCGCGGCACAACAAAGTCCTATTATGGCGGTGAAGTGCAGTGGACCATACGGGTGCACCGTACAGGGCCATACTCCTAAGGATGCCCATGTAGAGTTTCCTAGTCGTCCCCCCGGTCCCCCACGTTGGGAAGAAGCCGAGAGAGGGCGCCTGCGGACTCACGAGCTTGGGAACTAGCTGCTCAAAGTGCGCTTTGAACAGCCATTTCCCATCAAGAATTAGCCCCAGATATTTCATCTGGGGGCCTACACGAATGTCCACCCCTTGGACTGTAACGGACAAGTCCGCGGGGGTTACGAAACCGCCTATGGAACATGATGGCCTCCGTTTTCGCGGGGAGACCTTCAAGCCCAGCCTACCTATTCTTCGGACCACGATCGCCAGCCCGGCGTTGGCAAGGTCCACGGATTCCGCGAATGACGCAGCGCGTGCCGTGAGTAGGGTGTCATCCGCAAAGCAGATTAGCCCTATTCCGGGCAGGACCGGAACCCGAAGGATCCAGTCATAACCGACGTTCCAAAGAACCGGCCCGAGGACCGATCCCTGTGGGACGCCGCACGCGACGCGTCGCCGACCTATCGCGCGATTCTCGGACTCGCCGCCCTCCCAAAGGATGTATCTGTCCTGGAGGTACGCGCCCAACAGCCTCGTGAGGTACGGGGACTCCGTGTGCACGAAGCCCTCCCTGATCGTCTCGTGTGGGAGGCTGTTAAAGGCGTTCGCTATGTCAGCGAAACTGCCAGGACAGTATCCTTTGCTTGGACTGCGTCGTCCGTTACAGATCGCAGTGTCTCGAAGGCGTCCAACGTGGAGCGCCTCCGCCGAAACCCGAACTGCGTCTGTGCTAGCCCCGGCTCCACAGTATCGAGATGCTTAAAGAGGCGTTCCGCTAAGATCTTCTCGAAGACCTTGGCGACCTCGTTAAGCAACACTATGGGCCTGTAGGCGGACGGATCGTTGGGAGGACGGCCTCCCTTGGGAATCAGGCATAATCGGCCCTCCTTCCATTGCGACGGGAACTGGCCTGCGCGAATACAGGCATCGAACAGTTCCCGCAGCTGGCCGCGTAGGTGTTTGGCAGCCAGGAAGAGGAGCCGACCCGGAACCCCGTCGGGTCCCGGAGCCGTCTTCCTGCCCCGGAGCCGGTCCAGGGCGACGTCTAACTCTTCCTCGGTGATGGAGTGAGGCTCCACCTCCGAGGTGTCGGGAATGATTGGACCCATATCGGGAGTGAAGATCCCCGGATCCGGGAAGAGCCCATCGATAACCGACCGGAGGACCTCGGGTTCGAGCGTTTCCGTAGCCGTGGAGGTGCAGGGCCGCAACGTGTTGCGGGCCGCACGGTACGGACGCCCCCAAGGGTCCCGGTCCAGTGTCTCGAGGAGCTCCTCCCGAGCCCGGGCTTTCGCTCGCAAAATTGCGATCGAAAGGGCCTTTCTGGCCTCTCTGAACTCCCCCACGAGTCCATTCTCCTCAACATAGTCTGGAGGACGACGCGCTCTGCTGCGTTTGAGCCTGTGGCTGATTCTGCGGACTGCCCTCCGCAGTTCAGCCAGCTCCTCAGTCCACCAGTGGACCGATGTACGCGGCGGCGGTCGTTTGGCTCGAGGCATAGCAGCGTCGCAAATCCTTTTGAGGGATTTGCGCATGTGCTCAGCCTGCGCCTCCAGATTCCCCAGGTCGGCTGGATAGGTCCAGCATTCGATGATGGCCCTCTCCTCGGCCTGCTCCGCGTCGAGCTTGGTAAGAGCCCAGCGCGGGAGCCGGGAGGGGCCCTGAACAGGGTTAGCGCTAGGCGAGGGGAGAGCTCGAATCTGATGTACAAGTGATCAGACAGAGTCTCCACCTCCTCCAGCACTCTCCATCCTACCACTCTGCGGGCGGCCGCATGTGTGGCGAATGACAAGTCGATGATCGATCCACCCCGCGCACGTACGCAGGTCTGGACCGACCCCTGGTTCAGGATGGACAGGTTGGATTGAAGCGCCCAGTCTTCAACCGTCCGTCCCCTAACATCGGTAATCGCGTTTCCCCAGGATTGGTGCTTGGCATTGAAGTCGCCTAGGACGAATATCGTCTTCGGCGCTAGTCTGCCGACGGCTGCCCTAATGGAGTCCAAGGCGAGCTCGTACTCCGCCAGGGGGCGGCTGCGCGTGAGATACACGCCTATGATGACGTAACCTCCGCTTTCCGCCACCGCGTAGCCCTTTCCTCTTTCGAGACTGGTGAGCGGTGTGCCAGATCCGGCTCTGGCGACCACGGCCACCACATCATCGAGATCCCCACCCAGTTCCTGGCTGGGGTACGTAATAAGGTTCGCTTATTACGGCCAAGTTTGCTTGCCACTCCGCCATCGCCTGCAGGCACAAGTCCTGGGCGTCGGGGAGTGGTTAACATTAGCTTGGAAGAGTGTTAAGGGTGTACTGGGCATTTAGGTGTCCATAGGTACCCCCTTCCACTCGCCGGTCGTTTATTCGCCCTCGGTGGACGAATTTACCCTTGACGTATGGGGGCTGGCAGTGCCTCGCCAACGTCGGGTGGGTAGCGCGTTTGCCCCCCGCCGCGCAGACGGCGCAGTGGGGGTCGCGGGCTGTGCAGTCCGGCTGCTTGTGTCCGCTCTTACCGCAGCGGAGACACAAGCCGGTCCGGTCCGGGCACGAGTCCGGGCAAGTCTGGGTGCCGTGGCCGACGTTGAAACAACGGTAACAACGTATGGGCCGGGCTTCCAGAGCCTCCACCTTCGCCGAGGTGAAGCCCACCAGAAGGTGGCCCCGCTCGGCGATGGCTTTGGCTGCAGAGACGGGGCACATCACGTATGATGCGCCCATCCCCCCAGGTCCTATGCCGATGTGCCTCGCCTTAACATCGTCGCGCAGGCAGTTGCCCACGCTGGCGATGGCACTGCGAAGCCCATCTACTGTGGCCGACTCATCCAGCCCTGAGACGTAAAGCTCCCCACGCTTTACGGGGCGGATGACTTCGGCCATCCTTGAGCGCCCCTCGAAGGGCCTCGGCGACGCGGTTCGCCCTAGTCGCGCTCTCGGGTCCTGGGGGGAAGTCCAGGAGTCGAGCGTCCCGGGCGGTCCGCGTCACTTTCAGCCCCTCTCTGAGGCCTAGCTCGGTGATATTGACCACCGAGGCGGCCTTCGCGAAGACCTCCGGTAGCCAATACCGTTTTGGCCGATTCCGGCAGCAACTTAATGATAATTGCTGCCGATCTCGGCTCCTGAAATACCACGGGCTTCGTAGCCCGTGGCTTGCGCGCCGGTTTCCGCCCCGATGGCGAAGCCGGTGCTTGCGCCGAGGAGGGGGCGGGGCGTTTCCGCCCCCGCCCCTGCCCTTCTTCCTTCGGACGACCGTGGACCACGCCCCCTCCGGAACGGGGGCGGGGGCAGGGGCCACCGCAGCCGATGGTGGCGCGACGGCAGGTGCCGCGACGGCGCGTGCCGCGACGGCGGGTGCCGCGACGGCCGGTGTCGCGGCCGCGGGTTTAGCCATGAGTCTGGGGGCCGGCTTGGGGGCCGGTGGCCCAGGCTTAGGCGCCGGAGCAGAGGCGGCGGCGAGAGCTGCGGCTCGGCGCAGCTTCTTCGCCCTCTGCTTTACTCCCCCCCTCTTCACCTTCTTCTTGGGGGGAGGGGGTGGCGGTGGGGAGTCCGCCACCCCTACGACGGGGGCTACCACCACCTCCATCGGTACCGGGAATTACTTCCCCGGGGCCCGGCGGGCGGCGGCGGCAGCTCCCGCCGTTTTAGGCAGCGGTTGTGTCTCCGCGGCCTTTTTCCTGTCCGCCGCAAGCGGCGGGCGAAGAATTGGCGCGGGCGGCAGCCGCTCCTCAATCCCGGCAAGCCGAGCGTCAACATCGCGCCCACCGTGCGGGCGATGATATGCGTGAGCATATCATAATCCACACCGGTGTGCGCAGCGGTTGGTGTAGGAACCGGCTCCGCCACAGCGGCGGTAGCCGGAACCGTTCTGGGGTCCGCGGCGGAGATATGAACCGGCTCGGGGCCGGGACTTTTTCCGCCGCGGCGGCCTTGGCCTTCCGCTTAGCGGGCACGGGACCCGGCTCCGCCGTTACAGCGGGAACCGGGGCCGCATCCGCAGCGGGGGCCTTCATGGCCTTCCGCATCTGCTCGAACTCCTTGCGGTAGGAGAGGTTCTCCTCCCGCAAGGCGCCGAGCTCGGCGCGCAGCCTGGAGTTCTCGTTGCCGAGTCTCCAGGCTTCCGACTCTGGATTCCGCGTCACCAGCGTGTCGACTATGTCCGACAGCCGGGTCGCAGCCTCCTTCAGTCGGCGCACGTATGCGCCCTTCAGGTTGCCCGACGTCTGGGCGACCTGGAGGATGTCGGCGACCTGGGCGCTCGCCGCTAGGCGGAGCTCCCCAGGGCCGAGCACACGTACGTCCCCTATCAGCGCGGCGCACTGGCTAGCCGCGGCCAGTTTGGCAGCAGTGGCCTTCCTGGCCTTGCGACCCTTTTCCCCCCTTCGGTGCGGAGGTAGGCCTCCGCACCCGCGAGCTACGCTCGCCGTCGCGTCGCCCGTGCGACGCAGCGGCGATCGCGCCCGCGCCGGCGTGGAAGCACCCGATGTGCTTTCCGAGTCGGCGCTGCGGTCCCAGAACCGCTGCCTCGACTCGGGGACGAAGCTGGACGAAGCGGTGGCGGCGACAGTCCCAGTAGGGAAAGAAGACAACATCATCGCCGCCACCGCACCTATATCACCATCCCTATCAACGACCCCGGTCGTTGGCGCGGGTGAAGCCCGCGCGGCAACCAGTGTCGCGGGGCGGTCGTCCCCACGCTGCGCACGGGTGAAGCCGGTGCGCAAGCCGATGCCGAGGGCACGGGTGAAGCCCGCGCGCTAGTCGACACCGTCGTGGGGCCATCGCCCCCCGCTGTCGCTGAGCCGGCCGCTGTGTACACCGAACTAACCGGTGTCGGCGCACATGCAGCCGCCTCGGCGTGCGGGCCGCAGAAGACGCGAATCGCGTCGTCGAGTGCGTACTCCAGCGAATCTGGGACGCTGCCCGACGGCGCGATGTCTACGTGGTCCACGAAGGCGCTTGGCCCCTGCACAGGTGAAGCCCGTGCAGGTGGCGTTTGCGCCCTGTAGACATTCTCTACGATGGCGTTCGCCGCGCTCACGGCCATGAGAACGGCCGAGTTCGCGGCGAGCACCACCTCCCTACCTACGGCCGTGTGTGCCGCGCTCTTGCGCGCGGCACGCATGGCGGGAACCCTGGGCGCGGCGGGAGCCGAAGGCGGCCCCATCGTCGCGCTCTCCTTATCGCGGGGCCCGGCGGCGGTGAGGTCGACCACCGCCGATGCACCCCCTATCGAAGCGGGCAGCCCGGTAGCCGTGACAACGGCTGGACCCGGGCGCCCGAGACGAGGTTCCGCGGCGCTGCGGCTGCGACGAACCAGGAAGACTTCTTTTCCCGCGTCTCCCTATCTCTTTCATGGCCCATCCATTGTTGGAGCCGCTGTGATCCCGCTTGCGCGGGACACTCGGCTCCCTGGGGGCCTTCGGGGTACTTGGGCCGTCCATTACTGGAGGCCCTGACCCGAGAGGAGACCAGAAAGGCGCGCGAAAACACTACACACACAAAAACCGTTACAAAAGCGCGCGCAACTGATTTTGCGCACGACACTAGCAAGCGGAGAGAGAAATGGGACTCACCGGCCAAAACTGCTTTCCGCACCGCAATCTAAACGAACAAACACTAGTACACTATCACCTGTACACAGAACTAACAATTTATCGCTTTTCCAGGTAAAAAAGCGCGAAAAATTGTATTAGATAGATGTGAGGAGCGCATTCGTGACCGCTACGCAAGGAAGCTGATCGCGAACTGTGGATTGCTCCTATGAGCTATGACTACTTAAGGCCGCTCAGCTCATTAAAACTATCCCGAGAGGAAAGGAGAGGAGAAAGAGGTTTCGGGTTCTTTTCCGGGCATGGTGAATTTCGTAAATAAACTTTCCGGTATTTACTGCTGGCTGTCCGGGATGACCCCGTTTACCCCTTGTATATTTATTCAAAGTAGCATAGAATACACAATACACCTTGTTAAATTTCATGTATAATTCTAGATGAAAAATTCAACTATATAGACTGAACGGAACATATTATAACAGCACCGGTTATCAACATTACTATGCTACCCTGTTCGATTGAATGTTTGATTGTTTTGAAAAATGCGCTTGTAAATAGTTAGATTCAACTCACCGATAGCTCTTTGTAGATTTTTGTTTTGAAGAGAGTGAAATACATTATCGTATGGACGGTGGCGCCACTGGTAGACGTGTTGAAATGTCGATTTGATCGACACTCACGATTTTACAGTGACGTTTAGACGACGAGCATTTTCGAAACTGGAATTTGATACAAGCGTTTACATACCCTAAAGAGATGTATGTATATTCTCTAAAGTAACTTGTATATATCACATGTCATGGAAATCGATTACAAAATAAAGTCTTTATTCAATAATTTCAACTAACTTGCTCTTAAATGTTTATAATAAAAGTGCAGGCATTTAATTAGAAAAGCTAGCACGTATTAGTATAACCCAAAGAATCATTTGAATATTGCATATCGCATAAAACTTACAATGTGTCTTATTGGAAATAATTTTGCTTGAAATGTTTTTTGCGTTTTAGCATCTGGAATTTTACAGAATATTTCCTTGTTAGATCTCTAAAAGAGTTCATAAGTCAATAGAAGGAAATACAATTGGTACTACTTTAGAAGCGCATATATAAAAATAGTCATTTTTACACGAGGGGTGAAAGTGATCTATTTAGGCATGAGATGGTTTGGCGCACGCGCGTAGCGAGGGTGCTAATAGTTCGAGTGCCTAGGGTTTAGAGGTTTAGTTTTAGAGGTTAATACTCTGCTTTTCATTTCGAATATTAGTAAAGTATATATTATTAGATTAGATAAACTACGATCTACTTCTCTAATGAAATCAGGCGTTAAATCCATATCTAAATCTGATGAACTAATTTAATATATCACATAGTTATAAAACGTCAAGGAAATTTCTATTGCTGTGGCATTCTACCAGCCAGTATTTTTTTTGTCACCGATTTAACAGTGGCTTTAAAAAGAAGTTGAGACATGAGTCGCATGTATTATCTATCGTTCGCATAATTTATACATTTTTTGACAGCAACGAAAATGGTTCCCTAGGGACGAAAAGTACTATTTTCTTCCCTGTGATCAGACAACTTCAAGTGTACTTTCAGAATATGAGAAATAAAAAGGTAATTACCTACATATAATGACGTTTATATTTTTCGAGATTTGTCTAATGATAACCCACACACCTTTTTTCCTCTTATTGTGCACTGTTTGCTACAACTCTATTAATTCTTCGACAAGTAATCCTATAACACACTTAGGTACTTATAAAAAAATTGAGCTTAAAATCTTACGCCTTAATTTTGTATAAGTATGTTATAGAAGTACTTGTAGTAGTATTTTAAAGAATTAGCTTCATATTTATCTATCCTAAACTGATGGTTTTATTTTTAATATGTATTTTTGATTTAAATATTATAATAATAATAAATAGCAGCCCATAAATTTCCCACTGCTGAGCTCGGGCCTCCCACTAAGGGGGAACGGACCTTGTGCTTGTGTCCAAGGCGGCTTGGCAGATGTGCAGGTTGCATCACGATGTTTTTCCTTCACCATTATTATTAGCACGTGGTAATTGTAACAATATGCACATTAGATCAGAAAACTGACTAAGTGGTGTATGCGCGTTCCGGCCAGTGTCGAACTCACACCCTTTGAGTTCGGGACGCGCGCGCTAGCCATTACGCTACCACGACTTCTATATACCACGACTTTACGTTCTGATTTAAATATACATATTAAAAATAAAAACATCAGCTAAAGGTAGATATATATGAAGCTAATGTTTTTTAGCTAGACTTGTTGCTGACGAATATCTCTCACTTTTTCTCCACATAGAATAGAAAGCAGATTTAAATTCATTTCAAAAACCGTTCTTTAATTTTTTTTTATTAACTTTAATACAATTTAAATCAGTTTTATTTCATTTATCTATATATCTATTTACATTAGTACGAATATCTAAGACGAAATATAAAAGAGCTAAACTAAACTACTGTAATACATATTTAGTGAAATTTAGTTTATACAAAACTTTTGAATTTTGATTTTTAATTTATACGCTGAAAATGTCTCTCCC
This sequence comes from Dendrolimus houi, assembly GCA_039645545.1. NCBI lineage: Eukaryota > Metazoa > Arthropoda > Insecta > Lepidoptera > Lasiocampidae > Dendrolimus > Dendrolimus houi. The sequence continues at coordinate 2,865,089 of CM077128.1, read as the reverse complement.
TGAGTTTCGTATATTCATAATAAAATATAATAACAGCCCATAAAATTCCCACTGCTGGGCTCGGGCCTTCTACTATATTGGGACAGTATACCCGCCACGCTTTTCAGCAGGTTTGACACGTCGGTTATCTCGATGTGCAGTTTGCATCACGATGTTTTCCTTCACCGTTAGTAGCACGTGGTAAATGTAACAATATGCAGATTAGGTCAGAAAACTGCCTATGTGTTGCATGCGTTCCGGCCAGGATCGAACCCGCGCCCTTTGAGTTGGGGACGCGTGCGCTAGCCACTACGCTACCACGACTTCTATATACCACGACTTTTCGTATATTCGCCACATTGTAATTGGATTTATTTTCATATAGTGGCATATAGACTACTTCTCGTTGATACATTACAGCGTAATTTTATTCATATAGATTTTCAATTTAGATAAAAAATTAATTCATATCAAATTCGGTGCGCATCATTCGAGAAAGATACACGCACGACAATTACGTGTTAACATTTGTAATATACATTACTAAATATATCCTGAATTTGGGTATACCGAGGCACTTAAACTGTGGCATGCAACGCGGTACACACGCGCGATATAAAGGCATACACACCCCGATACCGCGGAGATTGCACGCTGGAACAGCGCCGTGTACATAAAACACCACAAAAAAATATTGCACTTAATCATAAAAAACTCGTGATTTAATAGAAAATTTAAAAAAAACATGAACAACGCCAAATTATATCAAAAAAGCAATAGTTTACAAAAAAGGGACACTTTACTATGTTTAAAAGAGAACATTAAAAAAATAAGATGGCAGAGTAATAGCAGAATTCTAGACATAGGCTGTGCGGATGGGAGTGTTACTAAGTATCTAAAATATTACATACCTAAGGACTTTAAGAAACTTGTTGGATGCGATATCAGTGAAAAAATGGTGAGATTCGCAAACAGGCACAATGATGATGATAGGACTTCTTTCGTCGTTTTCAACATTGAAGGCGATATGGTCGATGATATGATTGGAGCTTTTGACCACGTGTTTTCCTTCTACACGGTGCATTGGATCAAAAATCAAGAGTAAGTTTCATTAAACATTTTAACCGGCTAAAAACTTTTTTACAGCATCTTGAAGTCTGTACAAAGTAAAAACATAAAAAAACAGCAACTTTGCTAAATATATATTTTTTATATTTTACTTCGCACCGACTTCAAAATTTTGTAGAAAATATATTTTTTAGTTAGTCGTGAAGTCGGTTTCGTTTTTGTAGAATATTTTTTGATGCTCAGGTGACAGTGACACCTAACTGGTAACTGAATGGTCAGCATCTGTGCAAATTCAAAGCCAAGCAAGTGCATCTCAACAATTACATCACAGCAAAAAAAAATGTCATGAACTTGAATAATATGCCATTTTAAACCTATTTATTAAGTTAATTGAGAGCGAGCGATATCAAATTTTGATACCGTCTTTAAATGGTTTAACTAGCACAATACATTAGCAAATGCCTGGAAAGGCAATGCCCAAATATTCATTTAACAAATCAATACCAATTGCTAGGTTTTTAAATTTGATTACTATGGAATTTAATCAGTTTGAGAAATAGACCCACTACATAATGTCGCACACAAAGTGCAGTCATACCTGAGGTCTTACACTCAAACGCCTTACATCGTTGCTTACGCTGAACCCGCCCTAAAAATTCATAGAAATTTAAAAAAAAAGAAAAACTGTTTATTCATAACTAAAATAATAAAGTCTATATAACACAAAATTGTATTAAAAACTAGAGCTAAATAAAATGGAACTAAATAAAAACTGGGAAAATTTGTTAGAGATAAAATATTAGTCCCAAACCACTGTCACTTACCGGAAACGTTCCCAAAATATATCCGTGCGAGAACGGAGAAAGAATACAATTTCCTGCCGCCGGGAGGCCTGTTGTAAGAGGCGACAAAACAACCCACAGCCAGTTGGTAGGCCATTTGCCCGACTGGATGGCTACCACCCCTGGTCTAAAGTATGTCGCCATAACAACCTTGAGTTGTATTTCGACATTAGTGACCAGGTTCCAGTCTCCCTTAAGAGAGCAGCAGCGCATTTGTAGCACCTTCGGTGTTGCAAATGTCCATAGGCGATGGTAACCACTTTCCATCAGGTGGGCCGTCTGCCTGTCTGCTGAACTCCTACAATAAAAAAAAAAAAAAATCTGGTGGCGTTGCCAAGTTGTATAGTAACGCTTAATCGTTGAGAAATTATATGGCTAGTAAACTAAGAATTTAATATATATATATTAAATTCCTAGTTTACCATCCATAGTTATTGAGTTCCTTTGCCTGTTATTATACATTCTTTAAAACATACAAATGTCAGTTTAGTCCATTAGCTTTTAGCTTATACCACTTTTTCATCTGGAATATTGTTATAGTTATTAAATATTTGGCGGCCTGCTTCACTGCAACACAGAGGCTTCGGGTTCGATGCCTGGTATAGTAAATTTCGGAAACTAATTTTCTTCTTTATTTACGGTCTGGGATCGATCATAGAGTAGTCCGTTGTGTATTAACCATAGCACAAGCGTAACTTGCTTAATTTTGGAATATACAGTGTATTTGTTTAGCGAATAAAAATGAGATATCTAATCATAAATAACCGTTTTTAGAGATTTTGTATGTCAGTCTATCTGAAAGCTTTTTTTTTTTGAGGCAGCGGAAATACATTTCGTACACTACCGGGTCCTTTACTGGGATTAGACTAAAGACATAAGATTTATCCATTGAAGATAGCGCAGATAACAGAGTCGATTGCCAGCATGTGTGGGGACTCAGCAAGGTACCCCTCTCTATATGGAGAGGTAACCTATGTGCTAATACCTGACTACGCTTTCGCAGTTAAAATTGTAAAAAACGTTAAACAATAAAAACAGGTCAACAAGAAACGTTAGTAACATATAATGATTATATGTAAACCTAGAGTTTAAAATAGTAGTAATAAATAAATAAATAATAAAATGTAGGTATCCTTAGACTAGTAACAAAAAGAAAATATGTAAATAAACAGTAATAAGAGGAAATGTGTAGTTCGTTTAGGTAAAATAGATTAAAAGTAATAAGAAACAAAATATAAAAAGTATAAAAACAGAATAATAGATTATAAGTAATAAATAGATAATATAAAGACTGTAATAGAAGCAAGGAAAAGTAATAGTTTTTATAGATTTCTTGTCCGTTTGTCTATTTGTCGGTTTGTTCGGGATTCACGTAAAAACTACTCAGCCGATTTTGATGTCGTTTTCGCTGATCGACAGCTATTTCTTAGACTTAAACTCTGCGATACTTTTTATGGCGGAAATCCCGTGGGAACTTTTCTGGGAATTATTTAAAATGGAGAGATAAAAAAAATCGAATTCCAATGTGTTTTATTTACTGATCAATAGCTTTAATGTACTGAAATGTGTGATATTTTGTGTCCCGAGTATCTCGCGAAAATTGCAAGTCACGAAGTCGCGGGCATATCCTAGTGAATGTATAAATTGAATTAATTTACTAACAACAAAACTGGATTCTATAAATATCAACAATAATATTACGACTGCTTCAGAAAAATCATTTTGATTCAAACAAGGTTTCATACATAAAAAAGAATGTATTTTACAAGCTTTTATTTAACTTGCTATGTTTGTGTGTATGTATGTATGTTCTTGTCAAGTCTTGCAACTGAATTTTAAAGCAGTTATTCTCAACTGATTGAACTGAAGTTTTGCACACACACACTTGGCTTGGACGATAATTGACAACGCATGATTAGCTAAGTGACGTGAGACGTCATTCTAAATTCAATATGGCGGATGGTACAAGATGGCGGACCAGTTGTTTTCACAAGAATAGATTTTTATATATAGAATTGTATTTAAATCAAAATCAAGTTTCTTTGAAACTCGTAGGAATTCGTAATATTATTATTTAGTACTTGAGATTTGTATAATATAAATTTGTTATAAGTAAATTGGATCAATTTGTATCTTCAAGGTTGCCCTTAACAAATTTTAATGACAATTTTAGCCATTATAAAAAAAAACTCCTTTAAAAAACCGAATTCAAAAACGAAAAAGTATAAAATAACTTAATAAAGATTTTAGACTAAGAATTTATTTAGTTTATTAAGAGAAAAAATAATATAAAATTTTCTACATCTTGAAGTCCAAGTAAACCATAAAAATTACCATATACACTTGGCACCGACTTCAAGATGTAGAAAATTTTGTCTCTTAATAAACTAAATAAATTCTTAGTCAAAAATCTTTATTAAGTTATTTTATACTTTTTAGTTTTTGAAGTCGGTTTTTTTAAAAGCGGTTTGTTTTATTTATTACTTTTTAGTGTCTAGCTATGGGTAGGCCTAGGAAAGGTGCCGCGCGCTTTAAAAAATATAGGTCCTAAGAAACGGGAACCGAAAATTCATAAAATGAAAACTACTGGGCCAATCTATGTCAAATTTTTAGAGAACCAAATGGCAGCTATTCCGCATCAAACTAAAACAGAATCACGTAAATCGGATCATAAATCTCAGCGTAATCGGTGTACATACATTTTTTTTATACAATCATATTGAGAACCTCCTCCTTTTTGAAGTCGGTTAAAAACAGAAATTTACATTTGGGCGATCATTATGTATTACAAGTATGCTCCTTTCACTGAATAATTTATCTATTTTATTATTTTCAGAAAAGCGTTTCGAAACATATTCAATTTACTAACAGAACAGGGAGACTGTTTGCTGCTATTCGTGGGTCAAATTCATATTTTCGACATTTACAGAATTTTAGCCTCCCGCCGGAAATGGAGCGAGTGGCTTATAGATGTTGACAGATATATATCGCCATACCATGACAGCTTGGTACGTATATTATCTTACATATACGTATATCAGCTCAAAAAACCACCATTGCTGGACTCGAACCTCCTTATTATTCATTATTTTGAGGAGGGAAACGGCCTGTATACTCTCAACTCTTCAACTCTTGACGAGTTTGACACATCGATTATCACAATGTTTTCCTTCACTATTATCTCTTGGTAATGGTAATATTTCTTGTTTAAATGAAATCGAAAGACAAACACACATATTGTATATATATCCAAGCTAAGCAGGTTACGCTTGAGTTATGGGTAATATACCTGGGGCTCACAGAAAACCAGATCATAGTAAACAACGGAAAATTTGTTTACGAAATTTACCATACCAGCAATCGAACAAGGAGCCTCTGCGTTGCAGTAAGCTAGGCCGGCAAACTCTAAAGGGTGAGGCCTCATTAGTGCGTTGCGGTGCGTCGTTGCAACCGATGAATGCATCGTACGCCACACTTGCATTGTGACGTCGCAGCGCAGCGCCAATGTCTCAGTGTGTATCTCAGTCGACTTTCGATAATGGATCCGAATAAACTTGTTCTATTGTTGCTTTTATTACACCACCAAAGCAAACGTAGAAACAATAAAAGAATTTGGATGTCTCCCTTGGATGCATTGTCATACCGGCGTATCACCCTCGTATTCATCTCCCATCTGTCAATCCGTTGAAACATCGCGTGCAACGACGCAACTCATGTTACGTCACTACAAAATATAATATTGTTACGAGCTACAAGACTCGAATTAAAAATGCCGTTGGAACTACTATAGGATTTATTAGAACTGTACAAACACGTATAAAACAAATACAAATAAAACTGGATGCAAAAAATTTACACTGCACGATTCAATACAATTCGACACGCGTAAAGTCCGTCGTCTTAATCGCTAATCGAGAGTACTACAAAACGTCTTACTCGTCTCGTAGTCGTCGCATGACTGCCGCCCCTCCATTCGGGCATCGTCTTATACTAACTACACAGTACAAATAAATTGGCCGCGCACACTGAGTTTCTGGGAAATAACAATTTGCACACCTGCGAACGACCACAAAGTCGAAAACAATAACAATAAGGATTAGTTCGACGATTAGTTTTTCTTAATTGCAAATTCAAAACACAAAGAATTCCCTAATCCGGGAGGACGACAATAGACTGCGTTTACAAAAGGCAGCTGTGAGCTTATCTTTGACGGCATATAACAATATGTGAGACGACGCAGTATTAACTGTGACGACGCAACGCACTAATGAGGCCTCACCCTTCGAAAACTGCCGAAAATGTGTGGCTTTCCAGCATTGTGGTGGTGAAAATGTGGCTTTCCAGCTCTGAGACATTACTTGATATTATTTAGATCTTTAAATAAACAACTGTTTGAATGAATTGAATGTTGTACATGATTTTTGTATCTACCTACTTCTTATCTATATTTATGTAAGCGAAACTCATTGAACGACTCATCACGAGATCTCCGAAACCATACGTCCGATTGACTTAAAATCTTGCATAGGCACTCCTTTCGCAACGTAGACGCGTACTAAGAACGAATTTTACGAGAATTCTATCCAAAATATTTGGTTGCTGTGGTAACCGTTGCCATGTTAATCATTGCCTTGGAAACCGTTGCCATGGTAACCGTTGTTATAGTAATTATATGTTGGTTTGAGGCCCAGCGAAATGTACACTAGTCAGCTAGTATAATAATATTAATTTACATACATAGTTCCGGCCAGTATTTGAACCTGTCTCATTTGATACGTACTTATCTACACCATGAAATAAAATTGAAGTGTACACTATACATGCCTGTGATTTTAAAATAAATGCCTATAATTTCAGTAAAAACTACTATTCATACAATATCTAATAATAAATGACAGTTTTTAGATATCTTTGTGTCAGTCTGTCTAAAATTGAACAGCAATTTTAACTTAAATTTTTGTATGTTTCAATAGAATATCTTACAAAAATCACATTACTATAAATAAGTTTAAAAAACAACCAATTATAAAATCACAAAAGTAACTTAATTGCAAATAATAAATTTTTAGAATAAAATCTTTATGTATTTTGTCATATAACAATTTCTCTCTCTGGTCTAAGATTAATAAATTATTGTTCGTTTTGTTTATCACGTATTATTAAATGCTTAATCTATCTATACATATATAAGCGAAATACCACTCACTGACTGACTGACTGATTCATCACGAGACCTTCGAAACTACACGTCCGGTTTACTTCAAATTTTGCAAAGTACTCCTTTCGCAACTAAGACGCGTACTAAGAACGGATGTGACGAAAATCCCATTCAAAATATTTTTTTATCTATCATCGCAAATGATATCATCGTTGCCATGGCAACCGTTGCCATAGTAACCGTTGTTATAGTAGTTATATGTTAAATTATCTCGAGTAGCGCCGAGCGAAGTGAGCATGAGAAGGCGTGTTTTTCCTGTGGGCAATTATATGTTGACTTATCTCAAGTAGTGCCGAGCGAAGTGGGCATGAGAAGGAGTGTTTCTCCAAGGGCAATTATATATTGGTTTATCTCGACAAGCGCCCAACGAAGTGGGTACAGGTCAGCTCAGCCTCACTGACTGACTGACATATCAACGGCCAGCCCAAACTACTATGGTTAAAACCGTCAATGCATGCTGGTTATTTATATACTGTAGGTGCGCATTTAGACAGGGTTGTTGAAAATTAAGGGAATGAAAGTCTGTAAGTAAGAAGAAGAAGCACGCAATTTTATGTACCTGCTTCTGGTTAGAAATAAATGTACACGTCTAAAAATTCGGGCGTTTTCGGAAATTCAACCCTCTAAGAGAGTGAAAAGGGGGCTAACTTTTAACTTTCTTGACTACTTAAACTATGGCTATTATTAATCTACACGAGCAAAACCGCAGGCAACAGCTAGTATATTATAATTTTGAAGTCTGTGCGAAGTGAAACATATTTATTATACTTACTTTTATTATATAATACTTACTTGCTACCATAATAACGAGTTAACATTTGGCGATGATTTTAAATTTATATAAAACATGCTAACAATTTAAAAAATATATTTTTTATGATAGCATTAAACAAAACAACAAATAAAAATTGAATTGTAGTAGATTTCTTTTTCTATAACGACATGCGTATAATAATTTGAAATTTGACATTCTGACATTAAAATTTTTCTTTAATTATAATAATCTATGATAATATTATATACTTATACTAGCTGACCCGGCGAACTTCGTACTGCCATATTTTCTGAATTCCTAAAAGACTTTGTTTCATGACATAAAAACAAAATCACCAAAATCGGTCTATGTGATTAGGAAAACTCTAGAACCCGATCTCAGCGCCACCTACCGGTTCTAATTGTAAATCTAAACCAACCGGGAACCCACTCAAATACCCAAAAACAAAATCGCTCCAGGTGATTAGGAGGATTCTAGAACCCGATCTCAGCGCCACCTACCGGTTCCAATTGTGAATCTAAACCATCCGGGGACCCATTCAAATACACAAAACAAATATCATCAAAATCGGTCTAGCCGTTTAGGAGAAGTTCACTGTCAACACATGTACAGAAGAATTATATATAGATTTAAATCAGTTTTAGTGTGAAGGTGGTCTGGAAGATATCGCCGGCTGTGACAAGACCTAATGTAAATCCAAAATATGATTTATGCAATAAAAAACATTCATTCATTTATCTTTCTGTATTTATAAAATCTTTCTACTCGCACGTGTCACTGAGCTTCTTCTAACCCGTTGGACCGACTTTGATGAAATTTTTTGTGTCTTCAAGTGAGTCCCGGGATGGTTTAGATTCACAATTGGACGCAGTAGAGGGCGCTGCAATCGGGTTCTTTTTTTAGGGCAAGACAACGTCTGCTGGGCCCGTTAGTAGTTTTACGTTTTTTTAAAGTGAATTGAATTATTTATTTATTATCCTCTTCATTAACGCACGTGATTCTAAAGTAGTTTTCGTCTAGACAGCTCCCTGACACAATTTTTTAACAATTCGAATGCATTTCAGAATCCAGCTAAAGAAATAAGACAAATGATGGAGTCAATCGGATTCCAAAACATAGACGTCCGATGTGAGGATGCTGCGTACACTTACAAAGATATAAACATATTAAAAAGTAAGTAATATAATAAATCTAGCCAGTGCGTGCACGAACTATGGAGGCTTCCCTAGAAATGACAATAGTTCACTATTCTCGTTATAGTACAGATCCATAAAAAGGTATTTAAACTTATGTATTCCCCTCTCATATCTCAAAAACTACTTCACGGATATTGTTCCAAATAATTTTCGTTAAGAGCATCTTCTGATGCACAACTATTTTGATTCATTTATTCAAACCGAACACTTTTATTTATTTAATTCAAAATATGAGGTGGAAGGTAATAAGTCCGTTGATAATCAATTATATTATGCATGCAGTGTTTGCATAAACAGAATATAGTGTTAAGCTATGAAATGGTTTAGTCAATATATAAAATAAAAACATGTATATAATCTATATTCAATTTTACAGACCAATTAAAAAAAAAAAGAACCAGACATAAAGAAAAGCTATGTTTCCCGTATATTATTTTATCAATATTTAAAAAAAAAATTGCAGTCGGTGCTTGCTAGCTCTAATATGAAGCTTGTGTGCAACACCGGCAGCCGGGAGTCCCACATACCCCTTGGTGGCCTCCCATATGTGCAAATGCATTCCCCCAACGCTGACTTAAAAAGGGTTCGCAATTAAAAGGAACAAAAATAAAAGATGTAATGGACGATAGCTCACACGACTATGTACAGTCACGGAACGAAAATGTTCGTCACCTTAGAGTCGACTTTTGCTTGCACGAGCACAAGAAACAATACTGCCAACATTTTAATCAATTTTACTTTTGTAAAATATAGAAAAGTGAAAAAACAAAATTGCAATGTTGACAATGACAGACGCTGAGATTAACAATAAGAAACAAAGAGGATATAATCACCATGATTAACATAAATATTAAAACCAATAAAAAAGTTTTACATGTCTAAACAATCTTCTTAGACAAGATAGAAAATCAAACAACTTTGATCTAAATAATTTTAAACTTTAATATCAAACAGTCAAACATAATTTTCTGTAGAACAGTCTGTTCTGTGACTTAGTTTGAAAAGGTAACTGTGATCACTGAACATTAAATGAATCAATTTAAAAACTGGCCAACATTTTCCCACCACTACTGTACATTGAAAAGAACATTTTCAACGCTAGTAGTAAGTAGTAGTACAATTCGCCACAATGGCAGGCAAGGAATTTCAAAGTTCATCAAGTTCAATTTTGAGTTGCGTTCCGGCATTAGTGCTTAGGTTCCAGACTCCCTTTAGAGAGCGGCAGCTCATTGGTAGCTCCTTTGGTGTTACAAATGTCCAAAGGCGATGGTAATCACTTTTCATAAGATGTGCCGTCTGCCTATCTGCTGAACTCATTAAAAAAACCGCGCTCAGCCGAATTGTAGGTCTTCGACTGAGTTCGACCGTCGCCATTCACCGGAGTTCTTGTGACAACTCCAAACGCCAAATTCGACGACTAAGTCACAAAACACATAGTTACAACTCAAAAACTATCAATATCCTATAACATTTTAAAGTAATTTTACAAATTTTAATAAAATAAAACTGCACAGTAAAACTTACTTTACTTGTTTTTATTTTACTAATAATTAGTTTTTTAAGTCTTTTGTGTAACTGAGTAACATAAATTACGGACGCAAGTCTGACAAATAAAATTATTATTAACTGTATTTATTTGTTCTCAAAAATTTTACATTTTTTTAAAAGATATATAAAGACATTTTTTTATTAAAAAATAGATAACATTATTCTTTTATAAAAATACATCAAAAATAAATTACACATTCTATAAAAAAACATAAAATTATTATTATTATAAAACGTTACAATTCAGTCTCCGCCAAAAAAAATTATCTAACTATTTGTTTTACAGAATCTGTAAAAGCTGTGAATCCGTTCAACATACCCGAAGAACTTTTTGAGGATTTCATGAAGGACTACATAGGAGTCATTGAAGAAATGAATTTAATCGATAAAATTAACAATAACGTGAATATCAGCTTTAACTATAAGTTAATAGTTGTCTATGCGAGTAAATCAACATGACCATCGACAATCGTAAAATATAAAGTTCAATGAACGCTTAGCAATGCTAATATTAGACGGTTTATTTATATTTTTGATGTAGTAGCTATCTACTAGGAGTAGTAGCCATGTTGGAATCACTTTCTTGATTACAAATGTCTTAGGACCGGCTCGATATCGGATATCGGCGTGAAATGGCCCTATCCCTTCTAACCCATTCCTCCTGTCGGGACCCTCCATCTCATTCCCTTTTTTTACGAGCGGAAACCTGATTGAGGGCCATCATCCGCGCAGTGAACTAAAGAAAATCGCGGCCGGTGTTTGGCCTTTGCCAGGTCGGGGTGGCTCTAACAACTCCAGACAAAACTAAGGATGATATTGCTATTGCAGTCTGTCTTTAGGCTCCATACTAACTTTAAAAAATCTTATTTACCCACCAAATTCGCCAGAGAGACCTTAAATACGACACAAGTATTTTATAATATTATAACATATCGATAATTACGCTATAACAAACCATTACGAATTTATTATTTCTATGTCTTGTTCGTTACTTCTGTCCGTTGTTTTTGTTCGTTTTCTTTTATTTGTAATTATAACAATGTTCATATATACTACTAATTGCATAATTTATAACTAATGTTTATTGTTTTTAATTTGCCTTGTGAAACTAAGCCGTGGCATCACTTAGAGGTACTTGCAGAAGACCAGCGCTGGTTGTGAAACTAGCATTATGCTGAGCAACAGCCTTTTTAGGACACCATAATTAATTGTTACATTTATTATAATATATAACTTTGTTTTACTTGTCCTAAATAAATATTTTTCATTTCTTCTTCTTTCTTTCTTTCTTACTATTGCCACGCCACAGTTAGGGATGCCCACTAAAACCCCTCGATATTCCGTCTTTCGCCGTTAATGATAGAGCTACGGGTATATGACCTAGCCGTTCCGCTAGCCTTGCCAGTCCATCTCATCCCCCTATCTTATCCTAAAGTCTGGCAACGCATTGGCTCCACCATTGGTGTTGCAAACGCCTATAGGGGACGGTAACCACTTTCCATGATCTGGGCCGATTGCCGGTTTGCCAGCTTGGCAATAAAAAAAATGTCTTTCAACTTGGATGAGTCAACCAAAGTGAGCCATGTAAACTTTAAAATCATTAAGAGTTATTATACCATCGCGAAGTTCTGAGCCTTTCTACCAAATTGATTCCATTTAGTTGAACCGTCTAATATCAGCATGTGTTGTAGACACGGGCTGTTGATCAATACGGGGTCAAATCGGAGAGACATAATTTTTTAGCAAGGATATTAAGGATATGACATTTGTATTTGGATATTATTAGACCGGCTTAACTTACGGTTACTGATATGAAATTATTTCGGATTATCGGATTGCTTACTCTCAAACGTATTTCATAGTTCGTTTTTGTATTAGAACTTTTCTTGCTTGTTTTTTTATATTTAAGTACGTTAAAAGGGACACAAGGTCAAAAGGGACAAAATTATATATTCCAAAATATTATATGTTCAAAATATTGACGGCCTCTGTGATTAAGCGGGCTAAGCCGTTGCCGGTCTACCTCACTGCATCGCAGAGGCTCTGGGTTAGATTCCTGGTATAGTAAATTTCGGAAACGTATTTTCTCCGTTATTTACTATGGTCTGGGTGTCTGGGATCGGCCCCAGAGTGGTACGTTGAATTATTACCCATAACACAAGGGTAACTTGCTTAATTTGGGGATATACAATATGTGTGTTTGTCTACCGATTATTATTAATTAATATTATTTCACATACATATTTATTTCTTCCTTTTTGTGTTTTTTTAATACATATATATACAAAAATAAGATATACATTAAAAAAATATAAAAAGACGTCCGTCGGCAGCGGGGCCTAGGGTCCAGGCTTCCGGTGGTTAAGGCTCCAGGGACAGGAACTTCCACACAATACGTGCCGTGCTCAGGAGAACCGCCTTCTGTATCTGGCCCTTCACCCATTTACCGAGAGCCTCTCTAGATGTCGGTGGAGGCTCTTCGCTACTAAACCGTTAGCAGACACCACTATCGGTACGATGATCGTAGACTCCATATGCCACATGTCTGTAATCTCGTGCGCGAGGTCAAGGTATTTCGTAAATTTTTCAGTTTCAACTTTTACGAGATTACAGTCATGTGGAATACTTATATCAACTTATTATTATTATATATACCATTCATTTTCATCTTATATAGACTATATTATTGTATTTTTAAAGACATCTTTGTTCTATCTAAAATTTCATTGGCTCTTTCTGGCTAATCGGACGAAAACGACCAACGTAAAGCGTTTGAGGATAAAGCCTCAGTTACGGACATTAGATATATTAGGAATGGTAAAATAAAATGACAAATAATTACAAGGTAACGATGTAAAGGTTCGTGTAACTCCGAACTCGGCTGTAATAACTAATGTTTAAATTTCTCTAATGTACCTGCTTTATCTGGAACTAGCGGTCTCGGCAAACGTTGTCCTGCCCTGAAAAGAACAAATCTAAAACCCGATTCCAGCGAAACACGCCAGGTCTAATTGTGAATCTAAACCACCCCAGGACCCACTCAAACACACATAAAATTTTATCAAAATCATCGAACCCGATTCCAGCGCCAAGTATATTATTCAGATTGATGGGATACATTATTGAAGTTTTAGTAGGGATCTCTAATTTTTATGTTTTTACATTCGAATGCTGGAATTATATTAGTATATTAGTCTTTTAATATTATTAGTATAGACAGTCTTAGTGACCGTGTCATGTGGGTGTAGCGATGAGTTTAATACATTATTTGTAATGAGACATTGTTATTAATTGTTAATTTGACAGACAACGTACCTAATCATTAACGGCGTTGTTTTTAACGCTATAGAAAAGACGTAATTTGACTACAGCCGCTACCACTATTATCCCAGATGGAGCAGGGACATCATAATATCAATAAATAAAATGCAACTTTTACGAAATTACCCGGAACTTTGATATCAGATTCGGCTATAGTTTCGGATAGATTTGTAAATGAAATAAAGTAGCTAATATATTGTTAAGTGAAGAGCCTCTTCCATTATAAATCCGGTTCGAATATCTTAATATTCATTCACTTGCCTTATCATCGGTTGAATTTTGACATTAGGTACTTGTATGATGCTTTATGTCAAAATTTAACTGCGTTCGGTAAGATACAGGAATAGACCATCCGTGCAGGAACGGAGAAAGAATACAATTTCCTGCGGCCGGGCGGCCTGTCGTAAGAGGCGTTTAAACAACGCACAGCCAGGTGGTAGAGTATCTGTTCGACTGGATGGCGACCACCCCTGGTCTAGAGTATGCCGCCATAACAACCTTGTGTCATGTTCCGGCAGCAGTGACCAGGTTCCAGTCTCCTTTAAGAGAGCAGCAGCGCATTTGTAACACCTTTGGTGTTGCAATAGATGGCGCTGTGCAATAATTGAGGTCGCAAACGTTTCCCGAAACGTACAAATAATATATACAAATTTGCTGCAAGGAACTGCGAGGACTTTCGGGCTGAACGCCTCCGCTCCCACGGAATCGGGAAGCCCCCAAAGTCCGGTATCGCTGAAACAGCCATCTGCGGCTATTTATCTGGGTCCAGCTCCAAAAAAAAAAAAAAGAACTGCGAGGAACACCAATAGCCTCGCTGGAAGATCTTCCTTTGAGACAGAGGAGCATGCCCTCTTGCTCCTCCGTCCTCCACCCTATGCGGGGCGCCCCCTTCACTGGTGACCTACAGGTCCTTGGGTGATCAGAGGGCTCGTTCCTACCTAGGACAACGTATCAGTATGACGATTCAGCGAGGTAACGTAGCCAACCTAACCTTACCGATTGGCTTGAATGACCTACACTCAGTATTCTACTTAAGGTTTAAGGCATTATAGGTAGAAAACAATATAAGTTAAGTTTCCTTCAATCTACTAATGAAGTTATTTAGATATATAGATTTTGACGAGCTTTGTGATTGTGTAGGCTAAGCCTGTGCTGGACTTACGTCACTGCACCGCAGAAGCTCCGGGTTCGATTGCTGGCATGGTAAATTTCGGAAACAAACTTTCCGTTATTTACTATGGTCTGGGTGTCTGAGATCGACCCAAGGTAGTTCGCTGTACATTACCCATACACTAGCGTAACTTGCTTAGCTTGGGGATATACAATGTGTGTTTGTCAACCGATTATTATAGAAAAAGATAATCAGTCCTGTATAATAAAAATAACAGACCATAAATAAACTTCCTACTGCTGGGGCTCGTACCTCCCAGCTATAGGGGAATGGACAGTATACCCTCCACGCTTGTCCTAGGTGGCTTACCAGGTTTGACACATCGATTATCTCGATGTGCAGGTTTCATCACGATGTTTTCCTTCACGTGGTAATTGTAACACAATTTCCAGCCAGGTTCGAACCCGCGCTCTTTGAACTAACTAATCTACCATGGCTCTTTTCTTCTCCTCCTTCTATAACTATTGTTAATACACAGATAAACGGAATAAATAATAAATATATTTTTTTATCGTGCATGTGTTTTATTTCTTATTTTTAAATATGCTTGGATGTCGAACGTTTACATTTCACTAAACAGTTGAGATTGTTAAATTAAACAAACAATTTTTAACCGACTTCAAAAAGGAGGAGGTTCTCAATTCATATGTATGTTTTTTTATGTTCGTTACTCGATTTCTCCGCCAATTGTCAACCGATTTTTATAATTTTTCTTTTTCTAATCGAAATCGAAAGGGTATACTCCCGAATTGGTCCCATTGTCACCATGTCAGGATCTGATGAGGAACCCTTTTTGAAGAGCGCTGACACTCCTTGAAAGGCAAAACTTATATACGCGTGCAAGTAGTACAATTTCTACAGGCGCTTGAAATATTATTTCTAAAGCTAAAACGTAGAAATTTTTAACAAAAATAAAACAGACTTCAAACTAAAAAGCGAAAAATAGATTTTTCTACGGTATCTTGAAAATTGGTGCTAAGTAAAACACAAAATTGCAAAATGCACCGACTTCATGTTGTAGAATATATTTATTTATTTCTCGCTTATTATTAGTATGAAGTAGGTTTTATTTTTGTTATCCTATTCTCAACTTATTGTGATTACTCGCCATACCAAGAACTTTATCGTAGACCTTGTGAGAAATGTTAGCTTGAAAGTATGTTCCTGTGTGCAACCTGAATCTAGATAGGAAAAGGCGGATCTCAAGTTCATATCTCTCAGAATCAGTATATTACCCGTGGGTTACAGTGACCATACTTAACGGACCGTTATATGTCTCTGAGTGAGAGGTGAAATTCTACGTTTATAACAGGTTTTTTGAAATGGAATACGGAAAAAAATTGAAGTTCCAAGAAGACGAGATCCACATAATCCTTTGTAACGCGTATTTTACTATCCTTTAAAATTTAAACTATCGGTAATCCTTTTATGGTCAATTATTCACAGTCATTTGGTCGCGTTAATCCCTTTATTTATTGCCTCCCAGTAAGACGTCATAAATCCTTTCTTCTATTGTTCAAATATCGTTGCACATTCTTAGAAGCCATTAAGTTTAAAAATTCGAGAATTCCAAGGAATACTGGACATGTTGCTGGGAAGTAATGACAATTACAAATCATTTTATAAGCATGGACGGTCGGCCCGATTGAGACAGGGTAAGTTGAGTTTCAACTGCGGTCAAGCCGTCCGTTCCAAGCGTGTACATTCGAAACGAGAATCTCATATTAAGAAACTGCGTATTTTATGTTATTACGATTTCTGCTTTACGGTTTGGACTTGTTGTATTCGGTTGTGTTTGCAAGTACTGCGAATTAGCTGTGTGTACTTCTAATAAAGATATGATAATTCAAATTGTAGAGGAGATGTGGAAGATACTTCACTCATCTGATAAGCAGATGAGACATATATTTATCAAATTATATTGATTTATAAACACGCCAATGATAGCTTGCCAATTGACAAGTGTTCATGGTTATTTTTAATCAAATTAATTTTAATAAATTTTTTCATAACCTTAAATTATTTTGATAACTGAACAAATTCAGTTGACTGGCAAGCAGGTATGAACAGGTATGTTAATATTGGTAACTACATCGTTCTGTTAACCAATAAAATTGGAAACATATAAAAGATAATTTAATTACAAAAATAACCGTATAGGCTTGCCTGCAAAAAACCGTTCATTTAACTTCAGTTTGGCAATAATATTCCATAAACGGTTTTCGCTTGGCAAGCTATCTATCATAAGCGTGTTTACAAATCAATACAATTTGATAAAAAATATGTGTTCTCTGGTTGTCAATTGGGTGAAGGAAGATCTTCAGCGTCTCTTAGACTACAACGGCATTTTAAATTCGAATTCCTCAAATTCGCAACAATATTTATGAATGTGTTTTATTGAAAACGGCTTTTAATATTATACAAAATATGTTCCGTTTTTTAGAAGATGTAATCACTTTAAATAAATATGCCCCGTAGAAGAATGACGTTCCCAAATATGATTTCACTACATCCATTAGGTCGAAATAGCATCTGTAGGTTCCCTGAAAAAAAAATACATATTGTATTATATTGTATTGTATTGTATATTATAAATTATGAAATGAAGTCAACAACTTTCAGTGTTGATCCTGCGCTAAAACCATGTCACTGTCGGTGACATTCTTTTCATTTCAACAAAAATGTACAAATACCCGCTTAATAAAATCTATCTTCTATAGATAGATAGATAGATAGACAACACTTTATTGTACACCAAAACATAGATAAACAGAAATAGAAAAATACAAGTTTTTAATAATGACGGTGGTGCAGTTTATAAATAATGATAAATGATAAGTATACACAATACATATAAATATAAAAAAGATATATATATATATATATGTATGTTTATACAGACGCGTTTATATATATATATATATATATATATATATATAACAATACAAACATACAGACATATATATAACAGTGTTAGGAATAATAGTAACACAATAGAGAAGTAATGCTTCTGAACAGGATTTTTGAAATACTAAGGATTTGGCTTGTCTTATAGCAATAGGTAGCTCATTCCAAAGACGCACAGCCTGAACGGTAGAAGAGTTATTGTAAAAACGACGTGTTTACAGCTGTTAATTCTGTATTTAGTTGAAGGGCGTAAATTGTGGTAGCTAGATACGTAGAGAAATTCGAAGCGTTCCTTGAGGAAAGGGGAACTAGTGAGTAGAAACTATATACTGTACAGTAGAGAGAGTACAGAACTTGATGGGTAACCACTTGAGTTTTTTACAGAATTCAGAGACGTGGTCATATGTACGTAACGCAAATATGAACCTTATACAGAAGTATAAGGTCTATAGGTAATAGATAAATAGAGAGACAACACGTTATTGCTCACCAAATACACAAAGACAAAAAACAAAAAAATGTATGATTACAATATTGTCATGGTAAACACAATAGGCGGCCTTATTGTTTTTCAATCAATCAATCAATATCTTTATTTGCAAGAATATAGTTTATACAGGTTTTATACAATTGTAGATGCACAGTACATTCTACCACATAGTGGTGTACAAAATGAATTTAAAATTAAAATTAAATTTGCATAAATATTGCAATAAAAATAAGAATAAAAAAATGTTAATTTTTGCTAATATATAAATGTTATGATGATTAAAGCAGCATCTCTTCTAGGCAACCTAACTTAAGGAACACTTATAGTATTCAGTATTAATCTAGCGATATAAGTGGTACAAAGCATTACATAGAACAGGTAATATGTACAATGAATCTGTAGAAGGGTCGAATCAAAAATAAATATACAATAATTGAAAAAGAGAACAATTTCAAGGAGACTAATTCAGAAAAGCCGATTCAAAACAAAAAAAGTTCTGTCTGTCTGTTACAGCATACTGAATGGCTTAAAATGAAACTCGACACAAAGTTTTGAAATACCAAAAAAAAAGGTTTTTGCAAATTTATAGCTTAGCGTATTCCAACGCTCGCGAATTCATCCACGCTTGACTTGAAATTTCCGCGGGATTTTCGGGACACAATATAGCGCAGGATAAAAAAGAATGTAAGTTATCGTTTCTGTGAAAACTGTGACGGGATAAGCTAATTATTATGCAGACGAAAATTCCCACGGGATTCCTAGGATTAAAAATATCGCACATTTTATTACATTAGATTTATTATATGTTAAGGACATCAAGGGGGGTAATTCAGATCAGGAGATTCTGAAAATGCAGTTTTTTGCAATTTTTGTCTGTCTGTCTGTCTGGATGTTGCGGCTAATCTATGAAACAGCTGGACGGATTTTGACGGGACTTACACTGGCAGATAGCTGATATTATAAGGAACAAGTAAGGCTCCTTTTTTTAGGGTTCCGTGAAAAACAATTCCCCACAGACGAAATTGCGGGCACGGCTAGTTAACATATAAATTTACTGAAAACTAAGTAAGCGCTGGGGTAAAGCCAACGCTAGGAAATGGGTAAATTGGACAAGTAGACAAAGACTAATTCCAGACCTTCTTAACATTGCAATTTTCTGTTTTCAGCAGCTCCTTTAATATTGCTGCGATGGCGAAATGTTCGCATGGTTCTTTTAGTTTGTAATTCCATAATAACTTTTTCGTCTGCGCTGTATCATTATACACTGATATTCGAATCTGAAAATATTAATGGGATCATTATGAAACTATCCACTTCTTTTCATTGCTAATTTGTCTGCTTTAACAGATGAACCGATTTTCTTAAAATGAATCCGTAGAAGTGCACATTATGGCTACTTGTACGGCAGCAAGCAGGAAAGTGGCGAGGGAAGCATGCATCACGAGTATGTCATGTTTCACGTAATTGAATATACATACTCGTGCGCCCCATTTCTCTCGCCACTTTTCAGCTTTATACCGTGGGGTAAAATGTAAACAAGGATTTAGACAGACTTGGCACTGACTACTGACTTGATTTATTCAATTTATTTATTGCATGAGTTCAGCAGACAGTCAGATGGCCCACCTGATGGAAAGCGGTTACTATCGTCTATGTAGGTACATTAGTAATAACAAAGTTGCTACCGACGTGCTTCCGCTCGCTAAACGGAGACTAGAACCTGGCCACTATTGCTGGAACACAACTCAAGATTATTATGGCAGCATAATCTAGACCAGGAGTGATAGCCATCCAGACGGGCAAATACCCTACCACCTGCCTATGGGCTATTTTGTCACCTCTTACGACAGACCACCCGGCCGCAGGAAATTGTATTCTTTTTCCTTTCATCTCCGACTCCATTTGTCTACGAAATTGTAAAGTGACTAAGAAAGCAATTTACGCGATTGTTTCAGAGCCAGGCTACTCATTAATTCATTTTGGATTGTGGACTAGGGTAGTATTCTACTGGATCGCTTATGGGTTTCCCTTCCTAAACACTCTGAGTCAGCTTAATCTTAATCTGTACATGGGTTCGAGTAAGAAATTAATGTAATTTTAGACATATTTGTAATTTTTCTATAAGTACTAATTTTAAATTTAATATTATAAAGAGGAAAGATTTGTATTTTTATATGTTCGTATTTTTGTATGTTTGTAACGAATAAACTCAAAAACTACTGTACCGATTTCAAAAATTCTTTCACCATTAAAGTGCTACATTATTCTTGAGTAATATAAGTTATATTTGTTACTAGAAAAAATTAAGGATCCCTACTAAAACTTCAATAAGGTAACCCAAGGTGTAAAAAAATAGTCATAAAATGTTTTTCATCGCATACGCTGCGGAAACTATTGCTGATAGAACAAAAAAAGTTCTACAATATTGTTACGAGTTAGCGGGACTCGAATTAAAATGCCGTTGGAATTATTATAGAGTTTATTAGTACTATACAAACACGTATAACACAGGTACAAATATAACCGAACATAACAAATCCAAACGTAATGCAGAAGGTCGTAATTAAATAAAACGCGCAAAGTCCGTCACTGTTAGCTTCCCGAATGTACACAAGTCACGCCCGTATCGTAGTCGTAGCTCAACTGCCTCCTCTCTCCTTCAGGCCGTCGTTTTATACTTCACCAATGGAACTGTGCCCGCCCGGCAACGTGGACACAATTTCCTAAAATTTGCTTGTAATTTGTAATCCGCAACACCCGGCAATTGCTGCAGCCTGCAAGCGGCCGTAAACGAGTACAATAGAACGATAGACTGTTCTCCACAATAATTAGAAACGTATGCCAACAAATAAGTGAACAAAAGAAGACTATCATAAAATTAATTCAAATGCCGACATGTAATAATATGTGCTTTTACAGATTAGGAGTGGTATTTTTTTTGTCGGAACCTAAGTTGTAACAATATTAAATAACATATCGATATCTACAAAAAACTTCCTGATACCATAATATGTCCAACTATTGTAGTTGTGTCACTATAATCAATTTTTTACAGTTTAAATTTGATAGAAATGCCGACAAAAATCAGACCACATTATTCATACTTTTGTATTAATCCTTATCAAAATAAATCATTTTGTATTCAGGACTATTTCAATACCTGTAGATTACTTTTTGAATTATTCAAATCGGACATTCCACTCAAAACATATTACGAATTTAAAAATGTCAATCTAAACAAAATACTTAGCGTTGGAATCGAGTTCTAGATTTTATTTTTTTCAGGGCAAGGCAACCTCTGCTGGGACCCCTAGTAACTTATATAACATGACTTTCAGAGATGGTCTCTAGAGGAGAACTACTTTAAATATAGTTGTAGAAATTTTATTAAGTTATTCTGAATGGAGGATTTTCAGAAACATTCACCAAACTAACTTTTCTTTTATTTATATATAAATAAAAATGAATCGTAGACATGTATGTACGCGCATAATTTGAGAACGACTTTACCGATTTCGGTGAATTTTTTTGTGCGTGTTTGAACGCATCCCGAGATGGTTAATTAGATTCTCAATTGGACCCGATAGGAGGCACCAGAATCGGGTCCTAAATTTATATTTTTTCAGGGCAGGACATAGTATGCCGCTGGACTGCTAGTATTATAAAATTGTAAACATGCCGTGGCTGTACATTAAAGCTTGTCCTTGGGTGCATTTTTATATGGTGTAAACAGGGATAATTACCAGTTAGTGTCACGCCACATTTACAATAAATTTGTCAAGGGGCCTCTACGTATTGGTCTTCCCGTGGCCCTACGCAAGCCCTCTAAAAGTCCGTGCTATTTTATAACCCTTATTCCCCAATTAAGAACTGGTGCCCGAAGAATATGGAATCTTGCAGTTACCTCGCGGTCAGCCACCAGCCCACGACAGCGCTGGTTCAGGCGGTCTGCCGCTGCTTATCACGTGGCGATACACAAAGACCGCAAGGTCCTTATACACGAGCCCCGGGGCGCAAGGGACGCAGATACACTGACCACTTAAGTATTTATATTGGTTGAGGCGAGTGTCCTAGTAACTAACTGGACGCGCAAATCTTCGACAGCTTATTATATGTATCTTTATATGTATTTATAAAGGCTGGTGCGATACTACTTCACGTGCGTCGCGGTAGCGTGGCGTTTGGCAACGTACTGACTTACGCGAAGAGTGGATGGCGGCAACATGCGGAGGTTGCAAGACGCTATAAACCCAAGGCACATTTACTAACTGGAAAATAAATGGCGCCAACACCCAGACCATAGTAAATAATGGAGAAAATTCGTTTCCGAAATTTACCATACCGCGAATCGAACCCCGAGCCTCTGCGTTGCAGTAAGATAATAATCTTAGAGGCCATCATTTTAACTTAACTTTAATATAGTTTTTTTTTAAGTAGGCACGGTTTATTATATTTACACAACGACTAATGTGTTTACATCTTGGATATGTGTCTCTGAATGGTAGGTAGCGTTGATATAAGCAATCCCTGTGTACTTGTTATTTATCTTCTCGAATACCGCTTCTATGGAAGTTGCGTTCTGATTCTTTGGACCCCTGCAGAGGCTGTAGTCATTCAAAACCAAGGTATATGGACCCTGAAAGTAAATGTACATATCTATACAAATAAATAAAATAAAAGTGTCCGTCTACGAATTTTTCAAAATACAGAATGGCCCAGTTAGATCGCTCAATATGGGCAAGTCTGAAATTATAAGGGCCGCCGCACATATGGCGGAGCGCAGCGCAGAGCATTTTTGACTTTCAAACTGTTATCGAGATTGTCTTCGTTGAACTAATGTCCAAAATCAATTAACACAACAATTACTTCCTGAACAATATGGATGCGACCAGATGCGTAAGGTAGCGCGCAGGAACGCGACTGCGCGAGCATGCGCGCTACTCCGCATACATCCGCTTTTTGTCGCCTGGCTCGCCGAAGCGACGCTTATGTACGAAAATCTTCTTTTTGAAGTGAAACTTCTACATAGACGGGGGGGGGGGGGTATTAGGATTTTTTCTGTCACGAAAAAGCATTACGGCAGCGTGGAAAGGGTAGAAGGTATCCCATGGTGAGAGGCAGCATAATTTTAGAGTAGACTGTGGATGTTTTTTTTGTTCCGGATCGAATTCAGTCTTTTTGTTTGATAAAATAAAACATATTTAAATAAAAAATTCATTCATTAAAATGTACCTAGCCTAACCAAATCATAAATTGCAGTAAACCTGCCAAAAATCGAAATGTGTGCTGGGACACATAGTAGAAGTGAAACTTCAACGGACAAGTAGAAAACGAACGGCAACGAACAAGTGGCAAAACGAATCGCAACAAAATTTTAACTTGAAGTTTTACGGGCAGGTTTTCAAATTGGACAAGTACATTAACAATCTTACTACTACATCTATGTAGCTACACTTATCCGTTGCGATTCGTTTTTCTACTTATCCGTTGAAGTTTCACTTCTATTATGTGTCCCAGCACACATTTCGATTTTCTTCTTTTCAGTTCATCATTTTATTCACGAATGTACACGTTTTGACTCTCGAAAAATTTCAAAATGAATGACATACAATATACTCTGTGCGAATGACGACATTGTGTCGAGTATGCGCAGCCTATCGCATACTCGCGCATCGCCGCGCGCAATCTCACCCGTACTCACGCATTCTCGGATAGTGTCAAGCGCTTAGAAAACTTCGCGGGCATGCTCTGCGCTGCGCACCGCCATAATTGTGCGTCGGCCTTTAGACATACAAAGATCTATTTTTAAATAGGAACTATGTCATTGATTTTAGTGACAAGATAAACTAGACATACAGATTTAAAAAAACTTGTACTCAGTTCGGGAATCGAACATGGTCGTATTAAAAAACAAAACTTCTATAAGTCATAAGCAGTAAATTTTACTATGAAAGATAATATCTAAAATGAATTGTATTTCATATTCCATAATTTAGTTAAGTAGGTGTTCAAAATGTCAAACATCTTGTTCCATACAACATTCAACTCGTTCAGGTACGTCAAATTGTCTATATTTGCTCGTAGTTCTTCACTGGAGTATTTTTGTGAGAAATGTGAACTGTATTGTCATATGTGGCCTTTCGAGTTGTCACAAGAACTCCGTTGAATGGCGTCAGTTGATTACCTACAGTTCAGCTAAGCTATACATAGGCTTAAGAAAATGAAGGAATTATATTGTAATCTAAGATCTGGCTTAAAAGCCCAGCTGCCAAGCTATAAACCTAAATAAGTAATAAAACCTCACAGCTGCCTTCATACACTGCTTGGGTAGACTCATTTCAAAATGGAACGTTTCGGTTTGACTGGCCGAATTGCAATAAAAAATCATTCGCTTGTTTCTTATTTTTATCTTGATTAACAGCTCTTAGAGGCCGGCTCGATCGCTGTAATACCACGCTCTCACAGAATATCAACGTGAAACGAGTGTTTCGTGCGAAGCGTGATGTTAGTTTCGATGGAACCATCCTTTCCCCATCTTCCCTTTTCCGAGCCCATATCCCATCCCTTTTATTCCATTCCTCGTGCCTTATCCCTATATCTAGTCATCCATCCATCCACTTTATTCCAGCCAATTGACAACTGGCTTATTCTTCCAGGCTGGCAACCCCTTGGTTTCGCCCCTGGTATTGCAAACTATCTGTCTGTGTATACTGTCTATTGGCGACGGTAGCCGCTTGTGATCAGTTGGGCCGTCTGCCTATTTGCCACCTTCGCAATAAAAAGAAGGACCTTGCTAGTCGTCCGAGAACCGGACGACTAGACACTTCGTAGTCATTGGCAGAAATTATGTACGCGATGCGTAATGATAAATGACTGTTATTTTTTTTATTGCCTGAAGCAGACAATTTGTCTGCTTCTGCCTATTAGGCAGACCTAGTGGAAGGTGATTGCCGTCGCCCATGTACGTGTTTTCAACACCATGGGCGCTGCCAACGCGTCATTGGCGATGCCAACGCGTTGACGGCCTCTAAGATATTTTGTAAAATATGTCCGTCTAACCAGATATTTGTCTCGATTAAAATCCGAAATAACATAATGAGTTTAGGTAAACATTCAAGGAATTAAAACAGGAATTTTGATTTAAATATTCTAAAATGTTTCATTTTAACCCACTTCCAATTAATGATCAGGTTATCAATTCGTCGTGTACATATTTTTGTTATGTATTCATGCCAAATTCTTATGTACTTACTACAACAACAACAACAATACTCTTTATTGTACACTAACTTAAAACAGTAAAACATTTGCACATCTTAGAATTAGAAGGTAATTAGTACAATGGGCGGCCTTATTGCTTAAAGCAATCTCTTCCAGGCGACCTTTGGATGGACAGATTGATTTACTTGACCTACTATCGGTTGAATTTTAACATTACTTGTATGGAGCTTATGTAAAATATTAACCAATAGTAAGACAAATGAACCGTCAGTAAGATACAGAAAGCGACAATTAGAAGATATAATATTCATACAAATATCTGTAAGTAATCCCATACGAACAAAGTCGCGGAGACACAAGTTTTCTCTTTAACTTTGTACAGCTTGTTAAAAATAACTCTTATAGTAATTCCTAAATTATATTTAGGTATTGTTATAGTCGTGGTAGCGTAATGGCTAGCGCATGCGCCCTAAACTCAAAGGGCGCGGGTTCGATCATGGCCGGAACGCAAGCACCACTTAGGCAGTTTTCTGACCTAATGTGCATATTGTTACAATTACCACGTGCTAATAACAATGAAGGAAAACATCGTGATGCAACCTGCACATCGAGGTAACCAATGTGTCAAACCTGCCAAGCCGCCTTGGACAAGCGTGGCGGGTATACTGTCCGTTCCCTTATAGTGGGAGGCCCGAGCCCAGCAGTGGGACATTTATGGGGCTGCTATTATATATTGTTATATTGCTGATAACAATTGAAAAATAATATGTGTCCCAGAGTCCACTAACTACTGTAGACTTTGGGAAGCTGGTATAAAGGCCACAAAACACCACCTAAAAGGGGTTGTTGGAAACAACACTGACTTATGAGGAGATGGCTACCGTGTCTCAGACAGAAGCATCCTTAAATTCGCGTCCTATTTCAAAATTTAGTGAAGACCAAACTGCTTTAACTCCAGGTCGGAGAACCTCTTGTGGTTCTACCGGAATTTAACTTTGAACAGACTTACGTAGGCTAAGACCTTAGATTAATTAACAGTGTAAGATTTCAATATAGTCTGTAAGAAAATCATGTAATCTTCAGTTCATTATACGCCTCGAACGAATCCAGTTGTCTTTTTTAAAAGCTCCTTTGCGTCGCCACCCACTTTACCTGGCGCAGTCGGTAGGATATAGGCTCTGAGACGCGTGCGCATAAAACTCTGTGCCGCTCTCAGATCGGTTCGACGGTACCTCAAACTCGGCACGCGCGTATCCGTACACTATATCCGCGAACCTACCAGCGACGTGAGGACAAGAAGACCTGCTTTCTACGAGGAAGAACTCTGATGGTGCTCTGGAGGTAGGATAAAACTCTCGTATATATCCAGTATCCCATCGTTTTCCCTGTAATCATCCCATTTAAGTATTTGTACACTACTCTCAGAAACATGGCTCATAATAGCTCTGTTGGAGATGTGGCAACAACCCCTGTAGTTAACTATGAGTTCTTAGACAGAATTATACCCATGTATGATGGGAACAATAAATCTTTAAATTTCTATATATGAAGTATAGAAAGTGTGCTTTCAAATTACGGGTTGCCGAATAACGATCCCATTGCAATTTGTTTGATTAGAAATAAAATTGTAGGAATAGCCTTAGAGGCCATATCTTTAGATATCGAAGATTGGAGCTCAATTAGAATAGCACTTATTAACCGTTTTGGAGAGCAACGAAGTGAGATGCAACTCTTGCAAGAGTTATTGCAAGTAAGAGTTATTGCAAGCAAGTAAGAGTTATACATAATTATAAGATAAAGATAAAATATTAGTGATAATAATTAAAACCAAATAAGTGTACCTATATGATATAAATTTAAAAAAATATTGTACGCCCAACCGGCAAAAAACATGTGCTCTGTATAAAATAACAAGACCTATTGTATAACCATGTTTTTATGCAATAAATGATTTGATTTGATTTGCGTTGCCAAAAAGGTCGCAACGAAAGTTACGACAGCAATTAAAATTATTTGATAAAAGAATTCGAGACATATTAGACGCTTTATGTGGAGTAGGACTCACATTAAATAAAGAAATAACGTACTATCAGCAAATCGCGATAGATACATATATAGAAAATTTAGATTATAATATTGGATTAGGTGCTCGAATTAATTACCCCAAAACCCTGAAGAACGCAATTTCACTGGCGCGACAAGAAGAAGGACGCATTAAAAGATTTGACAAAAAATATAGTGATATCCCAAATCATCCTAACCCACAACAAAAATGCTTGTTTATAATAGACCGCCAATTTATAACCAATCTAAGCCAAGCCCATACCAATCTCTGCCTCAGCTCAAACAAGAGCCAAGTAATACTAGTAAAACGCTTGTTCCCGCGCGAGTAAATAATATAGTCGTGGAACAAAACGTACGTAGTGACGTCTATGACAACTACGCCGTAACTGAACCAAACAACACAGAAGAAGTAAATAATGACGTAAACTCAGTATTGTCTGGACAGTCCGGAAAATCAAAACAACACTTAACTTCCCCAGTAGAATATGTGGGAGATAAATTACCATACATTAAATTACTTAGCTTAGGTGGTGATTTTCTCATAGACACCGGAGCTTCACATTCGCTCATTAGCCCGTCAGTAATGTCTGATAGCCGATTTCATGAACTAATTAAGACAGAGTCGTTTAGCGTTAAGACTGCCCACAGCACATCGTCCCACGATCACGTTGCATACATTCCGCTACCGGAGATATTCGGCTCGGATATCGTACATAAGTTTCTCGTGTTCGAATTCGACGACCACTTTCGTGGACTCATAGGTAATGATATCTTAGACTCTTTAAAGTGCAAACTAGACTTTAATGAGAGGAAACTTTACACTCAGACTACAGCAATTGAACTTAAGTTACATAACTCAAATAAAACAAAAAGAAATTGCAGTCCATCCATACGGAATAGGCTTTTAAGAAAAGAACTTGATAAGGAATTAAAAAATATTTGAAAATAAACACAAATGCTGATGCATTGTCATGTGTCAATACTAGCGCTTTAGACATACAACAAACTGAACTTATTAAAAAATATCAGGAAGGAAAAACTATTCATCGTGTTATCCAGAAAACAGAAAAATAGTTATATATTTCACGTGCTAGTATTTCACACTCAATTGGTAATTGTTTACATGCGTCACTGGCACAAAGATGTAGCGAGTAACAAACACATTTTAAAACTATGATGCCTGGACAAGCCGCCCTAAATCGACTGGATACTGAGTTATTGCAACCCATCATAGTGTTGCACCCATCTGATCCAAATCCTATAATATTCTCAAGGCTTGTTCAATTAGTTGAATGATCTTGAAATGATTTGAGACAGCATCAAAAAGACGTTCTGCTGACGAACTATGATCAGTGTTGTCATTTCCATAAATTTGGATTAGGTCCCAAAATCTACTGACAATTCGACCTTTAGCTAGACAAAAGTATCTGACAACAACGCGTATCGTCTTAATTGCTGCTATATCAGTACTTTCGTCAATCATTACAGAGAATTTTTGACGTTTTAAATCTGTACATAGATCTTGTTGTTTAGTCGTACCTAAAACATTGTTTGTTACGGCGCGAAGCTTTGTACGTTTCATTTTTATTTTCTGTGCGATCTCAGAATCCGGGAATGCCTTCGGTAGTAACTCTACCAGATGATCCATCAACCTGTGAGATATTTTGAGCTCAGTCATAAATGCTGCTAATTTTATTTCCGCAATTTTACGCTTATCTTCCAAGGACGTTGATGGTTTTTTTTAATGCGGTGGCAATAGACGTCAGAGATGAAGAGGGCTTAGCTTTAAGAACATGTTTGTTACCTTTTTTACTATGGCGTTTTAAAGCTCCAATGTCAGCAATCATCGATGTATCACAAAATATACAGTAAGCGCGATATGGATCTTTCAAATCACGTCGCAACCACTTTTTGAAGTTTTCATGGTGTAACCATTCATCACGAAATTTCTGCTTATACGTTCTCTTTTTTTTCGGCGTGGAGAGTCCTTCGTCGTCGGTTTCCCGAGCCGACATTTTTAATGACAATTTTAAAAGTAATACTAATTATACTAAAATTAATCCCAACAATGTAACCACTATTCCCAAATGAACTTATAAACTTACCTACTATTATCGGCAACATTACAAGGGTAGCTTACAGTAAATAAAGACTATGCTAAATATAAACATCTCAATTTTCTCAAATAATAGTCATCTATAATCTGTTCCCTGTACTGTGAGCATTCCCCGGCCCAAGATGTAATGCTTACTTGAAGTAGAACACAGTGCGGTTCGTTTCACGCAGTGAATGGTGAATCTACTATTTTTTTATTGGTGGTTAATATTAAAAGAAACTACGTTTTTCGCTGTTTACCGTATAGCTGGAACACAGTGTACAGTAAAAGCAATAAAACTACTGTAATTACAAAGCACAACACTGTACAGCCTAGATTCAACAAAGAACCGTACGGAGCCCTTTGGGAAGGGAGGAGTTACGTAGGCTAAGCCGTAAGACCTTAGATCAATTAGTAGTGTAAAATTTCACTATTTTTTTTTTTTTTATTGGACTTGACTTTATGTTGTTGGTCCGAAGACCTCACAACTTTACCGGGGTTTTCGGGGCGAGTGCCTTTGCGAAGCGAAGGCGCTCGAGCCCGGGAGGCAACTTGCTCGAGGGGGCTCCCTAGGGAGTTTCACCTCGGCTGGACTGTTGCCATGAGAGGGGGATGAATTTAATGATGCCCACCATAGGGCGACACAATGCACTAATTGAGAGCGGGCGACGGGTAATATAAAGCCCGAGAGGAAGGATCCCGGCGGACCGGGATCGGCGGTTCGCGGTGGCCTATACTATCTTACTGCCGTTTCGCAACGTGTTATGGCTGGGAGAGAAGAAACGGCGAAAGAAACTTCCCAGCAACACGCCTAGTCTATCCTATGGGGGGCTGTGTCTCCTGGCGTCCCTCGCAGGGACGTGGAGAGATCGTGATTGGCGGCGTCGACGTCGCCGTCTGTGTCTGTCTGTCGGTGCCTGCCAGCCTGCCGTCCGAACCGCGGGCGGGCTGATCCGAGCCAGCCGTTTTGTGATATCGTCGACCTTGTCCATGAGGATGTTACGCGGTCGTCGCACGAGAGCCTTTCGTCGAGGCTTATAATCGGACGCGGACACGACGAGGGGATTTCGATGGTGCGGCGCTAGATCGAAATACTTACGCGAGAGCGACGTAATGTAGTTTTTGATGGAGGGAAGCTCCAGATCGCGGTGGATGTCGACGTTACGCATATAGAGGGGAGCACCGACGGCTCTGCGCATGAATTTATTCTGAACGATTTGCAGTTTCTTTAAAAGGGCAGGCTTGGCATGGCCGAATACCACACTCGCGTATGTCATGATCGGGCGGATGCATGTTTTATATAGAGTAAGCTTGTGTCTGAGGGACATTTTGCTTCGTTTATCTATCATGGGTGCTAGACGACCCATCACAAATCGCGCTCTATTCCGGACTATAGTGATATGCTCGTTGAAGCGCAAGTTCTGATCTAGGTGACACCCAGGTATTTGGTGTACTTTGCCCAGGGGATCTCTTGTTCGTAGAGCGAGATGGCTTTTAAGCGAAGGCAAGCGCGTTTGGGAGAGCGAAGCGTGCCCGGGGAAAAGAACATTGCTGCGCTTTTCTCCGGGTTTACCTCTATCCTCCATTTGCGAAACCATTCGCCTAGCTCTGTTACAGCTACCTGTAGCCGGACGCAAGCCATTTGTCGGTTGTGATCTGATGTATAGAGTGCGGTGTCATCCGCGAAGAGGGCCAACTCTACATCTGGAGTTTTTGGGATGTCGCTGGTGTACAGCGTGAAGAGTAGTGGAGATAGAGCCGAGCCCTGTGGTACACCGGCTGTGAGTGGGTGAGGGGACGAGCGTGTTCCCTCCACTCGAAAACGGAAGCTACGGCCTAGGAGGAAGTCTCGCAAGATGAGCACGAGTCTGTCTGGTACACCGAACTGGTACAGCTTGTAAATCAAACCGTTATGCCAGACCTTGTCGAAGGCCTTAGCTACGTCAAGGAACAGTGCGGCTGTTCCTATAGGGCGACGAGGGCGATGGGCAAAGTGGGATAGTATGTGCTCCGTGATGCGGTGCACCTGTTGGACGCATGAGTGTCTGGCACGGAATCCAAACTGCTCATCGGGTAGTAGATGTTTGCTGATGGCAAAATCTCTTAGTCTAGAGAGGATGACCCTCTCGTAAAGCTTGCTGAGTGTGCTCAGTAGGCTGATTGGGCGGTAGCTGGACGGTTTATTAGCCGGTTTTCCAGGCTTGTGAATACCGATGACGTCTGCTTCCTTCCAGATCGCGGGGAAAGAGCAGTTTGTTATGGCGGCATTGAAGATGCTCACTAAGATTATAATCAAGTGGCCGGGGAGGAGTTTTAACACGCGATTGTTAATGCCATCGATCCCTGGGGCCTTTCGTGGTTTGAGGACTTGATCAGATCTTGCACTTCTTCCACCGTGACTGGGTCGAGTGTGGTTTCCGCTGGTAAGGAGGATCTACGTTCAACCTCGGAGTCCACCTCCGTCAGGTGTGACTGGTCGACGTTTTGTGTAGTGGGGAGCATTGAAGCTCTAGACTCTGAGCAAGGCATTCGGCTTTCTCCTCATCATCGAACGCCTCGGTGTTGTCGGCTCTTTCTAGCGCGGGTATGACAGTGAGGGTATCTGATTTGAGAGCTCTAGCCAGCTTCCAGTACGCCTGGTGAGTTGGTTCGATATCTCTCAACGTTCTGTCCCAACGTTGTTCCCTGACTTCCCGGATACGTAGTTTGACCTCGCGCTCTAGTTGGCGGAGTCGGACTCTGTTGTCTTCGGTGGGATATCTGTCGTGAGCTTTGGAGGCGGCTCTCTTTTCCCTCAGCAGTACCCTCACTTCGTCCGGCAGGCATAAGTGGCGGTCATTCTCCACTGGCACCTGTCTGGACGAGTTCCGCATTGCGGATTGAAGGTGGCTGGTGAGGGCCTCGATCGCCGTCTCCGTGTCTTGGTGGGATTCGATGTGGTCCGGGATGCGGTCCAGGTCTTGTGATTCGGTTGCCTTGAGTAGGTCACCAAGTCTCAACCAGTCCACAGAGGTCCTAGTTTCAGATGTCTGGTCCGTCTGTTGTCCTAATTTGAGGATAACCGGGCGATGGTCCGAGTCTATATCGTCCATCGTTTCGATCGAATGGAACTGAAGAGTTACCCCCCTCAGTAATGCTAGGTCGAGAGTGTTTGGGGTCCCCAGTCGCGGTTTGGGGGTATCGTGTGGGGTCATGGGAGTTATTATATCAAACAAAAGATTGTCTGATATATTTATTAGGGCTCTGCCATTGGGGTTAGTGGTATTGCAATTCCACTGTTCGTGTTTACAATTCAGATCTCCGGCTATTATAACAGCTGGGCCTAAGTTGAATAGGGCTTCTAGGTCTTTCTTAATAAGGGTTTTCTGGCACGCGAGGTATGCTGAGACTATGACTAGAGGTTGGTGGCCAGTCATTGCTAGTCTGCAGGCGGATACCTCCATACCTACTAGTGGTGGGGTGACTAGAGGCATGCAGTGTAGAGATCTTCTGAAATAGATCAGGGTGCCGCCACCACGGCCTATCCTGTCATGTCTAGTGACTCGATAGTTAGAGATCTTTGGATCTCTTTCACTCGGTTTCAGGAAGGTCTCCTGCACTAGTAGTATATCTACTTGATTGGTAACCAGGAAGTCATGGACCAAGTCGCGCTGGTTTCGAAGGCCGTTGGCGTTATAAGTCGCCAGAGTCAATGAGCGTGGTTTATTTCTACCTACATGCGCCATTTGTTACCGCTAACAATAATTTAACTAGGTTGTTTAGTTATAACGACCTAAGTACCTGGAGGAGGTACGCGTGATCCATTTCGATCACGAGTTGATCCCGGAGGGAGGGTTGATCAGACTCTGCAACTTGTCTTAGTTTTCGAGCCAAGAGTTGGACCTCTGCTAGGTCGAAAGGCAAGTTCTTGGCGAATTTAGTCGCCAAGGCTAAGTCCTCCGCTAAAGAGTGGTGGGGTGACGGCCCAGAAGGTGCTTTTAAAATGGGGGCGGGGGCAGGGGTTGCTTGGGGTAGGCCGGCCAAAATTGGGGCGCGCGTCCTTAGTGGAGGAACGCTTCCGTCGTGGGAAGACCCGTCCAGTGATTTACCACTGGAGGGGGGGCCGCCACGAATGCGGGTTTGTTCGGCACTTTTCTAGTGCCTTTTTGGGCGTTGCCTTTTCCGAACTTACGTTTGGGTCGGGGGGCGGCAGGACAGCCTCTGTAGTTAGCGGGTGACCCGCTTGGCCGCAGAGAATGCAGCTCGGTGGCTCCGGGGAGTCCCGGGTGCGTGTGCACTCCGAGGTCCGTGGTCGCCCAGGCACTTGACGCACCTGGGACGGGATTGACAATGTAGGGCAGAGTGCCCATAAAGTTGGCAACGATGACACTGCCGTAGTGTATGTTTTTCGTGTGGGCGTTCCACACGAAGGCCAGAGAGGCCACAGACCTTCTCAAGTTCGAAGATCTTTTTCCCCTCTGGGGAGAGGTCGAGGACAACCAATACTAGGTTTAGAGGAGACTTTGTTGCGTCACCTCTGTGCATACGGTGCACTTCGTGCACCGGTACATCTTGGGACTTAAGGTCCTCGAGAATGTAGGAACACTCGATTTCCTGTGGGAGTCCGCGGATTACAGCCCGAAGGCGTTTTTCTTCCGGCAGGGCATAAGTATAGTAACCGATTTTACGGTCACATAACAAGGATGTTAGGGAGCGGTGGTCACTTGAAGACGTGACCATAACTTTGATGCCGTGTTGGGTATCACGGGCTTCTTTATAGAGATTGCCTTACCTGGCAGCTCCTTAGCGAGTTGAAGCCAATGGGCTTTCTCGCGGATGATCAGGGGTGGCGGCGGGCGCTGTGAAGGTGGCCCAGGGCGGCTGGAAGGTGCCGCTGTTGGTTTTGCCCGCAGTGGGAGCGGGGTTGGGGGGACCTCCTCTGGGTCTTCCGTTTTTGGTACGATTGACGGTTATGAAACCGTCATCGTCCTCGTGGTTTAAGGGGATGTTCGCGGGAGGCGCGACATCCATGGGGTGATTTCATCGGCCGGTGGAAGAGGGGCATCCCTGAGGTATTGCGGACCGTCAGGAGATAATTCGATTTCTCGACGAGAATCGATTACGCGGTGTATGGGCGATCGCGAACGCGATGTCGTCGAACTCGCGGAGCTTGATCGCGGTTGTCCCGACGCGGAACCGCGAGAAAACGAGGCGCGTGATTTTGGTGTGCCACGGTGGGCATCGTTGAGCGGGGGTGCGGGCGGCGGGCGCACCGGTAACACGGCGGGTACGGATGCGGGGGGCGCGGGCGCTAAGGCAGAGCGCAGGTGGTCAGCGATAAGCGCGGTGGCGGGGGTCGCGGGGGGTGCGGTGGTCGCGGCAGATGCGGGTGCGGGGGCCCCTTGCACGTGTAAGGGTTTCTCGGAATTAAGTTCCGAGATAACGGACGCCATTGATTGGGACTCCAGAGTCCTCAAAAATTGGTCGAGCGCTTGAGGGAATTGCTGTCGTAAAAACGACAGCAAACCCTCCAACAGCAATGGAGAGAGCTCCACGCCGTCCATTGTCCCTGAGGGGGACGAACGATTTGGTGGAAAAACCACCTGATGACGCACTTTTCACTGCACTGTCACAGAAAAAACACAGATCGACCGGGTGAACGAACGAACACAACGAACACGAATAACGGACAGCCGAGGCGGAGCGGGAGACGTGCGCGCGCGACGAACGACAACGGGCGAATGAATGAAAATTTCACTATAGTTTGTAAGAAAATTAGATAGTGAAAGGTAAGAATGCAAACCATACCGCGATCTATTATTTGACTAGCGCCATCTATCAAACTGTAAAATAACTTTTTCGATACTCAATCTATTTTCATATATTCTACTAATTCGCGTTAATATTTATATACCGAATTGGACAACTGCGTGTGGAACCACGCACGTTGAGGGGTTCCGCAGAAGTGTTTCTCAACGATTTTTAAATCGCGAGTCAAGTAAATACCAAAAAGTTAATCTTTTAATTAATAATTTATTTATGCTATTTTTTAGTGCTGAAGCCCAGCAGACAGGGTGACGGCCCAACAGTGATGGAAAGTGGTTCCCCGTTGCCTATGAACATTACCAATACCAGAGGTGCTTTGCTAAACAGTTTCTTTAAATATATGAAACGATTATAATAAGTAAGGTCCATTTTGATTTAAATAAAGAAGTATTGAATTTTTCCATCCCTTACGTAAATAAGGAACAATAAATGTGCCTTGTGATTATGTTAGTATGCTTAATAATATTTTAAACCTTAATATATCTACTCACGTAGTTATTAGTATTCATCACTAAATGTTGTTGAAATTGTGCTTCTTTGTTTAACAAAAGGAGTAAAAAAATACATATCCAAAACATTATTCAGGTTATTATACACACAAAGATCACAGGTTTCAACTTATAAAATACAAGTACATAATGACCATTTTGTTGATGATTAGTGTCATTTTTAATCGATTTATAACGAGCATACTGCAACTTCCGCACTGATTTAGATACTAATTTAATACCTGTGGCTCGGCTCGCGTTAATTACTTTAGATAGATTGAAACATTTTTACTTACTTGAAACATACTTCAGTTGTCTTATTGTTCCTCTTATGTGTGTGTGTGTATGTTATTTTAACATTATACAAAGTGTCATATTTATAAGTAAATAAAATTCTACAGCTATTCAATGTAAATGCGGTATTTTGTTAAATTATACTTACATTCTACAAAAAATTTATCAGTGCAGAAACAGAAAAAATACTAATACCTGCCGGTTGTCGTCTGTCGTAAGAGGCGACAAAACTACACACTGCCAGGCGACAGGATATTTATCCGTCTGGATGTCTACTACTCCTAGTCTAAAATACGCCGCAATAATAACCTTGGGTTGAATTCCGACATTAGTGGCCAGGTCCCGTTCCCCCTTCGAGGCCGACAGCATTACTACATACACGTTCCCTTGCATACATAATATTACGAAGAAACGATATTAGAGACATCTAGCGGACAAGATAGTACTTACGATCAGAGCAACATTTTAAAGGTGGCTTGATCTGCGTAAGTTTTTAAGATTTAGGCCATTTCAGGCAAATATGGCGTTGGGTTTAATGCGTTACCTGAGATGCGACATTGTTATTGTTCGATATATAGGGATTGTAGAGAATAAAACACCCCTTGGCAAGTGGACTGTATTTATTTATATAGGTGCTACAATAGCAACAGGTGCGATCGGCACTACTGTATCAAACGGCACGTTCAAGTTTAACCAACACAACTTAGCACTAGCCCCGGACGTTACACTGAACGTATATAGCACTAATTATATCGATTACATCGATCAATATGAGTGGCACTAATCACAATCACTGGTGGTCCACAAGATCCACGTAGTTACGCTGAGAGTCCAATGACTGTAGAGTCTTCCGAATGCTTCTTGGTCTTCTTAGACTTCCTTGTGTGTATTACTTTTCCTTGTCTGTATACTTTACTGAACTAAAACTTGAACTGAAATGAACTTGCCGGCGGCCATCGTTAATCTTTAATCTTCAACGACGTCGTTGCTAACAACGACAACGACGTGTTGGTGAGCGGGTGTCGAGCCTGGGCTCTTTACCCCGGCTGCAGCTCGGAGGGCGACTACCCTCCGGTATCGTGGTGTGGGAGCCGCCGTAGTGTCGGCGGCTCGCTTTGGCCAATCAGCGGCTTTCGTTGGCCTTCGCGGGCTTTGCGTTGGCTACGTCGGCGGCTTGGTTGGCCGATCGTGGCTTTCGATGGCCATCCCGGGCTTCGGTTGGCCGTCTGTGGCATCTGATGGCCTATCTGCGGCGTTAGGGGCTTGAATCGCGACCTCGAAAACTTCGCCCTACTCCCGGCGAATGAGGTCACGAGGGGTCGATAGCCAGGCACGTTTCCGACCTCCGTCTGGAGGCCGCGCATGTAGCGGGGCGATCCCGTTCAGGTGGGTGTGGCGGCAATTGTCAGCGCGGTCGAACAAACGACGCGCCGACATCGCCACGAACTCCTCCACCGTCGGGACGCCCAAGTCGCGGGTGATGACATCATTCCTGACGTATCGACCCGCATCCGTGCACATTCGCAAGGCGAAGTTTTGCTGCGTCTGCAGCTGCTTTTTGCTATATGCCGAACACAGCGCGTACCATGCCGGAGCTGCATATGTGAGCCTCGAGCGGAGATAGGTCTTGTAGACCCCGATCTTCGTCCTCAGGGGCAATCTGGAGGCGAGGACAGGTCGGAGCTGGGCTCTGGCGGCGCGTGAGTCGTTCACAGCCTTCTCCACTTGGAGCCTCATGCTCAACGACCTGTCTATATGTACCCCGAGGTATTTGACCGAGGTCTGCCACTCGATCTCCTGACCTCGAAGCTGGAGCTGCTTCGGCATGATGTTCCGGCGTGGGATTAGTAGCGCGGCAGTCTTCCCCACGTTGACCGCCATGCGCCACCTGTCTAACCACGCCGGCACGATGTCGAGCATGCGCTGCATTCGGCGGGCCGCTTGTTCGGTATTCATCGAGGTCGCGATGAAGGCGCTGTCGTCCGCGTACAACGCCAGCGTTATGTCCGAATCCCCGGGTCGTAGCGAGCCCTCTAGGGTCGGGATGTCGTCTGTATACAGACCATATAACGCTGGCGATAGACAGCTGCCTTGGGGAACACCGGCAGAGATTGTACGCTTTTGCGATAAAGTCGTTTGCTCAACCGAAACGTAAAAGTCCCGGCCGTTTAAAAACGACGCTATTAGTTTAACTATAGCGGGCGGTGTAGTAGTATTTAGTAATTTAAAGATAAGCCCGTCGTGCCACACTCTGTCGAAGGCCTTCTCTACGTCGAGGAACACCGCGACGGAGATTTTGCCCTCGTGATCCTTGCCCTGTTTCGAGAGCATAACGACTTTCCCTGTCTTCCAGGCGTCGGGAAAATGGCTGGTCCTGAGGATTCCGTTGAAAAGGCGCGCGAGCGCCGCGAAGCCTCTTCTCGGCAGGAACCTCAGGGCGTCCGTAGGTATCCCGTCGCAACCCGGCGCTTTCCGTCTGGGGAGACGTAGCGCCGCCTTTCGGACTTCGGCCGGGGAGATATACGCCTCCCCGCCGAGCGGCTCGTGTGGGCGCGACAGGAACTCGGTGGCTGTCGTCACGACGCACTGGTGGTGTTCCCTTATATCTTCCGACGCCGCCGCTGGGACTGGGTGTGGCTGGAATTGCTCTTCCAGATGGTCGGCGAATATTTCAGCACGATCCATTGGGGCAAAACGCCTCTGGCCCTGGGCATCCAGCAGCGGGTACGTCGGTATTGGCGTCCTTTGTAGAGCTCGGTTGAGTGAGTGCAAGTCCGTGGCGTGTTCGGACGCCCGGTCGATCACACTCTCCCAGGTCTCCCCTCGCCATGTCTTCACGGCCTCTGAGACCCGAGCTGTTAAGGCGTTCAGCCTAGTCTTAAGCACCGGACATCTGGTTCTGGCCCACAAGCGCCGGAGTGCGCGCTTGTGGCTGATGTCCTGGCTAAGCCGGGCTGGGAGCTCTGGACGTCTGCTCCGCGGTGTGGACATCGTAGTTGTCGCGGCCCTGGCGGCCTCGATCCGCTCCATTATGAGCCTAGTGGCTCGCTCTACCTCCT
Organism: Dendrolimus houi; assembly: GCA_039645545.1. NCBI lineage: Eukaryota > Metazoa > Arthropoda > Insecta > Lepidoptera > Lasiocampidae > Dendrolimus > Dendrolimus houi. Next base: position 2,825,548 of record CM077128.1, on the reverse strand, counting down.
CTGGAGCGGAGAGTCCGCCTAGGGGGATGGTTTCTTCCATACGGTTTGCGTATGCTGCCCAATCCGTTCTTGCACTCCGCATTCTGGGCGGCACTGTCACCGCCGCCAAGGCGAGCGTGGCAAGAATCGGTAGGTGCTGCGTATCTAAATCGTACAGCACCTCTGCGTGAATTGGGCAGCTTATATTATGGTGTAATACGATGTCCAACACATCCGCACTATGGCGTGTGTTATTTGGGATATGGGTAGGTGCACCCGGTCCGAGCACCGTGAGGCCGATGCGGTCGGCGTCCTGCATCAGCCTCCCGCCCGTCGGGTTAATGACCCTCGACCCCCATGCATGATGTTTCGCGTTCAAATCCGCCATCAATACAGTGGGGGTCGTTCCACAAAATAGACGCTCTAAATCAGTGCGGTGCCATCGGGGGCCTGGCGGTCTGTAGCCGGCGAAAATTTTCGCCTCCCTACCCGCGGCCTTTATTAATACCCCGATGGTGCGGAGTTCATGATATTCGAGGTGCGGTAACTCATCGTGTACTATGTCTCGCCTCACTAGGACCGCCGTGCCCCTATACGGCTGGCCCCGCGGCGAGACTTCGTCACGCCTGTACACGATGTAGTTAGGCACCTTAAGTTCGCTGGTCGGCCGGAGTTTTGTCTCGCCCAGGAGGATAATATGTATATCCTGCGACTGGGCGAGAATGCGCAGCTGGGCCTCTTTACCCGCCACTCCTCCTGGGTTCCAGTATAACAACCGTAACTGCCCCGAGTTTATACTAACCATTATGGTTGTGCGGTTACTCGGGGCAGGTTACGCATAGCCGCCACCTTGAGATCTCCCCCGGCGGCTATGGTGGTGATCAGATCCGTCAGGGCCCCACAGAACACCTCCATGCGGTCCAGTCGCTGGAGGATGATCTGTAGTGGGTCCCCGACGTTGATCCCTCCTACGTTTATTGTAGTGTCTGTTTGGGTTATTTTAGTAGGTGCGGCAGGAGTGGCGGTACGCCTTTGTCTGCTGCGCGGTTGTCTTTGCGGCATAGGTGGTGGTAATGGTTGTGATGTTCGTACCACCGGTGTGGCTACCTCCGGCCGACCTGCCCGTTGCCTTTTGGCAACCGGGCGAGCTCCCGACTCTGGTAGCGGCATTTTTTGCCCGCAGTGCGGGCATGGGGCGGGCGTTTCGGCGGCTCTGGGGCCCTGTGCCGGTCTTGGCGGGGCCACCGCTTCTGCCTCAGGCATTCTCGCTTGCGGCAGCGCTACTTGGTTCATTTTCGCGTTTGCCGCGCCTTTTTTATGTTTCTTGCCGCCCCTGTGCCTTTTCTTACGTTGAGGGAGGGGGGCGGTGCGGTCGGTGGGGGGGTTGGCAGGAGCTGCCAATGTTCCCCCCCCTCCCCTTCTTTCCTGTGGTATGTTAACCAGAGTCGGGGCTTGGGGGTGCGTTTGCTCTGGCGGGAGTGGGGCCTGCGCTCTGCGGCGCTCGGCCCTTGTGGGCCTAGGCGGACGATTTTCCGTCCGCCTTTGATGTCTTGGCGGGGGTGGGGGGACTGAGGCCCTCCTCTTCCTTACCTCCTTGAGGTATATGGGGCACCTTTTATAGCATGCCGCGTGAGCCCGCCCGCAGTTGGAGCATGTAGGCTTGTCTTGCCGCGGGCGGGGGCATTCACTGGAGAGGTGCTCCTCCGCGCACCTCACGCACTTTGGTGCTCTGTGGCAGTTGTTCGAGGAGTGGCCGAAGCGTTGGCAACGATGGCATTGTGCCACCCCGCTCACCCCCCGCCATCCCTCTATCACCACCCCCGGCATGTATAAAAATTCTGTACGTGAGTACAGCCGGGAGAGCGCCTCTTGGTTCTGGTGTTTAAGAGTGGCGTGGAACAGGCACCCGGGCCTGCCACCCACTCCTGGGATGTGTTTGATATACATGACATCGTGGCCCCACTCTTCGAGGGCCTTTTAATTTCCTCCGGATCTGTGTCCGGAGGTAGGCCCCTAATGGCCACCTTGGTTGGCTTTTCGGAGGCCACACTGTAGCAGAACCACTGGATTTGTGGGTCCGCCTGTGTGGCCTCTACACAGATACTTTTGGACAGCCCTGTACTCCTCAGGGCTGGCCGGCATAAAACGCACCCCTTTCCAAAAGGGGCGCGCTGGGAGCATGACCTAGTATTTGGTGCAAAATTTTGAAATGTTTGGTCCAATCTGGCATAACATCTACGGTTATGGGCGGGTAGCCCTTGGGTTTAGTTGGACCCGCACTCGTGTGCGGCGCGACGCCGGCCTGTACCGGCGTGGAGGTCGCCGTCGGTCCGGTCTGAGTCCGACTCGTACTCGGCCGCGGACTCGTACATATCCGCGGAGTCGGACTCGCACGCGGCGTCGCGGCAGCTTCGGCGAAAGTGTTAACCTTAGGGCTACTCCTACCTTGGTTTCCAGTTCGGGTACTCCCAGCGGCGGTAGTGACGTCACTCATTGTGACGTCACGTTTGGGGTTGGCGGCGGCGGTCCCGGCGTTGGCGAGGCTCCAGCTCCACGTACGACGTGGAGCGCGAAGGTGTTGTGTCCGCCGACGTTTCGGAGCTTTCGCTGCCGCTCTCTTCCCCCTCGGTGTCCTCCGAGGTGGCGGAAGTGGAGGCCATCTCCTCTCCGCCGCCCTCATCTGGGTCGCTTACCGACGGCGTACTCGCCGTGTCGGTCTTCTTCCGGGGTCGTTCTTCCTCGTCTGAGGACGACCTCCGGCTCTTCCCTCCGACCTGGCGCGGGCCCCTTTCGCCCCTCTCCGGACACTCAGTTCCGGCGGGCACGAGCGCGGCCCCGCCCGCGGTGGGGGGGGTGGTAATGGTGGCAGTCGATGATGTCTTCGGCTTGGTTTCGATTGGTCTATAGACCAATCGAGGGTCGCGGCTGCTGGCCGCAGGCTTCCCTGGCGGTTCCTCCGCCATGGGGAGCAGATTAAGAAAAGTTATGAAGCACTAACACTACATGGAGTCACTATCTCAGCACAGACACAGCTGCCACCGGTACCCTTCTCCACGAAGGGCTGGTGGTCAGCGCACTATCGCGCGCCGCTGGTGGGGATCAACCGCAGCACGGGCTACGGCGATCCGCGCCACCAACGACGGCTCACTTTATCCACGGCACACGAAAGGGTGCTCCCGGGAGCTCGACGCGAACGGAGACTCGACCGGGAACAGTTCCGGGGACGCGACAAAGTGTAAATAGCTAACCAAACAAGTGTACGCAGAGCGCGCGCGGTGTACAGATGCAGGTTGCCGGCGGCTCGCTCTGTGCTTACTAAAGTACTACAAAAATGCAGACACTTAGCAGCTAACCGAGCGAGCTACATATTCGTGGTAAGCGGGGCGTAGGGGTACGGGATTTCCGGGGGAGAGATCAAGGGGGTGATTCTGTCCGCAACAGTTACTGATGTTCAATATTGACAGATAACTTATGTATAATGTATATATGCGGCTATTCATTAAAGGCGTTATTTTTTAACGCTTTACTATGACAGCCTAAATCTTTAACGCAGATGAAGCTCCAGCATAAAATATATTACAATTGTCATTTATAGTATTTTTCTGTCACAGTCCCTATAATATAAACCATCGAATACTTATACACGTACAATCATCATCATTGGAGTTAAGATATAAGCATGTTCAGGCTTCTCAAACTGAATCCTTTCGTACCTTATAACGAACATCTTAAAAACTGTAGGTAGCTTATTGGTTACCGCTCTTGCGTTTCAAATGACATAGAGTGGTCCTGTACGGGAATCATGTGCTGCTTAGGCAGTTTTCTAACCTAACGTTTATATTGTTCATTATAACTACCACGTGCTGACTTTGAAGAAAACCATCCTTATAAAACCGAGTGTGCATCGAGATTAATGATCTGCGAACCCATTAATCCTTCCTGGACAAGCTTGACGGTTAGACTATCTGTTCCTCGTAATGATGAGAAATCCTAAGCCCAGCAATGAGACTTTTAGAGGCCTAAAATAAATTTTATTGATAATAAAAAAAAAAAGCTACAAAGAGCAATAGATACGTATGTCTTCTTCGTTAATATGATGAGTTAGCTTGTGCCTTATCGCGAATCGGATCGATTTTCAGAGCAAGTTTTGTGTTGTATTCGCGATTTAACTAAGCAGCCATAATTGTCACATAACCCCTTAGAATTAATTAACTGGTGTCCTGTAACGACCAGCAGTTTCAGAGCTAACCAGGATCTTTATCTTCAATAAGAGACTGGTTTAGGATATAAGTTGATATTCGCAATCGAGACCCTTTTACATGAGATGTGTTCTGCTCGCAGGCCGATGATGTATTCTGTTGTTTTGGGAGGCGTTCCTCGACTTGAATTAAAAAAAAAAAAAAAAAAAAAAAAAAAAAAAAAAAAAAAAAAAAATATATATATTTCTCAACTTTGCGGCTATATAGAAATTAAAATTAAATAACGAAAGACATCAAAACTAAAATACACTATGCAGGAGATCACTGCCAACGGGTAGCGTGCCCAGAAGGCTGGCTGCATTGCCGCGCTGTATGGCAATACGTATTTGTTGTGCGATATATGAGCCAGCCTTCTGATCACTGGTAGTATCAAAGAGTTTCTTACATATGTCTTTAAAGAAACTCTTTGCCGATGGACCCCACGGGCCTAATGTTTCAACCCCAAACGGCACAAATATGTAACCTTTTCCTAAGGCCCCATATTTGCGTCGTTTGACGTCTTCAGCTGAAGTGGCGGCGTTGCCAGCCCCTGACTCGGTCATTGGAAGATGTGACGGGGCCAGTGTGTCAACACAAGTCGCATCCCGTGTGGGATGCGACTTATGTTGACACACTAGTGTTAGCGGCCGCCCCATTTTCCAAGGGACGAGTGACATTCCGTCCGGTCTCTTGCCATCGTCACGTACCAGGCCATTCGGTTCTAGAATGGCCGGTACACCGACGCTGACAAGAGCTCCGCGGATGATGTCGTTGAGGCTGGCATGACGAGATCTTCTTCCCGCGCTTTTTAAACATGACAACCCATGGTGTCCAAATCGGTCTACCATAACTCCCCATTGACAGTGGTGTGGTACGCAACATGGTGCCCCCAGCCGTAAACACGCGGCTAAGCGGAATGTAGTATTGTCCAGAAGTGTGTTCTTATAAGATGATGGGTGTGCTTGTAACCACTATCCAGACTCCCAATTAGCGGAGAGGCGGGCGCGCTCTGCTGAACTGGTACACGTTTGTAGAAGATTGTCCCGCGTAAGTTCGCAGAGCGGCCCATCCCAAGCATGCTGTGAAGTAAGGACAGTGGGTATGTTGACGTTAGGGCAAGCCATTGACCAAAGTTTTCTGGCATCGATTAAATAAGGAATTTTGAACTGCAAATTTGTCTTTTGTAAAATTTTGATTACTAAATCACTCGTACTGTAAGCCGATGACAGAAAAGCTGGCAGAGCGACACTGGAGATTTTGCGGACGCCGAGGCCACCCAGTTTCACTGGGAGAGAACACAGTGACCATGTTCGGTCGTCCATTTCTAAATCTATGATGGATATGAGGGTATCCCTCAGGATGTTGTCCAACGTCTGTAAAAGAGAGGTTTGTTTCCAGAGTTGGCAACATCAACATTTCCTATTTATTATAACGACTAAGAAGGTTAGTTACAGTACCCCAAAGGGTCTTTTTATTATACTCCATTTCTACACACTGTTGTTCCGTACCTTTTAAAATTTGTATTTATTTAAGAATATTATAATTACACTAGCTGACCCGGTGAACTTCGTACCGCCATATTTTCTGAATTCCTAAAAGACTTTGTTTCATGACATAAAACAAAATCACCAAAATCGGTCTAGGTGATTAGGAGAATTCTAGAACCCGATCTCAGCGCCACCTACTGGTTCTAATTGTGAATCTAAACCATCCGGAAACCCACTCAAACACACAAAAACAAAATCGCTCCAGGTGATTAGGAGGATTCTAGACCCCGATTTCAGCGCCACCTACCGGTTCCATTTGTGAATCTAAACCATCCGGGGATCCATTCAAATACACAAAACAAATATCATCAAAATCGGTCCCGCCGTTTAGGAAGAGTTCACTGTCAACACACGTACAGAAGAATTATATATATATAGATATTACACGCATGTTTTTTGTTTGTTTAGTTTTGTCATTTTATTTTTGTTTAAATGTGTTGTGTACCCCAAGGGGTACGTGTATTCCATTTGAGAAACACAGGCTTAGCATAATCACATTCGTGTTTTCTTCTTGCGTTTTTATTTTCTTCCAAAAACAACTATCAAATTGTACTTCATCATCACAACTGTAGACCCATTAATATTTTTAATCATTCTCATATCTCTGGCTATTTCAACATAATCATCGATAAATTCCTCATACAGTGAATCAGGTATATGAAACGGGTTAATTGATGTTGTTGTTTCTGAAAGAATTGGAAAATTAAGTTATTCAGAGTAATGGTAGTGTGTTTTCTGCAGTTTTCTCGACTAATAAATACACTTAATCAAAATCAAAACTACCTTTTAACAATTAATTTTATTTGATAGACACTTCACTTTTTGACTCGTTATATTCCGTGATCATGAGAGAGAGAGAGAGATAACACTTTATTGCACACCAAAATATACAATTACAAAAACAGACCATATTTACAATATTTTCTAGGCAATACAACTGGCGGCCTTATCGCTCAAAGCGATCTCTTCCAGGCAACCTAAATGAAAGAAATTTGAATCAGACGATATAGGTGGTGCAGAAAAAAGGCAATGGATACATAAATACTCAAACTAGTTTAAGAAATGAATATACAAATACATACATATATACATAGTCATATATATACAATAATACATAAGTAATTATAATAAATGTATTAGCATGATTATATTCTGTTAAGCAGACATAGCTATTTGTGGACAAATAGTGCTTTCTGAGCAAATTTGCAAATGTTGGTAAGGAATTGGCCTCTCTGACAGTAAGGGGCAGCATATTCCAAAGTTTGACAGCCTGTACTGTAAAAGTATTATCATAACACTAAAAAGTAATTTTAATTACGGATAGTAGTATCTAAAATCCTGGTATAAGTCAGATAACAGATAAAATAGGTCATTTAACCGTCTGGATGATTACCACCCCTAGCATATAACAACCTAGAGTTGTATTCCGGCATCTGCTCTTCGAGGTTGGCAGCACATTGGTAACACTTTTGGTGTTGCAAATCTCTATAGGGGATATCCTCATCGACTTTACAGGGGCTTGTGACTTCTTTCGTGGCGCGAACTCTTTGGATAAGTACCAGAGTTAGCCCGGCGGCTAAGCCGCGTGTCAAAACCTAGGGAGTAGCTTTATTTTACTTACACAATTTTATTAGGTTTTTTACATATAATAATAACAAAGAACTAAGTCCATATATTATAATCTATACAAGTGCCCAGCCAAACATAGAGGCGAGTCGAGGCCAACCTGATTTGAAGTAATACATTGAATGACATGTTGTTTATGACAACATAGGTATGTCTTAATGAATTGAAAAAACACGATTGCAGCGCCAACTATTTAGCTAATTTATCTATTTTATGGAAACGACGTCATGTATCGGGATAAAAAGTATCTTAAGTTACTCCCCGGGATATGAGCTAGCTATGTGATGTTCTAACAGACAGACAGAAAGACAGACAGACAAAAATTCTAAAAACTGTATTTTCGGAATCAGCTGGTCCGAATTAGGCCCCTGATTTTTCATATTTTTAAACGCATTGTACAAACACGAACCATTTAGAGATTTATTATAGTTAGATAGATAAAAATGAGCCTAGTTCATAGAAGTCAATGGGTAAGGTTCAGAAGGTTGTACGATATAGGAACCAGCCCTCTGATCACCAGAAGATTATATACATTAGGCTAAGTTTTCTTTATTATAACTAGTTTATTATGTTGTAATAAAGTATTTAAAATTACAGGTTACATATTTGAGCCGTTTGGGGTGGAGACTTTCGGCCCATGGGGGCCAAGTGCCCCCAAATTATTTCAAAAAATTAAAAAACGCCTGGTCTATACGACCGGAGACCGGAAGGCTGGAGATTACCTCGCTCAAAGGATTAGCCTCTGTATCCAGCGAGGTAATGCTGCCAGCCTTCTAGGTACAATGCCCAGCGATAGTGGTCTGGTGGGGCTGGACGGGTTTTAGTATAGGTTTTTATTTTAATTTTAGTTTTTTACTATTGTATATATATTTTTAAGTGAGGTTTATTTATAGGATATTTTAGTTTTTATTTTATAAACTTTGAACATGAATATTATTATTTTTTTAATTATATTTGGTTATATTTACTAGATTTTTTTTAATATTTACATCTTAGACCTGATGTAAGTTCAAACAAAACTGCATCCCCTAAAGCAATGGTAAATTAATAATTCGTATCAGTTCATTTATTAACTTACCTCTAAATGCTTGAATACTCTTGTAATAATAAAGCATTTGTTTACACCTCACATCGATCTCTTTGAAACCAATTCCTGTCATCATATCTTCGATCAATCTGTCAGGTTCCTAAAAGAACATATTTTTAACCCAATTTAAAAAAGAGGAAGTTCTCAATTCGTCGTGTAAACATACATATTTTTACATAAGTGTGTCTTCAACCATAACTATTATTTTCTGAACCCCTTATGACTAATGTTTTTGCGTTGAATAAATTTGGTTCGCCGGGGGCTTACCCTCGGCATAGCTTTAATCGCCGGGGCTTGCCCTCCCTACGGCAGTGAAAAAGGCCTTATCGGCCGCCGCCTGCCGGGGCCTACGAGATGGCTAGGCCAAATACCTGTAGCCCTGACACAAGAGCGAAGGACGGTAAAACAAAAAAAAAGGCATAGCGTCAAAGCAGGCTTTAAAAATAACAAATTAGCTGTTCACGCCAAGCGCGACGTTAATACGCGCACAACACTACTGATCACAGTGGCACATCCCTATCAGCCCGAACCGCCCCCGCGGTTAACTTAAAAACAACGGCATAGGGCACGCACGGCCGAGTTACGTGATAACTAAAAATTGAGTGAAATGTTAAAAATATCAGCTCTGGAGTGAACTCATCAACATCACAATCAGTAAGTCCTTTTATTCCCATCCTCCTATATACAACGTTGGCGAAACCATAAGCAATTTAGAATTTACCACATTCATAAAATTAAATTCTAAAATATATACATAATAAACAATGATAATTCCGAGAAAAAAGAGGACACCTTGAAACAACTTGCTACCTACCTAGCTTTCAAAATCCCATCGTAGAAATAATCATTATATTAATACGTGAAGCAAAAACTTTGTACCCCGTTTTACGAAAATTGCGCGGACGGAGGAGTATGAAATTTCTCACACTTATAGTTTATATAGAGAAGGAGTGCAGAATGCAATTTTTTTTAATTATGCATAAAAAATACATTAAATCAATAAAAAAAACTTTACACACACTACCATGTACTTGACACACACACACACGCATATATACTCTTTTGTTTATTCATCATCATCATCCGAGCGTTAAATCCCGGTTGCGTTCGGAGCCTTCACTCCGACGCCCAGGGTCCGCTTTCCTACGTTTTCTACTCCACTTCGCGCGGTCTTCTGCATCCCCCGTTTTGAGATTGGTACGCATGTCATCTTTCACAACGTCAAGCCAACATTACTTGGGCCTTCCCCTTCGACCGGGACCTGGCGGAGGCGGCATGGCTAGACATTTGTTCCCCACATAGTTAGCCGGTCTCCGTAAAACGTGGCCGTACCAGCGTAAGCGACACTCTTGCAGTTTGTCTGCTATGTCACGGACATGAAGACTGCCACGGATGCGGGAGTTCCTGACCCGGTCTTTCCGCGTCACTCCACACATCCATCGCAGCATACTCATCTCCGTGACACGCAGTTCTTGCTTGTGTCGCTCAAGTACAGGCCACGATTCACTGCCATACAAAAGGACAGGTCTAATGATGGATTTATAGACCTGTCCTTTTAATTTAACCGGCATTTTGGGATCACAAATGACACCTGTCACCTCACACCACTTGGCCCAAGTTGCTGTGATACGGGCCTTGACGTCGTGGTCGATATCCCCGGATGCACTAAGTACAGATCCCAAATACTTAAACTGATCCGTACGCTCGACCGTATCTTCGTCTATGCGTACGGATGTGGGATTTGTAGTATTGCAGGCCAAGTAATCAGTCTTCGCCACATTTAGCTTCAGACCACCGTTTTCTAGCGACCTCTTCCACGCATTTACACGTCGCACCAGGCGCCCCCTGTCCGAATCTGCCAGCGCGATATCGTCAGCATACATGAGCAACCATGGAGGTTGCTCATGCGCATCTCTGGTGCTGTAAGTCACTTCGTCTAATATCACGCTGAACAGAAACGGGCTAAGGACAGATCCCTGGTGCACTCCTACGGTTATGGGGAAGGGTGTGGTGTCGCCAACAGCGGTCCGAACTATGGAATCAGAATCACGGTACATGTGCCGAATAATTTCAATATAGGTTTCTGGCATCCCTTTGGACCTCAGTGCCCACCAGATCATCACGCGAGGTACACAGTCGAAGGCCCTCTACAGATCCAAAAACAGGAAATGCAGAGGCGTATTCTTCGTCCTGTATTTCTCCATGATGATCCTTAGGGCAAAAACAGGGTCCATGGTACAATGCCCGGGGCGAAACCCATATTGACATCCCGAGACAGAGCACTCCTGTCGGATCCGAGAGTCGATTATGCGCTCAAAGAGCTTCATGGTGTGGGACATTACCTTTATTCCGCGGTAGTTTTCGCACTCCTGCGCCGATCCCTTACTTTTGAAGACTGGGGTGATACACTCAGTCTCCATTGGCTCGGGATGTTTCCGGTGAGGAGTATGCGGTTAAAAAGGTTTGTTAAAATGCCCACACCACGAGGACCCATCGCCTTCCAGGCTTCGATGGGGACGCCATCGGCTCCGACAACTTTCCGATTCCTCATGCGGCGAAGAGCCCTATAGACTTCTTCAGGCGTTATCGGTGGCACTAGTCCTTGATTCGGAGGGAGGTTCGGTGGCTGTACCTCTTTGTGCTGCTTATTCAGCAGTTCGTGGAAGTAGGAGCGCCATCTCTCCTTCACCGCGAGATCCTCGCATAACAGGTTGCCGCCAGGATCTTTAACACAGCGGCACTTGGAAATGTCCTGTGCCGCTTTGATCCTGGAACGTGCCAACTTATAAATGAGCTTCTGCCCCTCAGACGATTCCAACTTATCGTACAACGATCGAAAGTGGTCTCGTCTGGCTCTGGCTACAGCTCTTTTAGTGGCACGTTTGGCGGCCCTGTATGCGTCGCGGTCTTCAGGAGATCTTGATGCTTGCCACTTTTTGAAGAGGGTTTTCTTTACCCTAAGCTCCCTCTGGACTGTGTCGTTCCACCACCAAGTCTCCTTATCACAGTTGCGTCCACCCTTAGACACACCCAGCACTGCCTTTACCGGTTTAGTAATGGCTGCCTGGATCTTGTCCCAGTGGCTCTGGACTAATTCGCTATCAGCTCCGACACACATCTCGACGGATGCTAAAGCGAACTCCTGGGATTTGCCTTCATCAAGCAGCCACCATCTAATTTGACGTCGACAGTGCTCAACGGGTTTGTCTTTGGGTTTTACGCAGAGGTCCACGACAAGGAGACGGTGTTGTGCCGTGAGACTCTCTCCGGGTATGACCTTGCAGTTGGCTACTTTGCCGATGTGGTATCTCCTGGTGAGTAGGTAGTCGATCTGGGTAGCATGCCTCCCGCTCTTGTAGGTGATTAAGTGTTCGGATTTCTTTTTGAAATACGTGTTCACGATGGCAAGATCGGCAGCCGCACACATTCGGAAGATATCCTCCCCTTCTGCGTTGCGGCTTCCGTATCTGAAGCCACCGTGAACACGCTCAAATTCCTCCCACTTCTCACCTACATGACCGTTCAGATCACCACCGAGAACGACCCCCTGTGATAACGGGATGCCACGTAGTACATCACCGATTTGATAACAAAACCTCATTCTGTCAGTGTCGCTACAACCAGCCTGTGGCGCGTAGGCACTTATCAAATGGGTCACAACCCCCTCGATAAGAACCGACACGACCACAAGCCGGTCGCTGAAGCGTTTCACCTCCAGAATGTTGTTTTGGAACTCCTCGGAGAGCACTACAGCAACCCCGTTTTCCCCACCAGGAGCACCCGTGTAAATCAGCTTGTAGCCATTCCCAACGAACCGGGATCTGCAGCCTTTCCACCGAGTCTCCTGCAAGAACGCCACAGCCACTCTCCGCCTGGAGAGTACTTCGGCCAACTCCCTTGCACGTCCGGTCAGAGTACCAATATTCCACGTCGCGAAGCGGAGTTTCCTATTCTGAGTGTGGACTCGCGTCGTTAGCCGTGCCCGCCCTTGACACGGTAGCCCTTGCCCACTTGTCGCAGGTGTACCTGCGCGTCGTTTTGCGGCGACGCCCTAGCCATACCCAGCGTTCTTATAAATCTGTCCATAAACGATACGGCGAATTGTGGTTTTAAGTGTAGCGGCTGCCGCCCGACCTACACAACCCGTATATGGAAACCAGGAAGGGATAGTAGTATGTGGGAAGGAGTAAAGATGAAGGATACTAGGATGAGGAGAAGGGGGGACACCACTGTCACGGAGCAAAGGGAAAGTAACAGTGGCCGCGTGGAGGACCTCGGGCTTGCGTACCCGTGTGCACTATAAAATGCCGGACAGGCATTTTACAGGAGGCACCCCCTGAGGAAGCTCTTTTGTTTATTGTTAAAGTCAAATTAACAGTGTAGCCTTGGCGAAATCTGTGATTATAGAAGTATAGTCTTTGACAACAAAATCTTAATAATCTTCAAGCTTATAATTTAAATTAGTTATGGTCGAATTTCGACCGCTGGGCGACCACTAATTATAATTACTGCTTTAAATAATAATCAACGAGCTATTTGACTCATTATAATGACGGAAAGTGTACCGAGGAATTGTTGAATCTGGTGCCAACGCTTCACTTTAACAACCGCACCGCGCGCAAACAACAGGTGTTTACCCCCATTTCCTTGAGCTCCCACGCTCAACTACGCAAGGGTTCTCTAGAACATTGTTCCGCGTACTACAATGATATGGAGGAAACTTCCCGCCGCTGTTTTCCCTTTGCGCTATGACATGGGGTTTTAAGGGCGTTATAAAATTTCTTAGAAGTCGGCAACACGTTAGCGACACCCCCGGTGTTGCAAACGTCACTTTCCATCATATGGGCCGTCTGCCTGTTTGCCTGCTTCAGCCAATAAAAAAAATTGACGTCAAAAGCAGTACACCAGTACAAGATCATGTGGTGACGTTTTGTATAATGATTAAGTGTCTCATTTAACTTGATTGCCAAGTCTATCTATCTAGATATATTGCACACCAGGGTAAACATGTTCCTGTCATCGATTAATAAAAAAATAAGTCCATTGAAAGCTCTATTATCTAACTGTGAGCTTATCCAATATAGTAATAAACTCTACAGTACTATTTACCTGCACATCGTGATAAGGTGAAACAAACTGGTTAATTGTTCGCAGATACGGTTTCCACCTTTTCTCGTCAGCCAAAGCCTGGAATATACTATGAGTCGGTGTATTTGCTACGAATGTCAACAAGCAGTCGCCACCTTCGTCAAGCATGTTGTAGATGTTTGTAAATGCTAATCTGAAACCAAAGTAAAAACAGATGCAGATCAAATATCTATTACCCACTCTCCATACAAATTTTGTTACGTGAGTTTATTTGAAAATCGTCGGACTATGTGAATATGTGTACTGGATATGGTAAAGGAGGAGCGCACAATTTTAAAAACTCTGGAGGAAAGAAGGAGAAGGATGTTAGACCATTTGCTACGATAGGACACCTTCTTATGCATGCTAATCGAAGACAAAGTTTCCACATTTTGCTTCCGCAAAGAGGGGAAAGGGAAGACCAAGGCAAGCGTTCATGAAACAACCTAAGGAGAAAGTGGGTGTTGTATCGTACAAAGAAGTAAAACAACTGATACATAGTAGAGAAGATTGGGGGAGGCTCCACCGACAAGAGAACAGCTCTTAAATTGTAGATGATGAGGATCGAAAGAATTCAAATATAGAGCGAAAAAATATAGCTGCTAGAAGTTTTAGATTTGGTACCTTTTATGTGTCCTGAGATGAAAAGGAACAAAGGATAGAATCTAGTTCACGCAGAATTCGAATATCTATGGGCCGGAGCACACGCTTACCAGACTGACCCCCTCGATTCCAACCAGACTGGCGCCGTTCGTGTCGTCGACGATCCCATACTAACTGGCGATTTACAATCGCTTAGCCTTCGAAGAGACTTTGCGTCCCTCTGCGTATTTTACCGCTTGTATAACGGGAGTGTTCCGAGGAATTGTTTGATCTGGTGCCAACGCCTCACATTTACAACCGCATCGCTCTCCAGCGACGGGATATTCACCCCCATTTCCTTGAGCTCTCACGCTCAACTACGCAAATGTTCTCTAGACAATTTATTCCCCGTACAACAATGATCTGAAGAGAACTTCCCGCCGTGGTTCTCCCTTTGCACTATGACATGGGGTTTTTTAAGATGGGCGTTATAAAATTTCTTAGAGGTCGGCAATGCGTTGTCGACACCCCTGGTGTTGCAAAAGTCCAAAGGCGATGGTAACCACTTTCCATTAGCTGGGCCGTCTACCTGTTTGCCAGTTCAGGCAATAAAATAAAATAAAATTCGAATGCGACTTGAATTCTAATAAATCCTGCATTTGCCTTCCCTTTTCCTTGTTTTTGATGCAGTTCCCAGACAGAATTCTACCTTAATTTCTCAATGCTAGCAATTATGAAAGAGGATTGAAAGAAAATGGACACTCATTTGACGAAAGGTGCAGTACTGCGAGGCACGAAAAATGGTTTTTGCAACTAGCGGCACTAATTAATTTGTAAAAGTAGTTCTAATTTGAAATTATCGATGGTAATTATTTTTTTAACTACTCTACAACAACACTGCAGCAGCAGAAGGTGTGTCTACGCAATATCGGCGACGGTATTCTGAGTGAGACGTCTTATCGTCGGTAGAGGGCGTCTTTCGTTGTGTGTGTAGGGGCAACCCTGCATAGTGGAATCACGCACGGTTGTGAAGTAAATAAAAGCGTTAATTATAAACTGGTGTTTTTTTCCAATCCTAAGTGCGTACTCCGCTCGCACGTAACTATATCATATTTTCCCGCGATCTCTTCCTTCTTAACATTTACCAAAGTCTTCCCTAATTATTATGGTATGGCAACTTTTATGTTGTTTTTGAAGTTAAACTTCTTTAGAATCGTTGTGATTTGAAACTGCGTACACATTTTTTTATTGAATGAGTTCAGTAGACAGGCAGACAGCCCACCTGATGGTAACCGGTTACCTTCGCTTATGGACATTTGTAACACCAAAGGCGTTACCAACGTCCTGCCGCTTTCTAAAGGAAGACAGGAACCTGGGCACAAATGCCGGAATACAATTCAACCAGGGGTAGCCATCCAGACGGGCAAAAATACCCTACCTGGCTGTGGGTTGTTTTATCACCTCTTACAACTGCCCGGCCACAGGAAATTGTATTCTTTCTCCGTTCCTGCAGGGATAAAATGTTTACAAATATAATTATACTCAATTCCCGAGAAACTTTCTAAGATAACCGGTAATTCGGTGGGATTATGAAAATTTTATCAGAATATCAAAATATTCAATATATGTAGTAAAGTAATTAGAAAGTACATATAGAACTCACTCTTGATTCCTGATCCAATGTAAAGTGTAGAATGAGAACACGTGATCGTACGCCTCTTGCATATCATCAGGCAAATGTGCTTCAATATCAAGCACTCTGAAGGTTGTGCGTTCATCTCCGTAACGACCCATAGCATATTTCACCATTCTTTCATTTATGTCGCACCCAACCATTTTTTTAAAATTTCTTGGCAAATAACTTCTCATAATACACGTTACCCCACCATCAGCGCTGCCTATATCTACAGCCCTATCATACTGTCTGAAGTTAATTCTGTTTTTATACTGATTCAGGAAATTGACAGCATCTCTTCTTGGGATCCCGTTGCTGCTTTCGTACATATTAGCATCGTCGTTCATTTTCATCCTAGAATTAAAGTAAAAATTATACGTGGGACACTCAGAAGGTTTTGCGAAAATAAAGAACTATGTTTTAAAGGTAAATATTTTTTTTATAAAATGGTTTCAGTTCTCTCCACCAGCCTCTATACAAAGTTTCATACGTCTGAACCAGTTTTCGAAACACTTTTTCCAGTCCGCCGCAAACACCTCGTTTACAACTTGCTTAAACGCTGACAGCGCATCTTCCGGTGACAAAAATTGTATCCTTTTGAGCAGATTTTTATTATTTTCGGGAATAAAAAGAAGTCACACGATGCTAGGTCAGGCTTTAAAGAGGATGACCCAGGAGTTTGAACGGCGTGCTGTCCAGAAAGTCCCTCGTTTTAGCGCAGTATGGCCGGGCGCGTTGTCGTGATGGAGCAGTAGCCCGCGGAGTCCTGTGTTTGGTCGCTTATTGCTAACAATAGAGAAAACCTCTGCCAAACATTTGGTAGTATACCATACGACGTTGATGCTTCTTTGGTTCCGTAAAGGAATTGACACCAATTAGCCACTCCCCGCTTCTAGATCGCTTCGCTTTGGTAAGCGTTGATTCGTTTTGAAACACCCAAACCGTCGACTGGCGCATCGTTTCTGGATCATATTGATAAATCCCATTTTCTTCCGTAACAGCAATCAAAGGGCGAAAATGTTCCCAGCGCAGATCCATTTTTCAATGAGACACGATAATTTAAATTAGCTCGCAAACAATGTGGAGGGAAATTTTGAAATTGGAACGTACTTATCTATTTTTAGTTACAAATAATCATATTTTCAAAATAGATTATAACTGACCAGTCTTCTCATACATAAAAAAAGCAATACTTTCTGAGTGGCCTGGTAATAATGTTATCTCTGATACGATTCTGTTAAAACTTGATCAGACATTAGAATATAATAGAATTGCATAATGCATGTACAGAGATGTTGCGGTTTTTACAGTATCAACGCATTCTGCCCATAATTGGGCGTGCAAAATGATTATTACAATCTTGACTTTATAAACACACATTTCATACAATCAAACATACAAATTACATTTCATGTTTACATTATAGTAACATATAGTGGTTAGTAGTGAATTTAATATTTTTTTAAATGGTGTACATGGTAGTAAAATTGGTATAAATATTTTTACTCCTGCGTCAATCCTACATTTTTATAACTTTTTTTTAATCTCATCAATCTACAGACACTGCTTTTCAATCAAATTTATTCGATTTGGTTGAAAGGCAAAACTAAAAGGACACGACGGTATTTAATGACATTAAATGATTCGAGTTCAACGCATGTTTGTATCAATCAGTTTGATTGATTCATATTAATTGAAAGTCATAAATGAACCGTCGAATATTAGCTTAGTATCGTAATATTGATTTTTGTATATAATATATATTTTACTTACTTTTTCGAATCTGCTCGCTCCTGCAGCTCGGAGGAATTTCCATTTGGATGTATGTAATTAATTTTTTTCCCTATGTTATGTAACATCTTATTAGACGGTCCGATACTACTAACGGTTCGTGCCAATGAATTTAGATTGATTATATTATATCTATCTACTTGCTACACCCGCGACTTTGGTGTCCTTTTCCTTTCCTTTTTTTGGTTCCATTTCGATTCCTGAGATACGGGGCGTTTTGGACCTTGTAATAAAACTACCATTGACGGTGGGGCATACTCTTTTTCTACACAAATAATTAGATATATTTTTTTATGATTTCAAGTTTGCTTGTCACATTAAAATAATATTCTCTGTCTGTCATGAAGCTAAAAATTTCATGTATTTCCATTTCACCATTAAATACGTTTATTGGTCACAAAAATCTATCATCTCACGGGTTATCTCCGCAACAGGCGGAAAGAGGTCTAATGAGCCCCGCAAGTTTTTAAAAAGGCAAAATCCTTTTTTGGCTTATATATAATAGTTTATGGATTTTGATTACCACGGTACTCTTGTTTAATAGCACATCTTAGATATATATTCATCTTTTTTCTGCACTGAACCAAATTAAAGTTATGCCCGCCGCACCACAAAGAATCTGTGTTTTTCTCAGCAGCACTGCAAGTGACACACGTACGGGGCGATCTAGACCCTGTTTCGCAAGAAACGTGTTAATCCAACGAGATAAAACTACCTTTTATCTCGATGTTTTAATACTTAACATTTTCATTGAAATGTATTGTACTAGTTAGATTTCGTAGAAATAGCAATATTGATTTTGAAAGCTCAGACGTCAGACGAATTTTGTTCGTCTGAATCACAAACAAACACTAAATTTATTTTTTAAGTATACATATTTCTAAAATGCGATGTATGTACTTGTATACAAAATAACGTTTTGGTTCACAGTAAAGGTGATTTGATAACCTTTGAACAACAACAAAAAATGGCTATTCTAATTAAAATTACGTTTTAGTAGTTTCCAATTTTTTTACTGATCGGTAGTAAAGTTTATGTAATAAAATGTCTAATATTGTTTATCCCGGGAACCCCGCGGGAACGTTCTCAGGAGCAATTTGTAGTTGTCCATGTGCATAAAAATTAGCTTGTTCCGACACAGGTTTTATTAAAACGATATCTGCGATACTTTGTGTCTCGGGAATCCCGCAGGAATTTCAAATAAAGCGTGGATGAAATTCCGGGCATATCCCAATTTTTAAATATAATGGAACATTTGTTAACATCTTATAATCTAAGTTTTTAAATATCTTGATATAAATAATATTGCTCGATACATGTCTCTCGAAACCAAAACGCTGGCCTACATTTTGGGTAACGCGTAACCGTTGCCATACAACGTGGTAATTCGGCCAGCGTTTTGGGAACGTTCCCAACTGACGGTGATTTGGGACCTATTTACTATTTGTAGTTTTTATCTTTTTTAAAAAATTAAGTTGTATATATATATATATATATATATATATATATATATATATATATATATATATATATAGTAGGTAAATTAGGTACAATAAATTCATATTTAACATAATTATAATAATTTAAATATTTAATTTTTATACCTAAGTTAACTAAATTAAATATAAATATTTATAATTACTTTTAAGACAATAAAAGTGCGTTACTTGAATCCTATTTCTTATACCTACATAGACGTTATGTAGGTATAAGAGGTCAGCTCCTACAATATCTTCAAAAAAAATTAGACTGCGACGTTCTGCAATTTTATACAAAGGATTTCAGTTGACTTGACAGTCTGCTCCTCTAAAATAAAGTCATGTTGATTGGATTTATATTAGTAGGTATATGTACGACGATGGAAAATGCTCTGTCAGCCGTTCCATATGGCGACCGCTGTCGTTATGGTCGTGGTGAAAACGTCACTAATGACGTCATTTTCGATCACACAGCGCTCACAACAACCCATGTCAAGAGCTGGGTGGAAGTGGTCGTTGATCACAGAGTATTAATTCTCTCTATCGATTGACATTGAAAAAGGCGCGATTTTCAAATGAACCAATGACATTTGTGTATTTCGTTACTAATGACGTTAACTCTCCATAATAAAGTATGAGTGTAACGCCCACAAGCAGGTGGAACGGGAAAAATCGCGGTCGTTATGAGCCTCTTGTGGAACGCAGCCTTAGTCCCTATAATTTGGTAGAAAGTAAAAAATACTCTCTACCCCAAAATGATACATCAATAATATTTCCTAACTAAATCGCTTCATACTAGTTCATTTACTTACTGATACCTTCCCACTTCTTTCTCCCTATATCCAATCTTCCCTATCGCATCCTTTATTTCAATTGCATATCCTATCCCCTCACTACTTTTCCTCCTGTCTGGTCTCTCTCTCATTCCCCTATCTATTTTTTTATTACTTGAGTTCGGCAGACAGGCAGACGGCCCACCTGGTGGAAAGTGGTTACCATCTCCTATGGACATTTGCAACACCAAAGGTAAGGTACTACAAATGCGCTGCTGCTCTCTTAAGGGAAACTGGAACCTGGCCACTAATACCGGAATACAACTCAAGGTTGTTATGGCGGCATACTCTAAACCAGGGATGGTAGCCATCCAGACAGGCAAATACCACCTGGCTGTGGGTTGTGTTCTCGCCTCTTACAAGAGGTCGCACGGCCGCAGGAAATTGTATGCTTATTCGTATTCTATCTAATCCTCTTTATCCCATCCTAAAGGTTAGCAACGCGTTGGCTTCGCCCCTGTTGTTGCGAATGTCTATACGCGAAGATCACCCCTTTCCATGAGCTAGGCCGGATGCCTCTTTACCAGCTTCGTAATAAAAAATGTGGTTTTAAGCCGACTTTAAAAAAGGAGGAAGTTCTCAATTAGTTGATATTTTATTTTTATAACTTTATTGTTTCTGAAGCGATTTTGATGATTCTTTTTGCGTTCGATTCAACAAAACATTGAAATGGTCCCATATAAATTTCATTTGCTGACTTTAGGTTCCGAACATATAGCAAAAAAACCCTTGAAATTAGGTTATTATTTGAAATATTTGCGGTTTTTCAGCCATTACTTTTTTTTATTTAAATTACCATATACATTGTTACAACAACAAAATATTTCAAAATGTAGTCATTTTCATGTTTTACTTGGTACCGACTTCAAGATGATGTAGAAAATTTTATTTTTTGCTTCTTCGTTAGAAGTCAGTTTTTGTTTTGTTAGATTTTTTTTATAGATTTAACCGACAGTAACCACTTTCCACCACCACAGGCCGTCTTCCCGTTTGCCTGCTTCAGACAATAAAAAAATTGAACTGAATATATTTCTTCGCCTCATTTTACAGATCTACAAATTTTACCACTGCCGTATATTTATGAAACATGCTTATTTGTCACAAACAATTTTACCATTTTTACTACGACTAAAGACTTCTATCCAAACAATACTAGAAATAGTAAACGCCTAATATTAAATGTGGCACCAAAAACAACCCTCTTTACTAGAAACTGTTATAACATGTGCATTCAAATCTACATTAAAATTCCAATCCACTCATAAGAGTTTACGATAAATAAATTTAAAATCCAATTAAAAGAGTGGCTCTTAAATGGAATGTTTTACTCGGTGGACTAATTCCTCAATAAATACCTTCATGACTTATGAAATATTACACATGTTATTCATGTTTCATTTAACATTATATAATTTAATAAAATCTTTATATATAAAAATTAATCGTAGAAATGTATGTACGAGCATAACTTGAGAACGACTTTACCGATTTTGATGATATTTATTTTGTGTGTTTGAATGGGTCCCCAGATGGTTTAGATTCACAATTGGAACCGGTAGGTGGCGCTGAAATCGGGTTCTAGAATCCTCCTAATCACCTGGAGCGATTTTGGTGATTTTGTTTTTGTGTGTTTGAGTGGGTTCCCGGATGGTTTAGATTCGCAATTAGAACCGGTAGGTGGTGCTGAGGTCGGGTTCTAGAATCCTCCTAATCACCTGGAGCGATTTTGGTGATTTTGTTTTTGTGTGTTTGTGTGGGTTCCCGGATGGTTTAGATTCACAATTAGAACCGGTAGGTGGCGCTGAGATCGGGTTCTAGAATCCTCTTAATCACCTGGACCGATTTTGTTTTTGTGTCATGAAACAAAGTCTTTTAGGAATTCATAAAATATAGCGGTACGAAGTTCGCCGGGTCAACTAGTTTATTATAAATATTTGTATGCTCCTATGTAAGCAATATATACACTATTAACATATATGCCAACTGTTTAACCATGTTTTGAACAAATAAATTTGATTTGATTTGATATATTTCTAAGAAGATATTTTATAGAACTTTTAAAAACAAGTATTCTTCTTCGGATAATTATACGGGCCATAATTATCCCGAAGATCACTCAAGAAATTAGACGACTTACTTGCAGTTTGTCTGATATATGAGGGACATCACTGCGGCAGCGACTGTTGATTTTCACTTCTTACTTCCGTGTGATTCCACACACAACTACAGTATATTGCATCTCTACGTTAAGTATTATTACGAATTAATATGCATATAGATAAAAGAAACTTGATAAATACACACAGATAATGATAATTATGCAATTTACTTATTTGACCTTGCTTGCCCTTAAGACATTTTTTTTAATTGGGCAAAATATCAAGATAAGTTTTAAGGAAAAATGCAGTCATAGAGTCGAACAACGCACAGTGAGGACGAGGCGCATAGTGATCTCAATAACACGCCCCATCTCCGGGCGCGCGATCCGAAGGAGGGCGGACAGACGTCGTTGTCGGCTGTATCGAAAATTCGATTTTTCAATATAAACTCAGACGAAGTAGTGGCCGCCAGGATAAATTCAGGTATAGAGTTGGTCTGTAAGTATAGAACCGATCACACCCACAATGTATGTCTGTCAGTGTTGTTGATATTTTTAGCTGTATCGCGGCTGTGACAAGCGTGTTCTTATATAACAGTACCAGGTTCAATTATATGCGTAGGTTGATTGACTACAGCGTTTATTACTCGCTGCAGGGCCGCCTTCAGTTTGTGGCTATGGAGAATGAGAATGATATGATCATGATTAAATTGGGGCTGCCTGGTGCACCACCATATATAACAATTCTCTCTAGACACATTTTATGTAATTCGACGAGGCTTTTAGCTATTAGAAAATAGAAACGGGTAAAGTTTAAAATCAAGGCGCTCGAATTGGGGGTAAAGGAGGGTGAGGAGGGAGGAAGATGTCATTTCCGGCGGCCGGAGATGTATAGTTTTTTTTTTATTATCAAAGAAAGACATCCCTTTGGTGGGGATTTATTAAATTCTATCCTGGCGTTAACGTCTATAACATGAACAATTTTTTTTTGCCTTCTGGGAATATTCTGTCTTATGTCAGTAAATTATAAACAAAGTTCAATTTATCCATGTTATTTCAATTTTAACGCTGATCCGCGTCTAAAATCCGCTAAAAATTAATTAAATGCCAGTTTCACATGAGCAGTGAATTTTAGAGATTACCAAGAATATTTGGAGCACAATTTTTTTTATATAACAGGTTTGCAATCGCTTTAAGTTTCTTTTAATCCACTAATTGTCCTGTTAATCCGTTCAAGGAGATATAAAGCTTTGGCTTACAAAATTAATAGCCATTATTATTAAAGTAAACATCATAGGATATGTTGAGAAAGACGTTTATCGTCAATAAACCAACTCGATACTTGTACTGTTCGACGTAATACTTAAAGTTACTATAAGTATCAAAATTATACTGTCATGATGTTGGGGTAGCTAGAATTCAGACAAATGTGCGACAGTGGCGCGCCTATCTTATTCTACTCTTTTTGGCCAACCTGTATAGCTCTGTAATGAAAATTACCGATAAAAAGCGATATACAATACTTGTGTGCATAATATCGTTTTGGTTCATTGTAAAGGTGAGTTGATAATCTTTGAAAATAATAAAAAAGTTACATAAGTAATAATTTTATTAAATGATGATGTAACTCTCAGAACAATCTTACATAGCCCTTCTGTTGCGTAATAATTAGTAGGAGACAAAGCTTCAAGGCTACTATTAAAATCGTACCGAAATGGTCGTGGACGGCGCGTTTGGCACCAAACTGATAAACAGCAAGTGATTACCTTCGCCCATAGACATCTCCAACACCAAGGGAGCTGATGCGTTGCCTACATCGTCGAGACGTTAAATATCTGTTTATACCTTTTTAAGCAGCCCTATATTGTAATACTCTGGGAAAACAGCAGCAGGTAGTTAATTCCATAGTTTACTCACGTATAGCATGTAGGAGCCTACGCACGATATAATGAATGACTTCCAAGTGTCGAGGAAATGTAGATGAACTGAAGTTTCTGAGAAAAATAGCTATGCTGAAAAACACACAGACAGAAGCAGACAGACGGACGAGTGGACATGATGAACGCATAAAGGTTCCGTTTTTTGGCAAAATGTTTAGGGAAAGTTGTGATTCGTCCTCAACACTAGAAACCTAATCATTTTTGTTTCAGTCACACTCATGGACACAACCTAGTCATAATATCTAGAACACAAACTATTTATTTCATTCTGGCGGTATTCTAAATTGTCTGTAGTCAATGTCAGTGAATTCTAATCAAAGCTAATTTATCCATATTATTTTAATTTTAGCGTTGATCTAAGTCTAAAATCCACTAAAAATAAACTAAATACGGACAACAATACTAAGTTTCACATGCACATTTTTTTTTTATCAAGGTTATGTAACGAATTTTAAAGCAACATATTTGTAATGGAGTTTAGTTTTTATTAATGAAATAATTATTCTGGTAACTATCACAAAGTAAACATCATGGATTATGTTGACAAAATGCGTAAGTCGTAGATAAAGTAACTTGACACTTGCACGTATTACTAAAAATGTCTAGTAAGTATCAAAATAACTCTTGACATAACATTGGACTTGCTAGAATTTAGAAAAAATTGTGACGGTGGCGCCACTATTATTAATAGTATCTTTATTTGGCCCGCCTGTACTAAAGAGCTGTTACTCCGCCTTTATTTTAGCAGTTTCTATAGCTCTAGAACTGTTTTGAGTACAAAATGTTTTTTATAATTGACATTATTTATTTTTTCCTAAATGTAATTGACTTTTAATTACAGAGTACATTAATATAATAGGAGACATTTCATTTTCTTCGTTTAACAATATTAATATAGAAAGGATTGTAATAAAAATCAAATTTTAATTTAAATATGAAGAAAAATAAGGTAAGAGCAATGAATACGCTTTGTTTTGCAGCGATGTAGTTATAATTTATATATAGTGGAATGCCACGATTTTGCCGGATTTTATTTTAGATAAATATAATTATAGATGTAATCAAATATCGACCCAATATATAGGCTACATTCCACAAGAGACTCACAATGACCACGTTCACGACCGCGATTTTTCCCGTTCCACTTGCTTGCCGGCGTCACAATCGTAAACTTAAGTGGAACGGTTATTCGACCCACCTCTTAACATAGGTCGTTGCGAGCGCTGCGTGAGCGAAAATCATGACGTCATTAGTGACGTTTTCGTTACGACCATAACGACCGTAGTCGCCATGTGAAACTGCAGACGGAGTATTTTGGGCGTTGTGAGATACTGAAGGAACGCGCCCGTAATATTATATGAAGTCGCTGGACAGTCACAGCGTATTAAGTTTTCTGATAAATATTTAGGGTATGCTATAGATATCCGATACCCGAATTTTTAGTAGTGGGGGGGAGCGATACTTTCCATTCTGCAATCCCTATGTCCAGGAAACGATTTTTTCGTAAACATAATCTCATTTATTTTTAACCGGCTACTAAAAGCAGGAGGTTCTCAATTCGATTATTTGTATCGCGATTTCGCCGTCAATTGTGGACCGATTTTAATTTTTTTTCTTTATTCGAAAGAATATACTCCTGAAGTGTTGACTCCTGTTGAGTGGATTCCAGGACAATCCAGATCAAAGCTGTTGAAGAGCGCCGAGCGCCTACACTTTTCGTAGGGCAAACTGTATACCCGTGCCAATAATATAATTTCGATAGCCGCTTAAACTAACTAGCCGTTTCTAAAGCTATTCAAGCAACTAATATATTTTTTTAAATAAAAACATAAAACATTTTGTACAACATCCTTTGTTAATTTGTTTACTAATTTTGCACTTATATCGTGGCATAGGTCCAAAGTTAAGAAATCCAGAAGAAAGTCAGTACTTAACATAAAAATATTCAAGTCAGTCTAAAAAACAGACCAAAGCCTACAAGACGAGAGAGCGCAGCGAGCATGCCGCGGCAGCGGCCGGCGAATATCACAACCAATTTATAACTATCGTTTAAATAGTTATCAATGAATAAATTGTGAAAATCTGTTCTGTCACTCACCGGCCGCTGCTGCCTCACGCTCGCTTTACACGAGGGCGTAGGGAACAAAAATCTTTATTTTTCGCGATCACCGCCACTGACAACTGACCGAAACGTTGGAATAAAAATCAAATAAAATATCACGCTTAGAACCGTTAAAACGTATGTAGTTTTATTATGTGTTCTAGTCGTGAAAATTGAGAAAATATGAAATATTTTTGTTTTTACAATGTTTCTGTTTTTTATAGTTTGCAAAAATTAATATTATTTCTTTCGTATTTGCTCCTTTCGTAACAGACCCGTTCAGAAGTGTCGATCCGGTCAACCAAATCCGAAATCCAGGTTGACGAGGATATTTTCATCCCACCCCTGGACACAATAACAGTGAAAGTGTTAAGTTTACGCTTAAACGACAACGAACCGATGCATTTCGCAATAAAAATAACCTTCTCCGATCAGCTAATTTTGTCTGGTATACTAAAGTCTATTAGTAGACATGATGTGGATAGACAGCATGTTCTTGTCTCTGGTACCATGTCATACGATCCATCTGATTATGAAAGGATGTGCTTTTTAGCTGATTGCCCACTTGTTGGTATGAGTTATTTCTTCTTGTTTTATTTTAATGGCTTATCTTTAACTTATCAGCAGATATAGTGAATGTCAAAAAAATACTCTATACTGCCAAAAATAAATTATGATTACCAATATTATAATCAACGGGGATTATATATGGATATAAAGTGGTTTTATTAGGTAGTACCAGCGCATTAATTTGCTCGTTAAGATTTGATTATTATTTATTATATTTGGTCTTTCAGTACAATTTTCAAGTGTAGTCAAGACTTAACTCTTGTAATTTTTGACTTTTTTTTGGTATGTTTCGTTTTCTTACGGGCTTTTTTCATAAAGAGGTAAAATATGTTTGAAGGCTTTTTTAAGAAGATAAATCGTCTAAAATTATTATTCATAACCGCATATTAACACTAAAAGACTAAAAATCCTCGCAAATTCAACTAGCTAGGACCCTAATTTAATGCCTTTTTAAATGTAAAGAAATGGTGGATTTCGATCAGCTGATTATTATTTGTTATTTAACCTGTCAGAACTGTTTTCTTCTTCTCTATTTGTGTATCCAGCCAGTGCGAACTTTTCATTAATATTCAAGTTTCTATGTGGTACAAAAATGTTCATAGACTATAGAGGTCCTATGCACTAATTATGTCGAACTGGCATACTCGCGCTGTCTGTTTCCCTCGCCACTTTCCTGGACGCTGCCGTGCAAGTGAGCATCATTTTGACTTTAATATTTTTTTTGTTATCTTTTTCTATAGACAAATACCTGATAAAAATATATTTTACTATGAAGTGAAGCATGCTAGTTAAAAAGAGAAGAGAATTTGAGAAGCGTTTATGAAAATAATATAGTAGTAGTAATCCATCTGGAATAATGCTATATTGAATGTGACCAAGTACGTCTTATTTGTAGACTTAAAAGTAGCACTGGTAACGAATAGCTAAATTAGTGTACACAAATACGTTATCTGTCAATACAATAGCTAGCTGACCAGTGCCCACTTCGCTGGGCATCGGAAAAAAATAAAAAACTCTTATTGTTAATCATAATCAAATATACCCTATGTCACTCGGGAATAATGTAACTTTCCACTGGTGAAAGAATTTTCAAAATCGATTTAGTAGATACAGAGATTACCCCTACAATGTCACAAACTCACAAACTTTACCTCTTTATTTTTTGTTGAGTTTAATTACCTACTAAGCGAATTTAAAATATCTCCCCTCCCGTACTGTCCGTACCCCAGTGACGCCTACATCGCATAAGCCTATCTAGCCGATTAGGGTGTCCACGACGTAGGTAGGGCGACCACGCAACTTTTTTCTAATACTTACATTATTAAACTCTGATATCTTTCGAATGGAATGTCCGAATTGAATAATTCAAAAAGTTATATAAAGGTATTGAAGCAGTCTTGAATATGAAGTAATTTATTTTGATGAGTATGAATACCAAGATACAAATAAAGAGACTTTGCTAGCGGCGGCATTTTAATGAAATTTTTAAAATAAAAGAACACTTATTGTGGCATAACTATAATAGTTAGACATATGCTGTCGCAACAATTTTCGTAAATAGTGATGTGTTCTGCAAAGTCGTTGTACATTATTTTATTCTATCATCAATAGTTTTCGCAGCGCACGCGACTTTAGGTAATATTTTTACACCTTGGGTTACACTATTGGAGTTTTAGTATGGATCTAATTTTTTGAATATATAATATAGCCTATGTCAATCGGGGATAGTGTAACTTGCCAACAGTGAAAGAATTTTTTAAATCGGTTCAGTAGTTTCGGGGATTACCCCCTACAACGTCACAAATTCACAAACATTATCTCTTTATAATATTAGTATAGATAAATTCTTCATTAGTTAAAATGTTTTTTAGCCTATCTAACGTTCGATAAAATATTAAAGTCAACACGATGCCCACTTGCACGGCAGCGTGCAGGAAAGTGGTGAGGTAAATAGACAGCGCCACCTCTATATACTATGGACATTCTTGTAGCACATACAGGGCGTTCCATTAGCTCACAACGCCCAAAATGCTCAGTTAGCCGTTCCACAAGGCGACCGCGGTCGTTGTGGTCGTGGCGAAAACGTCACTAATGACGTCATCATTTTCGATCACACAACGCTCACAACGACCATGTCAAGAGGTGGGTCGAATAGCCATTCCATTTGGGTTTACGATTGTAACGCCGGCAAGCAAGTGGAGCGGGATAAGTCGCGGTTGTGAACGTGGTCGTTGTGAGTCCCTAATGGAACGTAGCCATTGAAACCTGAATATTATTGGAAAGTTCGCACTGGCTGGTTAAACAAATAGAGAAGAAAACAGTTCTGACAGGTCAAATGACAAATAATAATCAGCTGATCGAAATCCGCCATTTTTTTATTATTAAAAAGGCGTTAAAGTAGAATCCTAGCTATTTTAAAGCGAGGATTTTTAGAGCGTTTTAAGGTTAATATGCGTTTATGAATAACAATTTTTGACGATTTATCTTAAAAAGACTTCAAAAATATATTTTCCTTTCATGTTACAAATGTCCATATTCAAATGCAAATTCAAATTCAAAGTTTTTTTATTTAAAATAAGTTCCACTGGAAAACACTTTTTGAAGGTCATATATATAAGTTAAAATTTATTTTTTCTTCCTATTCTATGTACACCGGTTCGCAACGTGTTATTGTTGTTAAGGAGAAGAAGCGGCAAGAAACTCCTCATAGGGGACGGTAACCGCATTCCATCAAGTGGGCCGTCTGCCTGTCTGATGAACTCCTGCGACAAAAATTAACCAAAAAATTACGAATTATTTTTATATAAAGGAGCGAGCACAAAAATCTCATACTTTTATCTTATTTTTAATATACGATAAAAATAATTTAAAAACCTGTTTACATAAAAATCAATACGTCATTTGACTCGTTCAAATTATGACATCATGACGTGCTTTTTCATATAAAATCTAGGGGGCTTCGGCGTTTTGCAAGATAGAAAGTGTGTGTCAGCTCCGACGCGCGAGTGTAGTTTACTTCTTAAATATTAAAAGGTATATAATAGATATACTAATGGATATTATTTTAGAACTTATTCCATTAATTTAAAGTTGCAATTTCTATAATTTAAAAAAAAGTAACGCTTTTGAGTTATCGCTTGTATTGCCTCACTCCAATTAAAATTTCCATACTGGATTATATGCCGATCGAGCCTTAAGAAGTAAACTCCGAAAATTATATCAATAAACTGGACAGTCTATTATGGAAGAAGCAACCGTTAAGGCAATGCTTTCATTTGCAGTCAATATACAACCTTTGAAGAATGTTGCTGCGAATTCCACCGTCTGGTCTAGGAACAATCTAAGCCGGTCTTCTAACAAATCGAATCCTACAGTTGAATCCGTTTTCGACGTCAGCTGCTGCAATGTCGATATTTTACCAATATTTATAGGTAAGGTTAATATATACTTAATATACTTACGCCTTCGTTCAAATTCATTTTATTGCGATTATAGGTAAGATAATAATATAGAAAGAAAGAAAGAAAAAACGTTTATTTGGTGTTCACATAGCGAGACACATTGCGATGAATTGTACGATGTAGGTATATACCAAAAAAAGTCTCGCAGTGGTACCAAATAGATGCAGTTGCATGTGCCAGCCAACAGGTGCCTGACGCTAGTTTTCAACTGAACCGTAGGAAGGACGGATATTCACTCTTATTTATATATATAGTGTACATACGTACATATATATGCATATAATTACTATCAACATAATAATGAATAGTACTGAACAAATTAGAAACATGTTGCGGGGATACCAATAAAATATTCAAGAAAAATGCTAATGTAATATTATATGACAAATGAAATACATAATACATTTATAAACAGCATAGTGTCCTAGAGGCAAAAGACATAATCATAATATATAAGAAAGGTTGACATTGATGTTTTCTAGCTACCGGTGCTCATCTAAGAGGTAGTTTTTTTAATTTCTTGCGAAATGTGATAATCGAGTGATTTAATTGTCTTAAAGGTAAATATAACAATATATAACGAAAACTTTTTAACTAAATTGCCCGAGGTTCGATTTATATGTTCTTTAAATATCGGTGATAAATTGTGAAACTATTAAGCTAATATTAATAAGTACATAAAATTGTATAAAAGTAATAGTTATAATAGATTACATTATACTTTATTGTACAATAAAATTATTGAAACAATACACAAAAACAGCTTAAAATTGGGTACAAATGGCGATCTTATCGCTGACAGGCATCTCTCTCATCATCTCTTCCAGACAACCTTGGGATGGAGCGAGAAAAAGGCACAAAGCAGGCAGGGTTTTGTTGCACAATATTTATTTTAAATATTACATAATAGATATTAATATTATTATATACATATATAAATACACATATACGTTTATATACTCATAGTTAAATACAAAAAGCATAGCATAGCATACAAATAGCATGTCGGCTCAACGTGACACATAACAACAATAATAATCTGAAATATTATAATCAAAGTTTATTACACTAGAATTATTACAATTACAATATTAAATACAGTAAAATAATACACAGAAATATTAGGACAACTCCAAGAGTTGCATCCACGCCTGTCAGGTGGCGAGCAGCAACTTGCCCTTAAAGAATACTGCGATTATCGAACAATAATTATCGACCACAATATACTATGCGCCTCTTGTTCAACAGAGCTTTCGCTCTGTGCAACCGATGAACGTAGAATGTCGAATGTCCCGTTTAGGCGATTTCACCTCCTTTTATATTGTCGAACCAACAACATAGCGTTTACGTTACCCTTTAGTAATCTGGTAAACTGAAACTTATTACAAAGGTTATTAAAAATCCTAAAAACATTTATAAAGTGCTCAACAATATAAATCCCATCATATAAATACAACTTAGTTTTTATTAAACTAAAACACCACTTAATAAAATCAAGTGCAGGTACTTTAAGAAAAACATAATTACCCTCAATTTAAAGTCGTTTCTTTACGAATTTTTTACAATTATATCGCAATCTGCGACACATATATATATATATTTAGTCAAATAGGACAGACAGTCTTACTACATTTTGAAACGTTGCAGCCTCATACATTCTGTATGAGCGTACCAATACCAAGTAAAAGGGGTCCCTTTACTTTGTATGTACGCTCGTACAAATTGAATGAGGCTGCGTAGTTTCGAAATATGGTAAGATGTATTTCTATGGATTTGATTGTCTGCTCCCCTATTCTTAGCTACTAATATATTTTCCTTAAAATCCAGATAAAAACACAATGTGTGTTAGAAAACGGATGGAGCCTATGTATAAACAATCAGTTGTACATAAGAAAAGTTGGGACAACCTACCACTTTTGACAATGGAGCTGGCAGTTTCAAGGAATCCTCAGAACACAAGGCATCACGAGGTTTTGAAAGAGGCAAACTATATGAAACTGACGCTTGTTGGAATGTATAATACTATTATACCGTTTGAAGATGATTTCGTTTATACCGCCGCTTCTAAAATGCCACTCAACAATGAAACGGTAAGAAAACCTATGAATAAAGTCAGACGATAAAAATTTAAAAAATGTATTTACAGTATCATAGTTGATAAATAATATGACTGCCTTGAAGCCTTTTAAAATATGTAATCTTCTAACTCCGACCATACAACTTAGCCTCTGAGGCTTATGCGTGCAAAACTTTCAAGTATAAGCCGAGCTTACTTACAGTTGGGTTTTAGTCTGAGAAAATAAATAAATAAGTGGGCACAAAATCGCAGATAATAAGTAGTAACATACTAAAACATTAATATGTTTCTTTTTTATGTTTGTAGAACGTCGGACTTGTAATCTTTAACCAAGGCCGCAGGGCAACAAGGCAATTTACAAGTACCTGCTTCTATCCAAATTGGGAGACCTTGAGACTTGGTGACGAAATCTTTTCAAGGGACGATGTGAAGTTTACATGTCAATTGAGTGATTTGCAAAATGAAGATTGCATTGATTTAGACCACTACGAGAATAGATTGCCATCTTATTGTTAGTTAGCTTTCATTTATTTTCTGCATATATTCCTCATCATAATTGTGATCGAAAGCGTCTTCAGTTGAAACCATTTTAAAGTTTTGGGGTTTGGTAGGCGTTCTGGCCAGTTCTGGGAAACAAATATTTCAAATAGAACGGTGTGGAATAAATTACGTAAATAGATAATTAATATTTATATCATAGGAAAGTTTACGATAACGCTACAAATTACGTTTTATGAATGTATCAGCCATACCGTCTTATTTGAAATATACTTTTGTAAAATGCAAGGAGAGATTTGGGTAAGAAAGTACCAAATATACCAAATATTAACTAATTGGGCAAGGTTTCCCCTTATTGTTCAGCCTTTGATGTGAATATTCACACAACACAGTAAGCAATGAACCCGTCTACACGCCACTACGTCATTTATACGAAAATACTACCCTACAAAACAATAACAT
This sequence comes from Dendrolimus houi, assembly GCA_039645545.1. Taxonomy (NCBI): domain Eukaryota; kingdom Metazoa; phylum Arthropoda; class Insecta; order Lepidoptera; family Lasiocampidae; genus Dendrolimus; species Dendrolimus houi. The sequence continues at coordinate 2,792,378 of CM077128.1, read as the reverse complement.
TGCATCATTGCTAAAAATAGCAATTACATCATAGTGTTGCTAGGATCATAAAAAACAATTATAATAATTAGTTACTGATGCACTAAATTATCTAGACGATAATTTTTAGTGGGCTTATAAAATTAACTAACCGGTAGAAAATGGTAATTTAATTATAAATCGAATCATCTGATAAATCGACTAAAAGTATTATCCAAGACGATTGTCTATATCATATTAATATACACTATGGTTCTCATGACTACTGTGGTGGACATCTTGTAACACTTTTATGTTTTCGTCCTGTCCGTCTGTTTTAGTAGATCAATGTCATTTTTCTCGAAAACTATTAAAGTCTTTATGAGGGTTATTTTAGTGCATATGGTTATGTGAAGTATCCTTCACTAATGAGTTTATGTTAATAAGTGACGAGATTAGAAAATTCTGAAAATATTTCAGGTTTTAAAGCTTCAAAACTACTTTCAATAAAATTTGCTACTACGATTCGTTGAGTAAATTTTGAAATTTAATTGTGTATACTTTGGTTGTTAGAAGGTAAATGCGAAGTTTGATGAATATGTCGGTTATTAAGTTCAAAGATGTTAGCGCATGATTGAGTGCGTTTGCGAACTGAAGTAATACATAATAATTATGAAATAGTTAATAAGTAGGTAATTGTAGAAATAACAAAACTGCTAATACACGGGATTTGTGCGGTTGTAAACAATACATTATGCGTGGACTAAACATAAATAGCAAACTAATTCCCATGAAGTGGTCGAAGAAGTCTTAAGTTATGATATTTTTTTAGATAAAACAATTTGGGGATCATTCCATCGTACCCTTATGTTAGGGAATTCAAGCCAATGGTTCCTGAAACAAGTCAAACGTTACAAATGGCCCCTTGAGGTTCATATTTATGGTGAAAACGGAGGCTATAGCTTTATGTCGTTCATGGACCTTTCGAAGCTGCTCTATCCAGGAGGTATGCAAATATGTAGACTGTGATTTGTTTGTCATTTAATCTATACATATATAATTGCTTGGCCTCACTGACTGACTGACTGATTGACTGACATATCAATGCACAGCCCAAACTACTGGGGCTAAGACCTTGAAAATAGTATCTGCGTATGCGAAGTGCGTGTAGGTTCTTTCTATATTGTAGGTGCACACTAACAAAGAATTTTTGAAAAATAAAAAAGTGGATGAAAGTTTGTATGAAAATCAGTCATTTTCAAAGGAAGAAGCACAAAACGTTGTATACCTGCTCCTGGGTAAAAATAAATGTACATGTGTATCAGCATTTTTGAAAATCCTCCCCTAAGGGGTGAAAAAAGCGCTACCTTTAAGTTTTGGATTATTTAAACTATAACTATTTTTAATTTCCGCGAGTGAAGCCGCTGGCAACAGTTAGTGTGCCATATTATACGTTATAACCTTTAAATGTTCATTATTCTCAGAAAGGGTAAAATAAATATGGCGCAAGACATTTGCAAGATTTAGAAATAAATACTTTACCTACATTTCTTCAAATGTCACAATTTTTTTATAACGCTTGTAGAAATGTTTGTTTTCTTAATTACAGGTCATATATACATCTTCAAATCGATTATTGCATTACTAAAGATATTCGTTATTTAAAAATTAGTGATTTTAGCTGGTCACTTTAGTGTTTTTTTTTTAATAACAACGAAACCCAATTAGGCTTTCTCGAAGAGTCTACAAGTTTTGACAGACCATGTATTGTCGCTTAAAGAAATTATTAAATGAACATATAAGACTTAAGCAGATAGGCACTTATACACACAAACACACGAATTTCTGTGACACGAACTAAACATTGAGAAGTTTGTAAAATGACCCCAATGAATATTAAAATAAATGTGTTTATTTCCAACTGAAATCTTACAGATTATTTATTGAAAGTCATGAGTCTACCGCCGCTTCCATAGCAATTCTAGTAACTGTTAAAGAAGAAGAAGCGAATCGACATTTCTGACTTTTAACAACACATTTTCATTCGTCCATTCATAGAAGTTTAATTTTGATTGGTCCTATATTTATAGAGTACGTAATCCGTATGGCAGTACCACTTCATTGGATTAGCTCAGATATGATGATGGCGAAATGTGGCTGTGAACTATTGCTGACACCAAACGATAAGCCTCCGACAACGGCCGTCGCTACTCAGAAGCCTAGCAAGTAAGCTTCTTTATTAGTCAAGGAAGCATAGATAATAAATAACCCAGTAAAAATGTTACTCCTAAATAATTCGGCATACATAGATGGCGCAGAGCCGCTTTTACGGTCGAAGAAAATTTTCACTAAAACTTGCAATGACCTTGCAATCAACATCTTATATTTTGATAAAATATTTTTTATCTCCAATTAACCTAATAAGTGTTGGCATCGTAAATATATGGCAACTAATGTATATTTATAGGGAATATTATGAAGCTACAGTTGTAATAATTACTCGTATAATAATGTCATAATTTAATAGATTATGTTAGGTATTACGAAACGGTAGCTATTTTAAGGCAGATGTTTATTAATCTGTTGCAGTTTTATTTTCTAAAAATGTGTAAAATTACTCTAAAATGAACAATAGTTGTAGGATATTGATAGTTTTTGAGTAGTAATTATGTGTTTTGTGAGAAATGTGAACTGTATAGTCAGATGTAGTCTTATTAGTTGTAACAAGAACTCCGTTGAATGGCACCAGCTGATAACCTACAATTTAGCTTTGCTACACATAGGCTTATGAAAATAAAGAAACTACATTACAATCTAAGATCTGGCTTAAAGGCCTAGCTGCCAAGCCATAAACCTAAATAAATAAATAAGGTTAGTTAGTGCATATGATACTGTTATATTTGCCAAACGTCAAACAACAACAACTAACATCAAATAAAACTGAAATTATTTGGTTAAACAGAATGTTTATTTGAGTTCTACGACATGAGTGTCGTGCGTGCGTGATTGAGAACTGAACTTGCGCCCGCGGAACTGTATGATGTTCAGTTTTTTTTTCAGGCGGGGGAAATGTATTTCGCACATACCGCGTCCTTTGCTAGGGATTAGACCGTTGTCGATCATGGAGGCTTTCCACTGAGGCAATCCAAACAATAATCGACCGGCTTGTGTGGAGACTCGAACCCATGGATGCCCATGAGCTAATACTCCACTAAAACTACCCCCCTCCCACGTGCCCCGCGCTTATGGGTAGGAAAGGCATAAGACTTAGAACGTAGTTACGCCCACGCCGATTCTAGCGCACAAGTGCTTGAGTGTGCCCCGGGAGAGGCAAACTCACTTCGTCAACAGGGGTGAAGACTCCTCTGCTCCCTAGATGCTAGAGGGCCCCTGCAGCGGTATTTCAGGGGGGGGAAATCATGCACACACCTGCGCCTACGGGCTCCCGACTAACGTCGGCGCCCGCGAGACGCATGCGCACTTCCATCTCTCTCCCTATCTCGTTCCGCGGCCTCCTTTTGAGACATTACAGTCTCGCAGAAATTGGCCGCGCCCACACCCACGCGTGCAGCATGGCTTGCACCAGATCGCCCAGCGAATCGATCGGTCCTACTAGTGTCTCGAGTTCAAACCTCTGAGGTGCCCATACTGCGCACTCGACTAGTATGTGTAACGCCGTGTCTAGCGCGCCACATTGGCGGCATTGGGGTGAAGGCAAGCAGCCCGCAATCTGGTACAGATACTTATCGAAGCAACCGTGCCCGGTAAGTATCTGTATCATTCTGAAGGTCAGGGTTCCGCGTTTCCGCGAGAGCCATCGCAACAACTGCGGTCGAACCGCTTCCACCGTGTCAATGCCAGCAACAGGGTTTTCCAACTCTACCGACCAAGATTGGATCATGGCCGCGGTTTCCCGCGTCCTGATCACCTGAAGTGGCCTGGCCATAGAGCAGGCCACGGGCGCGGGCATCCTGTCGGGAGGGCCGAACTTTAGCAATCACGTCCGCCTGGAGAGGCCAGGGCGGATCGCCTGCCAAGAGTGTCGACGCCGTCCACGACACTGTACGGTATCCTCGGATGGTCCTCACCGCCAGGACCCGTTGTGCGCGGCACAACAAAGTTCTATTGTGGCGGTGAAGTGCAGTGGACCATACGGGTGCACCGTACAGGGCCATACTCCTAAGGATGCCCATGTAGAGTTTCTTAGTCGTCGTCCCTGGTCCCCCCACGTTGGGAAGGAGCCGAGAGACCTCCGCCTGCGGACCTCACGAGTTTGGGAACTAGCTGTTCGAAGTGCGCTTTAAACAGCCATTTCCCATCGAGAATCAGCCCCAGATATTTCATCTGGGGACCTACACAAATATCCACCCCTTGGACTGTAACGGTCAAGTCCGCAGGGGGATTACGAAACCGCCTATGGAACATGATGGCCTCCGTTTTCGCGGGGGAGACCTTCAAGTGCAGCCTACCTATTCTTCGGACCACGATCGCCAACCCGGCGTTGGCGAGGTCCACGGATTCCGCGAATGACGCAGCGCGTGCCGTGAGTAGGGTATCATCCGCAAAGCAGATTAGCCCTATTCCGGGCAGGACCGGAACCCGGAAGATCCAGTCATAACCGACGTTCTAAAGAACCGCCCCGAGGACCGATCCCTGTGGGACGCCGTACGCGACGCGTCGCCGACCTATCGCGCGATTTTCGGACTCGCCGCCCTCCCAAAGGATGTACCTGTCCTGGAACACCAGGTATGGGCAACCTTTGACATGTTGAGGGCCAAACTTTAGGGTGCAAATACGTTCGCAGGCCGCGTTTAAAATTACTTAGTGCGTTTTAAAGTAGTGATAATATTTTTAAATAAACTTGTTTAGAATAATTGAAAAGCAATAAATGTTTTGATGTGTCGCCCGTGAGGCGGCAAACCTGAAAGAATTTGATCGAGCAAACCGATTGGCGGCGATCATCAAAGATTGAGGCGGCAAACATCAAATCCTTTGATGTTTGCCGCCTCACTGTCACTCCTGTGAGTATAAGTACCAAATGTAATATTTTTTTTATTGGGTTTTTTCAAAATGTCTCGCGGGCCGGTTGTTGCCCATATATGAGTTACACCGTACATGCTCCCGGGGGCGAGAGGAAATGAGATAATGAGAGTTAGTATTAATAGATGATATAAGGTGATTGTACAATATTGATTTAAGCTATAGGTTAGCAAATGATTTAAAACGTGAAACCGACATTCATGCGAGGACACTAAACCAGTGGCGGATTTACCTATAGGCTGAGTAAACTGGAGCCTAGGGCGGCTGATTTTGGAGGGGCGGTAAATTTGAGGACAATAATTTTTGTGTCTTACAGAAATTGTCTTACTTAAATTCTAAAACTTAATAACATAATTCTTATTAAGTCCGCACAAACAATCCAACATATAATATGTTTCACCAATTACATAATTTGTTCTACAATTTGAGTAGTCGCTTTTGCTTACGGCAGAAACAAACCCATCAATCCTCTGCTTCACAATCTACTAATTACTGGAAAAAGGTTGTGTAATTAAGACGATAGTGCACAAAGCACAAAGTTACAATTTCATTTTTTTTAATGTAATTACTATGATTGTGAACTAGGGTATCTATTTGTAGAGGTCGGTAGGGGCGGCAAAATTTGCATAGCCTACAGGCGGCAAATGTGTAAATTCGCCCCTGCACTAAACATACACTTTTTTGACACTGGGGAGCAACCACCATCTGTATGATGTGGTTGCGGGCGTATTCCACTGACACTGCACTAAAATGGTTCGCACTGCACTGTTTTGCATTGCACTAGTGAGATCGTCGCGGGATTGACGGTGTGGCAGCATCCAAAACGCAGCCAAAGCCGCTATGATCTTAAAGATGAAGCGACTGATTTTCTCAAATCCTAATAACGTTGGTTGATATTCTTATTAATCTTTCTAACAAACCATTCTCTACATCTTTTTAATTGAAGTTTAAATTCTCAGAGGGATGAGTGATAAGACACCATTGATGACACCTGACACCATTGATAAGACCTCGCCTTGAGAGCGAGTACGTCCTTTCCTCAAAAGTACCATACGATCGTAATACTATAGTTCCATGAATCTGTGACGTAATTACGATATAACTAAGTCACAGGGGGATTGTTGCAGACAGAGAGCACCCGCCTGACCCGCCCGCCGTAGCACACCTACTCTCCGCGTCCCGCATACCCCCGACGCCCATAGCTAGCACAATTAGCAACTAAGCGTCGGACGGGATGCGGGATATAGGGCCTTGGAGGCAAAATCTTTCGCATCTCTCTCATCACAACTCTCATAACAACTCAACAATCTCTCTTGCTTTAACGACGACTCTCTTGCATAATTTGTACTTATTTTATTCCTTGTAAAAGTTCAATAATAATAATCATACAGTCCTTTACATCGAGTTTTTAATTTCCCAACGAGAAGCAACTACCACCAATAGGGATCTTCCCTTGAAGTTCAAGGGGACCCTTCGTACTTGATTGTAAAATGTTTCAAAGTATTTAATGTAAATATTAAAAAAATGTGAGCCTTGTCAATATGGTTGCATATTGTATTGCATATAGAAAACGTGCTTGAATGTTTTAGTTTGAAGAGTTCACCGGCAATATTGATAACTTCATGATTAGTCTCTTTAAGGCGTTATTTTTGGTTTTCACCGATGCTACTTTGAAGTAACCTTCCCGGCCTGGGTGTCGCTCTACCACTCGACCTAATGCCCATTTATAGGCTGGTAGATTAGCGTCATGTATTATAACTATGTCATCAACTTTCATATTTTATTGGGGCTTTTGCCACGGTAAAGTTCGTTTCCGAAAATTCTCAGACCTCTGCGTTCCAGCGAGTTCAACCAGCTAAGACTTAGCCCGTTCAATCGCAGAAGCCGTTTATAATAAAAAATGGTTTAATTAAAAAAACACCTATAATATTTTACTTTTAGAATGACTACGGAGTCCGCACCAACAAGCACTACAACAGACGCAGGAATTGCGGTCCGTTCCACAGGCTCCGATGACAATAATGCTTACGCAATAGTAGAAATCAAATTAGCCAAACCACTGAAGAAAATCGTCATTCCACCATATATATCAAAGTAAGTTGTAATACTTAAAGACAGTTAGATATTAAAGAGCCAGTACATTAAAGAAAATAAAATTCATTACGGTAAAAAGTGGCGTTCGCCTTTTCTGCCTTGTTTATTTGTATTTTTAATCAAATATTAACGTAAAATATTAATTTTACAACAACAACAACAATACTCTTTATTGTACACCAACTTAAAACAATAACACATTTGCACATCTTAAAATTAGAAGGTAGTAGTACAATGGGCGGCCTTATTGCTTAAAGCAATCTCTTCCAGGCAACCTTTGGATGGACAAGGATCTTAATCACAATAAATAGTTGGCGTGCAGCTTAAGACTATACTAATGATAATATATATAATATAATGTACAATATACTTAAATATATGTATACCACATTATAACCATACAAAATATATATACATATACACATAAATACACATATATATATATACGTACATAGACATACACAACAAATAATACATATTATGCAGTTAGATATTGCTCCCTCACAAGTCTGTTGAAACTATGGATCGATTTAGCACAGCGCACGTCTGCCGGCAAAGCGTTCCAAACATGCACGGCACAAACAGAGAACGATCGTTTGTAAATCTCCGTAGTATGTAAAGGTGTCCTTAGCCGCAACTTCTCTGATAATCTCAGGGATCTTGAATCACTGTGGAAGAAGTAGAAGCGTTCTTTAAGGTAGGACGGAGTACGAGGGTCAAACAATACGTTATAAAGAAGCGTTTTAAGAGAAAAGAGAGAGAGAGTTTTAATTTATCATATTTACTGAAAATAAGTTAATATAAGTTAAATTTAATAAGCTAACTTTATTTCGTGCTCCCATAGGTTAAGGCCTTCCACTAAGCTGAAACTAAACACCCCTGCGCATAGTTCAAACTTCTACAACAATTCTTTTACCGTCAAGGCTATATAAAGCTTTGTAACGCGCTGCCAATTGCTATCAGACAAGCAAAATCGCTACCAATTTTTAAAACAATGATCAAAAAATATTACCTGTCCTTGAATATGATGATATTTAAAATATATTTTTGTAGATATGTATTTGTATGTTATGCATATTAAGTAGATATCTGTTTAATATATAGAACATCCGTATGTTCTGCATTTATATATTTATTACTAGAATGTAAGAAATTGTACTATGTATTATGTATACCACCATCATCATTATATTCTCAATTCATTCCTGGTGTTGTCTGGAAGAGATCGCTTATTAGCGATAAGACCAACCTTTGTGCATAATGAGACATAGTTTTAGTCTCTAAGTTCTTTTTTGTATTGGTGCACAATAAAGTGTTATTGATTGATTGATTGATTATTAATAACGAAAATAATTACTTTAAATACTGATTTCTAATAATTACATAAATTCTTTTTACGTTATATAGAAGATTTCATTAAAAATATGTCTAACATAAGTGCAGAATAACGATTAAAAACCTTTGTTGATAAATTTGTAAAGTATATTAATTATTTAAGTGTTTTTTTTATTCTATACGTCAAACAAATGTTAATACATATAAAACATACTGAGGCTTAAAAAAATTCAATTCGAGATTGGTTTTAGAAACAGCAAGTGTAAATGAATGAATGAAAACACTTTATCGTTCACCAAAAATTAAAACTACGTTCTAAGTACAATAAATGTTGAACAAATAATAATAATAATAAATCGGCAGACAAGCACACACACTGTATATCCCCAAATTAAGCAAGTTACGCTTGTGTTATGGATAATATACAACGGACCATTTTGGGGCCGATCCCAGACACCCAGACCATAGTAAATAACGGAGAAAATACGTTTCCGAAATTTACTATATCAGGAATCGAACCCGGAGCCTCTGCGTTGCAGTGAGGTAAGCCGGCAAAGGCTTAGCCCGCTCAACCACAGAGGCCGTCAAAAAAAAGGGCGGTCTTATCGCTTAAAGCGATCTCTTCCAGGCAACCCCCTAAACTAATGAAAATATTAAGACAACAGTGGCGGTGAAGACAATAAATAATATGAAACATTCCAAAAATAAGTAAAAAAAATAATAAAATAAATAATAATATACTTTATATACTATACAAAAATAAGATATATCCTACTATATATAAAATCAGCAGCATGTTTTAGACTTGCGAGGACCAAAGATATTTAGTAACCAGCAGTTTAAAAGTCAATATGGATTTAGCTTGTCTGATGTTGAGTGGCAGTAAGTTCCATAAACGGACTGAAAGAGTTTCAACAAAGGAAGCAGTGTGTACAGGTGTCATTAAGGAGAGATTATTACTAGAGCGCAAACAGCGGGAATGAGAAAGATGTAGGAAATCAAAACGTTCCTTTAAATACGGAGGGGTATGAGGATTAAAAAGATATTATACAAAAGAGAGAGTAAGTGAACATTCCGGCGACTGCGATATTCGGAAACATGGTCACATTTGCGCAACCCAAATATAAACCGTATATAGACATTTTGAAGTCGGTCGAGCTTGTTCAGTTGTTCTTGTGTTAAGTCGTTATAACTGGCATCAGCATAATCAAGTATGGAAAAATATGGAGTATGTAAAAGAAGTTATGTATGTACAAAGAGACAATTAGAGTGAAACAAAACTTTAGTATCAGTTTTCTCATTGTATACAAATTGCAGCAAGTCCCTATCACTCATGTCTTTAAATATTCTGCACATCCTGCTATACTGTAGATTAGTTATGTTTTTAGAATAATTTCTATATATCTACATCGATGGCCTCTGTAGTTGAGCGGGCTAAGCCGTTGCCGGCCTGCCTCAGAGCAACGCAGAGGCTCCGGGTTCGATTCCTGGTATAGTAAATTTAGGAAACCTATTTTCTCCGTTATTTACTATGGTCTAGGTGTCTGGGATCGGCCCCAGAGTGGTACGTTGTATATTACCCATAACACAAGCGTAACTTGCTTAATTTGGGGATATACAATATGTGTGTTTGCCTGCCGATTATTATTATTATTACATATATCACAAGCCTATGTGTATATACTTTCAGAGCTGAAATTAACAACATGCTGAAGAGCATGGAACAATGTCAACAGAAACGCGAATGCACAGGCAGGGGGCAGTTGAACAAGGACTGGCATACCACCGCAAGAAGTGCAGCGAGTTCACTACGACGTGTTCCATATTACGGTAAACATGATAGATGTGAAATACATCTACAAATATTAATACTTATGTATACATAAATAAACTGTACAACAGTGGCTTGGACTTCATACAACTGGATTCCCCATAGCCTACCATTAAGAAACTAGCGACCAAAAGGTCGAAAGCGCCATGAATTTATTAGCGCTTACTTTTTTTATTCGTGAATACATTATTATTGTATTACTATCTCTTGCGCTCGGCGGCTTTCCAAGCGTATTGGATGTAATAGTACCTAACTCATAACCCGATCGGGCACCGGCTTTTAACATCACTCGTTGATATTTGACATCTTTGTCTTCCGTGATCACTGCTACTAAAATGTGGTCAAAATGTCAAATAAAATGCCGCCCTTAAAATCGTTAAAACTTCGTTTAAATTGCATATAACGTATGCTTTATTTGTAGGAATGATTGAATTCTGTGCTTTTAACCGTCAATTGAGTGAAACACGAACCCGAGTAGAACTATTGTCATCGTTCTGGCAAGACGCGGCCATTTTTGTCAACAATAATTTCGTCGTGCAAGAGTATTTGGAAAACGATGACAAGTTTGAGGTAACCATAAATAGTAGTAAAATTCGCCACAAATGAATTTTAGTCCATACAGCCAATTCTGATATATGTCTTCGTATAGTAGCGCTGTTGAATTGTAGGCTACAACCGACACCATTCAACAGACTTCTTGTGAAAACTCGAAAGGCCACATCTGACTATACAGTTCACATTTCTCACAAAACATATTGTTACGAGTGCGGGACTCGAATTTAAATGCCGATGGAATTAATATAGAATTTATTTAGTTACTATACAAACACGTATAACACAGGTACAAATATAACTGAACACAACCAGTACAAACGTAATGCATGATTCAATAACACGCGCAAAGTCCGTCACTATAATGTACACACATCTGCCACGCTTGTGGTTATCGCTTGACTCCGATCTCTCCATTAGGGCCTTACTTTATAATGCACGATTCAATATGTCTAACTGGCAAGCGTCAACACAATTTCCCAGAAATTGTAATCCGCACACTTACCTCATTATGCATGCGAACGGCCATAAACGAGTACAATAGGCTGCTCTCCACAACAACCAATAAATAAGTAAACAAAAGAAGACGATCATAAAAGCGCTTCAATGTTATTAGCTCAAACACCGACGGCGGGTAATAAATGTGCTTTGTTTACAAATATGCAGGTGACCCAATTGTAACAATATAATTACTACTCAAAACCTATTAATACCCTACAACTATTGTTTATTTTAGAGCAATTTTACACATTTTTAGAAAATAAAACTGCACAGCACAACGTCCTGTTTCAGTGCCAAAAACTCCATAACCATAAATATATACTTCCGTTTTAGCTAAAATGACTGCGAAACCCTAACAACATTTGTAATTAGCTTTCATACATTAGTCCAGCCACAATAAATTGTAAATATCATATGTCAACTAATATTTCATGACCAGGAGTTGCTCATGATGAGCCACGTATGTCTCATGCGAGAAACCTGCGTTTCCCTTACTGGTGCAGATGATAGACAGACCTTGGACCCGATACTCCGTGCAGCCAGACATGCCAGACATATGCAAGATACCGACCATGCTATGGATCTATATTTACAGGTACTTTATCATAAAACGAAGCGAATCAGTGAATAAATAGATACAGTCGTGTTCTACTTCTTTTTTTAAATAAATACTAGCTGTACCTGGCGGACGTTGTCTTACCCTTAAAAAATAAAAATCTAGAAACCGATTGCAGAGCCATCAAACGAGACCAATAGTTAATCCAAACCTTTTTCGAATCTACTTGAAAAAACACAAAAGATTTCTTCAAAATCGATCCCACCGTTAAAGTAGTGTTCAGCGGCGCCACCTACCGGGTCCAATCGTGAATCTAAACCATCCCGGAATCGACTTGAACACACACAAAAATAAATCACCTAAATCAGACAAATGAAAATGAGTTTAAATGCAGTCACCTTTGCCGAAATCGGCCGGGAAAGATCAAAACAAATCAATGGCTAGACTAATGTTATAACTGATAATTTTTTTATGGATGAATATTATATTTTTATATTTATTATCCTCTTCCAAACGAAGACAATTCCAAAAACACATAAATCATAAAAATTGGTCACGCCGTTCTTGAGTTATAAATGGTGTAACTCACAAGATGCAGCTTGCAGAAAGGAGACGGATACGCTTTCATACATTCTTGGGCCTAGATTGTGAAAAGATGAGAGGAATTTTAGGATGTCTTTTTATATAATTGTAGTGGATTTAGTTATTTTGCATGAATTAATCGTGTGTTGTGTTTCATATTATTAATTTTTGAAATTCATGAACGATCGATTCGGGTAATCAATAACTTATTTTATTTGTGATCATATTTTTAAGAATTTTCGTCTTCCAAATAGAATTTAGGATTGATGTTTTCATTTTATAATAGAAAAATATAATGGTTTTCTAAGCCATATCTCAATTCATAACATTTCTTTGGCCCTGAAGTTCATGTCTCCTTTCAATATTTAATTATGTTTTTAATAATCAATGAATAGTTGATGGGATAATCAGACGTAACTAATACCACTTTCGACATAATTAGCTAACGAAAAAATACATCGTTTTAGAGGTCTCTATCGTCATCTGAAAATTCACTGATGTATATACTACCTACTACTTATCCGTGCAGGAACGGAGAAAGAATACAATTGTCGTAAGAGGCGACAGAACAACCCACAGCCAGATGGTAGGGTATTTGCCCGTCTGGCTGGCTACCGCCCCTGGTCTGGGGTATGACGTCATAACAACCTTGTGTTCCGGCATTAGTGGCCAGGTTCCAGTCTCCCTTTAGAGATTGGCACCTTTGGTGTAAATATCCATAGTCGACGGCAAAAGCTTTCCATCACGTGGGCCGTCTACTTGTCTGCTGAACTGCTGCAATAAAAAAATACTACTAATTGAATATGAAACATTACAGTTGGTGGCACGAAAACAAAATGACGCTGCATGTTGGCGTGAACTAGCCATTTGCATGAGGGACATTGACAAAGAGTGGGCGAATGTCTGCGTCAACAAGTCTATTGCGCTCGACCCAAGACATCATCTAACGTGAGTGTTTTTGGATCCAAAACTGACAAACAACGATCTACCTCTTCAGATATATCTACTTATATCCTAATGTTCTTATATTTCTTTTATTGCATGAGTCCGGCAGACAGGCAGATGGCCCTTTGACATTTGTAAAATCAAAGGTGCTACAAATGTGCTGCCGCTCACTAAAGGTTGGCTGGAACCTGGCCACTAATGCCGGCACACAAGGATGTTATGGCGGCATACTCTAGACCAGGGGCGGTAGCCATCCAGACGGGCAAATACCCTACCACCTGGCTGTAGGTTGTTTTGTCGCTTCTTACGACAGGCAGCACGGCCATAGGAAATCATATTCTTCCTCCGTTCCTGCACGGATAAAAATAATATTTTTTACAATATATACACTGTTGTAGGTAGCTGTAAGTTAGATTTATATATTTCTAGAGAACTGACTATTTGTCTTTTATTTTTTAACCTGGTTTTCAAAAGTTGATAACAATCCAGGGGCGTAGCCTAGGCTACGCCCATGGGTAACACTATTTCTATTATCTATAAACTGGTAGAACTGGAACCCGCCACAGCCTAATGCGTTATTCCAAGTTATATCACAGGCACAAACCTAATCTACCTGGGCACGGGGGACACGTTTGTTTGACACGGCTGATTATGATAATGGAATTTTCCTGATAAACTTTAGTTCTCGCGGTTGATATACTTGAAATTAATGGAAATTAAGCTAAGTAGTTAAGAAATAGAACTAAATTATTTTCATGTTTCGACTCGAAACTTTCCACGCAGGTTGCTTCTTAAAGGCAGTATGCTTTTCGAAGACGACCCAGTTGCAGCGGAACAGTTCTTTGTGGCTCTCTTGGCGTTGCATCCCTTCTGGCCGACGGCTTGGATCATAACAAGCGCCTATTACGCCAATCGAGAGGTCTTCCATATGGCAGACAAAATTAACGAATGCATTAAAAAGTAACTTTTTTAAATTCACTAGTGCACTCTTAAGCGTTCCTGCTGGCTTTAGAATCGGATGATAGACTATTTTAACCCTGTATCGTGGAAGAACTTTTAGTATGCCCTGTATAATCATAATTAAAATTTTCATTATTATTTAAGTAGCTTGGAGCAATATCAGTAAAGAAAAAATAATTTTTAGAAAGTGTTTAATTAAATATACTTACAAGACACTTAAGATAACTCAAAAAACAGGAGTAAAGACGGACAGTTCCAAATAGAAAAATTGAATAATGGTATCATATTAAATAGAATACATTCATAAGATACATAATATAAGAAAACGACCTAAATAAAATAAGTACAAGTAAATTAGCGTCGAGAAGTATTTAGTATATATTTTAGTATGTAGTATTTGTATATTTACAGGAATCCTATACTTGAAATTTAAATTTCCTTGTACAATCAGCAAAAAGAGGTTCGTTACATTTTGAAAAAGAAAATATATTCACAATCAAAAGTTAATGTTGAAAGTCAAATATATAATTATTATTTCCGTTGCTAATTGTTCTGAGGTCTGACTATTTGGTTTCAGTTTAATAAGTAACTCATTAATTGATTCTGAAAAATAAGGCGAGATTTGTTGACTATAATAGGCGAAATATTACGACAGCACGATCATACTGTACTCCGTTTACCGTCCTATCACCCTCAGTTTAATCCAATTGAAAATATATGGGAGATAGTGAAAACTTATGTTGCAAATAAAATGTCACAATGCACTTGAATGCTACAATGACATTTGGCTGAGGAAAAGTAATAGCATAAATGTAGAGGAATGGAAAAATGCAGAACGAATTAGATTTAACACAAATGATTCATTGCATGAAAGTAAGGCTGAGGATGAGTACGCAATGTTTGGAGTTGAAGAAATTTAGTATTGAAAATTAAGTTTAATATTTATTATTTTAATATCGTATAATATTATTAGTTTCGTTTTAAGTACCTGTTCATAAAAATATATAAATAGTATTGTTACGAGCTACAGGACTCGAATTAAAAATGCCGTTGGAAATACTATAGAATTTATTAGAATTGCACAAACACGTATAAAATAAATACAAATAAAACTGGATGCAACCAGTTCACACTGCACGATTTAATACAGTTCGATTACGCGCAAAGTCCGTCGTCTATATCGCTAATCGAGAGTACTCGAAAACTTCTTACTCCTTTCGTAGTTGTCGCTAGACTGCCCACCCCTCCATTCGGGCATCGTCTTATACTAACTACACAGTACAAAGAAATTGGCCGCGCACACTGAGTTTCTAAGAAATATTAATTTGCACGCCTGCGAACGTCCACAAAGTCGAAAACAATAACAATAAGGATTAATTCGACGCTAATAATGGTTATAAAACAAGTAAAAAGACAATAGCATGTTTTTCTTAATTACAAATTTAAAACAAAGAATTCCCTAATCCGGGTGGATAATAAGCTGCGCTTACAATAGGCTAGGCGCTTACAAGCTGTGCGGCTTATCTTTGACGGCATGTAACAGTATTAGTTTATTTATTTATGTGCTGACCGTACATTACTACAAACGCAAAAATGTCTCGAAGCTAATTTATTTGTACTTAATTTATTGTTTAACACAAACCTAATTCCATATTTAAACTGAACCAGAGACTCCAGAGATAAACCACAAACACAGACTAAATAAAAGTGTAGACGGAGCTTACGTGAACAAAAGCATCAACTGAAGTGAAGCTATTTTTTTAAACTTGTGTGCGTAAACTTATGTTATATACACGGGGTTTGCGTCTGTGTGGTTAATAGTAATATATCCATTGGAAACCATTCCACCTTTTTCCATACTAATTCGATTTCAATCTATTTAACACTGAGTTCTCGTAAAGCATTGCGGCACGGTCGTCATCCTATTCTAAGATCGGCATCGGCATCATCTTGGATTATGCTGCCTCTTACTGTCAGAGAGGCCAAATCATTACTGGATTATTTGTTGAAAACACTATTTGTCCACAAATAGCTATGTCTGATTAACAGAATATAATCATGCTAATATAATAATATCTTATGTATTATTGTATATATATGACTATGTATATATTTGTATATTGTATATTCATTTCTTAAACTAGTTTGAGTATTTATATATCTATTGCCTTTTTTCTGCACCACCTATATCGCCTGATTCAAATTTCTTTCATTTAGGTTGCCTGGAAGAGATCGCTTTGAGCGATAAGGCCGCCTGTTGTATTGCCTAGAAAATATTGTAAATATGGTCTGTTTTTGTAATTGTATATTTTGGTGTGCAATAAAGTGTTATCTCTCTCTCTCTCTCTTTTAGTCTGCTTCACTTTGAGAGTCCGAGATCCCGTCTTTTTATTAACGGTCTACTATCACAAAGTACAAAAAAGTAAATAATAATAAATTACTTTTGAAATTAAAGATGTCGAGCCGAAGGGGTTGTGAAGGACTACAGTGTGGTACATTCTTGGGAACAAGAGCTCGGCGATTGGTGGGACCACACTCCCCTACTCCCTGGCATGAGCAAATATTACGACGCCGTCGATCTACTGCTCAGGATACGAAGTATTCCTGTAAAGATTTTAGAGTTCTTAACTTTGTGCTTAAAATAATTAGCGGAGCAATAGTCTCGCCTTAGATCACAGATTAACAGAGTTTCGCCGGAATTAATTTTTTGCAATTGATATACCGCATATTGCGAGATTTGGGAGGTGTTACTGTGCAGTTTTTTTTGTCAAACAAGATTATCTGGTTGACTATTTAGCTGGTAAATAAGCTAGCAAGACGTTCCGAAAGTTTATAATTACTTAGGTTACCGCCGCACATAAATATCAGCAACATCAACGGAACCGATGCATTGGCTACCTTTTTGGGACTGTTTACGCCCTTTTTAAAGTCTTTTATTATAAAGCGATGTAGGGAAAATCACAAGAGAACTCATTCCGTTACTTGCAGACCTATGGCACATGGGCGCCATGTACGATTTACGTCTGTATAAAGGTCGAAGAATTGTGGATGAACTCCCAGTCACCGGCTACCTCTCGCCGACGATTCATGGTACTAGAATGGTGACGTAGGCACCAGCTCAAACAGTTCTTCAAATAACACCCTTTATAAATTACCCATTATAAAGGCTGTAGAACACACTTAGAGGGCCAATGTCTCTTCTAAGCCAAGAGTTTGCCAACCATCTATCAATGTAGGATCGTTGACAAATTTAGGTACTTATAAATATTTTGAGCAAGAATTTTTGGCCTTTACAAACCAACAATTAATCAAATATTATCGAATTTGCAGTTAGCAGAGATATGTCTAGCACATGCCCTCAATGAGGTGGGAGAAACTGCTGCATATTTCCATCTTTTGGCACTGTGCTGTCGACTGCGCGGGCATGCTGATGAGGCTCTCTGTCATATAAGATTGGGAATTGAAAAATTTGGCGAGGTAAAACCCATTTTGTTTTCCTTTCAATCTTTGAGGCTTTTATATGTACCTATTTTGTAAATTACCTAGTAACTAACTACTAGAAACGTTACTTGTTTATAATTTTTGGTACGAATTGACTGTTTTAAAGAATGTAACACTTGCACTTCGCCACTGCAGCTATGATTATCCACAACACTATGTTATTATTTATTTATAAATATCGTTCTTTCATAAATGGCAGGACATTGATAATATTCCTTTTGAAAAAAAATGTTTTTTATTCTTTATTTAAAGATAAGTTATTTAAGAAGTTTGGAAGCAGAATGCTACCATAAGAAGAACGAGTGCCAAGCCGCTATGACGTCTTTTGAAAAATCGGGGAACTGCGTTGGAGCGTACAGGTAGGATTTTCAAAATGAAGTTAAAACGTGGTTTTTATTTCTACCCATGGATGAAGATTTATAGGAGTAATAATCGATTAGTAAAAAGCATAACTGTGAAAACCTAAATCTTACTATTAGATAACACTGCAAGTCATTTTCATTTCTCTCGCTTTATAACATATTCACAATCATAAATGGGTATTTGAATACTAGTGAGAAAGTACTAGTGTTCGCCCAGTGGTCGAAATTCGATCATAATTAATTTAAATTATAAGTTTAAACATTATTAAGGTTCTGTTGTCACAGACTATACTTCTATAAATAACAGATTTCGCCAAGGCTATACTGTTAATTTGACTTTAACAATAAACAAAAGAGTATATATGTGTGTGTGTGTGTGTGTCAAATACATGATAGTGTGTGATATTTTTTTTTAAATGATTTAATGTATTTTATGCATAATTAAAAAAAAATATTATTAGCATTCTGCACTCCTTGTCTATATAAACTATAAGTGTGCGAAATTTCATACTCATCCGTCCGCGCAATCTTCGTAAAAAGGGGTACAAAGTTTTTGCTTCACGTATTAATATAATGATTTATTTTTTTGCAATAAATGGGAAGATTATAATCATAATAATATATCTGTTTTATAGCAAACTACATTTTTTTTCTTCTTCTCAAAATGATTTTTTCTTCTTCAGCCAGTCCACTGCAGACGTAGGCTCCCCCCAAATTTATTAAAAAGTTATATCAAATGAAAAAGAAATGCAAAAAAACAAAAAAAATATTTGTTATAAGACATATGTATTATCTTCCATTTGTTAAAAAAAATTGATTCATATACTCAATTATGATTTGCCAGACTGTAGTACAAAAGAAGCGACGTTAATATTAGACTATACAATCTACCATTTTCATAGCTTGCAAAAAACAACTTAATATTTTTTTAATCTCTCGCTTATTTAAATTTTAGATAACTTCCTTTGATAATATTTATGAATTACTAGGATATGCCCGCAACTTCGTCGACGCTTCACTTCAAATTCCTGCGGGGTTCCCAGGATAAAAAGTAGCGCAGAGTTTAATTCTAAGAATCCGGAATAAACAGACAAACCGACAGTCAAGAAATCTAAAAAAAATGCATCGTTTTCGCCATCGTTTATATAGTCTATTCCAGTTTTTTTAGTAGCTTTAACAGACACGGCTTGTATAAAATTTTATAATATTATAGATTTTTTAGACCAAACCAGTAAAAATGAAAAAGCAATTGTTACTACAAATACTCCGTCATTTTGTGCAGGGATTTAATTTTTTATTAATGAAATCAAATCAAATCAAGTTTATTTGTTCAAAACATGGTTAAACAGTTGGAATATATGTTATAGTGTACACATGTTTTGCTCACATAGGAGCATACAAATATTTATAATTATTATAAATATTAATTATTATCATCTTTAGTATATTACTGTCGATGCCGAGCCGTGAGCCTCAGCGCGTTATGTCCATCCTCGTGGATCTGGTCCGGCGGCAGCCCAGCGCTTATGCCTGGATGACGCTCGCAGACGATTGGCTGGCGGTAAGTTGCTTATGAAAGAAGTAACGAAAGACAGATAGACAACCGTAAATCTACAATGTAACAAATCTTTAGATGGTATTACAATGAATTTAAAAATGAGAAAAAATCAGATGGACTAATTCAGGCCAGCAGATTACGGAAATAAAACTTTTAGAATTTTTATGTGTCTGTCAATCTGTCTGTCAAAGGGTCATGTGAGAACTGCTGAACCGATTCAAATGAAACTAGACACATCCCGCTTCAACACTACGAGTATATATTCAAAAAGGTGACGCTACGATGGCGTCTTGTGCGACTGTTGTTTCAGTTCGTTATGATTGTAACATTATGAAAAATCGGAAGCACTTGCTGTAGTACGCTTCAGTAATAAGGGTAGAGTAAAACACACGACTTAGAATGAGACATTTATATATTACTTTAGTTATGTAGAGTCCAGAAAATTAGAACTGTGATTTGTGTCTATGTTCATTTATTCATTCAAACCCCTGTTATGTTTACAGAACGTGCCGTTATTCATACTAGATACATTTATTTTATTGCAGGTGTTCAGCAGACAGACAGATGGCCCACTTGATGGAAAGCGGTCACCATCGCCTATGGACATTTGCAACACCAAAGGTGCTACAAATGCGCTGCTGCTCTCTTAAGGGAGACTGGAACCTGGTCACTAATGCCGGAACACAACCAAGGTTGTTATGTTCTAAAGAGTTCTAGTTCTAGTTCTAAAACGAAAGACGCAATACGAAGAGTAAGGCCTCAGGAACGTAACTTGTCAATATTATTGTTCGAAAGCAAATAGTTGTGAATGAAAATTTGTAAATGAGACCTTTGGTTTGGCCAGAAAGCTGCAGTGGGTGAGGGCGGCGACGCTGGGCTTACTGAGGAGCAGGCCAGCGCGAGGATATGTGCAATAGCCTGTGCAGTTCAAGCTTTGAAATGGGACCGATTGGCAGGCAGAGCTTGGGCTATGCTCGCGAAGCTGGTTAGACCCAGTGCTAGAAGACTGCACTGCATCAACATGGCGACATATGTAATAAGCTTTCATTTATTGCACCTTACACGAGTCTGTTTTGTTCATCTGTCCGATGTCTGTTTTCCTGACATAAGTGGATAAGTATCTTCTACGTAAGCATGCTCCATTCTAGACCTCACCATCACTTACTGAGACGGCCTCTGTGGTTGAGCGGGCTAAGCCATTGCCGGCCTACCTCACTGCAACGCAGAGGCTCCGGGTTCGATTCCTGGTATAGTAAATTTCGGAAACGTATTTTCTCCGTTGTTTACTATGGTCTGGATATCTGGGATCGGCCCCAGAATGATCCGTTGTATATTTCCCATAACACAAGCGTAACTTGGTTAATTTGGGGATATACAGTGTGTGTGTTTGTCTGCCGATTTATTTATTTAATTACTTAAAATCGGTGGACAATCATCAATCACAATCCTATAGAACCGTAAAAAAAGCTCTTTATTATTTTATTATATGAACCTTGCCAAACGCTCTGCTTCAATCGACAACTCTAAACTCGATATGAAAAAACAAAATGAAAATATTTATTTCTTAAGAAACACACGCACAATTTGTAGTCATTTGCTGAAATCTTCTTTTAAATAAATTTTACTTGTATCCGAAGATCCCGCTCTTCCATACCTTAAATATTACATTGTATTTAAAAGTTTCTACAATATTTTCAGAGGACATAAATGTGTTATATAAAAATTATTTTACTATAAATTTTATAATTGTATTGTAAATAAAGTTGGTGTACTTAATTTCGATTAAGTACAAAACTTACTAATCATAACAAAATATCAAATTACATTATTATATTGAATTACTACAAAAATAGTTACGGCACTTAAATATATTCATTAAGTATATAGAATTATAATGTTATTTAATAAAAGAAAATAAGAATGCATGTGTGTGTGTGTGTATGTGTGTGTGTGGCTGTGTGTGTGTGTGTGTGTGTGTGTACACATAATTAATAATATATTCAATAAGGAATTTGTAAAAGACATTCTACTGGATCGTAGTCAAGTGACATTATCCATTTTAGCAAAGAAGTTCATGTTCATGTTATAGTTATTAGTTCAAATATTACGTATCGTCTTCTCGTAGTATCAACGTTTGAGTGTAAAGACTTACATTTCTGTAATCTTAGAATTACCATAATAATATCTATAGATTGTTTTATTGTATAGTTTCATTAAAATCCATTCAGCAATTTTTGCGTGAAATCTTAACAAATATCCATCAAGCCTCGATCCTTTCTCATCAGTAATATTAATGTAATTTAATTGATACTGCTGTCACGTTACTTAAGCCGTCGTGTGTACCGACGGCCTGCGCAAGGTCGCCGGCAGGGGCTGGATGAGGAAGACGGGAGACCGGGATATGTGGCGGAAACTTTGGAAGGCCTACGTCTAGCAGTAGACAGGGACTGACTCAGAAACTATACCGATTTGATTTCATTAGATTGAGTTATAAGACGAGGTGCTGCAAAATACCATTGTTTTCAAAAAGAAAATTTAATTAATAAAATTTCAGTGTGGTCTGGAGCCACTAGAAGGGATAGCAGAATCGAGTGCAAAATCCAAACAGTCACTCTGTCACTATTTGTGGACAGCTCTAAAAGAATGCCGATGCAAACAAAACCTCAAATTTTGAAAGTTACATCCTTGTTTTTATAAAAGAAGTCAACAAACAAATTATTTTTTAATTCAATTTCTGTCGTCACTGGAATTGTTACTCTGCATTGCATTTATTACACATGCTCCGGATTACCTTAGTAAGTAATATCTCATTATTTTTGGACGATGTAATTATTCAAATAATTTCAGGTGAGTTCGATTAATCTTGTTGCAACAACCAAGCTCTGAACCAACTTCGTCAAGGAATCAAATGATTCCTTGACGAAGTTGGTTGTTTGAGCCAAGCAAATGCTTGGCTCAAACAAATCCAAAACAAAGCCCCGAGTCTGTAACTCAAATTGGAATCGTAACTTGACGGTTTCGGTTGTCTGTAAACCATCTCGGCTCAATATAGAGTCAATCTTGATTTCACCGAGACTGATTTAATATGAATTTTAGAGACTACGTTTATATGGTTTTATTAAATTACAGACTTGGGGGCCCGAACTAATCTATATACTACGTACAAATAATAAGATTAATTTAACCTTCGAAAAGGATTATTTTTTCAATAACTATAAAATATAGACTGCAATAATTTTATTAATAACTAGTACTAAAACTATAATTTTCCTAATTTAATATAATTTTCTTAATTTATTAATTATAATTAGTTTGGTCAAAAGTCTATATTTGAAACTCAAAGTGGTTCGATTATTAAGATACCCTCGTCTCACTCAAGAGACCTAGATTCAAATCCTTGCTAAGGTTTTCTGGCCTAAAATAAGCATTTTTAAAACTACCACGTGCATCAGCACCTTCTCCGTCAAGATGTACCATTGACTTAATTACATTTTTTTTAAATAACCAAAAGACTTGACTATTTCAAATAAGTTCATAGAGTACCATTGGCTACTAACTACCTTTAAACTCGTTAAAAATGCATTAGCTCGATCACCATCATTTTGAAGTCCATTGATTCAGGTTAAATCATTAACTAGCTAATATTACATCGGAGAATACCTATATTGTATTGAAATAATATTTCAAAATGTTGTACTGTATAATAGCTTTTATATTTATTTACTTTACTTCCTATGGAAATTCTAAACAAGTCGCTATCTCAAAAACGAGCGATAACTATGTAAGTATACCTACAACCGTAATTATTTCTTATAATCGAGCTTCTGGTGGTAAAAATGAATTATAATACTAGCAGCTCATAAACGTCAACATTTATAGGGGTACAGTATACCCACCACGCTTGTCCAAGGCGGATTGGCGGGCTTGACACATCGGTTATGTTAAATGCAGGTTTCAACGCGGTGTTTTCCCACACATTAGGTAAAAAACTGACTAAGTGGCGCACGTTGTACGGTCAGTTCTGAGTTGAGCACGCGAGTGCGCTAACCACTAAGCTACCACGACTTGTCTGGTCGTACAGAAACCTTATGTCGTTCGTTTTCGTCCAATCAGCCCGTCGAGTCAATGACATTTTAGATAGAAGAAAGAAAGTATAAATATGTCTTTAAAATACGATAATATAGTCCATATAATACTGTTACATGCCGTCAAAGATAAGCGCACAGCTGTCTGTTGTAAGCGCAGTCTATTGTCTTCCTCCCGGATTAAGGAATTCTTTGTGTTTTGAATTTGCAATGAAGAAAAACATGCTATTGTTTTTCTACTTGTTTTATAACCACCATTAGCGTCGAACTAATCCTTATTGTTATTGTTTTGGACTTTGTGGCCGTTCGCAGGTGTGCAAATTACTGTTTCCCAGAAACTCAGTGTGGGCAGCCAATTTCTTTGTACTGTGTAGTTAGTATAAGACGATGCCCGAATGGAGGGGTGGGAAGTCAAGCGACGACTGCGAGACGAGTAAGACGTTTGCAGTACTCTCGATTAGCGATATAGACGACGGACTTTACGCGTGTCGAATTGCATTGAACCGTGCAGTGTGAACTGGTTGCATCCAGTTTTATTTGTATATGTTTTATACGTGTTTGTACAGTTCTAATAAATTCTATAGTAGTTCCAACGGCATTTTTAATTCGAGTCCTGTAGCTCGTAACAATACAAACATAAATGGAGCATACAATGGAAAATGCACTTAAATATTAAAAATCGAGCAATAACAGTTCTAAAACGAAAACGAACGACGAATATTTCTTGCGATTTAAGAAGGCGAGAGGGCTTTACTTGCGGTAAACACACGTGGGTGTGTGAGGCCAAAAGTGGGTATGATTGGACGGCACGCTCGGAGCTGTTCGTTCCGTCAGACGCGCACACTATCGCAATGTACATATACATTGTACACGTTGAACCACGAGTAAAGCTCACTCACCTTTGTCAATTGCAAAAGCTATACTATCCATTCTTTAACTTTGGTAGAAAATTGATATTAGATAGATAAATAAATAACACTTTTTGCTCACCAAATAAACAATTCCAAAAGTGCACGATTAAAATATTGTCATGGTAAAACAATAGGGGGCCTTCTCGCTTAAAACCATCTCTTCCAGGCAACCTAACTTAAACAGGAGGAGGCCGCATATGGAGTACTGCTCACATCTTTGGGCTGGAGCACCTGCCTACCAACTTAATACCCTGGACAGTATTCAACGTCGAGCCGTTCGCATTGTTGATGATCCCATTCTCACAGACGGACTAGATACGTTTGGCCTTAGTAGAGACTTTGCCTCTCTCTGCGTATTCTACCGACTGTATAACGGGGAGTGTTCCGAAGAACTGTTTTGGAATGGTGCCTTCGTCCTCTTTCTACCATCGCACCGCTCGCCATCGATTGGGAGTTCACCCCCACTTCCTTGAGCCGCTTCGCTCATGTACGCAACGGTTCTGTAGAACATTTCTCTTGCGTATCGTGGGGATTTGGAATGAGCTCCCAGCCGAGGTTTTCCCACAGCGCTACACTATGGAGTTTTTCAAAAAGTGTGTCATAAAATTTCTTCGAGGCCGGCAGCGCGTTGGTGACATCTCTGATGTTGCAAACGCTAGGTGACGGTAACCGCTTTCCACCCGGTGGGCCGTCAGCCTATTTGCTGTATTCCAGATTTAAAAAAAACAATATAATTTAAACTAATCTGGTGATGCAGGTGGTGCAGAGTATTAGATAGAACATAAATGAATTGGTTTTTTTTTATTTATTATCCATTATGCTTACATTCATATACATTAGAAACACAATTGAACTGTGACACAGAAACCTCATGGGTTTATTCGTGCCGCAGGGCGTTGAGATAATATTGTTATATCAAAAATAGAAGCAGAGGCGAGTAATTGTTATCATCAATCTAAAGTTTAGTTCTGATTTGATAATAAAAGCGGGGTTATCATCATTCTAGTATTTGGTTCTCATTTTAGTCCGAGGTCTGCACATACAAACATATTTGGAATATGATATTAGGTAATGTAATTTGTCAAATTTTAACGAATAGTAGTAAGTAGTATTTAGGTAAATGTAATACCTCATTCATATTATACCCAACTTACATAATAACAAGCAGGAAAATGGGGAGGTAAGTAGGCAGCGCGAATATACCATGTTCAACATTATGCCGTACTTAATGCCATGAAAATGGGCTTGAATTATTCCAAGGCTTTAATTATTCTAATAATTTAAAATTGTTTTACATTATATAACACTTTATTGCTCACCAAAATAAACGATTACAAAAACAAAATGCATGTTTACAATACTTCTTGGCAAAACAACAGGCGGCCTTATCGCTAAAAGCGAACTCGTCCAGGCTACCTAGCTTAAAAGAAATTCCTAACTGATCTGACGATGGAGACGAATGGTTACTAAATGAGTTCCGAAAAGTAAATAATGTGGTTTTATAGTTTCATTTTTCAATAACTAGTTAGGTTACATAGAGACGAGCATTTACCAAGGCAACACTGCCTTGGTAAATGCTCGTTGTAATTTTCTTGGTAAATTGAAAAAATGCACGATTACAACATTGTAATCGTGCATTTTTTGTAATCGTTTATTTAGTTAGGAACAAAGTGTTATTTGTCTATCTAAATTGAACAACAAAATACTTCTCAAGTATAGAAAAAAGCATTTTAGGCTAGAGGTTATTAGTGTAATTGATAGGTAGTATGTTTCAAACATAATTATTTTATATCACATTTGTTTTACCCAATATAGGGACCATATAACCTTATTTGGGATTACTTTAAACCATGCTGTGGTCCAAAGGCACTCAATTTAACAGAATTAAGTGTAGCCCTCATGACGGAAAACGGAGAATGCTTGGGGGTTCTAATGAACGTGACATACTTGGATGATATTCTTATAAATCAGGTAAATATTGTTTTTAAGATTTAGTATACTATATAATAAGGAACAGATGATAAATGTGTAGAACAATAACGGTCTTATTCATAGTGACTTAGAGTAAGTTTAAACGCTTCTTTATGGTTATCAAGAAGCTTTCAAACCTACTCTAGCTCTCTATGAATAAAACCGTATGAATATGTTTAAAAAAAGAACTTTAGTGTATTTGAGAAACTATGAGATTCGCATAGACATATCAACAGTTGTTTTTGTTAGATAATGTTTTTAAATTGCCTGCGGCAGAAGACCGATTTGATGGAAAATAGTCATCAGCTCCTATGGACATTTGCATCACTAGGACGTTCAGACCGTTGAAACCGTTAACAGATTGACGTCGAAAACGCGACCTTTTGCGCTGGGATGCTTGAGAAGAGGAGAATGACAGCGGACGCGATGTACGATGATGTATGGACGCCGAGCACAGTGTATCTACGTCGTGCCAGGCGTAACCATTGCAGTGCATTGTCATACTAAGCATTGATCGGTCTCATATAGCGTCATGCCGTACGCAGCCTAAAGGGCCATTTACATGGAGAGAGTTTATCGCACATTTTGGGGAGAAAAGTCGTATACTATTTTTGTAGGCGATACTCTTTAAACAATAATCGCATTAATGTTTAGATTCAACCAAAATGTATACTCGCCTACGAGTATGTTATACGATAATCGTAAGGAAATCATCACCAAGAGTTTTGTTTACACTACGACACAAATCGCGTTAACATACTTGCCTACGATTTCTCGACTTGTCTAAACTAGATCTCTTATGACATTTTTTCAAGTTCATTCAAGTATCGTACAAATCAGTTCAGATTTGAATACGAGACTTGCCATTCGAGCTCGGTATACTTTTTGTAGTAAATATGAAAACTGTGATTTAGTAACACGAAAAAGTATTTTTAAATGTCTCTTCATTTTTTAGATGCAAAAAAGACACAATGTATTTGAAGCTCCTAAACTATTTCTTCTTTCTATCCACTTTCGTTTAGTTAATTTTTCAGAGATAATTACACCCTCGTGGACTACACTCTTGCTTGCGACTGGTGACTAGCTGAACTCGAAATACGATTCTTGCTTTCAAATTAGCTTACACAGAGACGTCAATATTCGATAACCAGGCGATTATCTCCTGTCCACGTACGATATCGTATGTTTAGTTTACATGACCATGTTTTTATTTTTTGCTTTCGACTATCGTATCTTCTAGGCAAGAAACTCTCTCCATGTAAATTGCACTTAAGGCATTTGTAACAAGGCACCGCCTTATGGGTTCTTGTGGTGCATCTTTATATTGATATGTTTAAAATGCGACAATCGATGTAAATTATATAAATATATAAAATTATAAAATTCTCTTTTTAGCTAAAAATATCAGTGTATACAGTCAACAGTAATGCAGAAAATAAACAGCTACTATGGAGCTACAAAGATACTAACCCATGTCATCACTATCCTTTTTCTGCTTTAATTAAGGAAAACTTGAACGCAACTAATTGTTTTGTGAAAAAGGTAAAGAAATTGCCAATACTCGATTGACTGCCCAAAGTCTGCTTATCAATATGGAAGATTAGAAGTAAGGAGGACAGTGCCTATGTTTAATAAAAAAATGTCCGTCAAATAGCCTTAAATTGGGGGCACTGCTATATATAGAGCGGTAGGTTCGATTCACACTGTAATGCCATTCCGATCAAATATTCTTATGGTATGGCCCGTCCCAACTTTTATTATTCATTCACCTGCGCTACCATCAGTAGAAATTTGACATTAGTGGTATGGAGCTTATGTCAAATTTTAACGAATTTTAAAGAGTTTTTGGCGGGAACTGAAAGGGAACGTTGTGCTGTGCAGTTTTATTTTCTAAAAATGTATAAAATTACTCTAAAATGAACAATAGTTGCAGGATATTGATAGTTTTTGAGTAGTAATTATGTGTTTTGTGAGAAATGTGAACTGTGTAGTCAAATGTGGCCTTTCGAGTTTTCACAAGAACTCCGTTAAATGGCGTTAGTTGTAGCCTACAATAGAACTGCGCTTTAAACGAAGACTTGTACATCAGAGTTGGCTGTATGGAGTACAGAATCCTTTGCCTGCCTTTGTGGCGAATTTTACTACTACTACTACTTAACGAATGTTAAGTCAAACGACTGAAATGAGTTAAGGAACTTCAAATTTTACCACTGCCATGTATATACATTTTTGAAATTTGCTTATTTCATAGAAATAATTTTAATATTTTTACGAGAGCAAAAATCTTGATCCAAGTAATACTAGAAATAGTGAGCGAGGCGTATTAAATAAGGTACCAAAGACAACCCTTTTTATGAAAAACTGCTACAGCATGTGGATTAAAATTTATAATAAAATTCCGAACCACCTAAAATAGTTTCGGATAAATAAATTTAAAACTGAATCAATTTGGAAAGAATGGCTCCGAAATAGAATGTTTTACTCGGTGGACGAATTTCTCAATTATAAATAGATACTTTGACTTTCTTGTGTATTAATAATTAATTTTCCTTTTGACATTAATCAGTATCAGTAAATTTCATGTATTATAGTTTAATATTTGTTACATACATACATTTGTATGCTCCTATGTGAGCAACACATCTGTACACTACAACATATAACTACCAACTTTATAACCATGTTTTAAACAAATAAATTTAATTTGATTTTGAACGGTTAGTAGGTAGGGAATTAAGTAAGAATCAGGAATGAAAAATTCTCATTTTAGTATCGCTCTAGTTCAGATCCGATATCACGCCGGTACCAGTTCGTCCAAAAGAATATTTGACAGAAGCGAGACCAAGCCTGTCATTAACCGTGTACAGTATCACAGTGTGAATTGAGCCTTAAGGCTGATTTATATTGATCCAGCTACTGATTTCAAACTCGAAGGAAGCCAGTGCTAGTTTCACACTGGCATCGAGAAATTGATTTAAAGTGAGTACAGCGCTACCAAGTCAGTTTTAACTTCAATATTTCAGATTTAATATTTTGAAGTCAGTCCGCTCCCCAAGTCAGTTGCTGGATCAATGTAAATAAGTCTTTAACGACTCAGCACACTTCACTGCCGTCACCAGTTTCTTAGTAGGTGCCTAGTTATACACGGATTGAAAATAGCTGATCTGGGTGACCTTGATGTACACTAGCGCCATGCTAGTCGATTTTTGAATAATTATTTATGGCAATTGCTGGACATTTTGACATGGCTGAACTTGAACCCTAGCAATTACCCTAATAAGACTGTCTTTCTCACCTCTACCTTCCATATCTACCTGGTTTATCTTTACCATTTATGCAAACTTCAAAATGGTTCATTTGCTCTACCTCTCATTTGCTTCACGAAGTCCGGGAAATGCTTTGTTTTTAAATTGCATAAGCTCAGCAGACGGCCCACCTGATGGAAAGCGGTTACCATCACCTATAAACATTCGTAACACCAAAGGTGCTATCCATGTGCTGGCGCTCTCTAAAAGTAGAATGGAACCTAGCCACTAATGCCGGAACACAACTCAAGGTTCGCGGCATACTCTAAACCAGGAGTGGCAGCCATCCAGACGGGCAAAAATACCTTACCACCTGGCCGCAGGTAATTATATACTTTCTCCGTTCCTGCACGAATGCTTCTCCTGACGAGGAAGAACTACCAAAGCACCCTCTACCGACTCACCATTATTTTTAATATATAGGTCTCTAGACTCTTTGATATTAAAGCTTTTAAAAATGTTCGCAATTCTGAATACAAGGCTTTTTAGACCAATCTTATCAATTAAGTTGCTATTCTTCTTAGTATTATCATTCGATATCTACAATTTGGTTGAAGTTGACCTTAACAAATTGTAGATCTTTGACTGACGCCAAAGAACGGAACCAATTGGAATTTTCCACACAACCCTTGTTTGCAAACTATTTGTAGGTATCCTACAAATCTACATAATTGTTAATTTTCAACCGTTATACATTTTTTTTTCAAAAGAATACTACAGCTGATGTCACCTTGAAGTTTTTCCCAAAACGCTTCTAACAAATTGTTGTTTTATATAGTCTTTAAATTAATATGAGGTTATCTTTCCAGGGCTTCTACTCTGCAAATATGAATGTTAAAGAAATCATCCAAACATTTTTGGGCAAGTCTTTCTTTTACGGCGTGTACCTTTTTAAAGCGTTACTTCTATCAAAGAAAGGAAATATTGTGTGTGTTGTAACTCAAATATCGTTTATAAAGAAATCTAAATTATAATTAAATACCATTTATTGCAAAAAATATAATATGAATAAAATATAGGTACTTGTACCATTAAGGATTATTTTACAAGATTTTCTATTTATTTGGACATTAATTATGACGCCGTCTTAAGGGGCTCCCTACGCTACATGAGTTCACTTTTTTCAAAAAATATAACTAGAAAGAAAGAATATATTTATTTCCAAAAATGCGACACTTAACAATAATTGATAATAATAACAATAATAATGAAAATGTGTGCCGCAATTTGCGATATGAGGTTGGCATTCAGTATTTTGCTGTGCACTGATTTTCAATGCCCACCTCCTTAATCACAAAAGTCATGCGACCCACGGTAAAAACAAGTAAAATGAAATGAAGCTATAGTTAACGTATACATGAAAGGAATACAGACAGAACAAAGAAAAAAAAGCAATAAACCGTGATAGCATAATTTAAAAAAATAAAGATAAGTACCTAAAAAATAAATAAACTTAAATAAAGCAATTATTATATACACATATTACATGTGAAGCATGTGCTGTATGGGTTTTGTTCCTTATACTGTCATTGTGGCGTTACTGAAAAACAATAAACGTGGTACCAGACATATGTTTTAACTAAATTTTAATTTTAAATTGTATTTTCTTAACTTTTAGCAACTAGTAACCTAAACTTACGTTTTAACGAACGGACAAAGTTGCCAAGACTTCCGTGACAACGGCTATTGAAAAGTGGCCGAAACATCAAAATAAAACTTAAAACTGTTAGATTTAATTAAACATAAACAGGCTGAATTTACCTACGACAAATGTTTCGTATGAATCTCAACACATAATAGATTCACAGAAATTTAGTCTTCATTTATATGCTGTATTAAATTAGGACAATGTAAAGAACTTCTAAAGTTATATTGATATCTACAGTTATTAGATATTAAATTAGAAAATATTTTAAATTCACCGTCTAATTAATCCTAACACAGAATTTAATTGCAGTTTCATATTAAACTAGATTATACCCGCGAATCCGTCCAGGTTTGACTTGAAATTCCTGCGGGATTCCCGGGACACAAAATATCTCAGCATAAAAAAGAATGTAAGTTATCGTTTTAGTGGAAACTGTGTAGTAATAAGCTAATTTTTATGCACCCGAACAACTTCAAACCGCTCCCGGGATAATTCCCGCGGGATTACCGGGATAAAAAATATCACACATTTTATGACATAATATTTGCAATCGATTAGTGAAAAATTCAAATATTTTTCGATCTGGCCATTTTAAATCATTCCCAGAAAATTCCCGGCATAAGAAGTAGCGCAGGTTTTAAGTCTAAGAATTTGCTGTCGATCAGCGAAAACAGCATCGAAATCAGCCCAGTAGTTTTTACGTGAATTCCGAACAAACAGACAGACCGAAATAGAAAACAAATCTTAAAATAAAATTGCATCGTGTTCGCCGTCGTTTATATAGTCATTAGTTGGCTTTTTTAAATAGCTTCAATGGTACAGTAAACGGCATGTTTAGAAATTTATAATATTACAGATTATAAAACTCGTTGTAGCTATAGCCGTTTACATTAAAAATGTGATATTTTTGTTAATAAACTTTTCCTTGCCTAACATCGGGGATTCTATGACTCGGAAGCCCCGTATCATAGCTACGCCTTTGGTTATGTACAGGCCCTATAGGCAAGTGGCATTAGCGCTAAACGAACAAAATGTAAAATATATGTGAATGGCAAATCGTTACGCTAAGTATTATGTCATACCCATATATTTGTGTTCGTCTAGCGCTAATGCCGCTTACATATGTTACAGGCAATTTGATCATTATGAATAATGACCAAGAGCGTCGGTCAATTGGATAAATTTATTACTTTGGCCTGCCTATATTAATAACGAACAACAGCTCGTGTTCTATTTTAAAAATCATGGTTTGAGATAACTTGAATTTATCATTTGGACCGGGTAGTATGAATAGTTCCCTACTTCAAGCCGGACAATGTGATAAATTCGGTTACCTTTCCGTGACATGTCACTTTTATTTATTACGATAGTTTCGATTTTTTTTTTAATAGGTTTAAAGAAAATAACCATACAAAATTCACTTTATATCTTAAATAATAAATAAAAGTGCAATGTAACCTACCTTAACCTCATTTAGTAAACAAAAAACTACAACAATTCATCTGTGTTTTATTATATTGCCCGAGATAAGGTTGTCATTATTCATACTGATCAAAAAGTGATTAATCGTGCAGTTTTATTTATAGTGCCCATTTGGTACGGGCATTATGTATACAGACCGGTCATTATTCTTAGTGACCGGATTTATCAAATTGCCCATAACATATAAAAGGCCTGGACGAACTATATCAAAGACTTATCAAGAGTTAAGAACTGATCAAAAAAACTTTTATGTCAATGTAACATTGACAACAATTCTTTAGCCTTTGACTGGAGGCGGTACGTAATGACGATCCGGATTCGTTGTAGACTCAATCTTGGCGTCATCGTCGTAAACAGGTGGACCTGGAAGCTCTGACAGCCTCTTCGACAGCCACATCAACCCATAAACAAATAACCCCAGGACAGTAAGCCTGAAAATATTACCAAATGATCTCCATTAGTTTATTTAAGTCCTACCATAGGAGAAAAATACGAGCAACCCAACTCTAAAAAAGCCTCTAAATTCCTAATAAGTACAGGACGCCACGAGGCATTCTTCTTGTGCATTTCGATATAGAAAAGCGGCACTAGATTATTCGACCAATTCATTTAAGCTTAGACCAAATGACTCAAATTGGAATTAAATTAGAAAAATCGTTATGGAACTATTAATTTTCTACTGAGATAAGTCTAAAAAATGTTTTAAATAGTAAAATGTTGATTGAAAGGCTACCGGTACTGCTAAATCAAAACGCAATATAATAATGACTTACGCTCTATAAATCTGTATGCTCGGTATCGAAAAGTCACTGATGGTCAGTTTCTATATCTTACTATTAATTCACTTGGCTTAACATAATCGGTTTAATTTTGACATTACTTGTATGGGAGCTTATGTCAAATTTTAACTGATAGGCAAATGAGCGGTCGGTAAGATATAGGAACTGGCCATTATAGAAATAGACGGGCAGCAAGCAACCCGGTTTGATACCTGGCCGGAAAATAATGCGCCATTTAAGCAGTTTTCTGGCCTAATCTGTGTATTGCTGCAATTACCACGTAATGACGACGATGAAGGAAAACATCATAATAAAACCTACCCATCGAGATAACCAAATCGACAGAGTAGCCAAGACAAGCCTAGCGGTCTTGCGGTATACTGTCCGTTCTCCTAAGAAAATGGGAAGCCTGGTCACAACAGTTGGATAATTGTGAGCTTTTATTACTTAATATTGTTATATGAAACAGATTCATAAATTATTATACTTACACAAACATTATAACTATCTCACAAAATTACTCGTTGAAGAATTTTGCTTTGTCTTCAAGTATTAAACACTATATGAAGCAGTTGTTTATTACATATGAATGTTAAAAGACGTAATAAAATAAACACATATTTGCCTCTGCAAGAAAATCTCATTAACTTAAGATTGTAGTGTAGTGCAAGCGTCAATATGGCGATAGTGTTATGCGTTAACAGACAAACACACGATATGTATTAAGTTGTAAATATAGTTGTAGTATATATTATTTACAAATAGAGAACACTTACAAGAATTAACTCACAAGGAATTGAACCTGGATTCTTTGCAACTTATGGCAGGCTCCTATATCTTACTATTCATTCACTTACCCAAACATCGGTTAAATTTTGACATAAAATGTATGAAGCTTATGTCACATTTTAATAGATAATAAGGCAAATGGACTGTATGTAGGTAAAATATAGGAACCGGGCATTGTACCGAATGGCGGTAACACTTAACCACATAATAATATCTATGATGTGTCTACTTAGTAATGAAGATATAAAATGGACTTGTGTTGTAAAGATGAAAGAGACGCTGTTTTCTAGTATCCTTGCAGACCGCATGTTTAGATTCAATATTTGATATCAACCCAATTTTCGTATCATATGACAGTTGTGAAATGTTGTTAGTTTCAATATACATCGTTTAAGTGTAATAAACGTGTTACCTAGACTATATCGAAGTACGGTATAGTATAGAAGTGACGGCTGAAACTAAAAAGATGTAAACGATAAAATCAGAAAAATATGCAGAAAATGTTGAACATGTATTAAACTAATAAGGAATTGTACTTTCGAACACAAGTAGTTCTCTCCGCACATAAATACCTTTTTTTGACGAGAAGAAATCTACTCAAGGACTTATCACTGTTTGGGGATCACGGTGAGGGCGTTTGGAGACTCGTCGGCCTGGGCCTACTCTGGTGGAGGCAGGTTACCACTGCGGGAACGCATACTAAAACTTCTTGTGTTCCTTCCATTCGCCTATAGCCAGGGCCACGGGAAATAACAATCACCTATTTCGCGTGGATCCTAATAGGCGTCGACAAAGACAGCCACATCGCAGCCGTAAGGCAGAAAGCACTCTGACATAAATTAATACCTAACCCACTGCGCATTGCGTTACATTATCATTGCAAACTAACTTAACTTAGTTAACTGATATTTGCTCTTATACTAGGATTCATTTGTTCTCTTCTATGAAATACTTAAAATATTATTTATTAACAAAACTAAAGCATAAAATATAGCAAACAAAATCTAAACACGCACTGGAGCAGGGGCTTTAAAATAAACATGTTCAATTATTTAATAACATAGAAATAATCCGAACGCAATAACTATTCAACACATTCATCTGTATTTTATGAAGTTTATGTTTATAATACCCATTTCTTTTAAGGGTAAGCAGTTATGAATCTCCACTTTCCAAAATCCTGATATAGCTTTGAAATCGTTTCTCGCTAATCATAGTACCTATTCATGATTACATGAAAATTTTAATTTTAGATTAATCTTCAAGCAACAGCCTAAAATGGTAGGTCTTTGATTTCACTTTTAATAAATATACATTTTTCTATAAATAAGACAGCAAAGCAAGACGTCACTACTTCTAGGTCTCGACAAAATCTCTTAAGAACCCAGATTAATATATTATAATTAACGGAAAAAAAACATGCGGGTGGATATTCTTACTCTTTCACGCAAAAACTACTGAACAGATTTAGATAAAACTTTACAGTAATATTATAATCTAAACATTAGAATAACACAGATGATTTATAAAATTATAGTTAAAATTAGCTAAAATATAACGATTCCCTGGGATGATAGACGACAACGTTCTCGGCAGATTGTCGGGAAGTATTGTGAAAATCCCAGGTTGGGTTTTTCATAGGTCTCGACGTCAAAATCTTTGAGAAACAATGCACTAAAGTAACCACTTTCCATCAAGTGCGCCGTCTGCCTGGTTGCCAGTTTCGCAATAAAAAAAGATTTGTAAATAACCATAGACAATACAATATCAGGGCTTTCCATTAGTAGCCCACAACGCCCAAAATGCTCCGTTATCCGTTCCACGAGGCGACTGCGGTCGTTGTGAAGTCACTAATGACGTCATCATTTTCGATCACACAACGCTCACAACGACCCATGTCAAGAGGTGGGTCAAATAGCCGATCTACTTGGGTTTACGATTATAACGCTGGCAAGCAAGTGGAACAGGAAAAATCGCGTTCTTGAACGTGGTCGTTGTGAGTCCCTAATGGAACGTACCCTATACATAAGAGTAAATAACGAATGCGTAACTGCGCTAGGGTATTCCCGTAAGTAACCCTTCCTTATTTCGCCAGCAAGTTTTCTTTCACACAGGTTACATTGCATTTAATTTTTATCTAGGCGCGCTCCGGCGATTCAGTTAGAAAATATTGTTATACCTACTTATATAAAAACTAGATTACGTTTTTTATTTAAATAAGCCTTCAATGAAAAATTAAGTAACTGACAGTGAAAACAGCTTAAAAATCTGTTGCGTGGATTATGAGTTAGTGGGTATATAGACAGACGCGAAAAGTAACTTTTCTTTTCATGCTATGTCAAGATACATAATCTTTTCCAGTAAGCATTTAATGCCCTAGACTCTAGGGCATTAAATGCTTACTGAAAACCTAAGATTAAAATAATTTCTATTAATCTCTAGCTATTTCAATACGATTTCTCAGACCCGGATATTAAATACTACGAAGGAGCGGCAAAAACTGGAAAACGCCGCCCCTGCTCGCCATGTTGTTACCTTAATCATCATTTGAGCCATCAGACACGCCCACTGATGGGCGCGCACGAGTCTGTGGTTTTTTACCTATACCTACGAGCCCCCCTAGCTAAAAGGCCTAGCTGCCGAGCCATAAACCTAAATAAATAATAAATAAACCTACGCGCCCCCGAAAAATAATCTATGTGCTCCCAAATCCGGCCCTGAAATTTCTATCTCTCTTAAGACGGAACCACCACAAATTTGTTACAGAACTGTCAGACACGGTTAATTGAGAAGCACCACAAATTTGTGGTCAAATACGGACAATTGAAACGAACATTGAACTGATTTTTTCTCCCTCCAACTACATAGAATTTGTATTAGAATAAAAGAGACGATATAATTCTCTTGGTTTTGGCGCGGCAATTTTGATGGCAACTAGTAGCTGGAGGACAAAAATAATCTTAAATTTGGCCCCTCGAAGAGGTTTATTATTCTGAAGGCTTTGCGTTGTTATTAGAGACTTGTTCCTAAGACTTTCCTCTCTCCTCCACGAATCGTTTGCATCTTCAACCGACCTTATTGCTAAGGAAAGGGTAATAAAAGACGACAAATATAAGAAAACAACATGCACATAGGTTATGTTGCCTTTTACTATTAATTTTGGATGTATGTGTAAAGTTTGAATTCGAGGAAAATAAAGGTAATAATGTTATGTTTTCTTTTATAATATATATATTCTACAACGCAGTACGAACAAACATTACTTATTATTTTGGATATAACTACGCGCGATCATACTTTGTTCGATCGGTCATCACTTGGATAAGATACGTCCACATAATACAAACATAATTATTTATTTTTATTACATAGTGTTGCTTCACAAACAAAAACAAAAGAAATTCTCTACAGTAATCATATCGATGAGATTTAAATTAAAATATAAACTATCTAAAGAAACACCCCTTAAATCGGGGGATAATACAGCAAATACTGCATAAACCTACTTACTGTACAGACAAGTAAAACGAATCTCACCAAGGGAACTTGCCGATATATTATGACGTAAATTACAGGTAACTTCCCGCAACATTACTACAGAGATCACAGGTGATTCCCGTAATATTACTACATAAATTACACGTGATTCCCGTAATATTACGACGTAAATCATAGGTATTTCCCGTAATATTACCACGTAAATTACAGGTAATTCCTGTAATAGTACTACATAAATTACAGATGATTCCCGTAACATTTCTACATAAGTTAATCCCGTAATATTATGACATAAATTACAGGTATTTCCTGTAATATTATGACGTAAATTACAGGGAATTCCCGTAATATTGCTACATAAATTACAGGTAATTCCAGTAATATTTCTACATAAGTTACATATTAATCCCTTAATATTACGACATAAATTACAGGTAATTCCCGTTACATTATGACGTAAATTACAGGTAATTCTCGTAATGTTACCACATGAATTATTTATAGGTGATTCCTGTAATATTACCACATAAAATACAGGTAATTTCCGCAATATTTCAACATAACTTACAGGTAATACCCATATTTCTAAATACATTACAGGTAATGCTATGCTCGTAATATTGCTACATACATAAGTTACAGGTGATTCCCGTAATATTATGACGTTAATTACGGGTAATTCCGATAATATTATGACGTAAATTACAGGTTCTCGCATACCGTTGAATAGACGAACAACATACTTACTGTGTATCGTTAAAATCGGTGAAAAAGTCGCGTTTTAAAAACCTAAAATACACATACTGAAGTTCTAAAAATATATTATAATAGATTTCAAATGTCTATACATAGATGAGTTTCACTACGCGCTTACGACGAGCTCAAGAGCGCGCGTCCATTAACGTTACAATAGTTAAATACGATAAGACGAGCCGACGACTGACGCCTGCACGGCGTGCCGTGTACCGTACGGTGCGGATACACAGCGTGCCGTGTACCGTACGGTGCGGATACACAGCGTGCCGTGTATCCTACGGTGCGGATACACAGCGTGCCGTGTACCGTACGGTGCGGATACACAGCGTGCCGTGTACCGTACGGTGCGGATACACAGCGTGCCGTGTATCCTACGGTGCGGATACACAGCGTGCCGTGTACCGTACGGTGCGGATACACAGCGTGCCATGTACCGTACGGTGCGGATACACAGCGTGCCGTGTACCGTACGGTGCGG
This sequence comes from Dendrolimus houi, assembly GCA_039645545.1. NCBI lineage: Eukaryota > Metazoa > Arthropoda > Insecta > Lepidoptera > Lasiocampidae > Dendrolimus > Dendrolimus houi. Next base: position 2,752,901 of record CM077128.1, on the reverse strand, counting down.
ATACACAGCGTGCCGTGTACCGTACGGTGCGGATACACAGCGTGCCGTGTACCGTACGGTACGGATGCACTGCGTGCCGTGTACCGTACGGTGCGGATACACAGCGTGCCGTGTACCGTACGGTACGGATACACTGCGTGCCAAGTACCCTACGAAACGGATACACGTGCGTACGGTGTACCGTGCGGCGCTGGGGGGGACTAGACACGGGATCCGGAGGCGCGGCTCGCTACTGCGCCATAACTCATATACACTTCGCCAACTATCAACTGCAGGTGAATAGCTTATTTCATACTACATCAATTATAATACTCAAAATATCAATGTCACTATCAATTATTGGATATAAGTATTGTAATTATACAATTCACTGTAAAAAGGTCTATAGTCTGCATGAAACTCTATGGCCATTTATATTCAATTCTTATAGTCTATGACAAAATGGCCACTTATATAGTAACAAATGGCCGCACATTATACACAATTTTAAAGTAAAATCAGGTAGTATGCAGCCTTTTGCAGCTAAATTCGTGAGGTCATAAAATGTGCTTTGATTTAAATATTACTGTTTGTCTCAAACTGGCATATAAACAATAAGTGACAAGATGGGTTGAGAATGATCCGCTCCCAACAACCAATAGGATGACATCTATAAACAAAAGAACTCTTAAATCCTTTTTAACACTACTTTAAATGTGTCAAACTGTTTTGACAGAAAAAATGTCAGTGTCTAATTTTTTTTTACCTGACTTGGTTACAAAGAACTTTAAAGCAACTCATAAAATTGTTGTTTCACAGTATTTTTCTCACAATTTATTTAAATCTCACATATTTATGGTTGACAACATAAAACAAAATTTTCTATTGATTTCACCAGACAGTTGTCATCTTCTATAAAACATAGTTCTTGCTTAAAATCAATCAATATCCTATAATATACAGCTATTGTTCATTTTTAGCAAAATTTACACATCTTTAGAAAATAAAACTGCACAGCGAAATCTTACTCTAAGTTCCCATCAAAAAAACTAGTTTCTATTCACTTTAATCTGCACTGGGACTTGGTAAACACATCAAACACTACACGGTCGATATTCGACGAAGCGTATATGAGCGTTTAGAATAGAGTTCGTATCGAAATTAAAATGAGAATGTATCGTATTGAATATATGTTGCTCAGACAAAGACTTTCGCTAGTCCGTCCGCGCCCGCGCTCGCTATATACGGACGCACCGGATGGAAGGCGACGTCGAAGATGCTCTCGTCGAACTTCTTGCGGTGAGCCGTGATCTCCTGGACGCAGGTCTTCGTGTCGAGGTTCCAGAGGCGCACGGAGCAGTCGTGCGAGCCGGAGAGCAGGAACAGGCCGTTGGGGTCGAGCGCGAGCCCGGTGACGGCGTCCAGGTGGGCGACCATGGCATGCGCCAGGCGCCCGGACGCCACGTCCCAGAAGCGGATGTGCCGGTCCTCGTGGGCGGTCACCGCCACGCCCAGGGTGGGGTGCGAGCGCACGCGGGTCGCGGCGCTGTCGCAGCCCACGCGCAGCACCACCTGCGAACCACCGACCGAATCACCTCTTTGCTTCAATAGGCTTCTTGCAGAAGCTCCGTTATTTACAGCCTGTCATAAGAAGCGACTAAACAACCTGCAGCCAGGTGGTAGAGTATTTGCTCATCTTTTTTTTATTTTTTATTGTACTATAGGTTCGCGTTTGACCATAATCTCGCCCTATGTGGAGCGAAGATGTGGTCTAGGATGGAGCATGCTTACCTAGAAGATACCTATTCACACGGGACTTGAAGACACCCAGGTTATAAGTATCGGGAAAGGCACTCCGGCAATGAGTTCCACTCCTTTGTGGTGCGTATGATAAAGCTAGATGCAAAGCGCTTCATTCTTATAGGTGGAATATCCACCATATATCGGTGCCGCATGCCGGTGCGTCTGGTTGTCCGATAATGGAAGGGAGATGGCAGGATCAGATTGAAGAGCTCAGCTGCACACTCTCCAAAGTGAATCCGATAGAAAACCAATAAACCGGCAAACCTGCGTAAATGTTCGAGACTTTCGAGTTTTGTCGTCGAAAAACTGGTCGTTGTCAACCAGCCACCTGGCTCTCTGCTCAATTGACTCTAGTCATCAGCCATCTGGATGGCTGCCACCCCTGGTGTAAAGTATGTCGCCATAACAACCTTGAGTTGTGTTCTGGAATTAGTGGCTGGGTTCCAGTTTCCCTTTACAGAACAGCAGCACATTGGTATCATCTTTAGTGTTGCTAATGTTCATAGGCGACAGTAACCACTTTCCATCACAGTTGGGCCGTCAGCCTGTCTGCTGTACTCCAGCAATAAAAAATAAAAATAAAAACTATGGTCTGGGTGTATCGGCCCCAGAGTAGTCTATTGTATTTTACCCATAACACGAGCATTACTTGCTTAAATTAGGGATATACAATATGTGTGTTTGTCTGTTGGTTATTATTATAATTTGTATGTCCTTGAAGACCACAGGCCATAAAAATGATCCGGACTTTTGGAGGGCTTGCGTGGGGCCATAGGAAGGCCAACACGTAAAGGGCTCTTGACTTTAATGTAAATGTGATGTGACACTGACTGGCGATTATCCCTGTCTACACCTACTTATTCCTGTCACCATATAAAAATGCACCCAAGCACAAGCTGGGGTCAGTGTAGGACTATTGTGGGAAATGAGAACAAAAAGTACCAGGCTATTGGGATGAACTGCTAGAGGTACTAGGGGTCTGGGAATATGGGGACTATGGCGTCTGCCCGTCGCAGTGTTAGGGGAACATGGAAAAATGGGCAGACGGTGAGTAGCCACTCCCTGCATGGGCCCCAAAAAAATGCCACAGAAGACAGGGGCAATATGGGTGTGAGTGGCTAAGGGGTGTGGAGAGGTGGGCTGCAGGTTCACCGAAGCTACTTCCGACGTTATGCCCTTTATCACTTCCACCCCTGGAGCTTGAGTCTTAGCTCTAGCGATGTCCACTATTTTTATATAAACCTTCAACGGAAAATTATCTAACTAATGGTGAAAACCACTAAAAAATCATCATCATTTAGGAGTTAGTGAATATACAGGCAGACAAGATCTAACTAATGGAAAACCACTAAAAAATCATCATCATTTAGGAGTTAGTGAATATACAGGCAGACAGACTCAGAAAGTTACTTTGTTTTGTACTAAGTAATAAAGAATATAAACAAGAAAAATAGTCTTTATTTCAACTGACTTTTTATAAATTTATTTAACACACTGAGAGTTGTCAGACTGCCTGCTGTGGACAGATCTTCAAATTTTTTTTTATGCTTATTTCAATTATAAATATTTATATATATATATATATATTTATAATTGAAATCCACGTATATAGTGACTCATCACGATATCTCAGGAACTATAATACCTATAGGCTTGAAATTTGGCATGACCCTTCCTTTCACCGAGTGTAGGTCAGCTAAGAACGATTTTACGAAATTCCTCTAGGGACACGCGAAGCGGACGGGTATCAGCTAGTATTAATATAATTTCTTTTTTTAAATATGTTTTTTATAATTGTGTTTTGCTGTTTTATGTGTCGCATTTTCGGAAATAAATATTATAATGATGATATTTGAAATATGATATAGGTGAGCGACGTTGAGTATTACCTGACCCGTCTCCAGATCGTAGATGATGAGCGAGCCGTCCCGGTAGACGACGGCGGCACGGGCGCCGGCCTCGGCGAAGTCGGCGGCGGCGGGCGCGGGCGCCGGCGCCGCCGCCTCCGGGCGCAGCGTCGCCAGCAGCGCGCGCGCGCGCGCGGCGCCCACAGCCGCGCCGTGCCGTCGGCGGAGGCGGACAGCAGCCGCCCGTGCGCGCACGCCAGCGACCACACCGCGTCCGTGTGGTCGCGCAGCACCGCGCCCTGCACGCTCGGGTCGTACGGGTCGTAGGGGTCCGCGGTCGGCGGCGGCAGGTTCCACAGCCGGATCGTGCCGTCCAGCCCCGCCGAGTACAGCTCCTCGGAGCGCGGGGCGCCCATCGCCAGGCAGAGCACCGGCGCCGTGTGCGCGCGGAACGTGTACAGGGGCTCCACGTCGAGGCCCGCGGACTTCTTCGCGGGCACCGTGCGCTGCAGGTTCCACAGCTTCAGCGTGTGGTCTTCGGACGCCGTCACCAGCGCCGCCTCCGTGGGGTGGAACGCCAACGCACGCACCTGCGTCAGAAACATACAAATATGCAATTGTTTCTTACATTTTATTACATTGATGACCTCTGTTGGTTCTTATCTCACTGCAACACAAAGGTTCTGGAATTCGATTCCTGGTATGATGAATTTCGTAAAGGAACTTTCTATTTTTACTCTAGTCTGGGTTTGTGGGATCAGCTCCAGAGTGATCCGTTGTATATCACCTATAACACAAGCAGTTACACTTGTGTTATGGGTGATATACTTGGCATAATGATAAACAATGTGTGTGTTTGTCTGCTGATTACTGTCTAAATTTTTTTAGACTGGAGGTGAATTTGCTAATTATTGTCTGAATAAAGAAATGAATAAAATATTTTATCATTTTGAACATTAGTCTACTATATTAATTTTTTATTAATCGCAAGTAATGTGGCAATTCCTAATTTTTGTAACATCATTGTGTAGAAATATATGTAATTAATATTACTTCCTAAAAACATTAACAGAGAACAACATGAGGATGTTACCATCACCGTGTTCTTAGCTTTCACTAAAATGGCCTAAGAACCCAAAAAAAGATTTTGATTAAATAGTAAGTATACAGTATAAGTTACCCCATCGAAGTGCGATCTGAGGGTGTACTTGGCGTTCCACGTCTTGCGGAAGGCCTCCTTGTTGGTTTGCGCGACGTCGTACGCCTCCGGCTCGTTGCTGACCGTCAGCTGCGCCAGCTCGCCCAACGCCAACGGCTCCTCCTCACCCTCACCGCCGCTGACGCTCACGCCTCCGACGCCCGCGCCCGAAGAACCTGCGCGTACACAAATGTCACGTTCAAAAATCGAATTCGGCCATCTGCTTCAATAACACCTTGCCATGTCTAGAGTACGCCGCCATAGCAACTTTGTGTTCCAGCTTTAGTGGTCACTCTTCAGTCTCTATTTAGAGAGCAGCGTATTTGTATTACAAAATGTCGCCAGGCACCATAACAATTGCCTGTATTGTACATCTGACAGGACAAACTGTTGTTCCAACAAAGAACTGGGCACTAATTACTATTCTATTCTATTCAAATATCTATAGGCGATGGAAACTGCTTTCCATCAGGTGAGCCGTCTGCCTGTCTATTGAACTGATGTAATAAAAAAATATTTAAAAACATTTTCCTGGGTTTCAATTAAAAAATAAACATAACTTGCTTAACAAGCTTATTATACAGCCTTTGCAAACTGAATCATGTGTGTCAAGAGCAAAATGATATATTTTAATTGCTCTACAAGTACATTCATAATAATATAATACACATTACTATTAATGAATACACTAATGTATTAGTTATCTGTTGTCTATCAGTCTTGTGTGTAAAATGAAAAAGAAACAAGTGTTTATTATTTTAAACTCAAGAAACATCATCTCCTCTAAAACATCATGAGAATAAAACTTTTATTTATGCAGTATGTAAGTTTCAAACTTAACTAATTCTCATTACACCGACTCGCACATAGCCGATCATGTTACAGAACGAGCAATAAGGGTAAAAAGTACTGTATACCGATATTTTTTATTTAATCCTCACATTGAATTAAATTTAGCACTATTGTATTTTAAGTTTTCGCGACTAGCACATGTAACAAAATTACGTTTCATTATTAACTAAGTCGCAACATGTTGCGAGGCGATAATAAATTAAATTAGTCTCCCATAGAGTAAATAATAAGAATAAACAAAAAATAAAATTAAAAAATCAAGTGTAGGTTACACTTTAAAACTACTCATTGACACTTGACATCTTTGTCTTCCGTAATTACGGGTATCGAAAAGAGGCCGAAACATCAGAATAAAAATCAAATGAAATACCGGGCTTAAAATTGTTAAAACATGGATTTTATTATTTGGCAATATTATTATTTTTTATTTATTTATTTTACCGCCATTTTATCGTAAGCGACATATGGACCTAAGTATATTTTTAATTGGAAAAGTTATTTTACAGTATTATTTTGTTTTACGAATTTCAGTTTTTGATTCAGTAGGGTCTTATCTAACTAAAACTGAAAGTCTTAAAACAAAATGATAGTTTAAAATACATATTACAACCAAAAATACACTTAGATCCAAATGTCGCTTACGATAATATGGCGGTAATGGCTCGATGTCCTTCATTCAAGGAACCTGATGATATATCGTTAATATTTCTTAAATCCTCTTAGAGGACACCTTCCACTCTTGGAGTGACCAGTCAATCTAAAACTCATAGCAAGTCGAATACAACTATGAAGATGAACCTACCAACAGAATATTCATCCCCCTGTCCTCCAGAGTCGGCCTCACTCTCCGTGAGAAGGTTGAGCTCGTTCAACACCTCCTCGGCCTCATGGTCCACCTCTTCGCCTGTTCAATGTATGTGTTCATTTATTTCAGAACCATATTTTTTATATTAACAAAGTCTTTTGGAGCATTCAGAGACATTGGGCTTTTAACTGGCTGCATTGCATCTTTTTATGATGTTAATTAAGTATATAATTTATATGATATCCAAAAGTAAAAAATACATTATGAACATAAAAATTACGGATTTGTTTTGGTTATTATTGAGACAACATTATTAGAGAATTATAGATAATTTTGAAAAGAAAGAAAGAAAATAACTTTATGCAGGACATATTATATAGATACATACATAAGATACTACGAACTATTTAAAAACTAAAGTAATGTAAATTATAAAACTTTATTATAATTTCATATTGAATTTTAATCATTATTTTCTTGAATTATCCTATCTGTAATAATCACTAAATAAAAAATCCAATTTGACAGTTCTCATTACAACATATTTAGGGATTGAAACTTCCAAATCGTTAACCAATTTTATCCATGCAGGAACGGAGAAAGAATACAATTTCCTGCGGCCGGGCGGCCGGTCGTAAAAAGCGACAAATATAACCCACAGCCAGGTGGTAGGGTATTTGCTCGTCTTGATGGCTACCATCCTTGCTCTAGAGTATACCGCCATAACAACCTTGAGTGGTATTCCGGCACTGGTGGCTAGGTTCCAGTCTCCCTTAAGAGAGCAGCAGCGCTGCTGCTCTCTTAAGCAGCGCGCGTTACAAATGCGCATTTGTAACGACTTGTTACAAATTGTTGCAGGTTAAAAGTTGTTGCAGGTGGGCGATCTGTCTGTCTGTTGAACTCAAATAATAATTTTAAAATCATGAGAAATTGATTTAAAATTATACGACTTCGTAATCGTTTGATTTTTTTTTTGTGTCACATATATACCTCTCAAAAAGAAATAGAGCGCGAAAGTTTTGTCTCACATCGTCTTTCGCGTACCGCATGTGTTTGTCACGCACCACAATTAATATATTGATTTTTTTTATGATTTCACCCGTATAATATATATTTATTCAATCATTATTGTTTTCAATACATATATATATACAATTATGTAGTATTGTTTTAGTATAAATACATAAATAATGTAAGGTTTTGGAATAAATATGTATACAGTTTTTTCCTAAATCAAATTGAGCTAATGAACTGTAGTAGCACTAAAATTAAAAACAAGACGCCTTAGAATATAACTGTTTTTGGGAGTTCGTCATAGATTAATGACATAACAGAATTAATAAAGATTTCATGTTGTTTCGTTATTTGGAGGAAAATAATAATTGAAATATGTTTTATAACATTATATAATGAACCAGTAAAAAAAATATGTATATTATCAACTAAATAAAGTAATTATTATTGGCTTTCAGTTTTGTTGATTTCATTCAAAGTTGCCTTCTATAGACATTCGGGACAAATCGGGCTTTTTATTTTGTGATTATTATAGTTCTATAGACACGAGATTTCCGCCCATATTTTAAAAGTGGAAATAATTGTGAGCAGTTAATTAAGTTACAAATAGTAATACTAAAAACCCACAATTTTCTGTACACTCTTCACATATTGGTAGTCATTTTATTTTGACTTGGAAAGCTTAAATATACAAACAACACAAAATTACGACGAGTATGCCGGGTCGAGGTGGAAACTTTCGTCGATAAAACAGACACAAACCTGTTTTACCGACGGCATGGTGGCTCTGTTTGGCATCTAAGTCATCGATTTCGTCCATGTCCATCTCCTGATTGGCGAGGAACTCAAAGTTGGCGAAGACGGCGGCCGTCTCCTGCACTGAGAGGCCCTCTTCGTTGTATCCCCCGCCCGACACGCCGCTCTTGCGGGGCTCCTTACCACCTGGTACGTATACACAATAAAATAAAGATATAATAATAAAGAACACACTCACAAATTTCTTTTTTTTATTAATATGCAGATAAACACACACACACTGTCACTAAGAATCGGTATCTAAGTGGCCTCAAACGTGATTCACTAGTAGTGTAGCTAAGAAAAACCTAAACTTCTTTGTAGTGCGAAGGGTGTAACTAAATTAGGTTTCATGTAAAAGAAAGATGAATATATATTTAAAGTGTGCTAACCAGAGTTCTGTTGTGTATCTATCATAATACGGGGTTACTTTGACCTAGTACCACACAACACAAAACAGAAATCAATAAACTATTTTATAAAAGCCAAAAAATATTTTAGTTATTTAAAGGTTACGGGGCTCAATAGGCCTCGTGTCGCCACAATTGTAGTTTTAGTACAAGGTCTAAAACGCCCCGTACCTCAGGAATAAAAAGTACAGATAAATTCAGTGCCGCTGTAAACATGTTAAATATCATCAAACTAGCAAGTTACACCTTGTGTTATGGATTACAATGGACAACTCTGGGGCCGATCACAAATACACACGACCATAATAAATATTGGAAGTATACTTTACAAAATTTACCATACTAGAAATCGAAAACTAAAACTGTTTGATTCCAGTGAATTGGGCAGTCAAACACTTAAGACTACCTCAACCATAAAAGCTGTCGTTTTATTTCATTAGACAAAAGACATACAAGCTTATCATTATCATTCTAGCTTTAAATCCTGGTTGTATTAGAAATCTCCCCTTTAGAAATTAAGGTTCTCTTTCCTACTTTTTCTTCTCCACTTCGCATCGCAATCGGCATACCTTATTATGAGACCATGGACATGTATGTCATCCTTTATGATATCGAGTCAGCATTTCTTAGGCATGCTCTTTCTATTGGGACCTGGCATAGCTACTGGACCTTTGTTACCCAGATAAATAGCCAGTTTCCATAAAATAAATAAATAACTATCATTATACCTAAAATTGTCGACTTCCTATGGCGCAAATGTTAACATGTTATTATTTGTTCACTGAACTTAAATTTCCAGGAATCAATTTCGCCAGGTTTTTAAAGAAAGACCATTCTGATATTTACTCTGATCTGGATGTTACTGGAAAGGGCCTCTGAGTATAAATTATATCAATAATATAAATCATTGAATATAAATAATATCAATAACACAAGGAATAATTTAATTGGAAATCAAATTAACATTGGAAACAACATCTGTAAGTCAAAAATTTATCATACATATCATATTACCAAATTATAATTTGGTCGTTGTATAAAGCCATATTTGGCATATATCTAACAAACTGATTTTAGTAGTTACGTGAATTATCGATAATTATAAAATTGCAAATTGGAATAGGTATAGGAAGTCACAGATTACCGAATAGATTAAAAAAAACGATTTATTAATACAAAAAGAATTTTACGTTTCTTTACCTTTTTTATCTTGAAAATGTAAATCACCATGATAATGACAAAATAAAAAGTCGGATTTGACAGTTCTCATTGCAACATTTTTAGGGATTGAAACCCTCAAATTGTTAACCAAGTTAACCAATTATTACGAGAAATCAGTTTTGAATTATAATACTTTGTAATTGTTTGATTTATTTTAAGTTAATTACTTTTTGTGTCACAAAATCGATATAGAGTGCGACAGTTTTATCTCACATCGCCTTTCGCGTACCGCATGCATTTATCACGCACCATAATTGATCTATTGAAATTTTTATTAATTCACCTGTATAATATATATTTATTTAATCGTTTTTGTTTTCAATACATATATTTACAATTACGTATTATTTTATAATACGTATTTTTAGCATAAATACATAAATAATGTAAGGTTTTGGAATAAATGTGTATATAGTTTTATTCCTGAATTGAATTGAGTTAATGAACTGCAACAACCCTTTGGTAGCAACACTAACATTAAAAATAAGACGCCTTAGAAGATAACTGTTTTTGGGATTTCGCCATAGATTAATATGACATAACAGAATTAATAAAAATTTCATGTTATTTCGTTATTTGGAGGAAAATAATAATTGAAATATGTTTTATAACATTATATAATAAACCAGTAAACAAAATATACATATTTTGTTTACTTTGGTTTTATTTTATTTTTATTAGTTGATAATGTACACATTATCAACTAAATAAAGTAATTGTTATTGGCTTTCATTCAAAGTTACGTTCTATAGACATTATTAAGTGTCAAATCGGGCTTTTTATTTTGTGACTATTGTAACTTAATTATGGTTTATATTTAAAGTTTTCGATTATACATCAATCTCCAGGTCATGTCACTAAAATTTAAGGAAAAAAGTGTTGACAATCATAAGGTTGCCATGTGTTACTCTTCTAAAGAAATAAACTATTTATAGTGTTAAATTTGATGTAAATTATTTTAATACTGTTACAAAGTGAGTTCATCGGTATTTATGAAACTTCAAATGAGGCTTCTTAGAATGGCTCAACTAGTTATGCTTGTGTTAATTGAAATATGTATAGCTTTGTGCTTTTTTAATTATTTTTATATATAAAACCTTTTAAATCGTAAAAACTATCTGTCAAAGTTCTGCTAAGATTTAAACAACTAAATTAAATTAAAAACAATTCTATAAATTTCAAACTTACCATAGTCATATTTGCGAGCCATATGGTTCATGGTGTAGTCGCATCTGTCATGTTGTTGCTTGTCATAGTTTCTATAGTTAGGATTGTCTGTCTCTTCATTGTTCAACCCAAGCAGAGCCCGTACTCGGTTCGAACGCACATCCAGGATTGTGTCTGTGTATCCAATTTCCTGCAAACCAAGAATATATATTTGTTAATGTTACAGTATGTTTGTATATAATTCTTAATATGAGTATTTCTTTATATATAAAATCTATGTGATCTAATGTGTATGTCACTAAACTCCTCCCAAACTCCTGGACCACCAATTTTAATGAAAGTTTTTGTGTGTTTGAGCGGGTCCCCGGTTAGTTTAGATTCAAAATGGGACCCGGTGGGTGGCACTGCAATCGGATTCTAAATTTTATTATTTTAGGGCAGTCAATGTCTGCCTGGCCCACTAATTGCAATGCAATGAAATGAAAGCAAGTTACACTTGTACGGTAATATACAATGAACTACTCTGGGCCCGATCCCAGACACCCAGACCATAGTAAATAACGCAAAATTAATTTCCGAAATTCATCATGCCAGGAATCCAACTTGGAGCTTCTGCATTGTATTGAGGTAGGCCGGCAAAGACTTAACCTGCTCAACCACAGAGGCCGTCCAATTGTTTAATGTCTTAAGAAATTGAAGTTGATGCAGAAAATAGAGACATATTCGGAGGAAAACAAGCTTTGATTTTCAAACCTAACCTGTGTTTGCATGTAGCTTGTCTGTAATATCATAAAGATCTAAATATGCGTCTGTACATTGTAGCTATTTAAAAAAAACTACTTGGCCGATTACGATGCGGTTTTCGCTGATCGACAGCAAATTCTTAAGAATTAAAATTTGCGCAATTTTTTATCTTGGTAATCCTGCGGGAATTTTCCCAGGAACGGTTTGAGGTTTTCCGAGTGCATAAAAATTAACTTACTCCGATACAGTTTTGATTTAAACGATAGCTAACATTCCTTTGTAAATGCTGTGATACTCTATGTCCAGGAAATCCCGCGGGAATTCCAAGTCAAGCGCGGACGAAGTCACAGGCATATCCTAGTATAATATATAACATATTTTAGCCAAGAAATTGCGATCACATTTCAGACAAATCAGAAAAACCACAAAAGTTATGGGTCAGGGTTGCTCAAATGGAATATCGCGATCGACCAACGCTAGTTATTTTTGAGTCGATTTCGAGAAAAACTGCATAAGTAAGACCGCCAATTATTCTTGCCTTTTTATTTATTTATAGATAGATAGATAGATACCACTTTATTGTACACCGTTACAGAAAACCTTATAGCCTAAAAATGTTCTAAATGTGCACAATGCGCGGTCTTATCGCTAAGAAGCGATCTCTTCCAGACAACCCGTGACAGAATAAAACAGATTATATTGGTCAAAGGTGGTATACATAAATATTAGAGGATAAGCAGTTACTTACATATATTTTATTTATTTATTTGTAAGTTAAGTTTTTACCTGGTGAACCATAAGGAGTTATTTATCAATCTATTAGGCCAAAATAACTACCATATCACTTTTATTTTATCGTAATAACCTCCTAATAGCGGCGAAAGGCAGCTATATCAAAGAACACGCGGTACTTGTCACTTATAAATACTTATTTATATCTGCGCCACGATACACCCTGCCTACCTAGATGATAATCCTGCATCACACGTACTTGCAGCCTCTCAGAATTGATCCATTGAGTCTTAACAATATTGAGGTAGATTGCCAGCAGTTCAAGTTTGAGCACCCCTGTTATAGGTTATTATGATATGAATTATGGACATAGATAGAAAAAGTATAATTTCAACTTTGTTGTGTCAATATCATCCATATCATTTGATGTCATTTGTTGATAATATTTGTTTCTGTGTACTTTGAATTTAGCTGAAGAAGATGTAACTTTATTGTTTTAAACCAGAAAAGTGTAATAAAATCACCAAGGTTAAGGATGTAAATGTATACCTGTAAGTATTGCTTGATGAGCTGCCGGCCCTGTTTGAAGTGAGCGCGCTCCGCCGGCTCGGCGTCCGGCGCGGGCTCCTCCGGCGGCGGGCGCACATCGCCCTGCTGCAGCTCCACGCCGTACTTCAGCTTGTGGAACTTGGCACGCTCCTGCTTCAACGCATACTCCAACATCTTAATCCGCCTCACCAGATCATTCTTTAGGTTCTCTTGGCCCTTCCTCTCACCTTGGAGGAAAGCGATCCGCGCCTGTCCATCCAAAATACATTAAATATAGGAGCATAGTGATAAGCTACAGTCGGTGTCACATCTTATTCAGATTTAAAAATCCAAACTTAAAAAAGTAATACATTAGTCACCAAAATTTCCATATAAGAATAGTAATTCTGTATTCTGTAATTAAATTACATTGTGTTTAGAAAAACCAATTTCAATTTCGCAATGAAATCTAGAGGAATCTTTAGGAACTAACACAGGATAACAAAACGAATGAAAGAAAACAAGGGGTGATGCAATTACTAGTAAAATACATTTTTACATAGTTAGGACTTACTATTATTGTATGGGGTGAAGACAAAAATGTGAAGTCAACATTTTTAAGCAATCCTTACCTAGAAGGGAAGCTTGGCCAGTCTCGGGAATATTTGATTCCTTTAGTTTAATTACTAATCAAGATTTAAGGTCTAAAATATGCATACAATAAAGACAAAATCCCATTATACAACAAATTATTTCATCATATAGAATAGAAGACAAGCCTTATAAATTAAAAGGATAAATAGATAATAGCTTTTAGAGCCAGACATATTATATGAGTTTGAACACTTGTCCTTTACCAAAAACATCACCCAGCCAAGATTTGTTGAGATGGCTATGTGGTGTTTGAGAAGGGATAAAATAAAAAATAAACACAAAATAGGCATGTCGAAATAGAAAACAATTGCCTCTGGCAAATTAAGAGGGAGAATGTTAACATGGTATAAAAGACAAACAGATAGAGGAGTAAAGAATTTTAACATTAACATTGGTGGATATAATAGGAATAAAAGTAGACCAAAAGAGATATAAGACTATGTGATGGATGTTATCAAATGAAAGACAATTACAGAATAAATAGTGTAGAAGGTTAAGACTTGTAAGGACCAAAAAAATACTAGTGCTTAATAAATTTCTTAGAATACTAAAATCTATCAAATAAATAACTAAAATATGGAATTACGAATCAAATGGCTGCTACACAATTACAACAACAAATGCTCCACTATGTTTTTTTTTAGTTTATTAATTGGGCTTTAGCATTCAGTAAAAATGTAATTTTACTTCTATTTTATTTACAAATGGAGATATTAAGTTAAAATTCTTATAAGACCTTATTAACAACAACAATACACAGATGTAATAAAAATAACACAATTATTGTCTTGAATAGTATAAGGCATTAACAATGAGTGGCCTTATTGCTTAAAGCAATCTTAACAAACTATCAATTTGTATCCTATGTAAACTATCACAATACAACCAGCCAATTACATATGTAAATATGAAATTAATAGAATATACATTTTTTCTGTTTGGATTTTTGTATAGATTTACTTTCATTACATTTCATACACTAGTGGTCTAATTCATATTGAATAAGAGTAGGTTTGAAGGCTTCTTTAATAACCATAAAGAAGCTTCCAAACTCACTCTAACTAAATATGAATAATACTAATATTCTTTAGATCCAAAGATGAACATAAGTTACTTTGAAAATATACAAGCATTCTGAAGGAATTGTAACTTATGTAGGTTTCTAAATTAAAAAACTGTTTTTAACACAGACACTGGTTTGTGCATTGAAAACATATCAAATAACACTTATAATGTGGACTATATAATGACTAAACAATCCCTAATGTATTATTTGAAATCATGAAACCATTCCGATTTGCAATTGGTGAATTTATTTTTGGTACCCAGAGCCTGGTTATATTTAGTTTACCTCAAGTTTATTTCCTTCAATTCATCATTTTATTAAAATGTATTTATGGAGTCTAAGAGAAAAGAGGTTTATGATTTTTCCTACTGCATATTATATAAGACAGTATTAAAATAATATTAGTAAGCATGACAATGCTGATCATTGTAATTCATATTTCAGGACTTGCATGCATTTCTACTTAATGTTTTGTGTGTATTTTTATTTATAAGTTAAATATATAGTATTCTTTGAGAAATAAATGAATCTAAACCTAGAAACCAAGCCTTATCTATATATATCTCTAGTTCTTTAATAAGTAGCCAATTAGATTTATAAGTAGCCAATTAGATTTATAAGTAACAATTAGATTTATAAGTAACAATTAGATTTATAAGTAACAATTAGATTTATAAGTAACAATTAGATTTATAAGTAACAATTAGATTTATAAGTAACAATTAGATTTATAAGTAACAATTAGATTTATAAGTAACAATTAGATTTATAAGTAACAATTAGATTTATAAGTAACAATTAGATTTATAAGTAACAATTAGATTTATAAGTAACAATTAGATTTATAAGTAACAATTAGATTTATAAGTAACAATTAGATTTATAAGTAGCCAATTAGATTTATAAGTAACAATTAGATTTATAAGTAACAATTAGATTTATAAGTAACAATTAGATTTATAAGTAACAATTAGATTTATAAGTAACAATTAGATTTATAAGTAACAATTAGATTTATAAGTAACAATTAGATTTATAAGTAACAATTAGATTTATAAGTAACAATTAGATTTATAAGTAACAATTAGATTTATAAGTAACAATTAGATTTATAAGTAACAATTAGATTTATAAGTAACAATTAGATTTATAAGTAACAATTAGATTTATAAGTAACAATTAGATTTATAAGTAACAATTAGATTTATAAGTAACAATTAGATTTATAAGTAACAATTAGATAAATATGCCTATTTTACTTAAAGTCTAGTAAACTGATATTAGCTTATATTAGTTTAAGACCACCATAATAACAAACATTTTTGGAACTCAAGACACAATTGAGGGGTGTAGTTTCAAAACCCTCTGTAATGTATATATGACCTATAATTCATTTTAGTCGGTTTCAAAATTATACCCCTCAATTAATAAATTAAATGCTGTTGTTTCTAACCACTCTGTTATATCTTGTCTCTAACTTAAGGTGAGTTAGCAAACTATTGCAATGATTACTCGACACATTTACTTTTTACTTAAACAGTTATAAGTCTTATTATTAGTTTTCTATTAATATTAACCCATTTTCTTACACTTAACTGTGGGTTTTCCATATATGATAAAGTTTTTAACCTATCACTAAAGTAACATAACTATATGGTAGCCAAATAAGTTGTACAGCCTGTAGCTTGTCTTGCATACTAATAGAGCTGGACATAATCATAAACCTCATACTGTATACAACTTTAGGAGGGTTTAACATACTGTTACTTTATATTTTAATAATAAGATGATATTAAGAATACATATTACAATTCAGAAAATTTAATCTAACCTTATTCACTAATATTACTTATGTATTCCACCAATAACCTCTCAAGATTATAATACCAATAAATATAATATAGGATACCAGTTCTAAGTAATGTGTTCAATAGGCCAACTATATTACATTAGATTACTATACTGACCTATTATCCCAGGTAGACACCAGGCCTTTGATCCAATATTCTACTTTCCAAAACATTATGTGTATTTTATGACAGTAGATGAACACATTTCAAAGAAAATAACTGTGAATGATACTCAATTCATTTAACTCATTGTTTAAAAATAATTTTAATTTAAATAAATAAAGATATTTTAAAAAACAATAGATACAGAATATCAGTGTAGGTAATAAACAGTTTTTATTGAAATATTAGAAAGGGTTTTCATTCAGAATTCTAATAAGCAACATTCATAATCTAATTTAAAACGAATTTACTTGCATTAGGTGATCAATTCTGAGACATAGCACCATTAATTTAGTCCTGGCTGTCTTTTTAATTATCTATTTTTAAAACAGACTAGATTATACATGACTAAGAATAGATCTACAAGGAAAAACAACTGCAGAGGTAACAAGTACAGGATAAAACGATTTTGGAGTACTTTATAAGCCCTTGTTATTGTTAATAGTTATAATAAGATAGGAAAAAAATATTAGTACAATAAAAGACTAGTAATACCTACGTTCTAAACTAACGCGACGTGCAAGGTGTACAATATATGGATAGATATATGAATTCTAGATACGACAAGCAAGAAATTCTAGGTATATAAACAAAGAAATCACCTCAAACTCGGCCCTGTCCACCTCCCATTGTGATCTTTCCAATTCAAATCTCGCCCATTCGTGTTGAATAAAGTGTAAGATACCCGGTATTGAATACTGGACATTTTGGCTTGGTTCGTCATTTTGTTTGTTATTTACACTGACTCCGATTTGAGATCCCACTTGGCCTCCGTTGTGATGAGACACGGAGTTATCATCCATGGTTGTGGGGATTTTCATGACATGGCCACCATTACCGAACTTTACTTGTCACACACCGATATAACTAATAAGATGAACTATGCGAAATGAAATACTAACACATTATTAAAATTATATTTCAACTAACGTTCATATAGATGACACCATATAAATTAATTTTTATCGACGAATTCATGAATGACAAAAATTATTGCATGACGGAAAGAAAAGTCGTAACGACGTCCGTCCGCTACATTGCTTTTACTTTTTTTTCAATGTTGCTAGTCTAACGTTGTTAAACTTGTAATAACCCTATAATAGTCAGTCCTACAAATTAAAAATATATTCATTTATTGAAAACATTTCATTGACATAATCAATATTTATGGAAATTTTAATGAGGAGCGAATAATTTTTATTCTAATGGATTTGAATATATCGTGAAAAGTTGACTAGCTCCATTAAGGCATTATCGATAAGCTCTTATATGTTATCGATCGTTCATTTGCGTACTATCGATTAAAATATGACATAAGCTCCATACAAGTAATGTCGAAAGCAACCGATGCAAGACAAGGTAAGACAAGTGGATGAATAGTAGTAACATATAGGAACCGGCCATAAGAAGTTCAAAATATTTTGAAACAAAAAACAAACACTTTTTACCAGAAAAAGTTGCAACATACAATCTTAAACAAAAATTTAAAAGGTTTATTAAAAAATATTATGTTAAATTAATACACAAAAAATATATAAATGAAAGTATCATTAGGATAAACCACATTATTATTATTTGGGTTTATGGCTTGGCAACTAGGCCTTTAAGCCAGATCTTAGATTACAATGTAGTTTCTTTATTTTCTTATGCCTATGTGTAGCACAGCTGAACTGTAAGTTATCAGCTGGTGCCATTCAATGGAGTTCTTGTGACAACTCAAAAGGCCATATTTAACTATACAGTTCACGTTTCTCACAAAACACATAATTATTACTCAAAAACGATCAGATTTTAAAGTAATTTTGCATATTTTTAGAAAATAAAACTGCACAGCACAACATGTTTCAGTTCCCGCCAAAAACTCATCATAAATCATAGAGTATGTGCGTTATTATTAAACCACATACACTTGGAGCCAGCGAACGTTTGTTAGAAATTGGCGTAACGTCCAAGAGAGATCCACTACGGTATAAGGGGTGCTTAATGTAGCAATGGGTAACCAAACGATATTTGAAAACCTATCAATCAGCTTATTGTGGTTCAATAGCCAGCTAAAAAAACAATTTAATTGCTATTTGACTAATGGCAGAACGACTGCCAACGGCTAATGTATGAGCCATAAACTTGTCAGTTACGGTTTTATTCAATTACTATTAACCAGCTAGCAATATTCTAACGATGGCTGACGGGCAACTTATCAACTTACTAGAAATTGGTTTATTTGCAAACTAGCGAGTTTATAGACAACTTAATCATGAATTTATTAGGAACAACCACTATTAATCCTGTTTTTGCAATAGCTACCCAGCTTTAGGATAACGATTGTGCCTCACTTGGCTTAGCGTATTTATCACTGTATTTAACCAACATTTGAATGTATTAACAAATATTACGAACATGACATCTACAAATGGCCTAAATGAGCAAAGAACCCAAATATACAAACTATATTTATTTTTCACATTAACGTGAAACGGCACAATATGGACGTGTCACACGTGACCACATTGCATGGACATCCCTATTGTGGTCACTGTTGTACCAACATACCAATTAATATAAAGACCCAACTGCCAATCCACAAAATTAAAAAAAAACAAAAACATTGGTGTTTGGTCGTTGTTGGCGTCGTCGATAGTAAAAGTAATCTGTGGTTGTCGGCCACAAAGATAAAACTTAGGAATTTTTAGCGGGAACTGCAAGGAGATGTTGTGCTGTGCAGTTTTATTTTCTAAAAATGTGTAAAATTACTCTAAAATGAACAATAGTTGTAGGATATTGATAGTTTTTGAGTAGTAATTATGTGTTTTGTGAGAAATGTGAACTGTATAGTCAAATGTGCACTTTTGAGTTGTCAAAAGAACTCCGTCGATCGTCGAATGGCACCAGCTGATAACCTACAGTTCAGCTGTGCTACACATAGGCATAAGAAAATGAAGAAACTACATAGTCTAAGATCTGGCTTAAAGACCTAGCTGCCAAGCCATAAACCTAAATATATATTTATGATAAAACTTATATTTAAGTCGCCCGGTCGGCGTTTGTCGGCCATTTTGTTGTAGTTTTCTGGCTAAACGTGTTGTTTGACGAAATAAATGTGATAATTTGTAGTTAACTGAAGTGATTTTCACCTGAAAGTAAATATTTTGCCTTATATATTTATGAAGACCATTAATTTTAGTCATTACCCTTTAACTTTACAATTTAATCGCTAGCACACCGACACAAAATGTGACCACCGCGTCGGCGTCGGTATTAGTTGATTGCGATATCTTAGTAATTCAACTAATTTTTATTTTTAGCCATGTCACGCTACGGTGACTGCAAAATTTACGTTGGCGATTTGGGGAGTAACGCTAGCAAACCCGAACTTGAAGATGCTTTTTCATATTATGGTCCCTTGAGGAATGTTTGGGTGGCCAGAAACCCGCCAGGATTCGCATTTGTGGAATTTGAAGACCCGCGCGACGCCGAAGATGCCGTTAGTACAATATAACCTGCATACCACTTTAATCACATATGTATAAAATTAAAAAATTATATACATGCCAAATCTGTACATTGAAGCTATTTAAAAATTTTAGATTTCTGGTCTGTTTGTTTGGAATTCACGTATAAACTACTGGGCCGATTATGCGGTTTTCACTGATCGACAACAAATTTTAGTCTTGTGTTTTTTTAATAACCACTCAAAATTCATTTTAAATATCACATATAATAAATAAATTCACCTGTAACTATACCGCACTCCTGTGTTGGAATAAGCTACTTTTTAAGCACCCCAGCAACTTCAAATCGCTCCCAAAAAAAATGCCCATGAGATTCCTGGGATAAAAGCGCAGATTTTAAAATCTGCACTACTTACCATGAAGCCTAAGGCGGGCGCTCCGTTTTCTTTTGCTTCCGCCTTAGTCTTGTATAACCTATATTTAAAAAGTTCAGGTATGTTCATAATAAATAAATTTGGCCTATAACTACACCCCACCCCAAAACAGTTTTTCCAAAAACAATAGCACATTCTTTTCCAATGTTGCAGTGTTGTGTGTCCCGAGAATCTTGTGAAAATTTCAAATGAATTATGGATGAAATTGCAGGCATATCCTAGTATAGTTATAAATTTCTTCAGCTATTATAAATAACTATTTCTCAATCTGTTACCTATAAAAGGATATAGGTAGTTTTTATCCTACTATTTCCAAATTACCTTATTTTTGACAGCTTAATCACTGATCATTTTGCAATGTGTTACAGATTAGATATAAAAATTTACTTTACTAAAGAAACAGTTTCAATCAATTTAAAGCTTATATAAATTTTTTAAAACTATATTTTAATGGTTCTTAGTGTGATATTTTAGTTGACTTTTATATCTAATGTTTTGGCCACTTTTCAATAGCCATGATCATGGAAGACAAGGATGTCATATATCAATGAGTAAGGTTAAAGGTTTTATTTAGCCTACTACCAACTTGTTCATTTTAATTATTGTTTATGGTTGTTAGTTCCTCTATGGGAGCCTAATCTAATATACCTCCACTTTTTTTATTTTATTGAGTTCAGCAGACAGGTATATGACTCACTTAATATAAAGCGGTTACCGTCACCTATGAACATTTGCAATATCACAGGTGCTATAAATGCGCTGCTACTCTCTTAAGGGAGACTGGAACCTGGTCACTAATGCCAGAACACAACTCAAGGTTGTTATACTGGCATACTCTAGACCAGGGGTGGTAGCCATCCAGTCGGGTAAATACCCTACCACCTGGCTGTGGGCTGTTTTGTCGCTTTAATTGACAGGCCACCCAGCTGCAGGAAATTGTATTCTTTCTCCGTTCCTGCACGAATGAAACAGCTTCGCAACATGTTTTGGCTTGAAGAGAAGAAGTGGCACAAGAAACTTCAGTAACATACCTAGCTCTAATAATTTTATATAATATTAAAATTAAAATAGGTGGCAGGTGAAATTGTAAACCAAGTTGGTTTGTTTATGTTTATTTATTTATTTAACAAAACAAAATGATTTACAACTTATAAACCTCTGGGGTTTATATTAATGACTAGCCGATGCCCGCGACTTTGTCTGTGGTGTGCAGTTTGTTAACAATCCCACGGGAACTGTTTAATTTTTCAGGATTAAAAGTATCCTTTATGTTGACCAGGGACATAAGCTACCACCATGCAAAATTTCATTTAAATCCGTCCAGTAGTTACAGAGATTAGCTGGTACAAACAGAGAAACTAAAAATTTGAAAAAATCTAAATTAGTTCTATTTCACTTCTTACATCCCCCTGACTCGGTTTTTAGCATTTTTTCTCATTGTACAGAAATTTGACCTCTACAATTTTATTATATGTATAGATATGGATTTGTATTTCAGTGCATGTAGAAAGATCTCAGTGTCGTGAGGTCTAGCAGTTGTTTTGCTGGGTTTCGGTGTTGATAGTTTTGATGATCATAGCCCAAACAGGTGGTACTTGCCAACCAGCTTTTCTCTATTGAAATTTTGGTGTTTTTTTTATTTTAATAGCCTTACACATTATACTAGGTATAAAAAACTCCCCTTTTGTGAGGAGTCTAGTATATCAAATCTGATGTGGTTGGGTTTTTCTAGCATGTGTTCACTGATTGCTGACTTACACCTTGTGTGTTTCATGTTAGCAATGTGTTTTTATGCTTCAGTTTATTTGCCTGGAATAAAATAATGCGCTTAAAACCGTTAAAACATAAGTTTTGTTATATGTACTAATCATGAAAACTTAAAATATTAAAATTTGGATAATGACAATGACCATTTCTAATTTCAAAAATAGTATAATCAATATTTTGAAAAAACAATTAAATGCCCTGAAAAGCCACAGGACAGTACAAGTGGTTACCCTTAGCCCATAAATACCTTCAACTGTAATTCAAAGCTCGCCATTGATATACTGCAGTGAGTGACAGCTAAGTGCAACAACTCCATGAATGTTAAAAGTTAAGATGTATTGAACATACAACTCATCAAGTGTGACACCAAAATACTACATGTCACTTGTTGTTAAGGCTGGGTCTGTGACCAGACCATGAGGGGGGAGTTCATACATAACCTTCCTTGTTGGAACTCTGTTTACTGACTTCGATAGTTACATTGTACTCTGTTTAGATTTTGGAATAACTGCAGGAAGAAGTTCTATCCACAGCTTGTTTACATGGGGCAAAAAGGATTACATATGAATTTATTTCATTATTTTTTTATTTTACTTACTGGAGTACAGCTGACAGGTTCACAGCCCAACTGTGATGGAAAGTGGTTACCATCACCTATGAACATTTGCAACAGTAAAGGTGCTGCCGGACTTGTAGATGAGACTGGAACCTGGCCATTCATTCCGGAACACAACTCAAAACTGTTATGGCGGCATGCTCTAGACCAGGGGTGGTAGTCCCTGTGATAGTTGTGGGAACCAGAGCTGATAGCACCACAATTAATATGTATGATTTCCTTTTGTGTTTATATTCTCTAAAGATGTACAAGTTACCTGTCACAATTTAAAAAAGATTGAGTCAGATATTATATTGATGTGTGCCAAGTATTCACAAAATATAGATGAAAGGCCTAGTCAGTCACCAGTGAGTGGTTTGATAATAAATAGGTTTAGTAGCAATATCTCAACAGGTTTGTAAATCATTCCTTTGTACAGGTCATAAAAAGCAGAGAACCAACAACTCTGCTTCACATAAGGAGTTTTAGACTATGTGTATTTTCTGGCTTATTAAAACTTTAAACTGTTAGACTTTTCAAAAAGTCAAGTGGGTATTAGGCTCAACAAAGTCAAAGATTAATTCAGTACACCACATATTGTTGAATGATGGCCTTCACACTAAAATCCTGTATTCTGACAGGAATTACTTGGCTCTATTGAGTATCCTAAGGCTTTTGATGTGATATTTATTTTGCTCTCCAAGTCTTCATAACAGCATTTATGAACAGTCTAAAACTTGTGCCTATGTTGTCATCTGTATAACAGATATATAAAAGAGTTTCTGTTCTGTGGAATTTCATTGATTTCCAAGATGAACAGTGTAGGTGATAGCATCGACCCTTGGGGTACGCCAGTCTCTTAGCAAGTATTGTTAAAGTTTTTTAATAGTCTCATAGCTATAAACATGGAAATCAACTTGAGACTACACAGATATTTGCAATGTTCACCTAAACTGACTGCCTTATGTTTCTCCCTTATAACAACAACAACTGCTCTGTAGTGGTAGTCATCTATAAGCTGGTTTTCCTCTAGGTGTGAGTAATGCATATATATCATCTTGGACACTAAGGAAACTATTGTAATAGACTCTTAACAGGATAGGGCTGCATGTTCCCTGTTAATAGACAGTATGGACTAAGGTTACCTTTCATGAAGCTGATATAATACTGGTAGATTAGGAAAGTAAGAATTGACTCCTTAGTTGACTTCACCGACTTGTAGCTTACAACTTAAGAGCAATTGTTGGAATATTATCCATGCAGGTTTCCAATTGTCGGGACTAGAACTTGACACGAAGAGGCCACAGTAAAGAATTAGGTCTGTTCAATCGGTTGATAGGGAAGACTTACAATAATAATGTCCATCAACTTTGTCTTGGTTATGAATTTCTTACTGAAACTTCATCTTCACTTCTAATAGACACAGCATTTGGAAGTATAAAGAGCAGCCATACGTCACTTTGATTATAAAATAACTAATATGACATGTTTCTAGGCAAATAAATGAAATTGGAATTGTTTGAACAGATTCGCGGCCTGGATGGTCGTACAATATGCGGTAGACGTGCCCGCGTAGAGATGTCGAACGGTGGGCGCACGTACGGCGGGCGCGGCGGCCCCCCGCCGCGGTCGCGCATGCCGCCGCGTCCCTACGACGACCGCTGCTACGACTGCGGTGACAGGGGCCACTATGCCCGAGACTGCACTCGGCGCCGCAGACGCAGGTATTTGCCACAATCATGTTGAAGCTGATTGACAAATGTGAAACAATACCTCAAGGTGTGGAATCTTTATTCTTAAAATATATTATAATCGTGCACTCTATGCAGCAATGTGATATTTTTTAATTCTAATTACTGAATATTATATTTTATACACAAAGATTCCACTACATTGTTTGGGACTCACATATACCAATGATAACTATGTTATAGGTTATCATTGGCCTGTGCGCCGAGAATGAACTCGTCCGTGTCTGCACTACTTATTGTCTGCGCTACGTAGCGTTCACTTCGCGGCGTGTACTACGATATTTGGCCGCATCGGTAACTTCGCCTCGCGAACTGCGTAGCTACAGCCTACGTGCTACTGCGTAGCTTCGACCTACGTGCTACGTGCACTCGCCACTTTTCGAGAACGTCATTGAAAATATTGTTCGTTCTGCGCGTCGCTTCGCGTCGCACTTCTATCGTAATCACTGCACGCATCCAGTGAGTTATCTATAATTGTGTTCAAGGAGACCTATTAACTCAGTATTACCCCATAAAAATATTCAGGAAGGTCTTTATTTGCGTTTGACGGTCCTTCTCCCAAGGGGTACTGTTTCGTAGTTCACATTATTGCGTAAAATGAACAGCACGACAAGATAGAGGTTAATTAAAAGAACAGCAGCAGTAGACTACAGATGTAATGGAATCGTCATTCTTTATTTATTACACATTGTTTTGCATAGTTGAAATAACTAAACAGAGTGCAGCATAGTATGTGAGCTCTTTACAGGTAATGTTGGTCTGATCATTACAACACTTCTTCCATTGACTAAAATAATCAATTTATTTACGACATATTTTTAAGAAATTAATGGGTAAAAATATGAAAATAGTTATTATAGTTGATAATAAAGTCTATCGACATTTTTAGTTTTGTCAGGGGAAAGTTTTACTATACAACTAAATATTGAACCTTAAGTACATGCCGGGTTGTTGTGTGTTTTGGTTATGCCTTTACCTTACCGTTGGTAAAAAATTGACATTCCTAATATAGAGTTATGACAAAATTTTAACCAGCCAATGAGGCAAATCAATGTATAGTAAGATTAGAAGTCTGGTAATAAACTTCATATAAATAACTAGGATATGCCCACGAGCACGACTTCGTCCACGCGTGACTTGAAATCCCCGTGAGATTCCCGGGATAAAAAATATCGCACATTTTATTACATAAAATTGCTTTCGATTAGTGAAAAAAATCACATTGGAATTCGATTTTTTTAATCTGTCCATTTTAAACCATTCCCAGAAAAATTTCCGCGGGATTCCCAGGATAAAAAGTAACGCAAATTTTAAGTCTAAGAATTTGCTATCGATTAGCGAAAACTGCATCGAAATCGGCCCATTAGTTTTTACGTGAATCCCGAACAAATAGACAATCTTGTTCTCCATCGTTTATATAGGGTATTCCAGTCGTTTTTTGAAGGAAACTGTAGAATCGTGATTAGAAACTAGTTGAAACGAAAAAGCGACACCAAAAAGAGATAAACACAAATATATAGGACTAATTCTGCGAGAGAATGAGATACTAGTTTTACATTGTGCAGCAAAGATTAGAGACTCAATATCGAGTCGATGATTAAACATAGGTCCAATTTGAACCGAAATAAAACTGATAATAATATTTTTTAGACTAAAACAGTGAAAAATTTAAAATGATACTTAAAAGTTTATTGTAAATTATAATATGTTGACAGATGTAGGCTAAAGAAATTATATTTATATTAATAAAAGTTAGAGAAGAATTATCTGTGAGTATATTCTCTTTAAGTTTCACTTCTACTGTGTGTAAACTGCACACACAAACACACTCAATTTGTTTTTAAATAGCTTCAATGTACAAGCACGGCATTTTTAGAATTTTATAATATTATACATATATATCAATTTTCTACCAATGGTAACGCTGATATTAGACAGATCAACCAAATTGAACGAATTTGGTTGAAAAGCACAGAACAAAAAGGACAATTGTATATGTTGACAATAATGATACAAGTTTGTTTGGTTGCTTCATCCAAATTGAATCATCTAATATCAGCTTAAGATTAGATAACATCTGGAAACCCGGCACTGGTCAATGGAGGAGAGTGTGGAAACATGTCGTTTTTGTATTAATACTGTGTATATCCTTTGGCAGCCGATCGCGCTCGAGGCGCCGCTCGCGGTCACGCTCCCCGCGCTCCGGGTCCCGCTCCCGCAGCCGAAGCCGCAGCCGCTCCCGCTCCAAGGCCCGCTCCCCGTCGCGCTCGAGGTCTCGCTCGCCATCCAAAGACTCGAAGAAGTCCAATTAGATTTAACATGCATTATTACATTATGATTTAATTATTAATTTAAGTAATTTCACAGCAGAATTGTGACGTAAGTCGTTTGCCGCCGATGTTTCATTCACAAGAATCATCATTCCTGTCTGTATTTTTAAGTTACGACTAGAAGAGTATCGTAATCAATAAATGAAATTTTATGACAAGTAAATTGTTGTTTTTTTTCTATCGTGTCACTAGTTGGGGATTTGGTGCGAGTTAGTTTTATATCTTAGTACTCATTCTGTTACTAAACCAATGGTACAGAAATAATGTTAGGTACTTGTATGGATTTTGTCAAATATTAATACTGGTTAAGTATTAATATCAGCGATTAGATAAGATTTGAAGCAATCTGGCGAGAGAGAATCGTGCCAGTGCGAATCAGGATTCATTCGACTGGTCAAATATCCGTACTTCTTGCTTCATATTCCGCAAGATATCGTCTGTAAACTTTATAAATTATTTTTCTTCCCGAACTTAGAACAGTTTTATTTATTTTTTTACACTTCACGTATTACAAGCACTGTTAATATGAAACAAAAGAAATACTATGAACACCTGTACCTCTGTTTACATATGTCGGAGCAGAATCACAGACTAGTTAGAAATGTTGCTAGTAGAAAGACAAGACATTTAACGCCAGGTGGGTAAAATTCATATTAAATCAAGATTCATTCAATATTGAACCGAGATTGTGTAAAGAATACCAAATCGTCAAAAGCTACGCTTCCTATTCGATTCGATTGCCAATTTGAGTTGTAGACTTGGGGCCCAGGAGCAGGAAGTGCGGTAGCAGCGGCATCCTGATCGCAATAACCAATAAACTAGTCCTCTGATGTCGGCACTCATGCAGAGGGCCGAATAGCTTTTTGTTGTAAATTACTAACGTAGATTTTTAAACTATAGTAACTATATTTCACTCACAAAAGATCAGCGGGAATAGATTGAGTATAAGACTTAAGAAAGTTGATTAAAAAAATCAACGTCAGAGGGAAGAAAATTAAGTACCTTTAAACTATTTACAAATTAACCACGCATGTAAAATTGTAAACCCAGATTTAGCAAAAACTTGCAATGTCTTTGATTATAACAATAACTGGCGAGAAGAAACTAGTAAGCTATAGAAATAAAATAGAAAGGATTGGCAATAAAATACATTTTCTTTTTATAGTTGTTTATTAACACTTATTAAAACATTCTACAATTACAATGTTTTATAAAAATGGCGATTGTTTGTTTATCACTTATGCATTCGGATTTATCATTAAAATTCTCTTTCTGAATGAGAGGTAGTCACAGCAGTTACAGGCGATGATAAACACTAATTAACAAATAATTCAAATTGACAACATATATAGTAATACCCCATGCGTTACCGTACTACAACGGAGCAGAACGTTTTATACAAAATGCAGTATTTTATAATCTCCGGCATGTGTCTTGAACGGTCACTCGCCTACGCATAGTGAAATTTCGAATCTTTCGAAGAATGAGGTATTATCTCTTTCCAGTAAAGGCACAATAAAATAAAAATATCGATGACGTTTTATACGCGAGTCTTGCTAGGGTGAATATCTTGATTAGGTACAGCTCTTCAGGCCGTTTCGATCGGTATGATAACGCTCTATCACTGAATATCAGCGTGGAACAATTAGCTTTTTGCTAATCGTGTTTCGTGCAATAAGTGAGAGTTCCAATGATCTATTTGCATCTCCCCCTATTCTAATCTCATCCTTTCCAAGCATTTATTTTCCTTTTGACAGCTCGATGAGGGATCAATTAGTAATCTCCTAATGCGTTACCGACTCGATTTATTTACGTATAGTGTTGATGGTATGGTGACAGTCTGGTGCATTACATATTTACATGACTCACATAGAACACCACTATTACGTCACCCACAATAATAAAGTACGACAATTATACCATTTGTTTCATGTGGGTTTACTTTCAAGAAATATGTATGTATTTTACGTGCAAACATCAAAAGTAAAATAAAGCCTTGGAAACAGTATAAAAGTCGGCAAAGTGTTGGCCTTGCCCCTGGTGTTGCAAACACACGTAGGAGACGGTAACCACTTTCCATAAGCTGGACCGTCTGCCCGTTTGCATTAGCTTCATAGTAAATAAAAATGACGATAAATCATATCACATTGACTACACTCAATGCGCAAAGCGATCCCTACTAATTCTGCTGACCGCTCAACATCCGTGCCGGGAAATATAGCTAAGGTTATAACCGCCAAGGCAAGAATTAAAATAGTTTTTGCTAACCATACTTGGCAGGCATGGCAAGCCCTAACTTTTACTATTATGTTTTATTGCATCGTTCCGCTGCTTTCACTAACATTTTTTGAGCACCTGTATCAACGTCAATAACTGCTGTGCCTATCTAGAAACATTACACGTGTACATTCTCAAAATGTGTCACGATCTGAAAAGCTAGCCCTTTAATCCCTTTATAGCTATTTCAAATATTTTAAAATAGATAAATGTCAAATAGCTTCCTAGATTTGCCTTTTTAAAATACTCATGTATACTTTGTTTTTCTTACGAGATAAATGTTTGGATAAAATTATAGTTAAATTGTGTATTTAGATGATTAATATAAAATATTATCTACTTTAATATCTAACATTAGATGTGCCTGAAATTGACTAACACATTTAAACAAGATCAAATAGTGTAATTAATTGCAAAAATCGTGTATGTATTGTACAAAAAATATCTTATAAGGAAAAACAATGATAATTAAGGGGTTACCTTAACGAAGTTCATCTCGCCCAGCATAACTATATTTTTGAAGATTTAAATTGAAACAATTTACTCACGACAAATCCGTATTAGGGGCTATCTACAAATTACGTCACACGAATTTCATGATTTTTGACCTCTTCCAACCCATTATCAGACTTGGTCGACCCTCTCTCCCACTTGAACTGTGACGTAATTTATGATGGCACCTTACATGAATCTCAACAAAAAAAATATGTAAATGTTTAAAAAAAAAAATTTAGAAATGTCAATGTCAATATATAATAGAAATATCGATAAGTTTTTGAGATTTTTATGTATGAAACCTTTGAATCAAAATTATTTTTTTTGGAAACATCGTTGTTTTATTGTTGTACGGATTGACGTAAGCAAATTCTGTGAATTTACATGTATCGTTAAAAACGGAATGCATTAGCGAGATAGTGAACTCAATTTAGGCAGCTCCAAATAAAAGCACTAAAAGGTACAAACTTGTGCCCAGTTTATATAAGATTCTGATATCTGCGCACAACTGATATTAAAAGAAAACCATTCAACTGAATAACTATACATTGTTGAACAATAGAAAGCGTAAAACGAAGATGAGGTAAAAGATTGCATAATAATGGCCTCTGCTATAATCTGGGACAATGTTAAGAGTTAGTGACTGTGCCATGCAGATGTAGGCAAATGGTTTACGTGATGCGTTATTTGAGCTACGACATTGCTAATGACGTTAAACATTGACAGATAACTCGTATATATACGGTAATGTAGCTAGTCGTTAACGTGTTATTTTTTTCACGCTATAAGTTGCATTTGGACTCGGTCATTAACAATAACCCAGGGGCTCAATTCTGCTATTACTATCTCATCATAATCGCTGGACACTATCGTCTAAGTCGTAGATTTACCTCATTTCGGTATGCTAGTAATTCCAAATGCGTGACTGGAACACCACTCTATATTTATAAACGAAAATTCTCGAAATATATGTTTAAAATTTTGATACCTTTTCAATATTAATTTCGGTTAACGCCATTTCTGCTAGTGATAATACCGATTTTGTCTACTATTATTCCACCCCGAGTATATCGTGAAGATATTGTGGATATAGTATGTAATCGTACTTTGAATATCTTTGATATTGAAGTAGCAGAATTGGGCCCTGTTGTAGCAGAGACGTAAGATATAAAAAGATGGGCCCAGGGCTTGGACACTTGTATATGTAAAACGTTTCAAATTTATCAAAGTGAAAACGTGTAATGTTTCACTACAACACCGAAGACTGCATAAGTTCACGATTAAAAACCACCCTTGAGATCATTACATGATATCCACCTTACTGCGCAATTATAACCAAATATAGCAAAAATCTCCTTAATTACTTGCACGATTAATTAATATGTTTTATATTGAAGTATAAATACAAAAATAAATTGACTTCAATAATCTCACTTACGGCTAAAAGTATTATTAATGTTCGGTGTTAACATTATAAGTATCTATACAATCTGGCAACATTAATTTTGCTGGCGGTATTTTTTTGGAATTAAATTCTCAATCGTTCATTTCTGACAACCCACATAATATATTAATGGCAAATATGTTTGACAATCCACGCAGATAGTGGCGCCACCTGTATACTCACAGCAAAATTAATAGCTAGAGAAAACTATACTCGTCTCACGAAATAAATCCCGCAGACGCGGCGTTACGGTCGCGAAATGGAATGTTAGAAAGATAAAATAATTTTAGAAAGATTCCGATTTAATAGTATTAGTAAATAGAATAATAATTTAATGTAACATTTACATTAAAATACTTGATAAAAGCAACAGAACGTGGCTGTGTTGATCTGTATAATTAGTTCCATTTTTCGCCGCGGGATTTCTTTCGTGAGACCTACTCTAGCTTTTTTTCATAAATATAGTCGTTCATAATACGTAACACATACGTTATACACATACCTATGTTAATATTGCCATAGGCTGCATGAATGCATCACTTTATTTGTGACTAGTATGACCATAATTATTGTAGTCTTGGTTTTACGAAGACATCTTCGCGGTAAAGCTATATAACAGCGCCATTTTGGTTCTATCTTTGAACAATAATTTATGATTGTGTGCGTGTTAAATAAGAGTGCGTCGTACACACAGGTAGTGTGCGTGCTTGTTTTTATCTATGGTTATTATATTTTTCCGACGACATGCAATGTGTTACAATTTTCTTTTGCTGTTATTTTACACTATGGTATGCCATCATATCAAATTTTATTAAAATTCACTTATTATAATGTTCCCCGCATTATTTAGTGTATTATACGGTAAAAATTGTCTTTCATTATGTATAAAAAGTATAAAAAAATCTTTTTTGGACCTTAATATTTGGGATGTATTTTATATACATATATTCCATGAATACGGTTACAGAACAAGCAAACGAATGTATACAAAGGCTAGCGGTTTTAGGAAACAACCAAGAGGTATGAGTTCGATAATATCGAAGAATGCTAAAACTTCAATTATAACTTGCAGAACAAACTGCCGCACTCAGAAAGTTTAAAGGATGATTTGCTTAAGAGCATACTCACTGTACTTTTACACTGAAATAAATTGCATTGCATTTTCACGTGCATCAAAGAGAGAAAGATAGTGCAGAGTCTTCAAGATTAAAATAGCTTAAGAGATATTCTATTGCCCACACTCAATATTAACGGAAAACAAGATATGACCCTACTCTGAATGCTACGAGGAATTTATTTGAAAATAAAATCTAGTGGAGTTATATAAATTATTGGGAAGCGACTTTTAAGCTTGGGGTTTATTTTATTCAATACTTTCATTTTTTAAATTACAAATGTTAATTGGACTTTTTTGGTATTATGAAGATTAATGTCTAATTCGACCAAATAATAGCCCTTGTTCGCTTGTCTCTGTCCTAAATATATCTTACCCCCCTTCAAGTATAATTTGAGTACTCTCTTCAAATTTTCAGTATTCAGTCGTACCTTTTTCACTCATACATATGTTACTTTTTACCAATTGAATATTAAACATTTCGTTCAGATTCATCGCCCAACATTATTTACAAATCAATGGCACAATTTTACATGCATTTCATCAAAATTAGTTAATACTCTTTGATATTACAAATTAATATTAACATAATAGAATCGTTATTATTCTTTAAACACTATCCTTTTTCGATAACATGAAGGGTTTTTTTACTAAAATTATCTTTAAATAAAATTATAAAATACAAACATACTGTATAATAAATGCTATTTTTATAAATAAATAATTCTAACACGCGGCGTCTTAATCGCTTTCGATAAGAGTGCGACCGCGACGACAATATATGTTTGTGTGAGCGAAAGAGATAAGTGTAATTCTAGCCAAACTAATGGCCGCCCTAGTTGAATGACTTTCCTCGCAACTCAACTCGAAATTGTGACGGTATGGGCCGATTTTTCAATCATCAGTTAACAGTTATGTTCTACTAATTGCACTTGCAGTAATAGCAATTTTTGGGTTCTTTACTTTTGAAATGGCATCCCAAGGCGTTAATCTACATTCAAATTTAAAAGTTTCTATTCAAAATAAGTTCCACTGGAGCACAGTTTTTGAAGGTCACATATGTAAGTCAAAATTTAAATTTACTTCCTATTCTATGTACACCGCTTCGCAACGTGTTTAAAGAAGAAGAAGCGGCAAGAAACTCCCCAGCAATACGTCTAGCAAAAAAAGATTTTATCATCATGATTATTTATATATTATATCAGGCTCTTGTTTTTAAATATACATATACATAATCCTGTTTTTTTTTCTTGGTCTTTAGATAGTCTGAAAAGTTATATAACATGGACATGTTGTTTAGATATCTAAAACTATGTTTATTGCGTTTTTTTCGAAGTCGCCATTTTGTAAGTACTGCCTTTGCTGTAAGGAGGGCAGAGTTAGCCATCGACTAAATTATAACCACACTAACCCCGTGGATATATTTTTTCTACTTTATTCGTTTAGCGCTAATGCCACTTGTCTACACGACCTGAATATTAAACTGATAAAATTCAACTGATTTATTTACGCAACTGTATTTTTTTCATATTGTATTTAATATTATGTACAGATAAATTAGCCACAAGATGTTTTTACGTTTGCAGTAGTATTTGTATAATTACTGGACTTCTAAAATTGAAATTTCCTTACAAGTTCGTATTAAAAATTATGTTTAATATTATTATTTATTATTTTAATATCGTTTAATATTATTCGTTTCATATTAAGTACCCGCCTATAAAAATATATAAAAAGTATTAGTTTACTTATTTTTGTGCTGACGGTACACTACTACAAACGCAAAAGCGTCTCGAAGCTAATTTACTTGTATAACTTTTCTCCTGTGATTGAACAATCGGCTCTAAGTCGATTTTTCTTATAAATAAAAGGTTGGTTAAAAGTCTAGTTGTGTTTCTCTATATCAAAACGCAACAGACGATTAATTTGTGGTCCCCTCTAGACATATAGGATTTAAAGCCTTTTTAACAATTTGGGAAATTGTTACTCTTGTATGTTTTCTTTCAAGTAATAATGAGACAAGGAATTTATAAAGAAATCCTCAGTCATCTTAAGGTTTCAAGTTCATTGCCTGTTTCAAATTTATTATATATACATCAAAATACATCTGCTGTCACGGCGGCCATGTTGACAACAAGATGGCCGCTGCGACGCCTAACGCTTTTAAGAGTCCGAGCAGCAAATTGTGACACAGGCTATCTATCTTATCTCCATATGGCCATACCTATATGTGTCATATAAACTTATAATACAAGTGTTACAACTTGGGTTTGGTTAAAGAATAGGGTAGTTGAGAGTCAAGTAAACTTAATAAAACTACGTTTTAAATTTTTGAATGAAATGAACAAGTTGGCGGTAGGCTAAATAAAACTTTAACAATACTCGTTGACACTTGACATCTTTGTCTTCCGTGATCACGGCTACTGAAAAGTGGCCGAAATGTCGGAATAATAAAAGCCAAATAAATTACCGCGCGTAAAACCGTTAAAACGTAGTTTTATTATGTATACTAGTCGTTAAGAAAATATTATATCTAGTTAAGTTTTTCGGATTAAATTATACGTTGCACACAACTCGCTGGCCAGACTCTTAAAGGACAGTATTATTATGACAGCGAAAATGTACAAAAGACTACAGACTAAACAATTATTTATATTTAATAGGTTGCTTATAGTGTTTAAATATTTAAAAAAACACACAACTTATTACTACGAAGTAAATTTGTGAATGTAACAACGCGGGGTATGAAAATATAGTAAAAAATCATTATTACTATATACAGACATTGATCACATATAAAAATCTTAATTAATATTAAACATATATCAGAATTAATTATACATCTAATGTAATATATATTATTATCGCCAAATTTCCGCATTTTTAGACACGCCTACTCAATAGTCTTAAAGTAAAATTCATTTCAAGGCAAATACATATAACATTTCCTTTATTATATAACCAAATATCCATAAATCTTCCGACTTGAGAATATTAAAATATCGTTTATGATCATATAATCACATTTCGAGCCCTTGCCGCCATTTTATCGTAAGCGACATCTGGGCCTAAGTGTATTTATTGTTGCAAAAGGCATTTTAAAAAATTATTTTGTTTTGAGAATTTCAGTTTTAATTAGATTAGATTCTACTGAATCAAAAACTGAAAATCCTAAAACAAAATAATAGTTTAAAATACTTTTTGCAGCAAAAAAATATACTTAGGCCCAAATGTCGTTTACGATTTTATCTTATGACCGGTTCCTATATCTTACGATTCAATCACTCTCTTTAGCATCGGTGGAAATTTGACATTACTTATATGGAGCTTATGTCATAATTTAACCACTCGTAAGGCATACGAACCTTTAGGAAGATATATAGGAACTTGCTATTGAACATAAGCAATTTGTAGAATTAGGCCTTTAAGAAATTGCTCCTGGTTAAAACAAGACGTAATAGAAATGATGATAAAGACCAAGCATCGTGTAATAAGTAGATATTGACAGCATTTACGAATATTTCTAATATTTTATATTATATTACTATGTACACAAGCTTAGATATTTTAGTAAAACTTTCTTCACAGTCTCCTGAACAATCGCTTCGTAAACATTTCACGACAACTCACAAAGGCCCCTTTAAAGGCAATTCTGCCGTACATTTATTCATCGTCTTGCCAAAATTCATTATCACATTGAATTTATATCAGCACACCAAATACTTATCGCCAAAGTGACTATTTAGCATACTGTTAAATGTCAATCTACGTACAGAATATTGTTCATCACGCTGAATACTTACGATCAGAACATTCACCATCAAAACAGTTTATATTGTTTTATCACCATACCAAATACTTATCACCAAATCGACTATATAGCATCCTGCTCAATTTCAATCTACATACAGAATATTGTTCGTCATGCTGAATACTCATGATCAGAACATTCACCATCAAAACAGTTTATATTGTTTTATCACCATACCAAATACTTATCACCAAATCGACTATATAGCATCCTGCTCAATTTCAATCTACATACAGAATATTGTTCGTCATGCTGAATACTCATGATCAGAACATTCACCATCAAAACAGTTTATATTGTTTTATCACCATACCAAATACTTATCACCAAATCGACTATATAGCATCCTGCTCAATTTCAATCTACATACAGAATATTGTTCGTCATGCTGAATACTCATGATCAGAACATTCACCATCAAAACAGTTTATATTGTTTTATCACCATACCAAATACTTATCACCAAATCGACTATATAGCATCCTGCTCAATTTCAATCTACATACAGAATATTGTTCGTCATGCTGAATACTCATGATCAGAACATTCACCATCAAAACAGTTTATATTGTTTTATCGCCATACCAAATACTTATCATCAAAACGACTATATAGCATCCTGCTAAATTTCAATCTACATACAGAATATTGTTCGTCATGCTGAATATTCACGATCAGAACATTCACCATCAAAACGGTTTATATTTTTTTATCACCATACCAAATACTTATCACCAAATCGACTATATAGCATCCTGCTCAATTTCAATCTACATACAGAATATTGTTCGTCATGCTGAATACTCATGATCAGAACATTCACCATCAAAACAGTTTATATTGTTTTATCGCCATACCAAATACTTATCATCAAAACGACTATATAGCATCCTGCTAAATTTCAATCTACATACAGAATATTGTTCGTCATGCTGAATATTCATGATCAGAACATTCACCATCAAAACGGTTTATATTTTTTTATCACCATACCAAATACTTATCACCAAAACGACTATATAGCATCCTGCTAAATAAATGTCAATCTACATACTTAATATTGTTCATCATGCTGAATAATCATGATCAGAACATTCACCATCAAAACAGTTTATATTGTTTTATCACCATACCAAATACTCATAGCCCATTCGACTATTTAGTAAACTGTTAAATGTCAATCTACATACAGAATATTGTTCATCATGCTGAATACTCACGATCAGAACATTCACCATCAAAACGGTTTATATTGTTTTATCACCATACCAAATAATTTCATTTATTCACCTTTTTTATCACTGCCAAAATGCATAGTACAATGAGATATTTATCACGGCCAACTCGTTATTTATGATTTAATATACATATTCATCACCGAAATTGAATATTTGTTATGTCGAATATATTTGCTTGACTAATGTCAAAAACAATTCGATTTTTCGGCCATCATGTTATCCAAAAAAACTAACCATGTTAAATTAGTAACCAACAAACCATTCTCTTGCATATTGTAAAGTAAACATGTGCACAAACATTGGGTGCATTGTTATTCAAAATATGACTATCACACTTATATCACATTATGCATAACTATTAGGGGGACCGAAAAGTAATATCGTTTTCTTACGTTAAATTCAAACACAATTTTTAACGTGTTTTTATTTTTAATCAATAATATAATTACCCTCATTATCAACAACCTTTTGCCATCTAGCATGCAAATTTTCAACGCCGGATCTGTAAAAATCAATTGGTTTTTTAAGCAAAATGTGTAAAGATGGCATTTTGGGTATCATCCATCCAATTTACAAATCTTTTGCCACTTAGAAAGTGTTGAAGCGTTCTGAATTAATGAAAATACGATGGTGCAACATCGGGAGAGTATGGTGAGTGAGGCAGTACCTGCCACCCCAAATTATTTTTTTCTGGGTTCGTCTTACACAGTGCGGTCTTTCATTAGAGTGTTGCGGAATAACGCCTTTGTGGGAGGTACTGCCTCACCCACCATACTCTCCCGATGTTGCACCATCGTATTTCCATTCATTCCAATCGCAAAAGATTTGCAACTTTGGATGATATCTAAAATGCCATCTTTACACATTTTGCTTAAAAACCAATTGATTTTGTCGATCCGGCGTTGAAAATTTGCACACTAGATGGCACATGGTCGTTAATAATGAGGGTGTTAAATCATTGATTAAAAATAAAATCACGATAAAAATTTATATACCAACAAATATCGGACAAAATATCCAAGAAAATTTGAAATTTACTTATAAATAGTGGAAATATATGTAGTCGTGCCTACTAACTGGCATGTTACAGACACTTTATGTTATGGTACCGATTAAATTTCTAAGCATAATTTAGCACTGTTTAACCTTTTAAAACATATCCATGGGTTGCATAAAGAGGACTGTTCATTAAGCGTATGTAGGTAAATGTATAATAAAAAAAAACCGTTCAATTAGGCCTGTTATGAAAACAAACATGGCCACTGCAATGGCTTCATAGTATTTTTTATTTTTATTAAAAGCGCAATTTAAATATCAGAGTAAATTAATATTCATTCAAATGTTAAAGTCACACAGATTAATACAGAGTACTGACCTGTTTTGACTCTGGTTTTCCCTTACGCAACAACCATATTTAAGAGATGGGAGTTTATCTCTCTCTTTCCTTCTCTTTGTTATATTGAATTCGAAATTCCAAATCGCATGTTCTAGAATAATACTTTTACACAAACCATTGTTAAAGATGATAATCTGTTCAAAGTACTCTTATGTTCTTATATTTTACTATTAATTCATTTGCCCTACCATTGGTTGAATTTTGACATTACTAGCTTATGTCAAGTTTTAAATAATAGTAAGGCAAATAAATGGTCGTTAAGATATAAGAACTGGGCCTTACAGCAGTATGCTATTTCAATTTGACGGATTATATTCTTGAGTGTTGCAGATTATTTCATAAAGTTCTCTTAATTTAGATTAAAACGAAAATTAAAAATATACTAAAGCCGCGTACTCACCTCCGAGTTGTAACCGTAACCGTTGCAGTTACTGTAACCAAAAAACATTGTATGTATGTGAATTATACACTATATATAAAATGGATGAGCCTCTCTAGCATAAAATTTCAAACATCCCTTACCTATCCCAATAGATGGTATCTCAATCGGTATTATATTCCGATAAATACCACGAGATGGCCTTTCAATCGATAGTTCTACAAATTCCACTAGATGGTAGGGTAGTTTTAACTTTTTCTAAATTGGAATAAAATTATAGTTTTAAAAAGGTAATCTAGACGCTTGATTAATTTAAACCAAAAGTAAAAATTGGTTCACATAATATCTTTATGTAAATTATGTGACATTCATCAAATATGACCATCACTTGTGGTTTACGTTTAGCTATCAAGATCTCGTAATGTAATTTTTCAACGATATTGTACAGCGCCATCTTAAGTGTACTAAATAGAAACCACTTATAATTTTTGATTTCTTCCCTCTCTTGATGGCGCTAGTTTTCATACATTTTTTTCTTTTTCGATTATGTAGGGGAGAGCGACTGGGATGAAGCGAGAGCGCGCAACGCTCGCAACGATCCGACAAAGCGAATATCCATTTCCGTCGGTTACAGTAACGGCTCGGAGGAGTACGCTGCTTACAGACAGGCTATTAGATAAAAAAAACATTCATAATAAGTCTGCAAAATAAGTTAAGAGTGTTTCAGCGTTCAGTAAAGATTTCTACTATCAGAATAGAAGATTACCATGAATATTTGGTGCACATAAACTTCCATGTCTTGCTCATTGGTTGCTTTCCCGTTTCTCTGGTTTCTTCACCAAATGCGCATTGATTGGATACTTAAGTTCTGTTCTCAATTGTTCGTTGTGTTCCTCTAAAGAATTGACTGCGTAATGCAGCACTAACTCTTGCAAACTTCTGAAAGTTATTACACAAGTTAGAATTATCTGACTTTGTAGAGCTATGCTGGAATCACTATTTGTGCTTTTACGGCCAGCTCGACCTGTGTTATAATAAATACACTGTCACAGAATATCGTCGTAAGATGGTTTGCCCTGAGCTGATCATTGAACAGTAAATGAAAGTTACGGTGGTTCACTTTTCCCTCCCACTACCCTATTTCCAAAAGCAGTGGTAGTTTAGTGGTTAGCGCACGCGTCCCAAAGTCAAAGGGCGCGAGTTCGAATCCCGACCGGAACACATGCACCGTTTAGACAGTTTTCTAACCTAGTATGCATATTGTTATAACGATGAAAGCATACATCGTGATGAAACTTGCGCATCGAGATATCCGGTATATCAAGCCCACCAATCCGCCTCCTTCCCTTATAAAATGGGAGGCCCGAGTTATTATATTATTATAATAGGATATGCCCGCGACTTCGTCCACGTTTGACTTGAAATTCCCGCGAGATTCCCGAGACACAAAGTACCGCAGCATTTAAAAAAGAATATAAGCTATTATTATAGTGAAAACTGTGTTGGAATAAGCAAATTTTTATGCACCAGAACAATTACAAACCGCTCACGGAAAAATTCCAGCGGGATTCCCAGAACAAAAAGTTGCGCATATTTTAAGTCTAAGAATTGTGGAACGCCTTGTGCGTGTGTGTGGAAAGCCTTGTGGAACGGCTAACGGAGCATTTAGGGCGTTGTGAGCTCCTTATGGAACGCCCTGAGAGCATTAATTCTCTCCATCTCTTGACATTGAAAAAGGCGCGATTTTCAAATAAACCAATGACATTTGTGTGTTTCGTCGTTTATAACATCAACGCCTCATAATCCGTTCCACTAGAGTTTATGATTGTAACGTCCGCAAGCAAGTGGAACGGGAAAGATCGCAGTCGTTGGGTGTCCCTTCTGAAACGTAGCCAGTGAGGGGCCCTAAATTTCGTGACGTCACATTTCAAAATCTAACTAAGCTTAAAAACACGAAATTTGAACTATTAACGAAAATCTTCAAAATATTTCCAACTCTATCTGTATGAGGGTAGTGTTTAAATTATAAAAAAATATTTTAAAACGAAATGAAACTAATTACGAGACTACCGTTTTATATTAATAATTTCTCGACGGGAAATTGCAAAATGTGTGATGTTATAATAGGGCGGGAGGAGTCTCGTCTATGTGACCAGCTATGATAAGGACGAGGGAAGGGCCAAAAATCATGAAATTCATGTGATGTAATTTGTGGAAGGCGCCAAACGTCCATTGGCGACGGTAACCACTTCATATCAAGTGGGCCGCCCGTCCGTTTTGTCAGCTACAGACGATAAAAATAAAAATAAGAATAAAATTTAGACAGTAATTTGGAGGATATCTGTCATCTATTCTAGAGTTCAAAGTTCTGGTCATCTTTTTTTCACTGGAATGCAGGGAGTCTCGAGTTTCATTCTCAGCAATGTAATATGCTCTTCGTTATTTAATCTGGCCTGAGATCAAATTCTATTTTTTTTATTCAAAATAAGTTCCACTGGAGAACACGTTTTGAAGGTTTTACATGTAAGTAGAAATTTAAATCTACTTCCTATTCTATATACACCGCTTCGCAGCATGTTATCGCTGTAAGGAGAAGAAGCGGCAAGAAACTCCCCAGCAACACGTCTAGCTAAAAAATATTTTTTTCGTCATAATTATTTATATATTATATCAGGCTCTTGAAAAAAAATACATATAGAATTTGTATTACAATGACTTTTCAAAGAATGAATGGAGTTGTGACAAAAAAATTATTATGACTGTCGCAATAATGACATACTAAGAATTCTTACTGCAACAAATCTCCATAGATTCCTTACATGTTATGCAAAATATAATCCACCCTCCAATAGTCCATTATATTAAACATAACACAGGACGTAAATTGCCTAGCTTAAAAGGTACTATTATATGAGTGTTTATATGCTATTTAAAAAAAATATGTTCACTAAGTATGCATTTGGAAACTTAGTGAATGTAATCTCTTTATCATTCAGTTATTTGCTTTGGTCAATTGCCGCTCCTGTTTAGCGAATCTTGTTTGGGAACAAATTTTGTGTCAGTTTTAAAAGTATTTTGAATTAAAAATTAAGTTAGACATTTCATGTCGGACATCCAACGACCGCCGTCACACTGTCTACAAATCATTAACACGAGCGAGCTTTTCCTTTGTATTACAAAAAAAGTATATTAAGCAATGTATATTTTTGCAAAAAATATTGTAAAATGAAAAAAATATTGTAATAATAATCATACTTACTCATAAACATTATAAGGTTCTGCAAAACCATAACCTCTCTCAGTCTTAAAAATTATACAATGATACACCAGGTTATTACAGCATATGGACAACGCAAGTTGTCCTGTCGAATTCGGCCGAATCAAGAAAGTCCCCTGAGGCTTTCCGGCAAGTAGTTTTTCAGCCGTTTCTCTAGTGCAATTCAATTTCCAAGTTATCATCTCTCTATGTGCATACAATTCTTTAAGTTTATGCATGTTGTCCTCTTCTAACGCTTGCAAATATTCATCAGTTTTGCCACGGCCACGTAACCATCTGAAAGTTCAATATGTCAATTTTCATATTCAATACTAGAGTATGTCAAACCCTATAGACAGTAGCTTTATTTTGCTTACACAAAAACTTAATTTGGTTTTTACATACGCAACAAATCCAAACGTAATGCAGAAGGTTGTAATTCAATAAAACGCGCGAAGTCCGTCAATATTAGACTCCTGAATGTACACACGTCACACCTAGAACGTAGTTGTAGCTCAACTGCCCCCTCTCTCAATCAGTCTATCGTTTTATACTTCACAAATGCAAATGTGCCCGCCCGGCAACGTCGAAATAATTTCCTAGAATTAGCTTGTACTTATAATCCGCAACACGTGGCTAATAATGCTCCTGAGAGGCCGTAAACGAGTTCAATAGGACAATAGGCTGTTCTCCACAAAAACTAGAAACGTATGCTAATAAATGTGTGAACAAAAGAAGACGATCATAAAAGGATCACGATTAGTACAAATGCCAACAGGTAATAAAATGTGCTTTTACAGATCTGTACGTGGAATTTATCTTTGTCGGAGCCTAAGTTGTAACAATAATAACAAAAACACTAAGTCCATATAGTCTAGAGTCTAGACAACTACCCCGCAAAACATGAATACGAGTCGAAGCAAACCTGATTTGAAGTAATACAACGAATGACATGTTGTTTATGATAAGATAGGTATTTGTTAGTAAATTGAAAAAACGCGATTGCAGCGCCATCTATTTAGCTAATCCGTCTATTCTATGGAAACGACTTCATTTATCGGGATAAAAAGTATCCTAAGTGTTGATTCGGGATATAAGCTATCTCGCTGTCGAGTTTCGTTCATGTAGATTCTGTAGTTTTCTAAAAGGATGCGATCGCAGCGCCAGTTTTTCGATATTTTTCGTCTATCCCTCAGAAATGAAGTCATTCATCGGAATAAAGTTTCCCAAGATACGCCCCGGGATATGAGCTTGCTCTGTGCAGTTTCGTTTAAATCCGTTTAGTAGTGTTCACGTGATGCTCTAACAGACAGACAGAATGACAGACCGACAAAATTCTAAAAATTGAGTTATCTGAATCTCCTGGTCCGAATTATCCCTCTTGACTTCTTTCACATTTTTAAAAGCATTGTACAAACTCGAACCATTTACAGATTTATTATAGAATAGATGTCTTCTTTACATAGCATAAAACAAAACCGCTTTCGGCGTTTGTCTGTTTGTATATCCTCTTTTTTTTTCTAAATTAGACCCGTGCGAAATCAGGGCTGGTCGCGAGTTATAGATAGGTATAATTCTTCTGTTAGTGTGTCGCTGAAATCCCCCTACACAGTTGGCCC
Organism: Dendrolimus houi; assembly: GCA_039645545.1. Lineage (NCBI taxonomy): Eukaryota > Metazoa > Arthropoda > Insecta > Lepidoptera > Lasiocampidae > Dendrolimus > Dendrolimus houi. Next base: position 2,708,719 of record CM077128.1, on the reverse strand, counting down.
GATTTTTATGATATTTTTGGTGTGTGCTTGATTTTGGATTGTGTTGATCCCGGGAGAGTTTAGATTCATAGTTGGACTCGACAGTTGGCGCTGCAATAGGACTAATATTTTTATAAGATCAAAACGTCTGTCAGTCCTGCATGTATATGTGTATATGTTATTGACAAAGGTCGATTGATATGTAGTCTTTTCCCGGAATCCTAGGTTTCACCAAGGCTTTTCGACAAAATCCGAAACAAATTCCAATTTCGCCCTATGACTAAAAGTATTTTTAGTCAAACATAGAAGTACCTAACTTTATAATCAAACGTCGAACGTAAAATAATCTGTTTCGGGCTTTGCGTAGTCAATCCCAGAAGCGACTAAGGCAGACTCGGTCAAACGTCGATTTGTACTGCACTTGTTAAATGTTTAATGACTGTATTAATTAATCTCTCCTAGGTTAGACAAAAATTCGTTGGTTAAAGGTATAAAAACGTCATTTATTTGGACTTTGACTAAGACTTTGTCAGACCTGAGGTTTGGCTATTCAAACCTAGAAGCGCCAGAGCTTCGATGTTTGACTATAACATATGTATACAAAACTTTAATTTTCTAAGTTTATATTGCACATTTCGAAAATGAGGCGATGGATCGACTAACAATAAAAACTAAAACCAATTTTCAGTGATTTTTTCTCTTTCTTTTCTTTAATTTCATGGGGTAACCGCAACAAAGCAAAGTAATGGTGGCCAGACACTATGCTATCCTATGCCTATCCTACTTGGATCCAATCGGCAGCGTCATGCCAATTGGATGTAGACAAGTAGAACTCGCCGTGTGTGGACGTGTATCAGCATGACAGTTATACTTGACAAAGCAATCGAAATACAATGAATTTGGCTTGATCATGCCGATTGACCGTGTATGGCCGTTGCGATCGTCAGTTCAGTTGAGTGAAAATTTTTTATTTGTTTCTTGTATATTTTTATTCTATACCAATAAAATGCCCAAAACGGCTACAACGTCGTCATCCGTCACTGGTGACGTCATGTCTTAACTGCTTACACAGTTTAAATTGGTCGTGTGTGATTTATATTGTTACATGCCGTCAAAGATAAGCCACAAAGCCTATTGTAAGCGCAGCTGATTGTCCTCCCGGATTAAGGAACTCTTTTGTCTTTTGAATTTGTAGTTAAGAAAACCATGCTATTGTCTTTTTACTTGCTTTATAACCATCATTAGCGTAGAACTAATCCCTATTGTTATTGTATTCGACTTTGTGGACGTTCGCAGGTGTGCAAATTAATATTTCTTAGAAACTCAGTGTGCGCCTCCAATTCCTTTGTACTGTGTAGTTAGGATAAGACGATGCCCGAATGGAGGGGCGGGTGGCAGTGCAGGGCGGCATGGGTTGCGCGGAAGAGGTTGCTTTTTGGCGATAAGGCCGCCGTTTGTACTACTATATTTCTTTACTTCTGTCTATGCTTTGGTGTACAATAAATAGTTATCTATCTATAATTATAAGCAATAAAAGCATAATATACACGCTACATGTCACGTAGGACATAAGTGACATCTTTAAATTTTTTTATTGCACGAGTTCAGCAGACAGCCAGACGGCCCACTCAATGGAATGCGATTATCATCGCCCATAGACATTTGCAACACCAAAGATGCTACAAATGCACTGCTGCTTTCTTATGGGAGACTGGAACCTGGTCACTAATGCCGGAACACAACTCATGGTTGTTATGGCGGTATACTCTAGACCAGGGGTTGTAGCCATCCAGTCGGGCAAACGCCCTACCACCTGGCTGTGGGTTGTTTTGTCGCCTCTTACGACAGGCCGCCCCGCCGCAGGAAATTGTATTCTTTCTCCGTTCTGCACGGATGAAAATTTACATAGTGTAAAACAAAGTCGTTTTCCGCATTTGTACATCCCCTAACTCCTCCTAAACCACACAACGAATATTTAAGCAGTATTTACCATTACATTACAATTACATATTTGTCAAGGAAGGTTTGTATTTAAAGCGCTGCTGGGCAAACTGTGTTGTAGTTTGGCAATGTAACCGTTTTTATGAAAGCATAATAGAGCTACTTAGTAGGGTTTGGCTAAAACTAAGAGGGGAAAATTCTAGTAGTTAATAAATTAAATGAGTTATATTTCATGCAAACTAACAAAAGTGCGCGCACAAAATTGCCGTACCTTTTCCTCCTTGTATCAGGAATGACGAACCTTTTTTATTAGGAATAATATTTAGTTGAGTATTCAAATGACGTTGTCCCGTGAAGGACATCGGGAAAGGGCTCGTCCATTAGTCACGTCAAATTTCACTTGGGGGGGCTCTCAAGTGATACGTAATTTTGGTACAAAGTATTTAATATTATCTATACATATTGTTACGACTTAGCCAAAATTCCACGAAACACAACAACAAATGCGAATGAACACCTGCGGTCATAAACCCCAAGTTTTATTACCGCCCGCATTTGCACTTCTTTTGTTTTCTTTGTATTTAATATTTGTAATTAGAAAAGCCGCCTATTGTGTACTGTAATCTGTTCCGGTAGGCAGTGACCAGGTGTGACTCCGGGAAATTAGGTGCACGCGATGAGGTAGACATATTGCACCGTGCAGTATAAAAATATGCCCGAACGGAAGGGTGGGGCAGTCAAGCGACGATTACGATACGAGCTAGACGTGTGTACATTCGATGAACGGTATAGTGAGGAATTTGCGCGCGTTATTAAATCGTGCAGTTTGTACTGGTTGTGTCCAGTTATATTTGTACCTATGTTATACGTATTTGTATAGTTCTAATAAATTCTATAGTAATTCCAAACGGCATTTTAATTCGAGTCCTGTAGCTCGTAACAATATAATAAAACTGTAGAGGTCGACTTTCTGTACAATGAAAAAAAAATGCTAAAAACCGAGCCAGGGGATGTAAGAAGTGAAATAGAACTAATTTAGATTTTTTTAAATTTTATGTTTCTCTGTTTGTCTGTCTGTTTATACCGGCTAATCTCCGAAACGACTGGACCGATTTAAATGAAATTTTGTATGCTGGTAGCTTATATCCCTGGTCATATAGGATACTTTTGATCCTGAAAAATTAAAGAGTTACCGTGGGATAGTTAAAATCCGCACCACGCGGACGAAGTCGCGGACATCAGCTAGTATTGCATATAGCTATATGTTTATTATATTTAAATAGTTGTATTTTATCACTATATCTTACTTATATATAACTTATGTGTATTTGTATATATAGTATAGTTATATAGTTATTATTAAAATGTAAGTAATCCTACAATAATTATATATACCACCATCGCCCCTCCTAATCAACAACATTCTTGCTACGGGTTGTCTGGAAGAGATCGCTTTTAGCCGCCCTTTACAAACAGTTATAATAATAGTAGTTCGTAAGTTATCTGTAATGATTTACATTAAAGTGATATCTATCTATTTTATTTTGTTTTTTAATAGGTATTGTATGCGTTTGTTTCTGATGTCAGGTTGAAATGCAGTCTAAGGTGAAGCACGCTAGACGCTATAAGAAAGCATCTGCTCACACAAGACTTGTATGTCAGAATATTATCTTTAAATACAGGTATCTAATCAGGTATATATCTAATTTAAATAAATACACGACATTATGACACCCCCCTTTTGTATATTTTCCGGACACCCTACCTTCTCTCTTTTTCGAGCCTCACGTGATTAATGGACGACCCAAAAAGAAACTCAAGTATCCAAAATTAGTTACTTTACTGTATACTAGCGGCCTGGCGCGGTTTCACCCGCGCTCTGTCCCGCTCCCGTGGTATATAGCGTCATGTTATACAGCCTATGACACTCCCTGTTAACGTAGCTTTCCAACAGTAAAAGAATTTTTAAAATCAGTTAAGTAGATCCAGACATTACCCCCTACAACGCCACAATCTCACAAACTTTACCTCTTTATAATATTAGTATATTTATGTTTTTCTTCTATCCATTATTTACAACATATATATTTATTAATAACTAGGGTTAGCCCGCGACTTCGTCCACGCTTGAGAAGTAACGTAGATTACAGTTATTGTGACTGTATTTTCATACTAAAAACTTGTTTTTAGTATGAAAATACATGAATTACAAAGATTCACGACAAAACCCGGCGGGATAGGTAATGTTACTAAAGGCATACAAAACTAAATCTGTTCTACTAAAGTGGTCTAATAAATACCGAATCTGTCATATTAAGAGAGTCCTAATATCAGGTGGTTTCCAATTTAGGAAATCCCGGGAACTATAAACAGTCTCGGATTATATTTGTTTTAGTATCGATTGGATCCGACTCAGTTAATTTTTATGTATACTACCACTTTATAACATTTCCGGGAAAATTCCCACGGCATTCCCGGAATATAAAATATCGCATTACTTGAAAAAGGACTTAATCTATCGTTCTAGTGAAATCGTATCGAAATCAGATAATATTTATGCAATCTAACTAATTTATACTATTCCCGCGGGATTCCCGGAACACAAAGTACCGCAGCATTTAAAAAAAAATTTAAGCTATCGTTTTACTGAAAACTCTGCCGGAATAAGTTAATTTTTATGAAACCGAAAAACTACAAAGCCGTGAAAATTCCCGCGGGATACCCGGGATAAAAAGTATCACACATTTTATTAGATATAATTTTCTAACGATCAGTGAAAGAATTGTAATTTTGTCAATTTCGCCATTTTAATTAATTCCCAGAAAAACTCCCGCGGGATTCCCAAGATAAAAAGCAGCGCAGATTTTAAGTTTAAGAATTTGCTGTTGATCAGCGAAGACCGCGTCGAAATCGGTTCAGTAGTTTTTACGTGAATCCCGAACAAATAGACAAGAAATCTAAAAGAAATTGCATCATTTATACAGTGTATTCCAGTTGGTTTTTTTTAAATAGTTCCAATGTAGAAACACGGCATGTTAGAATTTGATAATATTATAAATAGTTAATAATATGACTTTATTAGAGTAAGTTTTTACTGAACAATTGTCAGTGCTATTAATCTTGTTCCATGATACAAAATACTTACGCTTTGTAACGGCCCTTTATATGGAAAAGATTCATGACTTCTGATTTTAATTTTGTTATTTCTCTTTCAAGCAACAAATACGAGTCATGCGTACTCCGCAATAAATCCTTCAGTTCTGCACTAGCCTGCCTTAAATTATGAATCTTCGTCAACAGCAGTTTATTATTTTCTAAAACCATATTCTTCTCATGGGGCTGTGCTTCTTCCTGCATTTTCTCTTGCAGTTTAAGGTGATCTTCGCAAAGTTTTACAGACTCCCTAAAACCGTCAAGAGCTTGCCTTTTTAAATTTACCTCTTCCCTCAGACTGATAAAATTTTCAAAATGAGAATCATATTCTCTCATTTTGAGAAGGTATTTCCTGTGCATTTCCTTGTACTTCTTCTCGAGGGATTCATCACTAATATTCTCACCACCTTCATTCTCTTGCCGTCTTGAAAGAGGGTACATAAGCTTGATGTTAACACTACTGTTGCAAGTGCCCAGTGAGTACTCTGTGTAGTAACGTACCAAGTCCACAACGGACTTGAACTCAAAGGGCTCAAAGAATCCATAGCAACCGCCATGGTTGTAAATTTTTATTAATTTGTTTGTGCCACCTTTTCTTACTGTAAGTGTGTAACCGCTGTCTTTATTTGATGCATTTCTGACGAGGAATGTGCCATCACAGGTATCACGTAATTTCTCTGTTGCTTCATCACTGAAAGACAAGAAAGGCGATATAGATATTAGATATATTTCAACAACAGCACAGACACAGACATGTACCTATGTAGTACAAATTTAGAGTTTTTTTGAAATTATAATTCACAAGAAGTGTGTATTTACAACTTGGATAAATAGGCTTATTATTATGACAAATTAGCTGTAATTAAGGCTAAATAATATTTATAAAACTGTTTTAGAAAATATACATTAGTAATGCAATTAATCTAGATTTGTAGAAAGGAGATCAACATTGTGGTTATTGGTCCAAGGAACTTATTGAGCTAGTTTTAAAATCCAATAACACATCCAATAATACTTAAAAGCAATAACATGTTGCGAAGCGGTGTACATAATCTAGGAAGTAAAATTACATTTTAACTTATATGTATGATCTTCAAAGAGTGTTCTCCAGTGGAACTTCTTTGTATAAAAACTTTTAAATTTGAATTTGAACAAAATCAAGAACTGATGAGAAGTTTAGGCACCCCTTGTTCCAATCTTTCAGTATTTCATACTTCATAAGAGCTTGAATAGGAAAACTCTATACTTATTACAAATAGTGTAAATAGCTTGCTTGGTGCAAGTACTAGCAGTTGCAGTTAAGGATCTAATGTATTAAAATTATTGAAGATAATAATGAAAGTATAAATTACACCAAATTTTATAACAATTACAAAACATTACATCAGTTGCAGGAATTTTCTTAAACAATAAAGCTATGCCATTTCATTATTTCAGGTTTTTCTGGTTCTGGTCTGGAAGGTTCTGTTCCTATATATTATTATCAAATTCATTTGTCCTACTATTGTTTCAAATTTGACATAAGCTCCATATAGGTAAAGTCAAAATTCAATCGATGGTAAGGCAAGTGAATAAATAGTAAGATATAGGAACCGGCCTTAAGTAATCATAAGTAAGTTGATGGCCTCTGTGGTTGAGCGGGCTAAGCCATTGCCGGTCTACCTCACTGCAACGCAGAGGCTCCGGGTTCGATTCCTGGTATAGTAAATTTCGGAAACATATTTTCTCCGTTATTTACTATGGTCTGGGTGTCTGGGATCGGCCCCAGAGTAGTACGTTGTATATTACCCATAACACAAGAGTGACTTGCTTAATTTGGGGATATACAATATGTGTGTTTGTCAACAACAAGTGATAAATTCAACTATATAAATGTGTAACATTGTTAAGTAAAACATGAATATTTATTATGGTATTTATTACATAATAATATATAGTATCAGTCTCTAAGGATCCCATCAATAGATACATATAGTTAACTTTCCTACATTGGGAACCACTCCCCATTTGAGGAAAATAGACATTATATAATCAGCAATGCTTATTCAAAAAGACAGGACAGATTTCACACATTAGGGAACATACCCATACTAATGACCCACTTTTTACATATTTTACCCCTTCCCCTTAGGTGACCAACCGTAGTATATGGTAAGGCCCGCCCGTCTAGGGTTTAAAAAACATTGGCTCATAAGCCTTTTAAAAAGCGCTAAACTCTGCACTCCATATTGGAATATAGCTCAAAAAAGCGCATGATTTCTCTAGAGAATATTGACTATGTGACGAAAACCGAATCCCCTTGTGATCAAGCATAGTATTTTGAAGCCCCGCCCCTAAACAGGTCACTTAGTATAGGTATGTTCCCTTAGTTCTCTCACTGTGAAAGTTCTCATGTTGTTGTTCACACTCAGCGCTCGATAATTATTACAATATGCAGATTCGTGCCAGCTTCCTATATCCTATTATTTATTAACTTACATTACCATCAGTAGAAAGGAGACAGAGACTTTTGGGCCAAAGAAATGTAATGAGCTGAGATATGGCTTAAAAAGTGTTATAATTTTCTATTATAAAATGGAAAACATCAGCCCAAAATTCTATCAGGAAGATGAGAAATCTTAAAAAATAGGTCACAAATTAAATATTATATGGATTACCATTATTGTTTTAGGTGAATGAATTACAACAATGAACCATATGAAAACACACCACACAATTAATTCATTCTAATAACTAAACCTACTATAAAATTATACAAAATATCAACATTATAAAAAAAGATATATTTAAAGCGCTATCATCTTTTATAATCTGGGCCCAAGAATGTATGAAAGTTTATCAATCTCCTTTGACATTACTTATATGAAGCTCAAATAACCAGTAGTAGACAAAATGCACTGTCAGCAATGCTAAAATGAGATGGATCAATTAAATTAAATTAAACGTCCTGTGCTGGTGGCCTGTCATAAGAGGTGACATAACATCTTACAGTCAGGTGGTAGGGTATTTGCCCATCTGGATAGCTACCACCTCTGTGCAAGACTATGCCGCCATAACAATCTTGAAATGTGTTGAGTTATGATGTTACGTTGATGAGTTAGTGACCAGTTTCCAGTCACCCTTTAGAGTGCGGGGGCAGATTGGTAGCACCTTTGGTGTTATAAATGTACATAAGAGTTGGTAACTGCTTTCCATTAGATGAGCAATCTGACTGTATGCTCAACTCATTAAAAAAAATTGTAGAAGTGCACAAAACTAAAATGTAATGACATGATGGTGTTCAATAACATTGAATAATTCAGATGTATGTGTATACCGATCACTTTGGTTGATTCATATAAATTGATAGATAGAAATGGACCATATTTACATAATGTTATATCTATATTTTAAATTAAATTTGCTGTATTCACATGTGTAGGAATACGACTTACAATTCTAAAATGATATTACAAATATTCAAATATATTTATAGTTGTATTCTGCTGTGTGAAATATATAAATATAATATCGGCTTAAGATATAGGAACCAGCCATAAGACAAAATAAATGCAAATCTGATGCTTAGTTACAATTCAAACCTTGAAATGAGAAGTGGAATGACAATATATATATGTATATATATATATATATATATATATATATATATATATATATATATATATATATATATATATATATATATATATATATATATTAAGCTTACATACATATCTACAGTTTTATTCATAGAGTTGGAGTAAGATTGGACACTTCTTTATGGTTTTTAAAGAAGCATTCAAACTTACTCTAATTATCTATAAATAAGACTGTTACATTTTAAATATAGATTTAGTTATTTATTAAATATTACATTGCACAAATTATAAGTTACACATATTCAATTGATTACTTTAGATTATCCTTTCACTAAGTATACATCTTCATCTTTCTTTATTCTTTATTGTACTTTGTGTACAATAAAGAATAAAGAAAGATACATTACATACAAAATTATAGATTAGTGGTGATGTACAAAGGCAAGCTTAAACCTAAAAAAGTGTTCTTCCAGCAAACCTATGAGTCTAGCGAGAAGGGGAGAAGCAAAAGGCAGGGTTGTGTACACTAAAGATAGTTAACAATATAATATATACAGATTAACAAAAATAAATTATATACAAGATACTCTTAAGATACATCTTTCATTGATGTATTTATTAGACAGATATTGTATTTGTGCCTAGGCTGGTTATATGTTATTATCATATCAAGTTTTATTGAAATTGGTTTAAAATTTCTCATATAAAACACCAATAGATATAAAAAAGTTGCAAAGTTCCATTTTTAATACACTATGTAAAAACTTGATTGACCCTTTGATTTTTTTAACACACGAGAGAAAACATAACAAAATATAATTGAACTATTGAAGAGATCTTCTTATCACAATAACATACATCTGTGAAGCTAGATGCACAGAACACAGTGTACAATTTATTAAACATGGAATTTTTTAAGGTAATGAAATCAACTTTATACTTACCGAGTGATATCACCCCAATACCACTCTGCGTTTTCCAGACTATCATCTGGAGACTGTTGTGGAGCTCCTATTTCAACCATTATTTCATCATAAGTCATCATTTATTTAACGCACTATCATAATCAGTTCGGTTATAAACTGTTCATTACTTTTCTACGTTGACATCCGTTGATGAGATTCATGTAATCGGAGCGGTAGCGGCTATGCAGACTTCCGCATTCGAGGTTAGTTTTAAAACGACAGTGTTCACGTGAAATAAAGACTAGGTACAAAAAAGAAACAGTACAGTTTTTCAAATTCTCTTTACACCAAGTTAAATCACATAGAATTTAAAATATTCTCACAGTAAAGAGGTAATTAGATCACAAAGAAATCCAATCCGAAAGCAGCAAGTTAGTATCTATGAAACACGGCAATTTGTGCTAACTCGAAATAATTTAAAGTTTATTGCAAGGAAAACCAATCACTATATTCATTTCTTTCTGGGAAGATAACAATTTGAACTAAAATAGCTCAGAAGAAATAATATTGGCACTTTTTATCAGGTTCAATTCAATAACTTTATCACATCCGCCATTAAATAAGAATGAATGATACAAATTGACAATTGACATATTTGATAATAATGAAATAGAACAAATAAGAGACATTTTATTGTCTTTATGGCTTGGCGACTAGGCTTTAACCCAAATAACAAGATCAAACAACAAGAAAAAGAAATGATATTCTTTTTTTATTAGATGATGTTGCATGTCTTGTAAATCTAGCCAGTGTATTGAAACTTATTAGAATGCATGTTATTTTTTAAAATTTATATGTAATATCATTTTATTGTTTTGTTTATGTCACTTGTAAAAAAAATCTATAGGAAAGTCAATATAATATCAAGAAGCGAAATATTATATTATTTTAGATAGATTTCGCTATATAACATTAAAATCCGTAACACAGTGAGTAATAAATAATCTTGTTGCAAATTGTAACAGAAATTTCAGCCTATTTGTAGATATTTTTCCTCCTAACGCTTAGGTTTTGCAAAATTTTCTTGAGTTAAACGCCCAAAGTCCTTAAAAATGGCAATGGCAAAAATTTCAGTAGTAAAAACCCAAGACTTTGAACTTTAAAAATTGTCCCTTACAGTAAGTAACTTCACAAGCATAATTTTTTTCTTGTCTCAGGTGAACTAGGACTAAGGACAAAAGGACAAATATGGATAACCTTTCAATAGGCCTTTGGGTCAAAAGCACTGGACTTAACACAACATACTTTATACGTCAATTTTTTCAACTACCTTCAAAAATATCAAAAATTAAATTAAACTTAAAAACCTTAATAAACAATAAATTCTTTAAAATTAATAGAAACATTTATTTTTATTTATTTGAAACAATCATTATAGTTCTTATTAACCCAACGGTCTATTAAAAGGTCTTAAATTTTGAATTATGATAATTTTCATTAGATCTCAGATCCATATAAAGTTTATAAGTAAACAGCAAATATAGAATATAAGAACCTATTTTGATAGCATATCAAAACATATCGTAAAGATTTCATGAATACACTATCATTTATTTTCACATTCGATGATCTTGTTCCATGTGAAGTCAAGAAAGACAAATTTCTTTTGTTTTTGTTGGCACTGTTGCTTGGTCATACGCAAACAAAAACCTTGAACATACGTTCGGAGACATAACTTTATAAAAAAGTGGTAATTTGAAATTAGTGACAATGGTTAAAGTTTGGGTACTTAGATTCGCTAAAAATGTATGCATAAACAGTGATTATTTTATTTTAACCGTCGGTTAAATGTCGGTGCGCACCAGCATTAGAATAAATAGTAGTACCCTGGGTGTTTATTTGATGAAATTGGATTTAGTGCTGGGCTTTAATCCCGATTTCATTGAAGTACTTTTTTAAGGACCGTGGGTGCTACGAATATATATAAGATCTGGCTTAAAGGTCTAGCTGCCAAGCCATAACCCTAGATAAAAATAAATAACAAAATATTAGTGTTACTGTCAAATTCATCGATCTGCTGTCATAATTTGAGGACAATGGTGTAGGTATATATGTTATACAGTATACCTGATAAAGATAATACCTGTGCTCTGTATATATAGTGTATCATCTATGACCTGTGCCACCACTAGAAAATTTGCCACTTCGCTGAATCTAGAATTCTGTTTAATTTATAATTTATTATGTTCTTAAAGTTAGAGATTATTGTTTTAAAATATGGATAATATATACTAATTTATATTCATACATAAATTATTTTTGCAAAAAATGATTATACAGTGACATACCATTCACAAAATGTTTATCAAAACACTAATTTTAATAATCTTCTGTAGTATTTTGTGCGTATCGTCAACTCATATTAAAGGACAATTCAGAACCAACGAATTTTTCAAGTTCCTTGTGAAGTTTGGCTTCCAGAAAACAGATATACACTTTCAAAAAGAAACATATGGGTATATTTTCGGAAATGCAACGTCAAATGAGACTTTTAAGTACCCGATAACATTCGCTGTTCTTGATAGAAGACACTTTATACATTATTACAAAAGTCGTAATGTCCCGGACAAGGAGGTAGCATGCCAGGTTATGTTCCAAAATCTTAATGCCACTGCATTCCACCCAAAATGTAATGCATATGGACAGGACTTGTTTAGGCGGATCCCTTGTCCCAAAGGTCAGTTGTGTGTTGATGAGGACTCACCATGGAATGTTGTGAAGAAAAATCAATTAACATACGTTATTCAGAACTCTGGACAACCCAGGCAAGTAAATACTTTTTATTTTTTTCTATTTTGAAATAAAGGTTCAACTTTAGATTAGTGCTCACTGAATTTTAAGTTAGTGGGGGCGTAGGGGGACTAGTACTACTCTCTTCTGCAACCCCTATGTCTGGGAACCATGTAGTTCTTGAGATATTCATTATTTTGTTTTGTTTGTTTCATTATATTGCGACAATGCTGATCAGTCTGTTCTGCCACTTGCCGGCTGCTGCTGTGGCACGCTGGCTAGTGCGCTTTGGTTTCAAATTTAACCTAACTCCTGTTCTACTCACTGATCATGACTTCCAACTAAAGCCCACAAGCCAAATGAGTGTGGCATAGCAGCAGTCAGCAAGTGTCACCACCAATTTGTAACCATAGTCAGAATATATAAGTAAAAAAACTATTTTCATATTTAAAAAAAAATCAAAAAACCAATTCAAAACTTGTTTACTGAACTCAAAAACAGTTTGTATTTATATATTAAGCATAAGTGTACTAAACACAAATCACACTTTGTTATCAGCAAAACTGAGATAACTTTGTTTGTCTAACATATTTTTGTTTTTCCCTTTATTCATTAAAAACTTGTTGGTGGACTCTAAAAACTTGTGTCCTGCTCCAAATAACAGTTCTAGTGGCTAAATAAAAGGCTTATGTATACCCCTAAACTCAAATTACCCTTAATCTCATGCCATTCTTTGTCAAAATGCAACTGAAATAAATATTGTTTACTTAATAAAACAAAGAAATATCTCAAAATTTGCATTATTTTGTTGGGAATGAGGGTTTTATGCCTATTAAGAGTGGTATAGAGTACCTTGTTAATCTATACATATAATAAAACTGTAGAGGTCGAATATCTGTACAATGAAAAAAAATGCTAAAAATCGAGTCAGGGGGATGGATGTAAGAAGTGAAATAGATCTAATTTAGATTTTTTTCAATATTTTTGTTTATCTGTCTGTTTGTACTGGCTAATCTCCGAAACGACTGGACCAATTTAAATGAAATTTTGTATGATGGTAGTTTGTGTCCCTGGTCAACATATAGGATACTTTTGATCCCAAAAAATTAAAGAGTTCCCATGGGATAGTAAAATAAACTTTCCACACGGAGGAAATCGTGAAAAAGCTAGTAAATTATAAATCAAAACTATTTCAAGTTGAATGGTTTTAGCTGAATGTGTAAGGATTTATATTCAACTAACATAAATGATGTTTATTTGTTGATATTGATTAAAAAAGTAATTTGAAAAGAATGAGTCTACTTATTTCACCTTGTTTAAAAAAGTAAACCAATTTTTAAGATGATTGAAACTAAATTGCACTAAGTTCAAATACACCAGTGACCCAAGGATTTTTTTTAGTCAAAAACCGAAATACACATAGTGAATTTTACAAATAAAACAATATGAGTGATAAATCTCACCTCTTATCAATTTTTTGGGGTTTATTTCTCTCATTAAAACAATATGTTTGCTTCACTCGCCACAGTAGTTAGTAGAAAAAAGAGGACAATCCTTTATTTTGCAACCCAACAGTCAAATTATGCAGCAGTTGGAGTGAATTTATTCTTTATTCTAGGACCTTATGTTTTGTAAGGTAATCTCCAAACTCATAATTTTTGGAGTTATATCCATTGTGTTGCCTATTAGATGTGAGATATATTCATTATACATTTTTATTTACAGATTTTGGTATGTCTCAATGGTGGCATGTTATCTTGATGAAGAGACATGCTCCTGGCACCATTACAGTGGTGCTCCCTCAAAGGACAACAAAACATTGACAAACATGCCACAGACAATAGAGTATGATTTCTGGCTTGTTAATGGCAGCCCCAATTTGTCCTTTTACAACACACTATTATACCAGTTTTCGTTTGATAGACAAAACACACTGGAGCTTTACTTGGTTTTCTGGCTGTGCTATATTATTCTAGTTCCAGTGCAAATTTATGCAGTCAGGTATGTATGTAATCTTAAAACTTGTAAAAAATGTAAACTTAATGGCAGCTTGGAACAACACATTTTCCCATATGCAGAATGTGATATTATATGTTAGAAGGACAAGTTCGCCAGAGGGTTTATCCTCACTCGCTCTCTCGTTTCTAGGACTTCCCTGGCTCTCAGGCCATCAGGGCTGTGACTGTAGCGCTTTCGTAGCTAGCTCTCACACTTTTTAGGGTAACCTAGCTCCCATTTATTATTAAACAACTTTCAGCCCCAAATCAAGTGCTATTTATGATATTCAAATATCTAATTAAGTGCTTAATTTTTACATTGTTCAATGTACACTTAAATGACTCAAAGATACTACATATCTTGTCACAACTGTTGATTAAATTGTCAACACTACAATTTACAACCTGTGAATGAAAAATTGAGAGGAAGAAGATTAAGTTGGTATGGGCATATAATGAGGAGGGATGAAAGTCACGTGACAAAAAGAATGTTAAACTTCAAGATAGATGGGTACAAATGTAAAGGTAGACCAAAAAAAGATGGATGGATTGTGTGAAGGATGATATGATGATATGTGGTGTGACAGAAGATGTATGTCAGAGTAGAGGAGTGTGGAAGGAAAAGACATATTGTCCCGACCCTAAATAATTGGGATATGGTGAAAGAAAAGAGAGAGAAAGAGACTACAATATAAATTGCTTTTTTGAGGATTGTCTATGTCCATCCTTATATATACTAGATTTTTAGGGTTTCATAGCCAAATGATAAGAAAAGTAGTCGATCTCGCCTCTATGGAAACTTTCAGATTATGTCATAAGACATGCACTAATTGGGTTTTTTTTTTTGTAATTTTGATCATGTAACTGAATCTGGCGCATTTTTCGAACTCATCTAGCTGGCGCACACGGGCTGCCCTGCCGCCATTACGATGTATATATAATAGTGTTGAGTTACATCTGTACACAGAACATGCATGCGATGATAGTGCACAAAAGTTTGTTGTTTGTTAATTGTTTTGTTATTATTCTGTTAAGATTTTTTATTTTTATGTTAAGTTAAATTATTGTTGTTATTGTCTGGATTTTGGAATAAGATTTAGAATTTGCGTAAAAAGTTATGTAAATATAAAAAACTAGTACACAAACAGCAAGCTTCCATACACATGGCAAGAAAAAGAACGAAAAGAAATGATTAGGTAGCTTTGTGAAAGTAAAAGAAGAATAGAGGAGTACAAAAAGGTGATGTTATTATCGACATGTTATGTCTCTGACAATGAACCTATCACTAAGAAGCAATCCTGTTCAAGTGGAGACGAAGAAAGCAACAGTTCTGTAAAAAATGGCTCCTCTGCATATAAAATAGTTTTATGTGGCGGCGTCGTCGTAGGGAATGGCTAGCTCACGCGTCTCAAATTCAGAGAGCGTGGGTTCGAATCGTGGCCGGAACGTATGCACCACTTAGGTAGTTTTCTGACCTAATATTGTGCATATTGTTACAATTACCACATGCTAATGGTGACGGAAAACATGATGAAACCTGCACATCGAGATAAACAATGTGTCAAACCTACCAAGCCGCATTGGACAATCGTGGCGGGTATACTGTCCGTTCCCCAATAGTGGGAGGTCCGAGTTCAGCAGTGGGACATTTATGGGCTATTATTATATTATATATGTGGCGGCGACTTGCTATGTCCAGCAGTAAGGAGGGAGCAAAGGGAAAACATACAACCTTTTTATACGTATTAGAGCTATATTGGAATCATTATCTTTATTACAACTTTTAGGGCCGGTTTGACTCGTGTCATACCACGCTTTCACAGAACATCGGCTTGAAACGGTTAACCCTAAGCTAATCGTGTTTCAAACGATGAGTGAGAGTTCCGATGGGCCACTTGCCACTCCCCCTATCCTAAATTCCTAATCCAATCCTCCTATTACATTCACTTTAACCATCATATAGACTGGCAACGCGTTGGCTCCGCCACTGTTGTTGCAAACGTCTGTGGTTAACAGTATCTACTTTCCATTAGATGGGCTCAACAACAATCATTAAATCGTAACAAGATCATCGTTTCTATTTCATAAATGTATTTTTCAACATATTTACTCAAAAAATGTATTTGCGAAGCCTTTATACATTGTTCGAAAGACAAAAATTACGTACCATACAACAATATGCATACACAATACAATATACATATATACAGTATGGCGCCATAACAACCTTGAGTTGTGTTCCGGCATTAGTGGCCAGGTTCCAGTCTCCCTTAAGAGAGCAGCAGCGCATTTGTAGCCCCTTTGATGTTGCAAATGTCCATAGGGGATGGTAACCGCTTTCCATCAAGTGGGCCGTCTGCCTGTCTGCTGAATTCAGCAATAAAAAAAAATAGGTACTCTCACTTAAGTACCTATTATATCTCATGCCGTGCGTAAAATAGGTACTTAAGTGAAAAAAAAAAAAAAAAGAATTCCACCAAGGAGTTTCGGTTTTCTATCGGATACATATTGGAGCTTTTTAATCTTATCCCACCGTCTCCCTTCCATCATCGGACAAGCAGACGCACCGGCATGCGGCACCGCTTTATGGTGGACATATCACCTATACGAACAAAGCGCTTTGAGTCTACTTTCATTATGCGCACCACAAAGGAGTGGAACTCACTACTGGAGTCTGTTTTTCCCGAAACCTAAAACCTGGTGTCTTCAAGTCCCGTGTGAATAGGTACCTTCTAACGTGCTCGATCTTAAACCATATCTCCGCTCGAAATCGCGCGAGATAATGGTCAAACGCGAACTTATACAATAATTAAAAAAAAAAAAGTGTGCGTGTGTGTTTACGCAGTACACACGAAGTAGAAGTGAGACAAAGTGTGACAAGAGGTGGGAGGAATTCTACATTCCGTGACGTCACATCTTGTATATTATATCGTTATAATATATTTAAGCTTTACAACACGAAATTTAAAATATTAACGAAAAACTTCAAAACATAATAAAATTACGTATTAACGGTTTTAAGCGCGAAGATTTATTTGATTACCGCGCTTCAAACCGTTAAAACGTAGTTTTATTATATATACTAGTTGTGAAGACTTCAAAATATTTCCAACTCTTATCTGTATGAGCATAGTGTTCAAATTATAAAATAACATGTATTCTATCTCATTTTCTCGCAGGCTTTGTCCTATAGATTTGTATTTATCACTTTTTAATGTCGCTTAATCGTTTCTTCGAGTTTCAAATCACAAGAATTCTAAAGAAGTTTCACTTCGAAAAAAAAACATTACGAGAATAAATAAGCTGAATATTCGAACCGAGCGCCTTGACAGGATTGACACATGGGTTATCTCGATGTGCAGGTTTCATCACGATGTTTTCCTTCACCTTTGTTAGCACGTGATAATTGCAACAATATACACATTAGATCAGAAAACTGCCCAAGTGGTGCATGCGTTCCGGCGAGGATTCGAACCCGCGCCCTTTGAGTTTGGGACGCGTGCGTTGCCATTACGCTGCCACGATTTCATTACATTTGCCTTGACATTACGAATAGCAAAGAATAATTATTGTAAATTTTTCAGAACACAAAAACATCCCGTGACGAAACTGTTCACCTTCAGTCTAGTGTTGGAATTTGTCGCACTTTGCTTCAATGTGCTTCACACTGTGAAGTTTGCTGCGGACGGAGTTGGCTTCGCTGGTCTTGCAGCCGCCGGCGACATCCTTGATATTATGAGCAGGGTATGCTAATTCTTTACTTAAAGTCACATCTCCCTGTCTATGTATACCATTTGCACTTTTCCTAATTACTTTGTCTATTTTGATGAAAGGTATAAAGATACACTTTTACACTTTATAGCTACACAACACTGAAAAGAATGGAGAAAAAAATAAGATTAGAGGTGATCAGCATATTTATAACTGGAGGTTAAAGTATATATGTTATAGTCAAACATAGAAGCTCTGGCGCTCCTAGGTTGGACTAGTCAAACCTCAGGTCTGACATAAAGTCTTAGTCAAAGTCCAAATAAATTACGCTTTTCTGCCTTGGACTAACGAATTTTTGTCTAACCTAGGAGAGACTAATTTATACAGTCATTAAACATGTAACAAGTGCAGTACGAATCGACGTTTGACCGAGTCTGCTTCGTCGCTTGTAGGATACTAGGCAAAGCCCGAAACAGATTATTTTACGTTCAAAGGCCAAAATTGGAATTTATTTCAGGTTTTGTCGAGAGGCCTTGGTCAAACGTAGGATAACAGTCATTCCGGGAAGAGACTGCATATCGACCTTTGACTATATAACATATGTATATAGCGCACCCTTAACATTATACAGACCTAAATCAAAATGTTGACTAATTGGATTTTAATACCTATAGCACTTAAAAATAAGGTATAAAATTGAAGAACTTCATATTTTAATTAGGTCTATATATATAGTTCTAAGGGTGTGATAGGTAATATAAGAGATATCCTTAGTTGGATCATGAAAAATCATCGAGATCAGAATCAGATATTCCATATTGACTTTTTTATTTAAGTCAATAAATAAATATCTTCCCTATTAGGCCGTGTCTCCATTAGACGAATAGTGAGCGGCTGACTGTTCGCTGGCTGACCCTGAGTGTATTAGTCGCTGACTCAATGTCGAGTTAGCAGCGAACTGTAGCGTAATAGCCGCGAAGCGATTGTGAACTCTTGGGAGGGAAGCTAAATGGTTAGTATATACCGTAGCGCAGCACTTCGGCGTATTGATCGAGCTGCCCTGCGGACCGCGCGCATAGTTCGCTGCTAATAGTCCGCTCACTGAATGAGTCTGTAAGCAAAACGCCGCAAACTGCGTACATAACGCGTTGTATGGACACTTCATTTAAAAATTATAGGGAGGCAAACTGGAAGCAAACAGTTAGCCTCTCTATGTTCGTCTAATGGGGACACGGCCTTAGTTTTAACCGTCATAAAAAGTGACCCCGCCCTCTAACTTTAAAACTTAACACTTTCTAAATTCTGTAACTATATTATGTAAATAGTGCTTACAACCATTGTTGCCTTTATACCAGATTTGTGTCTTGAAAATAAAACTGCACAGCAAAATGTCATTCTTGAAGTTACCAACAAAATAATCTTTTACATTGAGAATAAAACTTAAATCTTTACAGACACTGTTTATGCTGTTACTTCTTCTGCTTGCAAAGGGATGGGCCGTGACTAGATTGGAGTTAACATACAAACCACTTGTGTTTGGTGTGTGGCTCATTTATGGAGTTGTCCACATTTTAC
Organism: Dendrolimus houi; assembly: GCA_039645545.1. Lineage (NCBI taxonomy): Eukaryota > Metazoa > Arthropoda > Insecta > Lepidoptera > Lasiocampidae > Dendrolimus > Dendrolimus houi. Next base: position 2,689,090 of record CM077128.1, on the reverse strand, counting down.
TCTATGTTTGGAATACAGTGAGTGTTCACCATTCAAATTAGCAATATATTCTTTATCTAATTTCGAAATAATTTGGACTCACAACATTGTCTTAACAACTAATGTATTGTTTGTTATACTGTGATTTGTCATTATTAAAAAAAAATACTCATAGCCACAGTACATAAGAATGTAAAACTATTATTTTTTACAGTCCTCAGGTACTAAGTCCTGAACTGTAAATTTCAGTTAACTTTGGCAACTTTCAGTTGCAACAGAATACAAAAAAACGTTAAAGGTAATAGTAAAATAGTATTATTTTTATATGATGATATTGATAATAAAAAAATATTAATTTCAAAATAATAAATAAATATGGATTCCAAGTCCAGTGTGGACTAGGCCCAACTAGTTGTTAATATAAAATTATATAAGTAACTGGTTTTATAATTCCGGATAAGAAACTGACAATTTGTAAATGTCAAACTTAAATATTATAATGTTATACACGATTGGCTGCTCAGACATGTGAATTAATGAATGGATTATAGAAGAAGAATAAAAATTATGACCTGAAATTAAATATTCAGAGCTATTTTTACTCAAATACTTGATTAATAATTGTAATAAAATTCATCAGTGCTTCGATTTGCTGATGTGATAGTCATTCGAACTTGTAATATTGCGAACTAATTATCAAATGACGCCATAGAAATAATAATCTATAATAATCACAAAATAAGAAGCCCAATTTGACACTTACGAAAGTCAGAACGTAACTAACTGAAAGTTAATGACAATTAATTTATTTAGTTGATAATATAGATATTTTTTCTTATAGTGCATTATATAATGTTAAAAACATTTCAATCGTTATTTTCCTTTGAAATAACGAAATAACATTAAATATTTATTAATTCTGTAATGTCATACTAGTCTATGGAGAAATCCCAAAAACAGGTACATTTCTAAGGCTTCTTGTTTTAATTTTAATGTTGCTACCAAAAGGTTGTTGCATTTCATTAACTCAATTTGATTCAGGAGCTATATATATATTCCAAAACTTAAGATTTATGTATTTATACTAAAACAATACTACATAATTGTACATATATGTATTGAAAACAAAAACTATTGAATAAATAATATATTAAACGGGTAAAATAATAAAAATTTCAATAGATTCAATCAAATCAAAATCAAAAATCATTTATTGAGTAAAACATAGTTTAATTGTGGTGCGTGATAAATGCATGCGGTACGCAAAACCCGATGTGAAACAAAACTTTCGCGCTACATATCAATTTTGTGAGGTATTTGTGTGATACAAAAAGTAATTAACTTAAAATAAATCAATCGATCACAAAGTCATATGATTTTTAAGCGATCTCTCGTGATAATCGGTTAACTTGGTTAAAGATTTGGAGGTTTCAATCCCTAAATATGTTGTAATGAGAACTGTCAAATCGGGCTTCTTATTTTGTGCTTATTATAGGTTCTTTAATTTTGTATTAATTATTCAGCATTAGGTTTTGGTTAAAAAAAACAAACCTGTGATAGCTTAATGGTTAGTGCACGCGTCCCAAACCCAAAGGTCGCGGTTTTGAATCATGGCCAGAAAGCATGCACCACTTAGGCATTAGGTTAGAAAGCGGCCCGCGTGGTGCATATGTTCCGACCTGGATTCGAAACCGCGCCCATTGAACTTGAGACACTTGCGCTAGCCAGTACGCTACCACGTCTTCGGACTGTTGGGCATTAGTTCGTAACAATTGTAATTTTAATAGAATTGTGCTTGAAGAGTATTTTTGTGGTTTATTATTTGCAATGACTAAACCTAGTTATTTCACCTATGACGTTGGCTCTAGAAGCTGACGTCACCTAATTTTAAAAACCCGTTTCCGCCCGAAACTCCGACATACATTTTGGCACAAGTTTGACATTTGCAATTAACAATTTAGTTTATGCAATTAAACAATACTCAGCACGTTCCCCTAGTAGCTCACAAGGCCCAAAATGCTCCGTTAGCCGTTCCACAATTCGACCGCGGTCGTTGTGGTCGTGGCGAAAACGTCACCAATGAGGTCATCATTTTCGGTCACAAAACGCTCACAACGACCCATAGCTAGGTTGGTTGAATAGCCGTTCCACTTGGATTGACGATTGTAACGCCGGCAAGCAAGTGGAACGGGAAAAATCGCGATCGTGAACGTGGACGTTGTGAGTCTGTAATGGAACGTAGCGACTGTCTCTAAAATCGTGTAAACTTAAAAAAAACATTTCAGACCGAGGTGGACATAATCGAAGAGATAGATGAATACCAAACGTGGCCTGGTTGGTTGATATTGGCTCTACGGGTGGCCATCATGACGTGGTTTGTCCTAGAACTGCGGAATACCATGATGTACGAACACAACATGCCGAAGTTAAATTTCTTGTTGCACTTTGGTGCGTCCAGTCTCGTGTGGTTCGTCTACTTGCCGATTATCGCTCTGATTGCATTGCAAATCAGTCCTCTATGGAGATTCAAGTTTTTATTAGGTTAGTATGTTTCCTTTTTACAGCGATTATAAAGTTTATTGTTTTGTTATACTGCATATTGTGTGAGTAATGACACTACGAGTTACGGGACTCGAATTAAAATGCCGTTGGAATAATCATAGAGTTTATAGATAGATAGATAGATAGATAACACTTTATTGTACACCATTACAGAAAACCTTATAACCTAAAAATATTCTAAATGTGCACAATAGGCGGTCTTATTGCTAAGAAGCGATCTCTTCCTGACAACCCGTAGTTTATTAGAACTATACAAACACATATAACACAGGTACAAATATAACCGAATACAATAAGTCCAAACGTGATGCAGAAGGTCGTAATTCAATAAAACGCGCAAAGTCCGTCGCTATTAGATTTCCGATTGTAGTACACACGTCTCGCTTTGATCGTAGTTCTCGCTCGACTGCTCCTCCTGTATCGTAGTCGACATAATCCAAAACACCTGGCTAATGAGTAGGCCGCAAGTGGCCATAAACGGATACAATAAACAATGGGCTGTTATCTAGAACGCATGCCAATAAATAAGTAAACAAAAGAAGGCGGTCATAAAAGAATTACAATTAGTTCAAATGCCGACAGGTAATAAAATATGTTTTTACAAATCTGTACATGGAATTTGTCTTTGTCGGCGCTTAGATTGTAACAGTACATTAATTATTTTAAATGACAAAACTTCATATACAATACATAGCAGCTCGCTCCAGCCTCTCATACTATCGTCAGTATAGCGTTTTTTATCTTGCCAAATATGTAAGGAATTTATGGAGATATGTTGCGGTATAAACTTTTAGTATATATCGGCATTATCATAACGATAATAATATTCTTATTTCCTTTTATTGTGTTTTTGTCTTACTGAGTATCAGTGGCGTAGCTTGCCTTAGACGGGCCGTGTATCAAATGTGTTTAGGGGGGCCCAAAGGAAGGATAAAATTTTTAAAAGAAACTACAAAATGCTCGAATTGAATTAAAATAATTATATATTGATTATAAGTTATTACTTATATTTAATGCTCCTAGGAGCTAAGTTAGACAAACAATTCAAATAAAAGATACACTTTTCTCGCCTGTTTTTCGGCAAGCTTATTAATCAAATTATCCATAGCTGAAGATGATTACAGTTTTTCTAGATTAACTGCTTCTACAATGACAAGTCTGATAGCCGTTGCTGTTTGCCCAGCAATTATTCTTAGAAATATTATTAATCTATAAAACATTATAGATAACATTTTAGGATTTATTGCTTACACACTTTGGCCTGTAGCCTGGGGGGCCCATATCGCCGTATCACCGTATCATTGATACGCCGTATCACCGTATCATTGATACGCCGTATCACCGTATCACCGTAGCATTGATACGCCGTATCACCGTAGCATTGATACGACGTATCACCGTATCACAGTATCATTGATACGCTGATCCGGCAGTAGCTACGTCCCTGCTGAGTACTCACTGTTGGCTACAACTCCATTAATTCTTCGAAAACTAATTCTGTGACATACTTCTGTATAAAACTTATAAAAAAAGGAGCTTGAGATGTAAATTGAATAAGAAATATAAAGAAAACCAATTTTTAGCTAGACTTGTTGCTGGGGAGTTTCTTGCCGCTTCTTCTCCTTAACAGCAATAACACGTTGCGGTGTAGAATAGGATGTAATTTAAATTTTAACTTATGTATGTGTTCTCTAGCGGAAGTTATTTTGAATAAAAACTTTGTACAATACTTTCTCAAATTGCGTATACCAAAACTAGTGTTGTATAGTGTGTATAGATAAACATATCAAATACTCAACTCTTATACTTTCAGGTATAACATATTCAGCAGACTGCCTCGCATTTTGCGTAATGGCCCATCTGCTTTGGCCGACGCGCTCTGAACAGTACTTACTGCTGGCACCATCAAATTATTCCGGTAAATGAAAAAAAATATATATTATAAATGCGAAAGTAACTCTGTCTGTCTGTTCCGTTTTCACGGAAAAACTACTGGACCGATTTGGCTGAAACTCCGTATATATACTATATATTTTCGATGCCGAGGATGAACATGGATACTTTTTATCCCTAAAAATGGGATAGTTTCCGGGATGAAAATATATTTATCTCTCTGTTTGGTATGCTTTTATGGAAAAACGACGACCGATTTGGCTGAAATTCGGTATATATGTAATTTTAATACCGAGGGTGGATAAGGAATACTTTTCATCCCGGATAATGGTATACGTTTGGGGATGTATTTATGTAACGATTATCCCAGAAAGTAGGATAGGTTTTTATTTTGTAATTTGCCATTTTGGTTAATTTGGTCATTTTGGTGTACATATGTAGTTTTAATATCGAAAATTGGCATAGATACTTTTCATCCGGGACATGGGATAGTTTGCGATATAGAATGAAGTGGGGTAAACTCTAGTATATATATATATATATATATATATATATATATATACATATATCATCCCATAGGCGTCCGACTGCTGGGCTCTGACCTTCTCATTTTCAGGGAAACAGACAATTAACTACAGTGGTTATTTATAGTCACTAAAAATTGCAAAGTACGGCGCTGAAAGTTCGGCTAAATACGCTTGCATTATTTTTAAGTAATCTATGACACATCAGCCGAAATTATGTAGCGTTCGGCGTAATGCCGAATCTTCCGTTTAGCGACTGTTTCCATGACAACGCAGTCAATGTATTTTGAATAGGAATCAACTCATTATGCGAAGCTTTACGCGACAGAAAGTTTGACGAACTCAGTCGAACCATTTTACGTACATACATACACCAATACTTTTATACGTCTAAAAGAACATTTTTTCAACTCTTCATATTACCAAAACTGATAGAGTTAATACTTTAAAGGAATAGCTAGTGTGAGTAACATTTGTTATAAGTTGTGATTTAATCGGATATAAAAGCGAGCGGGCGTAGCGACTAAACATCATTCTCACTACGAGTTCGCTCGGATGCACATGTCATAGTAGCACTGTAGGGTAGTTAATTACTGTGCAAGAATCATAACTTATAATTAATTGTAATTAAGCGGTATTCTTCGTTCTGAATTGAAATAAAACAGTTGTCAAAGTTTTACGTGTTTCGTTGTATAAATCACGCTGAAGTAAGTTGTATAATTCAGATAAAGAGAAAAATAATACAATTTCCCGTGGCCGGGCGGCCTGTCGTAAGAGGCGAGATAACAACCTACAGCCAGGTGACAGGGTATTTGCCCGTCTGGATAGCTACCACCCCTGGTCTAGAATATGCCGCAATAACAACCTTGAGTTGTGTTCCGGCATTAGTGGCCAGGTTCCAGTCTCCCTCTAGAGAGCAGCCGCGCATTATAGCATCTTTGGTGTTGCAAATGTTCATAGGCGAAGGTGACCGCTTTACATCAGGTGGGCTGTACTGAAATAAAATACTAAGACCGATTATTCAGTCGCCGAAGTGTCCGTACCGTACCTTCAGCAGGTGTGTCGTTACGGTTTCAATGAACAATAAATAGTTATCATTCATTAACATTTTCAAATTACAGCCGGCATCGAGGAGCTGGACGAGTTCAACGAATCACCCCACGTGGTCCACAGCGATACCGTTGCTCTAACAACCGCCGAAAGCGTCAACCTCGATGATGAAGATGTGATATTCACGCGACCGACCAGTAAGAACGGCAACGCGTACTCATAGCAACAGTAATACTCGTCTAAACCGAACTCGGTTAGAGCGACCTCTATGTACCCGTGAGTATTGATGCTCCGATTTTATAGCCGTATGTGGCTTATAGCCGCATGTGGCTTACAGCCGTATGTGGCTTATAGCCGTATGTGGCTTTAGCCATATGTGGCTTATAGCCGTATGTGGCTTTAGCCATATGTGGCTTATAGCCGTATGTGGCTTTAGCCATATGTGGCTTATAGCCGTATGTGGCTTATAGACCTATGTGGCTTATAGCCAACAAAGAGAATTAGCGGTGTTCAAAATGTGTTTTAAACAATTTACTATCGTAAGTCGATTTTTAAAAAGTCGTTTGACTTTTTTTTATGAACTATTTATTTATCATGCACACATATATATTGTATATTCTATAAATTGATTTGGCATGGTTTATCATAGATCCGTACCATATTATTGATGGTTTGTTTAATTCTTCATTGTCTGACTAAAATCAGATTTTTAGAGTTTAGATAGTTAATTATTATCAATAGTTAAATTTTATCCATTTAAAAAATCATATTGACACTAACATATTAAATAATCGATAGACAAACACACATATTGTATATCCGCAAATTAAGCAAATCACGCAGACCATAGTAAATACCGGAGAAAATTCGTTTCCGACATTTACCATACAAGGAATCGAACCCGGTGCCTCGGTATTCCAGTGAGGTAAGCAGTAAAGGCTTAGCCCGCTCATGCTTTATTCGAGTATATTCATAATCCATGGAAATTATTCCATTTATGGGATAAAAATTATCCTTAGTTCATATCTAGTTAGCCAGGTGGTAGGGCATTTGCCCGACTGGATGGCTACCACCCCTGGTCTAAAGTATGTCGCCATAACAACCTTGAGTTGTGTTCCGGCATTAGTGACCAGGTTCCAGTCTCCCTTAAGAGAGCAGCAGCGCATTTGTAGCACCTTTGGTGTTGCAAATACCCATAGGCGATGGTAATCGCTTTCCATCAAATGGGCCGTCTGCCTGTCTGCTGAACTCCAGCAATAAAAAAAACTTACTGAAAGTACATGAGAATCCGTCTAGGTAAACAGTAGATCGATTTGCTTGTTTCTGCATCTCTGCTGCCTTGGCAATTAATTAACCGATGAAACTTGGCATATACTATGTACTGTCGATAACAGATATATTGTGGTATAGTTTTTATCCCGAAATAGCTAGTTTCTCTTGGATAAATACATTTACGGGAGGCAAATCGCGTCATAGTCTCTAGTCATGTAATATATAACGTACTTTTACATTATATTTTGGAAACAGTATTAGCACAAGCCCTTATACGTTATAATTACACATTTAAAGTTTTCTATAAAAACATTTAAAATTCGGCTTACGACTGTACAGTTGTATGGTACAATTTACAATCACGATTCAAGTAATTTTTATATCTACCTGCAGAGGGTAGTTTTGGAAAGTTCCAAGTTCATTTGTTACTATATTATAGTGTGTAATTTATTAATTGTAATTAACAGAGATCCCACTTTGGATGTTAAGAAAAATTTACCCGTCTATAGTCAATTGAGGGCCTTTTTAAGGGTAAACAGAATTATTGGGATGTCAATATTTATGTGATTTTAGGCTTCTGTCGGCTTTATACACCTTGTCTGTCTGTCTATATAATGCCAATTTTCTTGTAGATTATTGGATTTATATGGATAAAATTTGTAAAGAATACGAAGGTGTAGCGGTATAGCATTAAAAATTGATGTTGGCCATCATACAAGTAATCCTAAGTAATATTATAAATGCGTATTGGTTTTCGTGCCGCAAGAGATCGTCATGTTTTGCTTATTCGTTGTCAGGTTATAGAAAAGGACGTAGGGTCTCCCTTTTATCCAGAAAAAGTACTTTTCTCGAAGGATTGACGAATATAGCTGAAAAGATGGCGCTCCTATCGCTTTGCCAATTGCCATAAATTAATGTCAAGACTAATGTATGTATGTGTCTCAATTTCTTTACGTGGCCTAATTACTTACTTACACTTTATTTAAAATACTTTTTTTTATCGTCTCAAACAACATAAGGCGTCGTCCTAATTGGCGAGGAACGTACGATGACACGATGCGTACTCGTCGTGCGATGATGCAACGGGGATGTCCTAGTACGTTGCGCCGCCATAAACTATACAGCGCCAGTTTAGCGATGGCTCTTTACAGCGATGCACAGTTTTTGCTGTCGGACAATATTGCTTTAAGAATTGCAAATGACATTGAAAAAAGGAAACGTATACATTTTAAAATCCACTTTTAAATCCAGAAATCAGCGCGGTGAATTTTCGGCCATTATTTTCATGTACGAAATAACGAAACACGGCACTCAAAGAGATTCGTATATTCGATTACTTGATCGGACGATCATCATTGAACATAGACTGTGATCGCGTGAGGGCTTCCAAGCTTCAATTAGGACACTCAAGAATGTAGAAATCTATATGTTTGAACTCATCGTGCGAAAAGAACGCACCGTGTCATCGAACAATCTTTGCCAATTAGGACGACACCTAAGCGTCTTTCTTGTTTTAGGTTTTTCTGTAATTAATATTTACCATTATTTTATGAATATATATATTGTTACGTGTGCGGGACTCGAATTAAAATGCCGTTGGAATTACTATAGAATTTATTAGAACTATACAAACACGTATAACATAGGTAAAAATATAACCGGACGCAATAAGTCCAAATGTAATGCACAATTAAATAACACGTGCAAAGTCCGTCACTATATCGCTTATCGAATGTACACATCTTGCTTTGACCGTGGTTCTCGCTAGACTGTCCCACCCCTCCGTTCGGGCATTGTTTTATACTAAACTGTATAATACCGACAAAGGGCCGCGTTCACCGAGTTAATCCGCACATCTGGCAAGCTTCGACGCAATGCAGTAAAAACTAAACTAAACTAATCCTTTAGTTCGACACCAAAGACGGCCATAAAATAAGTACGATAACAATAGAATGTTTTTCAAAGTAAACAAAAAGAATTCCTAAATCCGGGAAGGCAATTGCGTTTTACGACCTGCATGTGTGCGCATTTCTGTGTCGGTATGTAACAATATTTTATGAATCACGTAAATGTTGACATTGAAATTGATATTTTAAGAGAAATAAATATAAAGAGGCGAACCAACTTGAGGGGTAAATGAAGGAGCTACTTAATGTAGTTAACTATCTCGCCCGCATATTACCACCTTTTGTAAGATATAAATTTGAAAATTTATTTACGATTGTCGCCTACACACCGGTGCAGCAGGGCATGAAACAGTACGCTCGCGCCGGTGTGTACGCATATTATCAAAAAGTTGTCTATGACAATCGTTCATACTCTACGGCCAACCGCCAATACTCGAAATTCACTACGAAACTCAAAACCAACTATTGTACGCGCAACAAGTGTTTATTCTAAAATCACATAATATTAAAATATACGCATTTCTCGAGAAAATGGTGCTTCATTTAAGACATCCTACGCTTCAAGGATAAATCATTATTCTATGAATTTCGACAATAACATTTGAAAAAAACTTGCTAATTTGATTTTCATCTTTACATAGTATTGAACAAAGTCGCCTTCCGCGTCTGTCTGTCCATCCGCTAACTCCTCCTTAACCACGCAACGGATTTTTAAGCGGTTTTCACCGTCAGTTGGGTAGTTTTTCACTGAAGGCTTATGTGAATAAAAAACTTAATTATGTTTCTATGTAAGTAAAAGAGAGCGACATTCGAGGCTTTGATCCGCAGCGTAGCTGCGGGGACAACTAGTTCCAATATATTTCTGTTCCTCGTGAAAAATAACAGATTCTATTTTTATGTGTGAAATCAATTTAGAATTTAAAAAAAAATGAACCGTTTGATAATATTATCGTTGAGATTCTATAGAGTATATAGATTTGTCGCAAGTAAATTTTAATTTAATTTATATCTTCATAAATATGGTAATGTGCGAGCGAGATAGCAACTCCGTTTAGGTGGCTCCTGAATGGTGCGGCTTCATTTGCGATATACAGGCCGTTTCACGCAGATATTATGAAGATATGTTTAATGCGTTATTTGAGATGCGCCTTTGTTAAATCAAATCAAATCAAATAATTTATTGCATAAAAACATGGTTATACAATAGGTCTTTTTATTTTATACAGAGCACAAGTTTTTGCCGGTTGGGCGTACGACGTTAACGACGTTAAATATTGACAGATATCGTATAAATATCGTATAGTCAAAGAGCACTATCTATCTTAAATTATCCTTATATGTCTATATTTTACATTATGTATGTATGTATGTATGTATCTTAAGAGTATCTTGTATATAATTTATTTTTGTTAATCTGTTTATATTAAATATTATGTCGTTACCTATCTTTAGTGTTCACAACCCTGCCTTTTGCTCCTCCCCTTCTCGCTAGACTCATACTTTTGCTGGAAGAAAATTATTTTAGGGTTAAGCTCGCCTTTGTACATCTAATTTTGTATGTAACGTTTTGTGTACAATAAAGAATAAAGAAATACTAATATGGCTATTCGTTAACGGCGTTATTTTTAACGCATTAAATAAGACACATTCGGCCACAGTCGAAAATTTTAAATCTTTAACAGTGTCGCAAATGAAGCCCCACCATAAGGGAAGAACTGAGCTAATAACAATCTAAGGGGTGGTATAAAAAAATATATATTTATATGTATGTTTAAATACAAAATGGATCACTTAAATGCGCTAAGTACTTAAGAACTAAATGTCTATAAATATTTTTTGTGAAGAATTTTGTCTTAGAGTAGTACGAAATGTCATCAATTGCCACAAGTGCTTCCTTTAAATTATGCCCACTTCCATGGCATCAAGCAGGGCAGTGACGACGGTTGTGGGCAGCGCGAGTATCAAACGTTCAAGTAAATTGCGTTTACATATTCTCGCTGCACATATCCTTCGCCACCTTCCTGCTCACTGTCGTGTTGGTAAGTGAAGTTGGCGTTGTGTAAGTGAGAAGCACCAAACTCTGTCAACCGTATCTGACTAAGAGTCGATTTTTTAATCATCAAATAAAACTTATCCATCGACTGAGTTATAACGCGACTAAATATAAAAGCGAATCAATTGTACTTTGAAGATTGAGCTTAAGTATAATCACACATCTGCCGAAGGTATGATGCCGACACTTCGGCGGCTGAACTATGTATCGGTCTTAGTATTCAGATGACATGACACACGTATCGAAAATAGTACGGTGCGACACTTTTCCCCAAACATTGTATAATATAAACCTACCTATTCCTTGAAACTATTAATTTTACTAGAATGGCAATATAAAGAGGTGAAATTATGAATTTTTAGTTTTTTTTAAATTATTATATAGTATTTTTAGATCCGTAAAATTATCGGAGCATGTTCATAAAATGGTTCAACCACTTTCGCTAAAATTTAGGGTCGCGTAACGCGTCGCCTGATGTATTGATTGCTATTCAAAATACATTGAATGCATTCTCACGTAAATAGCCGCTAAACGAAAGATTCGGCGTTATGCCGAACGCTACGCGATTTCGGCTGGTGTGTCATACGTTACTACCCGTACGCAGAAGTTTCGCCGATAGCCTCATGATGTCACGCGTCGATGGTCAGTAGGGTTAACAAAAAGGTTACATAAATAGTTGCAATGAATTTATTATTGTATATACTTTACATAAGTATATACAATAATAATAAGTAGTCATCGGCAAAGCTTCTGCGCGCGGCTTATACTTACAACACTGCGAGCGTATTTAGCCGAAATTTCGGCGGATGTGTCGCTAGCATATTTCTAGAATATAAACAAATGGTTTTGATAGCAGAAACATAATTGCTATTTTTCTCTCGTATACTAGTCTTAAATTGATTTCTAAACATTCGAATTAAAATTATTTAGTTGGTAACCTTATGATAGATTATGAATTAATGTGTATTATAAGTAAGAATTTATTTTAGTTTATTGTATACGACACGTAGCTTGGCCAGGTTTTGGCGTAGTGGGGGTAAGTTCTCGCATAGTACACTTCATGCAACAAAAAAATGGTCACTTTTATTGCTTGTCATTATTCTATGATTATTGCCTTCATTTATTGTCTGTTTAAAAGAAATTTAAAGAAAATACAGGAATTCGAGAAGTTTATTGGGTGTTATAAATAAAATACATACAATTAAAAGATAAAAAATAAACCATTTTCTTGGCATGTCTGCGTAAAATGGTGCTCGGTCTTGGCATTGCAATTAAATTTAAAACAATAACAAAAACAAAGCGTACAACTTTAGAGCACGAAGTGTAATCGGGAGCGAACGGAACGTGGACCCGGTGCGGGAGGCAAGGGTCGACTGACGCATCAATAGCGATGAGCAGTACACGTGTGAGCCAAGTACATTTGTACTGATACGGCACAAAATTTGAAATGTAGCACTTCAAAATTTTTGTCGCGCTACTACTCAAAAGTAAGAGGAAGGACGTAACTAGGCTTATGCTACAGCAGTACAATAACGCCTCTACGGATATTGACATGGCAAAGAGGGACAACATGACAATGTCATAGTACGACTGAGGTGACCGAGGCCGAGCACATCCGATTCTTAACGAACATTTCCGAACTAGTTTTGAACGGGACAAATGAGGGAATAACGCTGACCGTTTCACCGTTCTCATCGCTTCAAATGTACTGCCGCGGTACAAGCCGTACAAATGTCCTCACCTCATTTGAAGTGGTACATTGTAAGTACTGGTTCGGTACAAAATGTCATGTTACTTTTACAAACTCATTTTAAAACATGTACTGCCCAACACTACCCATCTACCTTGTACCTCATTCCCCGTGTCCCTCTTGACAACTAAAGAGACTATAAAACAACTTTTGAGCATCTTACGACTCTGGCCAAATACGTGTCTAAAAAAAATTGCACAATTTGTAGGGTATTAGAACCAAATCAATAAAAGTATATAAATGTTAGGTCGCGGGTACACTGCCGATTTTGTATGGTGTACTGAGGTGTCAGTCGTGTATAATAGGCATGTTACTTGAACCATAATATATGGCGTGCATCACACTTGTGAACGGCGTAGCTCTTCACATCCCATAGCCGATCGCATCGGATTTCGTGTTCCTATTAATGTTAATATTTTTCATTAATAAATAATTAGCAGATAACTTGTATCGAAATTAATAATAATCGACAAAATTGAACTTTACTTCACTTGTATTTATGGCCGGTTCCTATTGTTGGCAACACCAACATAGAATAATTTTTATTTTTAAACTTGCAACATTGTAGTTGCATTTTTGTTCTTCCAATTGGGTTGTAGCCGAAGGCCAGACGCCAAGACGCCTTCGTATAAAAAGTGATTTTATTACAAGTTTTCACCAACTAACAGTGTTTTAACTTCCACTTTACCACATCGACCTGGGTATCCTAGGCCCACCACCATCAGCGTGCAAACAAATATTTATTATATGTGCGACGATCTGCGCACACCTATGTCTAGCTATTCATTCGTTTGCCCTACCATCGGTTGAATTTTGACTTTGCTTGTATGGAGCTTATGTCAATTTTTTATCGATAGTAAGGCAAACGAACTGTTGGTATGATATAGGAAGCGGGCCTTAGACGGTTTATCATGTCCAGCGTTTGTTCTATCATAGGTGTTTTGTTTAAAAAAATGTTTTATTTTTATTTTAATGTTGGTAAAAACAAACGTGCCAGCGCTCGAGTATGAAAATAATATATAGTCTCGATGGACTATGGGTAGGATACAATATAACTAAGTAAAGTTTTCTTTATTGTATTAATTCATGAAGTCATTGTAATAAATGTATGTAATATAATTTGACATTTTGTCTATCGTGTCATAAACAAAATGGCTGTTATTCCGACTCTCGCTGTCTTTATTCGAATAGTACAAAATGTATGGCGATTTCTTAATTATATACATTCGAAAATGAACATAATAAGTTAATTTTATTGTAAATAAATCACTTAAATTCACAATGTATTAACATAAATTAACACAATTTAAGTACCACGAGATTTTTAAACGTTTTTATTACTTTACAATTTGTACCTAACAAACTTGTTAATGTCTGATTAGTTTTATGAATACATATAAGTACAAGATAAGTGGACTCGAATCAAACCTGTATATAATTTAAGAAATATCTTATCTTGGATCTTTTATCTCCTATTATATATAGATTAACAAAGTCGTACGTGATACTCTAATGATCCATAGGCGATACAGTCATGACAGTGGTCAAAGGAAGTGTGCGGCAAGGACGCTTAGCAGGGCAAACAACAATATGCACGCTTTATTTATATGTAAATAAATTATTTACGTTAGTTAACTAGTAATTAGTTGTAAAACTATACATATACTAGCTGTGCCCGCGATGTCGTCCGCGTGGAATTTGTTTTCAAAACCCCCCGATTTTGAAACATTCTTCATCGGTGCTCCGGTCCTATTGGTCTTAGCGTGGTGATATATAGCCTAGAGCCTTCCTCGATAAATGGGCTATCTAACACTGAAATTTTTTTTCAAATCAGACTAATAGTTCTTGAGATTAGCGCATTCAATCAAACAAACAAACTCTTCAGCTTTACATATTACTATAAGATTGGTACGTGCCGTGGGTACCAAGATTGGAAGGAAACACTGATCTAAAGAGAAACTGCTTTATTTAATTAAATCTCATAATTTAAAGAAATTATGCACACGCTTTTCTCGATTGACTCACGTTCCGGTTAGTCTTGAAGCCTCACGTCTTGATGCTCCACCGTATCTCTGTCGCGTAGTCTGAAGGCCTTTTTTGATTCCTTTGCTCTCTTCTTTTTGCTTTCGCGTCGATAGCCCATGCAAATCTGCCTCCGTGCGCAGATTGTTGCGCTTATATATCCGTTCGACAATCTAGAATGAACCCTATTACGTCATTCAACTATATGTCTATCCTTATCCAACAAGTATTGTCCTTGTTACTTACTGCGAGTTTATTCTAGTTTCTTCCCGAGTATATCTACATATCTCATTTTAACATTTGTCTGGCCCTATATTTCTATCCTGCTCTTTCGTGTTACTTTGTATATGGGACATTCTTGTGTTATTGTTAAGTCGAAGACTATCCACTATTTTCTTAAGGAGAAGAAATTCCGCTACGAGTATTTGTCACAATATAATATGGATCAAAATTTTAAAATTTAGCATTAAAATAAACATTTTAATACTGCAATCGATTTCAAGCTATTCAAACGCCGCCATTTTGGAACGCTTACGGAACGGGGACGCTCACGTCACCCAACATTAGCATTTTGTAATCTATAAAAACACCTATTTAATGCGCTTTTCTGAACTGAATCTGAACGTGTACCATGACGTTGCGATTTAATTCATTCGTGTTGCGATTTTAAATCTCGTATTTTAACACTAAAGTGTTTAGTTAAAATCATTAAAGACTATACATATTTATTCCCTATTAAGGTTTCCTACCGCCGTCATACTAATTTTCTAATATTCACTACCGCTGCCGTGACTTCTTTGACGCCTGAAAACAATTGGTTGTTGTTGTTTTTCAAATTTGCCACAAAGGCAGGCAAAGGAATCTTAGTCCATACAGCCAATTCTGATGTAATAATATGTCTTCGTATAGTAGCGCAGTTGTATTGCAGGCTACAACCGACGCCATTCAATGGAGTTCTTGTGAAAACTCGAAAGACCACATCTGACTATACAGTTCACATTTCTCACAAAAATACATAATTACTACTCAAAAACTATCAATATCCTACAACTATTGTTTATTTTAGAGTACTTATACACATTTTTAGAAAATAAAACTGCACAGCACGACGTCCCCTTCAGTTCCCGCCAAAAACTCGAAAACAATTGGAGTGTGACGTAAAACACTTGCTGTATGTCCTTTCTTTCAAAACCGTGGCAAAGTTTGAAATAAATAGATGAAACGTTGCACATTTCAAATGGCTTAAATATTGGCTTATGAATTATTTCTCTCCCATACACATGAATATGTGTCGTATTTTTTTTATAGATCTTACGATTTTCTAAGGCCGCTTACACATTGAGCCAACGACGGCCAGTTTCGTTTGATCAATGTGTACGCGATATTAAACCGCTGAAAAGCTTGACAACGTATTAGCATTTAGCAACATCATGTTGCAGACGTCCATGAGCGATTATACTAATTTAAATGATTAAAGCCGAGTTCCTTTATCTTACTATCCAACCTTTTATCTTATTATTGGTAAAAAGATAAATATTGTTAACTTATACTAAACTATATATACTTTATATCAAATTTTAACTGGTAATAATGCAAAAGAAAGAAAGTAAGACTTAGGATCTGGCTGTAAAACTGTAAAGGAATCTATTGAGATTAGAAAGTTAGAGACACGGTATTCTATAGGCTATAATAAAATAAAGGTTAAAGAATTGATAACATTGATGTTACGTCAAAGTGGCCTGAAGTTATCGACGATAGATAAAGTGAAGTATGCCAACTGGATATAGTAAAAGCAATACAATACAAAAAAATATAAAGACCATGTTAAAATTTTCGTTACTCAAATTTTGTCTCTATTCACCGTTATGGGTCTCGTCGTGAAGTCGTTTGTTTATTTAAGGGATCTACCTAAATGGTGTTCGCTATCTCGCTCACGCATAACCACATTTTTGAAGACGAATTCACAGAATTTACTTACGACAAATCCGTATTACACAAAACTTACCAAATAAATTACGAAAGTTTCACGAAAAAAATCGTTATGATTTCGTATACATTACTATATATAAAAATATATAGATAGATAACACTTTATTCCTCACCAAATATACAATTTCAATATTGTCATGGTAAAAACAATAGGCGGCCTTATTGCTTAAAGCAATATCTTCCAGGCAACCTAACTTAAGGAATAGTTTAACCTAATCTGGCACATATTTTATCAATTAAATACATACAAATATATTTATAACATATATATATATATATATATATATATATATATATATATTAGTCGATAGTATTAGAATTAGGCATAATTATTTAAGAAAAAGTACTAGAAAAATAATTCTTGTGAAACATTCGTAATTTTTTTATGATCTTTTTTTAATACGCATTTGTCGTATGTAATTTCCATGAATTTAAAGCTTCAGAACTATGGTAAAGCGTGAGCGAGATGGCGAACACCATTCAAGTGGATCCTTAAGTTCTTGTTGTTTCATAATTACTGTGAAATTTGCTTCTGTTATTTTTTAACGTCTTTGGATCCAATGCACCTTTTTTACCTATTTTAATTCATGTACATCAATTCTAAATCACAAATAGCATAGTGTGTATTAATTTGCAAAATAGATTGACTGACCGTTTATTATAATTTTTGAATTATTAAGTATTTTTTTAATTTCTTTTTATATAACTATGTACTTATGAAAGTGTATATTTTTGTGATTTTTATGTTAATCAATATATTAATTAGATAGTTGTTTTAGTCCTCCATATAACATTAAGTACAATTAAACGTGTTGCCAGATTTGGTTTCAATTATATTGAAAAAAAACATTATTAGTAAATAATGGTGTATTTTCTATAAAAATGATTAAACTTGCCAATATCAGAATTTTAAATGATACATAATTTATTATTATGACTTACACTTTGTCCAACGATTTATTTTCCTTTTGACACAGGTCGATGATTGATCGGTTCATGATGCGATAAAGCATTACCAATTCGATTTTATATAAAAATCCAGTTTCTTTGTATCCATTTTAAACAATTTGGTGCACCCATATCGAGCCTTTACCGCCATTTTATTGTAAGCGACATTTGCACCTAAGTATATTTTTCGTTGCAAAAGGTATTTTAAAATATTACATTGTTCTAAAACTGACAGTTTTTGCTTCAGTAGGGTCTAATCTAACTAAAATTGAAAAGCTTAAAACAAAATTATAGTTTAAAGTGGCTTTTACAACAAAATATATAATTAGGTCGCTTACGATAAAATGCGGTAAAGGCTCGATATCATTTGTTAAAATACTCTGTGTTGCATAATAAATAAGCTATATAATCCACATGTTTTTACTTAAAAGGGAAATAAAAGCAAGAGTTGGAGTTTTTGAATCTAAACAAATGCCGTGTTTTCTTGCTTTTGATTAAAACAAAAAATATTTCAAAACGATTAAATTTAGATATGATGACGATATTTTATAGTCTATGCATTAGATGGCTCACAGAGCAGCACTACTACGTTGCTTGTAACAATTAAGTATGATAATTATGACATGTCACATTCACTATCAAAATTGTGCAACTTAATAGGCGTGCACACGTCAAAAAGAAAATAAATCGTTAGGCAATGTATATTATGATTAGTAAAAAGTAAATAACCTAAATATCATTGCATTGTGATCACAATGGACCTAAAATTAAATCGGTGAATAATTTGAAAATGAGGAAATGTAATGTGATTTGAGAATTAAGAATCTGGTAACCCTGTAGTAATTTTAGTGTAAATGATTGATTATTGATGTTTTATCGTTTAAAATATTTGTACCTAGTGTTTTGTACACGATAATCTTAAGTATCCTTATAGCTGTGAATTACTTGTAAACTTTATTAAAATATTATTGTAAATAAGTGTCGTGTCATTTCGTCAATTAACTTACATTTCTGATTGCTATCGAGCTTTGAAAAGCAGCGTGAAATGGCAGCCTTGACTATTCGTATTTGTATAAATTAATTTAAAAATATATACTTAATATTGTTTAAAATAAACAATAGTAGTACGATGTTGATTTTTAAGGCTAGGTACCATTAGAGACTCACAACCGCGATTGTTCCCATTCCACTTGCTTTCTGGCGTCACAACCGTACTCTAGTGGAACGTTTATTCGACCCACCCCTTCAACATGGATTGCTGTGAGCGAAAATCATGACGTCATTAGTGACGTTTTCGCCACGACCTTAACGACCGCGGTCGCCTAGTGGAACGGCAGACGGAGCATTTTAGGCCTCGTGAGATACTGGAGGAACGCGCCCTAAGTAAAAATTGTATGTTTGACTATGAAGCAAGATGTTTTACTTTTTGAGCTGCTATAAAAACTACCATAGTATAAAATACATAAGACCTACAATTTTGAAGAGGCTTTATTTTACTAATGAAAATCAAATGTAGTATTTAGTATTCATAAGGCTAGATTTTTACGGTCCTTTTAAATTACAAGAGTAGAGCAGACAAGCTGAAGGCCTGATGACCACCTGATGGAAAGTGGTAACGGACGGCTAAGGGCGAATTTCATGATTTTTGACCCCTCCCCCGTCCTTGTCACATTCGTAAGACCCCTCCCTCCCTAGTGTGACATCACATATTTTGCATCAAGAAATTATTATATTAAAACAGCAGTTCCGTAATTAGTTTTATTTGAATTTAAATTATTTTTTACTAATTTAAACATTGCTCATATGGACAGATTTGGCAATGTTTTGAAGTTTTTCGTTAATACTTCAAATTTTTTGTTTTAAGGCTTAAATATATTAGATTTTAAAATGTGACGTCACGAAATTTAGGACCCCTCCCACTCCTTGTCACACTTCGTCGAATCCTACTCCCTTTAGCAACCTACTACCTTTATGAGTATTTGCAACACCAAAGGCGGAGGTACCAGTGTGCTGCCGGCGTCGAAGCTGGAACTGGTAGCGAAACAGCACAAAGTAGCTATGGCGGCATACGCTAGAATCTAGATCAATCTTCTAGTCAGAACAGAATAACATTTTAAATAACTACAACGTTAGCGAGTAAGCTCCAGCCATCCCAATGAATCTCCTGTATATAATCGAAGAATAAAAAAAGGATGGAAACTAGCGCCACCAAGAGGGCAAAAGAATTAGAACAATATAAGTAGTGCACTTAGTGCACTTTTTTTACCTATTTTTTATTTTTGTTTTTAATTATAAAGTGAAAGTTTTTTAAACTTTGTCTTTCTCTTTAGACAAGAACAAGTTATTTATTACTCATAAGTACCATCTAGTGGAATTTATAGAATTATCGATTATCGCGCCATCTAGTTGTATATATAGGAATATAATTCCGATTGTAGCGCCATCTATCGGGATGGGTAAATGATGTTTTATAATAAAGACGCTCACATATTTTATATATAGTGTAGCTTATGGCTTGGATCAGCTGCTTTTAATATTTTTATGGCTCAAACGGTTACACCCCAAACGGCTAGGTACAGTCTGAAAGTATCCTAAGTATAGTTAACAATATAATTATATCGAATGCCTATTTTCTCCATCACTTGTTCTCTATAGGGTCGTCAGTTTATTATTTACTTTTTACTGAATGATCCCAATTTTTTTTATTGCAAAACTGGCAAACAGGCAGACGGCCCACTTAATGGAAAGTGGTTACAGTCGCCTGTAGACGCTTGCAACACCAGGGGCGTTGCCAACGCGTTGTCAGCCTTTAGAATTTGATAGATAGCTTAGACAGGAAGAATGGGATATTCATCATCCAGAGCCCATCGAGCTGGCCCTAGCAGCTTTATAGCTCCTCCTATCTTGATTATCAAGATCATGACTCCAGCATTGCTCTACCACGTCATCACAATCAACGGCCTCTGTGGTTGTGCTGGCTAAGCCTTTGCCGGCCTAGCTTACTGCAAAGCCAAGGTTCCGGGTTCAATTCCTGCTAAGGTAAATTTCGGAAACGAATATTCTCCGTTATTTACTACGGTCTGGGATCGACTCCAGAGTAGTCCGTTGTATATTACCAGGGGCGTATCTACCGCCGTATCAATGATACGGGGCCCCGAAAGTGTGTAAGCAAAAATTCCTAAAATGTTATTCACAATCTCTTAGATTAACATTTTTGAGAATAACTGATGGGCTAACAGGAACGGCTATCAGACTTGTCATTATTGTCTTTAGAGGCAGAAAATCTAGTAGTTTTCAGCTATCGATGATTTGATAAATCAGCTT
Organism: Dendrolimus houi; assembly: GCA_039645545.1. NCBI lineage: Eukaryota > Metazoa > Arthropoda > Insecta > Lepidoptera > Lasiocampidae > Dendrolimus > Dendrolimus houi. The sequence continues at coordinate 2,667,817 of CM077128.1, read as the reverse complement.
GCCGAAAAAAAGGCGAGAAAAGTATCTTAGATTTGAATTGTTTGTCTAACTCAGCTTCTAGGAGCATTAAGTAATAACTTATAATCAATATATGATTATTCCAATTCAATTCAAGCATTTTTTTTTATTTAAAAAAACTTTACCCTGCTTTCTAATGCGCCACACTGGCGACACTGAGGGAAAGGCAGGCAGCCCGCGATATGATTCAAATACTTATCGAAGCACCAATGCCCGGTAAGTATCTGCGTCATCCTGAAAGTCAGGGTCCCGCGTTTCCGCGAGAGCCATCGCAACAGGTGCGGGCGCACCGCCTCCACCGTCCCAATGCCTGCCACAGGAGTTTCCAACTCTCTCGACCAAGTTTCGATCATGGTCGCGGTTTCCCGCGTCCTGGTCGCCTGAACCTCGGCCTGGCAGTAAACCAGGCCACAGGCGAAGGCATCCTGTCGGGAGCGCCGAACATTGGCAAGTACGTCCGCCTGGAGAGGGCAGGGCGGATCACCTGCCAAGAGTGTCGACGCCGTCCACGACACTGTACGGTATCCTCGGATGGTCCTCACCGCCAGGACCCGTTGTGCGCGGCAGAACAAAGTACTGTACAGGGCCATACTCTTAAGGATGCCCGAGTAATTTCCTAGTCGCTCCCCCCACGTTGGGGAGGAGCCGAGAGAGGGCGCTTGCGGACCTCATGAGTTTGGGAACTAGCTGCTCAAAGTGCGCTTTAAACAGCTATTTCCCGTCTATTAACATTAGCTACATCAAGTACAGTAATCCTCCCTATAATACGGTAGATTGGTTCCGCGTTATAGGAAAACGCGTTGTAGGAGTATTCCCGTATAACGCGTTACGTATAAATTACTTACTGTTGATTTCTTAACATTATTTAGCTGATCCAAAATATCAATTTTTGTTGTAGAGAAAATAATTTTCTTTTTAACTTAGGTTTTGTTTCCTTTTCACTTGTCATGGCTTAAAACTAAATATATTATTTAAAATAAAATTTCTACACCTTTTAATAAAATAATTTAATTTTATAACAACACAATTGACACACGTGTGAAACTAATTATAAACTGTACAAATCAATATAAATTTCAAAGTACGGAAATATAATGAGGGAAATCGCCGCGTTATATGAAATCGCATAATATGAAAATGCGACCGTGTTATAGGGGGAATTACTGTATAATACAAAATTTATGTCAAGGTTAATAATATCAATCAAAATGTAATTTTTGTTTCATTAGGAATACTCTGTCTAATGTTTTGCGACTATCGGTTTGATTTTTTATTTTTATTTAGGTTTATGGCTTGGCAGCTAGGCCTTTAAGCCTTATCTTAGATTACAATGTAGTTTCTTCATTTTCTTAAGCTTATGTGTAGAACAGCTGAACTGTGGGTTATCAGCTGGTGCCATTCAACGGAGTTCTTGTGACAACTCAAAAGGCAACATTTGACTATACAGTTCACATTTCTCACAAAACACATAATTATACTACTCAAAAACTATCAATATCCTACAACGATTGGTCATTTTAGAGTAGTTTTACACATTTCTAGAAAAAAACTGCACAGCACAACATCTCCTTTCAGTTCCTGCCAAAAACCCTTGAACGGTTGAAAATAAAACAGAAATGCCAACAACAATAATTTAATTTACCCACACAAGTTAAATACATTACAGGAATATAAATTAAATAGAAGCTAGCACAGCACTTGAAGGACTTCAATTATATTATTATATATTAACATATTTAATAGTACAACAAAATTTTATATCGTAAAATATTGAACCGTACAACAACTTTATAAGTATTGGTACATTATTAAATACAAGTTTTTCAGCGTCCTAGCTAGGACCAAGCCTTGAGACGCCAATGTTAGACCCAGTTTCCACCAAAGAACAGAGGGGATGCTTCATAAATGGCTATGATTATAATAAGATATAACAATAAATGTACCGCATTAGTTGATTAGTGGCCGGTTCCTATATCTTACCATCGGTTGAATTTTGATAATATTTGTACGGAGCTTATTTCATATTTTAACCGATAGGAAAATGAACGGTCGTCAGTATATAGGGACAAGCCATAGGTTAAATACTTATATTTTTTACATGTGACAACATTAGGTAACGAACTCCATTTTCTGAAATAAACTCTTGCATTATATTTGTGCAAGTGCATATCCCAATTAAATGTATGTATAATGTCTATATTGTTGTTGTAACCATTCATGACCGATTCCTATATCTTTCTATTAATTCATTCGCCTCACCATCGGTTTAATTGTTGACATTATTCGTACGGAGCATATTTCAAATTTTAGCCTATAGAAAGGCAAATTAAAGTTTGGTAAGTTATAAGAACGGGTTATCAATCGAGGGAACTTCTTAAGCCGCGTACTAAGTTCCAGAAGCCTTACTCTCAAACGCGTTTCGTCGTTGGTTTACGTTCGGTCAGCCCGAAAGAGTAATGAAATTTCAGATAGAAGAAAAAAAGAACAAAGATTAATATAGATAAAAATAATGTATAATAATTAATAAAGACAACATAGTCTATATAACACAAAAATAAATGGAACATACAATGGAAAATATAATATAATACATTTAAAAAAAATAAACAAAAAAGTTCTAAACGTAAAAGTGAAGTTCTAAAGTAGGAACGGCGAGAGACGCTTGAGAGTAAGCGTCAAATCATAGTGTATTATACGTGGCTCGCGAGCTCGAAACGCGGTACACGGAGCGCTTGCAACGAGTCGACAAGGGAAAATCAAAATCTGCGTACACATTAGAGCACGTTACTGTATACGCTCGGTTACAGTTACGGCTTTACTCTTCTAAATGCATGTGGGGCAAATAACTGTAAATTGAGTGATGGATGACGCTCAACAGAGACGTGAGATTAGCAATAAGCTAATATGTGGCCAACAGGCAACACCAACATAAGATATACAATAAAACTACGTTTTAACGGTTTTAAGCACTGTACTTTATTTGATTTTTATTATTCCGACGTGTTGGCTATTCTTCATTAAAACCGTTTCACGAAAACGTAGTTTTATTATGTATATATGCTATTCGCAAAAACTTGAGAAAATATTAACATTTTTATATAACATATTTTTATTATTTTGAAACTTGCAACACTGTCGTTGCTTTTTGTTTCTCTTCCATTTTGGTTGTAGCCGAGTGCACATGTATTTGAATTTTAAAGTGATTAATTATAGGTTTCTACCGCTAACAGTGTTTAATTTATATACCTACAACGACCAGAGTATCGGCCACACCATCAGCGTAGATAAATATTATATGTGCGATGAGCTGCCCACAGTGGCAAAATCTCGACTATACCTCGCATCACCACTCCGAATTTGGTAGAAACACTTTGATTAGTATATACTCGTCTCTGCATGGCTCTCCTCTTAGTTTTAGTGGAACACGGGCCTTAAGGGGCGCAAACCTCAGTGTGAATATCGTCTTGCTGCAAATAAGTTTTAGGGCGAGCAAAATTTAAATCTCGCACCAAGGCACTTATGAGCTTAGCTACGACGCATTTATAATAAATTATAGAACCATTAAATACAGTTTATTAAAAGATAGGGCAGTTATAAAAATAAAAATACTAATGGAAGTCGTGAAAATATTTGACATTTGAATTGTTTAAATAAAAGTCTTTTAAACTATTACTGGTCAATAATACCGTTTTAACAACAAAATTAAAACGTACTTATGTATGAGAATTCCGTTTAAATGATAACGTTTCATCGTTCCTGGAAGAATGAGGTAGCTATATTTAATTAACCAAAAACTCATTCATGCGTTTTCATTCTTGAACTTTTGCTTAAAATACCTTCGACTCTTATATTTTGGAGCTAATATACGTGCTAGTCATATGCTCAATCTTCCCGAATCTGTTTCTTGTTTATAACACCTACTTCGGCTATATCCGGTCGCGTGCGTTATACGTCATTTTAACATGTTGTAAATATTACTGTTATCTTACAGTTCATCTCATTCGAATATTTACGGCTTCTGTTATAAGCCGATGCGCTAATATTAGCAAATCTAAAGAGCAGCTTGACCTTAGGAAGCCACACGAGTGCTGGTCACGCGTTGCATTTAGATCCAATAATCTACATCACTCGCACGATATTACCAGGCGTCGCCGTTAGGGTGCTTGCATAATCAACTGGTTTCCAGGCCAGACTTTCTGTGCCAACTAGTATGTACTACTCAAAGCAGGGCTTGACAATGTGGTATCGTTATTTATGCTAATTTTAGATAACGGTAAAAAATAAATATCGTTATAAAACTAAGTTATTTCTAGCCATATTACCGGTAAAAAATATAACGTTAACACTATTTTTATCGGTAATTTTACCGTGATAACTATATTTTGTTACCATCGTCGCTCTCTTTCACTCGCGAAGATTGTCAAACAGATCTGTGCTAAGAGCGCGCGTAATATTTAGTTGTGTTCGTTGATTGTTTCGGTAACATGCAGTCGTAATAAATCCAATTCTTAAAAATGGCAATGTCGCTTGAAATAACGTAAAAATTACCGATACGTATAACGTTATACATACGATTTTTAACGTTATATTATAAAGTTAAAATGATAAAAAATACCAGGTAACGGTAAAAAAATATATCGGTATGGCAGTATCTTTTTCGAAAATACCGGTAATTATCTTAATTTTTAAAGGTTATGACGCTTTCAAGCACTGAGTGAAAGTACTTCTAATATATATTATGTATGCCAAAAGATGGTTAAGGTAAACTTTTATAATATAATTTTATTTTGGTCGACTTTATTAGGTTTTACCTATATTATAATTGTAATTTTTAGATATATAGTGCAAAGTATACCATTGTTGGCACCCTGTCAAATTATTCAAGATATTAAGAACCAATTTTTCAATCATGAGATAGAAGTTATCAGTGGAATAAATTATAACCTGACTGAATTCAAAAATGGAACATTTCCAACTGTTTTATTCAGGTAACAGTCACTTTTATTTTTCCCATGTTGTATTTTATTGTATGAATAACTTTTATAGGGTGATTGAAAAATCGGGCCAAGATATCTTAATGTTTTGAATAAACTAATAGGTTGCCAACAATGGTGCAGTGTCCCTTATAATTAGGTATTGCCGAACTACGTTGCGATGCCTTTTCTGAAGATTCTTGTTTAACCGATACAACCCCTAATCGCCTCGGGGCAAAACGCGGCGGGGACGAATAGTATTCGCCATGTTGAGGTGGAACCAGTACCCCCGAAGAAGTACTATACTATTGCCATCCATGCCATCCATGCCAGGACTACGGGAAAATAACCGATACGGAGATGCTATGTTAGAAATCTTCACGCAAGTGCTAACAACTGTACCTGCAGTTACAATTACAATTCAAGCGGAGGAACAGTGCGCGAATGCATTTGCAACTTATAATTTGTTTGCATGTAGTAGATTGTATGTAATCTCAAAAAATAATAAATGCCTAATACTTATTTTAATGCCTTGAATATTTATCCAAAATTAGAAAATAACGGCGACCCCTACCACGACCGATGAAAAAAAGTATCAATCACTAATCTAAATTATAAAATTTTATATCGTTTGAAAAATGACTTTTCACCTCTTCAGATGAACAAGAGCTTTAATTGTACCGTTGTTTAAAATCATTGGGTAAAAATAAATTACGAAAAATGTCTCGAAATTCCAAAGTAGCCAATTCACATTTTAATTTTATATAGCTTGTATCACGTGAGGTGAAAAGTCGCTTATAAACGCACAGAAAAACAACAATTGACGGACAAATTTAAATTCGAGATTATGTAACAAATATAAACACAATCACTGCCGTCTTTAACAAGTCTCAAATATTAGTCTATTGCTTACATATTTTTATTGCTTTTAAAGAATCAATTCTATTATTTAACAATAATATATTTAACTTAACAATTAATTAGTTGAATATAATACTATGAAATTTAATTATAGATACATAAATATAAAAAATGAAGTGCGGTGTAAACAAAAAGTGTGCTGCGATTCTAATTATGCAAATAAATATTACTTTTAAAGAATACAATTTTGAAATATTGACACAATATACGCAGAGTAAAACATTTATTTATTTATTTGATTTGTTTGGGAATCATACAATGATTAATATTCTTAAATATAAAATGCAAAATTAATACATATAAAATAAATAAAATTATTAAAATTATAAAAATAATTGATATAAAAAAATGGCTCAAATAGTTAATTACAAAAAAAATACAATTATACGAAAATTGCATAAAATGTCTATTTAATTTACATTAGGTTAGGTTAGGTCAATATTGAACAAATATCATTATAATAATTTATGAAATACAATAATTATTTCTATATTAAAAATATTTTGGAATGTAGATATCATAATAAATAATTTATTACTTTTATATAAGATATAAAGCAAAATATAGACTAGAAAAATAAATTACAATGCATATATTAAAATCGAATAATAGAGTAATGAGACAACTATTATGCCTACGTTTTATTGGTAATGTAACAATTACTTAGCCTATTTTAGAATTAATATAGCAATATATGTGACATCAAATCTGTTATTATTTATAACAACCTCCACCTGTTTATACTTATATAGATAGATCTAGGGAAAATATACAAATAGATACATCGGAAAATATGTCAATTACATACGAGGTTTTTATTCCAAATATTTTCAGTTAAACCTGTACAAGTACGGTTATATATTCTATAAGATACATTAATATAATTGTCATGAGTTCAGCGTTTGGAAAGCCTACCACACAATTTTGCTTTTCGTAGGGATGTTCAATATAGTAAGATATACGATGTCATCTCTTTTGATTACAAGGTTTCCGCTAAAACCATACAACCGTGCACAAGGCTTGGAAACCCGTATAAAAGATGAGCCTTTTTTGTTCTCACTTTAAGCTTGATCAACCGGTTTTTGGTAACAAAAGTTCTGTTGAATTTACCGGTTTTTGAAGAAAAGAAAGACAGAAAATAATGTTTATTTAGAGTTATTTAAAGTGGAAATTACACATAAGCAGTTTAACAAAAGCCAAAGGTTAACTAACTAAACAGGCCTTAACTCAGCAAATGCTGGTTGATAACAACCAACGCTGGTCTTCTGTTAGTGCCAGGCAGTAACGTCACCTTCACAGAAGAAAAAATAACTAATGAACATTTAATATTATTTATAATTAGAATAACATCAAACAAATATTAGACAAATGACAAATATTTTGAACAATTTAATATCAGTACATAATATGTTATGAAACGATTATTGAAATGTGAAAATAATGATTTTGAATAATAATAACAGGTACGTCACGTACAAAAAGAAACGAAAGAAATAGAACTGTAACTATGAAAAAAACTCAACCATGCTTACTAAAAGGCGCTTGTATCAAGTGCGAGATCTGCTTGCTGCCTTTGGTGTTCGTAGAGGAACGCTTTCAGTTTAATTTTAAAAATATGTGCACTTCGAACGGTTCTTGTTGGTGGTGGTGCACACCTTCAAAGCGCATGTCGCACCCAAACACGTGTTGAGAGATATAGAATTGTAATTCCTCTTCTCGATATATAAACCGGTTAATTCAGGTTTATATAACACTCTCTCTAAGGTTTACACTCCAAATGAAATACTTGGCTTAAACCGGTTCCAAGCCTTGACCGGGCACATGCCATCGCACTCATTCGTCACAATCATACAAGTGCGACAGCATCATCAGTGAGTGAAAGAGGTAAATAATAATGGAACCATTATTCAAAACAGATACATCTTGCATCTTACTCCATCTCATCTGTAAGAAGGTTGTTAGAACACTAAATACTTAGTTTTCGGTTATGATTTATATTTTTGCTATTATATTTTTTTCAAATGCAAACATTAGCTACATAAAAAGTGTATTTTGTGCCATGATAAGAAATTGCACTATAATTAACACGATTTATTGGCAGCTTAAGTTTTATATCGCCGGGGTGAAAGACTATGTGTTTAAGGCGACATTTGGAAAAAACTTAGTTTGAGACATAAGATGAAAAAAGGACAAGGCCGCGCTTTTCCGTCTGCGCTACGAAATAGTGTCATTAAAGAAGGACGTTATAAAGTAACATCCATAGGCAGCGGTAGCCACTTTCTACGAGGTGGGCCGTCTGCCTGCTTGCCAGCTTTTAGCAATAAAAAAACAAGTCCTTCACAAAATGTCGCTTAAAACATAGCCTTTCACTCCTCGATATTAATGTTTTGGATTATTATCTATCATATAGTTTTTTTGACACCTATGTTACCTATGAATTATATAGGTATTAATCATTTAAATTTCGAGTGATTATTGATAAATAAAGACAATAATTAGTAGTCTTGAGATAAATTTAAAGTTTTTTAAAGTACAGTTCAACAGTACTTTTCTGAACTATACTTTAAAATACTAGTCGGTATGATGCGATCCAAATAAGAATAGGAATGTCAATAACCTCATCTGTCAAATGTCACTTGAAAAGTATGGTTTGCAAAAAACTTATTTGCATATCAATAATAAGTCTTATATCAAATTGAAATAAAAAGGTTAAATTAGTAGTAAATTGTCTTAATATAATATTTAATTATTTAAAGTCATTATTCAACAGCTATGACGTCACAATATGGCGCAAAGTCGATCCTATTTTCATTTGAATTGCATAGTATTCAAAATATTACCATGCAGTAATCAGCGATAAGCATAATCGGTTCAAATAGTGGATAAGGAAATTAGATATAATTAATATTAATATATTATATCAAATCAGGAAAAATATCGTTTTATAAACCGATAACATTCCGTACAACAATTATTATGTATAATGCATAATAAAAACTATACGTCGATTATTATAATACATTAGAAATCTAATAAACCGTATTCCACAATAAATATACCCAGATAATACAATTATCCTTGTTTTATATTTTTTTATCGTAATATTTTTATATCATCTTACTATATTATCCCGTTTCATTTAGATATAAATACAAAATAACTAGCTATTTTCCGAATTATATATTCTTTGATTCTCTTTTACGCATATTTATTTGATTTACATTAAAAAAAAAACGTTTTTATGTTCTATTCTTCATGTCAGTTACGGTAATCTTATATGAAATGGGAGTATACTGACTCAAATGATGGCATATTTATATTCATTAAAATGAGTTTTAATAATAAATACATACTTCATATTGTGATTTGCTATAGACAAAACTATAATATGTTTACATAAACCATAAGCCCGCACCTTAACACTGTTTAACTATAATTGCGTTATAAACTATGGAAAATACACTCCAAATATAAAGAAATATTGTAAAAATATTCTATACCTGAAGAACCTATCCCATTAACTCAACAACAAATAGGAGGAAGAAAAATACTGTATTAAATAATATCAATTCGTTATCGCAATAGGTAATCTACGAAACGTACATTAAAAATTACCTATAGTGTCGAAATACAATAAATTAAGCCCCGATTCCCTTAATTTTAGCAAATTATTAACTAACAAACCTCGACCCGCTTTGGTTAAAAAAAACCAAGTAAAAAATCTTATAATATTAATCATCTTTTGTAAAACAAATCTCTGGGGGATTTTAAAAGCACTACTACATACACACAAAGTCACAAATAAGTATGACAGTACCACGAATTAAGATGTGAAACCATATTTTTTTTAGGTTGCTGCGTAAATCGGCACAGTAGAGAATGTTAAAACCGGAGCATTGCAGCAGACCGCCGCGATGCTCTCAGGCATGTCTTCAAGCATTGAAATATACCCCATTACGTATTGCACATGTATATTTTTTACATTTCACCCATAAAACCTAGTGTGCCATAGAGAGCAGTGTTATTGTATGCTTCAATCTCGTAAAAATCTGATCAACATAGAATAATTATGTAATATGTGTTTAAAACTTAAAATATCAACTTTAAAAAGTACTGAAAGTTTTAATAATTGAATTAAAGGCGAACTGCATATATTTTACTTATATTTCATTGCTTTTTACAACACTATTCTTCCATCAATGTTTTTTTAATAAACCAAAAGTATAAAGTGTCGCAAATATATCTTGGCTTTTTATAAAAAAGATCAACTTCAATTAATGCAGTCTTTGAATCTATGAACTGAGAATTTGTTATGTACACATTACTTGTAATATATCTATGTATGTAATATTATATTTATAATAATATACTATTGCAATTTATACTATGTATTTCTGTGTAAGTATAATAATTATAAATTACTATTGAATACAAATTTTAAAAAATGCATCGTGGTTGTAAAAAGGACAAAGTATTAAAGAGCTTAGTATTATTTACGCGGACGACACAAATCCCGTGATTAAAATCCAGGTTCGAGTTTTCGCAAACACGTGATTATTAGATTAATCGGTACGAGCGATGGTTGATGTTGACCTGTGATATAATACTAACTTATACGATGAGTGACTGCGTCTCACATTATACGCGACCAACCGCCCTGGAGGTTTTTAGAAAACCCTTTAAACTTCAGATGTTAAAGCAATAACTGAAATATTTAGTATTTAATACGATTTTTTTAATGTTTATTCAAATCGTAAAAACTTATCTGAAATCGGCAAAAATTAGTATTATACTTTACAAATTCATACAAATTTGTCAATTATAAAAGTAGTAAATTAATATTTCTATGAAGTCTGCCATGTTTCATCAGATGAATTGAGCCTCCGCCTATTAGTGTATATCTCTGACCATAGGAAACAATTTACCGCAATCCTTTGGAAATAGGGTTAAGCTTTTGAAATCCCTTTTGAAAAACTAAAATATATCTAATTTTCGCTAAAAGTTATCATAGTACATAATACCTCGTAAAATCGCATACCGTATAGACATTGCTAGCTAAATTATATGCATTAAATCATTGTTGACGCTGCTATGCCGATTCTGTATTTTAGTGTTTTTACTAATTTATGTTATCTTAAAATATCGCCATATCATTCTCACACAATGTGATGAAGAAGACGTATATGATACTTATTGAGAAAAGTAATATTATAGACTAGAATATAACAACATACATGATTTAATTTTTACACAGCGAATATACAGAGATTCTTTCCCTCCAACAAATAACACATTTAGTACAGTCACAATTATCACTATTCAAAAATATTTGCCATGCTCCATAATTTGATAGAACATGGGAATTAAGTAACATTTTAACATTCATGTTATAGATCTAGAAATATCTTATGACCTTCGTTTATATATTATATATCTCAATAATAATGCATTTTAGGTACACAGTGACAAAATTATTTGGAAGAGCACACTCATTCCATTAACAAGTATTCTTTTAACCACAATAAGAATTGATAAACATTACCAATATGAAATAAAGCGTTTATATAACTCGAACTGATTTCATTGACCGTTTTATTATAGTATTTAGAATACTATAAAAAATATTCTTATGCAAGAATTATGTTAAGTACAAAGTGTAGAATTAGCGTCGAGTGCGTGGAGCAACGGGCCCGCTAACGGTAGCTAGCAATCGCCTTGGAACCAAAAGACGAGCGTTGCCACGAGCCGGTCTCACAACCCCAGGCATTTTCAGATCCGCCAAATGAGAAGCGTAACCATCGCTCAACGTAGTGGCCATGTTATTGCATTTCTTACTAATACGTCCGATCGCAAATATTTGCTTAGGAGACAAACCACAATTATGATAAACGCCTATATCCTTTCCAGAGCCATAAGCTGCATGTAATATAACTCCATGATCGTTTATAAGACCATTCAAATGAGCCGCTTTATGACCCAAAGGATCTGTTGAAAAACCATCAGAAAAAAAGACTAAGCCGTGTGGGAAATTATGTTCAGCTAGCCAAGAAACTACTTTTCTTTGCTGCATATCCGGTCTTCCAGTAATATAAAGGATAAGATATCCCAGATCTTGCCAGAAGCGTACAACATCAACGGCTCCTGCTCTCACTTTGGGATCACGACCTGTCACTGAAACACTGGCGGTAAATGAGCCATCAATACTGAATACGACACATTCTGTTTCTGGAGGAACAACAGCTAAATGAAAATTGCAGCTAGTATGATCACCTCTAACAACAGCTCTTATAGGATATACACCACAGCCCACGCTTTGTCTGTCTGATAATGCGTACGAGATTCGACCAGTTTTATCAGTCACCACTGTGGATAAAAGAACCCATTCTCCAGCAGGTGGATCTTTCATCATATAAATATCAACTTTCTCTCCAGTCAATGTTATCATATCTAGGGGCCCATACATGAATCGTGCAGTGAATGATTGTGGAAAACCCTCCTTTACTATAATGTCATTGGCCCTATGATTTGCCGCAACATTTTTCAATTTAACTGATGTCCGCTTCCTCATCCATTTTTCTCTTTCTTGGCCTGGTTTAAACATAGAGCTCTCTTTATCATCAGAATGGCCATACAATGCTAAATCAAAATGACCTATCTGTCGCAGGATAAAAGCAATAACATCAGAACTTTCCCAATAGCTAGCGTGGAACAAATGTGGCAAGGCATTAGTAGGGAAATTATTCAAACCTTCTGGACAGTATAGTGCGTAGTCCAAACGTTTTGACCCCCACCATTTTTGCTGTAAAGCATTCATAGTTATTAATGGAATGTTATCTACCAAACCACTGACTGTACTTTGTACAGAAGCTTCAGACAACCTTCTCAAAATAGGTGTTGGAGGCATTTGCAAATGATCTCCAAACAGCTGTGGATGGCTTTGAATTAATTCCAACAAATGGTATGGCTGGCCATTACCTAGAGGGTACTTAGTGTACCTAGCAACATTTATAGGCGGAAGATTCGTAAAACGAGCAGATAGTAATGGTTCTAATCTAGAAGCAACTGGATCAGTAGGATGAAATAAATTATAAATTTGATGGACAGGCGGTTTTATAATGTCACGATATCTATCATCAGAAATTTTCCGTGAGGCTAAAATAAGTGAGAGAGGACTTCCAAATGTAAAGAAATCGCTGACTTCAAAGTCAAATTTAATTTGATTTTCACTGGTAGATGATGAACGTCTTCTTGGTGTTGGAGCTTGAAGGTGAGATTTATTAATATAATTTGGTTCAGATGGATCATTAGGTATTGTAATTTCAGTATCAAGAATACTATTTTCACTATCATGTCTAGATTGATATTGTAATGTTCTAACGAGTGCGTCGTACGCCAATACAGAGCCCATACTATCTCCAACAATACAAACTTGCCCATTAAAACCTTTTCCATCATCTGACTTGATAAACTCGTGATAAACGGAGTTCGCATAATTAATAGTTTTAGTAACTGAATCTGCATAATCTGGTGATGATGTTGCAATTAAAGGTATAGCACCAATAGGAATGAGATCATTAGTAAGGGATGGAGTCTCAATTGTTGATGGTGAACAATCAAAACTATATGGGCTTAATGTAGATAAAACTCCCAAGGCTTCTGTACATAGTGAAGGACATGCTACTAATTTAATTGTAACATGTCCTACAAGAGTTGGGTAATGCTGTCGCATTACAGATTCGAAAGCACCTTTAAAGGTTGTGACATCAGATTTCTTTGCTGTCATATCGACATTGGCATCCAAAACGCTGCCCGCGTGAAATACTAGTATTAATACTGTTGTTGGGCAAGAGCTGTGTGCAGGCACTTCAGGGCACCCACCATCAACACTATGATGGCTTTGAAGAGTAACTAGTCTTCTAGAACCTCTTTCAGAAGTGACTCTTTTAAGGAAAGTAGGATTAAAAATACTATCTTCTTGACTATTATCACCTGTAGTTGGAGATATATCAATATCAGCTTCATCCAACGAACACATCGATGACCATTTATTGAAGGATGATTCACAGTCATAAAACTCATCTTCTGAACCAGTTTCAGTTTCAGACTCTCTGACAAGAGTTTCCATTCGCCAATTAGCAGCCTGGGCTTGTAAACTCTTAATAGAACCAGATGATGAAGATCTGAGATTTGATTTTGAACTTTTGTGTTCTGATGGAGGTGTTCCTTCAGGTGACAAGTGTTTTTGAATTCTCTTTTCTGTACTACTTTTCTTTGTTACTAAAGGTGTTGTTAAATCTTCATTCTTTTCAAGGCTGCTCATTGTTGCTACAAGTGATTTTGAATTCTCTTCAGACAAATCTTGTTCATCACTTGTTTCACCTGCCATTTTTTTCTGCAATGCTAATTGAGTCTGTCGTTCTATTTCTCTTATGTCATCCATTGTCAAACCATACCATTCATCCTGCCAAGCCCAAGCTTGCCTATGAGCTCTCAGCATAGTTTTTCTTAATGCAACATCATGAATAAATTTCTCTAGTTTTGTTTGCATACCCCAATATCTAAATTCTACTCTGCAGAGTTTATAAGCACACATCAAGGATTTCCCATTTGCCAGTGGCTGCTCTTTCCCTTGTACTTCAGCCCAATATTCTTCTAACCAATTCTCAGACAAAGGACCTCTATTACATTTTTGAGAAACAAAATATGTTGGATCTTCTTCCTTCATATAATCTGCACCATGTAGTTGATCTTTAACAACATCAATAACATCAACTATTCTATTTTTGTAATCACTTCCTGTTAATTTGAAGACATTTTCTTGGTGGCCATTATCAGCATAGTAATAAGTTTCTATTTCTAATGAGAATTTTTCAACAAAGGGACATGTGTACCTTGTTTTAGTATAAGGGTAAGCATTCCAGGCTTCTTCAGAAACTGTTAAGGCAGACTTTGGAAGAAGGCTTTTAAACCAGCCAGGTAAATGGCTGCCAACATGATAAATTTTTTGTGTATACTGACCTTTACCTCCTGGGCCATCCTCATAAGGTTCATTCACTAAAATTTCTACACCGCTGCCCTCGCCGGAACTTTCTTCTCTGCTTTTCTTTGCAATCATATAAAGCTGGGCTACTCTGTATTCCTCTACAGTGAGAGGCAATGGTATCCTGTACTCCTTTATCAACATCTTGTTTGAGTTTCAATTCGCCATTCTAGTTCTTGTCAGTCGAGTACTGAAACAAAAAAAAATTACAATGACTTCCTACTGGATATCTAGCTGAAGTTTAAACATTGAGATGGTGGCCTGAAGTTGAAGGTTAAATTTAAAATTTGAACAATATCATTCAGGGTGGTATCAAAATATTTTTTATTAGTACAAAATTCTTTTTTTTGTAGGTCATGCCCCTATTTCACCTGCATTAATGTAATGGTGTGGCTTCATCTGTGATAATGTTAAAGATTTAGATAAGGAATTCCCAAATTATTTTGGGCAAGAGACCATAGCCAAATTACTTTAAAAATTCTATTTATATTTTTTTAGTATAGAAAATACACAAAATACTTACCAAACTTTGCAGTTGGCTAAGTGTCTGAACTTGACAAAAATATTAGCCATTCTTATAACAAGTTGTCACACATAACACAACTTATACAGTATCTTGAAAGCTTCAAATAAGAACTTTTGTTAATTAATAGGGGTTGATTTTTAGACCTTGTCGACCCCCAAAATCAGTTTTCGTTTATGTCAACCCCTGGCAAACTATGTCGAACCTAGGGGGTCGATATCGACCACATTGGGAATTCCTGATTTAGACTATGGTCGAAGGCATCTTATTTAAAGATACACCTATATCTGGGTTAATGTTAATGATTTAGGCAGTTTCATGGAGATATGGCAATGGGTTTAAGGCATTATTTAAGATGCAATTGTTAATGACATTAAATATTGACAGATAATTTATGTATATAAACTAAACTAATGTGACTATGCTTTAAAGGTGTTATTTTTTAACACTTTGAATAAGATGCATTCAGTCATAGAATATATCTTTAACACTAACACAGATGATGCATAAAGCGTTAAAAAATGATAGATAGATAGATAGCTCTTTATTGTACGCCATTACAGAAAACTTACAAACTAGTATTATTCTAATTGTGTACAAAGGGCGGTCTTATCACTAAAAAGCAATCTCTTCCAGACAACCCGTGGCAGGAATATTGCTGATTAGGAATGGCGATGGTGGTATACATAATTATTGTATGATTACTTACATTTTAATAATAAATATATAACTATACTATATACACAAATATACACATAAGTTATATGATGATGCTGTTTACAAATAGCTCCATTAGTGTATATATTGTGTTTCCTATCAATAGTTAAAGTCATTAATAATATCAGATCTCAAATAAGGCATTGAACTCATCACCATATCTGCATGACACTGTTTATATCTGTAACATTATCACAGATGAAGCCTCACCATTAGTGCTTGTGGTTAAATGATTTTTGTTTATACCATTATAAAATAGTACTATTGATGATTAGCTACATTATATTAATGTATATACATGAGTTATCTCTCAACATTTAAAAATGTTGCATCTCAATTAATCCATTAAACCCTTGACTACATCTAAGTGAAGCAATCACTAACATTATCTCAGGTGTAACAGGAACATTATAGAAGAACCTTTTATTGGCCAGTTCTTATTATATTTATTCACCTGTCTTACTATCAGTAGAAATTTAATATTATTTTTATGGGGCTTATGTCAACTTTTAACCAGCAGTAAGGTAAATGCAGTATAGATATAGGTACAGCACATTTATTTATTATTTGAGATTAGCCAATGCCCATGACTTCGTCCATGTGGTGCAGTTTTTTAACTATCCCATAGGAACTCTTTAATTTTTCGGGATCAAAAGTATTCTATATGTTGACCAGGGATATAAGCTACCACCATACAAAATTTAATTTAAATCGGTCGAGTCGTTTTGGAGATTAGCTGGTACAAACAGACAGACGAACAGACAGAGAAACAAAAAATTTGAAAACATCTATATTAGTTCTATTTCACTTCTTACATCCCCCTGACTCGGTTTTTAGCATATTTTTTCATTGTACAGAAATTTGACCTCTACAATTTTATTATATGTATAAATATAAGATAGACTTTGGGTGGTTATAAAAAAAAATAAGCACGAAGGCTAAGGCGGAAGCTCTGCTTCACTTCGCACCCGCCATAACCTTCTAACCTATATTTAAAAAAGTTCGGACCTATTTATAATATATAAATGTGCCGTATAACTATACCCCAGCCAGGTAAATGAATGGTTACATTTGGGGATTGGCCTTATGTATAAATCCAACTCATACACAAGCAACTTATTTAATTTGAAATGATTGGCATATAAGCAGACAGAATTTTACCTTAATCAGGTTGATTAACATGTAATTAAAATCATTAGCTAGATAGTGACACTTGATAATTTTTAAATTACCCAAAATGAATTATGCATAAATATTTTTTAAGAAACCTTATACCACTTTTTTTTATTAAAAATATATTTATTATGTTTTTGTTTTGTAATTAATTGTAACAATGACATCATAAATGTAATTTAACACATCTAAGCCCGTTTTATTTGAAGATAAATATTGGAAAGGCGCTTGATATTGATTGCACCGTATAATGTGAGTCTTTCGTAATTGTTTATATCTGACAGAATGTCGAAATAATACAAAAAATAAGTAAGAAGTAACTGTTCACTGATAAATTATGTTACTTTAGAATGATTACAAATTTAGATGTGAAATTCAATTTGAGAGAAATATCATGCCTTCAAATTACTCCTGTACCTGTAAGATCTACTGTATCTGTGACTGTGCAATGGCAATATATGCAAGAAATAAGAAGCTCACCTCAAAGGGAACCAGTTATACACAACTTTAATATCACTTTTATTTAAAATAAATCACTTTTAAAATATTATAAATTATTCACGTTCACTAAACAATACCACGAATTTAGAGAAACTGATGAACTTTGACATTTTCACGGTCCTTCATAATGTCAAAAAGGCGTATATGCCATTCCATTCCATGTGAAAGAATCGTCCGACGTGTAGAAATATCGTACGCGACACATTACAATTCGTATTTTTATCTCATTCGCTTCCTAAATGTTTGAGCTTTATAGCGAGGTAAATTTTATAAATACTGTACATCCACCGAACACAATGTTCAACGACCAGACACGACAGAGTAAATAAATATACTTCTATTAAAAGAACTTCGTATACCTACATGCGCGAACGTAGATTGGAACGCTGTTGATTCTGCGTAGGTACAATGAGGTCATATCTATAGGCAAGCTTTGTTTAGCCAGAGTGTTCTTTTAAGAATTAAATCAATATATCTCTCAGTGTTGACATATTGATAAATGTTATTTGCATAATAGCGCTTTTCGTGTGACTCTGTTTGCATAATATTTTGATCTGTAGGTACACTAGGTACCGTATAAAAACTCACTCATTTTTCGACCTAAGCATATTGTTTTCATCTCCTTTATTTAAAGTGCGTATACCAAATTTTACGATGATCGCTCTAATGCCAAGACCGTGAATAAGATATAATAAACATGGAACTATTAGTCTAAATACAAAGTAAACATATTTTAAAATGTACAGAATAAACTAATAAAATTCAAAGCGAACGATTTAAATACAACCCGCATAACATGTCTAGAGAGAGCATTGCTAACAAACAACATCGCGAAAAATGGCATCGGAAACGCGAAACGTTGCCATATTCTCTCCAAAAACTATCAATGTGTGCGTGTTTTATGGATCTCACCTAAAAAATATTATCCTTTTTTTATAATTAAATATATTTTTATGTAAGTGAAAAGTTTAAATGATCATTATGATTTAATCGCTTTATGTATTTGAATATTATTCAGAGGTATTAAAGTTTTTTTTATAATTTAAAGTATTACCAACAAAAGTTGGTTCTTGGAACAAACCATAGAGAATAAACTACATGCATAAATGAGTTCATAACACATTTTAGTATATGTACGTCTGTTAATTATCAATACTAATGTAACAAATTTTAAAAACTCTTCATAAACAAAAAATATTTTTTTTAATTATTTAGATATGACATAGTACATAAAATTTATACAGATCTTAAATTATACATATTATATAAATCCACATGCCATTACCCATAGAATGTGCAAATATTACATTGTCTGATACAAGTTACAAAAGATATAATTAAAATATTATTGACGTTACACAGAAAATTAAATTAAATTAGAGTAAGTGTTGTTATATGTCAAAAGATAATAGTCAAATAATTAAATTCAATATAAATGTCATACAGCCCCATTGATGTCTTGTTCCAATTAAAATAATCATGCACCGAGTAAAACAATTTCTTTAAAATTGTGCAGACTGATTTTAAATAAATTGAAATGCGTACTTATATGTCAGTAGGTAAATCTTTAAATATTTTAATCCCCACAAAATTAGATATTTTTGTAAGGACAGGTTGCACAATGGATATAAAAGTCGATTCTTTGTGGAGGGTCTTAGTAGTCTCTGACTTAATTCTCCGTATGTGGGGAAGAAATCTGAATTCTTTTTCACGAAAACTGCGAATCGCTTAATGTAAACAGAAGGTACAGTAAGTAGTTTGTGGTCTTTCAAAAAAGTTTACATGAGTCAAGAAAATGTAAGCCATATATAGCACGTAGACACTTCTGTTGGATCTTTAAAACTCTATCTACATCTGTTCTAGGTCTACAAAAAACATTTGTATTACACAATACATTGACGAGGGTTATTAGACGACCAGTTATGCCCCAAAGATGATCCCAAGCAAAGTCAATGAAATCAATTTTGTAATAATGGACTTGGAACGATTCGATAGGTTCACACAGGGTGGCCAGCGTTATATGTAATCCAAATAAACTAATTTAAATTTTTTAAGAATCATAAGAAAGGATCCCCAAATTTTGGAAATAACTCCCACTTCTCATCTGACAACATCAATCAATTCGATAACCTTTGAAATATCGAAATTAAATTTCATGGTTTCATAAAGAAATCATGAGAAAAGTGTTAAACTTACCGATGAAATGAGATTTTATCCTTTTCTGTTTTGAAATGGTTCCGACACATTTTAATGTCGCAGGAGAGCATAATATTTTTTTTGCGAGAGCTCTAACTAGTGAAGTAGTCGAAGCCACCCTAACATGCTTGAGGGGTAAGTGCACCAATTTTAATGCACTTTTTTGTGACCGTTTTTGTGTAACTCATGTGATATCTAGATGTTTATATGATCTAAGACAACACGATACTAATTTTAAAACATACATTAAATACATGATTAGATATTAGCAACAACATTATTTATTCCTAAAACTGACTTCTTTTAATTTTTTCTTAGTCCTGTTTATTAATCCCCCAACTTATATAAGAATTTGAGCTCTTTTATTTGTTGCTTGTTCTTATGCGATCATCTGTATTTTCATATGGGAGTTCTTTTCCACGTCAAATTTTCTTTGATTATTTCCAATTGTGTTGTTTTAATATATTTTTCTTGACATCGTCATCTTATATCTACGTATTTTACATCATTCCTTCTAAACAAGAAACAAACGTAACATAAAAATGCAAGTGCGGTCTATGAATATTGCTCCTTTTTACTAGAGGGATGGGATGGCTAACAGAAAATCGATAACAGTCGTAGTTGAATTGAAGCGCCACCAGTATTAATAGGTCCTCTGTTATAGGCAATGGAATATTTACACATCATTGAGCACATTTAAAATACGTATGCTAATAACAGAACCCGCTTCCCTGAAATTCCCTGTATTGCCCCAGTATAGATAGAAAAGCGCGCAAATGAGTAGAAACATTGAAAGGGCACGATCCATGGCCTTTTGTTTTTATTCAGCCACCTTGTTCATTTTTCTAATAATAGACGTGTCCCAGGTAGTATACTTTTTTCGTTTAATCCTGTTTTAGCAGACTACAACATTAGCAATAATAACAGATCAGGTTTTGGTCCTGAATGACCTGAACGGAACTGCGTAATGTTCTATTGTCGGTACGGTGAAAAAATTGGAATCATTGTTGTTCTCTGTTCACCCATTAATCTCGTTTAATCTCTTACGTCATCGATAAAAGGAGTAATATTTAATTCTTATAACAATTTCATAGTAGATTCAGACCTCAAATAATTTGGCAAAGCTATTTTTGTGTTTTCTCCAGAACATTTACTACTTAGTGACATATCAAAACGTAATTCTAAACTTTTTTTAGAAAATAATACTAAAGACCATAGATAGTAAGTACATTATAACGGGTAAAACGATGGACGGTGAAATGAAAGCCTCTTCGCGTCGCATGCGCAGATATTACATGAAATCAAATGAGAATACACACTTTCTGTGCTACACCAGCTATGTATCGACACTATCGACTCATAAATATTCCACAGCTAGGCCCGAACCTTTCCATTTTATAGGGGTTGACCGTATAGGTATCTGCCACGCTCGTCCAGATGCTTGATTGCAAGATGATTTCACGCAACAAAAATCGCGATTTTCAAATCTTTTGCGTAACAATGCGTACGTAGGAAAAGTTACTTAAATAACCATGGGCGCACCCAGCTTTGGCTCAGTGGACCTTTCTTGAAACATTGAGACATTTCTTAAGCCGTATCCTCCCCGCAGAATATCTTGCTTTATAGGTAGTTAAATAAATAAACATAAATAGTCAAATAAATAAACATAAGGCATTGCATGAATGCAACTAGTGCAGGCGCGCACCACGGCTTTTTTAAAAGTTAACGCATAATATATTGTAAAGTAAGTGGTAACCCCGGAGGGGGGGTTTCGGATGGATCCCCCCATCCCACTGGGTACGCCCTAGTAAATAACACATTCTTCCCGGAGAGGTTTCATATCCACGCCACATTGGAATGAGAAGGAACTACCATGACTTTCATGCACCAGCATATAAACATGCCACTACTGGGCTCGGACCTCCCCATTTTTCGGGGCACAGACAATATACTCGCCATGTTTATCCTAGGCTGCTTAGCGGGTTTCACAGACATAATATCAGCACGTGATATATATGCAGATTAGTTCAGAAAATTGCCTAAGCGCTGGTGAAGACAGCACTTTTCTCTGAATTTCTATCGTTCTACTGCAAAGCGCGTTCGCATATAGTCTACACAGTTTAGCGGCGCTATGTTAGTGCTGTGTAAACGTGGTGCATGCTTTCCGGCCAGGATTCGAACTCGCGTCATTTTAGACCCGAATACGTTAACCACTAAGCTACCAGGGGCGTTTTTGCACCCACGATATTTGAATAAAATTATAGTACATGTTCTGCAGTGCAGTGTGTCTATCGTGGTCTATGAGCACGTTGGATTGATTAAAAAGTTGCCACCTTAAAAAAATACTTCAACGGACAAGTGGAAAACCGAATCGCAACCGACAACTGGCAAAACGAATCGTAACAAAATTTTACGGGCAGGTTTTCAAATTGGACAAGTACATTAACAATAACCCCGAGATGTACCTTCTACCCCCGCCACGCGGTCGTAACGCTTTTTCGTGCCAGAAAAAATTCTAATACGGGGGGGATTAGGATATTTAATTTAGTATATAGAGAAGTTTCACTTCAAAAATTCTGAACCATTTTGAAAAACATAAAGAGGGTTAATAAAAGATCAGTTTAGAAAAATATAAAATACTTTAATTGCACTTAACTGTTACAGGTTAATAAAAAAAGAAATGCAGTATCTACATATTTTATGTATTACTTCATGAAGGTTGGAATCTGTTTAATTTACAAATCTGATAAACCACCTAGAGTTATCATTATCATAATAGTAAATGTCGATGCATGAAAATATAATCTTCATATCTCTAAAACAGATATTAATATAGGACGTGTCATTCATATAATAATTAACAAGGCCAGCATATGAAACTAAGTATATTTTTAAATTTTAAAACATTTCTTACGATGTAATTAGAAATGTGCCAATTATGACTTTGGCCGACTAGCCGATTAGTCAGTTGTAAAGAAGCCGACTAGTCGGCCAAGCCGATCACGGTTTCGGGGATTTCCGTGAGTCTTCGTTTATAGCTGATTCGCGCGCAAGTGGCAACCACCGCTTGCTAGCGTGTCGGAACCTATTTTGTTTACTTCGCATCGTTTCTTGATTTTTACTATTGTACGTGACTCAGGGCGGTTTTTTGTGTAAAAATAAAAAAAATAATAGGTCGGGCAAAAAGTCTATTCGCATATAGTATGTATGAATTTGTTATAAGATCTCTTTGGTTATACCATTAGTATCTGGCTGGTTTGGGTGTCATTAAAAAGTTTTAATTTTAAAGAAGACAATTCCAAATTCAAATCAGGAAAATGTGCGATTTTCATTTGTTTTTCTTATTGTTAAAATGAGTGAACCTAATGAAGAAATTCGATACATTTTAAAATTTTACTATAAACAAGGTAAAAATGCAACACAAGCCGCGAAAAAAATTTGTGATGTTTATGGACCTAATGCAGTATCTGTGAGAGTAGCGCAAATTTGGTTTAAGCGTTTTCAATCCGGAAATATTTGATATCATACATGCCCGTCGCTCTGGTCGCCCTTTTACGGATAAAATTGATGCCATTTTTGAAAAAGTGGAGCAAGATCGGCATATTAGTAGTTACGATGTAGCTGGAGAACTGGGAATTGACCACAAAACGGTTTTGGCGCATTTGAAAAAAGCTGGGTACATAAAAAAGCTCAATATTTGGGTGCCTCATGAGCTCACTGAAAGAAACCTAATGAACCGTGTACCCATTTGTGATTCTTTATTATGACGTAATGAAACCGAACCATTTTTGAAGAAGCTGATAACTGGTGATGAATAGTGGATCACGTACGACAAGAACGTGTGAAAAAGATCGTGGTCAAAGGCCGGTCAGGCTTCACAGACTGTGGCGAAACCCGGGTTAACTCGCAACAAGGTGATGCTGTGTGTATGGTGGGATTGGAAGGGCATTATTCATTAGGAGCTGTTACCGCCAGACAGGACCATCGATTCTGAACTGTACTGCGAACAACTGATGAGATTAAAGCAAAAAGTTGAGAGAAAGCGGCCGGAATTAATCAACAGAAGGGGTGTGGTTTTTCACCATGATAACGCTAGACCTCACATATCTTTAGCCACTCAGCAAAAATTATGAGTTTGGCTGGGAGGTGTTAATGCATACGCCGTATAGTCCTGACCTCGCACCTTCAGATTTTCACCTGTTTCAGTCTCTGCAGAATTCCTTAGGCATTGTCAGGTTAACATCACGAGAGCACTGCCAAAACCACTTGTCGCAGTTTTTTGATCAGAAGCCCCAGAATTTTTATAGCAATGGGATCATGTCCCTACCTACAAGATGGCAAAAAGTTATCCAACAAAATGGCACCTACATACTTTAATCAAATGTAAATAAACTTTATAAGAAACCTTTTGAATTTTTATATAAAATGCGAAGAAACTTTTTCCCTAACCTTATATTTTGTTTAAAGATAATACTGTTATTGTTCATTAAAGTTAAAGAGCTCAATATAAATGTAATCGTGTCGTGTATGGATTACAATGTATTAGTAAAGTACAGATTATAAACTACAAAGAAGCCGGATAGTTGCCGAATAGTCGCCGACTGCGGTAGTGGCCGGATAGTCGGCTTTCTCGACTAGTCGGCACATCTCTAGATGTAATAATTATTAATTCAAGGCACATATCTTATATTAAGGAATATTCGAAGCTTTAGTTAACCTTGTATAATGAAACAGTCGCTTTAACACGGTATAATCAATACAGGTGCATTAAAAGCTATAAATACTTGACATTTGAGGACATTAATGGATGAAGGATTAAGTTTCGTTTTTAAACGTATGCTGGTGTAATATTCACACAGGCCACACTAGACTAACACAACACTGTTAACTTTGTTCTCGAGATAGCAAGTGATGGAGTTATGTATGAAGGCAACATAATAACAAAAAATATGTTACCCGGTTTCTCAATAGTTATTTATTGTATTATGTCCCTTTCATCCACTCAAACCTTTATTTATTTCAAACACACAAACACGAACAATCAATGTAAATGCCACGTTAGCGCGTATTGGATATATTAATATAAGCATAACAAAAATAATGTGCTTACCATCTACTCGAGTATAATATATTATAATCTTTTATCAAAATAAAAACGTTAAAATATTATTCTATAATTTATATAATAATAAACTTCAACTTGTATAAATATTAATAAAATCCTTAGATTTCATATTTAATTAAATACAGATTTAATAAACTAATATTAAAATAATTACCCACGTACATGAATTATAATTACATTTTATATAATATATAATTAATATCTTAAGTGTGTCAGAATATTAGCCTCATTTTGGGCATTAGAATAAAATAAATAATTCACTTAACGGCGAATTAAATCCGTTATAAACAGTGATTAAGATACAACTTTAATTATTTATTGGCTACTTTACCGACACCGTTATGCTACTTTATCTATAATTCTGCTATAGATAGTTAAGCTACGTTATCGACACTGCTGAACTACTTTACCGACTGTTGTACCGACCCCCATTCTGAGGGTTTAATCGAATGACTGGACATAGTAGTATCAAATTAACATTATATGACAGACACAGTCTAAGAAGTCCTTTGTGATTTTTTAATTGTTTTCATTCTATCTGGCATTTATTTATGTCCGCTTTTTCTTGGGTATATTTTCATAATCAGCTGTCAGTCCATGAGCTCGATGTCCTTCTTTACGGTTTCTAGCTATATACCTTTGGATGGACCAGAAGATCCACCCCCGGAAATGGTTAGATCATGATAAATTCTACTAAGTCTTTAGAGCAATACATAGCGTGGATGAACTACCTCCGACGACACTTACATTTTATCTCACATCAGAGAAGCTGAGACTTAAATACGTAGAATATCTAATTCACCACTTCATATATGTATATGAAGTGCTGAATTAGATATTGATATTGCAACATGGAAGAGATTTTGAGGCTGCCTGGTTAGGTCTGCTACTAATAGCAATCAAATAGGATGAATAGTCGGATGGTTTATCAACCTGTCCCTTTAAAACGTAGTGTACCAAGTTTAAAGTGGGTGTGCTGTTTTACCGACAGTTAATAAATTAATTTGTTTATTATAATTACCCTGATAATATTTTAGTGATATCTAAAAAGGACTTATGCAGGGCTTCCACGAATTCAGTACTGCTGTTGTGATCTTTATAGCTAGTTACAGCAGCTCCCAATTTATCCGTAAAAGCGGAATACCTGTGTAGTAAAAAAAAATATATATATCGACAGACAAACACACACATCGTATCTTAGATATTATTTAATTAGCAAAACTATAACATCAATCTCAAATAAATTTTTAAAGATATTAGATCTTTAAAAAGGAGCTTTTACCATGGAAAAAGATAGTCTGTATCTTCTATGGTTTTACACAACAATAATATGTTTCGTATACCTTTAAACACAACACATAGAATACTCACATCACATAACTCCTTCATTCACTTGTATACACAGTTGTAAGACTCACTCATTCGCTCATTATTTAATTGTAAAACTGACTCGTTCATACGGTATTCAATTGTAAAACTCACTCATCTATTCATGTTCAATTGTAAATCTCACTCACCCGATACCAAATCCTTCCTTAGCCACTGGTCCAAACCCACCGGCCATTACGCTCGGCGCAGACAAAGTACTTGTACTCAAAATCGATTTATTCAAAAACTTATACTCATATGAGTTAAATATTTCAGATCTTGGCAAGTTGTTTTCCTCCGCAATTTTCATTAACGCGAACATATGCCGATCGAAACCTTCACCCATGGCCGCCTCCTTCACTAATTGTGAGTGGTATGACGAACAATCGGCCATTATTGCGCGTAGCTCTTCTTTTGAGCTCTTCCCCTGGTTAAGACCTTCGCAGAAAGCCTGTAATTAAATGACAAATTGAACAAATTATCATTTTATGTTTACAGCATCTTACAGATGACATACAGGAAATGACAATTCTACCACCTACAAAAACTATAGAGACTATTTATCTACAATCTTATTTTTCATTATATATATATAAACTAGAATATGCCCGCGACTTCGTCCACGCTTGACTTGAAATTCCCGCGGGATTCCTGGGACACAAAGTATCGTAGCATTTTAAAAAAGAATGTAAGCTATCGTTTTAGTGGAAATCGTGTCGGAAAAAGCTAATTTTTATGCATCCGAACAACTTCAAACCGCTCCTGGGAAAATAATCGCGGGACTACCGGGATAAAATTATCACACATTTTATTATAACTAATTTGATATGGATCAGTAAAAAAATCACATTGGATTTCGATTTTTTTTCAAACTGGCGCAGGGTTTCAAGTCTGAGAATTATACTATTTCCATTTCTTTATTTCCTCGATGTAAAAAAATGGAAGCTCCTGTGGAAACTTGAACGAGCGTCTTTTTTACATTATGTATACATTATTTTAATAAAAATATGACTCTTACACACGTACAAGGTCATAGCAGAGTCGGAGAACACGATAACAGACCCGATATTTTTTTACAAAGTGTAAGAAACTAAACTATTGCCGAATCATTTTGTACAAATTTATTAACTAATATTATATTTCATTAAAAGATGTAATTATATTATGTTAAGTCTTTATTTATTTATTTAAATCAAAATCTGATGAATCGTCACTGTCACTTGATGAGCTCTCCCCAACATTTTTTTATAACAAACAAAAAATGGCGGTGGGCTATTGAGTGTTCCCAGCTTGAAAAAATATATTTGAATGTTTTTGTTGTATTTGTCTTTGTTCATAACATAATAAATATATGCGATCGATATCATTACTTATTTGGTCGCAACACTACAACTATCAAATTAAAACTGTCATCGAGAAAACAAAGAAATGGAAATAGTATAGCTGTCGATCAGCGAAAACCGCATCGAAATCGGCCCCGTAATTTTTTAAGTGAATTCCGAACAAACAGACAAGAAATCTAAAAATAAATTGCATCATATTCTCCATCGTTTAAATAATCTATTCCAATTGGTTTTTTTTAAATGCTGGGGAGTTTCTTGCCGCTTCTTCTCCTTAACAGCAATAACACGTTGCGAACCGGTGTACGTAGAATAGGAAGAAAAATTTAATTTTAACTTATATGTATGACCTTCAAAAAGTGTTCGCCAGTGGAACTTATTTTGAATAAAAATTTGAATTTGAATATATATATGTGGCAGTATATATATATATATATATATATATATATATATATATACACACACACACACACACACACACACATAATGCCACAAGCAGGTAAACGGTAATATTATGTTTACCTTCGTTTTTTCAGTGCAAGGCCTCATGGTTTCAGTTCGACCGTGCTTGAAGGCAGAAGTACTACAAGATTCGTATGTTCCTAC
Organism: Dendrolimus houi; assembly: GCA_039645545.1. Lineage (NCBI taxonomy): Eukaryota > Metazoa > Arthropoda > Insecta > Lepidoptera > Lasiocampidae > Dendrolimus > Dendrolimus houi. Next base: position 2,639,316 of record CM077128.1, on the reverse strand, counting down.
AAATTTCCCCTTCAACAGATGATATGCAGCCTGAAAATATTACAGGAATTTATTTAATTTATTTTTAAATTATAGGGTAGAGAGATAAATAACATTTTTCTGCAAACCAAAATAAACAATTACAATAAATATTTACAATACTTGTAAGGCAAATACAATAGGTGGTATTATCACTAAAAGCAATCTCTTACAGGCAATCTAAATTAAATGTAATTTTCTATCATTCTTATATATATATAAATTTAGTTTCTTTATGTTTGTGACAGCAAAATACGAAAAATAGATTGAAATATTATTAATACTAGTGGTCGCCCGTGGTCGAAATTCGACCATAATAATTAATGTCAAAGACTATACTTCTATAATCACATATTTCGCCAAGACTACAATAAACAAAAGAGTATATATGCGTGTGAGTGTCAAATACATGGTAGTTAGTGTAATGTTTTTTTTATTGATTTAATGTATTTTTTATGCATAATTAAAAAAAAATGCTTTAGTCGCTTCTTCTCTATTTAAACTATAAATGTACGAAATTTCATACTCCTCCGTCCGCGCAATTTTCGTAAAAAGGGATACAAAGTTTTTGCTTCACCTAATATATACATATTGAAATAAATTGATAGGTTTTTTGAATATTTTATGTAAATGGCATTTTAATAGAAGTGTTTTCATTCTGAAATTCCCATAGGAACAGGAAGTTCCTAGCATTTTGCAAAAACAAAACGCTAAGCCATAACGAAACAATGCCAAGTTTGGCTAGTGTATTTTAGAATATAGAAAAAAATACAAAAAACAAGAAAATCCTCCAAAATCTTGCTGCTCAAGTGATTTATAAAAATAACAAACTAGTTTCCGGTGGTCAACAACTCAATGATCACGGCAGTGAATCTGAATGAACCTATTGAAAATGTGGAGGATCACGGAATACTCTTTATTCCAGAGAACTGAAATAAAATGTATCCCGCGGGACTATATAAGCACACCAACCTGGACCCAGTTTGATGAAATTACCTGAAAACTAAGCTGCATGATGCAATCAGGGCTGACTTTGTATTTCTTGCAAGCACCTTTCGTCAAACCCTCATAAAGAATATAGTCTATGCTCAAAGAGTCACACCACATTTTGTATTCCCTCTCTGCATTATCAATGAAGGTTTTTGATTTGTCATCCAATTTGAAATCTGAAATATGGATACACAAGGAAAATATATACTAATGTTACTTTTTAATTATTATTACTAGTACTATAGACTCTAGGTCTGTACCTTTAATAATAATCTATGTACAATTTATTTATTATTAATTCTTACTTCCTAATATTTAGGATCGACCTATGAGTGTAATGTTTTTAATGTGTTGTGTAAATGTTGTATGTAGTATGTGCAATGTACACTTAATCTACTACATTTTATTCTTATTTAATTTTGTGTTTATTACAGTTTATGATATAATTATCATTACTTTTTATATTTTTCTTAAATTGGTTACATTGTTTTAAAGCATTCTATATCTAGGTGACTTTTATTTTTTTATTTTATGTTGTGTATTATAAATATGTGTATGTGTATGTGTATGTGTAACGTGCTGATAATATGTGTGTGGATTCCATGCATCGCTGCATTAGCGACGAGTACGAAAGTGTGGTTGTGTCGAGTTTTACAGGACAATATAGAGCTATGGCCGAGCGAGCGACAGGTGGGGAACATGATGGACCGACCCACGCGCCCTAGCTCACCTCTCGGTGAGACCGGACGTAGCCGGAGAAAACCAGCTCTCCGGGTAACAAAAATTATGATGACCGGCCCCTAGCCCACAAAGGGGCCGGCCATCATCCGTCCGTGTTGAAAGTAAATGCGCGAGCAAGCCTACTGCTCACACAAGGGACGTAGGAGAATTGGGCCAGAAGTTTTAATGGGTATCCCCAACCGTGGCATGGCAATACCACACGCCCCACCGTATTTCCCCACCCAAGCGGATTCCCCTAGTGAAAAAAGGACACTATAGAGTGACGTTTATACGTAGCAAGTTTGTACTTGACACTTGCATGGTCCGCGAGCTACGGAAGACGCATGACAGTGAATATAAAAAAAAATGAAAGCGGCTGGAACGCACCGTAGGTTATAATCGGTTTAATTATCGATGAATCCACGTAGAATAGTAATTAAACATAGATTCACTGAAAACTAAACCATCTATTTGGAACAATGTCCTATGGAGAAAATAAAATGTAAAGTTTAAAATTTTCTGTATTGTACAGTAAACTTTAAAATAATGGAAATATAAAAGGACGAGATTTGGACAATACTTTAATGAGGTTTATAGAATAAAGTTTATAGACATACATACATACCTAACTTTTTCACAGAGATATTGCTTTCCGATGGCTTTGTATCTGGATGAAGAAAAGGCTTTGTTGTGGTCTCGTTGTATATATCTTGGAAAAACCTTAATACTGCTACACCGTCACCCCAGGAATGTTCAAAGTTTATTCCCGCCACTCCATCCTTCTTAACTATAAGACTGAATGACTTATCGAACCATCTGAGAAATTAAACTTTAGGTATAATATTGTTTATGGCCGGTTCATATATCTTATTATTCATTCACTTTTTTATTTTTTTATTGTGTGAGTACAGCAGACAGGCAGATGGCCCACTTTATTGAATGCGGTTACCATCGCCTATGGAAATTTGCAACACCAAAGGCTACAAATGCGCTGCTGCTCTCTTAAAGAGGACTGGAACCTGGTCACTAATGCCTGAACACAACCAACTCAAGGTTCTTACGGCGGCATACTCTAGACCACGGGTAAATATTGATGGATAATCCAGTCGGGCAAATACTGTGGATTGTTTTGTCGCCTTTTACGACGGAATACGAAATTGTATTCTTTCTCCGTTCCTGCATGGATAAAACTTGTTCTACCATCGTACTACCATAGATGTATGGGGGATTATGTTTTAAATTATAACCAATTGTAAGCCAAATGAGTGGTCGGTAAGATAATTATAGGACCCGGGCCTTAGAGTAGTTTACTTTCAAGTCTCAGTTACATGCATGGTAGCAGTCCCTAAAATTTAGGTTTTTTTTTAAATAGGCAGACAAACACCTTCATTGTATTATAATATATATTCCCAATCTAAGCAAGTTACGCTTATGATATGGGTAATATACAACTCCTGGACCGACCCCAGGGACCCAGACCATAGTAAATAATAGAGTTTATTTATGAAATTTACGATGCCAAGAATTAAACGTAGAACTTTAGCATTCCAGTGAGCTTGATCAGCAAAGGTTAAACCTGCTCAACCAGAGTCCAGTTGTTTTATGGTTTTTCTACAAAGTTATGTAGCATCGTACAGACTACACCTTTCTGTTAAATTTCATTTATCGAGGCTCTGTAGTTTCTGATAAAAATGACTGACATTTCTGAATTTCGTAGTAAGCTCGAATGGCTACCTGCCTTCGCCGGAACGCTCATACCTTATCCATTTTGTATAATGTAATCTTTAGCTCAAAAATGCCCTACTACTTGAGTACAAAGCTTTTAAAATCATAAGCAAATCTGCGAGTAATGACGCCAATACATTCCACACAATTTTACCAGAAATCTTTCTTTGTGCTGTAAGGTTAGAAAATGCATTACAAATGAGCATCAGACATCAGTGCAAAGTCACTTACATCTTTTAATAAACTCCTACTATCGAAAGTATACAGTAATTTATGTATGTGTAATTGTGTATGTAAGTTTATGTAAATTTGTATATAAATATATGTATTTTTTTTATATGCTAATAATATATGTATATGTATATAATTAATTATAATAGGTTGGGGAAAAAGTCTTTTCGCATATAGTATGTATGAACTTGTAATAAGATCTCTTTGGCTATACCATTTGTATTTGGCTGGTTTTAGTATCATTAAAAAGTTTTAATTTTAAAGAAGACAATTCCAAATTCAATTTAGGAAAATGTGCGATTTTCATTTGTTTTTCTTATTGTTAAAATGAGTGAATCTAATGAAGAAATTCCATACATTTTAAAATTTTACTACAAAAAAGGTAAACATGCAACACAAGCCGCGAAAAAAAATTGTGATGTTTATGGACCTAATGCAGTATCTGTGAGAGTAACGCAAATTTGGTTTAAGCGTTTTCAATCCGGAAATTTTGATATCAAAGATGCACGTCGTTCTGGTCGCCCTGATACGGACAAAATTGATGCCATTTTTGAAAAAATGGAGCAAGATCGGCATATTAGTAGTTACGATGTAGCTGGAGAACTGGAAATTGACCACAAAACGGTTTTGGCGCATTTGAAAAAAGCTGGGTACACAAAAAAGCTCGATATTCGGGTGCCTCATGAGCTCACTGAAAGAAACCTAATGAAACCTGTACTCATTTGTAATTCTTTATTACGACGTAATGAAACCGAACCATTTTTGAAGAAGCTGATAACTGGTGATGAAAAGTGGATCACGTACAACAAGAACGTGCGAAAAAGATAGTGGTCAAAGGCCGGTCAGGTTTCACAGACTGTGGCGAAACCCGGGTTAACTCGCAACAAGGTGATGCTGTGTGTATGGTGGGATTGGAAGGGCATTATTCATTAGGAGCTGTTACCGCCAGGCAGGACCATCGATTCTGAACTGTACTGCGAACAACTGATGAGATTAAAGCAAAAAGTTGAGAGAAAGCGGCCGGAATTAATCAACAGAAGGGGTGTGGTTTTTCACCATGATAACGCTAGACCTCACACATCTTTAGCCACTCAGCAAAAATTAAGAGAGTTTGGCTGGGAGGTGTTAATACATCCCCCGTATAGTCCTGACCTTGCACCTTCAGATTTTCACCTGTTTCGGTCTCTGCAGAATTCCTTAGGCAGTGTCAGGTTAACATCACAAGAGGACTGCCAAAACCACTTGTCGCAGTTTTTTGATCAGAAGCCCCAAAATTTTTATAGCAATGGGATCACGTCCCTACCTACAAGATGGCAAAAAGTTATCCAACAAAATGGCACCTACATACTTTAGTCAAATGTAAATAAATTTTATAAAAAAACCTTTTGAATTTTTATACAAAATGCGAAGAAACTTTTTCCCCAACTTAATATTATTATGAGTTACGGGACTCGAATTAAAATGCCGTTGGAATTACTATAGAATTTATTAGAACTATACAAACACGTATAACACAGATACAAATATAACTGGACACAACCAGTACAAACTGCACGATGCCATAACACGCGCAAAGTCTGTAACTATATAGCTTATCGAATGTACACGTCTTATTCGTATCGTGATCGTCGCTTGACTGCCATTTTCGGGCATTGTTTTATACTAAATACACAATAGGCGACTTTTATAATTACAAATATTAAACACAAAGTAAACAAAAGAAGTCCAAATGCGGGCAGGTAATAAACTTGGGTTTTATGGCCCGCAGGTGCACATTCACATTTGTCGGCGTGCTTGGTGGAATTTTGGCTAAGTTGTAACAATGTATTTTAAACTATGCGCACTGAATACCGACGCACCGTTAGATATGTAAAATAGCTCAAGAAGGTTGTCTGAAAGTAATTGCTATTAACGATAAGAACACCGATTGTACTAGTTGATTTTTTTTTTATCCTGATATGTTTTGTTTTTCTTGTGTGCAATACAGAATATTCTATTCTATTGTTACGACTTAGCCAAAATTCCACGAAGCAAGCCGACAAATGTGAATGTGCAGCTGCGGGCCATAAAACCAGTTTATTACCTGCCCGCATTTGCACTTCTTTTGTTTTCTTGTTAAGTGTTTAATATTTGAAATTAGAAAAGCCGCCTATTGTCTATTGTAATCCTCTTCCCGTAAGCAGTGGCCAGGTGTTATTCTAAGAAACCATTGTTTACACAATCGTGACATATTGTAAGCCAACTATAAAGGGATGCCCGAACTGTGAGATCGGCAGTCAAGCGACGATTACGATCAAAGCAAGACGTGTACATTGGATAAGCGATATAGTGACGGACTTTGCGCGTGTTATTTAATCGTGCACTACATAAGGACTTATTGCGTCCGGTTATATTTGTACCTATGTTATACGTTTTGTATAGTTCTAATAAATTTTATAGTGATTCCAACGGCATTTTAATTCGAGTCCCGCACTCGTAACACTATTTTACAAAGTCAGACCGAAAGTATCTGTTTGCCAAAATTAGTGCAGAAACTTATTTTCTTTTTTGGCTCTTGTATCTGTGATAATCATCATCAGTTGAAAAGCTATGAGCAAATTTGTTAGATGTGCAGAATAAGATGCAGAGCTTTCCAGTGAAGACTCCAGATAAACTTAAAAATGAATATATGTTTAAATTGAAAAACAAAATACCTGTTTAAACCATCACCATGTAGATATTGCTCCAGAATTTTATGTTTATTATCGCCTATGACATCATCGTCTAGTACCAAATTGAATATAGCAGTGTCCAGTTGGTTCAGAATTTCCCCATTACCCATGTTCACCAGATACTCTCTCTGTTGCGCCCAAACATCCCTATTTTGACATGTAAGGATGCCTAACGGTTGTTCAGCTTGTGGTGTTGCGTCATTTATGATTTTAGATAGGTTTCCTAGTAATTCTTGAGGTGTTAGGAGGTTGCCTACAAAAATATTTTTTAAATTGTTTTTAATTAAAAACATTACAAAGGAGTATTTATTCAATCATGTTGATGATGTATAAAACCAAAATTATTTTGGTTATAATTCGAAATAATTAAATCCAAGTTTTCTAGAAAAGCTAGTGGCAGACATTGATTGTCCTGCCTTGAAAAAATTTGAAGTGTATAACCCGATTCCTGCGCCACCTACCGGGTCGAATTGTGAATCTAAGCCCTTGTCGAATCCACTTGAACACACACAAAATTTCATCAAAATTGGTCCAGAGAGTTCAGTGATATACATACTAAATAAAGAATTTCATATACAAACAAGAATTTTATAAACCGGGTATCCTAAGGCTATGCCACATGGAAAAGAAGTACTTTAAATATTGTTGATGGAATGTTTTGCTCAATGTATACATTCTTTTATTTTTAATAGGAAGTAAAACGGATTCAAAGATTTTTAAAGTTGCTTGCCTCATCCGAGAATCGAACAGACCAAACATAAAAAAACTGAGTGTATTTTTATAAGGATCATGAAGATTAATTTCTTCTAAGGAAGTCAGTATCTTAAATTAAAGGAACACTGAAATTTTTACAATTTTATCTTCAATATCTGGAATCAATGAATTTTAATGTTTAATATATGATCCCCTTTGAATGCAATTTCTTAATTGTTTGATAAATTGGTTGCCTGTTGATTTTCTTAGCTTATTATGATGGATACTCAAATAATAGGTCTTAATTCCATTTTTTATCTAATTTATATTGTGGCAACTGAGGGTAGAACTTTCTGGCAGCATAAACTGGTCTGGTCTCAAGACTTTTAGAAAAAGGTAGAAGATTCTGGAAGGAAAAGACAAGGACAGATACATTTTAGAAATGGATAGACAATGAACGAAAGTTCTAGAATAGAAGCTTCAGGAAGGAAAAGAAAAAGATAGATAGATGTTAGAAAGGGATAGATGACAAGCGAAAGTTCTGGAATAGAAGGTTTGGGAAGGAAAAGACAGAGATAGATGTTTAGAAAGGGACAGTGTGTCGTTAGTTGTGTGTGTAGGGGAACCCTGCGGAGAGGAAATTATGTATGGCTGTGTAAGCCAATAAAAGCATTTAGTTAAAAACTGATGTTCGCCGTAACAATATGCATTCAAATTCATAATATTTTTTTGTGTTTATAATTAGGGAAACAATGCATGTAAATTTCATGCTTTCCTTTATGATACTTAAAAGTTACTTAAGTTTTGTCCATACTGTACTTTTTATTCTGAATAATGTGATTGTGTCCTAAACAAGCAAAGGTTTAGAGTGCTCTATATATAAAAGTTAAATGGTTATAAAACAAAAAAAAGTCACCATTTGCATCAAGTACATCAAACACATAGAAGTTGCCTTTCCTTTGCACTAGGACATGCTTACTCTTTGAGTCCCTCAATATCTTATCTTTACCAATGAGTGGTATGCGTGTTGCGCCAAACAAACCAACAAACTGACTCATGTCTAAAGGGAAAGCTTTAAATAAGTATGCTCCATACCTACAAAATATAAAATAAACACCATTTACATACACTACACTGAGGGCTAGTTCCTTTATCATACTAATCATTCACTTGCCTTAACATTGGTAGAAATTTGACATTACTTGTATAAAGCTTATATCAAATGTTAACTATACTTGTGTGGAACAATTGCTGCCCAAAGGGGCAATAAAATGTGGGAGTACAACAGCCACTTCATTACACTCTGTTACTTTGTTACACTTATGGACCTACTGGGATGTGTAATGTAACGCACCAGTGTAATGTCTATATTAATACGATGCAAAGCTATGGCTAATATACCTATTGATAAGTGATACACGGTACACCACAAGTATGTGTGTCTAGTGCACCAATGATTTATGGCACTGCAGGCAGTGAGTGTTTGACACTATTATAATTCTAAGGCAAATTAACAGTTAGTAAGATATAGGAACTGCACATGAGTCATACAACTATTACACACAAAATTTAACTTAACATAGCATAGCATAGGTATTTAAATGAACACTATCTACATAAACTTTTCTAAATCAATTTGTTTGTGTAGTAGTTGTATGACCGGTTATAGTTTATGTAGATAACAATATATTTACATTATTGTAATTACTACATTGTGTCAATGTGGGATGGAAAGGAGTATGTTAGGTTTTACATTAAAAGATTGTGGATTGAAAGAAGATGTAATAACAAGAGTTGAGAAAGGAATGTTAAGGTGGTTTGGACATTTAGAGAGAATGGATAAAAGTAGACTCACAAAACAGGTGTATGAAAGTATTGTGAATTGTAGGGTTGTTGCCGGTAGACCAAGATGAACACACCATGACCAAATATCAGAAGTGTTAAAGAGAGGTCAGGTAAAAAGCATTTCAAATAAATGTGCATGTATGAACAGGTTAATGAAAGTAGGTGAAGCGAAAGTTGTTTGTCAGGATCTTCTCAAGTGGAGACCCATAGTCTCTGCCTACCCCCATGGCAAACAGGCATGATATTATGTATGTATGTACATTAAAAGATAAAAAAGATCCATTGATATCAGACTAAAACTAAAGTAGAAGATGTAATACAGAATGTTAGAAAGCTAAAGTGGTGATGGATAGGACATATGACAAGAGAGAGCAAAGTAAAATGGACAAAAATACTGACAGAATGGCAACCCAACACAGAAGATGGGAAGATGACATAAAAGAATTAGCAGGGGTTACATGGAGTAGGACAGCAAGGACAAGAATTGACTGGAAAATGTTGGAGGAGGCCTACGTGTCAAAAGACACACTGAATAAATTAACATACTTATAGAACAAAAAAAATTGATCAAGTTTACAATTCAGCAACAAAGGCAAATAAATAAATTACTACATCCAGTTATGACTCTACATCTGGCTATGTATTTACCATTTGCACAGCGAGTATTCCAAGGACTGTTTTCTTCAATATCAATGACTTTCTGATTTATTCAACTTGTTTTAATATAATTTCAAACAACTCATTAATATATTTTTTTAACTGTTGTATATATTATGTATAAATATATAAATATCTAGTGGTTAGAATAAAAACCCAAATAAATGCTTAGACAAGGATGTTAACCATAGAGAACTTAGATTATATGGTTATCAATAAAGTTTCTCCTTGTTACATGTTATACAACAATTTCAAATCCCAGAATCCAATTTTCGATTTTAGAAGAGAGTCTCTTCTACAGGTTATACAATTTTTTGAATTGGTTTATGAAAAATATGATATCCTTACCAAGATAAAGCTTCTGGTAACAGTCCAGTAACAGTCCTAAACATTGGAGTATTACTTTTTTTTGGGTTCATATGATAAACTTCAGGGTCCAAAATCCCTTCTCTTAAGGACAACATGAACCTGGCAGCACTTATTAACAAGTTGGCTGCCCGCAGTAATTGATCATTATATTCTTGCTTAATGTCATTTTGAAATACTAACAATGGATTGTAATTAATAGGTAGTGCTTCACGATCTCTCAGGTACAAATCAAACCAGTACTCGGATATGTAGCTTGTGTGTTTATTTACTTTGTCTTTACTTATTAGTTTGCTTTGTAATATTTTACCTTCATTATTTACAAAGTCATTAGTACGAGTTGAGGCTTGGTTAAGCTGTTCAAGGTTCAACAAAGGCCTTAAAGCATTTAGGTACCGTTCTCCTGTCTTCTCCAACTTTGGAATTGGTAAACGAGGTAATGATTTCTGGAAATGCATCGTCGGCACTTTGCTTCTTTGCATAAACTGATACTCGGCATCTTTAACATTATTATAAAACGAAGCATAGTTTCTGCAGTGTTTAACTTTTTTTACGTTTATATTATTAGCTCTGATTACTTTGTTGGCGGTTATCATCTTTCTATAATTTTTTCTATAATATTTATTTAATATAACTATTATTTTTTAATTACTTTCTTTAGAATAAACAATAATATAAGTAACCTTAAAACGATTATACACTTAATTATAGTTCAGGAATGTCATTCTTGGTCTCTTGCACATAAATGCTAAATAGTAATTCTAGTATATAAAGTATTTATTCAAATTCCAAACCATTACAAATTTTAAATTTTCAGAAATTACTACAACGAAGTCCAAATTCCAGCTCCAGCTGATTGTCATTGTCATGTCAATATGAGTAATTACTGTCAAATATCATTATATAAATAGCTTTATCATTGCGAACGCAAAGTTGCATTCTGTGTAACAAAAGTTTTAAGCGCACACTACACTTACATAAAGTTCTCGCGAGAACTTCTCATGTTCTCGCGAAAATATGGAGGGCTGTCGAAGTTCTCAGTACTATAGATAGTTTTTGCGCTCAAAGACGCAGCGATGGACGTAGGGATTACTACTGCGATATCTTCACTGCTAGTGCATTTTCGCATATTACAATTGAAGACTGATTTCTAAAAATTACAAAACTAACTAAGAAATAAATGTTTTCTATAACAATTTGGTATTAATTTTTGTTCCTTTTAATGTAACTACGAACATAATGTTAGTTGCACATACAATTTTGGAGTTTATTATTCTACAGTTTAAGTTCTAGTTGAAACAGACTTCAGAATTATATAATTATTATGTTTAAAACAATAAATAACAACTACAGAATAACCACAGATGTGATAGTTATATTAAGCGGAATAACAAGTCAATAGTAAATTATTATAGAAAATGGTTATGCCTGTTTTGTTTTAAGTTACTTTTGTGTTTATTTAATTACTGGATTTTTAAATTTTTAAATTGTATAATGTTAATTGATCGGTAGATGACGGAATATGGGCATAGAAGAAGAAAGGTCACATTGTAATTATATGTAATTTTATTAATAAACGTTTTCTTTCAAAATTTCTTTTTCTCATTGTACTATTTTAGTTCATTATACATAGGACGATATCATAGACAACAGAAAGTTCCTTAAAAAAGGAAAAGATAAATAGAGTTGTTAAAGATGAGCAAAAGCCAAGAACCACTAGTGATGTTACATTGCTATATTAACAGACCTACTAAGGATGCTATGCTAAAACGATAGATTATTTAGAACTGAACATAAAAGATGAACAAAAGATAAAACCAGGAATATTGTTAATGTATGAAGCCACATTTGTACATATATATAGTACCAGTATAATAAATACATTAAATAACTGAATGTATATTTTCGCTCTGTTTGTCGTTATATATTTTCATGATTTTTCTTTGATTATCAACTTAAAGATCTTTGGTATCTTGGCACATATTTTGTGTTAATAAACTTGGAAATTCATTCACAAAAAATATGCGCCAACATACCATAATATATGAGAGCGTTTTAAAACAATTGATGAAAAAGAAGATGGTGAAAATTCTAGATACTCAACCAATTCGCGATTATTGTCATGCTCAAATCATACTCTACACCACTGCTCCCATTAGTGACTGGTACGCTACCGATTAGTGTATTATCTATGCTACTGATAATATTTTTTTTATTTATTCATGACCATAGACTGATAATAAAGATTTCACAGTGTGGCTAGATTTGATCTGCTAACTTCTCGGATAAAATCCAAATTATGCGAACTTTATTCACAAAACAATTACAAAATTATATATACTTAACTCACTTTTTGCATGAACATATAAATAAATACGCTAAAATAGTAATTTTACTTGTTTTATTCATTGATAACTAGAAAAGTCAAGTAATGATTGAGTATGTAGTAAGTGTTTTTGTTTATGTAATAGTTGTCACACAAACCTTGTTTTAATTTTGTTTACCTGTACCTGTAGTATCGATTTTTCTATAACGAGTTATTAAGCTTTGAGTTATATTATGCATGTTTTAATGAGCTAAGATTTACCTGTCCATCCTATGTTTATAATTATTGTTAAACATATATTACTGTAAAAAATTGGTTATTTTTATGGTTCTGTAGATATTTTAGGTATTTTTTTTTAATAAAATCATTACATCCACCTGCTCATTTTTATTTACATTTTATTCTAAATTAAGGGCCTAATTCCACTAAAATCACGGAATTCTGATGAATCTGGATACCCTAAGCTCTCGCGTTCTCAACTCCATTGTCTCGCCGACAACATCACGAGAACACGAGAAAGGGGTCCACATCTTAGTATCTCGCGTACTTTTCGCAAGAATTTAGAGAAACCTTTAGAAAAGTTAAAATTTAAAAAAAATTCTATTCGATTTTGGCGTATTATAGTTCAAAGACAAAAAGCAACAATTTTTACGAACCTATTAAAGTATATTTCACATGTTTGTATGGACATACTTTATTTTTTGCCATTGTAGCGAAATAAATAACAAGTTCAAAAGAAAGCCGTTAATGTCAAACTGTCAGGCTGAACATAGACAGTAACAGTTTGCTACGAAGCAACTTGTACTTGTAATTTTTGTTGACATTTCATTTTCGTACTATCAAAATTTAGTAAGATATGGAAGAAGATTTTTTTCCATGATAAAGTGAACTATTAGTTTAAAAATCTTAAAAATCAAATAAAAAAAAATTGAAACATTAACTCCATGTTATATAATTTTAATTTTAAGGCACTGAAGGGAAACGCTACAAGTTTTCGCATTCAAGATGAACGAATCTACAGAAAATAGCAATAATTCTACCACCACCGATTTGGAGACCTTGGATTATTTGCGCGGCGTAAAATCATCAACATGCTTGCTGATGTCGACAACACCAAGTCCTACGCGTTTGGACTTCAAGCACCCGCTTTCTGAAGAAATGAGTGACCAGCCATTTTTAGGATTGAATGAAGATGCAGGCCTGCAAAATGGTATTCCAATTCTATTCAATCTTTTTAACTAACCTCTTGTTGGGTGGGGTATAGATATACAGCACATTGATTTCAAGTATTTGGAGGGGTGGAGGGGGAGGTTAGGGATGAATACTTACACCTTCTGCAATCCCTATGTCACGAAAACGTATACTTCTTGAGATATTAATGTTTTTATAAAAATAACCTCCCTTATGTTTTTCACTAATATTGCATTTATATCATAGGTCCAAAGTTGAAAAATCCAATGAAAATCCAATAGACATACATAAAAAGATGTAAAATAGTCCAAAAACAAAAGAAAGTTGTTGAAAAATTAAATAAAACACAACTAAACAATTCACGTAAATAGCAAAAACAAGAAACAGGAAAACCATAGATAAACTTATATTTTTTTATAAGTTCTTGGTTCGCAAGTAGGCCTTTAAGCCATGAAAATGTTGTTATTCTTTTTATTGCAGGAGTTCAGCAGACTGGCAGACGGCCCACTTGACAGAAAGTGGTTACTATCGCCTATTTGCAACACCAAATGCGCTGCTCTCTTAAGAGGACTGGAATCTGGTCACTAATGCCGGAACACAACTCAAGGTTGTTATGGCGACATACTTTAGACCAGGGGTGGTAGCTGTCCAGTCGGGCAAATGAAACTAAATTCGCTCGCTACGCTCGTGCGCTTTTGTCTAAAGTCTAACCTAACCTAACTCACTATACTAGCAACTTGGCGCGACTTACGACTAAAGACCATAAGTCGAGCGAGCAAAGTGAGCATGCCACTGTAGCGGCCGGTGAGTGCCAGAACAGATTGGTCACCATTTATTCATTAATAACTATTTAAATGATGGTTACAAATCAGTTGTGACATTCGCTGACCGCTACAATGGCACGTTCGGCTTGTGAGCTTTAGTCGGTGTATTGTTTCCCAGACATAGGAGTTGAAGAAGGGAGAAGTACTTGAGTTATTTTTTTTCTTTATAACCACCCAAAATGAATTTTATATAAAAAATATATTAGAACATTTTCATGTTTCATGAAAATGTTCATCATGTTTCATGTTTCATGTACATGTTTCTTATTTTTCCTATGTATGTGAATTGCTGAGTTGTGTTTTATTTAATTTTTCAACAATTTTCTTGTTTTCTTGGAATATTTTGAATCTTTTTATGTTAACTACTGGATTTTAATTGGATTTTTCAATTTTGGACCTATGATATAAGTGCATTATTAGTGAAATACATACAATTTACAACATGTACAAAAACATTAATATCTCAAGAACTATTATACATTTTCTTGACATAGGAGTTGCAGAAGGAGTAAGTATGACTCCCTAACCCCCTCCCCTCCACCTCTCCCATTACTTAAAATAAGTGCGCCCTATATCTATACCGCACCCTCTGAGCTAATTCCAAGATTTGTAAGTTACATTTTTGTGTTTTTTTAGATGGAGCAGTTGATTCCAGTTCATCGGGAGACTCAAATTCTGTTGTGCAAGATCCTGTTAGTGCTCAACTCATTAACAATATCAGTATGCTGGACTATCAAACTCTTAGTAAAAATGGAGATCTTATTATAGGACAGGTAAATATTAATCTAAGGTACTCTTTAATAAAGCATGGGGTAGTTGACACATGTAACAATAAATTCTGAAACAATGTTCATGCAAAAGAGCAAGTATTTAAATATCATGTCATTATCATAACTTTAAAGTATAATGATAGAATTAATTTTGATTACTGTTTAAACTATAATTATTACACTATTTGCCTCATTATAGGAATGACATAATTATTTACAAGGATACAGAATTTAGATGCCTTCGGTGTTTTGTAAGTTGATAAAAAGTGTCTCATTTGATCTGACTGGAAAATACCATATTGTTTAATTTAAAGTAATTGTAAATATGTGTAAATGTTAAATTAATGTCAAAAATTTCAGTGGGTGAGGGCTGATTCCTATATCTTGGTATTCATTTACTTCTTGCCCTACCATCAGATGAATTTTAACATTACTTGTATGGAGGTTATGTCTAAATTTAAACAATAGTAAGGCAAATGAACAGTCGGTAAGACATAGGAAGCGGGCCTAAATGTATTTGTGGCCAGTTCCTATATCTTACCATTCAATCACTTACTATTGGTTAAAATTTGATATAAGCTCCGTATGTATTGTTTATCCCTAATAAATCAAATTATACCAACTATTCATTCACTTGCCTTACCATCAATTGAATTTTGATATTAGTTGTATAACTAATGTTTAAATTTTGACATTAGTTGTATAACTAATGTCAAAATTCAATTGATGGTAAGGAATAAATTAAATTATACCAACTATTCATTCACTTGCCTTATCATCGATTGAATTTTGATATTAGTTGTATAACTAATGTATAAATTTTGACATTAGTTGTATAACTAATGTTTAAATTATGACATTAGTTGTATAACTAATGTCAAAATTCAATTGATGGTAAGGAATAAATTAAATTATACCAATTATTCATTCACTTGCCTCACCATCAATTGAATTTTGATATTAGTTGTTATTTGATTTATTAGGGATAAAAGATATGTTACACTAATGTTATATTCATTTTGTTCTTACTCTGAATAAGGCTACATATAGAATAGAAATGTCAACTATTAACTTGTAATTTATTTATCTATTGGTCCAAATTACCAAAACTTACAAAATTAACAGTTATGAATTCATTCTTCATTTTCATAAATCTATAGGACTAAGCCTGTGAGAGAATGAGATAGAATACATTATATTTAATCATTTAAACACTATGACTTTATAGATAGAGTTGGAAATGTTTTGAAGTTTTTCTTTAATACTTTAATTTTCTTGTTTTAAAGTTTAAATATATTATAACGATATAATATACGATGTGACGTCACGAAATTTAAAATCCCTCCCATCCCTTGTCACACTTTGTTTCACTTCTACCGCATGTGAACGGCACACACACAATATTTTTGTGGTTTATATAGTCTGGATTCAGCTCCAGAGTGGCCCGCTGTATATTTCCTCTAATATAATGTTAATTCAGTTACCTTGGGAATACACAATTTTTATGTTTGTCAGCTGAGTGTTATTATTTAGATGATTTTCATTTTTGTGTTATGAGAGTAAATGAAAATGTGTGTATTTATTTCAAAATGTAATCCTACAGATTATTTATTGAAAGTCATGAGTCTGCTACCACTTCCCAAGCAACTTTAGTTACTGTTGAAGAAGAAGTGGCACAACAAATTTCCCAGCATCATATTTTTATTTGATAATTTTTATGTATATACATTCAGGGTATTTTTTTAAAATGTATTTTCTACTAACAAGTTTTAACAGTGAAATAAGAGATGTTTTAAACTGCCTTTCAGTTGTCCTTTAATAAATTTTTGTTTTATTATATTAGACTTTTTAATTTCAGGTTGAAGATTGCAAGCTCAATGGAAATTTGAAAATTAAAAATAGAAAGTTACCTAACTTTGTGAACTGGAATTGGCCTGTTATCAGGAAAATTCTACTTTGGGTAGCTCTTTCTGGACTCATTGCATGTTTAGCTGCTATTATTGCTATGGTAGTCACTATCCCTAAAGATTGTAACCCTGACCTGCCTTGGTATCAAGGAAAAGTATTCTATGAAGTATTCCCTGCTAGTTTCAAAGATTCTAACAATGATGGTATTGGTGATCTAAAAGGGCTCTTTAAAAGACTTGATTACATACAAGATTTAGGCGCTATTGCTATTCGCTTGAATTATATCTATCAAGCTGATCAGTATCCTGAAAACTATAATAATATTTCGTCTCTCATAGATATACATAGAAGTATAGGTGTGCTTAAAGATTTTCAAGATCTTGTTGCTGAAATTCATAAGAGGGGCATGTATTTAATACTTGATATCCCAGTTATATCAGTGGTAGTCTCCACATCATTGCCGCATGTAAACTATAGTCTTATGTTATCAGATGAAAATATAGATCCTACAACAAATGCTATAGCATTTTGGGCGCGCGCTCAGAATGTTGATGGCTTCTATTTGAAAAATTTAGAAAATTTTGTTGATGAATTAAACTTTGGTAGGAGTTTACAGATATGGAAATCTATTATTGGTAATGATAAAATTCTGATTGCTGGTGAGAAAGCCTATGATTTAGCTACAGGAGATGCTCTAAATATTCTCCTGTCTAGAGTTGATCTTATAGATATTCATTTGGATGTACAAAATGGTATTGGTGGTTTGAAAAATAGAATTGTTAAAGTTGTCGCTGGAACTCTCTGGTCGAAACCTCATTATCCTTGGGTTCTTTGGAATATTGGAAGTGTGAACAGTGAGAGAATATCAACAAGGCATGCAAACAATACTTTAGTACTAACAGCTCTAGAATTTGTTCTACCTGGTACTGTAAGCATATTCTATGGTGATGAAATCGGTTTGGGCGGTACTCCAGATATAGAAGGAGATTTTCATGAGCACAAAGTTGTTCATAATTTAGTACAAATGGCTTTTGAGACAAATGAAAAAAATGGTAATGGGGCAGGTATTCTTCCTTGGAGTCCAAAATCAGTTTTGGAACCTAAATATCAATACCTCGAAGTAATAAAAAACTTGACTAGATTTAGATTAAACACGCCGACGATTTATGTCAGAGCGATTTTCAAAGAAGGTAATATATTAAAAAATATGGAAATTAGAAAGACTGAGGAGAACTTGGTTGTAATAGAGAGATGGTTTCCGCGTCGTAATACCTGTGTGTTTGTTGGGAATATGGGTGACAAGTCCATAACGACTGACTTGTCTACCATGTTTTATGGTGGTACAGTTGTGGCGGGAACTAATGCATCGCTTATTGGACAGGTTTTGTACTTTGAAAAGGTGACATTCCCACCAAATTCTGCTATAATTCTTAAATTGGAAAAGTAATCTTTTATAATTATTGTAATAGAGGGAAAAACCTGATAAAAGTTATGCTACATATTTATTTCTGTTTGGTATTATGTTTAAATCCTAATAAGTTTCAGTGAAAACTGTTATTTATGCAAGTGATTGTATTTAAATCTTTCGTCTTACAGTCTGTCTGAAAGATTGTGTGCAATTTCTGGGATATAATGAGCCAAATATGTTAACACTTTAGATTTGTCCTCAAGTGTTTTGTCCATTTTTAACATATTACAAATAGTAATTTGCATACATTTTATGTTAGTGACTATGTAAGGTTTCACACACATCTGTATTATTTCTCCATCCTATCATGCGTCGATGCTTTGCTTGGTTTCGTATCAAATTATGAACGAAATACGGCATGTTTTTTATATAATTGATATTTTTATACCCTGCACTTCCATTACCATACGAATAGTCTTTGCTAGACGTATCTTTTACGTTACACATTATCAGGTAAACTTTACCTCGAAACCACTGTGTTGTAACACGATAATGGGTGGATCGAATAAAGTGATACAAATGTGGAAGCTCCATTAAAGATACTGAGAAATAAGATCAAATTTACTAAGCTTTCTAGATATCTGTCTTATAATTATTAGATAATTTAATTATCAGATTTATAATGTATTTATTTAATAATTACGTTGAATCTCAGTTGATATTTTCAATATTGTTTACTTGTATTATTAAGATTGTATTGTGAATTGTTTCTAAAAGCTATTCAAAGATAAAATATTTATTTAAAACTAGGATTTCTACACGGATTCACTCAAGTAATCTTAGAGTAGGTACCTATTGAAGATTTTGGCGGGAGCTCGTATAGCAATATTTTACTTCGTAGTTTAGATAGATAACACTGTTGTATACCATTACAGAAAACTTCCGAACTAGTATTATTCTAATTGTGTACAAAGGGCGGTCTCATCGCTAAAAAGCGATCTCTTCCAGACAACCCGTGGCAGGAATATTGCTGATTAGGAGTGACGATGGTGGTATACAAAATTTTAGTACGATTACTTACATTTTAATAATAAATATATAACTATACTATATGTATAAATATACACATACGTTATATATATATATATATATATATATATATATATATATATATATATATATATACATATAGTAATATAATATATAATACGACGAAATAGTTTAATTCGTTATAAATATGAACAATATACATTGTTTTTAAGTAATTATTGTGTTTGTGTAGAAAATGTCAACCGTTTAGTGAAAATTTGATTATTTTTTTAAAATCTCCGTCAGACGATCAAATTTTGTCTGGCCCGACTTTTCGTGTTACCAAAAGATATATGTAATTCACTTCTGGAAAGACTAATATTGTACGACTTACTTACTGTTGAATCTCCGTTGATATTTTCAGTATTGTTTAAATTTATTATGAAGGTTGTATTATGAGTTGTTTATAGAGGCTATAGTTAATTAATAAGAATACTAAAAGTTTCCAGATGGCTTCAGTGACGTAAAATTAGAAGTACCTATCCCACAGCAACGTTTCATTTTCGGGATAAAAAGTATCCTATGATGTTTATGCAATGAATCAATCAATATCTTTATTTGCAAGAATAGTTTATACAGATGTTATATCATTGTAGATGCACAGTACATTCTACCACATTGGCTACGTTCCATTAGAGACTCACAATGACCACGTTCACGACCGCGGTTTTTCCCGTTTCACTTGCATGTCGGCGTTACAATCGTAAACCGAAGTGGAACGGTTATTCGACCCACCTCTTGACATAGGTCGTTGTGAGCGTTGTGTGATCGAAAATGATGATGTCATTAGTGACGTTTTCGCCACGACCACAACGACCGCGGTCGCCTTGTGGAACGGTTAACGGAGCATTTTGGGCTTTGTGAGCTACTAGTGGTATAAAAAAACTTAAATACTAGTTAAAATTTACATAATTGTTTTAACTCCGAAACGATGGTTCTATTTTTATGGTTGAAAGTTGTATAGTAATATTTTACTGTGAAATATAATTACCATTAAAATTATTAATACGTTGAAAGAGAGAAAGAAAGAAAAAACTTTTATTTGGTCTTCACATAGCGAGACACATGGCGATGAATTGTAAGATATAGGTATATATCAATAAAAGTCTCGCGATGGTACCAAATAGGTGCAGTTCAGCATGTGCCAGGAAACAGGCAACTTGTCGTGGCGAAAATCGAAGGTTTAATATCAAGTCCGCCTGTCTGTCGTTTCTTGACCAACTACTTTTTTACTGATTCCTTGCATAAAAACTAGTTCACACATAGAAAAATGTTTCACATACATAATATCTTCTATTTATATTACGAACAGGACTGTTTTACTGTGTTCTTATATCGAAGACAAATGGTAATTATGTGGCTACTGAAAATTTCTGTTGGGAGGTCTTTATAATTAGCCGTCCAAATGTCAACTGTTTAGTGAAATGTAACTTTTCAAATTGCCACACGAACTCGCTTGTACTAAGGCCAGTCAAAGATGTATAATTTGCCTGGGGCTACATGTTATAGGCTAAAAGTTATAGTTCCGACTTTTGCCAAGTACCTATTTGCTTGACTGTTAATCACGAAAATGAATGTATTTATTTTAAAATGGAATCTTACAGATAACGTATTTGAAGTTATGAGTCTACCACCGCTTCCAAAGCAATTCTAGTTACTGTTAAAGGCGAAGTGGCGCAATAAACTCCCCAGCAACGTATCTTCACTTCATATTTATTATTACTCTTTTTTTTAATATAGTTTAATCCCTAGAATACTAATAGAAGGTTTATCAAAGTAATTTTTATTATAAATAATTACTGAAAGAGTTGGTAGCGATCGAACTCGAATAGTAGTAAATACCTACTTGATATTGGTAAAACTCGCATTAAGCGTGAACAGAATATTTTTTTTGGATGGAAGGTACCCTATGCCACCATGATCAAACACGTCGTTATGGCAACCTAATATAAACCATCCAGAGAAAAAATCATAAAAATACCGAAGCGCCACCTGCCGGGTAAAATTGTGAATCTAATGTCATACTTGATTTTTAATCCAAAATACCTATTGGCAAATACTGGTACCGACATCTACCAAAGATGAAATTAACCATGAGAGCGACACATTAAAATTCTGGCGTTGTCATTCCCTTTGCCATGATGATGTATTTTTTAGTGAATTGCAACGGTGGCGCCATTAAAACGCGACCACAGCGCCATCTTTATGGGTTTATTAGTCTACCCTCTGGACGGTATACTTTTTTACTGGATGGAAGGTACCCTGACAACGTGTATGCAAAATTTCGTGACTTATCTGTTGAGTAGTTAAAAGGCGTGAAAGCGTAATAAACTAACACATGCATCTATAGAATTAGGATTATATTTAAAACGAGGTGTCCTATGTATCTCTTGTGTATAATTTGGCATAAAATAGTCTTGAACAAATCTACCGTATTTACGTTATTTATATTGAAAAAAAAAGTTTTATTTTTTGACAAATATGTATAGATTTTTTATAATGCCAGTTATTTCAGTGTTGTGCTTGTTTAAAAATAGTTCCTTTGGGTACCAAAAAGGTTGATAAGGGTTTTAAAATGAAAACAACAGCCAGTTAATTGTGAAAGTTATATAATATACATTTGTACATATTGCAAACAAATATCATGTACTTGTATATTTGACATAATTATGTACACTTTACGTTTCTAAAGAAAAAATAAATAGTTGTTGTACAGATACGGTTTTATTATTTACTTACTGAACATGTTTATTTAACATTACATCTATAAAATCAGGTAATACATATTTTCATGGAAGAACAACTCTAGGAACATAACAATCGTCCAATAAAAAAATGTAAGTCTGAAAAATCGACATGTCTGGTGTTACAAGTTATACTTCCCTTGTTATATGTAGATGGTTCCGCTTACTAACATTTTATTACTACTAGCATAGAAGAATAATATAGTACGACCGAAACTTAAATGCGTTCTTGAAGTTCGTATGCGTCATTGCAGTAGAGAATTATAAGGTTCCCAGACAAAGCTGAGAGAGTAGTGTTGCGCTCTCGCTGGACCTGTATCCGGAATCGTATGCTATCTCTTTCGCACAAAAGTGTAAGTTGTAATAAACGTTAACATTTCAATGAACATGTGCAAACTCACAGAACTAACATCAGTCGAAGCGCATTTAAGTTTACTTTTACGTATGTACTAAGGATGTCAATCGCCCAGTAAAAAAATTTACTCTTAACACGCGCTTCAATTAAAATTACCTCCAGTCTGTTTCTATGGAAAAACCCAAAGTTTTCAATCAACCAACGGCTTATTATTTAACATGTTTGTAGTTCCTCTTCAAAGTCGTAAATTTCATGTAATTAAAAAGGAGCGAATTAAGGTCTAAACAAATGTGTTTAGACAATGATAGTTATATTGATTGAAAATTTTGATTGTGTGTTTAATGGTAAAACAAGAAGGAACCGGTGGCGCCAACTGGTTGCATAGCGTTTTACGAGTTATATAGGTACGTTCTTTACTCGGCGAATGAATTATTCCTCTTCCATACTTTTAACTTTTTCTAAATCAGGTCTTGGACTTTTTAAGGGTTGATTTTTTCCTGGGCGATTGTAATTCGTAGTGTCGTTATTCCATTTTTTTTAATTCAATCAGCGAGTATTCTTCTTTCGTAACAATACCAATTTTCCTTAGCTTAATAAATTCACCATTTTATAGTGAACGAAACTATTTTACTAATTAGTGTAACTACATCCTAATTGGAATGCTGATGTCTAGTGGAATGCTGTTATAGTGCAAGATTAGTAGGTAGTCTCAAGTTATTTTGCATCATGAAATTTAAATTCATGGTGTTGGTGTATGTGAAAATGCCTACTAATATTGTCAAATAAATCAAGGACTCGCAAGGCAATTTGGTTCTATAGTAAGTGATATTTGACAACTTTTCTCGATTGATATTACTGATAAAAAAGGTATTGAAAGTTATTATATTTTTAATGTGATTTGCATCAGCCGGTGTATATTACCCACATGTTTTATTCCAGTGGCCTAAGTTCGAATACTGGCAAAGGATTGTACACTACTTGGACAGTTTCCTGACCTATTTCTATAATCATGTGCATTTTGTTACGTTATAAAAAATCTCCCTTATATATGATAAATGCGGTGACAACAATGTCTGTTCGTCTAAAATGGGAAGGCCCAAGTCCAGTAGTGGGATATATTTGGGGTAATATTTTTATTTTATTTGTATTTCATGTCGATGTGAGAAACATACTATTGAGAAAATTAACAATCTTGTAGTTTTCAAAATATCTCTAACCAAACTGCCTTCAATCCACATGAAATTTATATCTGCATTATGTGTATTAGTTTTTATTATAAACTATTACTTGACATTTTTAAATCAGTACATATTTTTGTATCTATGTATGTAATATATATTATTGCAATAGAAATAAATACAGGATTCATCTGATATACCGAACTTTATATATGTAGGGTACATAGCGAAAATATGGACTGCAATGTCAAGGGTATGTTGATATATTCTGATCAGTCTTTTTATGGCGTAAAATCGGTGGATCATAGCACTGGAAGGATTCACAAGTATGTAGACAGTAGTAACACAATGTCATGAACTTGAATTAGGTTTTTTACTTTTAAGGGTAGGATGCATCACATAGGTGTTAGACATAGCTCTAGGAGTGTGCGCTTCCGTATTCGGTAAGGCTGGAAGTTTGTCTGTAGGATTTCTTAAGAGTATTTTCTTTTGGACCTCTTTTCGTGTCCTTTTATCACTAAAATCTAGTTTATTCTTAACATCTATATTATCAGCTGATTTTATACCAAGTTTAGTTGATTTACGTTCTTCGTCTGTCTCAACACCTGGCGTTTTTATCTGTTTTGGTGCGCCGAAAGCTTTTGTCTGTTTTAATAGAGAACGATCGTTACACAAGGCGGCAATGAGGGGTAGATCTAAGTTCTTGCTTTTCTCCCGAAGAGTTTTGATGTCTAAATCACAATTACTGTCTTTCACTTTGCTACAACTGACTTCGTTACTAATATGACTGAAATGTAGATTCTTCGCCTCTATAGGATGGGATGGGAGTTTCTTCTTTTGCTCATAACGAGGCGGGGGAGGTGGGGGCATCCTTCTTATTTTCACCGGAGGAGGTTCTTTCGCGTTTAGTATATTCTCATCAGATTGCATCCGTGGGAAGTAAGAAATGTCTGGGATAATATTATGTATCGGTAGAAGGGGCCTATCGTGACCAATCGAGCGATTGCTTAGAGTAGTTCTGCTTGCTACCGAGTACCAACTTGCTCTAGTTCCCGGCAGCTGGACGTAAGAGTCCGATAGATTCTGCATAGATCCATACATAGACGACGTTGAAGTCGAAAGATACGGCGTACTTCTATACTGTAGACTGGTCTTCTGCATGTTTGACAAACGGGACTCTGTAAGTTTATGATCTAGATAGTTTTGCTGAGAAATGGCTGGATCTTGCAAGGGGTAGTAAACGTAGTCTACGTCGCTGTAAAGTTGTTGGCGGAAGATTGCGGGGTGTGGTGGAGGCGGGGGAGGTAGGCGGGAGACGGGAGGGGGTGGGGGCAACCGGGTCCTACGCGGTGGAGGCGGGGGAGGGGGCAGCTTCATCATTGCCACTAACACATTACCATCTATCCCGATTGGAGGCAACTCTTTAGATGGTGACAGACTGCTTATCCCTTGAGCTAACTTTGAACGCTCAGCTCTCCGGCTGGAAGCTTGGTGCCGCTTAGACTTCTGAAATCTGTGCTCCAACACCATCGGACTGGCGAACGTCCTCTCGCTCGACGCGCTCACTTCACCCGCTTCCGCTTTCAGAATGGTGATCATTGGCTTCGACGTGACCACCCTGGCAGCGACTTCTTCATTCTCGCTCGTCTGTTTCGCGGGTGTCGTTACCGATGTACTTGGATATGCCGGAGGTGCTTTCATCGGAGCCGATACGTATGATGGAACCGTTTTATGATTGTACTCATAGGGAGGCGGTGGTTTATTAGGAAAGTGTATCGGGTTTTCCATGTAACAAGTGGCGTCTAGAATATTTGGCAATGATAAATTGAACATTTTTCGACTATCACTTCTAGCTGGCGGCGTCGGAGCACGGTCAAAATAAGAGTTATGTGGATAATTGTCGTCTGAGGGTGCAGTATCCTCGTGTCCCTGCAGGTAACTATCACCCGAAAAGGGCAACGGTAGCCTGACGTAATCCGATACAGAATCTAAAGTATCGCTTACTGACTGGCTTTTTGGATATACTCCTCGTCCCACTATCAGATCACTTAATTCACTCGCCGTTAGCAAATTGTGCTTAGTGTCCGTTGGATCACTTCCATCACCGTGAAAAGAATCTGCACTGAGATTCGAATTACTTCTTTCCCTATATATAATCATATCTTTTTCATTGTGATCTGGTTTTGTGTAGTTGACGTTCCCGTCGACACAGTCCGAGTTTTGTACTTGTAGTTTTAATGTGCTTGTTGAATGACTAGTTCGTTCTAATTTGTTCTTCAGTATTGAAGAAACACTGTCGAAGTCAGCAAGGTCGTGTTCTTTTGTCGGTCTGTAACTGTTGTAATGAGAACAGTCGTATTCAGTTCTGCTATCTTCGGATAAAGTGTCCATTTTAGATCGACCTGTAAGTTCAGAGCAACTCATTGTGTAGACGCCGCTTGTTTCACTAGACGCAGCAACAGTGACAGGTTGCCCCAACCCGTCATATAAAGCTGACGCTGTGTCTTGTGTAAAATCCACATCTATTCCAACAGTGCTATTGTCGCTTATTAAGGAGTTTTGAGCTGTATGACTGTATCCTAGTTCTAAACTACTCGCATTTGAAGCTCTGCTCAAGGCGCTTAGACCAGCTCGTGCCATGATTACTGTGCTACAAGATGAGGAGCATTGTGACCCTGCACACTTCATGGGACTATCTGTTAAACTTTCATTATTACTTTGGTCAGGCAGAGAACGCGTCTCTTCTAACTGGACTGATTGTCCATCACTTTTGTGATTGTCAGATTTGGATGGAATCTCAGCTGGTTCAATACTCCTGTTTATTTTAGCTTTGGGTTTTTGCATTTGTAACGACGACGTTTTACTTAATGGTTGCTTTTCTTGTACTATTTTTCTTATGAGATAAGAATTGGAACTATCCAATAAATGAGCAAAAGCTAGACTTTCTGTGGAAGGAGCCGGTGGCGAATCGATCATTATTTCTAGTTCATCTTCAGACTGCACCCTATCGCTGACGATTCCCGACGTTGTGTTGGAACTCGTTGACGAAATAACAGATATCCTTTGTTCACTTTTATTTTGATTGTATTGAAAGTTCAAAGATTTAGAATATCCGAAACACATCTTACGCTCATCTTCCTCCTTCCTTAATATTTCATTAAACTTTGGAGCAATTTTCATTGAAAACTGGTGCGTTTCTTTACACAATGCAAATATATATTTACACTTTTCTTCACTAGACGAATACAACGTAAATTTGCCTTCATCTGTCCTTATTTCGAATTTCTTTCTGTCGAAGCTTAGTTTTCCGATGGCACTCCAAATAAAACTTGAGGTAAGAGATCCGTTATCTGGTAATATTTTAATGCCTTTAGCGGTAACGAGTAACCAGACGGTTCCGGCTCCGGTTCTGTTTTGGATTGTTTCAATCTGTACCTGTGCGAATTTATGACGTCGGGCAGAAGACAGACTTCGCGGATGAATCTGCTTTGAGCATCTGATTTTGACAGCCCACGATGCTCCCTGTGGCAGGCTCGCATCGCAGCGGATACCCAGTCGCCTGTTAACGAAGCTGGAGCAAAATCGTCAACCTTGAAGTAATCCCTTTCCTCGTAGGCGTCTGCATCGCCATATTCCGCCTGTAAGGCTAGGCCTGACAGGAGTAAAACTACTTCGGTGGGCAGCGCGTCTCTTGTACGCACGTTATGGCGCAGTTGTAAGTAATATAGATGGCGCCCGACTTCTTCGGTCAGGAGCAAGGGGCTTTCCACGTGGAATTGGACGACGAAGTGCAACTCAAGAAGTGGCTTGCCATTCGCGTCCAAACCCTGAGGACAAATTTAGAAATTACAAGTATGTAATATTAATATGATATCGCTGTAGGTGTTTTAGGTATGTTTACATTTCTTATCTATGCATGCACGGGTATATAAACGGTATGTAAACATCTTTACAGTCTCACATTTATATCGTTACGCGAATATCAAGACTTTTTTTTAATAATGAAAGGAAGTTCTTCCGGAATTTTTTCCGAAATAAAGTAACATATTCGATTACAAATTATTTTGAAGTTTAAAGATACTACTAAAGCTAAAAATACAACTTAAGGTACTATTAAAGATATGCACTTACATGTGTGTGCGATGATCTCCAACTCTTTGGCGCATATTTTGATAATTTGCTCTCCAAGTCAACAAACAAGTATTCTCCATCTGGAAATAAATATTAGTAATTTATTAAAAAAATCTTTACCTATTAGCGACGAAATAAAAGAAGAGTGTGAACTAGAGTTCAGATTGCAAAAACCCTGAATCTATAGATTGTATTAATTGTGTTTTGCAATCGTCATACTTGGACATCAATAACAACAATCCTTAAACAAGATTTTCTCCGTGCAGGAACGGAGAAAGAATACTAATTCCTGCGGTCAGGCGGCCTGTCGTAAGAGGCGACAAAGCAACCCCACAGCCAGGTGGTAGGGCATTTGCCCGCCTGGATGGCTATCACCCCTGGGCTAGAGTATGCCGCCATAACAACCTTGAGTTGTGTTCCGGCATTAGTGGCCAGGTTTCAGTCTCTCTTTAGAGAACAGCAGCGCATTTGTAGCTCCTTTGGTGTTGCAAATGTCAATAGGCGATAGTAAACATTTTCCATCACAGTTGGTCCGTCAGCCTATCTACTGTGCTTCAGCAATAAAAAATAAAATAAAAATAAAAGATAATCATTTCTTAAGTATACATAATAAAACTACGTTTTAACGGTTTTAAGCGCGGTAATTTATTTGATTTTTGTTATTCTGACGTTTCGGCCACTTTTCAGTGGCCGTGATCACGGAAGACAAAAAAAGATTCTAGTAGCGGTGTCTGTACAAGCACGAACATCGATAGAGTCGGAAATCTTGACTTAGTTGACTTACGAGCACCTTATGCTTGTAGCAGCTCTAATTTTGTAGAAACAATGTATGAACTATTTCCAATATGTATCTTGTCTAGCCTATAATTATTTTGCCTTGCATAACTTACATCTTACATAATCGTAATATTCCATGTTATTACATAATTATAAAAGTGACTTTGGATATTTGTTTGTTCCTTCATTATGGCTTGAGGAGTGAATGGATTATCACATAATTATGTACTTTCATAATTATGTGATTGATTGATTAATATATTAACCAAAAAGGGAACATTTTAGAGGGATACGAATTCGAAGTGTACGCGATGTAAGATGAATGAGTTTTTAACATAAAATTAGTGTATTTATAGTTAATATCGGGAATGAATATACGACACATTTTATCCTGGAAATAGTAATAATTTTGCAGAAAGCGAATCTGAAGTTCACCACATTATAAGTAAAACTAGTTAGTTACCAAGTAATCAGTACATATAAACTTATTATTACTGCATATTTCGAAGGCATATTAGTGTATATTTTAAATTCTAATAATAATGTCATTGTGTTGTGTAGCATATAGCATTGTGCTCCAACTACGGCACCAATAAACATAGATTACCTAACGCCTGTTTGAATAGATAAGCAGAATGCTGGCAAAGTGGAATGTGTGACGCGATGAATATTTATTATTTGTGAAACTCAGCGATACTATAATGCAGTGAATAATGATGTTTTACATATTATGTATTATGCAATGCGTATACGTTGAGATTTAAGTTTAGCTAATAGTAGAACATCTACTCTGACTTTTTTAGGTAAATTTTGCAAGAGTTTATGAGACTCCATGTTTCTCTAGAAAGATCTACAACAAGGAGATTGGAATCTATTTCATTATTTAGATGATGATGATGATTTTCTTACGTTTTTTAATTGCAGAGACTAAATTGACAATTGCAAATGTCAAACTATTTAATATCAACATTTTTAAGTTTGACAATGGTCCACTTCAAAATCTATTTCATTATCACAGAGTACGTTGTATATATAAAGATTCATTATTCTAAAAGTGTCAGAACACAGAGTACATTAATATAATTGATTTTGAGTATTTTGAAACAGTTAAAAGCATTTTTGCTGTAGTTAAATATTTACACTTGGGAATATACTTCAGTATAAACTGAAATGATCTAATTCAAAGCATTATTCTTAATTCTATGGTTAAGTCTCTGCTATTACCTAAGCGCAATTAGAAAACGTACTGAATTTATAATTACTTCTGATGAAGGACGTCGTTAGATATGCTGACATGACAGAAGACCGAAACAATGACCTAGAGTGTCCTAGAGCTTTTCTCTGGCTTGCATTATAAAGTAACTTGTGGAAAACCTGGGGAAGTCTACAGATAGCAGTATACTATATTTAAATGGCTGATAACTTGCAAAATGCAGGTTACCAGCCAATCTCGGGTCACTGCGTAGGTCTCACATGGCGCAAACTGAGGGAGTATGTCCCGTGCTGGAATGCCGGTTCCTACTCTGCGTTTTTCAAGACGCTGTCTCTCACTCTAGCACTCGTCTGCTCTATATACCATTGGTACTGTGACAGACACAACTGGTCTAATGCCATTTTAGTTTGTTAATTTTTCAAATTATGTCAGTTGTGGTTGTGTGTTGGTTTTTTTTAATTATCGTGATTTTCATGTCAGTTGTGGTTGTGATTTTCATGTTATTTTGAGGGAGACTCCGAGTATAACTTGCTAATCTGACTTAATATTTGTGGACAAATCTTGCCGTCAGTGTCCACGTCCAGTAAAGTGTAGGTCGCGTAAGGTAAGAAAAACCAATGCACCAGTGGGCCACCTTGTTACGAGAGATGAGCATCAATGATGAGTATGCTAGTGTAGCTGCAGTACCTTTTCTCTTACGGCTATTGGTATTTTGTATTTTATTCATAAGAGAGACATGGAGCATAGCTCGCTCTATAACCCGCGGTTCGACTTGAAAGTGGACCAATTCTGCAAACAATGTTTACGTAAAGCAGAGGGTACAGACCGCGTAAAGTAAGGGTGTTTTTCCACCAGAGATGTGCCATGGAACGTCGCTATAGATGCGTTTGATATCCACATAGTAAAGCACTGATGGAAACTGTTTCAATTAAGCTACGTTTTTAATATGGAAGAATGCGTGCTATGTATGGGAGCTATGGATGCGTGCTATAGATGCCTGCCTTTGGCTGCTTTTCCACCAGAGATGTGCTATGCAATGTTGCTATGGATGTGTTTGATATCCACTAATTATATTCATTGGTCCACATAGCATAGCACTGGTGGAAACTGATTCAACTAAGCTACGTTTTTTATATGGAAGAACGCGACTTATAGATGCGTGCTATAGATGCGTGCGATATAGATGCGTACTATAGATTCTTGCTATAAATGCGTGCTATGGATGGTAGCGAGTCCTGTACCTATGTACAGAGCAGTGTACCACCTACAGAAGGAGCGTGTTTATCGCCGAAATTTTTATAGCACATTTTACTCGTTCCGCTACACAGCTTAGCATCAGTGGAAATGGTCACGTAGTTTCGTAGCTTAGCTTTTACATTCTCGCAGCATGACTGCATAGCACATCTCTGGTGGAAAGGCACCCTTAGGCTATTGATTGATACGTCGCATAGCTCGAGCTGCGCGTCTTCCTCACACAGCTACCTTGCTGCGGCGCATTTTCATAGCACATGTTACTAGCTTCGCTACATAGCATCAGTGGAAATGGTCACATAGTTTCGTAGCTTAGCTTTTACATTTTCATAGCACAGCTGCATAGCACATATCTGGTAGAAAGGCACTCTAAGAGAGCACTCACTTTGTAGAAGGGCTAATCCGAAGAGGTGTGTGTCTGTGAGGTTGTGGTGGCGATAGCGTAGGTGGAGGCGGGCGTGCGCGTCCGCCTCGGCTTTGAGCTCCCTGGCGCGCGCCTTGGCCTCCACGACGAAGTGGTGCGGCTGCGCGCGGCCGGGCATGCGCAGCGCCACCAGCCGCGCGCCCGCGCCCAGCGCGCGCGCCTCGCGCTCGCCGCCCAGCGGCCCGCGAACCGAACACAGAGCGCGCATGTCGCATCTCGATACCGCTCTTACGCGCTCTGTAACAATAAAAGTACATTAAATTTATTTATTGACAACATTGTCCAGGTAGCGCATCTACCGCAGTGCTCGTGAAGTCGATCAAACTTGGGCGAAAATGATAGTCTAGAGACAATTCGTGTCGTTTGTTTAGTGCAATATCATTTCGTGCTAATCAAAGTTTAAAGAAATAAATAAGTTTAAAAAAATCTTTTAAGTACGCCTTCAAAAAGCATAGCGAGCATTTTGAGGCCATTCACAATGTACAGTTAAGCGGAAAAATATTAATACTTTGGTACTCAAAGTACCAAAGTATTAATATTTTTATTATTTGAGGTACTTTTTAGGGTTCTGTAGCCGTTTTGGCACAAGCTTTTATAAAAGCGTCGCGTCATTTCTGTCTACCCGTCTATGTGTATATTTATGGAATATGTATTTCTCAAAAACGACTAAGTACATAGATCCAATTTGGTGGAAAGGTATACTTTGTATGACGCTACTCGAGTGTGTAGTGAAATAGCAACAAAAATTCAATTATCAAAATTTAATTATATATAAAATTTAGGGATGACAATTATTTTCAATGTCAACAATTCTGAAAACAAATCAGTTTGAATAAGATCTGTTGAGTAACTTTTAAAATATGGGGTATTTATTTGAAATGCTTTTTTGGGATAACATAGCGAAATAACAAAAATAATGGACAATGGTCACCTATATAGCACTCTTCATTGTGCGTTGAACGACACGCTAAATATTTTAATTATAAATGAATGAAAGTGTTTTATAGATGCTTCGAGATTATTTATTTTTAAATATAAATGAAGGAAAACATTTAAAAAATACTGTGAGATAAAAAATTGCGCTATTATTTTCTCAAAATAACTGGTTTGAGATGCCTTGTACGTATTATGCAGTGCCGTATAATTGAGCGCTGGTTCCAGCCTCCGGAATGTCGGATCTGTGCCATCTGTGCATTCCATTCCTTTTTTTAATAATACGTTCATCTTTTTACTACCTGTAGATTCTAGTTAAAATGTTCTATTCTAAATTTCTAATCTACATTTATTTCTAATTCAGAGCGTAGTTGTTGCCTGTTATTTAAAAATAACATTTGGTTTCATTGGAATTTTTTTCTCATGTATTATGGAACGTATTATATTTTATGTAATTTCTTCCACATTTATAGTAGAACACAGATTGGCAGGTATCACACGTCAGTAATATTGATGTGCTGGATTCTTTAGTATGTTTTCCTCTGTCAACACGTGGTAATTGTAGAAATTTGCACATACTATTATATAGGTCAGAATACTGCCTAAGCGATACTACTACCAGGCACATTGTGAACCTACGTCATCATAAAAGGACGTGGGCGCATTAGCCAATGAGCTAATGACTTTATTCATTGCGAAATTTTTTACTGTATACATAGGAGAAAACATAACACATATCCTCATAGTCATATTTAGCCTTTTGGCATGCATAGGCAAAAGATGTGACTATTTTGTATGCCTTCTAAGCCTAAAAATATTAACATTGAAGATTATTGTATTTTCATCTTTAGTTTGTTATTCTCATTAACTGGTTGTCATTAAATAATAACATAATATTAACCGTTTTTTTAAAGAGCTCATAAACCCTGTATAACTATTTTTAAGGGGGGTTATTTACTATTTCATTTTTCTAAATTTTATATTCACAATAAATTTGGAACAATCATATTGTTTAATTATATATATAAAGTATCTAAGTATTTATATTTCATGTCTATACGCTAGCTTTATAAATGATAACTTTGGCTCAAATGATGACTATTGCCACTAAAAATATCACCACTTTCATGTGAAGTGCTATTCCAGTTAAATTGTAATGTCATGTGACTATAGTTGTTTGTACTTGAACCTGTTGACCTACTGATATTTCCCGACGTTTAAAGTTTCTGAAGTAACTTTTTTATTTACCTAAAAATATTATGTAGTAATTTATAGAAACAAGTAGTGCAACTTCTCGTTAACATAGAATATTTATAAATGTTTACATATAATAAAAAGGGTCCTGAGGCCGGCCATATGAGCCTTTACAAAAATTGTTCAAGACGACTCATCGACTCTTCAGATGATCAAAGGGCTAGTGCCTACCTCGGACAACGTTTCAGTAATGGCGATCCAGCGAGGAAACGTTGTCAGCCTTCCGACCACCTTACCCGTAGAAGACGTGATCTACACTTAATATAGCTAAGTTTTCTTTTACTGTATTAGTCTGTGTATAACAAATAGATTTGTATTATAGTAAAAGCTTACTCACTGAAAAAATAATAATATTTATTGAAAAATTTACCACACGTTCTCCCTTATACAACTAGTTGGTGCAAATAAATTGTATTCCATTCGGTATCTCTGCAGTTCTTCTGCTCTTGATAGCCATAAGAAATGTTTTTTGTTTTTAGTAAATGCGCCATAGTTTGTGATGGCGCGGTCAGGCGAGGCGGGCGGGGGCAGACCGGTCGGCGGGGGCCGGGCGGCGGGGGCAAAGGCGCGCGGCCGGGGCCGGGGCCGGGGCAGGCGCTACGTAACCGCGGTAGCAGCGGACGGCGACGCGAGGAATGCGGACGACCTTCAGATGCCGAGCGCCCCTCCCCCTACGCCAGCCGCATCTTGCGTCCTCGCATACCTCAGGTTGTCGTTGCTTCCACTTTTCGACATCTCCCTGACCATTTTCACACAACTCATCATAAATAGTAAATACTCGTTATGTTAGGATTTATTGGTTACTTCACACGCGCTTCAGCCAAGTTATATATATATAGCGAATTTTATTGATTCCAAAGTTACATCTGGTATCATGTATCTTTGGCACAGTGCTTATTTGGTTTGCAAGCTCTATTAAATGTCAAAATGGCTCTCAGTTTCCTAATCTTCATTCGTTCAAACAAAACCTTTCTTTTTTAATTTACATGTAATGACTTGGGCATCTTATAGCAATGGTTTCAGTTTCTTCAACAAGTCGGTTGGGTCATACCTTGCTTCAATTAAATATTGACTAGAATAGGAAGAAGATTATAATTATTTAGCCGATTGCTAGTTCTATATACGTGTAAAATCGGTCTTTGCAGAAGATTAAATCTCAAAACACGTAATTATCACTTACGAGTAGATAACAATGATGGGGTCTATACAAGTTCATATAAGATAAAAACAATAACTGTTATAAGTAAATACGAGTTGTAGTGACCTAAAATATTTAGTAATGCCACCACCGGCTGGATATCTCTAGGGGTAATGTGATTACTTAAAGCCTAAAGCGGTCGCTTTTGGAGAGTTACTTAGTGTCTAAATATACTGGGAACTGTAAGACATAGCATTAAATCCCACTTTATTTTGATACTTGTCATATTCGTAATGTCGTGGTGGCTTATTGGTTAACGCACTTGCATCCCAAACTCAAATGATGCAGGTTTGATTCTGGCCGGCCTGGATGCAGGTTTGATTTTAGCCGGCCTAATGTGCATATTGTTACAATTATCACGTACTAGCGGTGAACGAAAACATCGCGATGAAACATGCACGTCGAGATAACCGATGGATCAAATCCATTTATCCGTCTCGAACAAACGTGGCGGGTATACTGCCCGTTCTCCTAAGAAATTAGGATGCACACCCCTAGCAGTGAGGCAATAATGGTCTGTTATTATTGCCCCCTCATATATAAAAGCAGAAAAATGCAGTTGCAGTTGACCATGTTAAGTGCAAGAAGAATAATAGAAAAGTGCGCTTTAAACTTTAACGCAACAGTTTAAGGTAGGTATGCAATAGTACAAACACATTCAAACTAAACTACGCTGAAAATATTGCAATTTTCCTACAAGGACAGTCAACGAGGTTAAATCACTGTTCGCCTCAAATGGACTCATAAAAACATTCAAATGGAATCGGTATAAAGAATAGGAAATAATAATAATTCCGCAAATTCCTTGTTATTTGCGCTCTAAATAAATCAAACAAAAACCGTATTTAGGATTGTAGAAACTACTTTTGCGCTCGCAAGTACATACTTTTACACATATGCCGTTCGATTAGTCGAGAAGAACTTTTTCTGCCAGTTTTGATTGATATTTTAATATTGCAATTTTGTCGAAAATATTAGAATAGTGTTTGAACATTGATTGTTTTTTTTATGGTGGGGCTTCATCTGCGTTTGTTTTAGAGATTTAGGCTATGGCCGAATACGTCGTATTTAAAGCGTTAAAACGTATATGCACATTAGTGTATATACAATACATACATTATCTGTCAATATTTAATGTCATTACCAATGGCGCATCTTGAATAACGCATTAAATCCAGCGCCATATAATTGAAAGCAAGATTGACAGCGCCATTCTGCGAGAAATGGACTACATCTGTAACATTATCCAAAATGAAGCCCGACCATGTAAACGAATGGAGGTATAGTCTATATATATATTACACAATGGTATATTACCTGGATTAAAATGACAGCTGCGATTGACTTTTTTATGTTGTAAGCTTGGAACAACTCACCACTGTGAATTGAATACTATAAAACTTCTATAGACATTTTGTTGGATTCAACTCACAGTGGTGAGTTGTTGGTTTAACTCACAACTCACCTATGAATAAAAAAAAGTCAATCGCAGCTGTCATTTTAGTCCAAGTAATTAAAAATCAGAGATAGGTGTGGCCGCCTGGTGGAACTTGTTAGTCGTCCGGTAATCGGACGACTAGCAAGTTCTTTATAGAATTGTCTAGTCGACCTATCGACCTTATAGGATGACTAGTCGTCCTAGTGTCTAGACACTTCAAATAATTTTTAGGGTTCTATAGTAGTATAGTAGTTCTATAGTTAAAAGCCAAAGAACAGTCAACGTTCGAACACTTCTATGGAATCCTTAACTGCGCGTGAACTGAGAAGTAAGTATTTAACCGATTTTGTATGTGTGAATTGATTCAGAATGTGTTGTAAAATTACAGTAAAACGAACTAGAATTAAGTCGCGTTTTAGATTTCTGCACAAATATTTAGATTACGCGTTTGTTCCGGCCATACATTGTATGATACATCATGAGATGATGAGATACGAATATAATGTTATTGTAAATATATTATCTACAATAATTCTGTAAAAACGTTTAATACGTATTTTAATTTTTAGGGTGCCGCAGGTAGAACAATAAACGGAACCTTCACGGACCGACAAGGCCCGTATTTCAGCAGTTTTTTTGCTAACGCAGGGAATGTCTTTTCTTGCGGCATACACTTGGGCCTTGGTTACGGGGGGAGGCTAAATGCAACGCCTAATGCCGCCTACCGAGTGTGTGTGGGACTCTCGAGGGAACCAAACTCCACCCGGGGGGCGGAATCCGACCAAATAACCCACTAAGCCTAACCTGCGCTCCATACTCGCACTTTAGTTGGACGTCACGGGATCTAAAACATGGTTACTGTACCGTGACGCCCTCGTGCGCAGCCGTCTTGGTACACCCCGGGCAGCAGAGTGTACAGCAGCAGCCGCATCATCGAGCAGGACAGGTGAATCCGCTGTTGGTACCTCAGCAGCTTGGGCCAAGTGGTGTCATTTACGACCCCAAAATTTCAGTTAGGTTAAAAGGATAGGTCTGTAAATCCATCATTAGACCTGTTCTTTTAACCTAACCGACATTTTAAGGTCGCAAATGACATGACATGCATTCCTGCATGGTAGTGAAGCGAGGCCTCTATTTGAGTGACATAAGCAAGAGCTGTCTGTCACGGAAATGAAGAATGCTACAGTGCATGAATGGTGTCAAGTGAAAGAATTTGTGGCGGCACTATGTGCACAGCACTGGTTGCGTGTCACATCACTAACCACGATAAAAGAACAATGCTGTTATATTATGACTATATAAAAAAATCTTCCCAGCAAAAAATAATGTCAACGATTACTATCTGAATTAATGTGCTCTTTGACCTTCTGCCTGTGGGAATAAATAAGAGTTAGTTATTCATGCGCTTTGGGTTTTTCTTTATCCCCAACTGCCGACCCGGAGGTGTCTGGAACCTCCATAAATTGTATCAATCATCATGTCCGTGACGTAGCAGATCAAATGCAAGAGTGGCGCGAACGTTGCTACGACCATGTTTTATGGAAACCGGCTACGTGTTACGTGGGCAACAAATGTGCAGTCAAGCCGCCTCCGCCAGGTCATGGCAGAAAGGATAGGCTCAAGAAATGTGACGTTGTGAAGAATGACACGCGTACCAATACAACTTACAACTAGGAACACAAAAGATAGAAAGGCGTCCTCTGGGTTTTAAAGTAAACGCTCCGAAAGCAATCGGGATTTAACGCTCGGATGACGATCATAACGGAACCCTTACGAAACCTTCATCCGTCTTTCTTTGTATGTCTTTAGTCTTTTTTACTATCATTTATCATATATATATATATATATAATATGCCGCTACAGAATTATGTAGCCAGATGTAGAAAACTGCAGATATATTTTAGAGTTGACTGCCATATGTGAAAACGTGCATTGGATTTTTTTTTATTGCGGAGCTTGCAACCAGGCAGACGGCCCAGGTTTCCGCCGCCTATAAACGTGTGAAACACCAGGGCGAAGCCAACGCGTTGTCAGCTTTTAAGAGGGATGGAATAATGCAGCGGGTCTAACCTCTGCTGGTGAGTTGGTCACTCTGCATCTCGGGGTGACCAAAGCTAGATGCACAGATGAACATGAGAGTAAATTTGTTCTAGACCTCATGTCCTTCCAACACAAGCGCGGGTATGGGACGCAGGTTCAGATTTAGCGAGTTAGTCTCCTATAGGTCTTCCTAAAAAGGAGGGGGGGGGGGATGCGATAAAGATAATAGAATAGAGTGGAGGGATGGAACAGACAGGATGGATTAAACTGTTATAATTGAAACTATTATAATATTTTGTTTATAATCGGCAGACAATCACACATATTGTATATCCCCAAATAAAGTAACTTACGTTTGTTTTATGGGTGATATACAAATTATTACTCTGGGACCGATCCCTGACAACCAGACCATAGTTAAATAAAGGTGAAAATTCGATTCCGAAATTTACCATGCCATCGGAAGGGCCATCGGAACTTTCTCTCATCGCACGAAACACGATAAGCTAACCTTTTCACACTGATATTCTGTGGGAGCGTGGTATCACACCGATCAAGCCGGCCTAATAAGTTGAAACAAGTAAGGATTCGAGTATGGCCCTACCACGTATTTTTAAGCATTATGTTTCAAATGTCAATCCGTATAGAGCCAGTAGTATAAAATAAATGACTAGGACATA
This sequence comes from Dendrolimus houi, assembly GCA_039645545.1. Taxonomy (NCBI): domain Eukaryota; kingdom Metazoa; phylum Arthropoda; class Insecta; order Lepidoptera; family Lasiocampidae; genus Dendrolimus; species Dendrolimus houi. The sequence goes on along the minus strand of CM077128.1, from coordinate 2,600,228 downwards.
TATAAAGAGACGAATGAACGGACAAGATTCTATTTAATAGTTACGGAATCCTAAAAACGGAATAAAGACATATAAGTTGAGGCCTTGTTAGTTTATTATATTTATAGTTGTATTTTGTATATTGCTGTAATACAGCATATAATGACTGACTGATGGAAAGTGGTTACTGTCGCCTATGGACATTTGTAACACCAAAGATGCTACCAATGTGCTGCCAGCCTCGAAGGGATACTGGACCCGACCCACTGATGCCAGAACACAACTCAAGGTTGTTATGGTGGCATGTTCTATGCCAGAGCAATAGCCACCCAGACGTGTAAATGCCCTAACAACCGGCTGTGATTTGTTTTATAGGCTCTTATGTGTTCCTTCTCTGTTTCTGAACGGATAAATAGGTACGTATACCAATTTTTGACAAGGGTACTACATCAACAACTATGGGACATCCTGAAGGAATGCAGGCAAGCCAAGTGGGCAATGCCCCGAGCCAACTTGCATTTCGCCAGGACGATTCTAAAACTCCGTCGATCCCAGCTGAGACTAGGTACTGCAGCCAATGGACATGGCTATTTTAACAGGCATCTTTTCAATATAGGTGTCAGTGACAGCCCTCTGTGCAGAACTTACCTGGAAGCAGAAGAAACAGCCACCCATGTCCTGCTTGAATGCGGCGAGGTGGCCTAACATAAATTTATAGCTATCCGGTGCACGAATTTTAAGTAGCGGGGTGGTGGAATGGGGAAGGAGGAGGCATACTTACCCCTACTACAACCCCTATGGTCCGGAGATCTTCAGTTTTTTTAATAAACATAACCTCACTTATTTTTCACTAATATTGTACTTACAAGGTTGAACAATCCTTTTGAAGTAAAAAAGCAAATCAGTAATCAACAGAAAAAGAACGAAAAAAACAGTATATATAGTCAAAAAATGAAGAAAAAACACAACAGAACACATTCACATACACTACAAGAGTAACTATGAAAATATTCAAAATAGCGGCCAATAAAGACGAAATTATAATCGTGTGTATAAAATAAATATTAAATGGTTACTATTCGGTTTGGTCTAAAGATAACCTAACCTAACCGTCTGTTCGTATGTATAAAATAAATAGTAAATTGGCCACTCGCCGACCGCTGCCGCGGCAAGCTCGCTTCGCTCGCTCAGCTCATGCGCTTTGGTGTGCAGCTAACCTAACCTAAGCTAAATCACTGTTCTAGTCACTGGTTGCGACTTTTCACTACCCATCACAATAATTTTAGTGAAAGAATAGATGATGTTATGTTTACCTAAAATAAATATTTCAAGAACTCTGCACCCTAAGAGTTGCAGAAACGGTAAGTATACCTTCCCCCTACCCACTACGCTTACCCACTACTTAAAATTTGTGCACCGGATAGCTGAGTAGCAGCCATAGACTTTCTGGAGGGGCTGGGCTGGATGGAGTTAACCCTTCATCCACTCTCGCACGCAAAATAAGGTCGTTGAAAAGTCAGAAGAAGACACCATTTTTTATGAGAGTTCACTTTCAAAACAAAGTCAGATGCAATACCTGATTTTACAAGCTTGCGCATTTAATTTGGACAGACCATAGTTTAACATAGACTATTTCCTGATCTTTGATCATGACGTCATAACAAAGGTATTTTTCAATTCAACAAAATAAGTAGACGAATTCCACTTTATTTTTATCCGCGTCAATAATTCGCAATTCAGTGTTACTTAAAATGATGACACCTATACTTCGAAGTGTTAATACAAACAAGAAAAAGTCAGCAAAGTGCGAATCGGTTTACAATATAGTAAAGGGATCTGTACAAGCAATAAATATCTATAGAAAGTGTGTAATCGACAATACCCGATATCAAGAACTATCTGTTATCAGTTTTGAATATACGTATAGCTGTATACATAAGATATCAATGAATCAATGTAAGAAAAAAGGAAATATGGTTACTCGATAAAATGATCTAAGCACTCAATTAGAGACTGGCGTGATTAATAATCAATTACACCGGCCCACAAAAAATAAAAAGTGGTCTGTACTTTTCACCAGACCCATCTATTCTTATGTATTTCGATGCGTTGAATCTGAATCTGGGGTTAGTTTGGTTCATACACCCTTAAAATTTTGATGGTATACGGACCAAACTAACCCCAGATTCGGATTCAACGCATCAAATACCTAAGAACAGATGGGTACTGGTCAAAAGTACAGATCACTTTATATTTTTTGTGGGCCGGTGTTACTTTTTCTCAATTTCTGCATGGGTGAAACAAATCTAATAATGTTATTAGGTTTAATACAATAAAAGAAAACTTAACTCATTTGTATTGTATTCTACCCATAGTCCCTCAAGACTATATGTAGAATACTGAGCCTAGATCATCGTCTTCTATGGGTAAGGTGCCCAGAAGGCTGGCTACGTTTCCTCGCTGGAGCGCCATACTGATCCATTGCCCGGGGTAAGCACCAGCCCTCTGATCGCCTGAAGAGTCAATGAGTTGTTTTGATAAATTTTGTTAGAGGCTCATGGCCTCAGGACCCCACGTACCAAGCGTCTCGACAGCAAATGGCACAAATATATAACTCTCACTGAGAGTTGCGTATTTGCGCCGCGTGAGTGATTCAGCTGTTTGCTTTTAATAATACATATATAATTTAAATTTAATAATAATGGATTACTTATAAATTTCTTCATTATACTAGTTTATAATTTATGTAAATAGTTAATATTATATCGATTAGTTCATTAGGTTTAGTTGAGGTTAAATTTTCTATATTATTAATTCATTCCTACCGTCATCAATCATTCACTCATGCCATCATAGTTGTCGTGGGCTAAAGTTGCTACAAGTTATGTGGCAAGAGTGTCGTTTACGCTGGTACGGCCATGTTTTATGGAGATCGGCTAATAATGTGGGGAATAAATAAATGTCTAGCCATGCCGCCTCCACCAGGTCCCGGACGAAGGAGAAAGCTCAAGTGCTTGCTTGACGTTGTGAAGAATGACATGCGCACCAATGGTCTCAAAACGGGGGATGCTGAAGACTGCGCGAAGTGGAGTAGAAGAAGTAGGAAAGCGAACCCTGGGCTTCGGAGGGAACGCTCCGAACGCAACCGGGATTTAACGCTCGGGTGATGATGATGATGATGCAGACAGTCGAATTAATCTGACTGAAATTATAAGAATGTTCGCAATTGATCAGAGAACCCTAGAAAGTCGCAAGTCGTACTGTTTGTGCTCACTTACTCATTACGCTATCGAAGGAATGCGGTCGGTGTCGCCGCCATTTATAATGCGGCCAGTGAATCATTAACATTATCAATCACTGTGTTGATATTGTGACGAGGTGTGCTCACCGCGAGTCCATTTTCAACGTATTTAAATAAAGAAATAAAACACACGTTTAAAAGCACACGAAGTAATAGTGATAAAAAAATGTTATGCCGAAGAAAAAAAATAACTACACTAGGCCCCCCACTTTTTTCTTTTAGCCAGGGAAAATCCGATAGACCCGCAAGCGCAAATTCGCAAGGGGGAAAGTCGCGGTCCGTGTGTGGGATTCCCCAGGTCGGGATGGCACTAGCACCTCTAGATAGAACTAAAGATGCTATTCCCACTCCACTGTTAGGGATATCCACAAAAACCCCTGGGTGTTCCGTCCTTCGATTTATGCCAGGGGTACGGGCTTAGCCCCTTCGCTAGCCTCGGCAGGCGGTGGGCAGTCGTTTTCATCCACTACCGGGAGATTATGATGATCTTCAAACTCTACGCGTGGGACGGTTTATAACTCGCCCTACGGGTGAGAACTCTTGGAGGACTCGCGCCGAGAGCTCACAGCGCGTGGAACACCACGAATAGGTGCTGGAGGAGTTCAGCAGACAGGCAAATGCGCTCCTGCTCTCTTAAGGGAGGGAGACTGGAACCGGTCACTAATGCCGGAACACAACTCAAGGCTGTTATGGCGGCATACTCTAGACCAGAGGTGGTAAGCATCCAGTCGGGCAAATACCCTACCACCTGGCTGTGGGTTCTTTTGTCGCCTCCTACGACAGGCTGCCCGGCCGTAAGAAATTGTATTCTTTCTCCGTTCTTGCACGGATAAAAAGCGTAGGTAACGATATTATGTTATTCCCATACATTTTCTATTCTATTCGTTTAGCGCTAATGCCACTTGTCTAGGGTGAAGATAATTTTTCTTTTATTTCTTGTGACAGGCAAACGGTCATTCGGACTTTTGATGGAAGGTGGTTACCGTCGTCTATGGACGATTGCAACACTAGAGGCGTTGCCAGCGCGTTGCCGGCCTCTAAGAAATTTTAAAACGCACTTTTAAACGACCCCCTGTCAGAGCACTGAGGAAGACCTCGGCGAGAAGTCGTCGTGGATTGTCGTACGCGGTTATAATTAACTTTATTAAATAAAATTTGTTAAAAAAATTACAATATTTTGCCTATTTTTACTAAAGTAAATAAGTGTCTAAAATTGCTGATTTAATCCTTATAATTCGTTGAGCTGTTTTGGAGCCTATGGATACGAACTTTCAGACAGAGACAAGAAGTCTAAAGATAATAATTTATGGTTTATGCATCGTATATATAGCAGTTTTCGTTGAACTTTTGGCATTTACCACAGAGTAAATTAATAATAATAATATAATAGGAGGGTTCTGCTGCAGCCGAACAAGGGCTCAACAGCCCTCAAGCGCCGCAAGTACGCCGCCATCGGAAATAATTACACATTTGAGGCGTTTGGGGTGGAAACTCTGGGTCCGTGGGGTCCTAACGCTCTAAAACTTTATCGAGATGTCGTCGAACGTTTAGTAGACCTCTCACGCGACCAAACGGCTGGCGTCTATTTTGCTCAAAGTATTGCTATTCAACTTGGTAACGCCGCCAGTCTTTTGGGAACGTTCCCGGTAAGTGACAGTGGTTTGGGACCAATATTTTATCTATAATTATGCCCTCTTTTTTATTTAGTTCTAATTTTTAATTTTAGTTTTCTTTTTCATATTGTTAGTTTAATTTATGTATTATATAAAACTAATATATAATAGGCATTTACTTGAAAATCAGGTGAGACATTTCAATATATTTAGCCTTTGCCGGCCTACGTCACTGCAGCACAGAGGCTCCGGGTTCGATTCTTAGCATAGTAAATTACGTAAACGAACTTTCTGTTATTTACTATGGTCTGGGTTTCTGGAATTGGCCCCAGAGTAGTCTGATGTATATTACCCATAGCGCAACCGTAACTTGCTTAGCTGAGGATATGTAAAGTGTGTTTGTCTGTCGATTTATTATTATTATTATTATAGATTTAGGTATCCATTTAATATTTATGTATGTAAGTATTTTGCTTACTTATATGTATATTACAATTTGCACACCGCCGCGAACTCCATACTCTGCGATTCCCTACATGTCATTTTGATTTAGGTTGTCTGGAAGAGACCGCTCGGAGACAATAAGGTCGCCCGTTGTTATTGCCTTTACTTCCATATCCCTAAAGTACCTACGCAAGGGATATTCTCGAAAAAATTGCATACACAAGTGTCTCAGTCTCAAGGTAATGAGGATGAACGCCCGACCTATGAGCGGACTGAGCGGTGCAGTGGCAGAAAGGACGAACTACGAATCCAAAAACAATGACGGGGATCCTGCGAATCTCTTACCGATATATATGGTAGAAAAGGCACAGATGCATACTCTTCGAAGGTCAAGCGAATCTAGACCGGCTGTCAATATTACAGAGTTTAGGTTATTTTCAAAGTTATATACGTTTTTATTGAGCATTCCTAGTATAAGTTACAAACGAGGTTTGCAACATTAAGAGTTGCATTATTTGAAAAATAATGGCCACAGGGTTCTATGGCGAAGGCACTCGTAGCTTTTCTAAACGATGTGAGATGCAATGCTGCACTGAAATTGCTTAGTTTTGCTAGCATAATGTAGGAAGCCTACGCTACTGTATTCAAAATTCAAATTATACGAATAACGTGGCATAGTTTACTGTCATGTCTGTTTCTCCTCCCAAGAATGTCGACTGTAACAGGGAATTTATGATGTGATAGACCAAAAGCTCCCTTATTATATCGAAGCACCAGCCTTCGGTTATAATATGCGTGCTTATAAATCTATACCTAGGGCAGGTAGCCCGTTAACGTCGTAAAGTTATTAGGAGAACATTTTTATGTATGTACATACCTAGATGGAATACGATATACTTTACTCTAAAGTCTAAACAATGATAACCCATATCAGTGAACGGCATTTCTATTTGATCGTGAGCAGGAACCAATTAACTGTGTTTCTTACAGATTTACGTCAAACCAATAACAATCAATTACCAACAATTATTTAACTATAAAAAAATAATTCAGATTGTGGAATGTCTGTTAAAACTATGGTGGTAGTGTGTTAAGTTAGCCGCTGCCGGTAGACCATCATGCCTATCATTTCATTGGTGCGGTGGTTCAGCACTAGAAGGCAGGAGCAAGGGCGGCTGCGCGGGCGCAGGGTCACCGGCCGCAGCGCGGTCGACGCGGGCGCGCGCGGAATTCGAGCTATGCGTATGAAATGAAAGTGGCCGCAACGTGAAAGCGCGCGCATCCACGGCCCATGGGTTTACACGGCACTCACCATGAATGTCACAAATCCAAAGCGGGCTATTGTTAAAACACTAAAATCCGTTGTGAACCGCATCCATAAGCACTTGCACTTCACTAAATATTACGCGATGTCACGAGCGAAAGGCGCTTTGTTGGAGCGCCGCGCGTGAAGCCGACGAGCGCGCTAGTACGACTAAGCGAGCGAGTGAGGAGGGGAAGCGGCGGGTGACGGGGAGGCGGGCGCGTGGGTCGAAGGCACGCGCGGGGCGCGCCGCGGCCTCAGGAATGCGGCAACCGCGAGATACGTAGTGGCAGGCCCATGCGCACGGTCTGCGCTCCACGCCGGGGCCGCGATGGGCGACGACGTACTGGAGCCTGACAGCCCGAGCCTTCGACACCCGACATTCAATGGTGAATGATGCGATATTAATCAATGTTTAGCCCATTTTTCTCAACTTCAGTCATGTTTTATTAATATCGTCAGACTTTATGACTTCTGCATATTAGTCGCAGATGCGCGATTTAGTGTGAAAAAAAGCATGTATTGCGTATTTTGACGGCCTCTGTGGTTGAGCGGGCCTTTGCCGGTCTACCTCACTACAACGCAGAGGCTCCGGGTTCGATACCTGGCAGGACTAATTTCGGAAATTAATTTCCTATGGCCTGGGCGTCTGGAATCGACCCGAGTAGTCCGTTGTATATTACCCATAACACAAACATAACTTGCTTAATTTGGAAATACTTATACAATATGTGTGTTTTTCGGTCGATTATTTTTTTATTGCCGACTAGCCCGGAGCCCGCACGCAGAGATCTTAAAAACTAGAGGCATATATATATATTTTAATACAGTATATAAATCGCCAAACAAATACACTTCTCCTTTTTTAGCTATGAATTTGTTCTCTTCACTGCTTTTAATAGAAACAGATTTTCATGAAATTTAATTTCAGATGAGAGACCATAGGAGACAAAGATATGCTACATTTTTGATTTATAAATAAAACAAAACAAAATAATTATCTTTTTCTTTTAATCATAATCCATAATTATAATTAAATTTATTGTAATAATTGTGAAGGTAACGTCTAATACTAGACAATAATCCAAATTAAGCCAGCAACAGGACTTGAAAGGCACAGGGTCCCAGATTTAGTAAATAACCAATTTAAAAAAAACAATAATTTATTTATAGCGAGTATATAGCCTGCATTTATGTACAAAACATGCCTCAATCAATCCATATTTTTTACTAAATCTGGTTTTTTTACACATTTTAAATACGTCCTTGCTCCAAACTTAAATTATTAATTATTTTATTATCTGTACAAAATTTATGCAGTACTGTATTTATGCAGTAAAATAACAAAATAGATGATGGTTAAAGAAAACAAGGTTATTTACTATATTACACTGATATTTTAAGATGTTTGAATTTATTATTTATTTATTGCCATTATTAAAGTATACGAAAACGGAAAGCATACATCGAGTTGTCAGTGTAAAAAAAAATTAAAAATTACTGGTGGACAATACGGGTTAATTCAAAATGCGTTTTCAGAACCTACTTCTGAAGTAGCAAAAGTATTGTTCACCAGTTATTGGTAAGTAAATACGCAGCTAGGAACTATTTCTTACTAATTCAACTAACCTTACCCCTGACCAAAAACAATATGTGTAAATTTTCACATTAACTCGAAATAATGTGCGCCATGAATAAGAAAATTACCTTATTTTATTTAACCATAATATTTTCAATTAAAACTAACGATGTTATAACATCGAATTAATCAGACGATTATAATAAAGTTTTAATCTATGTTTAACATAATATTGGCATAAAGTAAAAAATATTCTCTTCTCGTGAGGCACACAATGATTATTATGTCAACGGTACGTAAAAACAAATGTGAGCGCACACGGTGTACTTTTTGTACGTTGTTAAATGTTCAACACCACTACGCTATGTGATTATTTAAGTGACTCTCATTACGTTGCTGAAAACTACGTATTCTTTTTTTTAGGGATATATAATAGATAAAAATAGAAGAGCTTTGAACAGTTTCATATATTTTGACAACACTGAGAAAGGGTTTCAGTAGTTCATGTAAATATAGTAACATTTAATTCTAATTCTCATTATTTCCTAGGAGTTGTAAATATTATTTTCTTAGATTTTACGTAGCTCAATGACTTTTTAGTGCTGGAGTAAAGAAGATAGGCTGACTGCCCATCTGATAGAAAGTTGTTCTCGTCGCCTGTAGACGTTTGCTACACCAAGATGTTACCTAAATATTGCAGATCGCAAATTTTTGGAAGTTTATTTTCAGAAACAGTACATTTTAGTGTTGTGGTAAATTCTCATTTTTCAGTTTAATCCAATTGTCTTCCAATACCCAAAAGACACAATTTTGAAAACCACTACGTAGATGACTGCAGGATTTCATATAAAGCATTCATCTGAAAGGAAAAAAGCTGCAACGTAAGATACATACCCTAATCCACAGCGGCCTTTATGTGCGTGATACAGTAGATGAACTGCGAGATAGGCGACTACATTTGTATGACTACACTTTATGGAAACTGGTAAGTTATGTCACAAATATCTAGCTGCCTTCGCAAGATCTTAGTAAAACCGCTACGTTCAAAAACCGCTGGCTATCGAGGATACTGGATATGCATACTAAAGGTCGCATAGTGAGGAAAAACCGAAGAACTTGTGAAATAGAGAAGAAAAAATAGTAAAGGAAAAACACCCGTAAGAATAATCAGCACGTCATCTATCCGAAGGCATGTTTCTTGTTTCAAATATATACAAAATAAACGATGTAAAAAGAGATGTCACCTATACAATTTTACACGTACATTTCATCACCGCGTACAAAAAGCACGCGGTCTGCGCAAGCCCTTAAGTATTTATGGTTTCACTTAAAATTACGAGTACAGCGTTTTTAACGTAAAAATATAAATCTCTATGTACTCTTATTCAAACTATTAAATGTTAGAAGTGCGAAAATGAAGGAATTTTTGTTTCTTATTACATTATTTCACAAAAGACAATATACATCTCAGTTGTGTAACTTCAACATCGAGCAAGTGATTCACAAGAAATTTTACACTACAGCACAAACTAGCTTCTTTACATCCATAAACCAGGACCGTATCAACCTAGGGGCGCAAGGGGCGCGCGGCATCCGGGCACAGGGACCCAAATGGCGCAAAATAATTGACTGAAGTTGTTCATGATTTGACTAACGGCACGTCTCAACCAATATGTAGCGCAATACAGTCGAATTCGTTTATTACGACTCCGCCTATGTTGACCAACCGCTTAATACGAAGTCAAAACAGAGCCTACTTTGGTTTTCTTATAAAAAAATATAATGAACTCGCTTATTATGACCTATTTTTATAAATTACGCCGGTTATAGTGACAATGATAGCAATTTTAGAAAGAATCTGGTGCTAAATGATCGATTCTACAAAAATATTAGTGCTAGATGCAATTCTTATGTTTATTGATGCATGAAACAAAATGTATTCATTAAAATACATTGCTACAACTCCATTAATTCTTCTAAAAGTATTTGTGTAACATATTTCTGTATAAAATTTATAAAAATAAGTTTGAGTTAATCAATTTTTAGCTAGACGTGTTGCTGGGGAGTTTCTTGCCGCTTCTTCTCCTCAACAGCGATAACACGTTGCGAAGCGGTGTACATAAACTAGGAAGTAAAATTAAATTTTAATTATATGACCTTCAAAAAGTGTTTCACCAGTGGAACTTATTTTGAAAAAAAAACTTGAATTTGAATAATAATTAATAAATAAACTCAGTAGTCTGACAAAAAACCACTGTAACACAAAAACAGACAGATGAACGGATCCTTAAAAATGAATTATAAAATAAAAAAAGTTGGCAATGGACTAAATAAGACCTTTAACAATACCCATTGACACTTGACATCTTGTCTTCCATGATCACGGCTACTAAAAAGCGACCGAAACGTCGGAATAATCAAAATCAAATGAAATACCGCGCTTAATACCGTTACAACGTAGTTTTAATCAATGAAATATAAAAATAGTCTTTGATTGTTAAAAAAAGGGGCTAATACGCTCAAGACGGCCCTGGCACAAATAAATGTCACGTACTTCAACAATGTACCATTTCTAAAGTACTTATATATTAAGTTTTTTTTGGAGCGATATGATATATTCATATGGTCTTCGTGTCTTGTTAAGCACAATACATAAATTCCTAGCAGGACAATAAATACACAAACGTTCATTTAAAAACCAATGTCGGTTGCTAGGTTCTGAAATTACACAAATGAAATTACAAATTAGCAAAATTAGAATAACACTGGCCCATTAACGTCCCGCATTAAGGGAAAATATTGTTATGGAAATGTTTTAATAATATACGGTATATCCACACCTACAAATTACGTCACGCGAATTTCATTATTTTTCGACCCCGTCCTTGTCACCTGGTCACACTCGCTAGACTCCTCGATCCCTAGTGTGACATTGCATATTTTGCAACTTTCACATCAAGAAATTATTAAATCAAAAGAGCAGTTCCGTGATTAGTTTTATTTCCATTTAAATTATTTTTTTGATAATTTAAACACTGCTCATACGGATAGTTGGAAATATTTGAAGATTTTCGTTAATAGATAAAAGTTCGTGTTTTTTTAAAAAAACCCCCCGATTTTGAAACATTCTTCATTGGTGCTCCGCTCCTATTGGTCTTAGCGTGATGATATATAGCCTATAGCCTTCCTCGATAAATGGGCTATCTAACACTGAAAGAATTTTTCAAATCAGACCAGTACTTCCTGAGATTAGCGCGTTCAAGCAAACAAACAAACTCTTCAGCTTTATATATTAGTATAGATTTTGTAATTGAATTTCTCGAAATTTAGGACCCCTCCCACCCCTTGTCACACAATGTCACACTTCGTCGACCCCCCTTAACGTGTGACGTAATTTTCGAACCCCATACCCAAAAAGGTTAATATAGGTTATAAAGCCGTGGTAGCTTATTGGTAAAGAGTTTCGCGTCTTATTCCAATCACATAGATCCTCGAAAGCCTCTGTGGTCGAGTGGGCTAAACCTAGCTCACTGAATCACAGATGCTTCGGGTTTGATTCTTAGCACGATTTTGCTAAACGAACTTTCCGTTATTTACTACGGTCTGGGTGTCTGAGAGCGGTCCCAGAGTTATTCATTGCATATAACCGATAACACAAGCGTACTCGCTTAGCTTGGGGATATAATAATATGTACAACATGTGTTCGTTTGCCAATATTATAGGTTCGAATCTTGTTCTAGGCTTAATGTGCATATAATTACAAACGTCTTTATCAAAATTGCACTTCAAGATTACCGATGTGTGAAACCCACCAATGCGACTTGGACGAGTGTGACTGGTATACAGTTCTCTTAAAATGTGAAGGGTTTAAAACCAGCATTGGGACGTTTATGGGCTGTTATTATATTAGGGTACAATACTGTACCTACTCCAATTGATTTAACCACCACACTAAATTGGTTTGGACAAATTAAAAAGATTTTGACACGTGGTACTTATGATCAAATATTTTTTAGGTTTTCGTAGCCAAATAACATAAACCCTTCAGGTATATATACCTTTTCCGACACGCACTTGGCTGCCTTTTCTATTTATTCGCATAAAAACATGATACATAAAAAAGATGTCAAATTAAATATCAAGCCAACACTTAGGTGGTAATCGGTCCAAATTAAAACTTCGCCCGGCACGTTAGAGCCTCCTATATTCTAAAATATTTTTCAATTTGGACACATTACCATCTCAACCGCAGATTTGCAATTATACTTACGGCACACTATGATGGCCCGTTTTGACACATTTCCATAGTGACGTGAAATATGTCAATTTATTATAGAAAAACATTAAAAGGTGCGGTTTCATCTGTGATAGTGTAAGCCGATTCGCGCAGATATAGCAATATGTTTAATGCGCTACTATAGATGCGACATTGTTAATGACGTTAAAAATTGATAAATAACGTAACGTACTATGCGATTCAAACGAGAATAGGATCGACTTTGCGCCATATTGTGACGTCATAGCTGTCGAATTATGACTTTAAATAATTAAATATTATATTAAGGCAATTTACTATTAATTTAACCTTTTTATTTAAATTTGATGTAAGACTATTATTATTGATATGCAAATAAGTTTTTTGCAAACCATACTTTTCAAGTGACATTTGACAGATGAGGTTATTGACATTCCTATTCTTATTTGGATCGCATTATACGTATGGGTCAAACACACAAAAGTTTTACATGTCTACAGGAGAAGACTACAAATGTTGAAAGAATATGTTTATATGTTTTGATTCGCAAACATGGATTTATATTTCTATAATCTACACTACTATAAAACGTGTACCAAACAGGCATCACACTCACATTCGAACAGTCTAAAGTAGGATACATTTTGGTGTAAACGAGAGCAATAAAAAATTATTTATTTGTTAAAATACAAAAGACTTTCAAATCTAACATACCCACAACATAATCTTATATAATAAAAATAAAAATACATGAACAAATAATGTACATATGGAATTTTAAGTAACTTGAACACTTTATCTTCCGTTTTTGTGTTAGACCCTTATATCTAAATACAGTCGACTCTTGTTAATTTGAAACTCAAGGGACCAGAGATAAATTTCAAATTGTCAAGAGTTCAAAATAACAAGCGTTTAATTATGGAACTTATGGAAAGACATTTGTTCTTTCTTAGATTCATTTTAATAGCACAAATCAAACATTAACATGACTCATTAACGTTTGAAAGAAGACTGGAATGCGAACTTACTCATATCTCATTTATGTAAACAATTGACAGGTCTGTACATGTATGTAAACAAACGACAGGTATGTTCATGATAAACTCTTCAAATTATAGAGAGTAGGAAAGCCCGAACTTCAAATTATCGCATGTTTGCGAGCAAGATAATATTCCTTCAACTTCAAATTACCGAAGGGACCAATTAACATTGATTTTATTCAATTTATCGAGTATTTTTCAAGGGACCGGAAAAAATGTTCAAATTATCGAGAGATTCAAATTAACGAGTGTCAAATTATCGAGAGTAGACTGTATATATGATTGAAATCCACGTATATAGTGACTCATCACGCTATCTCAGGAACTATAATATCTATAGACTTGAAATTTGCCATGGACCTTCCTTTCGCCAAGTAGGGTCAGCTAAGAACGGATTTTATGGCACGCGAAGCGGGCGGGTATCAGCTAGTATACTAATATGGCTATGTGTTAAAGGCGTTATTTTTAAACGCTTTAAATAAGACAATCGGCCAGTCTAAATCTTTAACATTATCGCAGATGAAGCCGCACCATAATAAATATAATGAAATGATAATGTTACGCCCAATAAAATATTCAGACTGTTCAGTGGCTGAGACTCGTATTCATTATAACAACCTGGGTTTGAAGCATTGAAGAAGAATACGAAGTAAAATTCGATAAATTTTATGACTTCAAAGCTAGTTATAAATTAATACGAAACTTCATGAGCGGCTAAACGTCAAAACGGCCATCATAGCGTGCCGTGGTTGTAAGTATTGTACGGGCCTTAATTATTCATTTTTATTGCAATTTCACTTGTCCTTAGAGTGGCGGTTTTTTTTTTGGATTGTAATGTATGTGCTTCAATAAAACATAATATCGAAGGCTAAAAGACTATGTGGTTTAAGCGACATTTTCACGAATTTTCAGTAATAAAGCTAGAGTCAATTAAAAAAAAATTAATCATTACAAAATTATCTAATATAGTTATGTATTTGAATTTAAAGACTAGGTAATGTCTACAAATTTTATAACAATTACAGGTACTTCATATAGTCTAGTAAATTTGAAACATCTTGATGAAAAATCATCACATCGGGTATCATCATTTTTACCACCAAGTTTAAACCTATTTTCCTGATTTCGGGAGCTAACATCTCGCCGCCTGTTGCATTTATAGAGAGTCATTAAGAAACATCATTACATTTTTTCAATAACCATACTACACACGTTCACACAACTGTTCATTTGCCTTACTGGCTACGTTCCGCAAGAGACTCACAACGACCACGTTCACGACCGCGATTTTTCCCGTTTCCACTTGTTTACGGGCGTCACAATTATAAACTCTAGTGGAACGGATTATGGAGCGTTGATATCATTAACATTCATTCATTCAATCATAGGTTGATTTGAAAATCGCGCCTTTTTCAATGTCAATCGATAACGAGATTAATGCTCTGTGGTCAAAGCCCACTTCGACTCAGCTCTTGACATGGGTCGTTGTGAGCGCTATGTGATCGAAAATGATGACGTCATTAGTGACGTTTTCGCCACGACCACAACGACACCGTTCTACAGCTAGTGATGTATCACAAAAATATTGTCTCACATTAATATCGCTTAAACCAACGCCTGCCACGCCTTGATATATATTTTAGTGGTTTTTGAGCAGTTCATAGAGAGAAAGAGAGAAAGAAAGAAACGATCATGAATATTTATGTAAATGAAATCTTTTGTGTGGAAATTGATAGTGTTTTTGTTGAGGTCAGTCGGAATCGCTCCCGGATTCAGAGAGGCAGAGATCGTCGTTGAGGACGTCAGTAGGCAACGTTGGGTTGCTGGCGTGGCCTGGAAAAGAAACAACACCAATCTGATCCATGGGCAGCAGTATACGCGATAAACATTAGCAGGCAACGGTATTTTAGTCCACACAGCCAATCCTAATAAGTCTAATAAGTCTTCCGTATTGCTCAGTTGAAATGTAGGTCTTCAACTGACGCCATTCAACAGAGTTTTTGTGAAAATTTCATCATCCATCAACAACCAACAGCCAGGTGTTAGGGTATTTGCCTGTCTGGATGGCTACACCCCTCAAGTTGTGTTCTGGCATTACTGGCCAGGTTTCAGTCCCCCTTTAGAGAGCGGCAGCACATTGGTCGCGCCTTTGGTGTTACAAATGTCCATATGTGACGGTAACCACTTTCTATCAGGTGAGCCGGCCGCCTGTCTGCTATACTCATGCAATAAAAAAAAAATCGAAAGGCCACATTTGACTATACAGTTCACATTTCTCACAAAACCTCATAATGACCACTCAAAAACTATAAATAACCTACAACTATTGTTCATTTTAGAATAACTTTAGCACACTTTTAGAAAACAAAACTGCACAGTACAAAGTCGGTTTCAGTTCCCGCCAAAAACTTAATGATCTCCAAGAGTGTTTTTGGCGGGAACTGATAGTTTGCCTGGTTTCGGTATTCTGTTAATTCCAATGGCGTGCCACGGCCACTCTACCTTTGTAAATACCTTGACGGCTCCCGTGGCTGAGCGGGCTAAGCCTTTGACGGCCTACCTCACTGCAACGCAGAGGCTCCGGGTTCGATTCCTGGTGTAGTAAATTTCGGAAACGAATTTTCACCGTTATTTACTATGGTCTGGGTGTCTGGGATCGGCTCCAGAGGACTCCGTTGTATATCACCCATAACACAAGCCTACCTTTCTTATTTAGGGGATATGCAATATGTGTTTGTGTCTGCCGTTTATTTATTTATTTATAAATACGTATGAGCGAAATCTCGCGATATATAGTTGTTTAAAATTTTTGGTGTCTCTTTTGGTGCCATTTCTGCTAATGGTAAGACCAATTTATTTCTACCGTTATTCTGCCGCCACGATATCGAGAAAATATTGTAGATTTATTAGAATACGAATTTTTGACACTATCGCAATGGAATCATATACTTTGAATATCTTCGCAACGCCAAGATATTGAAATGCGTAATCGAGCCTCTGTATGTACAGTCGTGGTACGAAAAGGTTCGCCAGTTTTCAAATTGATTCATTTAACGTTCAGCGAGCACATGTTACCTTTTCAGAGTAAATCACAGAAAAACAAAACCGACTTCACACTAAAAACCAAAAAATAAACATTTATCCCGACTTCTTTCTACAACATCTTGAAGTAGTCGGTGCCAAGTAAAACAAAAGAACAACAAATTTACAAAATATAGTAAGTTTTATGTTTTACTATAGATGAATTGAGAACCTCCTCCTTTTTGAAGTCGGTTAAAAATTAAGCATTTATTTTACTTTTGACAGCTCGGTGACGGATCAATTTATTAATGTCCTAATGCGTGACCGACTCGATTTGTTATAAAAATCGAGTTCATTTATAAATAAGTTTAAATCAATTTAAGTTATTCATATTTTTTTGTTGTTAAAATAATATATCGTGTAATAAATATACCCACATTTTAATGACCATATTTTACATATATTAAATAAGCCATTTTTGTAATAAAGTAGGACATTTTTTTAAGTCGATTTATATACGTATAGTGTACGCGTGCGTGCGTTACATAACTTACAAAACATCATTATTACGCCACCCAGAACCATAAAGCACGACATTATGTCATTTGTTTAATGTGGTCTTTACTGTCAAGAAATATGTAACTCGATAGACACGCAAACGTCAAAAGTAAAATAAACGCTTGGAAATAGTACCTATAACTGTTTGACAATAAAGTTTAAATTACTTAGATCAAAACTGTTTAATTTTCTATCTTGTCTAAAAAGATTGTTTACAGATACAGAACCTTTTTATTGGCTTTAATATTTGTGATAAACATATTGAATATATCTTCTTTGTTTCTGGTGATTAAAACTATCGTTAATCGCACCGCCTGTCATTGTCAACATTGCAATTTTCTTTTTTCACGTTTCTGTATTTTATAAACGTAACATTTATTAATATGTTGACAGTACTGTTTCTTGTACTCCTGCAAGCAAAAGTCGACTTTAAGGTGACGAACCTTTTCATACCGCGACTGTTAGCACGGGTGTGGTATGGTGGTTAACTCACCGTTGGTGATGGGGCGCTGCGGCGGCGGCTCCTCGTCGCTGTCGGAGCCACTCTCAGAGTCGCTGTTGCTGTCGCTGGATGAGCTTGAGGAGCTGTCGTTCTGCTGCTGCAGCTGCTGTTGTTGCTGTCACATGACAAACCAATGAGATATCAAATATTCTCAACTACTAATTTTCACGTAAAATGACCATCGACCACGTAGGTACTGTAACGATTAACCTCTTTAGCCGTTACTGTACAGTCGACTTTCGATAATTTGAAACTCAAGGTACGAGAGAAAAATTTCAAATTATCAAGAGTTTATAACCAAGAGGGAGGGAAGAAACAAATCAAGTAAACAAGAGTTCGATAAAAATCCGTGGTTTTGTTTATTTTAAAAAATTGTACAATTATTTACAAATGTTCATTTTGAAAAAAGTCCGTAATGTTCTGTTGAGTCAGCGACTTCAGTATATGGATTAACTTGACAAATCTTATCGCTTCATTTCAAGTGGTACATTGTACTGGTTCAGTACGAGAAGTCATATTACTTTTACAAACTCATTTTATAATCTTGTCCTACTCAACACTACTGGGATGGGAATTGCAAACTCACTCATAGATATCTCATGTACATACATGAGATATCTATGAGACAGACACAGACCTATTGGTTGTTTAATTTGTTTACATAAACAAGTTAAACAACCAATAGGTCTGTGCATGATAAAAGCTTCAAATTATCGAGTAGGGAAGCTCGGACTTTAAATTATTGCATGACTGCAGGCAAGAAACTATTCCTTCAAATTCAAATTACCGAGGGCACCAATTAATATTGATTTTATTCAATTTATCAAGTATTTTTCAAGGGACTGGGAAAAATTTTAAATTAATGAGTGTGAAATTATTGAGAGGCGACTGTATGTAGAAAACTATATAATTTTAAATTTAAAAGCATAGAACGCGTCCAAATACTAATATAATAATAATAAATAAAAAATATAAATGTACAAACAGCCACACTTTCCACAGATTAAGTATAAGTCATTTACAACTTAAACAACTAGGTGAGTTTATTGTTAAAACCTGGAATATAGGCGACACAACCACCCGTGTTGTGAACTTTTTAGCTACCCTCATGTTGGGTTGGTATAATCAAAAAGGTTTTTTTTATAAATAATATATTTTTATTGTGTACCTCATTTTAGAAAAAAAGTCCGACATTCCAACGGTTCAAATATGCACACACACACCCATACACAAACAGACAAACAAACACACATATAAAAGAAGACGACGTTAGCATACCTGGTTGATCAGAGGTGAGTGGTGCGTCCGCTCCGGGAGGGGCGCGTGCGCGAACTGGTGGCGGGGCACTGGCGCCGGGGCGGGAGGCAGTGCGGGAGCGGGAGCGGGGGCGGGAGCGGGGGCGGGAGCGGGCGCCGGCGCCGGCAGGAGGGAGGGGGAGGGGCCGAGCGCGTCCTCCAGCCCGATCATGGGCAGAGACGCCAGCGTGCTGTTACCGCCACCGGACCAACTGCAAATGCACACAATATATTAATTACTCTGTTGAAGTTGTTACTGGCCATACAGACAAAAACTATAGTGTACTAGTATACGCAACAAACAATGGCAGACAAGGAAATCTTAGTCCATACAACCAATTCTGATGTATAATAAATCTACGTATTGCTCAGCTGAATTGTAGGTCTTCAACTGACGCCATTCAGCGGAGTTCTTGTGAAAACTCGAAAAGTAACATTTGACTATAAAGTTCACATTTCTCACAAGAAAAACTTAATTACCACTCAAAAACTATCAACATACTACAACTAATGTTCATTTTAGAGTAATTTTATACATTTTTAGAAAATAAAACTGAACACAAAAAAAAAACACAAAACTGTAGTGTTCCATATTTGAATAGTTTGCTCAACTAGCTACAACTACAAAAATTACAAGACCTTTGGCAGTGTCATTGAAATGTAAACTTATGTTTTAAATATATTTTTTTAAATAATATTTTTAATTATTGCAAAATATAGAAATAACTAACAGTGTGAAGTATAATAAAAATAGTTTAAGCCTCTTTCAGAACTACAGCCCATTTCAAATAGGACGGCTACGTAAGACATTACGTAAATAGAGAAGTAATAGGATTAAATATATTTTTGTGTAAGATTAATATATTATTATATGTTTATAGATGTAGAGTTGACACTCTCTCGTCAAAGTACCATACATTCGGATATAGTTTAATTTAAAGTCACATATTATTAAATTAAAAAAAAAACTAGTGTTAACAATTTTCAAATAATAGTTATGCAATCCACTTATCACCTGTATCCAAATTTATCATTAAGAAAACTTCCTAATACTTCTTTCGTAAATATGTAATTCCTAACACTTTCTTTTCAATTAGTTCCTAAAACTTCCTAAGATTTAACATAATGTGTATAAACAGTAACTTTGTTGTGTAAATTTTTTTGGGTTACCATCTAGCGCAATGTGCAAATGTACCTATTTATTAATGTCATTTTAATTGTTAGTAATCTTTTCGTATACCATAATAAATACAAAGGCCTCATGTACTTTGTACGAGTATACAAAATTATGACGTCATAATAAAAAAAGAACGTAATATGCTTAAAAGTGGGTAATTTTTAAAAATATCTCTGTCACCTAAGTCGACGCGAATTGGCATTATGAAAAAGAACCGCCGCCTATTTTTAAGTCAATTAAAAACTGACACTAACGTTTAACTTTCAGCAAGTTTTTGTTGGTGAAAAATCACAACAAACTTTAATATTTGATAATTATCCTTTATATTTGTTAGTTTCTAATGTATAAACTTGGTTTGATTTGAATTTTTTGAAACGAACTATTAATATAACTTATAAAACTCTGCCCACTACACCGAATCATACCATCACCGTGCTAGGAACGTATCCGGAAAATAAATCTTTGTATTGAAAAGTATCAGACTATGCCTACTACTAGACCGTCCCTTCACCGACAAATACCGTCGTGTGCCACGCACGGACCGTCAACAATTGCCGGTGCCGTGCACGGTACGCGACGTTGTCACACCGGTGCGTGCAGGCGGTGAAACGGGGAGCACACGGATTTAAACCGCGTATGATGACCGTTCTAAGCCCGTTCAAACCACTACAAATGAGGGAACGAAAAGCTCAAGGATATGACACGCGGATGCTACGGACACTAAATCAGTTATGCACGAGTATGATACGCTATTGATAAGTTCTAGTGGGCATAGTAGACCGTTTTGTATATTTTATCGTTCTTGATACGTTCATAGTCCAGCCATGGTATGATACGATGTAGTAGGCAGAGACCTTAAGGGCTATTATTCTTGTCAAACTGGCAAGTGAGTCCTAAATAATAAATGAATGAATAACTTTATTGCACATAAATTAAAGTACAATGGGCGGTCTAGTCGCCAAAGGCGATCTCCTCCAGACTACCCTACACAAATTATTGGCGACATTGACTACATTATTTACTGACTTCAAATTATTAAATGGAAAATTACAGTATTTATTTATTTGCATTCGTCATAATTATATTATTACAGTTATCAGTATTACAATAGTCATTTATTTATTATTATTACAACAGTAATTTATTTATATTTTATATATGTCACACATTCTACATTATTACATTTAATTTACATGTATCCTAATTGTTATTATAAAAAAATCTTGAATTGAGTAGAATGTCATGCTTGCCAAATAGTCAAATAACTTAGTCATATAAATTTTAAATGTATTACATTTCCTAATTTCAAGGGGTAATTTATTATATTTTTTTATTGACATCGCAAATATGCTCCGTGAAAATAATGTCGTGTTAAAGTTTTTATAAAGAAATAACTACACTTCTAAAATTCTAATAATGTCCTAACTACGATCGGTCCACGGTTTACGGTCTACTATCCGTATCGTATTTATTACCCCGTCTGATACGTTCATAGTACGGTCATGGTATGATCCGGTGTACTGGACAGACAGCCTAATACGTGCGAGAGCTGACCACGACGTGCTCGGCGCTCGGCTCCGTTCGGCTCTTATCGGGGGATAGCGGAAAAGTGTTGGCGCGCGTTGATAGTCTAGTGGAACACTTACAAGCCAATAAATGGCGCTGTGCAATAATTTAGCAAACAAGCAAAAAAATGTCGCAAACCATACCCGACACGTACAAATATATACAAATTTCCAACAATAATAGACGGGCCTAGGCCTGCGAGGAACAACAATAACCTCGCTGAAAATTCTTCCTTTGAGAGGGAAGAGCATTCCATTTCACTCCTCCACCCTATACGGGTCACCCCAAAATAGTGTTTCGTGAACATTTTTGTCATATTACTAGAACATGCCCGCGATTTCGTCCACGCTTGAGTTGAAATTCTCCCGAGAGTCCCAGGACACAAAGTAGTGCAGCATTTATAAAAGTATGTAAGCTATATAGTTTTAGTGAAAACTACATCGTAACAAGCTAATTTTTATGCAACCGAACAACTACAAACCGCTCCCGGGAAAATTCCTGCGGGATTCACAGGATAAAAAGTGGCACAGATTTAAGTGTAATAAATAATTTGCTGTCGATCAGCGAAAATCGCATCGAAATCGGCCCAATAGTTTTTACTTGAATCCCGAAGAAACAGAAAAATCTAAAAAAAATTGCATCTCCTCCATCGTTTGAATAGTGTATTCGAGTTGGTTGGAATGTTTAGAATTTTATAATATTATAGAGAAAAAAGGTTGCTTACGGCGCAGCCTGTGGCGGTGACGTCTTGATTCTCGGCGGGGAGCGGACCATGTTCTGAGGCGGCTTCGGGCCACCCGCGGACCCGTTGAAGCGGTTCTGAGGCGGCGCTTGCGCACTGCCCACCGGAACTTGAGCTACTGTACGAATAAATAATCAGTCAGTCGGAAGTAGCTTCTGTGAACCTGCAGACCACCTCTCCACAACCCTTAACCACTCACATCCATTTTGCCCTTCGCCAATTATGTACGGCATTTTTAGGGGCCCATGCAGTGAGTGGCGAATCACCATCTACCCATTTTTCCACGTTCCCCGAACATTGTGACGAGCAGACGGCATAGTCCCCATACTCCCAGATCTCTAGTTCCATTAGCAGTTCATCCCAAGAGCTCGGTACCTTTTGTTATCATTCCCTACAATAGTCCTACACTGACCGGGGCTTGTCCTATAAACGCCGGTCAGTGTCATGCAACATTTACATGAAATTTGTCAAAGGGCCTCTAGGTGTTGGCCTTCCCATGGCCCCACGCAAGCCCTCCAAAAGTCCGGGCCATTTTTATGGCCCATGGTCATATAATAATCGGTAAACAACACACACATAGTACATACCCAAGTTAAACAAGTTACTCTTGTGTTATGGCAAAAAACAGACAAGAAATCTAAAAAAAATTACATCATGTTCTCCATTGTTTGAAATGTTGTTGTTTTTTTTAAATAGCTTCAATATCTAGACACAGGCAATTTTAGAATTTTATATTATTATAGATTTTGTATAGAGTATACTAGACTAACATCTTAACACCACGCAAGTCCACATATTATTATAATAATAACTTTTAAAACCACATTTGGTTTCGCTAGCCACCTGCGTTCGGACAGCCGGACCTAACAAGGTTCGCCGTTGACGGATACGTCATATATATCTTAATAATACGTGACACGTAATAATATAAATTACGTGTCACGTGGTTTGTCCGCGATGGACTCCTAAACTACTTAACCGATTTTAATCAAATTTGCACACCGTGTCCAGTTTGATCCAACTTGAAAGATAGGATAGGTTTCATTTTAATTTATAATATTTTTGTATTTTACTGAGCCACAGTAACGCGTGGCCGGGTCAGCTAGTATATATATATATATACACACACACACACACACACACACACACACACACACACACACACACGTATACATATATAGATATAATAACACCAACAAAAAGGTGTGTTTACACACATACATACCAGGATTGCTGTTGTTTGTACGTTTGCTTGTGGTGACTCTCGTGCGGGACGTAGACCTTTGTGTGGTGTTGGTGAAGTCAGTCGTTACAGGCGTTAGGGGCCGTGCCTTCTGTGCCGACTCTTGCCTGAATATTTAACAAAACACTCTACTTTTTACTCTATTAATTTATCCAAAGTAGCATCTTCACCTCTTTAGCACAGAATTCCTACTTTGCCATCCAATTTTAACTGCTATACACTGTATTCAATTAATCCACCTATATGATTGAACTTGGTACTGTTGAATAAGAATACGCTTGTTACAACCACTATACAGCTAAGTATATCATTACGTTGACAGACATACGTGTGGGTGTGATCAGAGGTTCCATACTTACATGATAACTCTGGTCACCCTTACACATCTGTATAAAACTTATAAAAAAAGAGCTTCAGATATAAATATTATTACGAGTTACAGAACTTGAATTAAAAATGCCGTTGGAATTACTATAGAATTTATTAGAACTATACAAACACGTATTTAACACAGGTACAAATATAACTGGACGCAACCAGTACAAACTGCATGATTCAATAACATGCGCTAAGTCCGTCACTATATAGCTCATCAAATGTACACACGTCTTGCTCGTATCGTAATCGTCGCTTGACTGCCTCACCCCTCCGTTCGGGCATTGTTTTATACTAAGCTATACAAATACAATATGTCTATCTGCCAAGCGTCGACGCAATTTGCCAGAAAACGTAATAGGCACACCTGCTTAATTATTCCTGCGAACGGCCATAAACTAGTACAATACACAATAGGCTGTTTTTCTAAGTAAACAAAAGAAGTCCAAATGCGGGAAGGTAATAAACTGTGCTTTATTGCAGGCAGGTGTGCATTCACTTTTGTCGGCGTGTAACAATATAATAAGAAATATAAAGAAAAACAATTTTTAGCCAGATGTGTTGCTGGGAAGCTTCTTGCCGCTTCTTCTCCTTAACAGAAATAACACGTTGCGAATAAATGGAATAAGAAGTAAATTTAAATTTTAACTTATATGTAAAGTGTTAAAATGTCTGTCACCAGTGTCTCCAGTGGTGGAACTCGGGGCTAAATAATAAGAAATTGTTGGATTTGGGGTGATTACCTGATACTCATCAAAAATAAGTCGGTTCCTTCTATCATCCTAAGCTAAGTGTGACACTTTATTAACAAAATACTACATGCTTACAAAAGATGTGCGAGTTTAATGGACAGGACTGTGACCAGCTGTAAAACTGGATACAGTCCTCTTCAGTCAAGAGGACCGTCTGAGATGGACGGGCAGGTTGACACAACAGTTCTTACAAGATGCAGATTGCCTCCTGATGTTTCTCTGCGTCATCAATATATTGTTAAAAGCCGATGCTAATCCTTTGCGAGTGTCTTATTACTCCTTTGAATTTGACTGATCTATTGTTCGCGCTAATTTATTCACGCCGCCGTAAGACGTCATAAAACCTTCTTTCCTTTATTGGTATTTCATGCGAATTCTTGGAAGTCATTAAGCAGACCGTTTTAACGGTTTTAAGAACCAGTGAGCAGGATGTTGTTACGAAGCCATGGCTAATTTACAAATGGATGAGGGTCGCTCGGTCGGGAAATGCGCCAGTCGTGTTCTGACTGCGAACAGGGTGTTACCTAGTGCACTTTCGGAGCAAGTATCTAATGACGACGAACTTTGCGCGATTTATGTGATAACGCTTTCTGCCCTACGGTTTGGTATTGTTGTATTCGGCTGTACTTGTAAGACCTGTGAATTACGTGTGTGTACTTCTAATAAACTTTGTGATCATTCCAACGGCATTTACGAATTTACATCCTACAAATCCCCTACAAATTCGTAACAATATGGTAATTGTACCAATATGCACATAACAAAAATAAATGTATGGTTGGTGCTTGACACCAGCCAGAGACCCAATTCTGCTATTTCAATGTCTTGGCGTTGTGAAGATATTCTAAGTACGATTCCATTGCGGTAGTATCGAAAATTCGTATTCTACTAAGCCCACAATATATTCTCGACATCATCGTGGCGGAATAGTAGTAGAAAAAAATTGTATTAGCAGAAAAGACGTTAGCAGAAACGAATATTGAAAAGCTAACAAAATTTTAAACATTTATTTCGCGATTTTTCGCTTATAAAGAGTGGAGTGGCACGGGCCACGCTATTGGAATTAACAGAATACCGAAATCAGGCAAACCTACGACTGAGACGATAGTATCCGGCGATTTTGACGAGATAATAATAGCAGAATCGAGCCCCTGGATACAAACTCAAATGATTAGAATGAGATGCAGATATCTTAACTATTTCGCTACTACGAGTCATGAAATATAATACATATAACAAAAGAAGTCAACAAACATAGTTTCCCTCAAACTTATTATATTGTCTAAGTATGGATTAAATAAATGGGGCCTTACCTTGTTTTCTTGACTTGGATATTGCTTGAGAGCTTCTCTAATGTAATCTCACCGGTGACCCTGTCTATAATTAGCACACATTCTTTTGTGTATGGCTTTTGATTCCCTTTGAATACAGTCTGTGGTACTCCAGCTCCCGCTGTGGAAATATAGATGTTAAAATCATATATATACAAAGCAAACTGTTCTTTTACTAGTATGCTTTCAGAAAATTTGACTAATGCCAATATAAATTGTAAAAACAGATCTTTCCTCAATAACATGTATGAGGACCACTACTAATTTTACTTTTTTCACAGTTTTAATACAGGGATAGGGCGAATGCCTGAGCAATATATAGAATACGTTTTCCTGTCAAACTTCAACTTCATACACATAAATCCAGTGGTGTCTGAGAAAAATGAGTATGATAATTATATAAAAACAGAAAAAGATAATTGTACTTAGTACATTTTGAATATTGTCTAAATGAGATAATTGTGGATTTATCGAGGATGTTGCAGGTGCAGGTTTGACTTCATCGAAGTGATGTTTTATATGGCGACGGTTTATCAGAAGAGACAACGTATTATTACCATGGACTTTAAGATAATTGTACCCTACTCATAATGGGGATAAGGATTTTTGTAAAACATCATTATAGACCTACTGCACTCCACCTTATATTGAACAGGTCGTGTGTGTCTGTCATAGTAATTCTTGGATCTTTCTTTAGAAATATTTATGTTTTCCAAGGCTTTTCTCAGGATATTTTAAGACGGTGATGTAGCATCTTCACGTATTCAGGGTAAGTAATGTCTGTACGTAGGTCAAAGACAGAATTAGGGATGTAGGGTTTATGACCAAATATTAATTCATAAGGCGTAAATTTTGTGGTGCTATGAACGGTACTGTTATAAGTGAGCATAGCAGTATATACATATTTATGCCAGTTAGTATAGTTTTCATTTACATAAGATTTTAGATACTCTTTTAAAGTAGAGTGACTTCTTTCTAATGCGCCTTGAGTCTGGGGATGATAAGGAGAAGACCAAATTTGTTTAATTTTGAGGAAATCGCATGTCTTTTTAAACAACTCAGCTGTGAAGTTGGTCCCTTGATCGGTCAAGATTATTTTGGGGATACCGAAAATCGATATGAAGTGAATTAGGCACTCGCACGATTCTTCGGCAGTGGCGTTTGAGATAGGATAGGCTAAGGAAAACTTCGTCAAATCGTCTTGTAAAGTGAGTATGAATCTGAGTCTTTGGTATCCAGCATCGGGTAGTGGGCCAACGATATCAAGGCTGACTCTTTCGAAGGACGTGTCGACGTAGTAGTTATTTGCATCGGTGCTCTATTTATTTTGCGAAAGGCTTTATTAGCTTGGCAGGAACTGCAGTTCTTTACATAACTCTCAATATCTGATCGCATATTTTTCCAGTAATAATGTTCTTTAATTCTACTATACATTCTATCTGAACCTAGGTGCCCTGCGATTGAATGTCATGATTTTCTCTTAAGATCTTGGTGATTTCTGTAGGCACAGGGTATATAATGCTATTATGGTGTATGTTAATTGTGACGTTTGTGTTGTTGTAGAGATACATAAGCATGCAGTAGATTTTCATGAAAGAGTGATGTTCGAAAGGATTTTTGAAGTCAGATATGGCAATTTCACTTATAGTTCCTGTAAGTAGAACGTCGTCTCTTGCAGATTTGAGGGTTTTGAATATCTCTGGGAAACTACAATCATCGAAATAGTAAACTTTAGTGAATAGAAGGTATATTATTTTGTCTTTCACATTAATCTTCTTGAAAGAGTGTAGTTCTCGCTCACTATCGTGTAGAGAGGTAGCGTCATCTAGTGAAGAGATAATATCTGGAAGGTAGGGATTCGAATCATCTAGGTCAATTGATACAGGGAGTAGAATTGTCTTGGAGGAAGTTTTAAGTAGGTTCTCGTTATGCTCTTTAATGTACGTGTTGAAATTAATATCTTTGGCTTTGAAAGATTTAAGGAAATTGGAATAATCGTCGTTGGTAGGAGGACTAGGAGGACTTTCGGTAAGTGGATCAGTTGTTTCCTCGACGGGATTTGGTACTGAAGGAGGATTAAGAGGACTAAAGTCAATGTTTTGTCCGTTTAGTGGACTTATGTCTAATGCACCGAGTTCAGTCAAGTCATCTAGGATGTTTTGTGGAATTTCTGATTCGATTTCTTGACTAGGATTTGAGTTAGGAATACCTGATGTCGAAGGTTGAGGTTCTTGATCTTGAATTATGGGATTGACAGGGAAACGCGATAATGCGTCAGCATTACTATTGATCTTACCCTTTTTGTATTCAATTGTATAATCGAATTCTTCTAACTTTAATCGCCATCGAATTAGGCGCGATCCAGGGTCTTTACAATTGAACAACCATTTCAGTGGTTGATGGTCAGTAATAATTTTGAATTGATGTCCATACAAATATGGTCTGAAGGTTTTAGTACCAAATATGATGGCTAAACATTCTTTTCAGTGGTGCTGTAATGAGATTCAGCTTTGTTTAGTGTTCGTGATGCATAAGCAATAGGTTGATCTTTTCCGATAGGTCCTTGCGAAAGGATAGCTGAGATAGCATAGTTGGATGCATCACAAGTCAGATTGAAAGGTTTTGTAAAGTCTGGATAAATGAGGATAGGAGCAGTGGTGAGTTTGTTCTTTAGGGTTTCGAAGGAGAGCTGTTGTTCATTCGACCATATAAAGGGTATATCCTTCTTTAAAAGGGAAGTAAGAGGTTTAGCTAGTTTCGAGAATTCAGGTATAAAACGTCTATAATATGACGTGAGGCCCAGAAATGATTTTATATCTTTAGGGCATTTAGGTATAGGGAAATTTTGAACAGATTTAATCTTTTTCGGAATCAGGACTTAGGCCATTTTCGGTGATGATATGTCCAAGGTAGCCGACTTCTTTCCGTAGGAATTCACATTTATCAGGGTTGAAGCTTTAGGTTAACATTACGGAGTTTCCGAAATACAGTTAATAGATTCTGGACATGAGATTCAAGATCATGGGAATAGACAACGATATCATCTAGGTATACAAAACACTTTTCTCCTTGGAGACCAGTGAGAACAGTGTTCATAAGGCGCTGGAACGTGGCAGGGGCATTTTTAGCCCGAATGGCATTCGTTTGAACTCGAAATGTCCTTGAGGGACACTGAATGCAGTTTTAGCTTGGTCGGCTTCGTTTAGAAGGATTTGATGAAAACCTGATGCGAGATCTAGTGTTGAGAAAATTTACTATACCAAGTTGGTCTAGAATCTCTGTGCTTTGGGGTAATGGATAAGTGTCACCAATCGTGACATCATTAAGTTTTCGGTAATCAATTACAACTCGCCACTTCTGCGTATTTGCTGCGTCAATTTTCTTTGGAACAACCCCATATGGGTGAAGACCAAGGGGAACTAGAGTGTTGTATGATATCTTGTTTTAACATTTTGTCAACTTGAAAAAGATAATTGTACCTACTGCCATCGATTTGGTGTTTTAGTCTTCCCGTACGACACTGGACGGGAAGCCAGCTTCGTTTAAATTGTTGCCCTCTGTTTCATCACGGCCTTCGAATGTGGATGTCGCATGAATAGGTTGACTGGCCCATGAACGAGGTTGAGTATTATTATTATTGTTATTGTTGGGCCATGTTGGATTGCCATATCGTCTATTGTTATATTCCTTTTACGACAATTTTCTATAGTGTGTCCAGGGGCTTTGCAATATCTGCAAATTGATGCAGGGAAAATTGTTGGACCCGTAGGGTAAGTGTTTCTGGGAGTTGGGAATCTGTTGGGAGGTTGCAAATGACGTTGAGCTACTGGACGCTGGAATGGGCGAGCTTGATTCGGGTTGTATGCAGGTGTGGGACGCCTTGACATCACCTGCACTAATTTTCTTCGGATATCGCATAGTTAATAGCATCATTTAAGGATTTCGGATTTTTACACCTTACTATCGTGGCTATCTGGGGATTTA
Organism: Dendrolimus houi; assembly: GCA_039645545.1. NCBI lineage: Eukaryota > Metazoa > Arthropoda > Insecta > Lepidoptera > Lasiocampidae > Dendrolimus > Dendrolimus houi. The sequence continues at coordinate 2,570,167 of CM077128.1, read as the reverse complement.
GTCATACCGTACCATACCATGGCCGTGCTAGGAACGTGTCCGGGAAAAAAAAAATGTTTGTATTGAGAAGTATTAGACTATGCCCACTAGACCGTTCCGTCACCGACCAACACCGTCGCGTGCCATGCACGGACCGTCAATAATTGTCGACGCGAATATTTTGCCGCTGCCGTGCACGGCACGCGACGTTGTCAAACCGGCGCGCAGAGGCGGCGAAACGGGGGAAGCACACAGATTTAAACCGTGTATGATGACTGTTCTAAACCCGTTTAAACCACTACAAATAAGACAACGGAAGCTCACGGATATGACACGCGGATGCTACGGACACTTAATCCGTTATGCACGGGTATGATATGTTCTAGTGGGCATAGTAGACCATATCGTATATATTATCGTTCTTGATACGTTCATGGTATGATACGATGTTGGCTACGTTCCACAAGAGACTCACAACGATCACGTTCACGACGGCGATTTTCCCCGTTCCACTTGCTTACGGACGTTACAATCATAAACTCTAGTGGAACGTAGAACGTGGATTATGGGGCGTTGATGTCATAAACGACGAAATACACAAATGTCATTGGTTGATTTGAAAATTGCGCCTTTTTTAATGCCAAGAGATAAAGAGAATAAATACTCTATGGTCCACGCTCACTTCCACCCACCTCTTGACATGGGTCACTGTGAGCGCTGTGATTGAAAATGATGACGTCATTACTGACGATTTCACCTGGACCATAACAACTGTGATCGCCATGTGGAACGGCTGACGGAGCATTTTGGGCGTTGTGAGCTACTAACAGAACGCGTCCGTATTAGGCAGAGACCGTAAGGGTTATTATTCTTGCCAAACTGGTAAGTGAGCTCTAAATAATATAGAAATCACTAAAATTCTAATAATGTCCCAACTACGATTTGCTCCTAGTTTCTATTATGTGAGAATTTTAGGAGAGGAGTGAATAATTTAATGTCTAATCTAATTTTTTTGATAAATTAGCAACTGTACATTTTATTGGTTAAGCAAATACTTTTATTTGGTTTCTAAAGTTTTTATAAATTTAGATTTAAATTTTTACTATCATTTTTTTCATTTCTTGCAATGGCAATATTACTCACCTAAATGGGGTACAGTGACTGTAACTTCATTTTTTGTACCCACACTGACTGTGGCCATCTTGTTGACGTCTACAGATGCTGGCTTAAAGTCATCTGAAACAATTTTAACAACTGTGATTAATCTACTAATGTATTAAATATTAAATGCGAAAGTGTCTTCCTTTGGATGTCTGTTTGTTTGTTCCTTTGTCATGGCTTTAGAAATGAACTGGTTATGTGCTTTGTATATAGTTGTTCGGTTGCATAAAAATTAGCTTATTCAGACACAGTTTTCACTAAAACGATAACTGACATTCTTTATTTCAATGCTGCGGTACTTTGTGTCCCAGGAATCTCGTGGGTATTTCAAGTCAAATGTGGACGAAGTCGCAGGCATATCCTAGTGTAAACATAAAGATATACCAGTATGTTCCTAGGCCTCCTGAGATATGAGCACTGCTAGAGGGATTAGTCTACACACTTAGCTGCTCAGTGTATACTATGTTGGATATTTTGCTTATAGATAAATTCTTAAAATGGATATCAGTATGGAAATCAATGTTCTTAACAGTTTACTAAATTATCAAGCTGAAATGGGTGTGCAGTGTTCACATTTCACACAGGGCCATTATCTAAAGGGGCATATGCACACCCAGCTTACCTGTTCAAGGCTTGCTTGCTTGATCCAAGCTGGGTAAAAACAGTAGAGGACCAGCATATTTGGTGCAAACATAAGGAAGCTTAAGTCTAGCTGATGATCAATATCATCAGCTGACAATTAAAATAACTTGTACTTTTTTTGTGAAAGTTAGTGAATTCCTTTGTATATCATGATATGCATTTTAATTTTTGGATATGAACCTATTTTCATGAAATCTGGTATAGTCATCTCTTCAGACAGAATTCATGAACAATGGATTTTTGAACTACACACTGAGATTACACAGATGAGTCTACAGAGAAAAATTCTAACAGAAGTAATATATTTGGGTATTATCTGTACTATAATAAATCTGTATATAGTTCGAGTTTTTGCAATGTGTTTAAAACTGAAAAAGTCAGGAGGGCTAATTCAGCCCGAAAATTCAGAAACTGCAATTTTTAGAATTTTGTCTGTTAGAGCATCACATGGAAACCACTGAATGGATTTAAATAAAACTCGACACAGAGCTAGCTTATATCACCCAGGGCGTAACTTAGGATACTTTTTATCCTGATAAATGATGTGGTTTCCACAGGATAGACCAAAATAGTGAAAAAGAAGGTGCTGCTATGACATTTTTTTGGAAACTATTAAATGTATATGAATGAAACTCGATGTAGTGCTGTGTTATAACCGAGTTAACACTTAGGATATATTTTATCCCAATAAATGATGTGGTTTCCATAAGATAGCCAAATTAGCTAAATAGATGCAGCAACAATTGCATTGTTTCAATTTACTAACAAATACATTGTCATATGAAACAAGTCATTCATTGTATTACTTCAAATCAGGTTGGCTTCGACTCATTTCTATATTTTGCTACGCACCTGTTTAGGCTATATGGACTTAGTTTTTTTTTGTTATTATAGTGAATCGAACAAGAAATAGTAAAGTTTTAGGTCTAATATATATAAGAAGGTTTATATATATATCCCTATTAATATTATAAATGCGAAAGTAACTATCTGTCTGTCTGTCCATCCATCTGTCTGTTCCGTTTTCAAGGAAAACTACTGGACCGATTTCACTGAAACTCAGTATATATATTTTCGATGCCGAGGATGAACATAGGATACTTTTTATCCCGAAAAGTCGGATAGTTTGCGGGATAAAAATATATTTGTCTTTCTGTTTGTTATGCTTTTACGGAAAAACTATTGGACAGATTTGGCTGTATGTATATATGTAATTTTAATACCGAGGGTGTCCAAGGGATACTTTTTATCCCGGATATTGGGATAGATTTATGTAAAGGTTATCCCAAAAAGTGAGATAGGTTTTTGTGATTTTGTCCATTTCAACCACTTGGTCCCGTTAGTCCCATTGGTCCCCTTGGTCCACTTGGTTCACTTTTGTCACTGTTATGACAGATAACATAGTTTACAGACAGATGGGGAATGGTATAGATTGCGATATAAAATGAAGTGAATCTTTAAAGAGCAGGCGATACAGGTTATATTGTATACAAGAGACACCCACCAGAGGTTGACCCGCGGCTCAGCCGCGGGGTAAATTCTGGTATATATATAAACCTAAATTGGTTTTTATGTAATAACAGAGCTACTTTAGGGTTTTTATGATGCATAGCCACAGGGAAAACCCTAATATTTTTATAATTAAGGTTTATACATACTTATTATCTCACCTCTTTCCCATATTAGCAGAGACTATGAATCTACACTTGTGACCACCTAACTACCAACTTACGCTTCAGCTACTTTCATTAACCTCTTCATAAATGCAACTTTATTTGTGAAGCTTTAACCTGACCTCTCTTTACCATGTCTGCTATTTGATAATGGTGTATATGTTGAGGTCCAACAGCACCACCTCTACCATCTAATATCAATAATCAAAATACAATAACGGTATACATACATTTAATTGTATGATATTGAGATGCCTTATTATTTGTGAAACTGGCACCCAACTTCAGCTCCCTGACATCATAATTGAGTGTGTGGTTGTCAGCCATGTTGTCTAACTACTAATTAGTGCCATATATAAACTATTGCCCTGAAACAGTAAAATATTTAAAATTAGTTTTTAAGTGTTCTAGCTACGTAGACACACACACCTGAGTCAGTATAGTGCTATTTACGTGGTGGTTGTAATTAGTTAAAGGAGTAATACAGATATTGATTAAGCAGTCAATAAATAAGTAATCAGTAATTGGCAGACAAACATACACATTGTATAACCCCAAGCTAAGCAAGTTATGCTTGTGTTATGGGTAATATATAACGGACCACTCTGGGGCCGAACCCAGACCACAGTAAATAACACAAACCACAGAGGCCAATTTAATAAATATCTGATATTAAACACTGGCTTTCAAGCAATAAGCTCTATGATGACTTTTATATATCATTTGAGCTACAACACAAAATCTGCAGTAATCATAATTTGTTCTATATGACTGCCTATATTTAGGTTCTAGGCAATTAACTGTTTATTGAAATAAACATTTTAGTTATACATGTGAAAGTAAAGGATGATTTGTATAAATCACTATTTTAAACAAATATCATAAAAGTTTGAATATTAAAGCTCTTTTGTTTTGTTATGATTATGAGAAGTTTAGTTTTCACTTTGAATTACATGACAAGTGTTTAAGAACCTAATTTTTTATTGTAAAATGACTAGTTAAATAGTTGACAAATATTAATTGGATTATTATAAAGATTATAAACAATAAAAATGAAGGAAAAAAAAATGAAATAGAAACTTTTGTAGTAAGTACAGTTTTTTTAGGATTTGATTCATTATGGATACATAAGACACAAAATATAGTAAATGCACTTATTATTAATTGCTATTCGTTTTCAATTACTTATTTAAATGCCAACGTATCTCTAAGCTTTCTGGTTATTTCGTTACAGCTGACCAATAAGGCTTATATTTTTCGTCATACTACAGAAGCTGGTAGTGTCCAATAATACTCAATATTCTACCACATAAGACTATGCTGCATAATAAATCGGAAAACAAGGGCATTAGAGCTGAAGAATCGTAGAAGAAAGTTCAAATACTTAAAATATGGCAAACATTTTTAAAGACAAACTTCTTACCTTAGATTACTCTTCTAGAAGCTCAAAATTATATGTAGTTAGACTTGTTATATACCATCATCTTGGTTGATGCATTAGAAAGCTTAAATTAAAAATTATTTGTACTATGAAGGTCTTCGTTCTCAAGTAAAATACTCCAAATAAATTAGATGAACTATTCCTTCGACCTAATTCTCATGACGTTTGTTAATAGAGATGTGAATTATGAATACAATAACATTTAAATTTTTAGTCGATTAACGCGATATGTTGATTTTATAAGTTCTTATTTGTAATTATAAGTATTCTTATTGCATGATATCATGTTTATAAAAAAAAATCTCTAATTTCTCTCTCAAAAAATAGTATTTTACTATGTAATTTAATTTTTTTAAAGTGCTTCTTTGTCGACGCGCAATGAAAATACATACACTATAAATTTTTCGTATGGAACTCTAAAAAGCATTTAATCAAAAACCTGAAATATCATTAAAAATATAATATGATTAAAAAGACATGAATAAGAAACTTGCAACAACAAATTACAAGTAATGGTGGTAATTATTTTCAAATAAATGTTTATTTTTTTCTTAATTACCAGGCCACTCAGAAAGTATTGCGAAAAAAGTTTTTTATTTATGGGAGATTGGTCAGTTAGAATCTATTTTGGAAAATGATTATTTATAACCAAAAATTGGTACGTTCCAATTTCGAAATTTCCCTTCACATTGTTTGCGAGCTAATTTAAATTATCGTGTCTCATTGAAAAATGGATCTGCGCCGGGAAAAATTTTGCGCTATGATTTTTTACGATTTCAAGTGTCGCCTGAAACCAGACGAATCGTACGATCGACTTCAAATGGCATTCATGGATGAAGGCCCTTTTAGGGCAATCGTGTATCGTTGGTACAACGAATTCAAGCGCGATTGACTAACTTTGGGGGATGAAGAAAAAAGTAGTCGCCCTTTGATAGCTGTTACGGAAAAAACGTGCTAGCAGTCAAAAATTTAATCCAAGACAATAGGCGAGTTACGTATCAAGAGATTTAGCACGTACTGCAGATTAAATCGGGAAGCTTTCACGAGATTCTACAAGTGCATCGTGGTGTGAGGAGAAGAGTTTCATGCTGGGTGCCGCACAACCTCACTAATGCTCAGAAGCAGGCCCTTGTGGAATGGTGCCGCGATATGATAAACAAATTTGAAGTAGTCTCCTCTCGGCGTGTTTACGACATCATTATAGGTGATGAGTTCTGGATTTATCAATACGACCCAGAAACGAAGCGCCAGTCGACGGTTTTGGTGTTTCAAAACGAATCAAAACCTACCAAAGTGAAGCGATCTAGAAGCTGGGGGAAGATTTTGATGGCCAGTTTTTTCAATTTGACTGGGTAGAAAGAAAGAAAAATTCGAAAAAACTACTAATTGCTGTTGGCCTGTTGGCTACTTGGTGTTAATTCCTATATGGAACCAAAGAAGCATCAACGCCGAATGCTATACTATAAAATGCTTGGCAAAGTCTTCTCTGTTGTGAGCAACAAGCGACCAAGCACAGGGCTCAGCGGGCTACTGCTCCACCACGACAACCCACACGCCCATACCGCGCTCAAAACGAGGGACTTCCTGGACAGCACGCCAGTCAAACTCCTGGTTTACCCTCCTTACAGCCCGACCTAGCACCGTCTGACTTCTTTTATTCCCGAAAATAGAAAATCAACTCATCGAGATACAATTTTCGTCCCCAGAAGATGCACTGTCAGCGTTCGAGCAAGCTGTAAACGTGGTGTCTGCGGCGGTCTGGAAAAAGTGTTTCGAAAACTAGTTTAGACGCATGAAACTTTGTATAGAGGCTAGTGAAGAGTACTTTTTAAAAGGTTTAATAAAAACATATTTACCTGTAGAACATTTTTTTTTATTTTCGCAAAACTATCTGAGTGTCCCGTCTGTGTCCGTAATATAGGTGAAAGACGAACCCATGTTTAAAGGGACTTTTGTTTAAACTAATAACATTTTTAACACACACACGAAATTCTTGTCTGAAAACAATACAATCTCCAAAACATACTTTATCTTACAATTATTTTTAGCTAAAACTATTTTTTTTAAATTAAAGCTTTTAGTTATTGTTCAAAGACCCGCTAAAACCTGCCTCTCACAGCACATTCCACCAGTAGCTCAGAACGCCCAAATTGCTCCGTTAGCCGTTTCACGAGGCGACCGCGGTTGTTGTGGTCGTGGCGAAAACGTCGCTAATGACGTCATCATTTTCGATCACACAACGCTCACAAAGACCCATGTCAAGAGGTGGGTCAAATAACCGTTCCACTTAGGTTTACAATTGTGCCGGCAAGCAAGTGGAGCGGGAAAAATTGCGGTCGTGAACATGATCATTGTGAGTCTCTTATGGAACGTAGCCTAAGAGGAAGTGTGAACTATATTTGTTATTCTGTGGTCTAAAGAAGAAGTTGTGAGTGTTAGTGACAAATGACAATTATTAATATTTTATTTAGGTTTATGGCTTGGCAGCTAGGCTTTCAAGGCAGATCTTAGATTATAATGTAGTTACTTCATTTTCTTAAGCCTATGTGTAGCACAGCTGAACTGTACTGTTATCAGCTGGTGCCATTCAACGGAGTTCTTGTGACAACTCAAAAGGCCACATTTGACTATACAATTCACATTTCTCACAAAACACATAATTACTACTCAAATACTTTCAATATCCTACAACTATTGTTTATTTTAGAGTAATTTTACACATTTTTAGAAAATAAAACTGCACAGCACGACATCTCCTTTCAGTTCCCGCCAAAAACTCCCCAGTCCCTGACAATTGTCAAACATTTGGTATACAATTAGAGATGACCATATAATGTGCCATGTTACAAATACGATTATTATACGACCCTTTCACTTAAGATGAATGATAATATCCGATAGTGTCATATCGATAGTTAGAGATTTTGAAAATTTTAAACATAATCATTTTAATATATGTGATATAAATGAATAACTTCTCGAATCAAAATTTCCTCAAAGTTTGATCGTAAAATTTCGAGAAATGCATGTTAATAACATTATTTTTGTTTTTTTTCCAATTAAATATTTGTTTTATTAAATCCTCCACGTGAGCAGTATGATTGCTTGAGTATTTTCTGAAGTTCTTAATATAAAAACTTATTGAAGACCACAAATATAACAAACGGCATCGTTCGTATTATATTTTTAAATTACTCTTTATTTTGCCTTTTTTAATTTTATTAATCACAATGCAAATCTTTATTATAAAGTCAAGCTTGAGCAAAAATGACCAGGTCACAAAGAGGAAACAAATATTCGTCACGGATGGACCTATACACTTGTAATAAGGATGTGGGTTCTATGGACTCGGGAAGTGGACCTTTTAGGTGAGTCCGATTCGGACCTAAATCTTCAACACTTGTTGTCACTTTATGAAAGTTTACTTGACTTTTGTTTTATTTTTTTGGCTCCAACGCCTTTGGTATTGATTTTGCCAGTTCGAAGTTTTTTAAATTCGAAAAATGACTGGTTAACCAGCGTAGGAAATTAAACTTTAAAAAAGAAACGTTGACCGGTACATTGCATAATAAGGTTTACAGTATACCTGTAGACAGAACAAAACACATATAAGCTAGACTAACTACACTAAAGATAAATGTTATTAACTGATATAAATTTACATAAAGTACATACAGGGTTTTTGTCAGCCAGGAAGATAGTTCAAATTGATAGGGCGAGGAAGATCTTTATGTAAGACGTCATACATGGGAGTAATATTAAATTTTTGGGACTGTCAAAAAAAATGTGATGTCCAGAATCTCTGACAAGTCCATATTTTATCAGTAACTTAGATAATGTCATAATATCAACAACATTATAATTTTGATATTTTTTTTCACTCAATATTAATATTATGATGAACTCTGCATATCGTGCAACCCTAAGTATATTCGATCGCATGTGTACTATACGCATCACTAAATCAAATCGACTCGAAGTTGTTCTCTGGTTGGCTTTATTTATCAGTTTTGGTTTTACATAAATAGAAAAAAAAACAACTGACTGGCAACAAGTAAACAAAATGAGCAAGGAATCTATTGCTTTGGAAGTAGATCCCACAATAGTGGAAAAGAATATGAGAATTATCCGGGTACTATTTTGTAAATCATACTTTAACAAACTTGTTGAACTAACATTTACTTTAAACTATATTTTTGAAACCCAACATAAATTTTACCAAGTTATTTTGTTCATAATTGAATTATAATATTTTATATATTTCTATTTTAAACAGGAGACTCCTATGGAAGAAGAAATTAATAAACTCATGGCATCGGTGGATACTGTTCCTTCAAAGCTTGTGAAACCTACACCAGGTAGATATATTTAATATGGGGACTTAAATCTACAGTCATTGTCTTTTATCCTATTCAGAGTCATCACAGATTGCTTGTAAAAGTAGACTATAATTATACAAGTTCAAAAAATTGTTTATAATGATACACTATAGCAATTATAAAAATAATTGCTAATTTTACTTCTGCACTTTTTTAATTTCAGGTTTCTGTGTGAAGACATTCACAAAGCTGGATAATAAAAAAGTATTTGTCAACATTTGCCTCACTGATGCCATACCATGTCCAAGAGATATAACCAATGATGAGCTTATGCAAATACTTAGTTCTGAAGATCCATCCAGTTATCGTGTTCCAATGAGTATTGGGGAAGGCAGAACTGAGCAGGACAAGTCTGGCGCTGCTGCCACAGCATATGATGTAGCCATACACCCAGAGTTCTTCAAGAAAATTGAAAAAGATGAATTATTTCAAACTTTTTTCCTGACAGTAGTATTTGAAGGCTTACAAGACAAATATCAGTTTGAGTTAGACATGCAAAAATATATCATTTTAAAGAATAGAAAATCTATTGGCACATTACAAACACATAGAATTCAAATTAGAGATATCAAGACTACAGAGGATAAATTGAAACCTCCACTCATTCAAGAAATTGACAATAAGATTTCGAGTGTTATGAAAGATGAGGAGATGAAGAAAAAGGAAATGGTGCATAGATTGAGACGTGAACCCCCTACAGGAGAGATTTCTTACTTGTTAGCGGAATTTAAAATACCTGCTGCTGTGAGTATATATAATAACTATTGCACTGGTCCTGAGTAGTTATCATCAAAAATTCTTAAGTAAATTGTGTAAAAAATCCACACTAATAATATAAATGTTCATATACTTTTTTATATATTTTTATTGCATGAGTTCAGCAGACAGGCAGACTGCCCATCTGATGGAAAGTGGTTAACATCACCCATGGATATTTGTAACACCAAAGGTGTTGCTGCTCTCTTAAGGGAGACTGGAACCTGACCAATGCCGGAACACAATTCAAGGTTGTGTATGGGGGTGTAGTCTAGACTAGGGGTGGTAGCCACCCAGATGGGTAAATACCTTACCACCTGGCTGTGGGTTGTTTTGTCACCTCTTACGACAGGCCACCCAGCTGCAAGAAATTGTATTCTTTCTCTGTTCCTGCACGGATAGAATACTATACACTACTATACCTTATATACTTGACAATGTATAACTGTAACATACATTGTCAGGTGAACTAACTTAGATGGTGATTCAAATGCATAAGTTTTAATTCAAACCAAGTTCCACTGGACATCATTATTTGAAAGTTCTTCTTCTTTAGGTGGATTTGAAGAATTTAAACTTAGAAGTCGGGGAAGACAGGCTCGTGTTGGACTCAAAAGGGATTTATAATACAGTGGACATATTTCTACCGTGTAGTGTGGATCAAGATGTTATTTCTGCTAAGCTAGATAGAAATAAAGATGTAAGTATAGAGTGGGAACAAATCTTTATATATAAATATAAAAATTGAGTTTCTGTATGTTTATGGCCACAAAAGTGAAAAGTAGTTGATGGCTTGACTTCCCGAATAATAAAACTCAGACTGACAATGGGCCATAGAAGAGAGTGATCTGGTTTAGGTCATACTCGTAGCAAATATGCATGTAGTATTAATAGAAGTAAAAGTATTTTTAATTGAAATTTTTACTAAGAAAGAAGAAAGAAAGAAGCAGGTTCAGAAGCATTACTTTTCTATTATGTATAATAATTCCTAATGCTATTATATAAGTATATGTATATTAGTATTGTCATATGTACATATGTGTGTGTAAATATGTGTATATACATATATATATATATATATATATATATATATATATATATATATATATATATATATATATATATATATATATATATATATATATATATATAAAAAAAAACCGTCGCCAAAACTTGCGGATTTGTCGTTATGGTGCATAAAAAACGTTGTCAAGTTCGGAATTTTTCACGATTTTAAGAAAAATATTCGTATAAAAAAAAAATATTAAAATATTATTACATTTCGGGACACCTGTATATACTTTATTGTACAATAAAATTAATAAAACAATACACAAAAACAGCTTAGAATTAGGTACAAATGGCGGTACTATTGCTGACAGCCATCTATTACAGGCATACACAACTACAATTGTTTTACTAAAGATTTTATGGATCGGTGAAATTTCGCATCGGATTCAAAATTTGGCCACTTTAAACCTCTTCAAAGAAAATTCCCGTAGGATTCTCGGAATATAAAGCACCGCAGATTTTAATTTCGGGAGTTTACTATCTATCAATGAAAACCGCATTGAAATCGGCCCAATTTTTTTTACGTGAATTCCGAACGAACAGACAAACACAAAAAATGTAAGAAACAAAAGACTGCACTTTTACAATGTTGTAATATTGCAGAATTTAAAGAAAGAAAGAAAAACTTTATTCGAAGAAATAGCGACGTAATTACATTCGTTATACATTATTATACACAGAGCATATTTTGAGAATTTGTTCGTCGCATTTTAAATGAACAAGGTTTGCACTCGGCATATTGCTGTGCCGGAATTATATCCGACACAACGCTGATTTTCAGTGCAAACCTTCCTTTAAGCGTAAATACCAAAACGACAAAAATTTAGATATCTCAGTTGATTTAACAGTCCACTCCTCTATTGCTAGCGATATATGAAGTGAGGAAAGCGCGCGGGAGACGACACGCGTGGGACGCGCTGCGCCTCAGGCCGCCTTTTGAAAACCAGCATAAATCCTACTAATATTATAAACGCGAAAATTTGTAAGAATGTATGTTTGTTACTCTTTCACGCAAAAACTACTGAATGAATTTTGATAAATCTTTACAATAACATAGCTTACACATCAGAATAACACATAGGCTATAATTTATAAAGATATAGTGTGAATTATCCAAAATATAACGATTTTCCATCACCACGCGGGTGAAACCGCGGGGCGCAGGTAGTGGATTATAAAATGCGCGGGACGGGCTGCGCCACAAGCCGTGTCTCGTGCTGCACTTTACTGTATGCACTCACACAATTGCAAAGCTACGATTCCGCCGCGAGGACTATACCTGAATGATGAATTATACAACTGTCATGTTCTGTTTATTTTCCTTGCGTTGTTTTGGTTTTGAGACTCTTGGGTGTAATATTGTGTCTTAAGGCTTTAAAAACTGCTGTAAAGTGAGGCCAAGAAGTGGCCAAAACCACCAATTCATATAAAATAAATGTAAATTGCAACTTAATTTTTGTTTTTTCAGTTACTCTCAGTGAAAATGCCCGCCATCTATTGAAGTGCCTGAGAATAAATAGAGATATTTGGATTTCAAAGTCTAAAAAAGCCATTTACCACATTTCAACACATACAATGGTTATCATCATCGTCTATTCTAGTTAAAATGAGCATCACAAGTACCTATAACAATAGTTCATTTTCGAAAAACTCGCAATATTAAAAAATCTGTGCGCCACATTAAGCTGGGTCCAGACTTGTCACATTTCATCGATCAAGACTGTCGATGTGGACGTTATTTGTCACGATACGACCCAACCCAAACTTGAGAAGAAACCGTTCAGCGGGTGTAAATATGTACGGCGTAAAAGGATTTTCGCTATTATAAACGTGTCTAGGATACGTCCACACTAGTATTTATGACACGCGTTCAAGTACGCTGATGCTTTTTTTATTGCACGAGTTCAGCAGACAGGCAGACGGCCCATTAGACGGAAAGTGGTTACCATCGCCTATAAACATTTGCAACAACAAAGGTGCTACACATGCGCTGCTGCTCTCTTAAGGGAGACTGGAACCTGGTCACTAATGCCGGAACACAACTCAAGGTTGTTATGGCGGCATACTCTATGCTTCACGGGATCGTTTTGCGACCTGCATTCGGCCGGTACCTCTCCCCTTGTCGTCACTTGCTCGCTTCCTCATTGGTCTTGTGCTTTTGTAGGGTTCTATTGTTTGTTTTAACATAACTACCGGCTTTACTCGAAATGCAGTGGATCAAGAAACTGTTTTAGTCTTATAGAAATATATCGCACTAAGGAAATAATGTGGGACCCAAGACAAACCAGAATGAATACCGAGCGTGTTTCGCCGTGACATGGTTCGATGCCGTGTCATACGTCAACATTTAGCGTAATAAGTCTCTGGATATGACATGGAGATGACATTGGACATGGTTCAATGAAATGTTACAAGTATGGACCCAGCTTTATACACATAAAATAACAGTCGAAGAGGACTGTTAAATCTAATAATGTGGTATTTTTTTTTTATATAGCATTTTTAGTACAGCGTTATTGCATTCTTCATGTGTTCATGAATTAAATTATGGATGATGCGTATTATAAAATAAAACAACTTTGATTCTGTTAAAATGGTGTTTTATTGTAATAAAATAAATCCTATAATACAATGTGATGCTATATTTAAAACTTATAAATAATTATCACAAAAAATGACACATAAATTAGATTCATAATAATTAGCTAATCGAGATTTTTTCATTGGGATTCAAGTAGAAGTAGAGTATTAATATTTTAGTTGTGAATTTAATCCCGGCTATATAGTACACGCTCGTCGTGAGACTATTCGCCAGTTTATGCTTACTTTACATTACTTAACTTGAGAATAAAGGGCAATTTACATGGAGAGAGTTTATCGCACGTTTTGGAGCGAGAAGTCGTATACTATTTTCGTAGCCGATACTCTTTAGATAATAATCGCATTGACACGTTTCCATTTAACCAAAAGACAAAAAATCGCCTACGAGTATTTCATACGATAATCGTAAGGTAATTATCACCTAGAATTTTGTATACATTACGACCCAACTCCCAATGGGATATTTGCCTACGATATCACGACTTGTCAAAATAGATCTCGTACGACATTTTTTTAAGTTCATACGAGTTTCGTACAAATCAGTTTGAACTGATTTTAATGCGAGACTTGCCATTCGAGCTTAATGAAATGAAATTCTGTGATTGTTCCTAGTTTCTATTTAATTGTATTTAAACAATTTGTACAGAGCAGAGCACTTACGCAATGGAGGTCGGCCATTTTAAGAAGGAAGCTACCACAGACAATATATGTCATAGATCTGTCAAGTTTAGAGATGTGTTGCTTTTACACTTAACAGATCTCGGTGTACTTTTTGTAGTAAATATGCAAACTGTGATTTAGTAACACAAAACATATTTTTAAATGTCTCTTCATCTTCTAATTGCAGTTCAAGACACAACGTATTTGAGGTTCCTAAAGTGTTTTATTTTTTCTATCTACTTTTTAACCCATCTTTTGTTTTCGCTATCGTTTAATTAATTCTAGTCTTAGAAGAGCAGTGATAATTAACACGCTCGCGCACTACACTCTTGCTTGTGACTAGCTGAACTCAAAATACGATTCTTGCTTTCAAATTTTGTTTACACAGAGATGACTATTGTTAATGATCAGGCGATTACCGCTTTTCCACGTATGATATCGTATGTTTAGTTTACATGATCATATTTTTTTCTTGCTTTCGACAATCGTATCTTCGAGGCAAGAAACTGTCTCCATGTAAATGCCCCTTAAGTGTGTCAAAGAATATTTGACACTACTAAAATTGACCTTTATATGCTATTTGCTTTCTATGGGTTGGTGTACACACGCTGTTATTTTTACCATGTGGATAAAAATTCCGACAAGACGTACAGTCGGTATACGTTTACTAGTAACTTTCTTTTTCGTTTTTGGTAACAAAAGTTCATTATATGGGTTTTGTTGAATAAACCAGTTTCAGAAATTTCGACACTCTCTTTAAAGTTTACACTCCAAACGAAACAGTTGATTAAACCGATTCCAAGCCTTGTTTGCAATACCGGAGCGCTACCAACGTGAACGAACGTTGATTTAACCGGTTTTGGTAGATGATAGATTGCAATATCTGACAACATATTGGTGTCAATGATTGACACACAGAAAACTATAGTCGCAGTCTGGACTCAGCTACTACCCTGTTAAGGTGATTGGATCAAACCGGAGCGGTTACATGGTCGGCTCCTATATCTCGGGTTAAAGAACTTTATTTCTCATAAAAGAATTTTTACAATTCACTTGAAATATGAGAACATTTGTAAGTTATTAAAAAATAAATTGTAATTTGTAATGAGATAGAAAGCACAAATACTAAAATTGCAGGTAGTTTTGATTTATTTTTGTACATGCAAGTTACAAGTTTCTTCTAACTAAAAGAAACAAGGATCTAGATTTCGTGGAAGTGTCATTGTGTAACTTGTTAGTTTTTATTTATTTATTTTTATAATTTATCTATTGTTATAATGTATTTATTTTAATATGACTAATGTCTTATGTATTAATATATAAAGATTTAGACAAAAGTAGTACAGACACGTTTCTTTAAAATTTTAAATTGATTAATCTTTTTTACTCTGTCTATTATATTACTATATTAATAAGTATCATCTTATTGACCGTTCATTTGCCTTACCAAATTTTATATATGACTTGTATTTTGACGTGACTTGTATGGAGCTGATATAAGCTCCATACAAGTCACGTCAAAATACAACCGATGGTAAGGCAAGTGAATGAATAGTAAGACATAGGAACCAGCCTATAGTCGGCGTCTAGTATTAATAATTGACACCAGATTGTATGATGCTAATTACTACACTTTATATGAACTTAAAAAGGTGTCCGTATCTGGGGAAATATGTATTCACTGTGTATAAATATGTATTGGCGGTGACAAACTTCACAGTACAGCTAATCGTTAACGAGTTATTTTTAACACTACATTTAGGAACGGTTACTAACGCAGACGAAGCAGGGGCGTTAGCAAAACAAAGAGATTAAATAATTTAAATTAACAAATTATTATATTCAATATTTAAAACTTCTTTCTCATGCAGGGGCTTCATCTGCGTTAGTGTTAAAGATATGTTAGACTGCGGCCGAATGCACTTTATTTAAAGCGTTAAAAAATAACGACATCAACGCTTAGCCACATTACTGTATATTATATATGTATACGTATTTTATCTGTCGATATTTAACGACAAAAACAATGTCGCATTCTAATAACGCATTAAGCCCATTGCCATATTCTGCGTGAATCGGCTTATATATGTAACACAGTCGCAGATGAAACTCTCCGCCCGCATTCAAGTCCCTTTTTTATCTTCAAATGATCTTTACATATTGTTCTACTTATAAAAGTATGGTAAATATAAATATTATAAAGATATTAATAATTAAAAATAATACTAAACCTATTTGGGCTCTCTTAAATTCAAAAAGGAACAATTTTTCCTATATAAATAAAAACAATAATTAGTTATATAACAAAAAAACTACATAATATATTACAATTATATATTACACTGACCAACAAAAAATTGGTCGGTACCTTTGATCAGACCATCTATTTTTATGTATTTCGATGCGCTGAATCCGAATCTGGGGTGAGTTTGCTATATGCTTATGTGTAAGGATCCAACTGGCCCCAGATTCGACCTTTTGGTCCATACACCCTTAAAATTTTGAGGGTGTAAGGACCAAACTGAACCCAAATTTTGAGGGTTTATGTACCAATCTGATTCCAGATTCGGAATCAGCGCATACATAAGAATAGATGGGTCTGGTTCAAAGTACAGACCACTTTTTTGTGGGCCAGTGTCATTCATTGTTGCTATATTTTAAAAAAACAAAGTTAATATATTATCTTTTCATTGGTAGAGCATTGTTTCTCAACGATTTCTATGTTGCGGCTCAAGAAAAAACACAAAAAGCTAAGTAAAAAGTCTTGCGACCCCTTCACTGGGGAATTACGATAATATTTTAATTAATAGTTTATTTATATGTCTGTTTGTATATTTTTATAGATCTTATTTTTATATATACTATTCTTTATCTTGCCCGTGAAAACCTAGCAAGTCGCTTTTATTCTTGACAATATCAATGCGTCAATTTTATAATATGTATATATAATTACAATGATTTGTTTATATTATCAATGATACATAATTATATGTCTAATTAAACAGCAATATATCTATATATATAAAATTCTCGTGTCACAGTGTTTGTAACCAAATTCCCCCAAAACGGCGTGACCAATTTTTATGAAATTATGTGTATATTCTGTAGGTTTGAGAATGGGTCGTAAACTATTTTTTATATCCCTAAGTGATAAGAGACGCCCGCCTCAATTATTTTTTGATTTGGCATTAAAAATACATTTTTTAATAGCGATATTAGTACTGTAATAATCTTCAACTCTCAGTGGTTGATAATTGATCAATTATCAATCGATCAGTTATCCTCGCTAGGCCCATACCTGTGTTACTTCTCACCCAGCAAACAGCACGGAGTAGGCATGAGAATAACAAGTTAGTTATTTTCGATTTAACTACCAAAATATTAACTAGAAATAATTTATATGGCAAAACAATGTTTGCCGGATTAGCTAGTTATAATATATATAATCCACCCATTTAGACAATTTTCACTTTAGTCTCTGCAATTGAAAAACGTACTCTAATATATAAAATTTGTTTTTTTTTATTATTAATTAAATGCAGTTTGAACAAACGAGATCTCATTTGTATTAACTCATTTCGATATAAATCAACATGTACATGAAAAGTGTCGATTCTTATACTATAATTGGCTGCTCATCGCTACACTTTTTAAGTTTTGATCGCAATTGAGACGGTCCTTACTAACTACCCTCCATAGTTTCGACAACTGATCAGAGTTGATCCTGAGTGAAATATAGAAACAAGTTAAAACTAACCATAATCGTTCTGGACTTGTCATTCAATGCCGCTCATATGTGTCCAAGGGTATAAAAATACTCAATTTGAAAACTCACTTCTCTGCCCCGATTTTCTGAGAAAAAAATCCGTTGTCTGCCCCAGATAAATGGCGGCCGGGCGCATTGTGTTTTATCCACAAAATAAACCACGAAGACATGGTTTTGGTATTAATGTTTAACCATTTTGTCAATAACATAATCAACTTTTTCGGCCACTTCTTCTCTTCTAGCCACAACATGTTGCGAAGCGGTGGTAACTTAGATTAGGCTTCCATGGTGTCAATAATAACCATTAATAAAATTAAAACTAAATAATTAAAATGAACAAGTTGGCGGTAGGCTACATAAAACTTTAACAATACTCATTGACACTTGAAATCTTTGCCTCCCGTGACGCTAAAAAGCGAATAAAAATAAAATAAATTACCGCGCTTAAAATCATTGCAACGTACTTTTATTATTCTTTCAAAAATGTTAAGTGGTTTTGAAACGCTTAGTCTAAACACACGACAGGAATTAAGTGGCTAACGTGCTACATTATTGATAGTTTCTCTTGGAAATAATGCTCAATGATCTACGAAACTTATAGACTGAGATCCCAGTCACCCCAGACTTACGTGATTTTAGAAAAGATGAAATTTTTAGGATCGGTAGTTTACCATAAACTTAGAAAGGAATGGATACTCGCTAAGCTGAAAGCGGGGCCGTTTTTCAGGTAGCAGGTATCAAAGGTGGAAAAAAACCATGCTAACTTACTTCAAAGTAGCAAGGCTAGTTTTTACATATGTCATATATGATATTGTTATAAACAAAGATATACAGTTGCCAGACACTTGCTGTGTTTTTGAAATGCTTATTATTTTCCTAGTTGTTTAATATTTTAATTGCACCTTCGATCAAATAGAAAAGAGTAATTGTTGCACATGTTAATTAGTTGACAGTTGCTTGAAAAGCGAGCTACAGACTTTAAAATCTAGCGAACTATTGGTCGAGTGTTGGCGGCATGTATGAATAAAAGTAGGGCAATTTTATAACGAAGCAGAAGCGAGACAGGGTTTATGGATGTTTGTATAGGGAAGACAAGGAAAAATATAGTCTAACGAGCTAGTGCTAGGGGATAATAAAGTACACGCGGGCAAACAATTCCTTTTTGATTTCGGGCATGAACAGTTTGACCACGGGCAGAGTAGTATAGTTTTTTCAAAATTGCTGGTCATATAAGCGGTTAATATTTACACTTCATCCATGTCGAAACGCGTTAATATAAACATATTTGGCTATTCATAATTCATCACGTAAATAATCTTTCGATATACTGATGTTATCGATCCTATCTAAGAGATTTTGATCGTATTTCGCTAAATACGCTTTAATATCTCTCTGCAAGCTGCTATGTTCACTGATCTGGAGTGTTATGACACTACTGATTTTTTGTCTATGGTTTCTATTCAAATATAACTTCAAAGTTGGATAACTGTTGATCTGTTCGTGTTGGCATAGACCTCTTTCGTTTATGCAGTTCACTTTACCAACGTTAACTGCGTTTTTCAAAAACTAAAAAACAATAAAGCAATTAAAATATAATCATATTATAGTATCAGCTCCTAAATAACCCACTACCGGGCTTGAGTTCCACCATTTTAAAGGAGCAGACAGCATACACACAATTCGAATTCACAATTCGACTGTAAGTTTTTGTTTTGTATGTTTGATACGCGATTTCTCCGTCAATTGTGGACCGATTTTCATTTTATTTATTTATTCGAAAGAGTATACTCCTGAAATGGTCCCATTGTAACCAAGTCAGGATCTGACGAGTGGATCCCAGGGAAATTCAGAGCAACCCTCGTTGAAGAGGGCCTAGCGCCTAAATTTTTTGGATGGCAAAACGTATGTATACGTGTACCAGTAGTTCAATTTCTACAGACGCTTAAAATATTATTTCTTAAGCTATTCAAGCAACTAAAAAGTAGATTATTTTTTAACAAAAGCCAAACCAACTTCCAACTAAAAAGCAAAAACTAAATATTTTCTACAACATCTTGAGGTCGGTGCTACGTAAAACATAAAAAACGACAAGAAAATTGCAAAATGCACTGATTTCAAGAGTCGTAGAAAATATTATTTTTTTGCTTTTAAGTTTGAAGTCTTTTTTATCGCCTGAGTTCAGCAGACAGGCAGACGGCCCACTTAATGGAAAGCGGTTACCATCGCCTATGGACATTTGCAACACCAAAGGTTGTTACGGCGGCATACTTTAGACCAGGGGTGGTAGCCATCCAGTCGGGCAAATACCGTACCACCTGATTAGCCTGTTTTGCTTTTGTAAAAAAAAACATTGAAACTAGTACGCCGTCCGCGTTGAACAAAATTATAAGTTGCATGACGTGGTACACACAGAGCTGAGAGCGGGGAATGTTGTTTTCTATCCAGACTAATATGCCATCTCTTTCGCACCACACACCGTAAGATGTGATAAAGAACGAAAGCAAAAACATTTATTAGGTACCGATACATATTACGAGACACATTCAGCGCGTTCCATTAGTAGCTAACAGCGCCCAAAATGCTCCGTTAGCCTTCCACAAGGCGACCGCGGTAGTTGTGGTCGTGGCGAACACGTCACACATGACCTCATCATTTTCGATCACACAACGCTCACAACGATCCACGTCAAGAGGTGGGTCGAATAACCATTCCTCTTGGGTTTAGGATTATAACGCCGGCATGCAAGTGGAACGGGAAAATCGCGGTCATGAATGTGGTCGTTGTGAGTTTCTAATGGAACGTAGCCATTGAAAAATGTTTATAAAAAAGGGTATTCAGATTAAATACATGACAAAACAATGTCAGTCATGATAACAAATAAACGCAGTTCAGCAAATGCCAGGCACGGTCTATTTTATAGATAGATAAATACATAGATTAGAAGTCGTTGTAGCGTAATGGCTAGCGCACGCGTCCTAAGCTCAAAGGACGCGGGTTCGAATCCTGGCCGGGACGCATGCACATGTGCTAACAACAGTGAAGAAAAAAATCGTGATGAAACATGCACATCGAGATAACCGATGTGTCAACTGTACTGTGTATACTGTCCCCTCCCTCTCCTTATAGTGGGAGGCCCGAGCCCAGCAGTGGCACGTCTGTGGGCTGTTATTATAGATAAATTATACTTACGATTCCAGCTATGGCGAAGTCCGCGTACATTTCATAACATCGATAACACCTTGGTGAGTGATAATATACCAACCAAGGCTTTTTTCCACTGAAAATATATTAGAAATCAAATTTGTAATTTTTATTCCTACTCATTTTCAGTGGCGAGCATTTTGTGGAGGATATACTACCCGTGCGCAGAAGGTTTGCCGATAGCCTCATGATGTCACGCGTTGATGGTCAGTAGGGTTGACAAAAAAAGGTTACATAAATATTTTTTAATTTTTTTAATTGCAGGAGTTCAGCAGACAGGCAGACGGCCTACTTGATGGTAAGCGGTTACCATCGCCTACGGATATTTGCAACACCAAAGGTGCTACAAATGTGCTGCTGCTCTCTGAAGAGAGACTAGAACCTGGTCACTAATGCCGGAACACAACTCAAGGTTGTTATGGCGACATACTTAAGAGCAGGTGTGTGGTAGTCACCCAGTCGGTCAAATGCCTTACCACCTGGCTGTGGGTTATTTTGTCGCCTATTACGACCGGTCGCCCGGCTGCAGCAAAATGTATTCTTTCTCCGTTCCTGCACGGATAAAATTGGTAATAATATAATAATAAGATAATAGTTGTTACAATAAATTTATTTCATTATTGTATATACTTTACATATGTATATATAATAATAGTAAGTAATACAATAGAATAGTAGTAAGTAGTCATCGGCAAACCGTCTGCGCGAGGCTTATATATATATAATTTTAAACATTAAGTCTGCGTCCTATTCTATGCACACCGTGCCTTACGTGCTTCGCAGTGTGTTATCTCTCTTATAGCAACACGTCTAGCTTAAACCCTTTTGTTTCATTTTATCTGTCTTACTTTTTTATAATTAGGTTTTTTTAAACGTTTTGAGATACGGAGTATACTTAAATTAGTTTCGAAATGTTTTGCGTTTGTAAGTAGTATATGTACATGTACAGGAATCCTAAACTTGAAAATTAAAATTCCTTGCACGATCTGCAAAAAGAGGTTCGTTACATTTTGAAGAAGAAAATATATTTACAATCAAAAGTCAAATAAATAATAATTATTTACATTGCTAATTGTTGTGAAGTCTGACTATTTGGTTTTAGTCCGATAATTAACGAATTAATTGTTTTATTTGTGGTTCATTCTTGTCATTTATTGTTCAGAGTTATTATTGGTTGCTAATTGTTGTTATTTGATATTAAATTTGTAAATTAAAAATAGTTCCGATGTTGAAAGGTGGTCGAGGTAAGCTTTTGACTTCCCAAACTAAAGAAGTTAAGTATAATTTGTACATATTTCGAAAATGAGTGCAATAGCAATCCGAGCAGTATTATGACTCCCGCTCGATTAGTTGCTAAATCAACCGGAGTTCCATTGACTTCCAAAGGTGTTATCAGAAAGCAAATGTCATTCTTCAGAACAGGGACCAACAATTTAGTATTAAAAATTATGTTTAATATTAATATTACTATTTTAATATCGTTTAATATTATTAATTTCATATTAAGTACCTGCGTATAAAAATATATTTAAAAAGTATTAGTTTATTTATTTATGTGCTGACCGTACACTACTTACTATAAACGCAAAAACGTCTCGAAGCTAATTTACCTCTATTTTTAATTAAATGCTTTTGCATTGTATATCCCCAAGCTAAGCAAGTTACGCTTGTGTTATGGGTAATATACAATAGACGTCTAGGGCCGATCAGACACCCAGACCATAGTAAATAACAGAAAGTTCGTTTCTGAAATATATCATGCCAAGCATCGAAGCCGGAGCCTTTGCGTTCCAGCGAGTTCGGCCTGCTAAGACTTAGCCCGCTCAACCACAGAGGCTCAACAACACCAAACATATATATAATAAATAATTCACTGGAAATGAGTGTGAAACTTTGCAACATTGATTTTGCGTTTTCGCCGAAATAGCCACCCACGTAAAGCTCATAAAAATTTTGCTTTCGAAATGGAAACTTCAACTTACCTAGAGAGGTTCAATTCTTCAGCTATAACATTCCTGGAGAAAGTTGGCCAATTTAATTTTTGCACGGAGTCATCTATGTACTCCAAAGCCCATTCCAACATGTATGGGGCTTCCGATAGGTGCTGCAGGCTTACACTGTAGTACAGTATTTTAAAATAAATGAAAAAAAATGAAGACAAAGAATTCAGTTTTAATGAAAAAACTTAACACACTTCAGTGAAAACTAAATATATATATATATAGATAAGTAAAAATAATGTCAAGATAAAAGTGTGAAAAAAGTCAGGGGGGTAATTCGGACCAGGAAATCCGAAAATGCAATTTTTAGAATTTTTGTCTGTCTGGATGTTCCGGCTAATCTCTGAAACGGCTGGACCGATTTTGACGGGACATTCGTTGGCAGATGTTATAAGGAGTAACGTAGGCTACATTTTTTTGGGTTCTGCGAAAAAAATCCACGCTAACGAAGTCGAGGGCACAGCTAGTTGTAAACAAATTAATATTAAAATACATATCTAAAAACAAGCTTTTATTTAATTCAGACTCATTTTTTTACTAGATTACTAGCTTCTGCCCGCGACTTCGTCCGCGTGGAATAGTAAAAAAAAGTAAGTTAAAAAAGCCTCCAGATTTTGAAACATTCTTCATAGGTGCTCCGCTCCTATTGGCCTTAGCGTGATGATATATAGCCTATATATAGCCTTTTTTAACTTACTTTTTTTTTAACTATTCCACGCGGACGAAGTCGCGGGCAAAAGCTAGTGCAAACATAAAAAACCAAAAGAAAAACACTACACTTAATTTGCTATAAAGTGACATTAATTGTTGTAGTTTTATTCGCCACAACGGCAGACAAAGGACCTGAATGCATACAGCCTGGTCGAATGCATCAAAAGAAAAACATTACACTTAAATTTACTATCAAAAAGTGACATTAATTGTTGTAATTTTATTCGTCACAACGGCAGGCAAAAGACCTGAATGCATACAGCCTTGGTCAAATGTATGACTTTTTTTTGTTTTCGTCATTGTCATCTTCAATCGGCTGCAGAGACATAATCAAATATGTTCGGTGCATCACTATGTTGGTCTATACTCCAGTAAGTACTTAACCATTCTAATAAATCAGGCGGCTTATAGCCTTTGATCTAGGTAATGTATAACTGACGTTAATTTTTAAAAAGGTAACTGGTTCTGTACCTGTAGTGGTGCTGCGATGCGATTGGGTAGAGGCGTGCGGTCGGCGAGCGCACATTGGCGCAGAGGCCGGTCGTGCCGCAGCGCAATAGGCCGACGCGGACCCACGGCAACGCACGCAGCTGCCCAATAGGGAAGTGGACACGTTACAATTGGGTCAAACACAAAAAAAATACATGTCTAAAGGAGAAGACTACAAATGTTGTAACAATATGTTTACATGTTTTGTGTCGCAAACATGGATTGATATTTCTTTAATCTACACTAATATTAAATTGTTTAATTTTTACAGGTTTCTATAATTAAAAAGTTTATTTTTGAACTTCTTATGGGAGTGTAAACCGCTTCGTTACGTAACGCGTTACGGCGCCAGTCTGTCTGGCTTCCCTTTTTCTCACGCATACGGCAGCGGTAGGCAGGCTCCTCCTCTCTCACTCTATCTAACCCACGCGCTATATACATAAAATATAAGTAATAACCTAAGCTTTTCTCAAGTTAAACAATTTCAATATTAAATAGTTCAACTTAGATTAGTTTAAGTTATCACTTCTGCCGGGCGTCCCGAGACGCCCCCCTTTTTTTTATTGGATTATTTTTCAACATTTACCAAACTGAGGTATTCAGCATCCGAACAGTCTACAGTAGGTGCAGCGGCGTAGCGTGGGTGACGGCCGCCCTTTTATTTAGGTATTTCAATTTAATGCGTACTATATCTATAGTAATATATTAAAGAGGTAAAGTTTGTGTGATTGTGACGTCGTAGGGGTAATCCCTGGATCTACTGAACCGATTTCAAAAATTATTTTTGTGTTGGAAAGCCCACATATTGAGGAATGTTATAGGCTATATAACATCACGCTAGGACCAATAGGAGCGGAGTGGTAATGAAAAATCTGCCCGTGTTGAGTCGGGCGAGTAAGTAATAAAAAATTCTGTGCTCTTTTCAATCGGTCCGAATTTGTAGTTGCAATAAAAATATGAAATGGTTCAAATATTTATATTATTTACTGTGAAATTTTGCTGCCCCTGCCGCCCCCACTGCGCTACGTCACTGAGTAGGAGACATTTTGGTTTAAACGAGAGCAATAAAAAATAATTTATTTGTTAAAATATAGAAGACTGTCAAATCTAACATACCCACAACATAATCTTATATAATAAAAAAATACATGAACAAATAATATACATATGGAATTTATGAATCATAATGAACGCTTTATCTTCCGCTTTTGTGTTTGACCCAATTCGACGTTTATATTATTATTACAACACTGCGAACATGAATTTGTCCAACTTTGTAGGACGAAAAATACGATATAATTTTATTTAAATTTTTTTAATGAAATCCAGTTCTGTATTCAGTCATCATTTAATTTTAGGATTCGTATCATCTCTAATAAATGATGACTGAATAAAGAAGTGGTTTTTTTTTTGGTTAATTTTTTTAACCGACTTCAAAAGGAGGAGGTTCTCAATTTGGTTGGTATTTTTTTATTTTTATGTACGTACACCGATCACGCTGAGATTTATGATCTGATTTACATGATTCTTCTTTAGTTTGATGCGGAATAGTTGCCAGTTTGTAGTTTGGTCCCCTAAAAATTTAACATAGTTTGGCCCAGTAGTTTTCATTTTATGAACTATTTTTTATATTTTTTCCCGTTCCCGTTTCTTGGGACCCATATTTTTTTAGGCGCGCGGCACCTTTCGTAGGCCTACCCATAGCTAGACACTAAAAAGTAACAAATAAAAAAAACTTCGTTTAAAAAACCGACTTCAAAAACTAAAAAGTATAAAATAACTTATATCTAAAGCTATTTTTAATTATAATATCTAAAACATCTTGAAGTCGGTGCGAAGTAAAACATAAAAATTACTAAACACCGACTTTAATATGTTTTGAATATCTTGAAATTAATATCAAGTAGAATATAAAAAACATCAAAATTGCAAAATGTACCGATTTCAAAATGTTGTAGAAAAACATATTTTTTGGTTCTTAGTTTTAAGTCGGTTTTGTCTTTATTTTTTTTTACAATTTATGGTATACATGGTAATTTTTTTCCTTAAAATAATTTAATTATTTTCAAACATTATTAGGCGATTTTTAAAAAAAATATTTTGTGCTTTTATTTGGCATTGTTTGTTCTTTTGTTTGACATTGTTTGTTCTGAATATATGTGTGTGTGTGTGTGCGTGGGTTGATTGCGTTGCTGTGATTCGACAAGTATCAAGCTATGGTTGTGTTGAGTTTTTGGGACAGTATAAGTACCTACACTGACCACCAACAGACTTATTATATTAGAAATTAATATTGATCGTAATTTTTTGTGTATGCTAAGAAAATGGAAAAACATTTACTCACTTTTCTGGCCACGTGCAACCACTCGTGTGCAACTCGATCGCAAAAATCGCCGCATTTCGGTAGAAAAGCGACCAACCAACTGTACTTTCGGCCCGGATCCATTATGTCGAACAATTGTTGTTCGTTTAGTTCCATATCTACGAGCAACGAAGTTTTAAGTTTAATTTGAGTTTTTGACGTGGCAGAAATGCTGAAATCAATAACTTGATTACACCCTGTTAGGGCTGGCTCGACCAGTGCAAGACCACGCTCTCATCGAATATAAAGAAGAAAGAAGAAAGAAAATAATTATTTCTAAAAATACGACACTTAATAGTAAGTAATTAATAATAATAACAATAATAAGATCCAGATCCCTAGTTCCATTAGCAGCTCACCCCAATAGCCCGGTACTTTCTGTTCTCATTCCCTGCAATAGTCCTGCATTGACCGAGCCTTGGGGCCTCTACGTGTTAGCCTTCCCATGGCCCACCCAAGCCCTCCAAATGTCCGGGCCGTTTTTATGGCCAGTGGTCTCTAGAGACATACAATCATAACAATAATAATGAAAATGTGTGCCGCAATTTGCGAAATGAGGTTGGCGCTCAGTATTTTGCCGTGCCGAAACATAGTCCGACACAGCACTGATTTGCAGTGCCCAGTGCGGTTAATCACAAAGGTCATGTGACCCACGGTAAAAACATGCAAAATTAAAATTATATTCAACGTATATGTGAAAGAAATGATAACAAAGAAAAAAAAAGAAAAAATAATGATAACATAAATAATCAAAAAAAGTAAAGACAAGTACCTAAAAATAACAAAACGCACTTATCATATATACACATGTACCCAGTCCAGCCATAAGTTCTGTTACAAATAAAAATACATTTTTTTTAATGAAGTAATGTAATATTATTTAAATTTATACCTACATATTTATTGAAGTCTCAGCAAAAAATAAAAAAAATATTCTATACAAAATGGCCACCTTTGGCTTTTATACAGGCCTTTAATCTATTTGGCCACGACTCTATGGATTTATGCACTGTTTCCAACGGAAATTTCGCCACTGCTTGCTCCAAATTTT
Source organism: Dendrolimus houi (assembly GCA_039645545.1). Lineage (NCBI taxonomy): Eukaryota > Metazoa > Arthropoda > Insecta > Lepidoptera > Lasiocampidae > Dendrolimus > Dendrolimus houi. Next base: position 2,542,224 of record CM077128.1, on the reverse strand, counting down.
TTTTAAGAGACTATGTCGCCTTGTCCTTTAGAGCAGACCATGTCCTCTAAAACTGACCATAATTTGAAGTCTAAAGGGCTGAGGTCTGGGCTAGATCAGTCTTACAGTAGGATCAGTCTTAAGCTTTTATAAAGTCCGGAACGTTGGTTTCAAGCCAGGCTTGGGTAGTTCGTGCCATGTTAGCAGGTGCAGAGTCCTGCTGGAAAGTCCACGATATATTTTTAAAAAGTGTATTGCTGAGAGGTTTCGCAACATGATCTAAAACTGTATCTTGATACACTTTGGCTGAAGTTTTCACTCCTTTTTCGCAAAAATGTAGTTTTGTGACTTCTTGATAAGACACGCCCCTCCAAACCATCACTGGCACAGGATGATGACCACGTTGTACCTTTCCGACCACTTGAGCAGCTTCTTTAGAACTGCGAGCCTACACTTTATCATTTTACTTATTGTAGTGTTCTTCAATCGTAAAATTTTTTCATCGGTAAAGAGGATATTTCTGTGTCTTTCATCTGCGTATCGCGACAGGTGTTTTGATCGATCCACTCTCTTTAATTGTAAAGATTGATTTAGGGCATGTCCTGTATATAGACGATAAGCACCGAGCTTCAGGTTGTTTTATAATACGCGACAGAGTCCTAGCGGGAATCTTCATTTCTCGCGATAAGATTTTTTGCTTCCTAATGGGCTAACGACGAATTCTGGCTTTAACAGTCTTTGTAGTTCTAACAGCACGCGGCCGTCCTGATCTATTCTGGTATTCGACAGACGAAGTGTTGTTGTATCTATTGATAGTGCGATATACGAACATACAGCTGATATCAAGCTTTTGAAGTGTCTGGAATATGACCGACGGCTCCATACCCACTTTGTGCAAGGCGATCACTGCAATCCTTTTTTCTTTAACACCCCATTCCATATTGTAATTTGATAATGAACACGAAAAAATATGTGAAATGGCGCAAAATCGAAGGAAGTTTTTAAAATAATATACGTGTTCCAAATTCAAAAAATTAAAGAGTTGAAAAAAAGAAAGGTTTTTATGTAACAGTATTTATGGCCAGACTAGTTATATATCAATGCGTAATGGTTAGCTTTGTGTCTCGTATGGTAAGCTTCGGTAAACTAGTTGGCTTTCTCCTATCTCATCCCCCCCCTATTCCATGCCCTCCTTCCAATCTTTACTATTTCACCCTATCTATCCCATCCTAGAGGCTGCCAAAGAATGACATCACCTGGTGTTTCAAACGTTTCTGGACGACGGTAAGCGGTAAGGTTCCAGTCTCCCTTAAGAGGGCAGTAGCACATTTGTAACGCCTTTGGTGTTGCAAATGTCCATATGCGATGGTAACCGCTTTCCATCAGGTGGCACAAAAAAAGCAATTTTCGTCAGCTGAGCCGCTGTCTACGTGCCAGCTTCGCAACAAAAAATAATCATCATGTTAGTATGTTTCATAACAATAAATAGTATGGGTGATGAGGTTTCGTGTGGACAAAATGACCCCAAAAACAATAAGAAAGAAACAACTTATTTGAAGAAATAGCAACATCCTTACATTGCTTACATGTATCTTAAAAAATGAAAACATATTTTGAAAATTTGTACGCCGCATTTTCAGCGAACAAGTTTTGCATTCAGCTTATTCCTGTGCCGGAATTATATCCGACACAACGCTGACTTTCAATGCAAACTTTCCTTTTGGCGTGATATTAAAACGATCCAAAAGTTTTGTGAATTTAATTTAAAAACTCTTTAATTCGTAAATAAAAATATATACCAACAAAGAATAAAGAGTATAAATATTTTGTTAACTTTATGATTTAAATAAAAAATATAACTCGTGCTTGTCTATATTGTAACATACTTGGGCATGCGATATATTGCGCATAACAACGTGTATCGATTCATGTAATCGAATATTTACTATTGCCACGTCACTGACATGAGGCAACAAATTCTCAAATATGACGGCCTAGCTCACTGGCACGCAGATGCTCCGCGTTCGGTTCCGTGTATGGTAAATTTCGTATACGAACTTTTCGTTTTTTACTACGGTCTGGGTGTCAGGCATCAGTCCCAGAGTGGACCATTGTATCTTATTCTAATATATAAAGCTGAAGAGTTTGTTTGTTTGTTTGCTTGAACGCTCTAATTTCAGGAACTACTGGTCTGAAATGAAAAAATCTTTCAGTGATAGATAGCCCATTTATCGAGGAAGGCTATATAGGCTATATATCATCACACTAAGACCAATAGGAGCGGAGCACCAATAAAGAATGTTTCAAAATCGGGTTTTTTAATCTTACTTTTTTTTAAAAACTATTCCATGCGTACGAAATGGCGGGCAGAAGCTTGTATATTATATATAACACAGGCTTAACTTGATAAGTTTGGGTATACAGTGTGTGTGTTTGTGTGTGGATTAATAATTATAAAAAAAAATTAAATTACCACCACTATCACGTATTAGGTTGATGAATTCCAAAATGCTATTTCGGTTCACGTGACCATTGTACGTGTACTCTTTGGTTCCGTTTTGTATTCTTATGACAGGTCGGTCGAGGGCCACTTGGCGGCAGTAGCGGTCTGTCATCGCAGTACATGACAGTATACCGAACTAAAATTTATAAAACATGCAAATAGTAGAGAATGTATTATCTATGGGAGCGGAACAATTTTGACTGTCAAACTACCTATGTTTATTAAGATGGCGCACATAACAACTTTTCGTCGAACATCTCGCATCCACCCATCATGGCATACGGTGAGACTTGGACACTGATGGCAAGTTTGGTCCACACATTCCAAGTTGCTCAACTGGCTATGGAGCGAGCTATGTTGGGTGTTTCTCTCACGGATAGAATTAGAAAGAAAGACTTTATTTGAAAAAATAGCGACGTAATTACATTCCTTACACATTATTATACACAGAGCATATCTTGAGAATTCGTACGCAACAAATTGTTGGCAACAAATAAGGTTTGCACTTAGCATATTGCTGTGCCGGAATTATATCCGACACAACGCTGATTTTCAGTACAAACCTTCCTTTTGGCGTAAGACCAAAACGTCCCAATTTTGTTAAAATAATTCTGCCTGTGAAATATTTAATTAGTAAGTCAAATAAATAAATTTATATAAAACCAACAATAAAAAACTTTATTACTTTAAAATTCAAATAAATACATAGATATATAATTACTTAAATCTATTGGCACATCCCTAGTAAGTAAAGTTTCCGGCTGTCGGGCAGCCTGTCGTAAGAAGCGACAAAACAACCCACAGCCAGGTGTTATGGTGTTTGCCCGTCTGGATGGCTACCACCCCTGGTCTAGAGTATACCGCCATAGCAACCTTGAGTTGTGCTCTGGCATTAGTGGCCAGATTCGAGTCTCCCTTTAGTGAGCGGCAGCACGTTGGTAGCACCTTTGGTGTTACAAATGTCGATAGGCGATGGTAACCCCTTACTATCAGGTGGGCCGTCTGCCTGCCTGCTGGAATTATGCTCATGATATTCGACAACTACTGCCGTCTTTCTTTATAAAGTACAACCAACGTGTCTAATACAAAAATCTTTCTGTATTGTTATAAATTAAAATCAACATATTGTTATGAGCTTGCTTGCTTGCTTGCTTGAACTATACAAACACGTATAACACGTTATACAAATATAACTGAACGCAACAAATCCAAACGTCATGCAGAAGGTCGTAATTCAATAAAACGCGCAAAGTCCGTCAATGTTAGATTCCCGAATGTACACATGTCATGCCTAGATCGTAGTTGTAGCTCAACTGACCCCCTCTCTCAATCAGGCCATCGTTTTATACTTCACAAATGCAAATGTGCCCACCCGGCAACGTCGACATATTTTCCTAGAATTAGCTTGTACTTATAATTCGCAACACGTGGCTAATGATGCTCCTGAGCGGCCGTAAACGAGTACAATAGGACAATAGGCTGTTCTGAACAACAACTAGAAACGTATGCCAATAAATGTGTGAACAAAAGAAGACGATCATAAAAGGATTACAATTAGTTCAAATGCTGACAGGTAATAAAACGTACTTTTACAGATCTGTACGTGGAAATTGTCTTTGTCGGAGCCTACGTTGTAACAATATTCTAATTTCTTAAATTCTTACTAGGATAAAGCAGCTTAATTAGATAGATAGACAACACTTTATTGTACACCAAAGCATAGATTAACAGATACAGAAAAATTACAAGAGATAGTACAACGGGCGGCCTTATCGCTAAAAAGCATTATTACTTTTTTTTTGGAAGACAATAAAATATAGTTTTACACAACTTATAATTCCGATCGGCAGTTATCGTTTGCGCATATAAGTGCACGCTGGTTTCCGATATGTAAATAATCTATATTGCAATTATTCGCGAGCGGAAATGGCCGTCTTGCTTGCTATCCATTCTTAGCTCTGTTCCGCTTAGACGATTCGTACAATTTACCGCGCCACTAAAATTGGACTACGCAGGTAGATCGGGAGGAATTATTAGCTGTGTAAAACTGTACCCTAATGCACAGAAATATTTTTAAATAATAATAAACAAATAAATTACTTAAAAACTAATCTAATATAAATGTACACTTACATTGATATCTTCATTATTTGCGAACTGCAAGCTAGCCTGAGTGAAGGGTTCTGCCATACTCTCCCAGGGCACCTGGTGAGGCGCAACCAGAAGGACCCAAACCCCTGTGTCTGATTAATAAATTGATTCAAATTTAAATCCTATTTTTTGAAGTGAAACTTCTATATAGACGGGGTGTATTAGGATTTTTTCTGTCACGAAAAAGGGTTACGGCGGCGTTGAGAGGGTAGAAGGTATATCGCGTGGTGAGAGGCGGCAGCGGCGGAGGGAGAGGTTAGGAGGGACAAATTTAAAAAAAAATAAAGAAAAATATTTAAAAAAATACAAAATTATGTTAACAATAAATATATATGTACTTACACACCGCGGAGAATACCAACAGAGCAGATGTAAAACCTCTATATATATATATATTATATGTTGTGCCTGTATAGTGTAACGATACACACGCATCGGCCATTTTTTTTCCTTCAACACTTTTGTTGTTCGTTGTCGTTCACTTTTGTTATGACATTCAAAAAACTGAACCGTCGGCAGTTTTCTTTTTGTTAATTTGTTTTCTTAACAAACTTTCTGTTTTTTTTTACACATACCGCACGTAGAGGCATTGAAAATGAAAACAACATCTGAGCACATGTCGCCCGGACTTCAGAGGAGACATATTACATGTAGAGAATCTGCTCAGTTGTCCCTCCTATCCCCGCTCTCCGCGCGGCTGCGCATTATATCCATCTAAAACAGCCGTTGCCCTCTCTCCGCCGCCGCTGCCGCCTCTCACCATGCGATATACTTTCTACACCCTCCATGCGACCGTAACGCTTTTTCGTGACAGGAAAAATCCTAATATATAGTCTATATATATAGAAGTCTATATAGAAGTTTCACTTCAAAAAAAATGTATCATCCCGATTGTATTAGTATTCAAAAATTGGTAGATATACAGTTTAGTAGGTGGATGTATTATACATTTTTGAATAATTAATAAGATCGGCCACGTGCGTGCCAGTCCAGGAACTATAATCGAGATGACAAATGTCCCAATTCTGGGCTCGGGTCTCCCACTACAGGGGAACGGATGATATACCCGCCACGCTTGTCCAAGGCGGCTTGTCATGTTTGACACATCGGTTATATCGATGTGCAGGTTTCATCACAATGTTTTCCTACACCGTTGTTAGCACGTGGTAATTGTAACAATAGTTGTAGAACAAGCGCCTTTTGAGTTTGGGACGCGTGCGCCAGCCATTACGCTATCACGACTTTCGCCTACTTACTTTAAATATAAACATAATAAAAATATTATTTCTTCATTTATTTCAAATATATTTACAAGCATTTACATCATATAAAACAATATACCAAATACCTAACTATTAGGTATATACATACATTATTTACAAATAAAAATTAAATGTTGTAAAAAAGTTTCACTTCGTAAGTGTGTACACAAATAAGCGACAACATTTTTTTTTAAAGAAATTATGTTGTGGTGCGGTCTCGCTTTAGAGTAAAGTGGCAGCACATTTATAGCACTTGGTCTTACAAATATCCATAGACGATGTTAATTGCATTCCATCAAGTGGCGCCGTCTGCCTGTTTGCTGAATTCATCCAATAAAAAAAAAAATCAGGCATGTATCACGAATACAAACTTTGACTCACCGCCATCGAGTATCCTGGTAAAGTCCGATGTGGACAGCGTGTGAAGTCTGTGCGAATGTATTGCTGTTTGTAGGAAGTTCTCTACATTGTTCGCGTGGGCTCTCTGGTAGGCCCCCCCGCGCTTCAGCACCCCCCACGCCGGGGGCGCCTCCACGTGAAGTGACGCACACAGCTCGGTCCATTTGTCGCAATCTATTTCACCTGATACCCAATTTTTTTTATATATAAGAGATTTTATTTTGTTTATTTAGGATAATAAACAGATATACACTAAATTTACCTAATAAAAAAGTATATAGTATGAAATCAATGCTTATCCAACTACATTATCCACGAACTAAAAGATGGTAGTGTACAATACTTAAAAAAAAGGGACATATACAAAAACTCATGCGCACCCACACACACACACACACAAACACACATACATACACACACATGCACGCGCACTTGCAACCAAACACACACATCAACATGCTTATATACATATTATATATGTAGGGATAAAGATAACAGACACAAAAAAAAGAAACCTGACAGAAAATTAAAGTGCCTGATCCTTAATGGCGTTAATAAAATATTTTTTTAAATCACCCAAGGAAAGTGCAAAGATGTCGATGTTTTCAAAATATATATTGTAGTTGTTGACGAGTTGGTACATTGGGGCACGAAGTCGTAGAAAAAAGCCGCCCAATTTTTACCGCGCGTCTGAGCACTGTCCTTGGGACGATTGAGATTATTAATAAGCTAATAGTTTATTAATGTGTGTAATTAATAATAAGCGTTTAAATATATATAATATTTGTACCATATAAATATTATTAGAAACATATCTAAATTTAAATAGTGTGTCATTTAGTATTTGTTAAATTTAAGGATATACCTAATTATAAGATTAAAATATTAGTGATAATAATTAAAACCAAATAAGTATGTACCTTTATGATATAAATTTTAAAAAAATTGTACGCCCAATCGGCAAAAAACATGTGCTCTGTATAAAATAAGAAGACCTATTGTATAACCATGTTTTTATGCAATAAATTATTTGATCTGATTTGATTTAATCCCGTTTCGTGCTATGAGTGAGTCTCCCTCCCTTATGGGATTTTTTTTAAATCGATGCACCACATTGCTGAGTGGCCTACCTCATTGACTAAAAAACTCGACGTACAAGCCTTATTTTTTTTTATTGCCTGTACACCCCCGATGTTCTTCGGGGCCTAACTAGTCTTGTATTTGTTCGCATGCTGCTTCTTATCCCATCTATCTTAGGTAGTATGTATGGATTAATAATATTATTAATTTAGTGAGTAGACTGTAGGTATATAATAATGTAAATAAGAATCCCTACGGGTTTTTATTTATTTTTGAAGTGAAACGAAACGAAAAAGTGACACTAAAAAGAGACAAGCACAGAATTCAACCTTATTAAAGTCGAAATAAAACACATTTCTCTTTACCCATTAGTATTAATTTTCAATTTAAATAAAATCTAAAGATTTCAAATGAATTTTAGCTCTATCTGTATATTCTTAAGGCAGATATTCTTTTATACGTAGATCAACGGAAATTGTGCGTAATAGTGCATTGAATTTTTAACTTTATGCAAGTGCTTTTGTGTAATTTAGATTGAATTATTACGAGGAAGGGTCAAAATACCTAAGAATAAATACGTCTATAATAGAATAGAAATGTGAAAACTCTCATTCTTTGAAGTTTCACTTGTACTGCGTGTGAACTGAAGACACATATTTTTTCCAGAGGACACTACAGTGCAATGCAGTGAGAGTTTATAATATGACCACATATTATAAACTCTCACTGCACTGCACTGCTCTAATGCGCTCAGCTGTGATGAGGATATCGAGATGGATGTGTGATGTTGAAAGAATGGGTCAGAAATGTGAATATAGGAGGTCTTTGAAAGTTGCACCCGTGACTGAATAATTGAGAGGAAGAAGACTCAAGGTGGTATTTGCATGTAATGAGGAGGGATGAAATTTATACGACGAAAAGTGTTGCATTGGAATATTGATGGATACAACTGTAAAGACTATAACTAAACTACTTTTTTATTTAATTTTAGTTTTTATATAGTATAGTTTGTAGTTTATTTTTAATTTTATATTTATAGTAGTTTTATGTGTTTTTCTTCAAAAAGTTGTAATCTTATACTAATAAATATAAAGCTGAAGAGTTTGTTTGTTTGCTTGAACGCGCTAATCTCAGGAACTACTGGTCTGATTTGAAAAATTCTTTCAGTGTTACATAGCCCATTTATCGAGGAAGGTTATAGGCTATATAACATAACAAAATCAAAATCAAATCGGTTTCAAAATCGGGGGTTTTTTTAACTTACTTTTTTACTATTTCACGCGGACGAAGTCACGGGCAGAAGCTAGTTGAAAATAAAATAAAAAATTTCACTGTAAAGATAGACCAAAAAAGAAATATATGGATTTTGTGAAAGATGACATGATGATCTGTGTGTGGGGTGTGAAATCGAGTGCCTAAATTATCAAGTTACCATAATTTGCCACATAAACTTGATGCAATAAAATTTAAATTAAAATCGTACATACCGAAATTTAAATTAGTGAAAGCTATCATTAGCTGGTGGAGTTGCAGTTTATTATCTTCTAGTGGAGTGGAGAAATAAAAAACCCACGGGATTTTGGAGCCACTGCGCAACTCACTTCTAATTACCTAAAAATAATAATTAATAATGACAGCTACATCTTATAAGAATATTGTTATGAGTTGCAGGACTCGAATAAAATGACGTTAGAATTACTATAGAATTTATTAGAACCATACAAACACGTATAACACACGTACAAATATAACTGAACACCACCAGTCCAAAGGTAATGCACGATTCAATAACATGCACAAAGTCCGTCACCATATAGATTACCGAATGTACACACGTCTAGCCTCGCTTGTGGTTATCGCTTGACTGCCTCAGCCCCCCGTTGGGGCATTGCTTTGTCCTGTACAAATACAATATGTCTGCTCGACCGCGTGGACTGAATTTTCCAAGAATCACACCTGGCTAATTATGCCTGCAAACGGCCATAAACGAGTACAATAGGCTGCTCTCAATCTCTCAATCTCAAATACAAAAACAAAACGGTTATTTACAATACTTCTTGGCAAAACAACAGGCGGCCTTATCGCTAAAAGCGATTTCTTCCAGGCAACCTAGCTTATAATAAATAATTAACTAATCTGGCGATGTAGGTGGAGCAGAAAACAGATAAGAGTGTACAATTTAAATATACATACTTGCATTAATTTATACTCCCTATTAATATTATAAATGCGAAAGTAACTGTCTGTCTGTTACGCTTTCACGTAAGTATTACTGGACCGATTTAGCTAAAGCTCAATATATATTTTTTTTTCAAAGCCGAGGATCAACATAGGATACTTTTTATCCCGAAAAATGGGATATTTTCCGGGATAATAATATATTTGTCTCTCTGTTTTCTGGTTTTACGGAAAAACTATTAGATCGATTTGGCTGAAAATCGGTATATATGTAATTTTAATACCGAGAGTGGACAAGGGATACTTTTTATCCCAGACAACGGGATAGGTTTATGTAAAGGTTATCCCAGAAAGTTTTTTTTATTGATTTGCCATTTTCGTCATTTTGGTAGTTAGGGTAGTTGTGGTCGTTTAAATGTTTAGTTTACAGATAGATAGACGGGGGATAGATAAATAAAACTAGAACGGGTTGAAATGGGGTATGAAAGTTTGTATGGGAGACCAATCATTTCTTATGTTTATAGATATAAAAAATCATAATCTATAAAAAAGTGATATTAACTCGATCTGTCTGTCTGCATAACAAAAATGGACATAGATACTTTCCATTCTGAGAGATGGGATAGTTTGCGATATAAAGTGAAGTAAATCTTCCGAGGGCAAATAGCATTAACATAAAAATTTAATACAATGTAACCTGTATTAACGCCTGCTCTTTAAACAAGAGTTACGCACTAGAACCCTTGAGCCGCGGGATAAACTCCAGTATAATATATTAGAAATATAAAAAAATAACGCTTAAAACTTACTTTCAACTGTTCCGGATCAATCTGCTTAATTTTGGGTAAGGTATCACTAATTATTTTTACAATCTCCTTCTCCTCTATACTCTGTATTTCCTTCTTGGTCGATTTATACTTAAACACTACAGTTGTGTCCTGATCTGTAGTCAATTTCTCACGAGTATCGTCGTCTTCTACTAATACTACACTGACTAGACCATTCTGTAAAATAATGATTAATACTTTTTAATAAGTCACTCAGACTCAAACTCACTTCAAATTAAGCAAGTGGGCAAAAACGCAGCGGCTATACTGTAAGTTTCCCTAAAAAAATGGAGAGGACCGTGCATAAATAAGTGTTGTTTACGAGTTAATATTATTATTATTTAAAGTGTCATAGGGTTGGAAAATGATACCATTATTGGCACTCTAGTACAATGATTGGCACCCGCAGACTTCTAATCCGACTTTCGTCGGATTCTCACTTCGGTTTTGGTCCAATGCACATGTCGTAATAGCGGCGTGGTGTGCGAATTATTGTGCGATAATCATAATCTATAATAATTAAATGTACTTAATTTAATAATAAGTACTTTTATTTATAGATTATAATTCTCATGATAGATTTTGCCCATCTAACGATCGGCATTCTTGTAGGCGAAGTATGTACGCTCGGAATAAATGCGGTTTATAAACGAGTATCTTTTTTTACTCTATCATAATGGCTTTGCCGACCTGTGTTCGGCTAATAATTTTATAGGTAAAAAATATTAAGATTTTTTTATATTTATACTGTAGAGGTCAAATTTCTGTACAATGAAAAAAATATGCTAAAAACCGAGTCAGGTGGATGTAAGAAGTGAAATAACAGATTTAGATTTTTAAATTTTTTGTTTCTCTGTCTGTTTGTACCGGCTAATCACCAAAACGACTGGACCGTTTAAATGAAATTTTGTATGGTGGTAGCTTATATCCCTGGTCAACATATAGGATACTTTTGATCCCGAAAAATTAAAGATTTCCCGTGGGATAGTTAAAAAAACTTTAATTACTTAAAGAGCTTATTATACAACTTATGCGCCTAATTAAGTATTGATATTGCCGGTATCATCCTCATACAATAAAACAATTTATACATTAAAATACAATTAGGCTATATATCATCACGCTAAGATCAATAGAAGCAGAGCACCCATGAAGAATGTTTTAAAATCGGGAGGGTTTTTTTAAGTAACTTAATTTTAACTAGTCCACGCGGGCGAAGTCGCGGGCAGTAGCTAGTATTAAATAAGTCGACTAAGTGCCAATCATTGGGTGGGGACATATATAAAAACGTAGCAACTAATATATAAAATAGTACACAAAAAGCACTACATTTAGAGGGCAAGACCCTGTGTGAGCCACAAAACAAAAAACAAATAAGGATATAAGAATACAAAAATGTATATTATTATTAGTTTAGGTAGGCTTGGCAGCTAGGCTTTCAGCCAGATCTTAGATTATAATATAGTTTCTTCATTTTTTAAGCCTATGTATAGCTCAGCTGAACTGTAGGTTATTAACTGACGCCATTCAACGGAGTTCTTGTGACAACTCGAAAGGCCACATTTGACTATACAATTCGCATTTCTCACAAAACACATAATTACTGCTCAAAAACTATCAATATCCTACAACTACTGTTCATTTTAGAGTAATTTTACCCTTTTTTTTAGAAAATAAAACTGCACAGCACAATATCTCATTTCAGTTCTCGCCAGAAACTCCCAAAATGTATAAAAAAATATAGTATATCATCATAAAATAAATAGAAAATAAGTAAAACTTGTAAAACAGTAGATTCTTTACTTTAAATTTATATCTATTACAAAGTAATAATAGATATAAATTTAAAGTAAAGAATAACAAAGAAAAAAAATAACACGCTCACATACAATCTCCATCAGGAGAATGAGAATAAAAAATAAAAATAATCATTGGTTGGGGTGCCAACAATGGCATGTTTACTTCGTATTTAAACTTACCAATTGGTATGCTATTCTAATCAAGGCGTTGCTCTCTATTCTATTAACACCTAGCACATAAGCCATGGGCTTGTCAATGTTCTTCAACTGCGACAAAGTTGGTATGTGGACACGTCTCCTTAAATGTACTATAACAAACTCGTCAAGAGCCTCCAGTGTGCGTTCACCTCTGTAATATATGAAATTGCTATTTTTCCCCTAAAAAAAACATCCAGACACGGTGTTAATAACAGACTTAGGGCCAGGTATTGTTGGGGGCTAAAAAGACGTGATTTATAAATACGAGAGGTTTTAGTTGCTAACTTATAGTATACGTAAAAGGAGTCAAATAGAGTTTTTTTTTTCTATATATATATATATATATATATATATATATATATATATATATATATATATATATATATATATATAATATAATAATAATAATATACCAGATATATTTTCAAGTGTAAAATCATTGGTCGCAGAAACAACATAAAAGACAGCCACGCATTCCAAAATGTTAAATTCAAATTTAATATATACAAAAAGTTTGTATTTCCATTAGGTATTGGCCAGGGTATATTTGAAAAAAATAAAAAAAGATTCTATTTGAACAAATAGAGACATACTTACAGTAATTACAAATCATTGAAAAAAGAAAGAAACAAGTTTTGAGAATATGCACGCCGCATTTTCAGCAAATGACAACGCAGATTTTCAGTGCAAACCTCTTCTACCGCGATGTCAAAAACGACCGAAATATAAACTAGTTAAGTAAAATTTTAGCTCGAGTAGTGTTACGTGCGAGCGGTACGCACTTGGGATTGGAAGGAAACACCGGTTTTTAACTAAATACTTTTATTAACTTACACAGCCGTACGTGATTTTTCTCCGCGGGGTTGCCCCTACACGTACCAACTGTGGTGCTCACCTCCGAATTTACTGCGCGTAGCTCGCTTCTGGATCTCCTTTTAAACTATGTTAAACTTCTCCTTCACTCATCTGCCCACTAAACTCTACACTGTCTTTTTTTATTTTTATAATGGATAGGTTCGCGTTTTTTCGACATTGCGCCTGATGTCAGGCGGACATGCAGTCTGAGGTGGAGCACGCTTACCTAGAAGATACCCGTTCACACGAGACTTGAAGACTCCTAGATTGTATTCATCAGGAAAAACAGACGACGGTAAAGAGTTCCACTCTTCAGCGGTGCTTATGATAAAAGTGGAAGCATGGCGTTTCGTCCGCTTTGTTGGTATTTCTACCATATACCGGTGGCGTGAGTGCGTACGTCTGCTTGTCCGGTGGTAAAATGCTGAGGGAGGAACCAACTCATGTAATGCCGTGGCACACTCCCCAAAGTGTATCCTATAGAATAGCGACAAACTAGCGATGAACGTCGATGATTTAGGCTCTGAAGCCTCTCGTCGAATAGTCGGTTAATGCCTAGCTCTTTTCTCTATTAAACTCTAAGTCTTCTATTAAACTTTTCTTCCAACTCTCTCGTATCGCACTTGTCGCTTCGCTGTTTTCCACTGAACTACTCCGTAGGTGCGCCTTAAATACCCGCAAGAATCTTCTGGAACCCATAATTTTGATCTTCATTTCGTTATTCTTTTGTTCATCATCTATCCCTTTCTAAAATGTATCTGTCCTTGTCTTTTTCTTCTGGAATCTTCTAGATTTTTCTGAAACTCTTTAAACCAACCAGATCGTTCTACCATCGCTTGCCACAGTAATATAGCCTTCTTACTAGAATGCAATTTCCTGCGGACGGGAGGCCTGTTGTAAGAGATGACAAAACAACCCACAGCGAGCTGTTAGGGTATTTGCCTGTCTGGATAGTTACCACCCTTGGTCTAGGGTACAGCCATAACAACCTTGAGTTGTGTTCCGGTATTAGTGAACAGGGTCCAGTCGCCGGTTAAGAGAGTGGCAGCACATTGGTAGCACCTTTGTTACTAATGTCCATAGGCGATGGTAAACGCTTTCCATCAAAATTAAACCAAATATCTCCTCTCAGAGTGCCTCTTGTAAAGACCTCCTCCAACTTATGCCAGTGGTGCCTGTCTAGGGCAGCACATCATCAGTAGGGTCCAGCAGTAAGCCCGAGTTTAACCTCCCAGCGCTGTCTCTACCTTCCCCTGTTTATTTTACTGACACTTGGGTACCCGTGGGTCACCAGCTGGCTCTACTTTCGGTGCTTGCTCCTAGTATATACTCTGTCCACCTCCATTTCTGCGAATCGATTCTCGAGAGTATACCTATTAGTTTAGTTTTAGCTCTGTTTTCTATGTTCACTTTATCTAACAATTTAATACACGAGATGCTGTTTCATAACACAAATATATAAACCACACACCTAGAATTTGAGTATTGAATAGCATTCACTAATAATTTAATAGAGTATTAAACAGTAGATTAATTATTTTATAAATATCCCTTAATGTTAAATAATATCTACACAAATATTATAGAGGTAAAGTTTTTGTGAGTTTGTTTGTTGGCGGGAACTATAATCTCTTGAACTATTGAATCGATTTGGAAAATTCTTTCACCATTAGAAAGCGCATTATTCCTGAGTGATATAAGTTATGTTTATATATAGGTTATGTCGGCGCAAATACAACAATTAACGTATTACAAAAATAATAATCATTTATTTAATTACTATGCAAGATTTTATTGTAATTTCAATACTTAACCTAAAAATTGGTGATCACGTGCACTTGCACCGACACGTGCGTCGAGCACTATAAATATGCCCGCACTGTCGACATTCGATCATTGAGTCCCCGCTCTACCCACACAGGCTAGAGCTCCGATGCCCCTTCTCAGGCCCCAGCCCCAACCCATCGCTACACCACCCCCACCATCAGGTGCTCCCTCTTCCATCTCTGAGGATCTCGCCCTGGTAACACAGTTTGCCAAGACGCTGCCCTTCGACCTTGAGGAGGTAGCCATCCTGGCTAGCAAACTCAAAATCTCCACCACCATACAGGCTCGTCTGCGGCTCGTGATGGATCACGGCCCGCTGATGAAGATCCTGTACAACCTGTCCTAACCGTCTCAATGGCTACCACAAGTAGGGAAAAACCCCGCTCATTGACTTTGGCTACTTATAACGCCCACGGACTTAAAGATCAACGCGACTTGGTTCACGATTTCCTGGTCACCGATAATATAGACATTCTCTTAGTGCAAGAGACCTTCTTAAAGCCGAGTATTAGAGATCCCCGAATCGCTAATTACAACCTGATCAGGCACGATAGGATAACCTCCCACGGCGGAGGGACACTTATCTACTACAAGCGGTCCTTGCACTGCCTCCCCATCGATACCCCCCCTCTAGAGAAACTAGAAGTCTCCGCCTGCAAACTATCGATGACGGGCCATCAGCCCATCGTCATAGTTTCAGCGTACCTAAGTTGTCAAAAGCCCATACTAGAAGACGACCTCAACGCCCTATAAAGTCTGGGTTCCGCGGTTATAATAGCCGGGGACCTAAACTGTAAACATCCCAGTTGGAATTGCGCAACTGAAACCGCCAAAAGGAGGGAGCTTCTCCGCCTCTCGGACAAGCTCCTCTTTGGCATTCTAGCCCCCTTGACCCCCACTAGATACCTCGATAGACCGGACACACAAAGACCGAGCGTTCTCGATATAGCGCTAATGAAGGGAGTCTCCCTTCAGTTTCGCTCAATCGAAACACGGGACGAAATCGATTCCGACCACTTGCCGGTCGTACTCCAGTTAGGCCCCCCGACTGACTCGATGCCACCGACGAAACCCGTCATAGACTGGGCCAAAGTCCGGAACTTGCTCGCAACGACAAGCTCCCCGGACTTGGACCAAATCCCAGACCCGATTGTCTCAGCCCAGGACAACGATGTTGCCATCGAAGCCCTCACCAGCCACCTCCAGAGCGTGGTACGGGAGTCCACTCGGCAGGTACCCCTCGAGGACCGCCGACTGTCACTCCCGGACGACGTCAGAGAGCTGATGAGGGAAAGAGGGCAGCATTTAGAAGCTTGCGGCAGTTTCCCTCTCTCGAAAATAGGGCTCACTATAGAGCACTACAAAGACAGGTCAGATACCGTGTCCAGGAGATCAGGAACCAACGTTGGGACCGACTGCTGGAGGACATCTCCCCAACACACCAGGCTTACTGGCAGCTGGCGAGATCTCTGAAAGCAGAAACCCTCTCGAACATGCCACCCCTCGAGAGGCCCGATAACACCAAAGCGTTTGATGACGACGAAAAGGCGGAATGCCTCGCCGAAAGTCTAGAGCTCCAATGCTCCCCAATACTGCCAATGTCGACCCGTCTCACCTATCGGAGGTAGACGCCGAGGTCGAATATCGGTCCTCCTCCCGGCGGAAACCACACTCGAACCGGTCACGGTTGAGGAAGTACAGGATTTCATCAAAGCCTAAAGCCCCGCAAGGCCCCAGGCAACGATGGAATCAGCCACAAATTACTAAAAATCCTCCCCGCCCAACTTATCTTAATTATGGTAAGCATCTTCAATGCTGCTATAAACAACTGTCAATTTCGAAGACCTGGAAAGAAGCGGAGGTCATCGGTATCCGCAAACCAGGCAAATCGGCCTCCAAGCCCTCCAGTTACCGCCCCATCAGTCTACTCAGCTCATTGGGTAAACTGTACGAGCGAGTCCTACTCACTAGACTAAGAGATTTTACCTTCAGTAATAATCTCATCCCCAAACAGTTTGGCTTTAGAGGTAGACACTCTTGCCCCCAACAAGTGCTCCGCATCACGGAACACGTCCTCTCCACCTTCCAACGCGGCGGTCATAAATCCTGGCCAACAGGCGCAGTGTTCTTCGACGTCGCCAAAGCCTTCGATAAGGTCTGGCACAACGGGCTGATATACAAGCTGTATCGGCTCGGTGTACCAGACCGACTCGTTCTCATACTACGGGACTTCCTCAAAGACCGTAGTTTCAGATTCCGAGTGGAGGGCACTCGATCCTCTGCTCGCTCCATCGCAGCGGGAGTCCCTCAGGGCTCCGCGCTCTCCCCTTTACTCTTCTCGCTGTTCACCAGCGATATGCCAAGGCACCCCCAAGTCCACCTAGCCCTTTATGCGGATGATACCGCCCTATTCACCAGCGACCCCAGCAGACACAGAATCTGCAGTCAGCTCAACGCCGCCGTCAAAGAACTAGGCGACTGGTTCCGAAGATGGCGGATAGAGCTGAATCCCGAGAAGAGTGCAGCCATCATGTTCAGACGTGGCACTTGCTCACTCAATACTCGTCCCACCAACCGACTCACGCCCATCATGCTATTCGACCGAGTTATCCCATGGGTTAACGAAGTCAAATATCTTGGCGTAACCCTCGACAAAGGCTTGTACTTCCACAAGCACACCAGAGCGGTCAGGAACAGAGCATACTGGACCCTAAGCCGACTCTATCCGTTGTTAGGCAAGAAAAGTAAGATGAGCCTTAGAAATAAGGTGACTCTGTACAAAACTTGCATCCGCCCCATCATGACCTATGCGAGTGTGGTCTTCGGCCACGCCAGCGATTACAACATCTGGAAATTGCAAAAGATCCAGAACCACTTCTTACGCGCTGCAGCCGACGCCCCGCCATACATGCGGCTCGTCGACCTGCATCGCGACCTGGAGCTTCCCTCCATCAAAGACTACATAATCTCCCTTTCGCGCAGATTCTTTGACCTTGCCCCCCGACACCCGAACCCTCTGGTGACGGAGACGGTCAATTACGAACCCACTCCGAACGCTCCCACGAGTAAACGACGCCCTCGCAATGTACTCATTGACGAGCCGGATGAAATCACCCGAATTCTCGCCATAATTAACCCCGAGGCTCAGAACATCAGCCTGGCATAACAGACGCAGACAGAACAGACGCCGGAGAGCCCCGGCTCGAACCGTCTCTCTCAGGGTTAAGACCCACCAATCACTCCTCACTCATTACAGACACATGTAGCCATACAAGATTAGCTTAGGCGTGTTGCTGGAGAGTTTCTTCCGCCGCTTCTTCTCCTCCAGCCATAACACGTTGCGAAGCGGTAGTAACGATAGACTAGGATCGGCTCCGCCGGCGGAGTCGATAACGAGTCCCCAATAACAATCATTTCAGCCTATTGGCTTAGCTCATTCAGCCTCTCACGGCTAACTCCTATGTAGAGTCAATCCCCCGCAGCGGTCGAGCCGAGGTCGAACCTCACAGGAGGTGCCTCCTCGAGCGCGCTGCCCCGGGCTGAACGCCTCCGCTCCCACGGAGTCGGGAAGCCCTCAAAGTCCGGTATCGCTGAAACAGCCATCTGCGGCTATTCAGCTGGATCCAGCTCAAAAAAAAAAAAAAAAACATTCGATCATTGTTTCTCGAGCCGCCGAACGGGACGGACCTCTCTGGGACGTCGTAACGCTCTTGAAATATACAATACCGAGTACTCTTAAAATTCTATTTCGAGGACTCAAATATGGGTCCTCACCAAGAAACCAACAATCGTGACGTCGGCATTGCTGACGTCACACTCTTTAATAACACCACGGAGGTCCCTCCCGCGTCAGTTATATAATAAAAAAAATGTGAAATATCAATTACGAGAAAAATGGACTGATGCTTGCTTTATCGATGTGCACTGTCTAAATAATAAACAAGTGCCAGTAGTAGTAGAAATAGTGTTTTTCCTATGGGCAATTATGTTGGCTTATCTTGAGTAGAGCACAGGAAGCGGGCGTAGATTAGCTAGTGTAAAATGCAAGGAGATATTTGGGTAAGAAAGTACCAAATATACTAAATATTAACTATTTGGGCAGTGTTTCCCCGTTATTGCTTAGCCTTTGATGTGAATATTCACACAGCACAGTAAGCAATGAACACGCCTACACGCCACTACGCCTTTTATACGAAAATGCTACCCTACAAAACAATAACATTGCATCATTGCTAAAAATAGCAATTACATCTAGATGATAATTTAGTGGGCTTATAAAATTAACTAACCGGTAGAAAATGGTAATTTAGTTATAAATCGAATCATCTGATAAATAGACTAAAAATATTATCTATGACGATTGTCTATGTCATATTAATATACACTATGGTTCTCATGACTACTGTGGTGGACATATTGTAACACTAGTTAAAACAATAAATTAAATGTTACTTACGTTGGGATAGAACAAGCAGTGTAGGATAACTTCCTATCCTCATTGAATGGGAGCAAAAGGAAGTGTGATATTTACAATTGACTGCTCCCACTTTTACCTGAAAGCATGAGATGAAATTATTAATCTACACATAAACATGAAAATAAAGTGTGGCGGAGTGTTGGATCCTTACAATTTATACTGTGGGTAGTTTTGTAAATGCCGCTGGCTTTCGGTTCCGCCGCCATTGCGTGGTGGCGCTTCTAGACTCCAACGCACGCGAGGTCGGAAGTTCCGTTTCCTCCATGCTTAAGACCAAGTGAACGATTCACTCCCCATTCTTCAATATCTCATTGAACCTTATATACGAGCCGTGCCTGCGTTTTGGTGAGTGTGCCATAATTCCAAGACCTAAGTGCCACCCGAGGACTTGTTAGTGCCGTGCACTCTGGCTGCCCCATTGGAGGTGGATTCCGAAGTAAGTGTGCTTATTAGCCCATTGGTTTTGTGTAGGATTTGGCATACCTCTCACTCCCATATATCCCCTTAAAACCCTCAGTTTACTAAAAATACTCGAACCAGTGAAGCTGTGTGGGATCAGCACATCCAGCACAGCAATGCACATGGGGGACGTATGTCAGAATAGAGTATGGAACAAAAAGACATAATGTGCCGAAACCAAATCATTGGGAGAAGGCGAAAGAAATCAATAAAATATATGAAAATAGAATGCGTACAGATATGAGGATTATTAGGCAGATCTTGAAAAACATAAGCAGGTTTCTTAATTGACTTTTGTAATTAGATAACTAGGTGGTGTGATATTCCCTTTCATAATCGTAAATACCCTCCTCTGCCTTTAGTTTTTGAACTATTAAGGGCCATCCTCAGATAACGTCACACGAGTTTCATTGTTTTTGACCTCTCCCCTGTCCCTGTTACAGCCGGTCACACTCGCAAGATTCCTCCCTCCCTAGTGTGACATCACAAATTTTGCAACATTAGGAGTTTTTGGCGGGAACTGAAAGATGTTGTGCTGTGCAGTTTTATTTTCTAAAAAGTGTAAAATTACTCTAAAATGAACAATAGTTGTAGGATATTGATAGTTTTTGAGTAGTAATTATGTTTTGTGAGAAATGCGAACTGTATAGTCGAATGTGGCCTTTTGAGTTGTCACAAGAACTCCGTTGAATGGCACCAGCTGATAACCTACAGTTCAGCAGTGCTACACATAGGCTTAAGAAAATGAAGATACTATATTATAATCTAAGGTCTGGCTTAAAGGCCTAGCTGCTAAGCCATAAACCTAAATAAATAATTTGCAACATTAAGAAATTATTAAATTGAAACAGTACTTTCGTAATTAGCTTAAATATATTAGATTTTGAAATGTGCCGTCACGAAATTTTGGACCCCCTCCCACCTCTTGTCATATTTCGAAGACGGGTGATGGAATTTATGGATGGCCCCTTCATAGAAAATATAGAAAATTCAAGGCGGTAAATCCTGAAAAGCACCATCCATGAAAAAATGACTTCAAAGAAATTGAGCTATTTTCAATTTTATTAGGGTCCAATAATCAAATAACAAAAAGCACTGGGTGGATGTAGTTACAATGCAACCATTTCCTACAAGTGGACCAATACATTTGTTTTCTATACTAATAATAAAGAGGAAAGATTTGTATTTTATAACTTTGTAAGGAATAAACTCAAAAACCACTGGACCAATTATAAAAATTCTTTCACCATTAGAACAATACAGTATCCCTGAATAACATAGGCTATATTTAATTTAAATAATCCAGTTCAATATTTTATTTAAGGCAGGACCATGTTTGCTGGGACCGCTAGTTTTTTCTAAAAATCAAGAACTAAAAATTTAATAAATGTATTTTAGAATTTGTTCTACCATATACTTTGGACTCTTATCACGTGGGACATTGGCGTCCGGGATAAAATGTATCATTGAGTTATTTCAAAGCAAAGTTATTAGACAAACTTTCAGACAGACCAACATTGTAAAAATGGAAATTTATGATTAGATAGCATATAAATAGCAGTTTTCACAAAAACATTGGCATGTACAATGAAATTACAGACAGTTCAATTTTATTTAATAAGTTTTGTAAATACTTACAATTCCTTTATAAATTTCAGCCAACTTTTTCCAACTGTCTGCCACATTCTGACAGGGTGGACAAAATGGGGAGTAAAAGTTGATGAAATAAAACCCCTCCTTCAAGAAATGGTCTAAAAATAATAACTTACATATCAATATTTGTTAAAAACTATGTCTATTGAAAATTCAAGCTGATACATAATCTTGAAAGTGACTATGTCCATTGGGTGGTACTGATTTTTTGTACACAAATATAATTCTCTCAATTTACAAAAGCGAACAGGCTTTACTTGTGATAAGCACCTATCTGTGCATGACCAAAAGTGGGTATAGATAGCACACTTGCAACTAATCATTGTATCAGATACAAGATGCAATGTGCCCAGGTGAGGCTGCATATGGAATACTTCACACACCTGTGGGCCGAAGCACCCGTGTAACAGCTTAATCCCCTGGACAGTATTCAAAGTCGAGCCGTTCGCATTGTCGAACAGACAGGCATACTCTACCAACTATACAATGGAGAGTGTGACAAGTAGTTCAGAATGGTGCCTTCATTCTCTTCCTACCAATGCACCACTCGCCATCAGCTGGGCATTCATCCTCAGTTCCTTGAGGCGCTTTGCTCTTGTACATAATGGTTCTCTAGAACATTTGACTTGAGTACCATAAGAATTTTGAATGAAAACCACAGCTGGAAGATGTGATTTTTCCCTTATTGATGATATCTCTGGTGTTGCAAAAGTCCATAGGCGACGGTAACCACTTTCCATCAGGTAGGCCACGTGCCTGTCTGCTGTACTTCAGCTTTAAAAAAAATGGTGCATGTATATATTTAACCATAACTAAAACCTGCTCGCCTTTGTGAATTGCAAGAACTATACAAAGTGGATGTGAACATGTTGTGACTTTGGTGTAATGTGTACTTCGTGAAACACCATTTAACATTTTTGATTGATTCGAAAAATAATTCCTGCATTTTCCTTAAGCAGATCCATATTTCTATTAAAAGTAGGTAATGGTAACCCAACAATTGTTTTTATATAAAAATGTAGGCAAGTGTTATATCTCTGTTTATAATGAGATAATTACTAAGTAAAGACTTGGCAATATTTACTTTTACTCTTATATCAGCTTCTTCAAAATAAAAGTCTATTCACACTATTCATTTTTTTAAGTGAAACTTCTATATAGACGGGGTTCTTAGGATTTTTCTGTCATGAAAAAGCATTACGGCCACGTGGAGGAGCTGCATAAATTTAGACTAGACGTGGTGAGAGGCGGCATAATTTTAGAGTAGACTGGATGCGTTTTTTGGTTTTGGTTTGTTTTTAATTACAAAATGCATTCATTAAAATGTACCTAATCTAACCAAATCATAATTTGCAGTAAACCTACGAAAAATCGAAATGTTTGCTGGGACAAATAGTAGAAGTGAAACTTCAATGGACTTAACATGATGTCTTACAGGCAGGTTTTCAAATTGGACAAGTACATTAACAATCTGCCTGAAAAACTTCAAGTCAACATTTTGTTGCGATTTGTTTTGCCACATATCCATTGCCATTCGTTTTTCCACTTGTCCATTGAAGTTTCACTTCTACCATGTGTTCCAGCACACATTTCGATTTTTTTATTGCATGACAGGCAGACGGCCTGCCTGATGGAAAGTGATTACCATCACCTATGGACATTTGTAACACCAAACATGCTACTAATGTGCTGCCACTCTCTAAGGGGAGACTGGAGTTCACTAATGCCGAAACACAAATTAAGGTTGTTATGATGGTATATTCTAGACCAGTGGTGGTAGCCATCCCTACACACAAATATCCTGCAACCTGGCTGTGGGTTATTTTATCGCCTCTTACAATTGGCCACGCCATTGCAGTAAATTTTATTCTTTCTCAGTTACTGTAGGATATAACTCATTTCATGACTTTTAAGAACTTTTATGTTTATTTATTGTATGTATTATATCTACTCAAGAGAGAACATCGGGCCTAGCTTTTCCTTCGGCAGTAGCATTGGGTTATTAAAAGGGCATTATACAATTTCTTTGAACGCAGGGACACATTAGTATGGTATTGCAAACATCTGTAATGGTAACCATATTACACTAGGTGTACTGCCCGTCTGTCTCATTGCATGAAAAAAAAAAACTATTTTAACTCTTACAAAAATTAGCACCAGACAGTGTTTCAACGAACGGATCATTGTGATACAGGCCATTGTAGTATAGGTCATCATATTCAGCCTGTGATCTTTCATCATATTTATCTGAATATGATTGATATGACCCATAAATGTCATAGTTCCTTCTCTTCCCTGGATCCTTGAGAGTTTCATAAGCTTCTGTGATTTTTATAAAACTTTCTTGCTCTGCTGTATTCTGAAAGCGATTTAGTAAGGCATTGAAACTGGGCTGATTAGTTATTAAGAAAAGTAGTTTAAACTTTTTAATACATGTAATTCTAAATCAACCATGTTTTATGTTGCAATAAATAAAAATAGTATTTATTTTTGAAAATGTTCCATAAATTCACTGAAATTGATTTATTTAGTACAATGGTATCTATTTATACATCCTTCCCAAAAATCACCCTTTGTCAAAAATTGGTCTAAAGCTATTTGAAACACATTTCTCCCTGTCTCTACAGGTTCTGAACAATGAAATCCCTGCTGTGTGGTTCAGATTGTCTTGTCACCACTTATATTATCGACCTCTAAACCTTTCCCCACAGGAAAAGCTTTTAATGATTAGTAATTATTAAAAGGTTTGTTGGCTAGTTGCTGCTTAGATATCCAATGCATGACATAATGGTGATTTGATTGATGTATAGTAATGATAATATTATATTCAAAGGGTGTGGTATAGATATATGGCACATTGATTTTAAGTATTTGGAGGGGTGGAGGGGAGTGGAGGAGGAGGGTAGAGGAATACTTACCCTTTTTGCAATCCCTATGTCATGAAAACGTATACTTCTTGAGATATTAAAGTTTTTGTAAAAATAACCTCACTTATATTTTTCACTAACATTGCACTTATATCATAGGTCCAAAGTTGAAAAATCCTATCAAAATCGAATATTTAACATAAAAAGATTCACAATAGTCCAAAAACACAAGAAAGTTGTTGAAAAATGAAATAAAACACAACTATAAAAATTACGTAAAAATAGCAAAAACATTTTATTTATTTATTTAGGTTTATGGCTTGGCAGCTAGGCCTTTAAGCCAGATCTTAGAGTATAATGTAGTTTCTTCATTTTCATAAGCCTATGTGTAGCACAGCTAAACTGTAGGTAATCAGCTGGTGCCATTCAACGGAGTTCTTGTGACAACTCAAAAGCCACATTTGACTATTTGACTTTTCATTGGATTTTTCAACTTTGGACCTATGATATAAGTGCATGTTAGTGAAAAATATAAGTGAGGTTATTTTAACAAAACATTAATATCTCAAGAAATTTACTTTTTGTGACAGAAGGATTGCAGAAGGGGTAAGTCCCTACCCTCCCCGTCCACACCTCCAAATACTAGAAATCAATTTGCCGTATATCTATACCCCTCAAAGTTGGTCCATGTCTAAGGCCGTTAAGAAAGGGCAAACTTTCTAAAATCATGTGGATTATAAATTAAAATATAACTAGGTACTTACTTGGTTTTTATCGGGATGATATTTAATTGCCAATTTTTTATAAGCTTGTCGGATTTCTTGGGCAGTGGCTTGTTTTGATATCCCTAAGATCTCGTAATAATTGACATCAGACAAATTGGCTACTCCAATTAGCACGCAACCAATTAATATGAGTTTTAACCTAAATTAAATTAGATTGATAATAATTTTTAAGACAGTTTAATTAATAAAATTGGTACCTATTATACAGAAAACTTATAAACAACTTACATTGTGACTGTAATAAAATAATACTGTACTTTCTGTATTAAATTACTATGTAACTATTGCCTTGACGTACATAGAACCAGCGAGAACTATTTATGTGTAGGCGTAATTTATTGATTAATTTTTATCTGCTTGAACAAAATTTTTAAGTAGGTAAACATAGCCTAACTTTTGAGTGTATTATTAATAACATTCTTTTTATGTTATGGCTTATGGCCGTGTTACAAAGACTTTTGGATATAAATGGAGGGTCTCTGTTTGACAGGATCTCCAGATTGAATTTACGAAACCCCACACCGGTAAAAATCCCCAAAACATTACTGTTTCAGAAACATTACCCCTTACATATTATTAGATGAAAAAACTGGACAATTATCGGACCACGCATATTGAAGGCTTTCATAGATACATAGGCCACAAACTTTCTTTTTAGTTTTTTAATCGACTTCAAAAAAAAAAAGGACGTTCATAATTCGAACATTATTTTTTTAAATAATTTGATTACTAAACCAAAAAACAATATAATAATTTTTAGAGACATGTTTAGTTTTAACTTTTATTAGCAATTTCATACTATGTCAAATCTTTTGTGGTATTTTTAAAATACGCCTGCAATTTCCCCAGCGCTGAATTTTAACCCCAAAAATTCCCAACCGCAAATAACCCGAAAATTGGGCTAAAATCACCAATATGGCGATCCTGTTAGATAATATTTTGCTATGTTCCTTTATATTTCTAACATTCTGTTGCACGATTATAGAGCGTCCAGTCTACGGAACTTCTTTCGTGAATCGTGAGGCAGAATTTACTGCAAACATAAAAATCCCAAGGTGCTCAAAATACCGTCGCAGAGTCTTATTAGTCGGTAATAGGGAAAAAGGAAATACACTGATTCACAATAATAAAGCGTATTTCATTATAATTCATTTAATTAAGTTTCCACCTTCATAATGTAAATAAATATGTCGAATCTTTATGGAAGAGCGTCGTAAGCGACAAATATAAAATTTTACAAAAACAAATATAAATTTTGAATTAGCACCTTAACAAATTATTTTTATGCATTAATCTCCGATTTTTAGCATATTCATAAATTTGTCAATATCTGGGCCTAAGAATTTTTGTATTGGGATTTAAATAATTATAGCGGTATGTGAATTGTCACATACCGCTATAATTATATGTAGTAAATTAATATGCTTTATATTACGGATGTATAAAGAATGTTATGGAAGAACGTCGTAAGCCCATATTTAGGTACATTTTCACTTTATACAATTATATTGGCTTACGACGTTCTTCCATAACATTCTTTATACATCCGTAATATAAAGCATATTAATTTACTACATTTACATTTAATCATATTTTCGTCATTATATTAATGTACTTTGTGAATTTCGTGACATTTTATAACTTAATAAGTAAAATATTGAGCATGTATTCCTTTATTACCTATATCAGCCCATAAATGTCCCAATGTTGCTGGGTTCAGGCCTCCCGTTATAGGGGGAACGGACAGTATACCCGCACACGGCAGGTTTGACACACGGTTATCTCGATGTGCCGATTGCATCACGATGTTTTCCTTCACCGTTGTTAGCGTGTGGTAATTGTAACAATATGCATATTAGGTCATAAAACTTAATAAGTGGTGCATGCGTTCCGGCCAGGATCAGTACCCGCGCCCTTTGAGTTTGGGACGCGTGCGCTAGCCATTACGCCACCGTTACATTACGTTATATTACTTATGCTTTCCAAACTCTCACGCCCAAACTATAAAAACCGTCCAAGCAGTTTATTCGTATTTTTTACCAAGATTCGAACTAATTCATACCCACTTTATTCCAATGAGATACGTAGCCATAAAGCGTATTCGTCACTATTGCAGTTACTGTCACTCAAATCCATTATATCACGCTTTATTTTTAAAGCGGGAGCAATTCATTTCGCACAGTACCGGGTCCTTTGCTAGGGATTAGACCATAGTCGATTATAGAGGCATTCCCAAGAGGGCGATCCAAACACTAATCGACCGGCTTGTGTGGAGACTCGAACCGATGGACAAATGCCCAGGGGCTAATACCCCACTAAAACCACCCTCCTCCCATGTGCCCCGAGCTGTGGTAAGAAGAGCGTGAGACTTAGAACGTAGTTACGCCCACGCTGATCCTAGTGCATTAGTGCTTGAGATTGCCCCGGGAAGTAGTGCAAACCTTCTTCGACAACAGGGGTGAAGACTCCTCTGCTCCCTAGATGCTAGAGGGCCCCTGCAGCGGTATTTCAGGGAGGGATCATGCGTATATCTGCACCTCCAGGCCCCCGACTGACATTGGCACCCGCGAGGTGCATGCGCACTTGTACCTCTCTCCCTATCTCGTTCCGTGGCCTCTTTTTGACACATAACAGTCTCGCAGAAATTGGCCGCACCCACATCCACTATATCACGCGTCAGCCGTCATCCATCAGCCGCGGCTGACGGATGACTCCAAACAATGTAGGTACACACCACAACCGTGACACACTCTCCAGATTGCTTTAGGACGTCCGAACGCTAAAGGTCACACCCGCGACTTACGATTTATAATGCTTACACTTCAATGGATTTTCTTTATTCAGATATGTTGTAAGCCACGCCCTTCAGCGGCGTCCGTTAGCCGCTACTTATAGTATGCACACATCTTAACCGTTGCACGTTACTCTGACCAAAAATCATAGTGTACGTGGCTCGCGAGCGGTTCGCAGTGAGCTGATTGTTGGTTACGTCAAAAGCAGCGGCAGTCGTCTGTCAAAGGCAAAATGCCGCACATCAAAGAACGCTCGTAAGCCACTAGAACATTGTTACTGTGTCTTGGCGCCTAATTATGTTATTTCAATATTTTTTGCATTGCGAAGATATTCAAAGTACGATTATTCGAATAAATCCACAATAACTTCTCGATATCGTCGCTGTAGAATAATAGTAGGAAAAAATATTTGTAAAATACCATGAGCAGAAATGCCATTAGCCGAAATGAATATTGAAAAGCTACATTTTAAACATTAATTCCGCGAATTTTCGCTTATAAATTTTATAAAGATCCACGGGCACACTATTTGAATTGACAGAACACCGAAATCAGGCAGATCTACGATTGAAAAGGTAGTGTCCGGCGATTACACCTCGCTAATGAGTAAGAAGCTTCCCACATCCCACAACAGTGTAAAGTACTTTAAAGCCCGTGCTAATGTAATATGGCTTTTTCAGATTGAGTTATAGGCGTATATAAAATGATAGTTAAATATTTATTTAATTTTGATGCCCATTTTCTCAATGTTTCTTAACAGTAACTGTATGATGTCCCCTTCATCCATTCATATATTATTTATAAGGCTGTGTGTTGCCTTCACTATACTAAGAGGCTTAAATTTTCATTTATATCACAGTAATTACTTATCGTATTTATAACTTTTATACTGTCCACCAAAATATATTTTTTTGTTCTAAATAATACTTAAATTCCTACCGAAACCTTTTTCAATTTTGCTAATAATATGGATTATTTGTACCAGTGACATAAATATTATTCCATTATTAACGTATGTTAATAAAGTACATAATAAATAAATAACAGTACCTACGTAATATTGGTTACTATAGCGCATTTTTATTTTATTTGATTTTTATTTCTAATCAGACGTTTCGGCTAAAATAAAAATCAAATAAAACGCCGCGATTAAAACCGTTAAGACGTAGTTTTAATTATGTGTACTAGTTGTAAAAACTAAAGAAAATACGAAAAGTAACTTATTTGCACATTCGATACTCGCGCTGTCCACTTTCCTGCTTGCTGCCATAGAAGTAGGCATAATGTAAACGAGGGGTAAGAAAATGCAACTCTCAACCCGTGTGTATTAGATAGCTATGCAGTGGAGGCTCTACGATTATCCGGATTGGGAGTCATTTCATGATTAAAATTGCAATATTTTAATAATTGAAGTAAATATGTAGTTACTAGTTACAGTAATTATTATGTATCTAATGTTTGTCTAATTTGGTTGACAAGTATTATTTATTTCGAATAAACACGCATACGTGAACAAGTGAAGAAGGGAAAAGTGTATTCTGCATGGCGCCAGTGATATTTAACAAAATACCCATTACCATTACCCATATTTCATTTTTACATTTTTGACATCGTATATGTATTTTTTTTTTCAATGCCAAGGATGAACATAGGATACTTTTTATCCCGATAGTTTGCGATATAAAATGAAGTGAATATTCAGGGGGCAAATAACACTCACATGAACATTTAATACAATGTAACCTGTATTAAGGCCTGCTCTTTATTTATTTATTTAGGTTTATGGCTTGGCAGCTAGGACTTTAAGTCAGATCTTAGATTACAATATAGTTTCTTTATTTTCTTAAGTCTATGTATAGCTCAGCTGAACTGTAGGTTATCAACTAACGCCATTCAACGGAGTTCTTGTGACAACTCGAAAGGCCACATTTGACTATACAGTTCACATTTCTCACAAAACACATTATTACTGCTCAAAAACTATCAATATCCTACAACTACTGTTCATTTTAGAGTAATTTTACACATTTTTAGAAAATAAAACTGCACAGCACAATATTTCCTTTCAGTTCCCGCCAAAAACTCCGCCTGCTCTTTAAACAAGAGGTACGCATAGGGCTGTGACCCAAGCCGCAACCGCGGGGAAAACTAGTTATTGTACAATTCTACAAAAAAATTAAGTAAAATTAACGTGAGCCTCAATGTCTGCGATTTGAGTAGATTAGATTCTGTTTTCGTGAAATAGATGATTTTCAACTTTTAATTATCATTTGCATGCCTGAAAGGGCAAAATATGTGAAACTTAAAATAACATAATATTGTCATCTAATGTCATTAAATGTCACATTGTCATCTAACCAAATTTATTTACCATGTTTTTAAGAGATTAAATGATTTGATTTGAATAAAAATAGCTTTTATTCATATATTCAGTTATCCGGATGCTTTACATTTTACAAAAACAATCAGTCCGGTTAGTGAGTTTCCACTGTATACTTAGACTATACTAACTTTAGACGCTGTGTAAAGCCACGCTGGAATCATTATCGTGATTCCAGTGGACCAATTTAACTAAACTATTTCGATATCTTGGCGTTGCGAAGATATTCAAAGTAACGATTCTATTGCGATAGTGTAAAAAATGTCTTCTTGATTTTGCTGCGGCAGAATAACAGTAGAAAAAACTTGGCCACTTTTCGTTTCTTTATTTCCCGTGGGACTTGTTTCGTGGCGCGTCGTCTCTTTTTATTTATTTGTTTTCAACAATGAACAATGTCTTCAAGATGAACGTTTGACAGTCCTTTTTAGCGTCATGTAAGCTATAATACGTGTTATAATGAGCATAACAATAAGTACTGCAATATCCATCCAATAGTCGTTTTCGGCCATGTCGAATTCACTCATTATTTGCGTTGGATACCTATAAACAAAAATAATAAACATTAACGAATATTGCACATTTGCTTGACTTTTAAAGATTGTAAAAAACTAATCTTATATAATGTACTCTGTGAACTAATCTATGAATCAATATCAATTCTGTGAATTTCTATCACTCGACAGCCAAAGTGTGGCGGCGCGGTTACACACGCTCTGTACAGTCTAGTGCGAGGCAGCGGCACAGTAGCGGTGCCATGTACACGCGCGCAAAAGTTTTTTGTGTAAACGCACGCTACGTTAATTAAGAACTCTAAAACTGTCAAGAAAAAACTAGAAAAATAAATGACTACCTCATATGACAATAAGGGGTGCCCTCCGGACAAGTCAACGGCTTCCTGCCGTTGGAGTAAAGCGCCAGCACCAGTGCTTCGAAAGCGTACTTCATGAAGGAAATGTAGGAAATAGCGCGCATGGTAATATTCATGTGCAAGAACAGCACCAAGAAGCCAGCGAATACCAGCATCGCGCAAATCATGATCGCACCTAGGAATGTCCCGTTCTGTGAACAATATTCTATTTTGATTTGATTTATTTTAGGCCGCATACACACAGGACCAAGGATGGTTCGTTGATGTCCGCTGGCAAATCACTGCGTAGCAGTAGCATCAAATAAACCGAACCGTTCACTAAACGTACACACAGAGCCAACGATGAACCTTGACATTGGTCTTCGTCAATGACTCTGCCTGTACGCGGCATTATATCATAGCATAACACTAATAGACCATGCATTCTCATTCTCATTCACCCATAGCATCTATGCTAGAGTACAAAAAAAAATCTGCGATCGGTAGACCCCCAGGAATGAAGTCTGTACGTTAAAACGAGAAATATTCATTTATTGAAAAATTAAATATAAAATAATAAATTAAATAAGAACATGCAAACGCAGGCGCACGGTAACAGCGGCCCAATGCGGCCGAGGGCGATTAAAAGAACTTCTAATTTTAAAGATGGATATTATTTTAGATCTTATTTAATTGCATTCAAGTTCAAAATTGTATAAAATTACATTAAAGATTGCTTGAATAGGGCATACTGCTTTTTCCTTACGTGACGCTTTCTGCCAGTTCACTCTACCGAGTCGACTGTAAGCCGCATAAAAGAATTTCGTTACAATAATGTTCTGTGTCGTGGATGCCATGATGCGTTTGATAATAATTTTCCTTTTAGCCCTGGATGCATGTTTATTAAAATTCAAGTAATATATTTATAATCATGTATGAATTAAACAATACATAATATCTATATCCATATAAGATCAGCGAAGCCGGTAATCCGTCGGATGGAGGCGACATCAAAGGAATCTAATAATTCCACCATAACTACATAGGGCAAACGAAAGCCAACAAAAACCAATGAAGCCTATTCGTTGGCCTTCGCCGGTGCTAGTCTGTACGGGGCTTTACTCACCACAGGGTTAACGCAAGTGCCGATGATATTCCCCAAAGAATCAGCCAACAAGGTAACACAGGATAATGCTAAGACGAACATTAGAAACCTGGGAAGCTCCAGAGGTTGACCGGACAAGAAGTATGACGGCGCCGAATATATGACACTGAAGCAAATCTGCAAGGGACAACAAGAATCAAAAGATAAAAGGATCTTAACTGCTTTTTACATAATAAAACGCCAAAAACCGACGTGATGATGTTGGAATCATTATTGTGATTAGAGCTCGTAGGGCCTGAGAAATGTAATATCGAATTAAGATGAGTGAAGATTTTAGAATTGATTTTATTTATTTTAAAGCTATACATTTATCCGTGCAGGAACGGGGAAAGAATACAATTTCCTGCGGCCGGGCGGCCTGTCGGAAGAGGCGACAGAATACACCGCAACCAGATGGTAAGGCATTCGATCGACTAGATGCCTACCACCCCTGGTCTAAAGTATGCCGCCATAACAACTTTGAGTTGTGTTCCGGCAGTAGTGGCCTGGTTCCAGTCTCCCATTAGAGAGCGGCAGCATATTGGTAGCACTTTTGTTGTTAAAAATGTCCATAGGCGACGGTAACCGCTTGATTGATGGAAAGCGGTGGGCCGTCTGCCTGTCTTCTGAAGACCTGCAATAAAAAATAATCAACAAACGAGTTAAACTCTACTAATGTGGCAGAGCCATGCTGGAATCATTTTCGGCATAATCGGCGTGATACCGCGCTCTCATGGCATATTGGCGTAATATAATTAGCGTTGAGCTAATCGTTTTTTGTACGATAAGTGAGGGTTGAGAG
The DNA here is from genome assembly GCA_039645545.1 of Dendrolimus houi. NCBI lineage: Eukaryota > Metazoa > Arthropoda > Insecta > Lepidoptera > Lasiocampidae > Dendrolimus > Dendrolimus houi. The sequence goes on along the minus strand of CM077128.1, from coordinate 2,508,960 downwards.
TTATGATGACCCACTTTCCTCTCCCCCTAACCCACCCCCCTTGCTACCCCATCCCGCCTAACTCATTCTCTAATTCTATTTCGTTTATCCTATCCTAAAGGCTGGGCAACGCGTTGATATTACTTCTGATGCAGTAAACTTCCATGGCTGACGGTAACCATTTTCCAACAGGTGGGCGGGCTCTCTCTCTGTTTGCTAGGTTATGGCAATAAAGTAAGGCGTAAGGGCTATATTCAGTGTACCTCCTTGGCACTCCTGTAAACTGTTATTTAATAAAATAAAACTATTGACATTGCCCGGCATTGCATGTATATTTTCGAATGTGTGAAATTTGTTCGTGAAAACTCTGCTTTATTTACGACAGCAAAATAACTGTATCCTACAAATCAAAACAAAAAATATAACAAGAAATCCGAATAGAATTCTAAGGAATAAAACATCAAAAATTGCATTAATACAAAAAAATCTATCATAATATTAGGTTAGGGAAAAAGTTTCTTCGCATTTTATATAAAAATTCAAAAGGTTTTTTTTATAAAGTTTATTTACATTTGACTAAAGTACGTAGGTGCCATTTTGTTGGATAACTTTTTGCCATCTTGTAGGTAGGGACGTGATCCCATTGCTATAAAAATTTTGGGGCTTCTGATCAAAAAACTGCGACAAGTGGTTTTGGCAGTCCTCTCGTGATGTTAACCTGACACTGCCTAAAGAATTCTGCAGAGACCGAAACAGGTGAAAATCTGAAGGTGCAAGGTCAGGACTATACGGTGGATGCATTAACACCTCCCAGCCAAACTCTCGTGATTTTTGCTGAGTGGCTAAAGAGGTGTGAGGTTTAGCGTTATCATGGTGAAAAACCACACCCCTTCTGTTGATTAATTCCGACCGCTTTCTCTCAACTTTATGCGTTAATCTCATCAGCTGTTCGCAGTACAGTTCAGAATCGATGGTCCTGCCTGGCGGTAACAGCTCATAATGAATAATGCCCTTCCAATCCCACCATACACACAGCATCACCTTGTTGCGAGTTAACCCGGGTTTCGCCACAGTCTGTGAAGCCTGACCGGCCTTTGACCACGATCTTTTTCGCACGTTCTTGTCGTACGTGATCCTCTTTGCATCACCAGTTATCAGCTTCTTCAAAAATGGTTCGGTTTCATTACGTCGTAATAAAGAATCACAAATGAGTACACGGTTCATTAGGTTTCTTTCAGTGAGCTCATGAGGCACCCAAATATCGAGCTTTTTTGTGTACCTAGGTTGTTTCAAATGCACAAAACCGTTTTGTGGTCAATTCCCAGTTCTCCAGCTACATCGTAACTACTAATATGCCGATCTTGCTCCACTTTTTCAAAAATGGCATTAATTTTGTCCGTAAGAGGGCGACCAGAGCGACATGCATCTTTGATATCAAAATTTCCGGATTGAAAACGCTTAAACCAAATTTGCGCTACTCTCACAGATACTGCATTAGGTCCATAAACATCACAAATTTTTTTCGCGGCTTGTGTTGCATTTTTACCTTTTTTATAGTAAAATTTTAAAATGTATCGAATTTCTTCATTAGATTCACTCATTTTAACAATAAGAAAAACAAATGAAAATCACACATTTTCCGAATTTGAATTTGGAATTGTCTTCTTTAAAATTAAAACTTGTTAATGATACCAAAACCAGCCAGATACAAATGGTACAGCCAAAGAGATCTTATTACAAGTTCATACATACTATATGCGAAAAGACTTTTTCCCCAACCTATATTATGTTTGGAAATATATACGAGTACAATAATAAACCGGATGTACTTACTAAAAAATATTAAATATTTAAATTTATTTAAGACTAAATTATACGACTGTCTTATTAATTGAATATTATATAACGTAAAAATTTTCCTGAATAATTTTATTATTCTTAGATTGATATCTAAATTTTTTCTCGTTTATTCGATATTAATTTAATTAGTAGTTATTATTATATCACACTGTTATAATTATATTAATTAAGTAATTATAAAGTAATTTTTAAACTGTATATATTAATTTAAATAATCACTTTTAAATTGAATTTAAATAATCTCATTTAAATTGAATTTAAATATTTGTACGCCCAAAGAATGGATAATGACATGATGTTCTGTAACAATGATTTAAGAAGATCTTAATTTTTGTACCGTGTCATTGATAAATAAACTATTAAAAATTAAGGTTTAGAATAGAAGAAAGAAAACTTATTGTTTCGTGGAGACAATTGATCTATATTGTTACGAGCTACAGGACTCGAATTAAAAATGCCGTTGGAACTACTATAGAATTTATTCGAACTGTACAAACACGTATAAAACAAATGCAAATAAGACTGGATGCAACCAGTTCACACTGCACGATTCAATGCAATTCGACACTCGTAAAGTTCGTCGTCTATACCGCTAATCGAGAGTACGACAAACGTCTTACTCGTCTCGTAATCGTCGCTTTACTGCCCGCCCTTCCATTCGGGCATTGTCTTATACTCCCTACACAGTACAAAGAAATTGACCGCGCACACTGAGTTTCTGAGAAATAGTAATTTGCACACCTGCGAACGGCCACAAAGTCGAAAACAATAACAATAAGGATTAGTTCGACGCTAACGATGGTTATAAAACAAGTAGAAAACAATAGCATGTTTTTCTTAATTGCAAATTCAAAACACAAAGAATTCCTTAATCCGGGAGGAAGACAATAGACTGCGCTTACAATAGGCAGCTGTGCGCTTATCTGTGAGGGCATGTAACACTATAATAAATATATATAAGATAATAGCGGGTCCGGCAGACGTTGTGCTGTCTTGAGAAAAAAATTAGAACCTGATTGCAGTGCCACCTACCCGGTCCATTTGTGAATCTAAACCATCCTCGAATCCACTTGAACACACACAAAAATATTCATTCAAATCAGTCCAGCCGTTTAGGAGGAGTTCACTGTCAACACACCTACAGAAGAATTATATATATATAGATATGGTTAGGCGCCTTGCATTCCCACCTTTCTTCTCCTTTCCGCAAATTCGCACGCTGGATAGAGACAGGCAGTGCCATCTGTCGGCTAACCACGATTCGTGCCGGCGGGCGGTCAAGTATGTCAACGGTCATGCGAGCATCGCACGCGCATTAAGTGCAAATATAGAACGCATTTTTTTAACCTATAAACCCGGTCCTGTTTATGATATGTGGACTGTGATCAAGTGAACAAACGATAATTCTGAAGACGTGCTGAGGACTCTGAAGGAACGAGGATTGGGGACCCGCAGATGAGAGCCGCTTCATTCTAACCCGCCCTGTGGATTTTCCCTCCTTCCACCGCCAACAATTTCTATCTTTGTCACCCGCACCACCAATATATAAGATAAATAACGTAGATGTTCAAAATTTTCACAAGGCTTGTAAACCGGTAAGAATAGTACAGACTAGGGATTGCAATGCGGCCTCATTTTCAATCACTTCAATAAAAATGTCGAACCGATAGCACAACCTTTTCCTTAAAAGATTTTCCAAAAATAACATTCTCTACACTCCGAACGAAATAATTGACTAAAACCGGTTATAGCTGGTTAATTTTAAACCGGTTTCAAACGTTGCACTGAGCTTTTATCGTGCCTATAAACTTTCATCGTTCGTCCATGTCTGCTGCAACTAACAAGTATGCTGTCATCTCATTCATATGTCTGCTTATGATTTCAAAACAAATACTCAATGGTACCAAACTGTTATTTACACTAGGTAGATGACTATTTTTAGAATATTTGACTCTTAATCCGCCTAAAAATCTGTTTCGTATAGAAACTGGAACGGCTCGAAGGATTTCTATGAACATTCCGGAAAACAAAACAGGTATCTTACATTTTTCGTGAATGTTCTATTTACCTGCATGGGTATTGTCGTTACTAGGACCGCAATATAGTATGTTCTCAAGCTGTACCAGTTATTGAAATTCTCCTTTTTCAAAACTGGCAATTCTGTTGGAACTGAAAATTAAAAATAAATGTCATTGGAAATGGTCACGAATTTGCGGCGTTTCGAATCGAAAGAAACCCGTTTAAATCGATGAACTATGGAGTGTAGAATTAAAAAGAACCGTCTCGTAAGGACAAGTTGAAAAAATATCCATGTGTAAACAGAAAGTTATTGGTCAAAGACTTACCGAAATAGCGCTAGCGTAGCAAACTGAAATGATATGAATTTAGTAGCTTTAAACAGAGTGAAGTGTGCTGAGTTTAAAAATTTAATAGTATCTTTGATAACTTTCTTTAAAATTACATTACATTTTTAATACTATTTTCTATTTACTATTTATAAATAACTAGGCGCTTAAAAATCACATATAGGTAATTATATTCCATATCGATGTTTGTTTATGTTATAATAATCCTAAAAATAACAAAACGGAAGTCTTTATTTTTTCTTTAATTTACTATCCTATTCTAATAATTTCTGGCGCTGTTTTTAAAACTTTCCACTTGCTACCATGGCGCCTTCTAAATTGGCTGTTTTTAATACATTGAGACGGTCTTCCTTATTTTACCCTCCACAGATGAACAAATGTTTCTTGATGTGCATCTATATAATTAATGTAAAAAAGTGTGTTGCCATGTAAAAAAAAATACTAACATTTTAATAAGGCAGGCATTAAAGATGTGTAGCCAAGGTAGACACAAGATACCAGCAGGAAACCCAAGTTGCTGAATGTTTTTGAGGCGTCGCTTCCAGCTTGACTGAAGAGGAAGCCCAGAAGCACACCAATCACCATGTGAAGAAGAAACTTCAGGTGGGTGACTGTCTGTTGAGAAAATCTTAATCTATTATTATAATCTTATATATGAAATTCTTCTGTTCGCGTGTCTGAAGTTTTGAAGTTACTGAAATCCTCACAAACGGTTGGACCGATTTTGATAAATTTTTTGTGTGTTGCAGAGGGTCCCCGGAAGGTTTAGATTCACAATTGTACCCGGTAGGTGGCACTGTAATCGGGTTCTAAATTTTATTTTTTCAAGGGTAGTAATGTATATGTATACACATATATATATATATATATATATATATATATATATATATATATATATATATATATATATATATATATATATATATATATATATATATATATATATATATATATATATATATATATATATATGTGTGTACAAATGCAAAATTTTGAGAACAAACTTCCATAAGTTTGTTGCACAATCGCGCCAGAACGGCTGAACGGATCTGGATGAAATTTGGCGCAGAGATAGATTATTGCCTAGAATAACACAGGCTTTTTATTCCGAAAAAAATGTTTGGTACTGTAGGATAACGTTAACGCGAGCGAAACCGCGGGCAATAGCTAGTATTAAATAAAATGGAACGTCATTGCTGCCAATACTCATCTGAGAAAAAACAGTGTCAACTTCTAAAAAGCGCTAAAAATACAGTAAGAAATAAAAAAGGAAATAACATTATTATAAATACTTGTTCTTTGATAATTACATTGCGACACACGTCGATATTTCAATGAAGAGTAATATAAGTATAATAATTTTTTTACAAAAAAACTACAACAAATGTGCAAAATATTGTTACAACCCAGGTCCCGACAAAAACAAAATCCACCTGCATATCTGAAACAAAGCACATTTATTACCTGCCGGCATTTAAACTAATTATAATTTTTTTATGATCGTCTTCTTTTGTTTAAAATTTGTGATTAGAAAACAGCCCATTGTTTTATTGTACTCTTTTATGGCAGTTTGCGGCCGATTCATTAGCCAGGTGTGGCGGATTAGGCCGACTTAGATACGGGGACATTGCATTTGTGCAGTATAAAACGATAACCTGATGGAGGTGTACTACAATCGGGACGTGTGTACTACAATCGGGAATCTAATAAGTGACGGACTTTGCGCGTTTTATTGAGTTACGACTTTCTGCATTACGTTTGGACTTGTCGTGTTTGGTTATAATTGTACCTGTGTTATACGTGTTTGTATAGTTCTAATAAACTCTATAGTCATTTTAACGGCATTTTAATTCGAGTCGCGCGACTCGTAACAATATAGTAATTTTTATGTTTTACTTTACACTGACTTCAAGTTGTTGTAGAAAGAAGTCGGTTAAATATTTATTTTTAGCTTTTTGGTTTGAAGTCGGGTATTCAATCAGTCAAGTTATGATCTGTTTTGTTAAAAAAAGTTTTAGTTGGGCAAATACTTGAATATCTTTAGGAATAATATATTAAGCGCCTGTAGGAATTGTACTACTGGCACGCGTATACAAGGTTGCTATCTCACTCTTCAGTGTAGACGCTCGTCAATAAAGGTTTCTCTCGATTTCCCTGCGACCCAGTCATCAAATCCTAACTTGGTGACAATAGAACCACCTCGGAAGTTTCTTTCAAAGAAAAAAAAAATAAACAGCAATCCAAAATTGATGGAGAAATCATTTAACAAACAATTTTCAAAAGTTTCTCACAAATTCCCTAGGATCTATTTATCCGATCCTGACTTGATAACCATAGAACCATCTCGGGAGTATACACTTACGAATAAAAAAAAACAATTTGAAAATTGGTCCACAATTGACGGAGAAGTCGCGTAACACGCATACAAAAAAATTAAGTGCCTGTAGAAAATGTAATATTGGTATGCGTATACAAGCTCTTTTTTCGATTAATGTAGGCGCTCGGCGTTCTTTAATAAAGGTTACTCTCGATTTTCCTGGGATCAACTTATCAGATCCCGACTTGGTGATCATGGGACCACCTCGATACGGAAAAAGTTGATAATCGGTCCACAATTGACGGAGATATCGTGTAACAAATAAGCCGGATAATAATTTTCGAGGGTTTCTCTCGAATTCTCTGATTCACTAATCAAATCCTGACATGTTGGGATATATGGAACTTAATCGGCAGTATACGTTTTCGATAAAAAAAAAAATAGAAAATCGGTCCACAATTGACGGAGAAATCGAGTAACGAATATAAAAAAAAAAAATAAGATACAAATGAATTGAGAACCTCCTCCTTTTGGAAATCGGCTATAAAGCGCTAAATGGGGCGCTAAGCCTAATTTTTTTTGAGTAAATAACTAATTTTTTTAACAGAAACGAAAAACCGTTACATAGCGGCAATAGTAAATACCATACGAAATAATAACGTTCGACAACCAAAATAACTGTTGTTCAAAATTTAATGAACTTGATTTGTTTTAAATTTAATCTTTAAACTGGTTCGAGGTTGTCATACTGTGTTATTGTATTATTTATATAACATTTCTGTCAAATAAATCTAATACTTTATTAGTTTTTTTAAAGTTGTTAGCGATGTGAAGGTGATTTTATTTTTCCGACTTTGTATTTTTGTTGTAATTCTGTAAGAAAATTTTCGGTTGTAGACAACACATTGCTTACACACCTGTATTTGTTTGATGATTGATAAAGCAGCAGCTATATATATTTACATGCACCTTTAATGGGGATAAATATTAGGTATATAAACATGCTAGCTTCTGCCCGCGACTTCGTCTGCGGGGAAATATTACTTTGGCCTAACGCTAACTTTAACCCGCGACTTTGTTTACGTAGAAGGTGAAAATATCTATACTAATATATAAAGCTGAAGAGTTTGTTTGTTTGCTCGAACGCGCTAATATTTCCCCCTCATGAGTGCCCACCGGCCTTGCACATCATAAATGTGCGCGCATTACTTAATCATTATTTTGTTGCGATGTTATTTTGAAACTGCGATATCTCCTAAGATATTCATTGAAATAGAATGATGCAAATGGCTATTTTGTTTGAAATTAAATACTTGTGATGAATAACGTATTTATTTGGATAAGGATTAATATTATGTTTATAAAAACATCTTTGCAAATAATGCATTATTTTAGAACAAATCTGGTTAGCATAAAAAAGGTTATAGTGAGCCAACCTTAGAAGATAGACATATGCTGTCGCGGACTTTTTTTTTAGAACTTTTAAAAGGGGAACAATTCTGTCACACATGATTTTTGCGAAACTTTAACCGTTTACGCACCGCACGCAGCGGAAGCGCTCAAAAGGAACAAAAACCCGATTTTGAAACATTTTCCATTGGTGCTCCGCTCCTATTGGTCTTAGCGTGATGATATATAGCCTATAGCCTTCCTCGATAAATGAGCTATCTAACACTGAAAGATTTTTCAAATCAGACCAGTAGTTCCTGAGATTAGCGCGTTCAAGCAGACAAACAAACTCTTCATCTTTATATAATAGTATAGGTAACATTCGGTAGCCGAATATTCGGCGCTTCGGCCAAGAGCGTGGCCCAATATTCGGTCAAACCACTATTCGTGGCATCTCTACTGTAAAAGGATTGATCCCGGATATAAGTTAGATCTGTTTCGGGTTTCATTTAATTCCGTTCAGTAGTTTCACGATATTGCTCTGAGTCAGACACAATTCTAAAAGTTACATATTCTGAATCTGCTGGTCCGAATTAGCTCTCCTGAGTATTTTTCTCTATTTTGTACAAACAAGTACAAACTCTACACTTTTATTTATAGAAAATTATCTGTAGTTTGTGGGAAAATATTTTGAAAAATTGTATGGTTTCAGTGGTATAATATATTTGAAGTTAAACAAGCCAAAGCTATGGAAGACGTAGTAACTTCAAAAATCACGTAAGAAATAATACTTTTAGATTATTTAAGCAAATAATTAATTAATTAATTAATTTGTTTTGACCGTGGAATCATTTAAATAAATAATAATCATAAATTAAATGGCATAATTATAAATTATTAACAACAAAACAATTCATAATACGTTATTTTATGATTCACTTGAAGGATGACGGAATTTATGGATTACTAAAAATAACATTAAATTTTTAGAGATGTTTTCTTATGAACGTTCGACATAATATAATTGAGTTATATGTTTCGCATCTTAATGCATAATATAAATTTTTAAAAGTGAATGTGGTTGTTATGATTCTCTTGTGGAACGTAGCCACAGTCTGTCGATCTGAAATTCTCCTTCCGACAGGGCGTTCCACTAGTAGCTCACAACGCCCAAAATGCTCAGTTAGCGGTTCCACAAGGCGACTGTGATCGTTGTGGTCGTGGCGAAAACGTACTAATGACGTCATCATTTTCGATCACACAACGCTCACAACGACCCATGTCAAGAGGTGGGTCGAATAGCCGTTCCACTTGGGTTTATGATTGTTACGCCGGCAAGCGAGTGGAAGGGGAAAACGTGGTCGTTGTGAGTCCCTAATGGAACGTAGCCCGAATGTACAGTTAATAAAGTCTCGATAGTAGTTGAAAATCATCTAACCCTGGCTCAGTGGGCTGACCTTATATAGGTATATACGCAAAACATACATGGAACCCCCAATAAACATGCGTAGACTATGAATTCTCAAACTTGTAAAGCCTTAATGCAAAACGACTTCCAAATATTTGCAACCAAAATGACCAATAAAACGGTTTATATCTGTGAAATACAAAGGGATTAGCGATTAACAATAGTTACAAAATAAGCGCAAACAAATGACAGTGAACAATTAGCAACCATTAGAAAGAAATACAGATAATTTAAAAAGGAAAGGTAATAAAACATCTGGTCTCGACGCTAGTCGAGTGCGCAGCATGGGCACCTCAGAGGTTTGAACTCGAGACACTTGTAGGACCGACCGAATCACTGGGCGATCTGGTGCAAGCCCTGCTGCACAGCGACGATTGGTGGGTGGGTGTGGCCAATTTCTGCGAGACGGTAGTGTCTCATAAGGAGGCCGCGGAACGAGATAGGGAGAGAGATGGTAGTGCGCATGCGTCTCGCGGGCGCCGACGTCAGTCGGGAGCCCGGAGGTGCAGGTATGCGCATGACCTCCCTCCCTGAAATACCGCTGCAGGGGCCCTCTAGCATCTAGGGAGCAGAGGAGTCTTCACCCCTGTTGACGAAGTGAGTTTGCCTCTCCCGGGGCATTCTCAAGCACTTGTGCGCTAGGATCGGTGTGGGCGTAACTACGTTCTGTATCTCACGCCTTTCCTGCCATAAGCGCGGGGCACATGGGAGGAGGGTGGTTTTAGTGGGGTATTGATTAGTCGAGTCTCCACACAAGCCGGTTGATTATTGTTTGGATTGCCTCAGTGGAAAGCCTCCATGATCAACAACGGTCTAATCCCTAGCAAAGGACCCGGTATGTGCGAAATGCATTTCTCACGCCTGAAAAAAAAGCGTAATGGCCTAATAGCAAGCGCATGTGTCCTTTTAAGGGCGCCGATTCAAATCCAAACCGGAACGCATGTACCGCTTAGTTTTACTGACCTAATATGCATATTATTACAATTACAATATGCTAACAACGGTAAAGAAAAACACCGTGATGAAACCTACATATCGAGATAACCGACGTGTCCAACCTACCAGGCCGCCTTGGACAAGCGTGGCGTGGGTATACTGTCCATTCCCCAATAGTGGGAGGCCCGAGACCAGCAGTGGGGCCTTTATGGGCTGTTATTATTATTGTTTGTTTGTAATTTGTTGTGTAAGCTTTAAATAGAAAAAGAAAAAATTACCCAGTCTCTATACTGCTGTATAATACATCTTTTAAAGATGATGCCGAATTTGTAGAACTCGGGCGGCGGGGTGATGATAATAGACATCTTTCCACACGAGAAGACCTCCTGTCTTTCTTCGGTAACCATTGGGGGGGCAATAATGGGGGGTGCCTCCTCCTGTCTGCTGCACTTCTTGGCCAACAGCTTGTTAAAATTTCCATATTCACCATTTGCTACTTCTAAAACTGTAAGATAAGATAAATGGTTAATAAGTTAAGTAGGATATGGACCACTGCGAGGCCGACCCCAGACAGCCAGATAGTTTGTTTATTAGAGGCAGATCAATACCTGGCTGGGTGATTACCCTATTTTAACCCACTTAAGAGGACGCAAATATAAGGCAAGTAGTAATGATAATCTTATACTAATATGTAAAGCTGAAGAGTTTGTTTGTTAGCTTGAACGCGCTAATTTCAGGAACTACTGGTCTGATTTAAAAAATTCTTTCAGTGTTAGGTAGCCCATTTATCGAGGAAGGCTATAGACTATATATCATCACGCTAAGACCAATAGGAGCGGAGCACCAATGAATAATGTTTCAAAATCGAGGTTTTTTTAACTTTAACTTTTTATTTCTATTCCACGCGGACGAAGTGGCGGGCAGTAGCTATTTATATATAATTGGCGTTTACACCGTTTTAAAATAAGCAAAGGAGATATATATGCTTTCATTCTCTCTTGGGTCCATATTGTAAAAATATGAGAGCGATTTTAAGATTATTGTTATGTTAATATTTTTGTATAATTATAGTGGGTTAACTTTTAAAACTACATTATTGTAGTGGGATAACTAAACCCACTTTTGACTTTGAATAAATTAATAGTGTGTTACATTATAATTAGAAGTATGTGATATCCAGCGACGCTCGCTCATGTAGTGATAGCGGCCATCGATTACAAGAGCCGACTCGTCATCGTTAAAAGTTGTACCCAATTTTGCGTAGTATTTTAGTAATCCTGTAAGTCCAATTACCATGGCAACTTGTTTAAAAGCTTTTTAAGTTATTGCCCATTTAACTCCAGTCTCCATTAATGTAATATCCAAGATCTGCCAATTCGTGAAGTAAAAGTTGCAGACCTTTTGTAAGAGATATTATGTTAAGGTTGGCTTGTCTCATAGCGTGAAAGGAATAACGTATTTAATAATAATAAAGGCCTGAATTTCAAAACAAGGTAACAAGGTCACACACACACACACACACACACACATATATAAATATATATATAAACACATATATGACCGCAATTTCGTTTACGCTTGACTCGGAATTCCCGATGGATTTCCGGGACACAAAATACCGCAGTATTTGAAAAAGAATGTACACTATAGTTTTAGTGAAAACTGTGTCAGAATAAGCTGATTTTGACGTACCGCAATAAACCGCTCCCGGGGAAATTTCCGCGGGATTCCCGGAACAAAAAACCACACATTTTCTTACATTAAATTAAAGTTACCGATCAGTTAAAAAATCACATTGGTAATCGTTTTTATTTATCTGGCCAATTTAAATGATTCCCACTCCCAGGATTCTCAGGATAAAAGTAGCGCAGATTTTATGTCTAAGAATTTGCCGTCGATCAGCGAAAATCGTATCGAAATCAACCCAACACTTTTTACGTGAATCCCGAACAAACAAACATAGTCTATATCAGTTTTTTATAAATAGCTGTAATGTACAGACACGGCATTTTACAATTTCATAGTATTATAGATGGGTATCGTTAATATTTTAAAAGCCACATTTAAAAGTAGAACTGCAATGGCGAAAACAGACGGTTTATTTGTCTTTCGATTTTGGTAGAATTGATGCATTACCAATTTTAAAAAAATAAACGACCTTAATTAAAACAAGAAGGTTTCATACGAAATTATTCAAGTAAACACTTAAAAAGTCACACACGAAAACAATTTTAACGATTTCATATTCGTTCCTCTTTTAAAATCATGGTTTTTAATTATTTTTGGTCCTCTCAGGTATAATAGGTAGTTCTGTATGTATTATTATATGTTTATATAGTATATAATAAAGATTTTTAATTAATTATTTCATATATTTTGAATGTTTTATATTATTTATTGTCCACACCGCCACTGCTATGTTTTAATATTTTCCTTAGTTTAGGGGGTTGCCTGGAAGAGATCGCTTTAAGCGATAAGGCTGCCCTTTGTTTAACGTTTATTGTATCTAGTTTTTAAGTACGTAGTTTTAATTTTGGTGAACAATAAAGTGTTTTCATTCATTCATTCAGTCATTCATTCGTTTTCGAATGCTTCCTTAGTTCCACAGAGTACATGAATATAATAGAAGACTTAGTCCTATCTGTAATGCTGCGGCCGAATGCATCTTATTTAAAGCGTTAGAAAACAACGCCATAAATTCATAACCGCATTAGTATATATACACTCGTTATCTGTCAATATTTAACGTCATTAACAATACCACACCTCAAATAACGCTATAAACCCATCACCACATTTGCGTGAAACGGCTTATATCTGTAACACTATCGCAAATGAAGCCGCACCATAACCGGCAAAGTCAATCGTGTACAGCCAACAAAACAACAAAGTCCAATAAGTTTAACTAACGTGTTCATGAAGCAACAACTTTTTCACGGTCACCTTGGTTGCTTTTCTTAACCGGCACCTTTGTTTTGTTTTAGCAAAAGTCAAATACGCGATTAACTTTATACGTCTAATAACTTCAAGATAAAAACCATACCAAAAAGAAAACCATTTGCGCTCAACAGACCACTAACAAAGATTTAGCTATTGTACTTAGTTAATTACATAAGGTCAACCGGGGCAAATGCGTTATATTTATACATTGAACACGTTCAAAGGCTGGTTCTCTTAGGAATTCTCGTTTCGGATTTTATTCATAAGAGAAATACCATGTGAGGCCCCCAAGGGCGAGGCTCTGAATACTCCTTCACTGAATAAGGATTTGAGAGATACCGGCTTCCGGACTATCCACTTGAACCTTCCACCGTCCCTCCGCGGCTTTGCGAGTTTTGTGAGGCGCCACGGGATATATAGGCATCTCACTTGCGACGCCTCGACACAATCCGTCATATCTCCGCATTGAAGTCGGAGGATCTCCCCGGAGAGCCACACTCATGGATTGGGGTGTCCTGTCCCAGGGTCATGAGACAGGACCCCATTCATGGAGAACCCCACTCCATGAGTGTGGTTCTCCGGGAGGTCCACCGACTACAATCCGGTTCCACTAAATCATAGGAAGCTGCATACATGTAGTCATCGCAGCGGACAGCGAACAACTGGCTAACGCACTTTTTTGCTCAAGTCTTGGCACCACACGTCGAAGTAAATTTTCTCGTCACTAAAGTTAAACTTTAAATTACACTTAATTGCAATATAAGAAAAGGAATCATGATGATTAATAATGTATTCATTATTAAATTAAATTTTAAAAGTTAAATTGTTTGTTTTGTTAACTGATTCAGTATTTTTTTTTTAATTGGTCTGCAAAATTGAATATAGATTATAAACATGTTTTTATTTTATATATTGACTAAACCATTCTGTTTAGGCAAACACGGCATGTATAATATAATTGATTCTCAACGGACTATGTATGTATGATGTTAGAGTGGTAAAAACAAAATACAAGTAGGTGTGACAAATTTAAGAGGATTTGAGCAAAGCCTTGAGTCGTTTCTTAATAGAAGGAACAGTCGGCGATAATAACTAATACTAATGATATTTATGAAAGTATATTATTTCAGAATAGTGTTACATATTCTTCCTAATTAATTAAGTTTATCTTTAGGAGTTCAATGACTTCATAAACTAATAAAATAAAAGAAAACTTAATTTCATAGGCGATAACGGCTTTCAATCAAGTGGACCGTCTCCGTGTCTGCTGAATTCATGCAATAAAAAAAACATGTTTGTCGTCTGTACGCTATTCAAATTTGGTTGCCCCTACCGACCTCTAGAAATCGATACCCTACTTCACAATCATATTAATTACATTTTTGTGTCAATGAAATTGTAACTTTATGATCTGTGCACTATCGTACTAATTAATCACCTTCGTATCAGTTTAATTGTATCTACACAAATTGAAGAAAAAATTGTCTTAGTGGTGAAACACATTACAATTGTTGAATTGTTTGTATGGTCCTACTTACATTTAGGTATTTAAATATACATGAATCTTTTAGTTTCTGTAATGCAGAACAACAACTACGTATACCTTATTTTTTTATTGTTTTTTTGTCGGTTTGTCTGTTTGTTCGCTTCATGTAAAAACTACTAGGCTGATTTCGATGCGGTGTTCACTGATCGGCAGCAAATTCTTAGACTTAGAATCACTTAAAATCTACGCTACTGTTTATCCCGGAAATCCCGCAGGAATTTTAATGGGTATGATTTAAAAGGACCAGGTTGAAAAATCTAATTCCAATGCGGTTTTTTCACTGGTCCGATAGCAATATGTAATAAAATGTGTGATTTTTATCCGGGGAATCCCACGTGAATTTTCCCAGGGGCGGTTTGAAGTTGTTGGAATGCATAAAAATTAGCTTATTACGAACGATAGTTTAAATTCTTTTTATTAAATGCTGGGATACTTTGTGCCCCGGGAATCCCGTGGGAATTTCAAGTCAAGTGTGGACGAAGTCGCGGGTATATCCTAGATTATCAATAAAATTTTAGGTAAATTGTGTCTTTAGATGTTTAATATAATAAATACATTTTCTAGTGTAATATCTAACTTTAGACGAGGCTTAAGTTGTCTAAGACATTTAAACATAATTAAATATTGTAATTCATGGCAAAAATCCTGTTTGTAAGGTTTCATACCTTACAAACAGGATTTTTGCTGATGAATGATCTTTTAAGGAGAGACAATGTGTACATGTCATAATTTTAGTGACTGTATCCAAATGCGTCTTATTTGTAGTAACGTACGAACTTAAATGACGTACTAAATCCTTTATTACCTATTTCTTCATTAGTGCCTTAGATAACGCATTACAGCGCAGAGGAAGCGAAGACATAAAACATGAAGAAATTTGAGCCATGCAGTATATGCGCGGGTAGAACCGAATTTTATTTGCTACTAGCTGTGCCCGGGAATTTTTCGCATGGATTCTTTTTTCACGGAATCCTAAAGAAAGTACTTAGCCTGAGTCACTCCCTATAATATCAGTTATCTGCCAGTGAAAGTCCCGTCAAACTCGGCCCAACCGTTTCAGAGATTAGCCGGAACATCCAGACAGACAGACAAAAATTTTAAATATCGATTTTTTGACATCAGTACCGTTACTTTCATGTATATTTAGTAAAAAGTTGTTATTTTGACATTACAAACAAACACTTCAATTTTATTTATATGTATAGATACGAGGTGCACTCGAAACTACTCGAAAGTAGGGACATCATCAGTATACACACTGTTGGCAACACCAATATGAGATATTTTAAACTTGCAACACTGTCGTTGCTTTTTGTTTTCTCTTCCATTTTAGCTGTAGCTGAGTGCAATCGTATTTGCATTTTAAAGTGATTTATTATAAGTTTCCACCACCAGTGTTTAACTTTTAAAACTACAACGACCAGAATATCACCCACACCATCAGCGTAAAGTAAATACTATATGTTTGACGAGCTGTGCACACACACGACCGCAATCGCAGTAGTAAATCATGGTACGCTGGTGCGAAATCTTACAGGTAGAACAGCACATTCTACTGCTGACGTCTTAAGGGTACAACGATATACTCTACAGGCCCTAAATTCTTGGCCTACTCAGCTAACTGGTAAGTCTGCCACAGGGTGTTGGTACTTACCGTAATCAGCTGGGTTGTGATACATGGGGCATTGTAATCCAAGTGATGCCAGGTAGGGGACTGTATTCTCGCTTAGTCCGTTGTATATGCACATTCCGTCAGCCATTATATACGCCTGGGAACGACAAAATAGAGAATACGTCAGGAATATCCCTAATTTTTAATAGGGTTTAATTATCGCTAGACGAAGAAAATAGGCTTAAAAGTCAGGCGCAACTTCAATTATTTTGACATCTGTCATTGCCCACACTTGATCGCGAAGCGAGTATAGGAACAACACATAAAGACACTGCATGCGATGCTGCCAGAGGAGTATTTTGAGGATTATCTCAGCCAATGCCGCTAATAGAATATAATAATTTTAACATAAATATCTCTCTCTTTTATAACATATTATTTATTCCTAATAGTCCCCAGTACCTTAAGAAACGTTTTAAATTCCTTCGCCTATGCACTGCGCTCTGATACGTATCAAAAACTTGTAACACCTACACACATTACATCGTTTTATGATAATTCTTTTACAGTGCAGGCTGTCAAACTTCGCAATATGCTGCTTCTTACTGTCAAAGAGGCCAAATCATTGCCAACATTCAGAAATTTACTCAGAAAGCACTATAGTAAATAATAACCATTAACAAAATTAAAACTAAATAATTAAAACGAACAAGTTGGCAGTAGGCTAAATAAAACTTCAACTATACTCTCTTATACTCATTGACGTTTAACTATTGTCATTGACACTTGACATCTTTGTCTTACGTGATCACGGCTACTTGGCCGAAATGTTCAGACCGTTAAAATGTAGTTTTTTTAATGTACACAGTTTCATTTCTCATAAAACACATGATTACTACTCAATAACTACCAATATCGTACAACTATTGCACATTTAAAAGCTGTAGTAACACATTTAAACGAGGAAACTGCTCAGAAAGAAGAAGACAGAAACTATAATATACCTGGTCAAATATAGAATATATCGATGCTGGTGGCTGGTGAATTGTGCAAACAATGGTTCGTCCGTCACGTGCTAGACTTTTCAACATTTTCATACACTGCGCTGAGGTCAGACTGTCAAGGCCCCTAAAAGAAAAATACAGAGTTAAGTATTTACTCATTACATACCTGTGGACGTCACTTCGCGAGGCATTTAGACTTTAATTCATATCTTCTGTATCCTATAAGATGTCCTAAGAACATACCACATATAACTTTCTTACCTCGGACAACGGATAAGTATCGCGATCCAGCGTCGTAACGTAGCCAGCCTTCTAGGAACGTTATCCATTGACTTCAATGACCTAAGCTCAGTATTCTACTTACAGTCTGCAATACACTTAAGTTTTTTTCATTGTGATTGCTTATAATTTATGTATACTTTTATGTACATACAGACATGAAAATTTAAAATAAAATCCCTTTCTAATCCTTAAAATTAAGATTTTCATTGAAATCCGTTTCAAAATTGGCTTTTTTAAGATATATCTCAAAAATCAATCGAATATAGGTATATATATATATATATGTCTTTTCCGAATTCTTGCTTTCCGAAATTTCCGGTATTAGCCATGGTCTGGGCGTTATGGGATCGGCTGCTAACTTGTCTGTTGTATTTTTATTTTTTAGCTTGCGGATATACAATATACGTGTTGGTCTGCCTATTATTATATTTTTATTCAATTTAATACCAAATAAATCAGCGATTTGAATTTTACCTAATACTAGCTGACCCGGCGAAGTTCGTACCGCCATATTTTCTGAATTTCTAAACGACTTTGTTTCATGACACAAAAACAAAATCACCAAAATCACCGATTTTGGTGAAACACTTTGAACAAAAAACAATTAACAAAATTCCTTTTATAATTTATTGCCAGGATGTTTTTCAAGACTTGAATATTTTGTTCTACACCTTTTTGTTGTTCGTTGAAGCGAATGTATTTTTAATTTATGGTTGAACTGCAAATGGCTATACTTAAAAGGCTGTCATTGTCGCTCATGTCAAATGTTACCGTAAACAAATCATTAGTAAAAATCGTTATGATTTTGCAAGACCTGGCCATAGATAAAACTCATGGCTACACACGCCATACGGCGGCCATCTTTTAACCCTAGCTTACTATAGCCTTTTTGCGACGTGTAGAGACGTGGCATATTATGAACTACTATTGTATTTCCGCGAATTAGATGGACAAGCGATGAATTTATAATGCTTCCGTTTTATCTAAAACTAGCGGTCCGCCCCGGCTTTGCACGGGTATCTAAAAACAACTTTTTGTTGAGTTTAATTACCTATTAAGCGAATTCAAAATATTTCCCCTCCCGTTCGGCCCGTACCCCAGTGATGCCTACATCGCATAAGCCTAGCTAGGCGAGCAGGGTGCGCGGCGACCACTCAACTTTTTTGTAATACTTACATTTTTAAACTTGTGATATCTTTCGAAAGGAATGTCCGATTTGAATAATTCAAAAAGTTATATAACGGTATTGTAGCAGTCTTGAATATGAAGTAATTTATTTTGATAAGGATAAATACCAAGATACAAATAAAGAGCCTTTTCTAGCGGCGGCATTTCAATTAAAATTTTAAAATAAAAGAACACTTATTGTAGTATAACTATAATAGTTATACATATACTCTCGCGACATTTTTTGTAAATAATGATGTGTTGTGCAAAGTCGTAGTATATTATTATATTCTATCATCAATAGTTTTCGCAGCGTACGCGATTTTAGCCAATTTTTTTACAGCTTGGGTTATATTATTGGAATTTTAGTAAGGATCCCTAATTTAAAAAAAAAATATAATATAGCCTATGATACCCGGGGATAGTGTAGCTTGCCAACAGGGAAAGAATTTTGAAATCGGTTCAGTAGTTTCGGAGCCTATTCAATGCAAACAAACAATCAAATCTTTCCTCTTTATAATATTAGTATAAATGACTGCAGAATCCCGAAAAAGAATTAGGTAAGGAATCCCTTTTTAAAATTTCTTTATTTCATAGACTAATACTTAATAAATGTAATATATCTATACTATTGTAAATCTGTTGGAGTGTCGATTTTGTTAGGGGCTATATCGGACTGAAAATGCAACTTTTAGAATTGTTGTCTGTCTGTTTGTTAGAATTTACATTAAATTTAATTTAAACGAATTTAAATGAAACTCGACACATAGCAAGCTTATATCCGTGTGGTGTGTTGTTCTTAACACCTTAGGTTACTTTTTATAGTGAAAAATTACGTCGTTGCCATGACACCGGCGAATATACCCAAAAAAGTGGCGCTGCGGCTAAGTTTTTTTGGTGCCGTCGTTGCAATTTATGAAAAAACCCGGCGTCATGGCAATATGATTAGTTTTGTTGGTATTACTAGTATGACATATAAAAACAGTAGGTACAGATATATTAGCTTCGAGACGTTTTTGCGTTTGTAGAAGTGTACTACGGTCAGCACATAAATAAATAAACTAATGCTTTATATATTTTATTTATTTATTATAGGCAGGTATTTAATATTGAACGATATTAAAATAATAAATATAGATATTAAACATAATTTTTAGTACTAAATTTCTTCAACTCCAGACATTTCGTACTCATCCTCATCCTCACTTTCATCCGATGAATCGTTTGTGATAACTCTAATTCGTTCTGATATTATATCTAAAGCCTCATCTCTACCCTGAAATTTCTTTTCCTCTTCAGTAGCATGTAGACGAAAAAATTTCCATTCCCCTATAGTTATGCTACTAATTTTTTTCTCAGCTAATGTCATTTTTTTTGCGACGTAAGTTTCCACTAGTCCCCATGTATTTTCAACTGGATTAAACTGAAGGTGATATGGCGGTAAACGGAGCACAGTATAACCGTACTGTTGTATTATTTCGTCTATCTTATAGTCTAAAAATGTCGCCTTATTTTTCAGAATCAATTTATCAATTCATTCATTAATTGTCAAACTAAAACCAAATAGTCAGACCTCACAACAATTAGCAATTATACAATGTACGCTGTGTTAGCAATGTAAATAATTATGATTTATTTGACTTTCACCATTGACTTTTGATTGGAAATTTGTTTTCTTCAAAATGTAACGAACTTCTTTTTGCTGATTGTACAAGGAATTTTAAATTTCAAGTTTATTATTCCTATTAATATGCAGATAACGCAAAAACTTCTTGAAGCTAATCTACCTTATATGTAGCTACTTACGTAGTAGGTTCATCAAGAAACACGACTGGCGGATTATCTATTAGTTCCACTGCTATCGAAAGTCGTTTTCGTTGCCCTCCTGATAAACAGCCGCACCTTGTATTTTCGGTACCAGACAGACCCAATGTGAGCACTACTTCATTTATCTGAAAAGTAATTAAAATTTTAAAATAAAAAAATTGAGTGTGCAGTTCACACGTACTAGAAGTGAAACAAAGCGTGACAAAGGGTGGGAGGGATTCTAAATTTTGTGACGTCACATTTCACATATTATATCGTTATAATATATTTAACCTTTGAAACACGGAATTTGAAGTATTCATGAAAACCTTCAAAATATTTCCAACTCTATCTGTATGAGCATAGTGTTTAAATGATCAAATATAATGTATTTTATCTTCATCTCTCGCAGGCTTAGTCCTATAGATTTATGTGTTTATCTCTGTTTAGTGTCGCTTTTTTATTTAAACGAGTTTCGATTCACAACGATTCTAAAGAAGTTTCAATTTAAAAAAAACTCTTGTAGTTGGTTTCAAATAAAAAATAACAATTATTATCGACGCATAGCTGCTAACTGTGTGAGCTACAGGCGTCGGCGGTATGCAAGGCGCGGAGAGACAGTGTGTTCCGGCTGCTCTAATACTAAGATGTTGTAGAAAATGTTAGTTTTTGCTTTTTAGTTACTCATGACGTCGGTTTCCTATTTTGTTACAAATAAATACTATTACAATTTTAATTCCTAATTATTAAAAAATATAATAGTTAAGAAATTATAACTACTATTAAAAATTATAATTACGTGTTTTAATGCAGATATTTTATAAATCTCTCAGTATACTAAGTATGAACATTGATAATTTTAGGGTGCAGGTTAGTGAATAAAGTCTAGTAGGTAGTAAATAAATCAATATTACGAAAATAATGAAAGTTTTAAATACATTTTCACAAAGTTTGTTAGAAATACACGCACGTAATTCATATTTCTTATGAACACAACCAAATATAACAAGTCCAAATCGTAAGGCAGAAGATTGTAATAACATAAAGAGCGCAAAACTTCTTGATGAGAGATTTCCGTCCGTTTGTACTATAATAATGTTTTGATCCTAATTGAAAAGCAACTTACTCTGATTCATCAGGCTAATCTTATATAATGGGTCTTTAGCTACGAAATTGCCGTTCTGCAGTACTGGCCATTTAATTTCAAAATATTTTTTGTTTTACGAATTACCCTAGAAAAGTGATTGTTACTGTTTGGTGGTCTAGCGCCAGTGCGAATCATCACAGCTTCTTACCAAACAGGATGAGTATTACTGCAGATGTGCACTGTGAAGAATTGAACACAATGATGGAGAAGCTCACACGTCTCCAATCAGCTTTGGTCAATCGCTCGTCTTCGCTGCTCCTGCACGACAACGCGCGACCCCATACTGCATACCAGACGGTCTCCAAGTTACAGGAGCTGGTGTTGGAAGCTCTCCTTCATCCGCTTAACTCACAAGACGTTGCGCCTACAGACTTCTACATTTTCCATAATTCGGATAACTTTTGGCGAGAAAAAATTCAATACCCAGGTGGCAGTACAAAATTGCTTTTGAAGAATTTGTTGCCTCCCATTCAGCTGATTTCTTCAAGAAGGGCATCAATAAATAGCCACTGCATTGGCAAAAATGCATCGATTGTATGGGTTATTACTATGATTAATAAAAATTAAAAATATAGAAAAAAAATAACGTTAATTATTTTAAAAAACAAATGGAAATATCATAGGAAAGACCTAATACTAGCAAAATTGACATAGAACTAGTATAATAAAACTACGTTTTAACGGTTTTAAGCGCTGTAATTTATTTGATTATTGTTATTCCGACGTTTCGGCCACTTCTCAGTGGCCGTGATCACGGTGTATAGGACACCTAACAATACAGATAAATACCTTAATAGTTCGTCTCACTACCATCCTAGTCAGTTAGCTACCGTAGGCAAATCTTTGTTTCAGAGAGCACATAAAATCTGTGACGAGAACCACGTGGCTGGAAAGCTTCAGCATGTCAAGCGAGTTCTACAATGCGATCAGCTGAAGACTCCGCATCAACGTCACAAAGGCCCTAAACCACCTTCAGTTGAGCGGTGCCCTGCTACCCTACCCTACATCAAGGGGGTCACAGACAGAATTAGTCACAGCCTCAGGCGAGCTTCAATCAAAACATACTTCAAGCTGCATAAAAAGATTACCCAATTTTTGAGACCTGTGAAATGCAATATTCCACTCCAGGATGCAGGTGTCAACAAGCACGATTGTGAGTGTGGATTATTACACATTGGGTAAACAAAGAGGAGCATAAAAACACGGGCAATAGAACTCATTACTGACATGAAACACACAAGGTCTACGAAGTCTGCGATCAGTGAACACACGCTGGATAAATTCAACTACTACATCAGATTCGATAACACACAAATCCTCGCAAAAGAGAATCGTTTCATACCTAGAATGATACGTGAGGCTATTGAAATCAAAAAACACCCAAATTTCAATAGAGAAACATCCCTGTTTGGGAGCCGATCATCAAAACTATCAAGACCCAAACCCAGCAAAAACCAACTGCTAGACCTCAGGACACTGTGAGCTGTTTTGCGTGCACCGGAACACAAACCAACTTAATTGATAAATTCTTTTATTTTTCCTTCCACCCATTTTAATATTATATAAAATTATTAGAGAGAATATTACTTTCGTTATGTAGAGGTCAACTAAAACTAGCTCCTATAAATTCCAAATTTGGTAGGAATCTTCTGTAAGAGATGTAGAAATAGTCTATGAACGAATTTTGGTAGCTCACCCCACAGGGGGTTGCGGGAGTGGTTTAACAATGAAAATTTTTATTTTTTAAGCCGTAGCTCCTACCGACTCCAAATGTAGCTAGAGTCGTCTATATGTGCTGCAGAAATGATTTAAGAGCGGATTGTACAACAACCCACCGCCGAAAAAGATTGCGGTAGTGGGTGTTAAAATGTGAAATTTCTATTTCCAAACTTCTCTACAGACTCTAAATTTGGTAGTAACCTTTTATTTGTCATGCAGAAATCATCTCAAATAGGATTTTACGAAATTCTATTTCCAATAGGGATTGCGCCCCCTAATACAACCACACGTCCTGATTGAAAACCTAATCACGTGGGAGGCGGACACACGAATGAGAAATTAGTGGCGTGGCTAACGTGGCTCTGGAAACCCATCAAAAATGGAGCTACGATCTAAACGTAAACGTATAGGACCGCTGCCCGGGGGCGATCGCCGGGGCACACCTGGAGCTGACGCTGGGTGTTTCAGCATGCGAATTGTCAGCGGTGAGGAGTTGAACAGGCGGGCTCCCACCGACAAAGATGCTACAGCCGAAATCCGTGACGATGGTGATAGTTTAACAGTCAGAACAAACACTCCAATAGAACCATATAGGCCAAGTACTGTATCGTACACACCCTCCAGATCATCTTCACCTTCCGTATCATCGTCACCCCAAACACTCTCTTTTATCCCAGATCCACCCATACCAGTCTTGAATGTTTTGGGAGGCAAGTTCCTTCTTATCCGTGTCCACCAAGGCTGGGAAATCAGTACGCATGAAATGGAGCAAAGATGTGAATACATTTATCATGCGTACTAGACCATTCATCTGTCATCAACGCTACTATCAACATCAACTTCATGAATTTTCAACGGCCACCATTTTTCCGGCAATAACATGTTGCGAAGCGGTGGTAAATTAGATTAGGCTCCCATAGAGTAAATAATAACCATAAACAAAATTAAAACTAAATAATTAAAATGAACAAGTTAGCGGTAGGCTAAAAAACTTTAACAATACTCGTTGACACTTGACATCTTTGTCTTCCGTGATCACGGTCACTGAAAAGTGGCCGAAACGTCGGAATAACAAAAATCAAATAAACTACCGCGCTGAAAACCGTTAAAACGTAGTTTTATTATGTATACAATTCGTGAAAACTAAAGAAAATATTATAGAACTAGTACCAATAAACATGAATATACTATTATTATATTTATAGAAATTCTAAACTATAAAGCTTTAATGAAAACCATCAGAACTTGTAAGAACTTACAACGGGAATGGTTTATAATGTCATACTCGAAAGTGGTCATAATTACAAAGGGACTAATGATTAGCAATATTTAATTAATTTAATAATATAATGTAATAGTAGATTACATTTTAATAATTAAAATATTAATGCAAACAAATGACAATAAATAATTAAGGCAACCAAAACAGATTTTACAGACAATTTGAACTTCAAAGTTAATAAAAGATGTGTTGCTGTAAGGAATACAAGATTATATGTTTTAGAATACGCTAGTTGTAATAATATTTTACGATAATTTTATGATGCTGAGCTTAGAAAATCCGACATACGTCCGTCTTGCACCGCTGACCAACCCACACTGATTTTTCGGGCGATGGTGGGGATTACATAGAGGGGGTTGTTTTTCATGCATTGTTATTTTATTGTGACTAAATATAATTGTATTTAAAAAAAAACATGTTATTTATGTCTCTATTATAAAGATGTAAACATTTTTTTATCCTGTTTTGTTAAAAATTGGAGGAGTAAAACCGTTTCATGTCAATGATTTGTGATTTTTTTATGCCTTGAAATATTTATAGAAAAATTGTGAAAAAACCATGTCACGTACTATATTGTGAAGACTTATGATTTTTTTTCGTAAATTATTCATCATTGAATTACCAATGAACTTAGAATAATCCAAGCCAACGAAAAGTTGCTTCGTTTGCGCCTCCTTTTCGACCTTTTGTGGGAACCGACCCCTTAATAAGGAAACTAACTATCGTTATAAGTCGTGCGCAGAAGGTTTGCCGATGGTCGCTCCCCCCGCATCCTAAAACTGGGACCGGGGCTTGTCTAATAACAACTAGACGACCGCGCGTTGCGGTTGTGGGAGGCGGGAGGCGGGAGGCGGGAGGTGTTGTCATCGGCAAATCTTCTGCGAACGTCTTATACATCGTGTTGTCAAAGCTCGTTTTGGAGAATTTACACAGAATCCACAGCGTCTCTGTCGTTTTGGATTTCTCCAGAAACAGTGTGCCTGTAGTTCGTTAAGCAAAGCAGGAACTCAATGAAAGTTATAAAGTGGAATACATTGTAAGTTTGCAGACCAGGGGTTGCCAAACATTTTCGTTCCGTAGACTATACTCGCCATGTTTTTGAATTTTGCATTGCACACTTAGGGGCCGTCCACAAATTACGTCACAAAAATTTCATGATTTTTTGAGCCCTCCCCATGTTTGTCACAAGCTGGTTACATTCGTAGGACTCCTCCCTTCCTAGTTTGACATTACATATTGTGCAATTTTAAATCAAGAAATTATTAAATTAAAACAATATAAGTAATTAGCTTAAATATATATGATTTTGAAAGGTGACGTCACGTGACAAAGGACCCTTTGTCACACTTCGTTGACACCCCCTTACGTGTGACGGCATTTATGGATATTTTTTAAAACTATGACTACATATGTTTTACTTAGCACTTATTTCAATATATTGTAGAAAATAGATATTTTTGCATTTCAACTGACTTCGAAAAAGGAGGATGTTCTCTATTTGCGTTTATTTTTTCTACTTTTTGCGTGTTCAGCCATAGCTTTTTTATTTCTAAACCGATTTTAATGTTTTTTTTGCGGCAAATTCAGAAAATAATCTCATATAAATGACATTGTTATTGGATAACGGTAATTGGATATGTAATTTAAAAGTGAAAAATAAAAAAAATCTTAGCAAAATACCGTCTTTAAGAGTAATTAAAAATCAAAAAATAAATATTTTCTATAACATCTTGAAGTCAATGCCAAGTAAAATATAAAAAACGAACCTTTTGAAAAATATAGTAATTTTTATATTTTACTTCGCACTGACTACAAAGTATATATTTTCTTTTAGTTAGGTACTCTTGAAGTTGGTTTCCTTTTTTTCTCTCTCGCCCTTCTTTTCTCTTACGCCCCACGTATATCAGAGAGTTTAAAGACACCGGGGACAAAGAGTACTTCTCCGCCAGGGCCCGCGGAGGGGCTAGGCCATGTACCCGTAGCCCTGGCATAAAGTGGAAGGATGGAACACCTAGCGGTTGTAGTGAGTATCCCTGACCGCGTTCTGACAATAGGAATTCACATGTGAGGTGCTAGTGCCACCCCGACCTGGCGAATCCCACACACCGGCCGCGAGTTTTCCCTCGCGCGGTTGTTTCTCCTCTTAAAAAATGGTTTCATTTTTGCTACAATATTTTATACTAGTGGTTCCGGCAGACGCTGTCCTGCCCTGAAAAAATAAAAATCTAGAACCCGATTCCAGCGCCACCTACCGGGTATAATTGTGAATCTAAATCATTCCGGGACCTACTCAAACACTAATTATTTTACACTTTTGGTTACGTTATTGAAGTTTTAGTAGAGATCCCTAATTTGTTCCAGTAATAAATGTAGCTGTATTAATCTGGGATAATGTAGCATTTTAATGGTGAAAGAATTTTTGAAATCGGTCCAGTAGTTTTTGTGTTTATTATTTACAAACATACAAAAATACAATTTCTTTCTCTTTATAATATTAGTATAGATTTACATTTTATGTTCCACGTTAAAAAGTTATCGTCGGGGACAGAATATTTTAAATTGAAAACCAGTTGTTGACTAATATTTGATTCAACTTGATATGACAACTTTGTTATTATGCTATCCAGCGAGATCTTCTGGTTTTAAATGCGGCTTGGCAGTATGGCGTGTGTCGAGATTTTATATCTTCCATCTATTCTTGTTCCTAGTACTTATATAAGTATTAGTATAGATTTGTATAATGTATGTACGGGAAGTATAATATTCTATGTCATTGATGAATCTATGCGAAGTGAAGTTTTTCTCCGTGCAGGAACGAGAAAAGAATACTAATTCCTGCGGCCGGGCAGCCTGTCGTAAGAGGCGACAAAAACAACCCACATCCAGTTAGGGCATCTGCCCGACTTTACGCGTGTCGAATTGCATTGAATCGTGCAGTGTGAACTGGTTGCATCCAGTTTTATTTGTATTTGTTTTATACGTGTTTGTACAGTCAAATAAATTCTATAGTAGTTCCAACAGCATTTTTAATTCGAGTCCTGTAGCTCGTAATAGTATTGATAACATGAGAGATAAATTATGTCGTATCCTACAACTTGTAAGGTCTTTACATCCAATTTTTGGTTAGGCAAATGAATGAATAACAAAATAAAGAAAACCAACATTGTTAACCGTGGGACTTTGTATCAAAATTTTCCTTAACATGCCTAATAAGCGAATAATAAAAGATTTAGGCATTTGTTTTCGTTCTTGAGTTTGAGTAAATATAATTACCCTAAATTACGAATTATTATGAAGACACGTTTCAATTATATACAAATGATATGGACAGGAAATAACATACAAGTGAACTTTTCAAGAGGGTCTCCAAGGCCAAATCCGAGCCTATAAGATATATCCAAAAATATTGAAAGGAGCCTTGGAGCCCATTTTGACGAAAATTAACGCGGCATCTAGTCAGAAATCGAATTGGCTGACTTTGAAAAACCACATGCTGTTTATGCAACTCACAGTGTAGCTTATAAGGATGGATTTGTGTAATGAGGGTTATCTGCGTTAGTGTTTAAGCTTATTAAAAGCGTTTAAAAAAACGTTGCGTCTCGGGACGCCCTACCGAAGTGAACTTAAAGTAATCTAAGTTGAACTATTTAATATTCTGTCCGACATACGGCTAGCGCTGTGGGTTAGAGTGAGAGAGGAGGAGCCTGCCTACCGCTGCCGTATGCGTGAGAGAAAGGGAAGCCAGACAGACTGGTGCGGTAACGCGTTACATAACGAAGCGGTTTAACTTTCCATAAGAAGTTATCACTTCAATAACGCCGTTAACGCATGGCCACATTAGTGTATATACATATGTTCTCTGACAATATTTAACGTCATTAACAATATTGTTAACGCCGACCTATTTGGTCACCGCCTCTTTGTCTCATTTTTCTTTCACCGCATCTGTCACTATGTAATGTGACATAGTCTACGTCCGACCTCTGAACGCACCGCTGCTTCCGCACATACCTCGCCGCGTTTTGTGTGTTATGCCGCTCTTTACACCCGCTGATATCAACCCGCACGCTGTACCGTTCCAGCTGGTACATTAGTCGAAGGAACCGCAAGACGCAAAGGAAGGATCACGAGGCAGAAGTGCCTGCCGCTGCGAAGCCCGCATCGTTCGTAGCATGTCTGGTGCGGCGACCTATCCTGAAGTCCTTTCCTTCTCTTTTATCCCTACTCCGCCCGCGCTCACAAATATTCATTAACAATTTTGCTCTTCAAAGACGGCTATGATGCGCAAAAGTATCTACTGTATGGCGACTATCATATTATTTAATAAAATTCCGGAAATGTTAAGAGTTCAGCATATAAATTTGTTTAAAACGTCTCTTAAGAAAATTTTATTGAACAAAATTTATTATGCCTACTGTAAGTGTAAATGAATATGAGAATGACAAAGATAGGACTAATAATATTTTATTTTCATTTTATTGTATTTGGGGGACTAACAGCTGTAATATTAAAAACTAGGGTACATAATATATAATATGTATAGGTTGAAAGGAGAAGCCATTGATAAACCTCCACAGATGGTAGAAAAAGATTGAAATAAATGTTTAAAATAAGGTTAAAAGGAGAATTATAAACTAAAAATATCTATAATTGTCGAGCAATAATATAATTATTAACAGTATAGAGATTGATTAATTTTGCATATAGATGCTACTTAATTTGTTGAAATCGTTGACTGTTCTGTTAAAGAATGTATGGTGGCGTGAAACTGTATGTGTCAAAGGCAGTATGTAAGTAGATATATAATTTTATTGCAATATTTTATAACATATCTATATATTAATACGTGAAGCAAAAACTTTGTACCCCATTTTACGAAAATTGCGCGAACGGAGGGGTATGAAATTTCGCACACTTATAGTTTATATAGAGAATAAGCGACGAATCCTAATATTTAAAAAAAAATATGCATAAAAATACATTAAATCAATAAAAAAACATTACACACACTACCATGTATTTGACACACACACGCATATATACTCTTTTGTTTATTGTTGCCTTGGCGAAACGGCGAAATCTGAGATTATAGAAGTATAGTCTTTGACATTAATTATTATGGTCGAATTTCGACCACGGCCGACCACTAGTTTTTATTAATTTTAGTTTTGATATTCCGACATGTATTCGAACATTGTACGCCTAAAAAGGCAAAATATTGAAACAACGCATATTGTAACATCTTGTGTACATACATTTTAGCAATAAATTATTCATTCATTTAATGTTGCATCTAAATAACGCCTTAAACTCTTCGCCATATCTGCGTGAAACGGTCTAAATCTTTAACATTATCCCAGATGAAGCCCCAATTTTATAATATGTATGATGTTCAAGTTAGACGGTTCAACCAAATTGAATTTGGTTGAAAGGGAGAAAACAGGAAAGACACGAAGCTATTCAATGGTAAAGAATAAATTAAGTTTATGATTTTATGGATCGCTGGTTGATTCATCCATATTGTAAGACGGAATGGACCGTCTAATACCAGCTTAACTGAATCAAAAAAATCAGTGCTGTATCATATAAAACTTCGATGCAGCAAAATACTGAGTGGCAGCCTTATTTGTAAAAAAAAATTCTTAACGTCAAAAATGTAATTTTATTTGGACTTTTGTGATTTTCTTTTTTAATTCATAAAAATGAGAGTATTAACACAGTTTACTTACAACACTTGATTTCAGTTTTTCCGTTACTGTGTTGCCCAGTTTCATATCAGCAGCGAAGTTTAATAGCTCGGCCACTGTGAATAAAGGATTGAGCCTGTCGTCTTGGAGAATGTAGCAGGACTTCCTCCTACATGCTTTTAGGGAGCTAGTTGAAGAAGACTTTTCGCTCAGTTCACAGACACTGTTGCCTGCACGAATTCTGCCTGTCACTCCATGTGTCCTGAAACAGGATAAGTATTAAGTGTTTTGAATGGTATTCGACCAATGACCGAACGTTTAAGGCCACAATGGCTTGATTTACCACTAATGTAAGAAAATAAAACCACACTGCAACTTTGCATCTGTTTTTATATTATTACTCAAGGTTAAGTTCATTAACATTTTTGAGTCCGATCAAGGACTTATATCATTGCCCTATAACATTGTATTTCAATGATTTTTATATCGCGACTTACGAAAAAACTAAAAAGTTTTAAGTCAAAAGTCTTGGGACTTCTTTACTATAAAATTATAATAATATTTTTATTAAGAGTATTTTATACGTTTGATTTATATTATTTATATTATTTTTTTAACGGACAGCGACCCATTTTAATGACAAACGCGACCCTCACGAGGGTCGCGACCAGGTTGAGAAACAATGCCTAGATTCCTAGTTTGACGAGGACAGTGGTGTAGTGACTGGTACCTAGGTCCTACCTAATAATTTTTGGCTTTTAGTAAAGTAAATCACATCATTATTATTATTATCTTTCTTTACTATAAAACCTTTTAACTTATTTTTTTTACTTAATATTATTTGAACTATTCGCGACTAGTACACATAATTAAAACTACGTTTTAACGGTTTTAAGTGAACCATAGAGTTAATAAAAACCATAAACAAAAATTAAAAGATAAACGGTCTTATTCATATTGTCATATTCATGTTATCATAAAGAAGCATTCAAACTTACTCTAACTCTTTATGAATAAGATCGTAAATAATTAAAATGAACAAGTTAGAAGTAGGTTAAATATTAACTCTAATATTACTCATTGACACGTGACATTGTAGCAGCGAGAGGCAAGGTTAAATGATATTTCAGATGACAGAGAATAGTACGTAGTAGTAGAACTCAAGTGAACTATTTTTTTTTACTGGACTTGACTTTATGTTTTTGGTCCGAAGACCTGACAACTTTACTGAGGTTTTCGGAGCGAGCGCCTTCGCGAAGCGAACCGCGTAATGTCCTCACGGACAGGGTCAACGTTATTGCAAAACGGTTGGCCCGGATCAGCCCGCCTGCGATTAGGACGGCAGGCTGGCAGGCACCGACAGACAGACACAGACGGCGGCGTCTCAGACGCCGCCAATCACGATCTCTCTGCGAGCGACGCCAGGAGACACATGGGGGGACCCCCCATAGGATAGACTAGGCGTGTCGCTGGAAAGTTTCTTTCGCTGTTTCTTCTCTCCCAGCCATAACACGTTGCGAAACGGCAGTAAGATAGTGTAGGCCGCCTCGAACCGCCGATCCCGGTTCGCCGGGATCCTTTCCCTCGGGCTTTATATTACCCGTCGCCCGTTCTCAATTAGTACATTGTGTCACCCTCTAGACGGCAGCGTTAGATTCATTCCATTTTCATGGCAACAGTCCAGCCGAGGTAAAGCCCCCTAGGGAGCTCCCCCGAGCAAGTTGCCCCCGGACTAGAGCGGGGCGAGCGCCTTCGCTGAAGCCAAGGCGCTCGCCCCGAAAATACCGGTAAAGTTGTGAGGTCTTCGGACCAACAACATAAAGTCAAGTCCAATAAAAAAAAGCGCTAGCCAGTTCTCCGGTTGTTTGCTGCGACGACTGAATATATGCAGCTCCCATAACATCTTTGTCTTCCGTGATCACGGCTACTTAAAAGTAGTCGAAACGTCGAAATAAAACTCATATATAAAATCAGCGTAAAACCGTCAAAATTTAGTTTTTGAAGTGAAACTTCTTTAGAATCGTTGTGATTTGAAACTCGATGAAACGAAAAAGCGACACTAGAAAGAAATAAACACATAAATCTATAAGACTAAGCCTGCGAGAGGATAAGATATGAGTTTTACATTGTGCAGCATAGATTAGAGAGTCACAGTCAACACAGGTCCCATTCCGACCGAAATAATACTGATAATATTAATTTTTAGAATAAAACAGTGAAAAATGAAAGTGATACTTAAGAAGTTTATTTTGAATTATAATATGTTGACGGATATTAGGCTAAAGGAATTATACTTATATTAATAAAAGGTACAGAAGAATTATCGGCGAGTATATTCTCTGACGTTTCACTTCTACTGCGTGTGGACTGCACACACACACACACACAAACACAACTTTTTTTATCTATTTTAGTATTAATTTTCTTAAAATGTTCAATTTGGATAGTAAAATAGATAAAAAAGTTGTGTCTGTGTGTAGTTCACACGCAATAGAAGTGAAACGTCAGAGAAATATCTGTGAATATATTCTCTGACGATTTCACTTCTAGTGCGTGTGGACTGCACACACACACACACACACACACACAACATTTTTTTTATCTATTTTAGTATTCAAATTGCAAATTTTAAGAAAATTCCACCGGAGAATATTTTTAAGTTGACCATGAATATAAGTGCAACTTGTAATATTGAACAAAAATTATGAGATAATGAGGTTAAACGCGCTGTGACCTCATTACCTCATACCGTGATTGTTGAGTTAATATCTACGAAGAGAATGCGCAGACTTTTTTTTATTGCGAAGTTGGTATACAGGCATACGGCCTATCTAATGGAAAGTGCTGCTTGTATCCGTGCAGGAACGGAGGAAGAATATAATTTCCTGCGGCCGGGCGGCCTGTCGTAAGAGGCAACAAAAACAACCTACAGCCAGGTGCTAGGCATTTTCCCTTATGGATGGCTACCACCCCCGGTCTAGAGTATGCCGTTATAACAACCTTGAGTTGTGTTCCGGCACTAGGGGCCAGGTTCCAGTCTCCCTTTAGACAGCGGCAGCACATTGGTGCTACAAATGTTCATAGGCGACGGTAACCGCCAACAGGTGGGCCGTCTGCTTGTCTGTTGAACTCATGAAATAAAAAAATGAGCAGAAATACGAGTCAAGATCCATTCGTCTGACGACCGCCAAATGTCCGTAGTCTCTAAAATTCTTATTATTAATTCAGTCTCCGTCAAATCAAGATTGATTCAATATTGAGCCAAAATTGTTTACAGAATATAAAAATTGTTAAAAGTTAATTTACAGACTCGGGGCTCAACTGGTCAACAACCTGTAGTAGACAGGTTGCTGACCTGACTCATTTGGAGATCAGGCGCAAGGTCTCATGCCTATAACTTTCCCGGTGACCAGAATTATCTCCATATATTTTTTATAACAATCTGCAGACGAACGCACACGTTGTATATCTGCAAGCTAAGCAAGTTACGCTTGTGTTATGGATAATATACAATGGTCCACTATGCGGCCGATCGCAGACATCCAGACTAAAGTAAATAACGGAAAGTCCGTTAACGAAATTAACCATGCCAGGAATCAACCAAAGGCAAAGGCTCCGCTCAACCACAGAGGCTGGCAGAGGTAGTATTGTTTGTGTTCTTTCGGGCTGTGTGGCCAATTCACCTCTGGTCATCTTTATATATACATATATGTCTCTCTACTGAGTCACTTGAAAGTCAAATTAACGGGCTTTTTTGTATACTCTTACAAAACTTCATAATCTCCTTGTTTTTAAACGACTGCAAAAATGAGGAGCTTCTTCATTCGACTATCTGTTTGTTACGCGATTTCTCCGTCAATTGTGGACCGAATTTCAATTTTCTTTTATTCGACACTCCTGAGGTAGTGTAGTCCCATTGTCATCAAGTTCGGTTTTGATTATGAGACATTATTTTAACGCTTGTTGTTTTATATGTAAATAAGTAACACTCCCGGCAGACATGGTCGTGCCCTGAAAAAAATAAAATATAGAACCCGATTTCAGCGCCACCTATCGGGTCTAATTGTGCATCTAAACCATCTGGGGACATAATCGCGCGTGATATAAGCTGTCAATTGAATATATGAGTGGATGAAGGGGTTATGTAATATATTGTTAATTTGTTACGACCAAGTGCCGACAAAAGTAGATTCACACCCGCATACCATAAAAGCACACTTTATTATCTTTCCGCAATTAGACTCCTTTTGTTTACTTTGTGTTTAACATTTGTGATTAGAAAAACAGCCCTCTGTGTATTGTAATCTTTTAAGGCAGTCATTAGCCAGGTGTGCGGGTTACGATTTCTAAGAAATTGCGTCGAAGTTTGCCAGGCAGACATATTACATCTGTGCCGTATAAAGCAATGCCCCAATGGAGAGATGGGCAGTCTAGCGATAACCACGAGCGAAGCATGACGTGTGTACCCCATGCGGTAATCTATTTAGTGTCGGACTTGGCGCGTTTTATCTCGCGCATTACGTTTGGACTGGTTGTGTTCAGTTATATTTGTACCTATGTTAGATGTGTTTGTATAGTTCTAATAAAATAAACTCTATAATAATTCCAACGGCATTTTAATTCGAGTCCTGCAGCTCGTAACAATATTTAAGGTTTTTTATCTTTTACGTCGGTAAAAGCATGGAAAATTAGTACTTATTCTTTTTCCATGGTAGAATATGTAACAAGCGATGAAAAAGTTCTATACAATATCACTATGATGATTATTATTATTTATATATATCAACATATATATATATATATATATATATATATATATATATATATATATATATATATATATATATATATATATATATATATATATATATATATATATTTTTGTCTGAAGATTTATTGAAATAAATTATAACTTTAAACTACCTTAGCAATACAATTAAATACTAATTACATAATTTACAATTATAAAATTACATATAATCGAATACAATAAAAGAAAACTTATTTGTATCGTATTCTACCCATGCCATAGTCCCTCAAAACTATAAGTAGAATACTGAGCCTAGATCACCGTCTTCTACGGGTAAGGTGCCCAGAAGGCTGGCTACGTTTCCTCGCTGGATCGCCATACTGATCCGTTGCCCGAGAACCAGCCCTCTGATCACCTAAAGGGTCAATGAGTCATTTTGATAGCGGCTCATGGCCTCAGGACCTCACAGTCCAAGTGTCTTGACAGCAAACGCCATTCAAGGCGACGTGGCGTGACCATCTGCCTGCACTGCGGCGGCAAGAAAGACCGTGGTATCCCGGATTGATTACCTCTGTATCTCTGTATCTGCCATCGGCTGGGCGTTCATCCTCACTTCCTTGAGCCGCTTCGCTCTTGTACGCAACGGCTCTCTAGAACATTTCTCTTGCGCACCGTGGGGATTTGGAATGAGCACCCAGCCGTGGTTTTCTCACTGCGGTACAATATGGGGTTTTATAAAAAGGGTGTCATAAAATTTCTTTGCGGCCGGCAGCACGTTAGCGACATCTCTGGTGTTGCAAACTTCCATAGGCGACGGTAACCGCTTTCCATCAGGTAGGCCGTATGCCTGGCTGCTGTACCCATGCTATGAAAAAAAGCCAAAAAACATTTAATATTTCCTCTTCGTGTTGAAATCGATAATAGCGTGAGATATAAATGACAACTAATTGGTTTGTTTTGGCTCAGATAATATTTATCAAAACTGTTTGAATAGATTGTGATTATCGGACCAGATTTTATCTTTCAATTTTATTTATTTCATAAATTGCATTCTATTAATTAATGCTTGGAAATAAAATTGTATATTCATCGTGATGGTTTTAAAACAGACATTTTTAACAAACTGATACTAATGTTTTATGTACATAAAAACCAGGCAATTACTCGACAGTAACTTTGTCCAGTATAGTATTATCTATGTCAAAGTGGGCTTCCTTTGCTATATTGGATACTAAGACATAGCGAAAAATACAAAAAAGAGTCTTGGGGTCGATTTTAATGAAAACCAAAGCGGTATGATTAAATTTTAAAACAATCAATTACTCGAAACAAGAATCGAAGCGGCTGATTGAGAAAAAAAGCACGACTGTATTATTACACCGACCTATACACACAAACACACATACGTGTGCGTGTATAATTAGATTGGGCTAAAAAAATCCTAAATGTTTTAATATGTCGAAAATATTTGGGATACCAAAAAAAGATTATTGTGAGAATTTGAATCCTTGATATTAATATTGTTAAAATTTTGTCAAAATTCTACGAAGCACGCCGATAAATGTAAATGCACACCTCCCGGCCATAAAGCACATTTTATTACCTGCCCGCAATTGGAGTTCTTTTGTTTACTTTGTGTTTAAAATTTGTAATTAGAAAAGCCGCCTATTGTGTATTGTAATCCTTTATGATGGTCGTCAGCCAGGTGTAATTCTTGGAAGATCCAGTCCACATGGTCGATTGTTGTATCGTATAGTTAGTATAAAGCAATGCCCGAACGGAAGGGTGAGGCAGTCTAGCGATTACCACGACAAAGCAAGACGTGTACATTCGATAAGCGATATAGTGACGGACTTTGCGCGCGTTATTAAATCGTGCAGTTTGTACTGGTTGTGTCCAGTTATATTTGTACCTATGTTATACGTGTTTGTATAGTTCTAATAAATCCTATAGTAATTCCAACGGCATTTTAATTCGAGTCCTGCACTCGTAACAATATTAAGAGGTCTATCGTCGCAAATTTAGTTTTTTTTCACTGAGCTGGTTTTTATCTCAGAACTCCCAAACCATTGACTTAAACGAATTGACACTAAGACATTTTTTTGAAGGAAATTGAATGCTCTACAATAAAGGTCTATTTAAAATTTCTCGCCAGATCAACCGTTTCTCGTGCGCCCCCTCTCACCTCAAAATAAGACCCGAGGTAGCCGGAGAGACCCAGCTTTATGGCTAACAAACGCCCAAATACAAACAGCCCGGACACGGGGTTTTAGTGGGTATCCCAAACCGTGGCGTGGCAATACCATTCTTGCGGGGATGCTAGTGCCATCCCGACGAGGCGAATCCCACACAGCGCCCGCAACTTTTCCCTCTTGCGCGGCTGATGGGCCACAATAGGATTTCCTCTCGTAAAAAAAAGACATGTTAGTGCTTAGTTTTTTTGCTGTTTCCACTTCGCGATTACGTGTTGCGCAGCGCTGTTCATGCAGTTAGCACTGGGTTTTTTAATTTGACATTCAAAAACGAACTGTATAGATTTTTTTTTATTTTTTGTTTGGCTCAAAAACCTTGTTGTCGGAGACAGCGCTATACTAAGTTCTATAGTTCTACTAGTGCAAAACTAGATGGCGCTGTCTCCTAATTAAATTCTGTTTATGGTTTGTATTACATTTTATCATAAACTTTTTTATATGTTTTTGAATTAAAGTTAAATAAGCCAGCGCATCAGTTCAATACCTGATTTGTATTTAGTTCAAGTGCAGTTTAAGTCATTTAGGACACTTGTCATTACGTATTATAATTTATGTTATTATTTTTTCTACGTAATCATTCTATATGATAATTGCTATAGATAAGTATTAATGATTAAAATCTATACACGAAAAAAAGTAATGTGCACATTCGACCAGATCTTCATGTATTTCGACGTACTTAATTCGAATCTGAAGTCCGTTTGGCTTGTAGCATCCAAAATTATGAGTAAGTTCCAAAAAAAAAAATATTTTGGTTTTTCACAATTTATTCTAATTTCTAAGCATGTACATAGTGCCGTAAATAGGGCGGTACCACCGGTGCCCAGGCCTGTACCTGGGCACCAGGCGTAGACTCTGGGGGGCGCAAGAATGGCTAGACCAGGACAGGACTATTA
The DNA here is from genome assembly GCA_039645545.1 of Dendrolimus houi. Lineage (NCBI taxonomy): Eukaryota > Metazoa > Arthropoda > Insecta > Lepidoptera > Lasiocampidae > Dendrolimus > Dendrolimus houi. The sequence continues at coordinate 2,470,555 of CM077128.1, read as the reverse complement.
TTTTTTCGGTTTGCTCCTGATAAGTTCCCGCTGCGCCCTTAGTGTTCGATTCCAACACATACATACCTACCATGCTAGTATCATCAAAAACGTCTGTTAAATTTAAAAACTTAGAAAATATAGATTTTTCTTAAGATATTAGATAATTGATCCACCAACACCAAGGTCCTTGTGCGTTATTTTATCACCCTGAATGAAATAAAGTAGCTAGGGTACCTATAATATCTAAACAAAACAAGGGCGTTGTTATAGAAGCTCGCACAGGGCGCAGAAAAGGCTATTTACGGCACTGGATGTACAGGCCAAATGAACCACGAAATTTTTGATTCAGCGTATCGTAACTACATGGAAAAACTTTCTCGATCTAAATCCATAATATTTTGTCATCTCCATAACTGCAGTTTTCGCGATTTTTAGGTAATTTTCGCGGCTTTTTTGGCTATATAAGCCAAAAGGATTAGGAGCCTAACATTCGGATTTAGCGCGTCAAAATACATGTAGGTTAAAACATTATAATGTAAGTAGGTGGGTCTAGTTCCTGATCAGCTTCCGTGCGTATCGGTCACGAATGTTTTGCTCACAACTATCTTATACAATTTTCCGCGCTTTTCTCATGATCGACAACGGTCTAATCCCCAGCAAAGGACGCGGTATGTGCGAAATGCATTTCCCCCGCCTGAAAAAAAAAGCAGGTGGGTCTGGTCAAATGTACAGACCACTTTTTCTGTGTGCCGGTGTAATGTACTCAATCTAGGTGGTTATTGATCCAATTTACATTTTATGCGGAATACTTAAATCATATATTTGAAGTGAAACTTCTTTGGAATAGTTATAATTTGAAACTCGATGAAACGAAAATTCGACCCTAAAAAGAGATAAACACATAAATCTATAGAACTAAGCCTGCGAGAGAATGAGATAGAATACATTATATTTAATAATTTAAACACCATGCCCATCCATACAGATAGAGTTGGAAAAGTTTTGAAGTTTTTCGTTGATACTTCAAATTTCGTGTTTTAAATCTTAAGGAACACAATTTATATAGTATATTCACATAAGTTACAATTATAAAATTACATATAATCGAATACAATAAAAGAAAACTTATTTGTATTCTATTCTACCCATAGTGCCTCAAGACTATAAGTAGAATACTGAGCCCAGATCACCGTCTTCTATGGGTAAGGTGCTGGATCGCCATACTGATCCGTTGCCCGGGGTAAGCACCAGCCCTCTGATCACCTGAAGAGTCAATGAGTCGTTTTGATAAATTTTGACAGAGGCTAATAGCCTAAGCTTAAATATATTATAACGATATAATATATGAAATGTGACGTCACGCAATTTAAAATCGCTTAAAATGCTCAGAAGGCTGGCAACGCTGTATGACGACTCGGATTCTTTGGGCGAAATACGAATCAACCTTCTGATCACGGGTGGCATCAAAGTTTCCTACAAATTAAATTAGTTATAACTAAATACTATAATTGTTTTAGTCCAGTTATCTTTAAAACGTAATAAATGTACACTTTGTACACTTGCGCTTGCTTGTTGTGGTGGATGCTGGCAGTAGTTGGTGGAGTGCTGGTGCTTTCTTGTAGTAGGATGAAGAAAATACACCTTGTTGCTTTCAGGGATTTATTCTCGTAGTACTTGGGCTTGGATGCTGATCTCTGGGTTCAACTTAGTGGTAGTTGAAGTCGTATGTTACGACTAATAGCAGCTCGTAGCGACTTGATTGCAACTTGTTAGCAACTCAATCATAAAGTATTTGTGAGCATTATTTATACTAATGTTATAATATTAAAGTAGCCTAAAGTAGGCCGTAGCGTCAGCAAAACGCTATACGTTGAACCGTAGAATAAATATTATATGTTTTTTAAATTTGCTTTCTGAGATTCCTACTTGAAGTTATTTAAAAGAGCAAAACTAAAATGATTTAGATGTTATGAACAGCTTCCGATGTAAAGCTTTGGAGGAAAAAGAAACAGCCGTCTTTGTGCAGCTGGAATGCGGAGGGGCGGCAACCTATATGTTGAAGTATCTAGGTTCCCTTCTAGAGGTCTTAGGGAACCTTAAGAAAGTAGGAGAGTTTCTGGAGGTGTTGGGCTCGTAAAAGCGGATATTATAGGCGTTGGTTAGGTTTTTTTTCAGAGTCAGCACTAGGATCCGAATCACTCATCACTGATCTATACTAATATTACAAAGAGATAAAGTTTGTGAGTTTGGATGTTCGGGGTAATCTTCGATACCACTGAACCGATTTTGAAAATTCTTTCACTAGTAGAAAGCTACGTTATTCCCAAGTGACAAAGGTTACGTTTGATTGTAATTAATAATATTTTTAACTTTTTAATGACCCTCGGTGAAGTGGGCACGGGAACGCCTGCCAAACATGTAACAGTAATAACGTTCCTCGCAAGAATTGCGCACATCATCGTACGAGGCGCTGCGAGTGCTTTTCGCGTTTGTGAATTAATTAAAGGTTACAAAGTCTAATTAATCCTTGATTTGCGTACGTGCGTGCTTTTATGTTTTTAAATGACGCCCAGCGATGTGAGCACGTTCAGCTAGTTTTCTATAATAAAATAAGTAATTAAAGTCTAACACTCAAATTCAAATTCAAATTAAAAAAAAAATATTCAAAATAAGTTACACTGGAGAAAACTTTTTGAAGGTCATACATATAAGTTAAAATTTAATTTTACGTCCTTTTCTTCCTATTCTATGTGCACTGCTTTGCAACGTGTTATTGTTGTTAAAGAGATGAAGCGGCAAGAAACTCCCCAGCAACACGTCTAGCTAAAAATTGTTTTTCTTTATATTTCTTATTCTTATTTATAGCTCAAGTTCTTTTTTTAATAAGTTTTATACGGAAGTATGTTACAAAATGACTTTTGAAGAATTAATTGAGTTGTAGTAAACAGTGCATACTCAGTAAGACAAAGACATAATAAAAGGGAAGAAAAATATTATTGTATTTATAATAATGACATGACGTACTAAAATGTTACGCTGCAACATATCTCCATAAATTCCTTATAAGCTTGGCAAGATAAAATCACGATTCTTAATACTAGGTTACATTGCTTTAAACGCATTGGTGTGGGTAGGATGGTGCAAAGCAGCAAGACAGCGTGTAGAACGGGTTGTTAAGAGCTGAGCTGGATAAAACCAATCATCCACAATCGTGCATCAAAAATGCGCTTCACACATCAGTTGCGCAAATCGCCCACTAAAAGAAAAAGAAAGAAGAATAGGAATAAAAAAAGAAGATGACTTACGCAAAGCCCGTGAGTGCGTTCATGAGCGAAGACTTGCCTGCTCCAGAGGGGCCCATGATTGCTGTCAGCTGCCCGGACTTGAATAATCCGGATACACCCTTCAGTATCGTCTTGGTTTCTAGAACAATCGAAAATAAAGCTTAGTACTGCTGTTTGTGCCTTGGCAAGTCCGGAGTTATTTCCTTACACGGATACATTACCTCTATTACCTACCTAAAAATAAATATATAATATATATGATAATCGGCAGACAAACACACATATTGTATATCCCCAAATTAAGCAAGTTACGCTTGTGTTATGAGTAATATACAATGTACCACTCTGGGGCCGATCCCAGACACCCAGACCATAGTAAATAACGGAGAAAATACGTTTCCGAAATTTACTATACCAGGAATCGAACCCGGAGCCTCTGCGTTGCAGTGAGGTAGGCCGGCAACGGCTTAGCCCGCTCAACCACAGAGGCCGTCAAATCTATCTTTATATATCTTTGATTGTGATATTTTTTGGGGTTCCGTAGTCGTTTTGGCAAAAATGAAATTCTGTACAATGGTCCGTTTATGTATGTCACAAAAGTTTACACTGCTGCCTACTAAGGCTTCGGCCTCACTGCAAGTGGCACGCTTCGCAGCAAGATGTTAGTTAATCGCTTAGATGGGTCATCCTAGCGAACCCTACACATTGTTTGCTTAGTAGGACGCGTGGCGCCTCGATAGTAGATTCACAGAGTACATTGTATATAAAATATGTACAAAGAAGTAGCCTAGCCGGTTAGCCACTCGAACGGACGCGTCGGTTATTGAAGTGAAACTTCTTTAGAATCGTTGTAATTTGAACTTCGATGAAACGAAAAAGCGACACTGAAAAGAGACAAACACATAAATCTATAGGACTAAGCCTGCGAGAAGTGAGATATAATACATTATATTTAATCATTTAAAAACTATGCCCATATAGATAGAGTTGGAAATAGTTTGAAGTATTTCATGAATACTTCAAATTTCGTGTATCAAAGGTTAAATATATTATAATGATATAATGTATGAAATGTGACGCCACAAAATTTAGAATCCCTCCTACCCCTTGTCACGCTTTGTTTCGTTTCTACTGCGTGTGAACTGCACATACACATATTTTTTTGCTTGGATCACTGGGATGGAATTAAGGATATAATAATAGCCTCTGTATATAAAAGGAAGCCATTGTGGAATCCATTCCATGGCTTAAAAAACCTTACTTACATTATTTAAACATATTGTTAACATACGATTTGTGCCACCTGCATATTTGTAAACAAAGCACATTTATTACTCGTCGGCTAATAACATTGAAGCGCTTTTATGACCGTCTTCTTTGCTTACTTTATGTTTAAAATTTGTAATTGGAAAAATAGCCCATTGTGTATTATAATCTTTTATGGCAGTCGTTAGACAGGTGTGTCGAACTGATTCTAAGAAATTCGATCTACGCGGGCAGGCAGCCATATTGTATCGGTGCAGTATAAAGCAATGGCCTAATGGAGATATCGGCAGTCAAGCGATAACCACAAGCGAGGCAAGACGTGTGTACATTCGGTAATCTATATGGTGACGGACTTTGCGCGTGTTATTGAATCATGCATTGCGTTTGGACTGATTGTGTTCAGTTGTATTTGTACCTGTGTTATACGTGCTTGTATAGTTCTAATAAACTATAATAATTACAACGGCATTTTAATTCGAGTCCTGCAACACGTAACAATATTAATATCATGTACCCAACATGTTCGATAATTTTGGTAAGGTGGATAATTTGAGGACAGTTTTTACTATAAGAAGCAATTTCGTAGACAACTTTGAAAGATACATTTTACAACAAAAAAATACTGGTTTACAAACACACTATATTACCAGGTATGACAGCATGGCAACTATCAGTGTGGCCACTTTGTATCGTAGTATTTCGACTATTCATCGTGCCTTCTAGCTAACTTTTAAGCGTGCCACTTGCGGTGAGGCCGAAGCCTTAGCACTTTTTCAAATTATATTGTTACAACCTAAGCGCCGACAAAGACAAATTCCACGTACAGATTTGTAGAAGCACATTTATTACCCGTCGGCATTTGAACAAATAACTAATAATATTGAAACTATTGTAATTCTTTTATGATCGTCTTCTTTTGTTTACTTATTTATTGGCATACGTTTTTAGACAACAGCCTATTGTTGTATTGTAATGATTAGCCATTTTATACGGATTTTAAAGTACAGGCTGATTCTAGGAAGTGCGGTCCACGTGGCCGAGCCGGCAGATTGCACTTGTGCAGGATAAAACGATGGCCTGATTGAGGTAGGAAGGCAGTTGAGCGAGAACCACGATCGAAGCGAGACTTGTGTACTACAATCGGGAATCTTTGCGAGTTTTATTGAATTACGACCTTCTACATTACGTTTGGACTTGTTGTGTTCGGTTATATTTGTACCTGTGTTATACGTGTTTGTATAGTTCTAATAAACTCTATAATAATTCCAACGGCATTTTAATTCGAGTCCCGTAACTCGTAACGATATTGGAATGTCATCGTTAAATGATAAGTATTTTTAGCAATAAATCTCTAGCACAGTTTTGATCAAACTGAGTTAGTGAGAAGACAGGATGATAGTGTAACATCTACCTTTAAACATAATATGACAACCAGGTTAAGTTGGTCTTACTTTACAAATCAAATGATGGACAGTACATAGTTTTAATTTAGGTACATAATCTATAGAGAGATAATTTATATACTTAAATAAAATTGAAGTGTCAGTTTGTAATGTGAAAATAAGAGCTTTTTAGTAAATGCATATGAAAGTATGTCTGTCTGGATGTTCCTGCTAATTTCTGAAACGGCGGGACCGATTTTTGCAGGACTCTCTGGCAGATGCTGATGTCTTAGGAGTAGCTTAGGCTACATTTATTTACTTTTTACTTAGGGTTCTGTGAAAAAAATCTACGCGGATAAAGTCGCGGGCACAGCTACAAACTTAGAAATAAATTTTGATATACAACTTGTCAATGTTGACTTATATATAGCTCGTCCAAAACAATAGAAACCAAGTACATTTTTTATTCCACTCAAACTCAAGTATATCGTATTACTTTACCTGAATAAGGAGCTGTTACCTAGCTTTTATTTTAACACGGTTTCTATAACTTTAGTTCTTTTTCCTGGAGGTACCTAAAAGATAGGTTGCTGAAAGATATTATTGTTTTGATATATAAAACCATTTATTACTTTCCTAAGAAAATATTGCGACTATGCACTAATATAATTGTTTATTCTGGTGAGGTACTACTTGACAGTTATAGTCCATTGATGATCAAAGCGTTAAATAGAATTTGACACGTCTTAGGCTTCCGAGGAAATTGGTATTACCTAGTGATTTAATTTTTAAAAAAAAGCGGTCACAATATGGAATTTTGAAACCACTGTAAAATATTTATAAGGAAAACAAAGCAAATAACAAGGCTTCGAGAATATTTTCCTGTTCATTTTGAACTACAAAACGAGGTTTGTTATACCACAGAACCGAAATAGAAAAAGCTCGCTTTGAAAATATCACATTTAAAATTCATGAATGTTTAAGTGTGAGAGAGAGAGAGAGTTAGTGTTTTGTTCTTGAGTGTTTTAACCTTATTAACCTTCAATTAAGCACCAAAAGGCCAAATAGTTGTAATAGTTGTTTTATATCGCTCTTTTTAAATCTTATAGAAATAGGTAACAATGTCAATTTATATAAGTGATATGTATTTAGTCTTTTAAAATTTAGTTAATGTTTTTATAGTATTTTTTTTTCTATTTCTATTTTTTAATTATTGTATTGTTACATGCCGTCAAAGATAAGCGCACAGCTGTCTATTATAAGTGCACCTTATTGTCTTCCCGGATTTAGTTATTCTTTTGTGTTTTGAATTTGTAATTAAGAAAGACATGCTATTGTCTTTCTACTTGTTTTATAACCATCATTAGCGTCGAACTAATCCCTATTGTTATTGTTTTCGACTTTATACCCGTTCGCAGGTGTGCAAATTACTATTTCTCGGAAACTCAGTGCGCGGTCAATCTTTTTTGTACTGTGTAGTTAGTATAAGACGATGCCCGAATGGAGGGGCGGGCAGTCTAGCGACGACCACGAGACGAGTAAGACGTTTGTAGTACTCTCGATTAGCGATATAGACAGACTTTATGCGTGTCGAGTTGCATTGAATCGTGCAGTGTGAACTGGTTGCATCCAGTTTTATTTTGTTTTATACGTGTTTGTACAGTTCTAATAAATTCTATAGTAGTTCCAACGGCATTTTTAATTCGAGTCCTGTAGCTCGTAACAGTATGTTTACTTCATATCTTTTTTTCATTTGTCTGTATTCGTGTATGCCACTAATGGCGCTTTTTATCTCAACCGGCAATTTTGCTGAGATAGGACCAATTTAGGACTACATTTACTTATTGTTTTTATTTAAATAGTTTATTTCGACGGGTCCTACGTAGACTAATGCAACCGACAAAATGACGAAAATAGTTTTTTTGTATGAACAGCCCTAAAATAACTTATATTTTCATATCCTGAACAAAAAAAAAATAAATATCAATTAATTTCGAAGATACAAACTTGTATCCTGGTGCAAGTGACGCTGTTTTAAGCCAAACGACTGTCAACGCTGGTGTAAGTGCTTTGCACCAGTGTAGGTAGTCGCGAGCCGCGCGGCGTGCGAGTGCAAGTGATCTTCGCACCAGCACGCGCGAAGCGACGTTACCGGGTGCACGTGCGACACTAGTACAACTGCAAAAAGTCTTTGTGTATGTGTTTAATGGGTAAAAACTGTTCTAGTCTTTGTTTCTATTTGATAAAACTGACAGTAATATACAAGCATGAAGTGGTCACGGGGTCAATTAATGATAAATTTATTAGAAAATAAATGCAGCAAATCAAAAGCACCCGAAAGTTATGACGGAAAGAATCAATTTAACATTTTGAGTACTGTAATTATATCTTTTACATTTATTTAATTGATCATAATAATTTTTCTAGTCAAATTATGTACATTTTTAGTATATTTCCACTTAAACCAGTAGACGATGGTCGTATTATTGTTGATTATACCCGTGTATAGAGGGTTAAGTGAAATTCTGTTATTATTATTGTTATTTTTTAATTACATTCTTCAAATTATGTTTTAATATTATTCTATTTATATTTTAGAATCGTCTTCAGTTCTAAAACGAAGTCCATGTAAAGAATTAGATTTAAATTTGAATATGTCTCGAGCTAAGGAATCAACCGATATAAACGATAAATTAAATTTTTCGACTGAAAATTTAACAGCCAAGCCAGGTAATGATTCTTTTTATATAGGTGAAATATTTTTGTTTTTAATGTTTATATCCTATTTCGACCAACTTTACACTTATATCAGTATACGTCGATTCGTCTATCTTTTTAATTTCCCGCTATTGTAACATACTTACGTATGTTACAATAGTTTTTAAACTACTAATTAAGTTACTCATATTGTAAATGGGATTAAATTAAAACATATAATTCACTTATAATAACGAGCAGGTACATTTTATTGGCAATTAAGTAAATTTTTAATATTTTCTTTTAGACTCCCCTCTACCTCCAAGTGCATCATTGGTAGCTGAAGAGATGTCATTCATCAATCTAGTTATCGACTTCAGTGATCCAGATGACATCTTCGATGTAACACCATCGGTGGTAAATTTGTATAGAAATTTATCAAATATACCGTCAGATTTCGATAGTTGTACTAGCTGTTCTAATGTCCAGACAGTAACTGCGATTGTGCATAATGTACAAGAAAGAGAGCCGCAGCCTTTACTTGCGCCTATTTCTGAGTCGATTGTGTCTAAGCCGAATAACTTTTGTCAAGATGAAATTGAGAGCATAACACCAATGCCTACACCATCAGTTTCATTTTCATCAACCTGTCCACAAACTGAACGTGAGATTGATACTTTTTCACACATTGATTCCGATTACACTGATACACCGTTAAGTAGTCCAGCAAACATAAAGAGGAAAAGCCAAAAAAATAAAGACACAGGCAGATTGCGAGAGAGATTCCAAAACAAGTGGTTAGATAATAAACGAAAGTACAATTTGAACAGAGGCTTAGAAAGCACATGAAAAAAAGAAATGAAAGCTGTTTGCAAATGCCCAAGAAAATGTTCTGAAAAAATAAAAGAGACTGCAAGATATCCGACATTTAAAAACTTCTGGGAGCTGGGCGATCATACTCGACAGTGGGATTTTATTACGAAATGTATTTCTAAGCTAGAAAAGAAGGGGGTAGTTACTGAAAATTCCCAAAGAAAATGCACTCTGCGATATTCAATTCCGGTATCAGAAGGCAGTAGTAACATCGAAATAGTTTATGTCTGTAAGACTATGTTCTCGACCAGATTGTCTATAAGTTATAATTTTGCAAAAACGGCATTAGACAAATTCGATCACGGTTTTGGGGTAGTAGCAGAAGATCGTAGGGGAAAACATACCAATCACCCAGTAAAGATACCTCAAACTGCCAAAGGAAGTGTGTGTTCTCATGTAAATGTGTTCAAACCCGTAGTCTCAGTATACAAGAAAGGAAACGAGTAAAATTTACCTAGACGGGTCATTGAGATTTCTCCGAATGTTTAATTTTTACAAAGAATGGTGTGATAAAGAAGAGATTCCCCAAAATTGCAGGGTTGAAACGTTGCGACAATATAGAGACATCGTTAATAAAAACTTCAACTTCAACAAATTGCATTTTCACAAGTTTACTCCATTTGACATGGCTGACCTACAAGGATATTGTTATTGTTGGGATGACCAGACTGCAATAAAAGGAGCAAATGAAATAGCCAGTTGTGTTTATGATTTTATTTGTATGAAGGTAAAGGAAGGAGTTAAATCCTTTATATTCTGGTCGGACAATTGTGGAGGACAGAATAGAAAAAGAATTATTTTTCTTATGTATATGTACTGCTCTTGGAAATTTAACGTGGATATTACTCATAGATATCTTGTTGTTGGTCACATCCAAAACGAGGGTGACAGCATTCACTCTGTGATTGAAAGAAATACTAGAAATGTTTTGATTTATACTCCAGATCAATGGACTTTGGCTTTCAAAATGGCAACGGCTAATGCAAAACCATACATTGTAAAAGAAATTACAAAACCTACAAAAGCCTACAAAACAATACAATGTCTGAGAAGTAACACATGAATCAGTATACAAAACTTGACGAAAAAATTTGATGGCTTAACTGTAGCTTATTACCTATAGATAAAAACAAGTTCAAAGATCTACAAGATCTTTGCAAATCCAACGTGATTCCTGAACAATACCATACATATTACAATAATTTGAAAGTTATCTCAAAGAATACTACTGGAGATATATCTGACTGAATCATTTTATTTAATTGTGCAGTCCTTACTCTTTAATTTCAAATGTGATACTTAATTTAGCTAGCATTAGATAAGATATTTTATTCTGATAAGCCTGAAAGACTGAAGTATTCAGTGAATAAGTATTAAATTACTGATTACTAATAATACAGGCAATGTGCGCTCATATGTAAAGAAATACTTTATTTTTTAGATTTTGATTGTTATGAAAAAAAAAAAATCGATAAGAAGATATTTGTTTTTTTTGGTGGTAAAGCCATTGAATTTTATTTTAATTTAGAATGAATCGTTGTATTTGATTATTAATTTTAATACATTTGTTTTATTTAACCGCAAATTTAGTTTAATCTTTTACTAGAGCACTACAGGTGTAACTGGCACATGTAAATTGCACTACTTTGTTAATTGATGCAAGTGAGAAAAGTTGTTAAAAATATCTTAAATTTATAATAAGCTTCAGTAGCTCACCAATATACACAAAAATAAAACATGTTAGATATTGTAATATTTTTCTATTTTCCTTAATTTAAAAAAAACCTAAAACACTGTAAACTGGTACAAGTGGTCACTTACACTGGTTTTCGTGTTAAAACACTTTAAGGAAGACCATATAGGTAAAAGTAAGTGAAGCTAATTTCTAAACTACAATAAAATATAAAAAAATAAGTATGCAGTATTTTTTTAAACATGTTCATATATAACATTTCCAAATTTCAAAAAAAAATGTTGAACTATGTTGGAGTTACAACCATTTGAACCTTTAAAACGTTCTCTTGTAAAGTTGCGTTTTTGCACTTGCATTAGTCTACGTAGGACCCGTCGATTTAATTGTAGTTCTAAATAAATCCTTTTCTTTCTTTCTTTTAAATATAAGTTTAGCGCTGCTGCTATGAGATTTTGTATAATATGTCTTGATTGATATTATCTGAATACAAAAACGAAGACCAGGCTGAAAAATAGTGGTATTTAACTTGGTGTTTAATAATTACAGAAATATTTTATACTGGCTGCGCCCCGGGGTTTCATCCGCGTGGTGATAGAATGTCATTATATTTTGGATATATTGTGCCACTATAATTATAACAACCTTGAGTTGTGTTTCGGGCATTATTGGACAGGTTCCAATCCCATCTTCAAGGCCGGCAGCACGTTGATAACACCTCTGGTGTAATTGTAAATGTCCATAGACGACTGTGAGTTGAAGCCTATAGAATTTATATAGCACTAGCTGCACCCCGCGGTCTCACCCGCGTGGTGATGGAAAATCGTTATATTTTGGATATTTACACTATATCTTTATAAATTATAGCCTATGTGTTATTCTGATGTGTAAGCTATGTTATTGTAAAGTTTCATCAAAATCCAATCAGTAGTTTTTGCGTGAAAGACTAATAAACATACATCTATACATTCTTACACACTTTCGCGTTTATAATATTAGCAGGATATGATTACTTTTCAAAGAATTAGTGGAGTTGTAATAAACAGTGCATAGTTCATAGTCAAACATCGAAGCTCTGGCGCTCATAGATTTGACTAGTCAAACCTCAGGTCTGACATAAAGTCTTAGTCAAAGTCAAAATAAACGACTTTTTCTGCCTTTGACTAACGAATTTTTGTCTAACCTAAGAGAGACTAATTTATACAGTCATTAAACATGTAACAAATGCAGTACAAATCGACGTTTGACCGAGTATGCCTAGTCGCTTCTAGGATCGACTAGGCAAAGCCCGAAACAGATTATTTTATGTTCGACCTCTGACTAAAAAGTTAGGTACTTCTAGGTTTGAATAGAAATACTTTAGTCCAAGGCCGAAATTGGAATTTATTTCGGGTTTTGTCGAAAGGCCTTAGTCAAACCTAGGATAAACCAGTCATTCCAGGACTGCAGATCGATCTTTGAATTTAACACATATACAATACAATACCCCAGGCTATTTATATGACAAGCTCTCTTGGGTGTCAAATAATATTTTTTAGAGGAAAAAATGAAAGTGATTCTTAAGAAGTTTATTCTAAATTATAATATGTTGACAGATGTAGGCTAAAGGTATTATCCTACTAGCGTTTACGGTCCTTAAAAAAGTACTTTAATGAAATAGTGAATAAAGTCCATCACCAAATCCAGTTTCGTCAAATGAACGTCCAGGGTCCTACTCTAAGTACCCCAACTTTAACCATTGCTACTAATTCCAAATTACCACCTTTTTATAAAGAGATGTCTCCGAATGTATGTTCGAGGGTCTTGTTTGTGTATGACCAATCAACAGTGCTAACAAAAACAAAAGAAAGTTGTCTTTTTTGACTTAACATCGGACAAGATCGTCGAGTGTGAAAATAAATCTTAATTTATTCTTGAAATATTTACGGTTTGTGTTGATATACTTATCAAAAATAGGTGTTTATAAACAATATTTGCTGTTCACATCAAAACTTTATATGGATCTGAGATATAGTGACAATTATCTTAATTCTAAATTTAAGACCTTTTAATAGACCTTTGGATTAATAAGGACTATCATGATTGTTTCGAATGTTTTAAATTAATAATAATAAAATAAATGTTTCTATTAATTGTAAAGGATTTTTTTATTTATTAAGGTTATTAAATTGATTTTTAAGTTTAAATTCATTTTTTTATTTTTTGAAGGTAGTTGGAAAAAAATGATGTTGTAATTTTTTTTATTTAAGTCTAGTGCTTTTGACCCAAAGGCCTACCAAAAGGTAACCAATTTTTGTCCTTTTTTCCTTCTCCTAGTTCACTTGATACAAGAGAAAAAATCATACTTGTGAGAATACTGTAAGGTACTGTTTTTAAAGTTCAAAGTCTTGGGTTTTTGCCATTGAAACCTTTCTTAAGTACTTTGGGCGTTCAGTTCTTCAAAGCGTTGCAAAACCTGGGCGTTAGGGGGTTAAATCTTCTACTGCATGTGAACTGCACACACACACATTTTTTTATGTTGTTCATTTTGATTTCGACTTTCGCTCGCTGACACTTGATATATTTGTCTTTCGTGATCACGGCTATAAAAAATGGCTAAAACGTCGAAATGACAATAAAAAATCAAGTAAAATACCGCGCTTAAAGCCGTTAAAACATACTTTTATTATGTATACTAGTCGTGAAAACTTAAGAAAATACTAAAATAAATATATTAAAAATACAGGCACTGGTGTTTATTCTTATATGTTGAGTATGGACTATTTGTTACAACTCTACTAATTCTTGGAAGAGTATAAAATATTTCTGTTATTATTAAGAAAAGAGCTTGAGATAGATTATTTGCTTCATTTAATTAAAAATTCTTTTCTTCATATGTAATGAAGAAAACAATTTTTAGGTAGTGTGTTGCTGGGGGGCTTCTTGCTGCTTCTTCTACTTAAACAGCGATAACACGTTGCGAAGCAGTGTACATAGACTGGGAAAGAAATGTAAATGTCAAGTTGTATGTTTGACCTTCAAAAAGTGTTCTCCAGTGGAACTTATCTATCTTCTATACATTATTATTACATATAATAAAACTGTAGAGGTCGAATTTCTGTACATTGAAAAAAAAATGCTAAAAACCGAGCCAGGGGGATGTAAGAAGTGAAATAGAACTAATTTAGATTTTTTTAATTTTTTGGTACTCTCTGTCTGTTTGTACTGGCTAATCTCCGAAAAGACTGGACCGATTGAAATGAAATTTTGTATGGTGGTAGCTTATATCCCTGGTCAACATATAGAATACTTTTGATCCCGAAAAATTAAAGAATTCCCGTGGGATAGTTAAAAAAACCGCAACACGCGGCCGACGTCGCGGGCATCAGCTAGTTTTAAGCAAAAACTTTTGAATTTGAATTTGACATATGAGCACTATCATTGCCGAAACGGAAACCTGTGTCAGTTATAAGATCAAAGAGTATAAAATATTAGATAGGCCGCTAATAAATAGCTCGATGAAGGACAAACAATTCAACGAGGAGTATAACCAGTTAAAACTGGTTTGGTTTGGTAATGAATTGCTATTGTATATATCCTTTAAAGCGATAAGAAAATCATATTCCACTAACCTTAACTTTCGTAAATTGTGTTTTTAATAGACAGCAATACATTAAGAAACTCAATTCACTACAGAGTTTAAAACAATATACCAGGAAGTACCTATAAAATTAATTTATACATGTAATATTCATTTAATTTATAAAACTTAATGCAGAATGTAGAAGGTTCTAAATCAGTTTCCTGTTCTTTCGCTTCAAAACTAGAACACTCGGATTTGCTTGCATTAAATTACGACTTCTTTTTGCAAAGCTTTGAAGCGCAATGCGCCATTTTTGTTGACGGGCTAGTTGGCGGCTTCACTCGTTGCAAGTCTGAAAACTTTATCGGCGACATGTCGGCGGCTCGAGATGACGTATGAGAAATACAGCACGTCACAGCTTGAGTGTCGCCGCGGCTGAGCGCTTGCATACATGCGCGGGCACATGTTACCGACATGATTCTTTTCATATAGGCCGCCGGGTTGAGTCGGTAGGCCAATACATGTATAGAGGTAGTTTGTGAGTTTGTTTGTTTGTAGGAAGTAATGTCTCGAACTACTCCGATTTTGAAAATTCTTACACGTTTACACAATTAGAAAGCAGCATTATTCCAACTACCGTGAAATCTGGCAAGTTAACCAATGGTTGTCAATTGTGCCATTATACGTCTTCGTTTGCAATATTACTATTACCTCTCACAAGATGTCTTTTGAGGGACATTATATGCTCAAAAAAGTAATTTTGTTAGAGGTAATTGTAATCTCGTAAACGAAAGTCGAATACCTATAATGGCAAAATTGACAACCGTTGGTTGAGTTGCCATATTTCACGGTAGTTATAAACGTGATTTGGAAGCCAAAAGAGTTAGGTTGCTTAAAACGTTTCTACGCACTAAAAATCCTTGTTTTAATATTGATTTCCTCATACTTTTTATTACCTGTCATTAGTAAAACTAAATATATTTTGATAATTATACCTCGACAATTTAATAGTGTTTTTTTGAAATTCTTTTTTGTTGCGATTGATGAAGTCTTTACCAATATATTATTATGAGGTTGTAATTAATATCTACATCTGATTTGAAAATAAATACCAACATTTAAGTGGAACCCTCCATTTACTATGTGTTATGTGTCGCATGATCATAGAGAGCCGTTTTTAAGATAGATAAATATGACGAAAAAGAATTTTAACTAAGACTTCTTCTACTTAACAGCAATAATACGTTGCGAAGTGGTGTACATAGAAGAGGAAGAAGATTTAAATTTTAACTTATATGTATGATCTTCAAAAAGTGTTCTCTAGTGGAACGTATTTATATACAAAACCAATTGAAGTGAAACAAAGTGTGACAAGGGGTGGAAGGGATTCTAAATTTTGTGACGTCACATTTCATATATTATATCGTTATAATATATTTAAGTTTTAAAACACGAAAGGAGAAAGCCCATTTTGGGTCTCTTCTGAATTAGGACGTCCCTTAACCTAATATTTTTCTAAAATCTTAATACTTTTTTTATACATATTGACGGTTTAATTATACCCTTTTTTTTGTCCGAGCATAAAAATGCAATTAAATAAACCTTTAACTGTTTTCCTTTATACATTGTTACCAAATAGCTACGGTCTACAGTGAAAAAGAAGTTGCCAGTGTAAATAATAAAGGAGTATCGATTACATTATTTAAATTTCTTAGAAAAATCGAATGCTCGGCCAGTCAGGATGTGCCTCGCCCGAGGCAAACGCAAGCGCCGACTCGCCCCGGCCAATTTCTGCGAGACTGTAATGTCCCAAAAGGAGGCCGCGGAACGAGATAGGGAGAGAGATGGAAGTGCGCATGCGTCTCGCAGGCGCCGACGTCAGTTGGGAGCCCGGAGGCGCAGGTATGCGCATGACCTCCCTCCCTGAAATACCGCTGCAGGGGCCCTCTAGCATCTAGGGAGCAGAGGAGTCTTCACCCCTGTTGACGAAGTGAGTTTGCCTCTCCCGGGGCACTCTCAAGCACTTGTGGGCTAGGATCGGTGTGGGCGTAACTACGTTCTGTATCTCATGCCTTTCCTACTCATAAGCGCGGGGCAAATGGGAGGAGGGTGGTTTTAGTGGGGTATTAGCCCATGTACGTCCATGGGTTCGAGTCTCTACACAAGCCGGTTGATTATTGTTTGGATTGCCTCAGTGGAAAGCCTCCATGATCAACAACGGTCTAATCTCTAGCAAAGGACCCGGTATGTGCGAAATGCATTTCTCACGCCTGTATAAAAAAAGAAGAAAAAAAAATACGCCGCCTCGCCCAAGCGTGCCGCGGACCGAGCCGAACGTTGTCGGTTTTTGTCCATGCTCAAAGCCGCCTCAGTACGTTTGCCAGCTGCCGCTGCTGAAAGTGCGAGGCGGCGGGGGAACAGAAGAGGACGAAAGAGAGGGAGGGGTAGGCGCAGGAGCCATCCTTGCAGCCTCCCCCTCCCCTCCCCGTCCAAAAAGAAGGACAAGCCCAAGCCTGCCGAGAGGAGGACTCCGCGTCTGCGTCCTCCGAGGTCCGCTGCCGTCATCCTGACTTTACAGCCAGGTGCGACGGACCGAGAAGTGATCTACTACAACCTCTTCTCGAAGGCGAAGGCGAATATACGGCTGGCTTACCTCGGGATCGAGGGTGGCCTTCAGCTTAAGAGGGCGCGCACGGGGGGAAGAATGTTGGTGCTACCTAGCGCCGACAGGACCCCCCAGGCCGACGCCCTCGCTGAACAACTGAGGACCGTCCTCTATCCCGAGGATGTGCGAGTGTCCAGGCCCGAGAAGACTGTGTTTCTTCGTGTCTCGGGCCTGGATGACCACGTGCACGAGGAAGACGTGGCCACCGCCATCGCGCGGACCACCGGATGCTCCTACGGGAGCATCAAAGCGTCCAAGGTCCGTCCCGGCCTAGACGAGATGGGCCAGATGGTGGTGGCCTGCCCTGTGGCGGCCGCCAAAAAGCTCCTCGAAATTGGAACGAGACTCCTGGTGGGCTGGACCTCCACCCCTGTGAAGGCCCTGCCCCACAGGACCCAGAGGTGCTACCGCTGCCATGCTGCTGGTCACGTGGCGGCGGTGTGCACGTCAGAGGTGGACCGCAGCGGAAACTGCTACCGCTGCAGATAAGCCGGACATCTGGTGACCGGCCCTTGCACCGCGAAGCCGCACTGCTCCTTGTGTGAAGCCGCAGGCAAGCCGGCCAGTCATCAGGTGGGCTCCAGGTCCTGCAGGGCCAAGCCCACCAAGAGTAATCGCCAGGTAGCCAGCCGTAAGGCGCCGGACAACGCCGCAGCCGCGACGGCTGTAACAGCCGCTGCGGGAAGTGGCCAGAAGTAACGCCCGTGACGTCAAAGCCACGGGCGAGCGGCAGCGGGCGTCGAGGCCACGGGGGATCCAGTTAGGCCTCCGCCCGCACTATTGCCGCGAGAGGGCGCGAGAGGTAGCCGCGCGATCCTCTCAAAGCCGGGGTAGCTCCATCTCCCCGGCTCTCACACAGGAGAAGCCGCCTCTGGTTATGAGGCGGCCCACCGCTCGCCGGGGTTGCGGATAAAGGCCACCGCTACATACCGTGACCCCGGCACTCAGGCGGAAGAAGGCTCCCATGGGGGTTGGTATACCCGGCGCCGGTCGTATTGATTAATCGGCGTCGGGGGAGCCCCACACACCGGCCGCGACATCCCCTCGCGGCTGACGGTGCGGCAACGCATATCTCCGTGTAAAAAAAAAGTACGTTTGCCACGCTCACTCAAGACGGTTGTGTTTCGCCTCGCTTGTTCGTCGTCGCAGGTTAGTGTCGTGGACAAAGAACAGTGTCTTAAATTAATACAACTATACGCTGAATATAGACGACTTTGGAATGCGCAATGTCCCGATTATACTAATACAGGACTAAAAGAAGATGCATGGAGAAATATCAGTCAGGAAATGAACATTCCAATAGCTGAGTTAAAGAAATAAATGGAGTCTTTGCTAAGATCTTACAGGATGGAAAGTCAAGAGAGAGAAAAAGCCAAATCACAGGATCAGGTATTTATTAATGTTTATTATTATGTTAAACAACATTCATTTTATCATATCCAAAGTGAGGCCGGTCTTAATTATGTTCTAATACCTTATAATCATTTTTCAAATTATACATCTTGATAAAAACATTCATTTTACTGCAGGTCGTGGTGAAATATATATTTCAAATTTGTACGCCTATGAAGCCTTTAGCTGTCTAAAGGTAGATAGAAACCACCCAGGAAATACAGAAGATAAGAGTACTTTTAATAAAGAAGTGAATATTTACTGATAACTGTTCTGCCAAGAAATTGCTCCATTTGTAATGAAATGTCTCGCTAAATGTGAACCTATTTCTTTTATATCTGTTGATCCTCGCCGTGGTATAGCTTGAATGGATAGCATTGATGACATTTCTGTGTCTTGCCGCCATTGGCCGGGTATTATTGTTCCTTTAACGTCGGCATCGAATGATCCTGGGGAGTGAACCTTTGCAAGGAATCTTGATCTCTACGCAAGTAGTTATATAAGCATATTCTAGTCAACACGACTTTTGTAGCCTTTTCTGGTTCTAATAGTAGCGGCTTCCTCAGTACTCTGAAAACAGAACTTAAAATGCCGAAGGCATTCTCCACAAGTCTTCTTGCTCTGGATAGCCTGTAATTGAAGATCCTTTCTATTGAACCTCTTTTTGGAGTACCTTCATAAGGTTTCAATGTGTACTCATTTAGTGCAAAAGCTTTATCACCTAGAATAAAATAGGGCACTGCAGCTTTATACGGTATTTGTAGGATTTTTGGTGGCGGAATGTTAAGTTCCTTCTTTTCTAGTTTATTTTTATATAAATTGGTATTTTTAAACACACCGCCATCTGATATGCGACCCTTGTTGCCAACATCCACTTAAGGAATTTATAGTTAGCGTCAACTAAAGCGAACAGAACTATACTGGGAAATATTATGGAAAAGTCATAATCATTGCCACTATTTATAGGAGATTGTAATATGACATGCTTCC
Source organism: Dendrolimus houi (assembly GCA_039645545.1). NCBI lineage: Eukaryota > Metazoa > Arthropoda > Insecta > Lepidoptera > Lasiocampidae > Dendrolimus > Dendrolimus houi. The sequence continues at coordinate 2,450,772 of CM077128.1, read as the reverse complement.
CATCCATTGCTGCTATGACATGTGGAAAATTTCATTTGCTTCCGAAATCTTTTGCTATGGTAAGCCACTCTTCTTGGGATGATAGTATCTGTAAATAAAATAAAATTGAAATTTTCATCTTTACAGAATGCAAGTCAGGATAATACTCGAAATAATGACAGTCATAATGAAGAAACGAATGAAACTTCAAATTCGACGACAACGGAAGAACCAAAACAAAAGTCGACTACGAGACCTAAAAAGAGATTCAATATAAACGAGACTGATGATCTAACTGATAATGCTATATCCGAAGCATTAACTTTTTTACAACAGTGTGCAAGCGATAATGCCGTTTCGGAAAAAAGATCCCTACGATATTTATGGCCAATATATCGCAAATGAGTTGCGAAAATATGACAATTACACTTTAGCATATGTAAAGAATGCAATAAATAAAATAATTTTTGAAGCAGACATGGGAGCATACCAGACATACAGTGGTTATTGTACGCAAGCAAACAGTGGACATGACTATATCTTTTGTCCTTCTTCCTCATCAACGCCTTCTACATGTTAAATGCCTGCTACTTCACCTATGCCTGCTACCTCACCTATGCCTGCTACTCCACCTATGCCTACTACCTCACCTATGCCTGTTGCCTCACCTATGCCTGCTACCTCACCTATGCCTGCCACCTCACCTATGCCTGCCACCTCGCCTATACCTGCTACTTCACCTATACCTACTACCTTATGGATGCCTCCCCCTCCGCCTCCTTATCATTTAGTATTTTTTCAAACGTCTATGTTAATTTGTGTTGATTTATTAAATGATTAATAAAATAAAACATTTTATTTTACCTTAACATAGTTCTTCAACGCCTCGATTATCACATCACAGACTTCAGGAACTATTACCGATATCCTTTGTTTTGATACACGAAATAGATACTGCAGACTGGTATAAGAATCTCCCGCGGTCAAAAATCTTAATGTCACTAAAAATCTTTCTCTCGCGGATATTGCTTCTCGGAAATTTGTGCCATTCTTGCTTATCTTGGTGTTTATAAGAGAGTACAGATTTTGAAATTCTATTTTACTCATTCTAGTAAAAAAAATCTGCGTCGTTGAAGCACATCTCTTCAAACAATCTGTCCCTAGCTTGTAATCTGTTTTGGTATATAATAGTTTTTTCATGAAACCAAAAACGTTTATGTTTCCGTTTTCTTTTCTTCATAAGCCGTAGAATTATCAGAAAGACAGTGGTAGCGATAGCTTTCCTAACGTGCGGCCTCATGGCGATCTTGAGCAAAACTGGCTCAGCCGTGAGGCGCGCGGCTGCCTCTATCCAAAAAATGTACACATAGAGGCTGTCTCGTGAGGCAAACGTCCCGCGGCAAACGACTGAGGCTGCCTCGCGACGCCGCTCGGCCAGTCAGTAGGCGGCCATATACGTACCTACATACTGTTATACATAACTATAAGAATAAGTTCGTGTTATTTTGATGTATTAGGTATCGTAATCATGCCAAACACCGGAATTCTGGCCGCTTGTTTAAAGGCAACAATTTACTAACCAGTTCCTATTTTCCACAAAAACATTCAATTATTGTTGAAAAAACAGCAACTTTTGTTCATTTTCCCAGTATGTTTTAAGTGCCCGCTAAAAACTTAAAATCGGGTAGTAATTATTATCGCCCCCGGGCGACTACCCTTTAAAGTCCTGCCCTACACTCGCGACTATAAGCAAGAATTACTATTTGACGTGAGTGTAAAAAGGAAAGTTGTTCACGTATATCATTATACTATTGTCCATTTTTCCCGTTGTTATTTAGGTAATCGATTATTTAATGATATCAATCAGTATAAAAAATATTAAATCTTAGGGCTGGCAACAATAAACTAAAAATTGTCAAAGTCAACCTCGATGGTCATTAGGGATGTAAACATGACTACGATTAACATCGATGAAGCGGTGATCTTAAAAAAGTATCGATGTTTAAAAATATTGCAAAAATCAAAATATTTATCGAAACACCGATTTTTTTAGCTTGAACCAGAAGACTATAATAATATGATAAATAAAATAATAATGTATCTCTATCTAATATAGTAAAGTTCTAGATGGTTGAGAATTTAAAAATGCGAAAAACAACAGGGAGTGGTTAATTCGGATTAGCGGATATACTAAAATGCAACTTTTAGAATTTTTATCTGTATGCTTATCAGAAAACTTGTTTACATCACATGAAAACTCGATCCTATATCCCGGATGACATTGAATACTTTTTATTATGAAAAATAACGTTGTATTTGTGGGGTAGAGAAACCAAAACCAAAATAACACCCAGATCGCGTTTTTTAGTGCTGTCGTTGCAATTAACTAACACTGTCAACGTCATGGCTACGCGAACGAAGTTTCGCTGGTACAACTGATAATATAAATAATTATATACAGGTGATAAAATTTTACAATGAATTAAGAAAAATAACCGTATTCGGAAAATAAATTATTTATTTTTAGTAACATTTCTGTTTGTATTGAAAATATTAATTGTTTAGTGAAATTGTATTTTTGAATAATTACAAGAACTTTAACGTGGAATTACATATAGTAGACACACACATGTAGTGTCATGCAGTAGTTTACCCCGCGGCTGTGCCGCGGGTCGTCCCTTAGTTATTATTAAAACAAAAAATATTCAATTGATTATTATTTTGTTCTTTATGTAAACAAGTTCCGTATACATTATCCGTGCAGGAACGGAGAAAGAATACAATTTCCTGCTGCCGGGCGGCCTGTCGTAAGAGGCGACTAAACAACCCACAGCCAGGTGGTAGGGTATTTGCTCGACTGGATGGCGACCACCCCTGGTCTAGAGTATGCCGCCATAACAACCTTGTGTTGTGTTCCGGCATCAGTGACCAGGTTCCAGTCTCCTTTAAGAGAGCAGCAGCGCATTTGTAGCACCTTCGGTGTTGCAAATGTCCATAGGCGACGGTAACCACTTTCCATCGGGTGGCCCGTCTGCCTGTCTGCTGAACTCCTGCAATAAAAAAAAATAAGAAAAAAAAATACATAAGCTTACAGGTCGTTTTCTAATTGTTGTTCTTTATCTAGCAGTGTATTAGAACACAGTAATTTTATCATAGTTTAAGTATATGTATTGGTCAATAACCCAAAAATAACCTCAAAAATTCAGATAGAAAAATTAGGATTTCTCTTAAACATGGACGAAGATTTTGAATTTAATTACTGACTATGACAATCAATAAAATTCTCTACAAAACAGGATAAGAATCAACAAGGTACACTGCATTTGACATGAAGCCCAAATCGCCTAACAAAGTGAGCATTCTCCTTTAAGTATTTTAAGTATTAACGAAAGACTTCAAAACATTTCCACCTCTAAATGTGTGATCAGTGTTTAGATAATTAAATATAATGTATTCTATCTCATTTTCTCGCAGACTTTAACTTATATAGATTTATGTGTTTATCTCTATTTAGTGTCGCTTTTTCGTTTGATTGAGTTTCAAATCAGAACGATTCTAAAGAAGTTTCACTTCAAAAATACTAGAAGTTTCATTGTCTTTTTTATTATAAAATGTAGAAAAAAATATGCATAAGTTAACAACGATTTATGCTTAAACTTTTTAATTATACATTAATCTCCTCTAATTAATCTACATATAATCATAATGATCCAGGTCACGTCACTAATATTTATGAAAAAAGTGTTGATAAACAAAGTTAAGACGTTTGAGTATCATTAAATAGTTTCATTGATTGTAAAAATCGCGTGTGGTGTTCCAAAATAATCTTTAAGGAAAAATAATATGTAACAGACATCTAAGAGGGTTTAAAAGGTATAGAAAGTTTGGTTAAACTACGACTATTTTTAAATTTACGCGCGAAAAGCCGCGAGCCACAACTGGCAATAAATGTATTTATGTCAAGGGTGAACAGCTGAGTAGTAGTTTGCTAAGTTACAAGTTCAAAACCATAGTGTCAATCGTGTTTTAGATATTTTATAACTGCTATTATATAACCATGAGCGGATTTCTTTAAGTGCGGGAATCTAAAAAGAACAGTAGGTATCTAATACTAATAGTAGGTATTTAGTACAGAGCAAGCCATAGCCGGGTGATATACCAACATGCAACAATGCAACACCAAAGGTGCTACAAATGCAATGCTGCTCTCTTAAGGGAGACTGGAACCTTGCCATTAATGCCGGAAAACGACTCAAGGTTGTTATTGCGGCATACTCTAGACTAGGGGTGGTAACCATCTAGTCGGGCAAATAGCCTACCATCTGGCTATGGGTTCTTTTATCGCCTCTTAGGACAGGCCGCCCAGCCGTAGGAAATTGTATTCTTTCTCCGTTCCTGCACGGATAATTATATTCCTGGTGGTAATCTAAAGATCAGCTTATAATAACTATGTAGTAGGACCTTTGTGCGTCTGACGAAAACACATTCCGCAGCTAAAAACAAAAAACTGGTAACACACATTTGCACCTTGAACCCATTGTCCCATAGGTATATAATGTCATGTCATTTGATTCTTTGCGTAAAAAGGCGACACACATGATATTCATTATTTTAAAGAAAAAGTGACAAATTAGTCAAAATCTAATGTAAAATTACGTAAAAGTGAACGTGAACACAAAATACGTTCTCTTAATACGATATCTGAAAGGAAAACTTCCTTGGGTGCGGTTTAAAAAAAATACCCACGAAGGCTAAGACGGGAGCTCCGTTTCGCTTCACACCCGGCTTAGCCTTCTAACCTATATTAAAAAACGTTCGGGTCTGATCATAATAAATAAATGAGCCCTGTAACTATACCCCACCCCCTACTTTAATCTCACAGTGAAAGTAAGGTTATAAAAGAAAACATTCTTTCAATAACATTAATACTTTCCTACTTAACATTACAACATAACCTTAAAGCAATAAGCTCCCGAAACAGAATGTAGAGTGTGGCAAAATAAAGAAGAAATTAGTAGGGGGTCCACTTTCGCAAAGTTGTGTAAACTCTAGCAACTCCATTTTTTATGCTGGGGCCACACCTGAGATAATATCAAAGATATTGATTGTGGCCCAATTAGATCACAAATAACGCATTACGCCCATCGCCATATTTGTGTGAAATGGTCTACATCTATAACTTTATCCCAAAGGAGGTACTAGGTCAAACAACGTGCAAGTATCAGGTTGCTTTATTTATGATATGCGTGCATTTTTTCAACATAATATATGATGTTTATTTTAATAATAACTAGCTATCCCGGTAGACGTCGTCCTGCCCGGAAAAGCTTCAATCGATATGCCGACAGCAGCGCCACTACCGGGTCCAATGGTAAACCAACTCAGAAACCTTCTTCGGTTCATGCAAAACAACTTTGCTAAAGATCATAACATGATTAAATGTATGGTTTACGATTCTATTAGGGACATACAGACAAACATTCATTTTTATATATCAAGATGATTATAATTTTGTAAGCAAGAGCTTCAATATCTTGCAATAATGAACGGAACAATTATTTTATTAAAAGAAGCTAAACGAACCCTTACAAACCTGCCATGTTGGCTGTTCTCTGGTAAATACCGTCAAAATATAACGAAAAGATTTTTGATTTAAATTCCGCTAGATATCTTTGGTAAACTATAAAAATGATTTCTCGTGTGAAACGTAGCATTTTTATATCCATATTACTTTTAATGAATTTTAAATTTGGATCAGCGTTAAAATTAAAATAACATTGATAAATTCGCTTTGTTATAATTCACTGACCTTGACTACAAATGGGATAGAATATTCCTAGAAGGCAAAAAAATTAGTTCATGTTATCGACGGTATAGTAAGGTTATACACAAAGTTAACGAAAATACTATCCAAAGATCTTTATTTTAATGTTACTTAAAGTTAAAGCGTATGTTCATTTTATCATTTGTGCAAAATTCTCGGAAATTGAAAAGGTACTTATGTATTATTTAATTATACTTTATCTCAATAAATCTTCATATAAATATTCTATCTCGCTAACTATTTCTACATCCATGTCTTGGATAGAGTTGGCCGCAACATCATCTTGTCGGATTCGGATTCAGAAGTACTGCTTTTGTCATCCTCAAAATTTACAACTAATCACTCACACAGAGTATGTTGGCACGCATTTTTCTAATCGTTTTAGTGATATCTCGAAATTCACGCTTAGCTCCTTCCTGTAATGGCAGAAAATCATGATCAATTTGAATCTTTTAGAATGTAATTCGACCAAAATTCAAAGTAAACAAATATAATACTTACATTTATTCAAACCATATCATACACTTATGTCAATCGATTCCCATTTTTTGATAACATTCTCGCAGGTGGGGCCCCGGTACAAACAAATACTGAAAAATAAACATAACCTATCTGGTCGATGATAACTGTACAAAATTTCCACATAATATATCTTATATGAGAGATCTAAAATAACGATTTCTTTATCAAGTATATACGATTGCACTAAAAACAACAATATAAACTTAAATATACCTGTCATATCAGTGGTTCTTTGGTAAACATCGACGAGGTTCTAAAGAACACTTCTTGCTTCATATTCCCCAAGATATTGTTTGCAAACTTTATAAATTAGTTTTCTTTCCAAATTTTTTATTTTTTTCTCGTATTTCAATCACTGTTAATATGAAATGTTTGTTGTTTCTTTACATCTTTACATTACATGTACTTGTTTACATCATATATCAAAGCAGGATGTTCATTTTGAGAATGTTGCTAGTAGAAAATAAAAATAGTTCCGTTAGTTAGGCAAACGGTGGACACATTGCTGCCCATCAACCTGCTGACTACGCAAAGACCAGTAATCCAGTATCAGCGAATAATTAGTATTAAGTTATAATAATGTTATTATAATTTGAATTGTAATAAGTTAGTCTGGTAAGAACTGTCGTACAATAAATTTGTCTTAAGAAATTGTTTTTTTTAAGACTTCTCCGCGCCACCCTACTTATCTCGTTTCAAGACAATTTTGTCAGATTCTACTGGTTTGCAATTTTGTTTATAACCCAGGAGCATTCCGATTGAATGCACGTGGTTTAAGTGTGGATATTCGTGATGAAAATATGTTTAATATAGATATTTTTTGAAAAATATCTTCAAGAGCACGTATATTTAAATACGTCAATTTTTACTTTTCCAATTTAACTGTAGCCGCAGACGTCCGATCACCACGGCGGCCGTTCGCATTCGCAAATGATCGGCAAGCGGCAAGCGCGTCGCTTCTAGTCGGGTCGGGAGTCGGGACCCCCGTGTTTCCCTCCGCGCATACCTCGCCTCACCTCACACCGCGACACGTGAATCGCTCGAATGCGCTTATTATTATTAAATGTTATATTTTGTTTAGCAGCTAAATGTGGGATGTAATATAAAATATTAATCGGTATTTTTACCAAATAAATATGCATTCCTGAACTGCAATTCAAACACACAATAGCATTCCCTTCGACCGGAATCTGGCGAAGGGGCATGGCTACACATTTGTTCGTTACATAATTAGCCGGTCTCCGTAGAACATGGCCGTACCAGCGTAAGCGACACTCTTGCAGTTTGTCTGCTATGTCACGGACATGAAGACTGCCGCGGATGCGAGAGTTCCTGACACACACAAATGACACCTGCCACCTCACGCCACTTGGCCCAAGCTGCTGTTAAACGGCCCTTGACGTCGTGGTCGATATCCCCCAATGTATATATATATATATACGCCAGTTTTAACTTTCTCCAGTTTGTCACTGGTTTTTCATTGATCATGGTTGATTGGTGATCAAAACAAATCTGGACATTGGCTATCTTTGGTTTGGCTCCTGCTTAACAATATTATGTATGGACCAAGTCCTTTAAATATGTTCAGGGGACATAAGGATAAACACTTATAAATCAATCTAAAGGATGCCAGACATTGTATAAAGCCATGCCAATGCGGCGCTTAAAACCGTTAAAACGTAGGTTTAATTATGTGTACCAGTCGTAAAAACTTAAGAAAATTCTTTTTTCTTTTGATATTCATTATACAAACTCGACTTGTCTAAAAGTTTATTAACAGCGTGTTTCTTTAGTAGCTCACAACACCCATAACGCTCCGTCAGCCGTTCCACCTGGCGACCGCGGTCGTTATGGTCGTGGCGAAATCGTCACTAATGACTTCAGCATTTTCGATCACACAGCGCCCACGACGCACGTCAAGAGGTGGGTCAAATAACTGTTCCACTAGAGTTTATGCTAGTAACGCCGCGATTGTAATCGTGGTCGTGAACGTGATCGTTGTGAGCTACTAATAGAACGTAGCCTTAAACATATTATGTATTATAGACGACATTGTGATATTGTGTAAATATGCTGATGCAACCACTAGAGTTGTGTTTACACAATACAAGTGGACAGGTTGGGTATTATTTATGTTGATGGCCAAATTCATTGAATTTTCCTATATCTTTTATCTGCACATAAATATTTGGGTTGTTGAGTCATTTTTTTGTATTAAATGGAACGCTCATTACCTATATATACGTTTTATGACAAACTATGAAGTATTTATTTGTCGCTGTAATTAAAAGTTATATCAAATTAAAAATAAGTTTTTGAACCCGAAATACCCGAGTACCGAAAACACGCCGACAATTCCCAAACAAACCCGAGCGCGCGTGTGACCATAGATAATAGACGGATGTATTATCTATGGTCACCATAGATAAAACATGCGTGTGACGTCACTAATTTTCACATTCAAAGATAGGTATTATAATATACGGCGTATATATCTTTGTTCATATTAAGATGTAGCTACATCAGCTGTGTGTTGTACGTGTGTATGTTAGTTTTAATTACAGGAAAAACTATTTTGTTATATATAACTTATAAATTATTATCTTTCCCTATTATTAAAAAAAAATCAACTATCCAAGTACTTGCCCTCACTGACTGACATATCAACGCATAGCCAAAACTACTGGGGCTAAAACCGTGAAAATTTGGCTTTTTTCTACACTGTAGGTGCGCACGATGAAAAGATTTTTGAAAATGCAATCACTAAGACTGTGAAATAAGGGATTGAAAGTTTGTATGAAAATACGTCATTTTCAAAGTAGAAGCATAATTTTTTTAGCTGCTTCTGGTTAGATATAAATGCACACGTGTATCATCGTTGTTGGAAATTTTACACCTAAGGTGGTGAAAAAGGCTTTTAACATTTTTGACTACTCAATATTTATATAGAAACATGTAGTGTTTATTTTTTTTATTAATCGACAGACAAACACACATATTGTATATCCCCAAATTAAGCAAGTTACGCTTGTATTAGGGGTAATATAAAACGGCCTGCTCTGGTGCCGACCCCAAACACCCAGAACATTGTAAATGACGGAAAAAATACATTTTGAAATTTACTATATCAGGAATCGAACCCGGAGACTCTGCGTTGCAGTGAGGTAGGCCGACAAAGGCATAGCCCGCTCAACCACAGAGTTTTCAAACTTTATGTATATACCAGGCCACTCAGAAAGTATTGCGAAAAAAGTTTTTATGTATGAGAGACTGGCCAGTTATAATCTATTTTGAAAATATGATTATTTATAACTAAAAATAGGTACGTTCCAATTTCAAAATTTCCCTCCACATTGTTTGCGAGCTAACGCAGAGGCGTTATAGTGAGGTAGGTCGGCAGTCTTAGCCCGCTGAAACACAGAGGCCATTTATTGACGCCATAGTTGCATTTGAAACTGGCCGTCTAACTCGTAATCCATATTTCTGCATATTACCAAATATTTGTGGAGTGTTTCTTCACAGACTATGTAAAGGAAGAATATTATGTAATTCGTTTGAGACACGTGGCATTGAAATTAATTTTGAACTAGTGGGGCTGGTGGACGTTGTCTTGTCCTGAAAAAATAAAAACCTAGAAACCGATTGCAGCGTCGCTTACCGGTTCCAAATGTGAATCTAAAATCTAAATCATCCCGGGATCGGTATACACAAAAATTTCATCATAATCGGTGTAGCCGTTTTCGAGTTTTAGCAAGACTAACGAACGAACGTTTCACCAAAAAATATTTAATTTTATACATACCAAACTTTTTATCACCAGAATTGATTTTTAAATATAAAAATCTACATAAAGTCAAAAGCAAATGTCTACGAAACATTCGTGATTTTATTGTTAAAATTTGTGCAATACAAATTTGTTCTGTCAATTTATAAATATCATTTTTTTTATCACGCATAGGTTCGCGTCTGACCATTATCTCGCTCGATTTGAGCGGAGATATGGTCTAAGATCGAGCTTACCTAGAAGGTACCTATTCACACGAGACTTGAAGACACCCAGGTTGTAGGTTTAGGGAAAAATAGACTCCGGCAATAAGTTCTACTCCTTTGCGGTGCGCATAATGAAGGTGGACTCAAAGCGCTTCGTTCGTATAGGTGGTATGTCCACCATCTAGCGGTGCCGCATGCCAGTGTGTCTGCGTGTCCGATGATGGAAGGAAGACGGCGGGATAAGATTGAAAAGCTCCAATGCCACTCTCCAAAATGTATCCGATAAAAAACCGACAAGCTGGCAACTCTGCGTCGATGTTCGAAAAATCAAATAAATAAATTGCCACGCATAGAACCATAGTTTTAATTATATATATTTCATAATACGGAAAGATCAGTGTAATTATAGCAAAGCCACTGTAATTGCTTTAATTAATTAATTATTGTACGAGAAAGAACAGGTTCGTCCTGCACATTAAATTAACCTTTTTATACCTGTCTTGTATACTTAATGGAAATAATCACTGCAATGAGCTGACAATTTATGCAAATATTAATAAATATGTTATTTTCGTCATTAAGGCTCCTATTGCCGCAAAAGTCCAAAAGTGGGGAGCAAACGAAACAACTTTTCGGTGGTATTTTCTGATCAATAATTTACCAAAAACATCACAAATCTTTACGATATAAGATGTAACGTGGTTTTTTGGTAATTTTTCTATAGTTATTTTAAGTTAACAAAAAAATTCATCAAATTATTGAAATGAAAACATTTTACTTCTTCAATTTGAATCACAACAGGATAGAATAAATATCTACATCTTTATAAAAGAGAGCTAAATAATTTGTTTTTATTATTTTTTTCAGTACTACTGCATCTTATTCACAATAAAACAATAAGGCATCTCTGAAAACGACTGCGTCTATAGAATCCCCGTTACCGCCTGAAAAATCTTCAAGGACGTTTGCGTTACTACAACCCTTAATATAAGCCTATATTATTTTATGTGGTATATCCATGGTGGGATTTCAGCCCATTGCACCGGCTCGGTCCGTGTGATACCACGCTCTCGCAGAATATCGGCGTCAAATTGTTAGCTTTGAGCATGGTCGGACGGTGAGTAAGAATACCAGTGGGCTCACTTTCCCTTCCTCATCAATGTTTCTCATATATTTTTATGTTGTGACCCACGAAAAAATCAAAAAAGTCTTAAGACCTCTTCAGGGAATTATATTTTAATTAATAGACTTATGTAAATTACTGCGCGTGTTCATAATTTATACCTTAGATGAATCTTTTGTATATAAGTTTTTTTTTTTTAAAAGACTTCGACCCCCTTTTGTATCAAACACGACCCCCACAAGGGTCGCGACAGCAGGTTGAGAAACGATGTCTTGTCCCATCTATCTTATTTTTCATCCCACCCTGTTTTTTTTTTAAATAAACCTCGTGTTGCTGCGGTATACCGTTAGGCATTACGTCACTATAGCGGGGAAACGGATTTTTTCTTTCTATTGCGTCACGAGCCTTTTTGGACATAATTTGTGTCATCATGCTGTTGACATATCCCAATTTTCTTTACTCTTTAGGATAATATCCAACACTGTAGTTGCCGTTATTTTAGTAATCTGAATTTCTCTGGACTGTTCTTCTCAGCTCTTCCCATCTCGCGTATTCTATAATAATATGCGCCGCAGTGTCCACTTCTTCGCAATATGGGCATATGCCTGTTTCTACTTTAATTTTTTTTATTGCACGAGTTCAGAAGATAGGCAGACGGTCTACCTAATGGAAAGCGGTTACCATCACCTATGTACATTTGTAACACCAAAGGTGCTACCAATGTGCTGCCGCTCTCTAAAGGGAGACTGGAACCTGGCCACTGATGGCGGAACACAACTTAAGGTTATTATGGCGGCATATTCTAGACCAGGAATGGTAGCCACCAGACGGGCAAATGCCCTACCACCTGGCTGTGGATTATTTTGTCTTAAGACAGGCCGCCCGGCCGCGGGAAATTGTATTATTTTTCCGTTCCTGCACGGATAACGAATCTTGCCTAAGTAATTATGGAAATAGCCATGGCCAGTTAGCACCTGCGTTGTATGGTAGTTTACTTCGCCGAACTCCCTTCAGTAACATTTTCTTATGTCGGGAATTACTTGCATCTTGGGAAGAAAATCATAGAGCGGCGGCAGGATAGGAAGGAAGAACAAGAAAGAAGCTGGCTTTGTTTCAGGTTCCTTCTTGTTCTTCCTTTCACATACCCTGCCGCCGCTCTATAGTTTTCTTTCTTATTGCTAATGGGGGGAGTGACCCGTATAGGGTGGAGAAGCGAGATGGAACGCTCCTCCGTCTTAAAGGAAGATCTCCCAACGAGGTTAGTGTTGTTCCTCGCAGGCCTAGGCCCATCTATTATGATTGAAAATTTGTATATATTCTTTGTATGTTTCGGGAAACGTTTGTGACATAAATTATTGCACAGCGCCATCTATTGGCTTGTAAGTGTTCCACTACATCGCCTTTTTTCTTTGTAAGGTTTTTCTTGTGTATGACCCTTTCACTACCACCACCTATTTCAACCCGTGTCCCATCCCCTCTATTCATCCTAAAGACAGGCAAATACGTTGGCTTCGCCTCTGGTGCTACCAACGCCTATAGGTGCTAGTAACAACTTCCCTTGGTAGGTGGATCATCTGGTCTGTTTGTCAGCTTCAGCCAACAAAGAAAAAAACATCATCTCTATACAATTTAAATGTATATTGTAAATAATAATCCTAATTTAAAGTAATGATGTTGATATTTTTGAATTGATTGCGTGTAATGGTGATACAATTATATTTAATCAAACTCAAGAACGGAAACAAACGGTTAAATCTGTTTTTTTATCATACGCTTATTAGGAGTATTAAATACAATCCCACAGTGAGGCCGAATAATGGATGATTCGTGTTAGGCCGATTTAAATTCAGTCGTGAGATTATTTTCTCAAAATCTGATGTAAGTTTTAACTTATAATTGGATATTTCAGCAAGCGTCAAAATATCTTTTATCATCTTACTTTCAATAGTTTATTATAGAAATAATGTTAATTATAGTTTAAACAATTAATAAGCCATTTGACTCGTTAAAATTGTGATGTCATAAGCCAGTATTCTCATACAAAATCAAGGAGACTTTAATGTTTTGTACGATGATAAAAAGCGTCTTAGTTGATTTGAATACCCAATTTGGTAGCATACACAGACACGTTTGTTTTACTCGTAACTATAGTCTCCTAGAGAAGAAGTCTCGTATAATGGTTTTATGCGACTGAAACTTGCTGTACCACATGGCTGCGATTTCAATGTTTGCGGAAAAAGCTTTCGAATTCTACAACCGTTATTACACTGAACTGTATATAGGACCCGGTTTAGAGAGTAGACGAGTAGCTATATGTTCCGTACCTCTCTTCCTTGTGATTTTGGGAAAGCGTAATATTTGCATTAGAATAGAATAGAATAGAAAACACTTTATTGTTCACCAAATAAACAATTACAGAATAAATAATTACAGTAATTTAACGCCAAAACAAAAGGCGGCCGTATCGCTTTAAGCGATCTCTTCCGGGCAACTTGACTAAGAGGATACTTTTAACACCTTATGTCTAGGTATAATTAAATTAAAAAGAAGTAAAAATAAAAAAGGAAGAACAGCACAATGTGGACAGTAAACAGCTAAGTTAAGAAGAATAGAAAAAATATATAATTAAATTTACAAACTAAGGTAACGGTTTTTGACATATTTTTTTAAATATGGCAAGTGATTTAGCTTTTCTGACGTCTACGGGTAAAGAGTTCCAAAGGCAAACAGCCTGCACGGTAAAGGATTTGGAGTAAAATGTTGAAGAATGTGCAGTTAACAGGAGGTTATTAGAGGAGCGCAAATCGGAGGTGTGTGATGTATGAAGGAAGTTGAAACATTCCTTAAGGTAAGGAGGAGTGTAGGGTATAAATGTAATAATAAATAGCGTATAAATGCATAAATATGTTTTGCAACTAATGTGACTAGGGATTTAAATGAAAATTAAGTGCTGAAAATTTTGACGAATAAAATCTTATATTGTAAAAAGAAACAGGTCCTATAATATTATTGTAATTTCCATAATTACTTTTATGGTGATTATTATTGTGTGATGTTGATATCTATTTAATTTGACATTGTAAAATTTTAATACTGGACGCCTAATGAGGTAAAATGTATCGATACGACCTTACGATAAGACCTTATACTGTATATAAAAATTTTCAGTTAATTATTCTAGTCTAAACGCACTAGGTGGTCGCGGTGGCCAGTGAGACTGACTTCATCTGACTGTTGTTCGTATACTTTCAATATCGCATACCTACATCTAACGATAAGCAGCCACTATTGGCCACCACTAACATGGCGGACAGCATTTTCTTCTTCCGCATTACTAGATATATAAACATAACTTTATCCTAAACGTTCATTTAAAAGTAATGTATACGATCACCAGAGCACAAACCAACTTGATTGACAATTTCCTTTATTTTACCACCCACCCATTTTAATGTTATATAAAATTATTATCAGAGCTAGGCATGGTGCTGAAGGGTTTCCTGCGGCGCTTCTTCTCTTGAAGCCACAACATGTTGCAAAGCGGTGATAAATTAGATTAGGCTCCAATAATGTAAATAATAACCATAAACAACATACTTAATTAAAATGAACAAGTTGGCGGTAGGCTAAATAATAGTTTAACAATACTTATTGACATCTTTGTCTTCCGTGATCATGGCTACTGAAAAGTGGCCGAAACGTTGGAACAACACAGATCAAATAGATTACCGCGCTTAAAACCGTTAAAACGTAGCTTTATTCTGTATGATCAATTGAGAATTCTTGGCCGCTTCATTGACCGACTAGTGCCTTTGTAGCTATTTATTTTTATGAATTCCTGTGACCGGCTCGATCTTTCCGTGCTTCTCACACAAAATCGGCGTGAATAACAATAACAATGTTCTTTATTGTACACCAAGATAATAAAAATAATAGACTTAATATCTTTAATTGCATAAGATAGTTATACAATGAACGACCTTAATCCTTAAAAAATTATGCGTTGGCATGCAGTTTAATAATATAGTAATAAATGACAAAAGAATATATATATATATATATATATATATATATATATATATATATATATATTATATTATTTTTATACTCATGATTTTACAACAAATCTTTCACAGTTCGTGCAGTGTGTCTGTGGAATGCGCTACCTGTGAAAATCAGGCGTGCCCAGTCTCTTCAGGCGTTCAACGGACTCGTGTAGGATTATTATAACGGGCTCTAAAGTCAATCATAACATCTTCATCTCTCCCATATTTACGTACCTAATTCTATACATTATTACTATGATTATTGATTTATTTATATATATCAATATATGTATATCTTTGTCTTATACTTGCCACTTCAAAATTTTATATATATACTTTTTTATTCTAGTTATATTGCAAAACCCACATGTTACACAATTTTTCTCTAATCCATCCTAAGGTTGTCTGGAAGAAATTGCTTTTGGTGATAAGACCGCCTATTGTCTTCTGTACTTAAACTTCTTGAATTGCATGTTAATGTTATGAAATAAAGTATATTCTATTCTATTCTATATATACAGTTTTACAAATATATACATACATTATTATTTATTTACGTATTTTTTCGTGCAGGAACGGATAAAGAACATTAATTCCTGCGGCCGGGTGGCCTGTCGTCAGAGACGACAAAACAACACACAGCCAGGTGGTAGGGTATTTGCCCGACTGGATGGCTACCACCCCTGGTCTAGAGTATGCCGCCATAACAACTTTGAATTGTGTTCTAGCATCAGTGACCAGGTTCCAGTTTCTCCTTCAAGGCCGGCAGCGCATTGGCAGCACCACTGGTATAGCTAATATCCATAGGCGACGTAAACCACTTTCCATCACAGTTGGGCTGTCAGTATGTCTGCGGAGCTTTAGCAATAAAAAAACCAGGTAATAAGTACGTTAGGGATGCTCCCTCACAAGTCTGTTGAACCAATGGATAGATTTAGCAGACCACACGTCTACCGGCAGTGCGTTCCAAAGATGTTCAACCTGGATAGAGAACAATCTGACGTAAATCTCCATGGTATGTAAAGGTGTCCTGAGCCGCAAGTTCTCTGACGATCTCAGGGTAGCATTGAGTCATTCACGTTTTGTACTATGACTGATAGTTCCAGTGGCCTACTTTCCTTCCCCTCTATCCCATATCTCCTATCACACCTCCTATCCCATCTCGTCTACCGCATCTTAAACGCTGGCAACTCGCTGACCTCGCCCCAGGTGCAACATCTATCTATAGGCGATGTTAACAATTTTCCATTCCATTCTGCCTGTTTGCCAGCTTTATCAATTAAAAGCAAATGAAACAGGTGTCATGATTATATAAATGTGAACACGGATATATGTAATTATCTTGTACTAAAAAAACTAATGCCTAATTAAGTCTTAATTTTACTACATAATGTAACCTTCTTCATATTTAACCATAATTACTAATTAGTGCTGCAAAAACCCATTTTGTTATTATTATTAAGCGAATATCAAAGGATGTATTATGTTCAATATAAACTGTCTCATAATTTTTGAGTGTTTATTTAACGACATACCTGCGGAGTGTTCGGCGGCGGAAAGTTTGGCAAAATACGCTCGCAATGTTTTTTAAATAACGTTACACCGCGTCGCCTGGCATATTACCTGGGGGCCAATCTTGCTATTTCACTATTTTGGGGCGTTGCGAAGATATTCAAAGTACGATGTCATTGCGATAGCGTTAAAAAAATGTATTCTACTAAACCCACAATATTTTCTCCATATTGTCGCGGCAGAATAATAGTCGAAAAAATTGGTATTACCGTTAGCAGAAATAGCGTTTGCTTTTTTATTTTTATTGCAGAAGTTCAGCAGACAGGCAGACGGCCCACTTGATGAAAAGTGGTTACCGGGTTACCGTCGCCTATGGACATTTGCAATACCGAAGGTGCTACAAATGCGCTGCTGCTCTCTTAAAGGAGACTGGAACCTGGTCACTGATGCCGGAACACAACACAATGTTGTTATGGCGGCATACTCTAGACCAGGGGTGGTCGCCATCCAGTCGAGCAAATACCCTACCACCTGGCAGTGGGTTGTTTAGTCGCCTCTTAAATTGTATTCTTTCTCCGTTCCTGCACGGATAAAATGAATGTTAAAAAGCTACTAACATTTTAAACATTTATTTAGTGTGTTTTCCTTTATAAATATTTATAAAGATGGGCGCCATGGGCACACCATTGGAATGAATAGAATACCGAAATCAGACAAACCTATGATTGAGACGTATGTATCCGGCGATTTTGATGACATTATAATAGCAGAATTGGGCCCCTGGTTGTATAATATAAGGGATTTACATTGGCATGGCCTCTAGTGTTGCAAATGTCCATAGACGACGGTACCAACTTTCCGTCAGCAGGCCACCAGCTGGTCTCTTGTGTATTTTAGTAGTAAAAAAACACCTAAATTAAATAATGCTGATACGTCTATATATCCCCAATAAAAAAGGCTAAGAATGACTGGACTAAATTAATCTGAACAAAATATCTTGCCTGGTTTACATCATCCGTGCAGAAACGGAGAAAGAATACAATTTCTTGCGGTCCGGTGGCCTGTCGTAAGAGGCGACAAAACAACCCACAACTAGGTGGTGGGGTGTTTACCCGTCTGGATGGCTACCACCCTTGGTCTAGAGTATGCCGCCTTAACAACCTTGAATGGTTTTCCGGCATTCGTGGCCAGGTTCCAGTCACCGTTTATGCCTGTCTGCTGAACTCATGCAATAAAAAAAGAAATAAATAGTAAATAGTTGTTTTCGGATTTTTGGAATAACCCCAAAGCTCTATTATATAATCAAAATTAATTTGAATAATTTATTCAAAAGTTTTTATCTTTAAGTTCCATTGGAGAACATTTTTTGAAGGTCATACATACAAATTAAAGAATATGTACTTCCTGCTCTATATAAATGATAATTGGCAGTCAAACACACACATTGTACATCCCCAAGCTAAAGGCCCGTCCATAATTTATGTCACACGTTAAAGAGGGGTTTGGTGGGTCCTAAATTTCGTGACGTCACATTTCAAAATCTAATATATTTAAGCTTCAAAACAGGAAAGGACAACGCCCATTTTGGGTCCATCCTGAAATCTTATGAACCGTAACCAAATGTCTTTCTAAAATCTAATAGTATTTTTACGTCATTATTGTAAAATTGTAGAACTCTTTGTAATCCAGCATAGAAATTACAATTACAGAAACATATTTTTGTTTTCCCTATCAAGATTGATGGTTCGTATTGTTACAACTTAGGCTCCAACAAAGACAAATTCCACGTACAGATCTGTAAAAGCACATTTTATTACCTGTCGGCATTTGAACTAGTTGAAATCCTTTTATGATCGTCTTCTATTCTTCACCCATTTATAGGCATACGTTTCTAGTTATTGTGGAGAACAGCCTATTGTCCTATTGTACTCGTTTACGGCCGCTCAGGAGCATCATTAGTGTGTATATTCGGGAATCTAATATTGACGGACTTTGCGCGTTTTATTGAATTGCGACCTTTTGCATTATGTTTGGATTTGTTGTGTTCGGTTATATTTGTATCTGTGTTATACGTGTTTGTATAGTTCTTCTATCTATATATATATATAGTATTCTAACGGCATTTTAATTCGAGTCCCGCTAACTCGTAACACTATCTTGACTTTTGTTTTTATTGACTGACGTTTTTCCTCTTACTCTTTAGTTCAATATTCAATAAATTCAAATATTGTTGACTGTTGAACTCACTTATGTATCTTCATAAATAAAACGCATACGATTGATATACTGGCACCTATCCTTAATGCCTCCATCGTGGCCACATAAAAAAAAACTTTTTTTTTGTGCAGGATCCAGCTAAATAGCCGCAGATGGTTGTTTCAGTGATACCGGGCTAGGTGGGTTTCCCGATTCCGTGGGAGCGGGGCGTTCAGCCCGGAAGCAGCGCGCTCGAGGAGGTACATCCTGTGAGGTTTGACCTCTGCTTCACCGCTGCGGTGGGATAACTCTACCGGATTAAGCCGTAAAATGTTTAATGAGCTGAGCCAGCAGGCTGAAGTGATGCAAATGGGAATGAGATGAAGACACCGCCGGCGGAGCCGACCCTAATCTATCTTTACTACCGCTTCGCAGGGTGATATAGGTAGTAGAGAGGAAGCGGTGAAAGAAACTCTCCAGCAACACGCTTAAGCTAGTTTTGTGTGGCTGCTTGTGTCTGTCTGTAATGAGTAGGTATGATTGGTGGGTTTACCGTTGTGTAAGTGGGCCGAGGCCGGAGGCTTTCCGGTGTTTGTTCAGTCTAGTATTTTACAGACAAAATAGATTAAATGTATGAAAGCGGGAGGCACCAACCATAGTTGGTGTTAATTAGGAACAGAGCCATCTAGTTTTGAACGTTGTAACTTTGAACTTGTGTTTTTTAAGGAAATATTGCTCTAGAAAATGTAAGATTTCTCTTAAACCTGGTTCAAGGATTTAAATATTTTTAATGTTTATGTTGATTATTTAAATTCTTTCAAAATATGTACAGACAAACAAAATCATAATGGCTCATGCAATTTTATATGAATCTCAACTCTCCTAACAAAATGGGCAAACTTCCTTTGAACTATTAACGAAAAGGTTCAAAATATTTCCAACTCTGTGTATGAGCATAGTGTTCAAATTATTAAAAAATAATTTAAATGGAAATAAAATATATACGGAATTGCTGTTTTAATTTAATAATTTTTTTATGTAAAATTTTAAATACGTGACGTGCCCGGCTGTGACAAGGACAGGGGAGGGGTCAAAAAATCTAATAGTCTAAGCAAGTTCCGCTTGTGTCATGGGTAGGTAGTCTGATGGATGTTCACCCTCATTTCCTTGAGCTAATAAGTGTTATTATCTATACGCTCAACTACGCAGGGGTTCTCTATACTCCGATTTTTAATTACCTGGACTAAAATGACAGCTGGATCGACCTTTTTTTGATTCATAAGTGAGTTTTGTGAATTGAATCAACAACTCACCACTGTGAGTTGAATCCCACTATCCTACTAATATTATAAACGCGAAAGTTTGTAAGAATGTATGTGTGGATGTATGTTTGTTACTCTTTCACGCAAAAACTACTGAATGGATTTTGATTAAACTTTACGATAACATAGCTTACACATCAGAATAACACATAGGCTATAATTTATAAATATATAGTGTGAATTATCCAAAATTAACGATTTTCCATCACCACGCTGGTGAAACCGAGGGCACAGCTAGTACAGAATATTATAATATTCAAAAGTATATATTTAGTTATTCAGCAGGTTCTGTCGCCGAACCGGCTGATTTGGCTATATTTGGTATTGGATATTTAAAAGTCAAATCAAGTGAGACTTTTTTTTATCATCGCACAAAAGACATAGCCACCTTGATTTTAAAATAGAATAGAAAACACTTTATTGTTCACCAAACAAACAATTGCAGAATGAATAATTACAATAATTTAACGGCAAAACAAAAGGCGGCCTTATCGCTTAAAGCGATCTCATCCAGACAACCTGACTGAGAGGCTACTTTCAACAACTTATGTCTAAGTATAATTAAATTAAAAAGAAGTAGAATAAAAAAATTTATATGAGAATACTGGCTTAGGACGTCACAATTTTAACGAGTCAAATAGCGTATTAATTATTGTGTCAATTATAATTAAAATTATTTCTATAATGAACTGTTAAAAGTAAGATGATGACAAGATATTTTTATCCGTGTAGGAAAGGAAAAATAATAAAATTTCCTACGTTGGAGCGGCCTGTCGTAAGAAGCAATAAAACAACCCACAGCCAGGTCTGGGTGGCTACCACCCCTGGTCATAACAGCCATAACAGCCTTGAGTTGTGTTCCGGCATTAGTGGCCAGACTCGTCTCCCTTTAAAGAGAGCAGCAGCGCATTTGTAGCACCTGTGGTGTTGCAAATGTCTATAGGTGATGGCAACCGCTCTCCATCGGGTGGTCTGTCTGGCTGTCTGCTGAACTCTTGCAATAAAAGAAATAAAAATAATATTTTGAAGCCTGCTGTTTTATATGAATACGGTTTTAAAGTTTATTATGTAATGTAATATTACATATCTATCAAATAGCCAACTCTTTAAAAACTAAAAAGATTATTTTCTACATGATATTTTAAATATACGATGATAATGTATTTTAACGCCTACTCTAAGAATTTATTGCAAAATATGTCACCAACCCAAATAGATATAGTTTTATTAAGTAAGTGTATTATGTTGTGTTGGTGTATAATACAGAATTATTTATCTACAATGACATGTTGGCAGACAAGATCGCCTCATTAATTTTATTTCATTTTAATTATTTACTTTAATTTAGGTCAATCGACGCTCTCGATTTTGTTTGTCAATAATAATTATTATAACTTATTGTTATCAATACAGATTACCAGCGAAATTTTAGCAGCTAAATAAAGACCTACTAACGCTTCTCTGAAATGGTGTTTGTGTAAAGAAAATATAAATAATGCAAGGCGTATGTACGTGTGTGTGTTAGGGGAGCAATAAAACATGTCTAACTTTTTTTTTTAAATAAAACCGACTTCTACAGCTACTGGAAGTCGCTGCTTTTTACAATTTTATTATTATTTTTTGTTTTTGCTTGGCAACGACTTCGAGGTGTTATAGAAAAGTTTAATCTTTTGCTTTTTAATTTTAAGTCGTTTAACAAGGAAACATTTTCAACTTTTTGGTTGCTTGAATAGTTTTAGAAATATTATTTTAAGCGCCTTTTCCATTTTTTATTGGAAAGCAGTTACCGTCGCCTATGAACATTTGTAACATCAAAGGTGCTACCAATATGCTGCCGCTCTCTAAAGGGAGACTGGTTCCTGGTCACTAATGCCGGAACAGAACTCAAGGTTGTTATGGCGGCATACTTTAGAGCAGGGGTGGTAGCTATCCAGTCGGGTAATTATCCTACCACCTGGATGTGGATTGTTTCTGTCGCCCCTTACGAGAGGTCGCCGGCCGCAGGAAGTTGTATTATTTCTCCGTTCTTGCACGGATAAAACGGCGCCTACAGAAATTGTATTACTGGTACGCGTATACAAGTTTCTCTTTCGAAGAGTAGGCGCTCGGCGCTCTTCAACAAGGGTTACTTTCGATTTTCTTGAGATCCACTCATTAGGTCCTGACTTGGTGACAATGCGATGATTTCAAAAGTATACTCTTTCGAATAAAGAAAAAAAATGAAAATAGGTCCACAACTGAAACAACTTGAAAAACAATTTTTCCCGTACATTTAGTATAAAAATTTTACATATTTTTTTATGTTAATCGATCCTGTTTCTAATACTGATCAAAAACTTCTATCGGACCAACCGTCGTTGGAGTACCTTTTTTTTTTGACCAGGGGAAATCCGTTTGAGGACTAAGCCGCGACAGGCACAGAAGCCTGGGGGGATGTTCGCGACCCGATGTGAGAGTGTGGGATTCGCCAGATCGGGGGTGGCACTAGCCTGCCCGGTCAGAACTGGTGCCACGCTATTGCCACTCCCCCGTTAGGGATACCCACTAAAACCCCTGGGTGTTCCGTCCTGCGTCTTTTGCCAGGGCTACAGGACTGCGGGATTCCCAACTCCGCGTGCCCTGGCAGGCATGGGCCTCGCTCACTAGGCCTCTTCCAATGCCAGGGGACTAAACCCCCGGCCACAACTAGATCTTTTCCGTGCGTGGGGCGGCCTGTAACGCGCCCCACGGGAAGAGAGATGAGCGCGTACGGAACACTCGCGCTCTCATCTCTACGGCATGTGTGGGTGAGTGAGAACCCCTATACCCCAATGGGCCCACCCACGCCGCCCGCTTACGGCGGCCGAAGGTCACCATCCGACCTCCGGCGTCGGCGCGTCATCCTTTGGCGGGAGAGGAGCAGGGAAGTACGCTCACGCTCCCGCTCCGCCTCCTCCTTCGCAAACATGACTTGCTCGCAAAAGGAGGAGACGGCGTCCCATCCGGTGGAGCTCCTGACCATGGTGCGTACCACGGCTGGGAACGACGTGTCAAATCCGGTATGGGCGACGAGCTCCCGGCGCTGCTCCGTCCAGGCTGAATACTCCTGGAGTTTGTGCAGCGCCGTGTCCTCGTCGCCCGTGTCACAGTGATGGCACCCTGACGTGGCCTCGCGGCCGAGGCGACACAGATACCTCCCGAAGCAGCCATGCCCCGTGAGAACCTGTGTTAGCCTGAACGTCAAGGTGCCGTGACTTCGTCCAATCCATTCTTGCAGAACGAGCCTGACCGCCTCGATGGGGCGGAGCCCACGCTGGGGCGTCTTAGGCGTTCTTCCCAGACCCCCACGGCTACCTGGCGGAGCTCCGACCGGCACGCCTCGGTCTCTCGAGGCGCGGGTCTGGAGCCTCTGGCCAGGGCCTCTTTGCGCCACGTGTACAGTGACGCTAGGACCCTGGCTTCCAGGTCCCATGGGGGGTCGTTGGAGTACCTACTACAACAGTCGGAAATCGAATAAACATTTCCCCATACATCTTTTTAAAAGTCCAACTTACCTTTTTTATTTATAAATCTTTTTCTTTCGACTGAATAAATAAACAAGTTTGAAAAAAAATTCACATAGTTTTGCTGACGCAATAAAGTTCAACAAACTATCAAGTTTGGTTGTTGTTTGGATATAAAATATTTTTTTTAAGTAAGTAAAATAGAGTTGATTCCTAGGGTTTGACCAGCCGTTATGCCGAGAGGTAAACTCTTGTGTATTATAATAATGGTATGCTATTCTTGCGAATTTACTCATTGGCCAATCAGAAATGTCAATTTGTTGACACATGTGGTTCAGTGTTCGCAAGGCGTGTGGTACCACGAACATTGGTGGCTGCTTACGTCACATCTCATAATTCTCTGGTATGTTCAATTTGATATCAACCAGTACACTTGGATTAAATAATTTACTTCTTATCAATTTAATTGTATAAGAGAGCATAATACGTATATATATTACTATTATGTATTAAATTTATAAATTAGTGTAAGTATGTATATTTAAATTGTACAGTGCTATCTTTCTTCTGCTCTATCTACATCGCCAGATTAGTTAAGAATTTCTTTTAAGGAAGAGATCCCTTTTAGCGATAAGGCCAGTTGTTGTTTTGCCAAGAAGTATTATAATTATGCATTTTGCTTGTTTTGGTGAGCAATAAAGTGTTCTCTATATCTCTATCTATCTAGTATTTTGTCCGCTGTCAAAAACCTTTCCCATTTCGGCCATGCGTGGATATGCCACGCCAATTATGTCGTGCGTTTCCCTATATAGGTAGGCCCGAGTCTAACATACACACATCATGGCCAGAGGCGGCTCTAGCCCATGTATTGTCTATTCCGCGTACAACGATGATCTGGAGGGAACTTCCCGCCATGGTTTTCCCCTTACGTTATATGGGGTTTTTTAAGAAGAGCATTATAAAATTTCTTAGAGGTCGGTAACGCGTTGGCGACATTCCTGGTTTTGCAAACGTCTATAGGCGACGGTAACCATTTTCCATCAGGTGGGCCGTCTGCCTGTATGGCTACTTCAGGCAATAAAAAAACGTATCGTAACAATCTCATATAAACCGTGCTAAATGCAACAGCAAAGATATTGTCCCTTCATTTACTCCCAAGTTGGCCTATACTGAAAAGTAAGACAAAGATATTGTTACAACTCAGGTCCTGACAAAAACAAAACCCATCTGCATATCTGAAACAAAACACATTTTATTACCTGCCGGCATTTAAACTAATTGTAACTCTTTTATGATCGTCTTCTTTTGTTTACTTTGTTATTAAAATTTGCGATTAGAAAACAGCCCATTGTTTTATTGTACTCTTTTATGGCAGTTTGTGGCCGAGTCATTAGCCAGATACCGGGACCGGGATTAGACTTAGATACCGGGACATTGCATTTGTGCAGTATAAAACGATGACCTGATGGAGGGGGAGAGTATCGAGCGAGAACCATGAGCAAAGCGAGACATGTGTACTACAACCGGGAATCTAATAAGTGACAGACTTTGGGCGTTTTATTGAGTTACGACCTTCTGCATTACGTTTGGACTTGTTGTGTTCGGTTATATTTGTACCTGTGTTATATGTGTTTGTATAGTTCTAATAAATTCTATAGTAATTCTAACGGCATTTTAATTCGAGTCTCGCGACTCGTAACAATATGTTAATAAAGCATTATTTATTTGCTTACTTCTATCTATGAGCAAACGATCTACCAAGTATATAATCAACGTTAGAGTGCTATTTTATTTCGGCATCGTCACTTATAGTCACTTAATAATTTTCCGAGTTATATCGATGACTTAGATATCTTACAAATATTCTTGTGTGGACTTTATACATAAGAAAAACATCCAATATAGCTCGCTTTCTAGCCCCCTACGACTTTAATCTTCTCTTAATGTATAAAAAACAATTATTCTTCGTTGGTCTCGATAAAACTGGTAAGATGTAGGAACGGGTCATGAATAAAAAGTAAGATGTAAGAACCAGCCATAAATGAACATGGTTGCGGACAATAATGCGTTCAGGAGATTCACCCGTAAACGAAATATGCAAATGTCATGTGCGTCTGTCTATCTTTGTGTGTCATTGACATTTATCTTGGAAATTACTGCATATTGTTTATGGGTTTCGTGTCTCAACACTAGCTATAGTGTACGCTGTTCACGTCACTAGCGCATTCTTTTTCATTCATTATTAATGTCAATTTGTAATACTTGTACTTGTAAGAAGATTCTAATAAAAGTTAAATGCAAAAAAAACTCAAAAACTGCTTGAGCGATTTTGTGTGTGTGTGTTCCAGTGGATCTGGGACGGTTTATTTTTTTTGGGTGTGTTTGTGTGGGTCCTTTGATGGTTTAGATTCACAACTGGACGCGGTAGGTGGCGCTGCAATCGGGTTGTAGATTTTTATTTTTTCAGGGCAGGACAACGTCTGCCGGTCCCACAAGTTATTAATATAGTAAAGTTAAAACTTACTTCGCTTCCGGATCCCTTCAGATACTTTCATTGTGATGTTTGTGAATTCAATATCCACGGCGCTGGGTGTTGGCATGTTGATTTGAAGAGTTCTACACTCCTGATGCTCCTTCTTGGACATCTTCTGCCCCAAACCCTGGAGCACTGCTATAGCTGTGGTCATTTTATTGTTATTTTTTTCACTTTACCATAAGTTTTATAAGGTCTTAACGGAAGACCAGCACCGCTTAACCAATTAGTCTAAACTGAAACCTAGTTAGACTTACTATTCATTTCTTTTAAATCAGAAAACTTTTGCTCACAACAATTTTTAAACCTTCAGCCCTCTTTTTAGTATTTAGTGTTACACAGTATGAAGCGGTAGACTAATACAATTTAAAATAAAAACACACGATACAGTGTAAATAACTAAATAGTTTATTAATGGCCAGTATTTTGGGAACGTTGCCTATTGACAGCGGGACCGGCACTGGATTTAATCATTCAATAATTTAGATTTTATTATTGTTGCTTATTTAGTTTAAGTATTATATGTACTTTATTACAATGAAAAATATATTTTTAATTTGTTTACGTGAAGTTGACCGTGTGTTCGTTACGCGTGTACCGCTTTACGGGCAAGGCCTGTGCGAATTGCTAAATGCCAACCATGAAGCGGCGAGGCCCGTGGCAAACTGAAGCAGCGACTGAGTGTCATTGACAACTTTTCATCGTTTCATATATTTCTGGTGTGGATCTTTATGCGATTTGATAATCGAGTCGACAGTCGTCTGACGGCCAATTCCTATAACTTACTTTTTTATTTAGGTTTATGGCTTGGCAGCTAGGCCTTTAAGCCAGATCTTAGATTACAATGAATACAGTTTCTTCATTTTCTTAAGCCTATGTGTAGCACAGATGAATTCTAGGTTATCAGCTGGTGCCATTTAACGGAGTTCTTGTGACAACTCAAAAGGCCACATTTGACTATACAGTTCACATTTCTCAGAAAACACAAAATTACTACTCAAAAACTATCAATATCCTACAACTATTGTTCATTTTAGAGTAATTTTACACATTTTTAGAAAATAAAACTCCACCGCACAATATCTCCTTTCAGTTCCCGTCAAAAACAAAAAAATGTAGAAAACTATGCGAACCATAGATAATAAATGCGACTCATGTCCTAACTTTTTTACAGCCGCTTTTAAATCTCGGCATAAATTGTATTAAAAATAATCAACAATTTTGTAACATCTTTTTATACTTATAAATTACTTTCCACTAAATTATTATTTAATTTACACAAATTTGAGGTAAAAATTACTATTTCAAAAAATACTGACTGGTAAAAATCCACAGTAAAAAAATTTACTTGACGTTTCATATGTGACGTACATGATGACGTTTCATCAGATTTAGATATGGACTTAACAGCGTTACAACAGACAAAAAGCGTTTTTTGATCGATTTCTCAGCCCTTGTTACAGTAATTATATATACTTTGCTGTGGTGAAAAAAATATATGTCAATCTTGATCATATTTCTGAGGTAAACTATGTACTCAAAACACATTTTCGATAAATTTTCTCGATAGAAAATAATTGCAAAGTAACCTCTAAACGTGTTCTTCAATATTGTGTAATGTTATTACTGTTAATCATACATCGCTAAAATTAATAACAGTAACATATCATATAAGAAATATACTTATTATAGTTTGTTTATTCGGTTACTTAGAGAATTTGCAAGTAATTAATTATTTTATTATAAATGACTTCAAAAATCACCCTTGCCGGGCCCAATGTATGGAATTTATCAATACGCCGGACGGCTCGGTGCTGTGTATACGCGTCGCTCTGCTCGAGCATGCTATTCGAAATTAAATTTTAAATAAATGAAGGAGCAATAATAACCACAATTTCGAGCCGATCGAGCTATACTTATTTGGCGTATACGGTAGAGGAGTGGTCTAAAGCATAGACTGTGTGGGTTCGAATCCTACTAGCTTCACTTGATGTAGTAGATTTTTTTATTTTTATATCAAAGTTGATAAAATGGTCTTTTTCTCTTCTTAAATAATTTTATAAAATGCAATAAAAATACTTTTCTATTAGATTGAGGAAAAAGTTTCTTCGCATTTTATATAAAAATTCAAAAGATTTTTTTTATAAAGTTTATTTATATTTGACTAAAGTATGTAGGTGCCATTTTGTTGGATAACTTTTTGCCATCTTATAGGTAGGGACGTGATCTCATTGCAATAAAAAATTATGGGCTTCTGATCAAAAAACTGCGACAAGTGGTTTTGGCAGACCTCTCGTGATGTTAAAGTGACACTGCCTGAGGAATTCTGCAGAGACCGAAACAGGTGAAAATCTGAAGGTGCAAGTTCAGGACTATACGGCGGATGCATTAACACCTCCCAGCCAAAGTCTCGTAATTTTTGCTGAGTGGCTAAAGATGTGTGAGGTCTAGCGTTATTATGGTGAAAAACCACACCCCTTCTGTTGATTAATTCCGGCCACTTTCTCTCAACTTTTTGCTTTAATCTCATCAGTTGTTCGCAGTACAGTTCAGAATCGATGGTTCTGCCTGGCGGTAACAGGTCATAATGAATAATGCCCTTCCAATCCCACCATACACAGAGCATCATCTTGTCGCGAGTTAACCCGGGTTTCGCCACATTCTGTGAAGCCTGACCGGCCATTGACTATGATCTTTTTCGCACGTTCTTGTCGTACGTGATCCACTTTTCATCACCAGTTATCAGCTTCTTCAAAAATAGTTCGTTTTCATTACGTCGTAATAAAGAATCACAAATGAGTACACGGTTCATTAGGTTTCTTTCAGTGAGCTCATAAGGCACCCAAAATTTCGAGCTTTTTTTGTGTACCCATCTTTTTTCAAATGCGCCAAAACCGTTTTGTGGTCAATTCCCAGTTCTCCAGCTACATCGTAACTACTAATATGCCGATCATGCTCCACTTTTTTTATCCTTTTATGGAAAGACTATTGAACCGATTTGGATGAAACTGGGTACATATGTAATTTTAATACCGAGGGTGGCCAAGAGATATTTTTCATCCCGAAAAATGAGATAGTTTCCGGGATGAAAATATATGTGGCCGAACGGGCCTAAATGATAAAATGAAATGACCGAAATGACTGAAAAAAAACCTGTTCTACTTTCTGAGATAACTTTTACATACATCTATCCCATTACCCGGGATGAAAAGTATCTCTTATTCACCGTCATTATTAAATTACATATATACCGAATTTCAGCCAAATCGTAATATTTTTTTCCGTAAAAGCAGAAGAAACAGAAAGACAAATATATTTTTATCCTGAAACTATCACATTTTCCGGGATAAAATGCATACTATGTTCATTCTCGGCATCGAAAATATATATATATAATATATATATATATATATATATATATATATATATATATATATATATATATATATATACACACATATATACTGAGTTTCAGCCAAATCGGTCAGTTGTTTTTCCGTGAAAAGGGAACAGACAGACAGACAGTTACTTTCGCATTTATTAATATATATATATATATATATATATATATATATATATATATATACCTATATATGGATTCATTGTTGTTCCATAATAAAATTACATCATTTTAATAAAGTTTACTCTTCTAAAAAATATTAAAAATAAAAAGAAACACATAGCCGGAGAGGATTCGAACCCTGTACCTCTTAGTTACTATTGCGCTCGGTGAATCGTTGAGGTAAAGACGGTTAAGAAGTGAAGTCAAAATTTCAATACCTATTAAGCTTATAAACGATCTGTCTCACTTTAGGATATTTTGTCTCGCTCTCGTGCTCGGCAGCGTTAGAATGAAATAAATTGAATATAGTTGGTATGGACACGGTGCGCGTAGGTATGTTCAGTTGCAATATTTCGCCACGCTCGAACTTTTATTACGCGCTGTTTCAACGAAGTAAATATCGGCCGTGCGGGGTTAATTTTCTGAAACACCGATTTGAATCAGGTCTACAAAGCCTCTTAACGTTTGATTTTATTAGAGAAGTAGTTGTTTATTTAACTAACCAATTTTTATTTACTTTCCTTTATATTCGAAATGAAAAACAGAGCGTTAACCTCAGATGAAAGGCCTATTTAGACACTCAAATTATTAGCACCCTCGCTACGCAAGTGTTTTAAGTAGGTCACTTTCACCTCTCTTGTAACAATCTTTTATTTGTTCATACCTTGTCCTGCCTATGCCAATATAATTATACTGACATAGGAGTAAAGTTCCTTATCGCGCGTTACTCAATGGATGGGAGCTTGACATAAAAAAGTATTAGCCGCAATGAAAAATGCTGACCGCTGAATAGTGTATGCCTCTTTACGCCATCTGTGGATTCTACGCGATACTACGGTACTTTGATGTTGGTTATATACTAATCCCTATTAACATTATAAATACCAAATAATTATGGGGGGTTCAAGCCGGGGCCCATAACCATAGGCAAAAAAAAAGAAAAACTATAAGTTATAATATATAATATTCATTGACATTTGACATCTTTGTCTTCCGTGATCGCGGCTACTGATACGTGACCGAAACGTCGGAATAATAAGAATTATATAAAACACCGCACTTAAAACCTTGAAATGTAGTTTTATTCTGTGTGCTAGTCGTGAAAACTTAAGAAAATAAAATGTTGTTTATTGTTGGTAATTGGGGGCTAAATAATCATGGTGTGTATGTGGCTAGTTAGGGCGAATTCAGACGTCCATCATTCATCGACGATTTGATCTTTCAAAGATAAACAGATATTCACATTCATCATTCATGAATCGAACCTAGTTATTTTAAGAAGCCCAAATAACAGACGAATCGCATTGAAAACGATCTGTGAAAAATAACCTCTGACTTATAAAGGTTCAAGGCGAAAACAACCCACAGCCAGCCAGGTATTTGCCCGACTGGATGGCTACCACCCCTGGTCTAAAGTATGCCGCCATAACAACCTTGAGTTGTGTTCCGGCATTAGTGACCAGGTTCAAGTCTCTCTTAAGAGAGCAGCAGCGCATTTGTAGCACTTTTGGTGTTGCAAATGTCCATAGGCGATGGTAACCGCTTTCCGTCAAGAGGGCCGTCTGCCTGTCTGCTGAACTCCTGCAATAAAAAAGGCGATTTGTCATAACGATTAATTATATCAAGACTCGTATTTTTTTAAGTATTTGTAATTGTTATGATCTGTGAGCGTGTAATATGGTCATAGAAAATCATAATTCTGTCATTAAAAAAACAAATCTAGATTTTTCACGATCCGGGAATGAGTTCGATTCGTGTGAATGAGCCCTTAGTTGCTATTAATGCTGTTTCCAAAGATTTTGACATAGTCATACGAGTAATAAAGCTTATATTTAGGCCTTTGGATATACAACATTTTTTTAACAGCCTTACTTCAATGTATACATACATAATTTAAAATCATTTTGACACTACCTAATAGGCCAACGGTCTTTGTACGATGCAGGATGTATACTGAATGAAACACCCCTTAAAAGTGGACTGTATTTATTTATAGGTGCTACAACAGCAATAGGTATGATAAGCACTACTGTACTAAACGGCACGTTCAAGATCAATTTAACACAAGTTAGCACTAGAACCCGGATGTCACAGCGAGAGAGGTGCGCATGCATCTCGCGGGTACCGACGACAATCGGGGTACCGGAGGCGCAGATATGTGCAAGATCTCCTCCCGTAATACCGCTGCAGGGTATTACGGGATCCTCCAGTATCTAGGGAGCGGAGGAGTCATCCCCCTGTTGATGAAATGAGCTTGCATTTCCCGGGGCATTCTCAAGCACTGATGCGCTAGGATCAGCGTGGGCGTAACTACGTTCTAAGTCTCATGCTCTTCCTGCCAAGAGCGCGGGGCACATGAGAGGAGGTTGGTTTTAGTGGAGTATTGAGTATTCGAGACTCCACATATGCCGGTGATTGACTCTGGTGGCTATTCGTGGCTTCACCTCTCGTCGCTTTAGTCTAATCCCTAACAAAGGACCCGGTAGAGAGCGAAATTGATTCCCTCCGCCTCAAAAAAATAAAAATAGAACCCGAACGTTCCACTGAACACAGATAGCACTAATTATATTGATTTCACCGATCAATACGAGTTGCACTAAGCGAACACACTGGTATTCACAAGATGTAATGCTTTATCCAATCTGGCAACAGATGACTGTGTATAGATTTGTAAGTCGTCTGCATAGAGATGGTAGGTTGAAGTGAATAGATTAGAGATGGAGTTACTAAAAACAGCGAACAATAAGGGAGACAGAACATCGCCCTGAGGAACACTAGCAGTGAGTTCGCACCATGTCGAATAATCATCCTCGACGCGAACCCGCTGCCGGCAGCCGTATAGGTAGAAATATGAAACCAGTCGATCACTGTAGGAGATATGTTAAGAGACCTTAAAATACCAAGTAATATTTCAAAATTAACGTTGTTAAAACCGCTACTGAAGTCAAGTTGCGATAGTACAGTCAGCAAACCATTATCCATACTATAACGAATGTCATAGGTGATTTTCAGGAGGACTGTAGTTTTGCTGTGTCCAGGACAGAAACCGGATTGATATGGATTAATGAGAGAATAACGATTAAGGAAAATACTTAGCTGTTGGTGAACTGGACGCTCGAGGACTTTGGAAAGGGAAGGCAGAATGGATATGGGACGAAGTTGAGAGAAAAAAATAGGATTAGATTTTTTAGGAAGAGGAATAGTCTGGACTTCTTTCCAGGTAACTGGAAAGGTACCAAAGAGTACAAAATCATTGAATATATGGGTGAGGATAGGATTGATGACATCCAATATGGGTAGAATCATGTTACGAGTAATACCGTCGCTACCGACAGTATTTGGTGTAATGGATTTTACAGCGCTCTTAACACCACTACCAGTAAATTGACATAATGAAAATGGAGTATAACTGGGTATAGGCATAGCGGAAAGTGTATACAAAGTATTAGACTTAGTCTGTTGCGGACAGAATTACCCCCCTGACCTCTCCCCCGGAAGTCCCGTACCCCTACGCCCCGCTTACCGCGAATATGTAGCTCGCTCCGTTAGCTGCTAAGTGTCTACATTTTTGTAGTACCTTAGTAAGCACGGTGCGAGCCGCCGGCAAATCTTCGATCGATCAAATATATACAGACAAAGGAAAAGTGTATATACACAAGAAGACTAAGAAGACTCTAGGCCATTGGACTCTCAGCGCGACTACGTGGATCTTGTGGACCACCAGTCTATTGTGATTAGTGCCACTCGTATTGATCGGTGTAATCGATTCAATTAGTGCTATCTGTGTTCAGTGGAACATCTGGGTTCTAGTGCTAAGTTGTGTTGGTTGTCCTTGAACGTGCCGTTTAGTACAGTAGTGCTGGTCATACCTGTTGCTGTTGTAACACCTATAAATAAATATAGTCCATTTTGCTAAGGGGTGTTTCATTCAGTACAACCCCTGTGAACGCGTATCGAACATAATATTCACTACGTCAAAGTCAGAAATATCTGAGAAATGTCGATTTAAATCGTCAATGTTGAGTTCTCTGGGAATTGCACTATTTGTTTGCTTACCAGTCCCTAAGGATCGTAGAAATTTCTAGACTTTAGCTGGGTTTTCACTTTCGACTGAGTCGTGTATGTAGCGGCGTTGAGCGTCCCTACACACTTTACTGCAGCGATTACGAATTGTCACAAACGCCATTCGGTTTATTTCTGTAGGTACTTTGTATTTGGTTTTAGCCTTAAACTTATTGTGCATCAGTAATTTTATATCATCAGTGAGCCACATGTTTTATTTTTATACGGCGTAAAGGTGCATGTGAGTCATAGAGCCGCAGTAAAGCAGTGTTAAACACATGCACTATTTCATGAACAGTAGCTGCATTACCCACCTCAGATTAGTCGAATTCCTGAGCATCTTTAAGAAGGACACCCAGATTCATCCCACCAAAATTTCGCTTCAGTATAATACTGAATTTAGCTTTCGGCGGACGTATATTGTAAGAAAAGTAGATCAAATCATGATATGAAAAAGCGTCCGCCGAGCACTGGCCATGTTTAACGACGTGAGAATGTGACGAGACCATCATTAAGTCAAGAAGAGAAGGGGTTGAATTAGGAAAACGATGCGTTGCATTCAGAGGAAGAATATTGAGAGTTACAGCTCTAATTAAAGTTTCTAACGAAGAGGACCGGTGGTCCCGTTTCAGAAGGCAAGTATTAAATTCATCCATGATAATGGTATGAGCGAACGAAGTTGAGATGTTTTCTAAGAGTATTTCATAGGAAGAAAAGTAATTAATACGAAGGGAAGAGGTATAAAAGACACCAAGTTGAATCTTGGTATGAGCAAGTTCTACTTCAATAAATTCATTTACATAACTAGATACAATTATGGTTATGCTTCGCTAATAAGTGGCGTACGGAATTTCCACTTAGTACTAAAAATAAATATCATGGACCTTGCATATTTTTTGCCTGTATTTTCTGACTTTGTTCAAATTTTTCCACTAACTCTATAGTGGATACACTTACCACGTTAATATTTGTAGATTTAAGTACGGTATAGATATAGGGCACCTTTATTTTAAGTAATAACAGGTGTGCAGAGTGGTAGAGGGGGAAGCTATGGAGGCATAATTACCCCTTATGCAACCCCTATATCAAGAAAATATATAGTTCTTAATATATTAATGTTTTTGTGCAGCGGTCAGCAAGTGTCATAACCGATTTGTAACCATCATTTAAATAGTTATTAATGAATATAATATACGGTGATCAGTCTATTCTGGCACTCGCCGGCCGCTGCCACGGTACGCTCGGCTCGTGCCCTTTGGTCTAAACACTAACCTAACCTAACCGAACTTACCTTTCTATTCACTTGTCGGGACCTATGCGAGAACAAACTGGTCACCACATATTCATTAATAACTATTTAAATGACGGTTAGAAATCGACTGTGACACTCGCTAGCTTGAGGTTACATTTACAAAAACATTAACATCTTAAGAACTTTACTTTTTTTTGACCTAGGGGTTGCAGAAGGGGTAAGTATTCCTCCCTACCACCCTCCTCCACCACCATCCGCCCCTCCCATTACTTAAAATAAAAGTGCCCTATATTTATACCCCACCCGTAGATTTTTTGTATTCTTTACTTTGCTTAATATACCATGATCCTGGTTACCACGAGTTCGGGTTCCCAACTCAATTATTCGCTTATACAAGTTAACTGGAAACTTTCGCAATAAAACTAGTTCATATATGTATTTCTTTCATAAACAAAAGCAGACCAAGTTCTAGGTCAATCTTTTGGCATTTGTCTTTTGACTTTTGACGTTTGACGTGTGCTACTTTAAGAAGAACATAGCAACAGCATCTCTTGATCTATTCTATGTTTATTATTCATATATAATCATAATTG
The DNA here is from genome assembly GCA_039645545.1 of Dendrolimus houi. NCBI lineage: Eukaryota > Metazoa > Arthropoda > Insecta > Lepidoptera > Lasiocampidae > Dendrolimus > Dendrolimus houi. The sequence continues at coordinate 2,414,774 of CM077128.1, read as the reverse complement.
TTGATAATAAAATAAATTAAATATATAACTATCCAATTTAAACTCCTTATTTATTTATTTATTTAAATTTAATTTGTTAAATAATGAATGATCTACTTTTGTTATTGGCTGTGTTAGCCAGGATGTAAGGATACGACTAACCAATGAGAGTTATGTATAAAACTCGCTCCCATTGGCTGGAATTCAAAATGTAAAAAAGACACGGGTTTTGAATTCAATTACGAGACTGTACTACTGAAAAATACTTACTAGAGTGAAAATGAAAGCCACTTTTAAGATGGAAGTTATATTTATTCAAGAGCCTTAAATCACGTCCAGCATCATAGCACTCTTTTCAACTCAGTAAATATAAGAAAGAAAAGATTTTTTTACTACACTCCCAAAACAAATATTTTTTCTTTATAAATTAATATATTTTTCATTTATTTCAAGCTTTAATGTACTTAACCTAATTTAATGTACCTTTTTTCACGGATCAAAAGTTTAATTGGCGATTTACTCACTTTAATGTGTTTATGACATTACATGTTTTCCCCCTGTGCCCTTCACTTTATTTGTTTGCACTGATGAGAAACCCGTTTACAAATTGTCCATCTACCGGGGATCGTTGTGGGAGTCGCCGGCCAGCAGTAGGAACACCTACCAAAATTCCTCGGTGTTCCGTCCTTCGCCTTTTGCTAGGTTTGTGGGAAAGCAGTATGGTCTATGGCCAACACCACGAACCCTGGTAGGCGCCGGCCCGAAGCCGTCTTCCCCGTGATTGCATTGTTGTCGGTTGAATCTTTGAACGATTATGAAATTAAATTTTATTTATAGTTTCCAAACTAGGATACTTTAGAGGCTTGCTTACGTATTACGTTACGAGGATAGCCTCTACGGTTTTTTTTTTTTTTTTTTTACAAGGGGAAATCCATTTGCGGACCCCCCGCCGGGGAGACTTCGGCGGGGGAGTGTGGGGCTCGCCGGCTGGAGGGCCGGAATACCCACTAAAACCCCTTTGTGCCACCTGACGCCATATGTCGGGGTCACGGGAAGTGCGCAAGCTTTTCTTCCGCGACCCCGGCTGGCGTGGGCCCGCCCCAGTGGGCAGGCCTCTTCGTGCTCGAATGAGAGGGGCGCGCGCGGGCACCGACGCGCCCCCTACTCTGCGGCTTTAGATGCAGGTGACGGCCTTAAAGCCTCCCCTGACCGTCACCGGCGCCGCGTGTTCATGGCGGCCGGAGGTTTTGGTTCCTCTGGCGCCGCGATCGGTTATTTCTGCGGGAGAGGAGCACGGCTGCTCGCTCTCTCTCCCGCTCCGCCGCCTCCTTTGCGAACATGACGGCCTCGCAAAAGGAGGCGACGGCGTCCCATCCGGTTTGGCCCCCGACCATGGCCTGGACAACGGCCGTGAGCGACAAGTCCGCTCCGATAGTTGCGTCGAGGACACGGCGCTCCTCGTTCCAGGCTGGACACTCCTGTAGAGTGTGCAGCACCGTGTCCTCGACGCTGGCACTGCAGTGATGGCACCCTGACGACGTTTCGCGCCCTATCTGCCGCAGGTACCGGCCGAAGCAGCCGTGCCCGGTCAGTACCTGCGTCTGGCGGAACGTCAGGGTGCCGTGCCTCCGGTCAATCCAATTTGGCAGGACGGGCCTAACCGCCTCAACGGTTCTGTGACCGGCGCTGGGGTGCGCAAGTCGGTTCTGCCATTCCACCATGAGATCCTGTCGAAACTCCGCCCTTTTGGCCTCGATTTCCCGAGGCGCCGGACGGATGTCCTGATTGAGGGCGTCCTTGCGCCAGTCGTAGACGGCCGCAAGGACACGCGCCTCTAGATCCCATGGTGGGGATCCGGCTAGAAGGGAGGCCGCCTCAAATGGCCTCTATGGTTGAGCGGGCTAAGTTTTAGCTGGCTGAACTCGCTAGAACACACATTGACATATTGAAATATAATTAATTAAATTTATTTATATTTTTGTAATTAATATTACATAAATAAATTAGCGACATCTCTGATGCAACATTAGAAGTACATCATACTACTATCATGGCGTCTACATTTTAATATCGTATTTAACTGCAATTCTCCACAGATGGCGCTAGCTTATTTTTTCCAAATAAGAATTCAATCTTTTTGTATATTTTGTGGTTTATCATGACTTCATTAGACAAAACAATTAATTTATGAGGCTTTTTATTATCTGTAAATAAACACGGTAGCAGCTCTCGTGTTGTAGATGTCCATAGGTGAAGATAAGCTCGATCTGCAGAGCCGTTAACCTGTCTGCTGTACTCTAATAATTAAAAACTACACATTTATAATATTTCATATTAAAATCTTATCTATGGTAATATATAAAGCTGAAGAGTTTGTTTGTTTATTTGTTTGCTTGAACGCGCTAATCTCAGGAACCACTGGTCTGATTTGAAAAATTCTTTCAGTGTTAGATAGCCCATTTATCGAGGAAGGCTCGATAAATAGGCTATATATCATCACGCTAAGACCAATAGGAGTGGAGCACCAATGAAGAATGTTTTAAAATCGGGGTTTTTTTTCCTTTTGAGAGCTTCCGCTGCGTGCGCTGCGTAAACGGTTAGTTTCGCAAAAATCATGTGTGAAAGAATTGTTCCCTTTTAAAAGTTCTAAAAAAAGGACGCGACAGCATATGTCTATCTTTTAAGGTTGTCACACTATAGCCTTTTTTATGCTAACCAAATTTGTTCTAAAATAAGCATTTGCGAAGGTGTTTTTGTAAATATGATATTAATCCTTATCCAAACAAATACGTTGTTCATCACAAGTATTTAATTTAAAACAAAATTGCCATTTACATCATTCAATTTCAATGAATATATTAGGAGATATCGCAGTTTTAAAACAACATCGCAGCAAAATAATGATCAAGTACTGCGCACGCATTTATGATGTGCAAGACCGGCGGGCAGTCACGAGGGGGAAGGGCTGTGGGGCACCTTCTACGTAAACAAAGTCGGGGGTTAAAGTTAGCGTTAGCCCAAAGTAACTATTCCACGCAGATGAAGTCGCGGGCAGAGCTAGTGTACTTATATTATAAAATTCTAAACGTGCCGTGTCTGTAAATTAAAGCTATTTAAAAAAAACAACTAGAATAGACTATATAAACGGTGGAGAACACGAAGCATTTTTTTTTAGATTTCTCTGTTTGTTCGGGATTCACGTAAAAACCACTTGACCGATTTCGATGTGATTTTCGCTGATCGACAGCTAATTCTTAGACTTAAACTCTGCGCTACTTATTATTTTGGGAATTTCGCTGGAATTTTTCTAGGAATTATTTAAAATGGCCAGTTTAATCGAAATCTATTAATTTATAATCGAATTCCAATGTGATTTTTTAGTGATTGATAGCAAATTTTATGTAATAACATATGTGACATTTTTTTAATCCCGGGAATACCGCGGAAATTTTCCCGGGAGTGGTTTGTAGTTGTTCGGGTAAAAATTAGCTTATTCCGACACAGTTTTTACTAAAACGAGAGGTTTACATTCTTTTTTATACGTTGCGGTACTTTGTGCCCCGGGAATCCCGTGGGAATTTCAAGCCAAGCGTGGCCAAAGTCGCGGACATATCCTAGTTGTAACAATATAGTTGACTATACGACGACTTACTTATAGTAGAAATTACCTGAGAATGCTAACATTTTCTTGTCCTCCACAATATCATATGAAACATTACACTTCTATTCATAACAAACCCTTTGTTTTCTTGCCCTCGCTGTCCGATATGCGCAAGCGCATTTATAAATGTGCAGGCACAAAATAAATATTATATTTCAACTAATAATGGGCATTGTTTCCAATGAGTATGCAAAATATACATAATACACATATAAAATATGTAACAGTGAGTTCGTAGTACAATGTTCATTTACACATTACAATGTTGCCAGGGTAACACAATTTCATGAGATGTTACGATTTACAAACAGCTTTTACTTTTTTTTTATAAGTTGTGAATGGTGCTGCAACCTTTAAAATTTAGATTTAAGAATAATCCTTGTACTTTAACGTATTTTTATTCCAAGTACAGGTGGTGTTTTCATTTTAGTAAAAAATCATGTCATTGCGTACAACTCGACCAAAACGTGTAGAAAATGAACTAATTTTTTTGCCTTTTGTCAATAATAGTAGTGGTTAGTTTAGCTCCTTTTAATCGAATAATTGTTTCGTTAACTGTCACAAGGGGTTCAAAATCTTTCTTACAAAATTATACTAATTATTATTAAAGTCAATATCATAGGCTACGTTGACAAAATGCGTACATCGTCACTAAAAAAACTTGATACTTACACGATGTTTGACGTCGTACTAAAAATTACTAGTAAGTATCAAAATTACTCGTGACCTATTAATGGAGTTGCTAAAGTTTAGACAAATTTGTGAAAGTGGCACCCCGATTATTTTCTACTTTATTTTGCCACTCTGTATATTCGTTATATACTAAAAAATAAATGTTAAAGAAATTTTACATGTTTTTTGGGTTCGTATGTTCCTTTCATACATACAACAACTTATAACATACAATCTTGTATGTTATAAGTTGTAAAGTAGTAACTTTCTTTACTAATAGCGATTGCAGTATTTTCTTATAATGCAATTATTTCTTAATTTATTTTATGCAACGAATAATTACACTACTAGGTAAATAAACATAAAAGTAAGTTATGTTACATATTCCTTGTTTATTTTCCATAACTATATATTACATTGCAGTTATGGATAACATCGCAGTCCATCTGTCTATCTGTCAGTTGTTGATATCATACATTTTTTTTTAAATTATTAATATTTACAATATTTCTACCTAAAAGCAGGATTAAAAGGCAGTCGCCTTGTAGCTTTTGGGCGATGTACACAAATCAAAAATGATAAATGATGCTAGAAATCGTGTATACCGTGAATCCCTATAATTATAATCACCCAGATGTGTTATTACCTTTGGTATTTAAATCATCTGTAATTCTTTTTATCATTGCCTTAATTGTTCGCTGTCGTTTGTTCACACTAATTTTCTAGGTAACCATCTATTGTCAATAGATAATCCTTTTGTGTTTATGGCCAGCCTTCGAGTAAAACATAATAAATCGTAGTATTTCTTTAAGTTTTGGCAACTTACACACACAATAAAATTAAATAATCATCATAAACAACAAATTAAATAATAACCATAAACAAAAACTAAACTTGAATAATAGAAATGAATAAGTTGATGATAGGCTAAATAAAAACTTTAACATTACTTTTTGGGACTTGACATCTTTGTCTTCCGAGATCGTGACTACTGAAAAGTGGCCAAAACGTGGGCATATAAACTAAATAAAATACCGCGCTTAAGACCGTTAAAATGCAGTTTTATTATCATAAACCGTATCATTGTAGAAAATTTATTACAAGTTTTTAGAAGCCATATCGTTTTGGATAAGTGTTGTGCGTGTTTATTGGGAGGCCATGTCTATTTTGCGAATATATAAGATCGACCGGTTGAGAAAAAGTTTCAATTGCAATCGAGGTGTTGTTACTAAGGGTACATTCCGAACTGGAATCTCAGATCGACAGACTTTGCGCGTTTTATGTTATTACGATCTTTTGCTTTACGTTTTGGACTTGCTGTATTTGGTTGTGTTTATGAAAACTGTAGATTACGTGTGTGTACTTCGTATTAAGTTTGTGATCTTCCGAAACGACATTTTACTTTGTACCCCGTGATTGGTAACAATATAATAAATAAATATATACAAATAAATCATAGTCATGACTCTGGTAACACTATTTAACAAATTAGCGTGCAGTGTAACAAATACGCGTAGATGCAATTAACGAACGAACAAAGAGTTCCGATACATATAGTCGAGCGAGTCCGGCGCGACGCACGCGCATTCTGTCTCTGTATTCTGTGGTGCGCTACCATTTCGCGCGCACGTCAAATTCGCGCTTTAATTTAAATGAATCGTGATTGATTACGTTAATAATGATGTTAGCGGGCGTAAAAATTGTTGATCAGAGCAGTGTTGCTTTTATTGAAGATGAGAGGAGGGTCTCCGCGATGGAACAGCCTCCGCCTCCAGCTGTGCCTGTTGCTGTTCCCAGGGCGCCAGGAGCCGGCCAGGGACTAGCTAGGGTGCCTACAGCAAATCCAGTTGATATTCACTTCACAAACATCACGTGCACTGTCAAATTGGGATTCAATAAAGGTAGGGCAGCATTTTCTTTGTTTATATCCGATAGTAGAGTTAACGCGATATCCGAGTATACTTTATTGTACATTGTAAATTATTTATTTTTTAAATAATATTTAGAACTAAAAGGTAGTACATTGATCGGTCATAATGCAAATAGGAATGTCTTCTAGAAGATTTTCGGTAGATAAGATAACATTAGGGTAGCGGTTTGTGTGTGTGTTGTGTAGGTCATAAAATGTACGTAAATATGCTTTATACATATATTAGCGGGCGCGGTAGTCGTTGTCCTGCTCTGAAAAAATAAAAATCTATAGCCCGACTTCAGCGCCACCTACCAGGTCCAATTGTGAATCTAAACCATTCCGGGACTCACACAAACACACAAAGAAAATTTTATCAAAATCGGCCAAGCCGTTTTTGAGTTTTAGCCATACTAATGAACAGCATTTAATTTTTATTTATATTAGAAGAATAATATACAAAAATATATAAATACAATAGATGATATGATAGTCATTGCAGTTAATATCTATAATAATATTCTAAAATTCGAAGCATGTCGTGTTTGTACATTGAAGTTAATTAAAAAAAACAACTGGAATAGACTATATAAACCATGAAGAACACGATGCATTTTTTTAGATTTCGTGTTCTCTGTTTGTCGTTTTGTCTGTTTGTTCGGGATTCACGTAAAAACTACTAGGCCGATTTCGATGCGGTTTTCACTGATCAACAGCTAATTCTTAGACTTGAAAGCTGCGCTAATTTTTCTGGGAATAATTTAAAATGGCCAGATTAAAAAAACCAATGTTATTTTTTTTACTAATCGATGCATGTAATAAAATGTGTATTATTATTATTATTATTGTTTACTGTTGTAGATAGTTTACTTAAGTATTTGCTTTCTAGGTCCAATAGCCCACCAAAGCATTCACCTTTGACATTTATTTTATTAAAACAGTGGTCATTCTTATATCTACTTAGTGATTTTAATCCTTGCCAAATTGATGTTAATCCAACTATCAAAAGTAATTACGTCACATTTCCATATTGTTGACTACGAACGGCGCACTAAGTTATAGTTTGATAAACTATACACAAACACGTTATTATGTTACTATAAATACTTTATTTAGCAAAGTGTAAAGTGTCTATCAATTTATCAATCAATCAACTTGGCACGATATTGTATTACATTCTTTGTCACGTGTGTAAATATAATAATGTACTTGTAGTTCTGAAGTTGTAAGCAAAATTGTTCTATTACTTCAGCCATTATCCCTATCCCTATTATAATATTACTAGCTGTGTCCGCGACGTCGTCCGCGTGGAATTGGTTTCCAAAACCCCCCGATTATGAAACATTGTTCATTGGTGCTCCGCTCCTATTGGTCTTAACGTGATAATATATATAGCCTATAGCCTTCCTCGATAAATGGGCTATGTAACACTGAAATAATTTTTCAAATCAGACCAGTAGTTCCTGAGATTCGCGCGTTCAATCAAACAAACAAACTCTTCAGCTTTATATATTAGTATAAGATAAATGCGAAAGTAACTCTGTCTGTCTGTCTGTCTCTCTGTTCCGTTTTCACGGCAAAACTACGGGACCAATTTGGCAAAAATTTAGTATATATATATTTTTTTTCGATAGCAAGAATGAACAGGGTACTTTTTATCCCGAAAATGGGATAGTTTTGGGATAAAAATATATTTGTCTCTCTGTTTGTAATGCTTTTACGGAAAAACAATTGGACCGATTTGGCTGAAATTCGTCAGATATGTAATTTTAATACCGAGGGTGGACAAGGGATAGATTTATGTGAAGTTTATCCCAGAAAGTAGGACAGGTTTTGGTTTTTTTTGTGATTTGTCATTTTGATTATTTTGGTCATTTTGGTCGATTTGGTAATTTTAGTCGATTTGGTAATTTTGGTCGATTTGGTCATTTTGGTCGATTTGGTCAATTTGGTAGATTTGGTGTAATTTTGTACATATGTAGTTTTAATACCGGAAATGGGCATAGATACTTTTCATCCCAGGAGATGGGATAGTTTGCGATATAACATGAAGTGAATCTTCCGGGAGCAAATAGCACTAACATAAAAAAAAATACAATGTAATCTGTATTAACGCCTGTTCTTTAAACAAGAGGCACGCACTAGACTTTGACGCGCGGCGCAGCCGCAGGGTAAGCTCTAGTCTTCTATAATATTATAATATTCTAAAAATGCCGTGTCTGTGTACATTGACGCTATTAAAAGAACAACTGGAATATATTATATAGACGATGCAGAACACGATGCATTTTTTTTAGATTTCTTGTCTGTTTATTTGTTTGATCGAGATGTGCGTAAAAACTACTGGGCCGATTTCGATGCGGCTTTCGCTGATCGATAGCAAATTGTTATATTTAAAATCTGCGCTACTTTTTGTCCCGCGAATCTACCGGGTTTTTTTTGTGGGAATGATTTAAGAGTGCGTTTATAGTTCTAGGGCGCATTTTTGATATATAAAGTGAATTTTGGGTGGTTATAAAAAAGTCACCATGAAGGCTAAGGCGGGCGCGAAGTGAAGCAAAGCTCCCGCCTTAGCCTTCTAATCTATATTAAAAAAGTCCGGATCTGTTCATAACAAATAGATGCGCCCTATATCTATACCCCGCCCGTTGTAAAATATATGATATTTTTTATCCGGGAATCCCGCGGTAATTTTTCCGGGGGCGGTTTGTAATTGTTCGGGTGCATAAAAATAGCTTTATCCGATACAGTTTACACTAAGACGATAGCTTACATTATTTTTGAAATGCTGCGGTATTACAGCTTTACTTTGTGTTCCGGGAAACCTGCGGGAATTTTGAGTCAAGCATGTACTAAGTTGCGGGCATATCCTAGTAATATAATAAATATAATAACAGCCCATAGGTGTTCACTGTTGGGCTTGAGCCTCCTATTATAAGGGAATGGATAGTATACCCGCCACGCTTGTCCAAGGTGGCTTGGTAGGTTTGACACATCAATTGTCTCGATGTGTAGCTTTCATCACGATGTTTGCCATCACCGTTAGCACGTCGCAATTGTAACAATATGTACATTAGGTCAGAAAACGGCCAAGTGGTACATGCTTTCCGGCCACAGCCTGCGCTCTTTGAGTTTGGGATAATTAATAATATAATTGTAAAAATGTAATTTTGTAAAGCTCGTAAAACCAAATTAGTCTCGATGGCGGCTGAGATAATTCTTCTTTTAAAACATATTTGTGGATCAAACCAGTCATATGACATTCTTTAGTTTATTTGGAAAAATAAACATTCGTACAATATCAGTCTTAATTAATTTAAAAAAAAACTTATCTATGTATCTATAATGTCACAGCTACACCTACGATAATCGTAGGTGTAGCTGTGACATTATAGATACATATTAGTTAGTACTATTGACTGCGTGTCCAGAATAGACATGTGCGCCATGTTGAAAAACAGCGGCGGCAGCGCGGCAACGGAGGCGCGACAATTTCAGCCTTTTTTAAGTTACTGTATTTAAATCTACTCCATCTAAAGCTTCGAAAAATAGTCAGCCCTCTGTCGACGCTCAGCGCACCAGTTCCTTGACTGGCGCGACACTAGCACCTCTAGGCATAACTAAAGATGCTATTGCCAAACCACAGTTAGAGATACCCACTAAAACTCCTCGGTATTCCGTTCGGCCTTAATGCCAGGGCCACGGGTTTATGGCATAGCTGGCTTAGATAACAGAAAGGAAATTTGCCTATTGGAAATAGAGCCCCATATTGTAGTGCCCTGGGGAAATCGCGGAAGTTTGCACATACGTATGATATGCAAGCCTAAGCTACAGCGAGCGACATGTGCGAGTACAGTCTATGGACGTGTTGCAAGTTTGAAGTAAGTGTGGATGATAATCTTGTGTAGTTCATGAACGATGAATTAGGAGCCAGTTCGCTAGACTGAACTAAAATAAGTTTCACATTAGTTCACTCGGGCTATGTTCTTGGAGCTCACAACGACCACGCTCATAACTGCAATTTTCCCCCTTTCATGCAAGGGGAATGGATTATGGAGCGTGCATATCATTAATACACAAATGTCATTGGTTGAAGTATGGTTGATTTGAAAATCCTATATCAACGTCTCGATAGAGGGTCAACGCCCACTTCGACATACCTACCGACTGTGGAACGGTTGAAAGAGCATTTTAACCGTTGTGAGCTACAAGAGGAACGCGCCCTCTGTCGACGCTCAGCGCACCAGTTCCTTGACTGGTGCGCTTAGATAGCAAGGAGTGCTAACTTGGGTGACCGAATAAGCACAAGGTTTTTGGATGAACGCCCACTCATTGTCTACTGTAGGGACACAGTTTGTCTTTTAAGCAAAACTTACTTATTTTTTATATAACCAAGGCTTGGAAACCGTTTAAAAAATTTAAACCAAGTACAGCCTAAGTACAACACAAGTTTTTTTGTATTGTACAACTAAACCCTGCCCTAGCTTTTATGCCATTTTCTCTATCCATCCCAAGGTTGTCTGGAATCGATCGCTGCCAGCGATAAAGCCGCCATTTGTATTTAATTCTAAGCTGTTTTTGTGTATTGTTTCATAAATGTTATTGTACAATAAAGCATATTCTATTCTATATAGAGTACTTTTCGGTTTTGTTTCTTACTTTAATCTCAATTACCCGGTTTTTGGTAATATAAGTATATTAAACAGGCTTTGTTAAATAAACCAGTTTCGAACGATCCCGTATAGAATGATACTTCCGTAATTCAGGTTTATATAACACTCTTTTTAAGTTTTCCGATTGACATAGTTGACTAAAATAGGCTGAATGAATGAATGAATGAATGAATGAACAATAGCCCATAAATATCCCAATGCTGCGCTCGGGCCTCCCGTTATAGAGAAACGGACAGTATACACGCCATGTTTGTCTAAGGCGGCTTGGCAGGTTTGACACATCGGTTATCTCGATGTGCAGGTTGTATCACGATGTTTTCCCTCATCGTTGTTAGCAAGTGATAATTGTAGCAATGTGCACACATTAGGTCAGGAAATTGCCTAAGTGGTGCATCCGTTTTATATTGATTATAAAACCGGTTATAATTGATTAAAAAAGATTAATTTTAAACTGGTCCCAAGACTTACTTATAACGAGCCAAATAATCACCATCACTCACTACCATAAGCTAAATCGGAAACCTCGACGAGATATTGTTATAAATAGTATTAAATATATAGTATGTAAAAATTAAATATACATGTTTCTAACATAGTGACCGAATACGACAAACAAAAACTCTAAACCAGTTCTAAACAATTTTCCTTAAGCTAAACATTCTTAAATATTTCTTCCGTATTTTGCTAGTTTTGATGACGATAAAAAGTTTTTAGGTGAAGATTAAAAATATAATTTAATTATTTACTTATTTACAAGCAATGATTCAGTAACAAAAATAAAGATGATTAAAAATAAAACAACATACTTATGATAAGAAAGAATGAAAATGTTTATTTAGGACAAGATACAAAAAGACAAAATAGTAAAAGTAGTTCATGGATTTAGAGTTAAATTTAAAAAGTTCTTGTATGCCCACCAAATGTGCCAATCTGATCTCGTTCATGATACCAGTGCTATATAATGGCGCCCATTTGGAGGATGTGCCTGACCTATCCTGACTGTGTTGTGTCGTGTGCTTTTAATATTGCTGCTAGCTAATTTTTACGCGCCCGAACAACTACAAACCACTCCGAGGAAAACTCGGGATTCTCGGGATAAAAAAATATCACACATTTTGTTATCGATCAGTAGAAATGTCACATTGGGATTCGATTTTTTTAATCTGGCCATTTTAAATCATACCCAGGATAAAAAGTACGGCAGATTTTAAGTCTAAGAATTAGCTGTCGATCAGCGACAAACGCATCGAAGTCGGCCCAGTAGTTTTTACGTGAATCCAGAACAAACATACAAGAAATCTAAAAAAAATTGCATCGTGTTCTCTATCGTATATATAGTCTATTCCAGTTCTTTTTTTTTAAATAGCTTCAATGTACAGACACGGCATGCTTAGAATTTTATAATATTATTGATTATGCCTAATTTGGGGGTCCATTACATCTGGCCAAACGTGACTATTTCTTCAAATAAACATTTTCTTTCTATCTTTGTAAGCATTTTTGTTTCCTTAGTTCATAACGTGCCTATAGTACATCCATTGGGCAAGCGTAACAAACTAATATAGGGCACAATTGTCTCCATCCTATCATAATAAAGGGGGTCAAAATAAAAGTCCTACCGACGAGTTGAACGAACTGTTGAGTACTATAGGCGGCATATACGGTAGTCAAATGCGCGGACGCACGACGTGCGAAAGACACTGGCCAGTAAAGCCTGCTACATACGTAACGATAAATGATAGCGATTTATCTGTGCGGATTGTTGCTGTGCGTCTCTGGAATGAGCTTTTGCGTACTTCTTCCTTCTTCTGGCTTCTGCGTACGGCAGAGCTACGGAATGCGCTACCAGAGTGTATGTTTTCCGAAAAATACAATCCGGGACTCTTCAAGTCTCATATGAATAGGTATTTTCTAGGTAAACGTGCTCCATCTTCGACTGCATCATTGTCTAATATTAGGTGTGATCATGGTCAAACGCGAACCTATTTATCATAAAAAAGCTATCTATTGCTATAAGACAATACAAATCCTTACCGTGCTTTAAATTACGTTCAGAAGCATTACTTTTCTATCATTCATCATTATTTATTAACTACACCACCGTCTAGTATTAAAAATTTATCAATCTCTTACCTGAAAGATCGCTTTTTAACGATAAGGCCGCCCGTTGTACTGTCTTTTGTCTTTTTTTACTTCTGTTTGTCTATGCTCTGGTGTAAATAAAAACTTATCTATTGATTATTATTAGTTTATTACATACGTAAGGTTATGTCGTAGTTATTCATCTGTGCTGATCTCTTTGGGCAAATTTATTGATCGAATGTATACAAAGTTATAATATAAATATCTATATATTAATACGTGAAGCAAAAACACAGCAAAAACTTTGTATCCCTTTTTACGAAAATTGCGCCGACGGAGGAGTATGAAATTTCGCACATTTATAGTTTATATATAGAAGGAGTGCAGAATGCTAATATTTTTTAAAATTTTGCCTAAGAAATACATTAAATCAATAAAAAAACGTTACACACCCTACCATGTATTTGACACACATACACGCATATATACTCTTTTGTTTATTGTTAAAGTCAAATTAACAATAGACTTGGCGAAATCTGTGATTATAGAAGTATAGTCTTTGACATTAATTATTATAATCGAATTTCGACCACGAGCGACCACTAGTTGTGTATAATTATGTATGTAGTTTTTTTTGTAAATAGGTTTTATTTTTGAAATATGAACATATAGGTATAACTATATATGCTTATAACGTGAAACTTTAGTATACACAACACTTCCTCTTGTTTATCGCCTCTTACGAGAAGCATAGGTTTGCTGAGGCAAATTCTTTTTAGGGTAAGATACACCACCACTATCTTGTAGTTTTATGTATAACTCATTAGTGTACAATAAAGAATAAGGGAAGTTGCAGATTTTTTATATTTGCGCCTTTCATTGGTGTCACTTGTATTAATCTGCAAGAAAAAATCCCTACGATTTATCGTTAGGTATGTAACAGGCCTTAAACTGTCACCGATGAAAGAAAACATGCAACGATTTTCATAAACAAGATGCATAAATGTGCGCAAAACAATTTGCACACATAAATCATTACCATTTATCGTTGCGTGTGTAGCAGGCATAAGCATATGACATGATATTGCGGTGACACTATATAATCTTGATAATTGATAAGAGATGTAACGCATATCCGGGTAAGCAAAGCTGTACAGTCATAGTATCTTGTTTTATATTCACTAATATCCAGTTATCTCGACTTAACACAAGAACTACCGAACAAGCTCGATCGACTTCAAAATGTCTGTATTCGGTTCATATTTGGGTTGCACAAATATGACCACGTTTCCGAATATCGTAAGAAGCTTAAGTAAATGGTTACCTATTCGCCTTCGCCGAAATGTTTACTTGATTTCTTTTTTGTACAACATCTTTTTGATCCTCGTACTGCTCCTTATTTAAAGGAGCGTTTTGATTGTCTACTACATCTTTCTCATTCCCGTTATTTGCGCTCTAGTAATAATCTCTCCTTAATGACACCCGTATACACGTCTTCCTTCGTTGATAACTCCTTCACAGTACAAGCTAAGTCAGTATCCTATACTATCCTATATATTTTTGGTCCTCTCAGGTATAATAGTGCTGCTTATTCTGTATGTATTAATGTTTATATAGTATATAATAAAGATTTTTATTTACTTACTAGCTGATGCCCGCGACTTCGTCCGCATGGTGCGGTTTTTTAACTATACCACGGGAACTCTTTAATTTTTCGGGATCAAAAGTATCCTATATGTTGACCAGGGATATAAGCTACCACCATACAAAATTTCATTTAAATCGGTCCAGTCGGTCAGGAGATTAGCCGATACAAACAGACAGGCAAACAGAGAATTTTTCATTCTACAGAAATTAGAACTCTAAAATTTTATTATATGTATAGATTTCATATGTTTTGAATGTTTTATATTAGATAGAATAATAACACTTTATTGTACACCATTATAGAAAACCTTATAGCCTAAAAATATTGTAAATGTGCACAATGGGCGGTCTTATCGCTAAGAAGCGATCTTTTCCAGACAACCCATATATTATTTATTGTGTACACCGCCACTGTCATGATTCAATGTGAGTTAATTTAATTTAATTAGAGTACGTCGCCATAAGAACCTTGAGTTGTGTTCCGGCATTAGTGACCAGGTTCCAGTCTCCGTTAAGAGAGCAGCAGCGCATTTGTAGCACCTTTGGTGTTGCAAATGTCCATAGGCGATGGTAACCGCTTTCAAATGGTCTGCCTGTCTGCTGAACTCCTACAATAAAAAAAATAACAATATTTTCTTTAGTTTAGGGGGTTGCCTGGAAGAGATCGCTTTAAGCGATAAGGCCGCCCTTTGTTCAACATTTATTATGTCTAGTTTTTAAGCACATAGTGAACAATAAAGTGTTTTCATTCATTCATTCATAATATCAGCAAATAATTGATGCGTCTGAATATTATGAATTTATCAGAATAGTAATTTCTGTTTTATTTAATTAACTAATTATTATTAACTAATTATAATTACTAATTAGTTAATTTAAATTAAAATAAAATTAATTCACCTCTATTTTCATTAAAATCACTTTAGTGTACGGTTGAACTGTTCGACCCTGTTCCTCTACACCATTCTATTCATATCTTTGGATAAGGCGTTCTGGGTCCCAAGTCTTCTATAACTATCTCGTCAAAATCGCCGGACACTATCGTCTCAATCGTAAGTTTACCTGATTTCGGTATTCTGTTAACGGCAATGGTGTACCCGTGGCACGCCACTCTGTCTTTACAAGTATTTATAAGCGAAAACTCGTGAAAAACGTTTAAAATCATTGGTAGATTTCAATATTCATTTCGGCTAACGCCATTTCTGCTAACGGTAATACCAATTTTTTCTACTATTATACTGCCGCGCCGATATCGAGAAGAGATTGTGCATTTAGTAGCATACGAAGTTTTGATACTAACGCTATGGAATGGTAGTTTGAATGTCTTCGCAAAGTCGTCAAGATACTGAAATTGCAGAGTTGGGCACCTGATCTTTCACAGGGGAAACACCACACACCACCAGTGCAAATGAAACGTTTTCCCGAAATATACAATCCAGATGTCTTCTAGTCTCTAGTGTGAATAGGTAATATCAGTTTAAATGAATCCCCCTGAAGTGATGTCCCGAATAGGGTGGAGGAGCGAAATGGATTATGGAATGCTCCGCCGTCTCAAAGGAGAATCTTCCAGCGAGGCCATTGTTGTTCCTCGCAGGCCTAGGCCCTTCTGTTTTTTTTTTTTATTGGACTTGACTTTATGTTGTTGGTCCGAAGACCTCACAACTTTACCGGGGTTTTCGGGGCGAGTGCCTTTGCGAAGTGAAGGCGCTCGAGCCCGGGAGGCAACTTGCTCGAGGGGGCTCCCTAGGGAGTTTCACCTCGGCTGGACTGTTGCCATGAGAGGGGGATGAATCTAATGATGCCCACCATAAGGCGACACAATGCACTAATTGAGAGCGGGCGACGGGTAATATAAAGCCCGAGAGGAAGGATCCCGGCGGACCGGGATCGGCGGTTCGCGGTGGCCTATACTATCTTACTGCCGTTTCGCAACGTGTTATGGCTGGGAGAGAAGAAACGGCGAGAGAAACTTCCCAGCAACACGCCTAGTCTATCCTATGGGGGGCTGTGTCTCCTGGCGTCCCTCGCGGGGACGTGGAGAGATCGTGATTGGCGGCGTCGACGCCGCCGTCTGTGTCTGTCTGTCGGTGCCTGCCAGCCTGCCGTCCTAACCGCGGGCGGGCTGATCCGAGCCAGCCGTTTTGTGATATCGTCGACCTTGTCCATGAGGATGTTACGCGGTCGTCGCACGAGAGCCTTTCGTCGAGGCTTATAATCGGACGCGGACACGACGAGGGGATTTCGATGGTGCGGCGCTAGATCGAAATACTTACGCGAGAGCGACGTAATGTAGTTTTTGATGGAGGGAAGCTCCAGATCGCGGTGGATGTCGATGTTACGCATATAGAGGGGAGCACCGACGGCTCTGCGCATGAATTTATTCTGAACGATTTGCAGTTTCTTTAAAAGGGCAGGCTTGGCATGGCCGAATACCACACTCGCGTATGTCATGATCGGGCGGATGCATGTTTTATATAGAGTAAGCTTGTGTCTGAGGGACATTTTGCTTCGTTTATCTATCATGGGTGCTAGACGACCCATCACAAATCGCGCTCTATTCCGGACTATAGTGATATGCTCGTTGAAGCGCAAGTTCTGATCTAGGGTGACACCCAGGTATTTGGTGTACTTTGCCCAGGGGATCTCTTGTTCGTAGAGCGAGATGGCTTTTAAGCGAAGGCAAGCGCGTTTGGGAGAGCGAAGCGTGCCGGGGAAAAGAACATTGCTGCGCTTTTCTCCGGGTTTACCTCTATCCTCCATTTGCGAAACCATTCGCCTAGCTCTGTTACAGCTACCTGTAGCCGGACGCAAGCCATTTGTCGGTTGTGATCTGATGTATAGAGTGCGGTGTCATCCGCGAAGAGGGCCAACTCTACATCTGGAGTTTTTGGGATGTCGCTGGTGTACAGCGTGAAGAGTAGTGGAGACAGGGCCGAGCCCTGTGGTACACCGGCTGTGAGTGGGTGAGGGACGAGCGTGTTCCCTCCACTCGAAAACGGAAGCTACGGCCTAGGAGGAAGTCTCGCAAGATGAGCACGAGTCTGTCTGGTACACCGAACTGGTACAGCTTGTAAATCAAACCGTTATGCCAGACCTTGTCGAAGGCCTTAGCTACGTCAAGGAACAGTGCGGCTGTTCCTATAGGGCGACGAGGGCGATGGGCAAAGTGGGATAGTATGTGCTCCGTGATGCGGTGCACCTGTTGACGCATGAGAGTCTGGCACGGAATCCAAACTGCTCATCGGGTAGTAGATGTTTGCTGATGGCAAAATCTCTTAGTCTAGAGAGGATGACCCTCTCGTAAAGCTTGCTGAGTGTGCTCAGTAGGCTGATTGGGCGGTAGCTGGACGGTTTATTAGCCGGTTTTCCAGGCTTGTGAATACCGATGACGTCTGCTTCCTTCCAGATCGCGGGGAAAGAGCAGTTTGTTATGGCGGCATTGAAGATGCTCACTAAGATTATAATCAAGTAGCCGGGGAGGAGTTTTAACACGCGATTGTTAATGCCATCGATCCCTGGGGCCTTTCGTGGTTTGAGGGACTTGATCAGATCTTGCACTTCTTCCACCGTGACTGGGTCGAGTGTGGTTTCCGCTGGTAAAGAGGATCTACGTTCAACCTCGGAGTCCACCTCCGTCAGGTGTGACTGGTCGACGTTTTGTGTAGTGGGGAGCATTGAAGCTCTAGACTCTGAGCAAGGCATTCGGCTTTCTCCTCATCATCGAACGCCTCGGTGTTGTCGGCTCTTTCTAGCGCGGGTATGACAGTGAGGGTATCTGATTTGAGAGTTCTAGCCAGCTTCCAGTACGCCTGGTGAGTTGGTTCGATATCTCTCAACGTTCTGTCCCAACGTTGTTCCCTGACTTCCCGGATACGTAGTTTGACCTCGCGCTCTAGTTGGCGGAGTCGGACTCTGTTGTCTTCGGTGGGATATCTGTCGTGAGCTCTGGAGGCGGCTCTCTTTTCCCTCAGCAGTACCCTCACTTCGTCCGGCAGGCATAAGTGGCGGTCATTCTCCACTGGCATCTGTCTGGACGAGTTCCGCACTGCGGATTGAAGGTGGCTGGTGAGGGCCTCGATCGCCGTCTCCGTGTCTTGGTGGGATTCGATGTGGTCCGGGATGCGGTCCAAGTCTTGTGATTCGGTTGCCTTGAGGAGGTCCCAAGTCTCAACCAGTCCACAGAGGTCCTAGTTTCAGATGTCTGGTCCGTCTGTTGTCCTAATTTGAGGATAACCGGGCGATGGTCCGAGTCTATATCGTCCATCGTTTCGATCGAATGGAACTGAAGAGTTACGCCCTCAGTAATGCTAGGTCGAGAGTGTTTGGGGTCCCCAGTCGCGGTTGGGGTATCGTGTGGGGGTCATGGGAGTTATTATATCAAACAAAAGATTGTCTGATATATTTATTAGAGCTCTGCCATTGGGGTTGGTGGTATTGCAATTCCACTGTTCGTGTTTACAATTCAGATCTCCGGCTATTATAACAGCTGGGCCTAAGTTGAATAGGGCTTCTAGGTCTTTCTTAATAAGGGTTTTCTGGCACGCGAGGTATGCTGAGACTATGACTAGAGGTTGGTGGCCAGTCATTGCTAGTCTGCAGGCGGATACCTCCATACCTACTAGTGGTGGGGTGACTAGAGGCATGCAGTGTAGAGATCTTCTGAAATAGATCAGGGTGCCGCCACCACGGCCTATCCTGTCATGTCTAGTGACCCGATAGTTAGAGATCTTTGGATCTCTTTCACTCGGTTTCAGGAAGGTCTCCTGCACTAGTAGTATATCTACTTGATTGGTAACCAGGAAGTCATGGACCAAGTCGCGCTGGTTTCGAAGGCCGTTGGCGTTATAAGTCGCCAGAGTCAATGAGCGTGGTTTATTTCTACCTACATGCGCCATTTGTTACCGGTAACATTAATTTAACTAGGTTGTTTAGTTATAACGACCTAAGTACCTGGAGGAGGTACGCGTGATCCATTTCGATCACGAGTTGATCCCGGAGGAGGGTTGATCAGACTCTGCAACTTGTCTCAGTTTTCGAGCCAAGAGTTGGACCTCTGCTAGGTCGAAAGGCAAGTTCTTGGCGAATTTAGTCGCCAAGGCTAAGTCCTCCGCTAAAGAGTGGTGGGGTGACGGCCCAGAAGGTGCTTTTAAAATGGGGGCGGGGGCAGGGGTTGCTTGGGGTAGGCCGGCCAAAATTGGGGCGCGCGTCCTTAGTGGAGGGAACGCTTCCGTCGTGGGAAGACCCGTCCAGTGATTTACCACTGGAGGGCGGCTGCCACGAATGCGGGTTTGTTCGGCACTTTTCTAGTGCCTTTTGGGCGTTGCCCTTTCCGAACTTACGTTTGGGTCGGGGGGCGGCAGGACAGCCTCTGTAGTTAGCGGGGTGACCCGCTTGGCCGCAGAGAATGCAGCTCGGTGGCTCCGGGGAGTCCCGGGTGCGTGTGCACTCCGAGGTCCCGTGGTCGCCCAGGCACTTGACGCACCTGGGACGGGATTGACAATGTAGGGCAGAGTGCCCATAAAGTTGGCAACGATGACACTGCCGCAGTGTATGTTTTTCGTGTGGGCGTTCCACACGAAGGCCAGAGAGGCCACAGACCTTCTCAAGTTCGAAGATCTTTTTCCCCTCTGGGGAGAGGTCGAGGACAACCAATACTAGGTTTAGAGGAGACTTTGTTGCGTCGCCTCTGTGCATACGGTGCACTTCGTGCACCGGTACAGCTTGGGACTTAAGGTCCTCGAGAATGTAGGAACACTCGATTTCCGGTGGGAGTCCGCGGATTACAGCCCGAAGGCGTTTTTCTTCCGGCAGGGCATAAGTATAGTAACCGATTTTACGGTCACATAACAAGGATGTTAGGGAGCGGTGGTCACTTGAAGACGTGACCATAACTTTGATGCCGTGTTGGGTATCACGGGCTTCTTTTATAGAGATTGCCTTACCTGGCAGCTCCTTAGCGAGTTGAAGCCAATGGGCTTTCTCGCGGATGATCAGGGGTGGCGGCGGGCGCTGTGAAGGTGGCCCAGGGCGGCTGGAAGGTGCCGCTGTTGGTTTTGGGCCCGCAGTGGGAGCGGGGTTGGGGGGGACCTCCCTCTGGGTCTTCCGTTTTTTGGTACGATTGACGGTTATGAAACCGTCATCGTCCTCGTGGTTTAAGGGGATGTTCGCGGGAGGCACGACATCCATGGGGTGATTTCATCGGCCGGTGGAAGAGGGGCATCCCTGAGGTATTGCGGACCGTCAGGAGATAATTCGATTTCTCGACGAGAATCGATTACGCGGTGTATGGGCGATCGCGAACGCGATGTCGTCGAACTCGCGGAGCTCGATCGCGGTTGTCCCGACGCGGAACCGCGAGAAAACGAGGCGCGTGATTTTGGTGCCACACGGTGGGCATCGTTGAGCGGGGGTGCGGGCGGCGGGCGCACCGGTAACACGGCGGGTACGGATGCGGGGGGCGCGGGCGCTAAGGCAGAGCGCAGGTGGTCAGCGATAAGCGCGGTGGCGGGGGTCGCGGGGGGTGCGGTGGTCGCGGCAGATGCGGGTGCGGGGGCCCCTTGCACGTGTAAGGGTTTCTCGGAATTAAGTTCCGAGATAACGGACGCCATTGATTGGGACTCCGGAGTCCTCAAAAATTGGTCGAGCGCTTGAGGGAATTGCTGTCGTAAAAACGACAGCAAACCCTCCAACAGCAATGGAGAGAGCTCCACGCCGTCCATTGTCCCTGAGGGGGACGAACGATTTGGTGGAAAAACCACCTGATGACGCACTTTTCACTGCACTGTCACAGAAAAAAACACAGATCGACCGGGTGAACGAACGAACACAACGAACACGAATAACGGACAGCCGAGGCGGAGCGGGAGACGTGCGCGCGCGACGAACGACAACGGGCGAATGCCCTTCTGTTGTTGTTGGAAATTTGTATATATTCTTTGTACATTTCGGGAAACGTTTGCGACCTCAATTATTGCACAGCGCCATCTATTAGCTTATAAGTGTTCCACTACACCCCTATCCCAAATTATCTAATTTTTTTATATCAGATTATGTTTTGGGTAGACCTTTATTTCGGATAACCGACATTCGATCATTCTGATTACAGTTACGGAGGCCATCGTCGGATTCGAAAACATATATACAAATATATATATATATAAGTATACTGAGTTTCAGCCAAATCAATCCCATATTTTCCGTGAAAACGGAACAGACAAACAGACAGAGTTATTTATAATATTAATAAGAATATAAGAGAATGACATTTTTGTTGATCCTAGATTTGTACAGTATCACTATATAAATTTGTAAACAGTAATTTATGTATGTGTATGTAACTCTACATATATTTGTATATAAATATGTATGTGTATTTTATTTACTATTAATATATGTATATATGATTGTATATATAGTCTACTCGCAATAATTTGAAAAAAAAATCCGGTCCCTTTGAAAAAAACACGATAAATTGAATAAAATCAATGTTAAATGGTCCCTTCGGTAATTTGAAGTTGAAGGAATATTATCTTGCTCGTAAACATGCGCTAATTTGAAGTCCGGGCTTTCCTACTCTCTATAATTTGAAGCCTTTATCATGCACATACCTGTCGTTTATTTACATACATGTACAGACCTGTCAATTTTTTATATCACAGATCATAGAATAGAAACACATTCTATGATCTGTGGTTTATATAAATGAGATATGAGTAAGTTCGCATTCCAGTCTTCTTTCAAACGTTAATGAGTCATGTTAATGTTTGATTTGTGCTATTAAAATTAATCCAAGAAAGCACAAATGTCTTTCCATAAGTTCCATAAGTAAACGCTTGTTATTTTGAACTCTTGACAATTTGAAATTTATCTCTGGTCCCTTGAGTTTCAAATTATCGAGAGTCGACTGTATTTAAACTATGCGCATTGAATACCGACCCATTATTAGAAATGTGAAATTATCTCTAGAAGCTTGTCTGGAACAAATCGTTGTTAGCGATAAGACTGCCTTTTGTACTAGATAAATGATTGTTAACTCAATTGTATTATTTTCTGTGTGCAATAAAGAATATTCTAGCCTATTCTATAGTTACCAAATATATGTCCTTTTCACCATCGTTGTTCAGCGTATTATTTCAATGTTCTATTTAAATCTATACAGTCCTTACTAAAGATCTTTAATCAAACTCGTTAAGAAATGATTAGGTTAAGAACCTTGTGAGAACTAGTTTATTTGTATCCGGATGTACTATTTGATTGGCTCTGACATACGTAGTTGCGTAGAAATAATATTTGTTGAATTAATCAACTAAATTGCTTAAATTTTATTGGATACGATTAATTACAATGAGAACAAAATACGTTATTATAATAATATATTAATAACCGCAGGGGCGGTTTGTGGCGAATCCTTAGGTGAGTAGCGACATCTCGAACCTGACTCCAGGGGCCAAGACAAAGCCCCCGCCTCCGTGTTCGCTAAGCTCAAGCTAAGACTCAAGGTCCAGGGGTGGAAGTGATAAATGGCCTAACGTCGGAAGTAGCCTCGGTGAACCTGCAGCCCACCTCTCGACACCCCTTAGTCACTCATACTTATGTTGCCTCTCGCCAACGTTGTATGGCATTTTTAGTGGCCCATGCAAGGAGTGGCGAGTCATCGTCTGCCCATTTTTCCTTGTTCCCGGAACATTGCGATGGGCAGACGCCATAGTCCCCATAGCCCAGATCCCTAGTTCCACTAGTAGTTCATCCCAATAGCCCAGTACCTTTTGTTCTCATTTCTTACAATAGTCCTACACTGACCGGGTCTTGTCCTTGGGTGCATTTTTATATGGTGTAGACAGGGATAATCGCCAGTTAGTGTCACGCCACATTTACATTAAATTTTTCAAGGGGCCTCTTCGTGTTGGCCTTCCTCCAAAAGTCCGGTTAATTTTTATGGCCAGTGGTCTTCAAGGACATACAATTAATAATAAATTAATAACAAATTGATTTAACAAAAATGAGCCAAGTGCAAGTCTTGTCTACATACGTCAGGGGTTTCGAAAGTCCTCTGCTTTTGTCACTTTTCTATGGAACCTTAATAAACCATTTAATTGAAAATACTTTATATCTTAGAAACTACTCAATAGTTTTTATTATATATTGTTACGAGCTACAGGACTCGAATTAAAAATGCCGTTGGAACTACTATAGAATTTGTATGAACTGTACAAACACGTATAAAACAAATACAAATAGAACTGGATGCAACCAGTTCACACTGCACAATTCAATGCAATTCGACACGCGTAAAGTCCGTCGTCTATATCGCTAATCGAGAGTACTACAAACGTTTTACTCGTCTCGTAGTAGTCGCTTGACTGCCCGCCCCTCCATTCGGGCGTCGTCTTATACTAACTACACAGTACAAAGAAATTGGCCGCGCACACTGAGTTTCTGGGAAATAGTAATTAGCACACCTGCGAACGGCCACAAAGTCGAAAACAATAACAATAAGGATTAGTTCAACGCTAATGATAGTTATAAAACAAGTAGAAAAACAATAGCAAATTGTTGATTGCAAATTCAAAACACAAAGAATTCCTTAATCCGGGAGGAAGACAATAGACTGCGCTTACAACAGACAGCTGTGCGCTTATCTTTGACGACATGTAACAATATACACAATATTTTTAAACTACATTGAATTTTATCAAAATTTACGGCTCCTATTTCTAAAGTTTGAGACAGGGATGCAGTTTTTAGGAAGACATTGAACTAAAGAATTGAATAATCAATCTCTATGAATTTTTATGACTTGTCTGATGAGATTCCTTCCACACATACATTTAACGTGGCTACCATTGATTTTTAGATATATCGCAATTTTTTCTTTATAATTATACAGCAACACATAAAAAGAAGAAAGAGAGAAAAATATTAATTTAGAACTACAAAGTAAAACCATTTAAACTATTTTAAAAAAAAATTATAAATGTAGTCCTAAATGGTCCTATCTCAGCAATATTGCCGGTTGAGATATACAGCGCTGATCTTGCGCTAGGGCCATTAGTGACATACACAAACACAGGCAAATGAGAACATACAACAATTAAAATAGAAAGAAAAAGAAACAAAAGATATACTAGATAGAATGAATAGAGAATAGCATGACAGATGATAGCATAGAATATACACCCTGGTTGGTTGGAAGAGATCGCTTTTGAGACCACCCTTTGGCATAGTTGGATATAGTTTCTAGACCCAATATGAATAAGATCGTATGTAAAAGAAGACCCCACATATAATAAAAACTAATTATTTACAAAATAATATTTATTACATGCATAGATCTACAGATATATATATATATATATATATATATATATAGATCTATACATATATATATATATATATATATATATATATATATATATATATATATATATATATATATATATATATACATATAATAAGTTGGTGAAAAAGTCTTTTCGCATATAACATGTACAAACTTGTAATAAGATCTCTTAGGCTATACCATTTGTATCTGGCTGGTTTTGGTATAATTAAAAAGTTTTAATTTTAAAGAAGACAATTCCAAATTCAAATTAGGAAAATGTGTGACTTTCATTTATTTTTCTTATTGCTAAAATGAGTGAATCTAATGAAGAAATTCGATACATTTTGAAATTTTACTACAAAAAAGGTAAAAATGCAAAACAAGCAGCGAAAAAAATTTGTGATGTTTATGGACCTAATGCAGTATCTGTGAGAGTAGCGCAAATTTGGATTAAGCGTTTTCAATCCGGAAATTTTGATATCAAAGATGCACGTCGCTCTGGTCGCCCTGTTACGGACAAAATTGATGCCATTTTTGAAAAAGTGAAGCAAGATCGTGATATTAGTAGTTACGGTGTGGCTGGAGAACTGGGAATTGACCACAAAACGGTTTCGGCGCATTGAAAAAAGCTGGGTACACAAAAAAGCTCGATATTTGGGTGCCTCATGAGCTCACTGAAAGAAACCTAATGAACCGTGTACTCATTTGTGATTCTTTATTACGACGTAATGAAACCGAACCACTTTTGAAGAAGCTGATAACTGGTGATGAAAAGTGGATCACGTACGACAAGAACGTGCAAAAAAGATCGTGGTCAAAGGCCGGTCAGGCTTCACAGACTGTGGCGAAACCTGGGTTAACTCGCAACAAGGTGATGCTGTGTGTATGGTGGGATTGGAAGGGCACTATTTATTATGAGCTGTTACCGCCAGGCAGAACCGTCGATTTTCAACTGTACTGCGAACAACTGATGAGATTAAGCCAAAAAGTTGAGAGAAAGCGGCCGGAATTAATCAACAGAAGGGGTGTGGTTTTTCAACATGATAACTCTAGACTTCACACATTTTTAGCCACTCAGCAAATATTACGAGAGTTTGGCTGTGAGGTGTTAATGCATCCGCCGTATAGTCCTGACCTTGCACCTTCAGATTTTCACCTGTTTCAGTCTCTGCAGAATTTCTTAGGCAGTTGCAGGTTAACATCACGAGAGGACTGCCAAAACCACTTGTCGCAGTTTTTTTTATCAGAAGCCCCAAAATTTTTATAGCAATGGGATCACGTCCCTACCTACAAGATGGCAAAAAGTTATTCAACAAAATGGCAACTACGTACTTTAGTCAAATGTAAATAAACTTTATAAAAAAACCTTTTGAATTTTTATATAAAATGCGAAGAAACTTTTTCCATAACCTAATATATATATATATATATATATATATATACTGGTGTACTATACACCACATGTTTTCACATGTAACATGTGTATATAATAAGTGCTCTCTTTAGGTTACTTTACTTTTTAGGTACATATCTTTAGGTTTTTTTTTATATGTTGATTATAATTTGATTTAATTTAACTTGTTTTCACCGTGGGTCGCATGACTATGTAATCAAGGAGGTGGGCACCGAAAATCAGTGCTGTGTCAGACTATGTTTCGGCACAGCAAAAACTGAGTGCCAACCTCATTTCGCAAATTTCGGCACACATTTCCAGTGTATTTGTTATTATTATAAATTATTGTTAATGTGTCGCATTTTTAGAAATAGATATTTTCTTTTTTTTTTCTATGTCTGTAAGTTCATTTTTGTATTGGTGTATAATAAAGAGTCATCTGTCTATCCGTGCACGAACGGGAAAAGAATACAATTTCCTGCGGCCAGGCGGCCTGTCGTAAGAGGCGACAAAACAACCCACAGCTAGGTGGAAGGGTATTTGCCCATCTGGATGGCTAGGTACTATCCCTGGGCTAGAGTATGCCGCCATAACAGCCTTAAGTTGTGTTCCGGGATTAGTGACCAGGATCCAGTCTCCGTTTAGAGAGTGGCAACACATTGGTAGCACCTTTGATGTTACAAATTTCCATAGGTGATTGTAACCGCTATCCATAAGGTGGTCCGTCTGCCTGTCTAATCAACTAATGCAATAAAAATAAAATCTATCTATCTTCTTGCCAAAATTTATCGATGTAAAGGCCGCAATTTGTATAAAACGACTCTCTGTAATCATGTTTTCCCATTGCTGATGAATTAAGTAAAAAGTATGTACATAATATAAAATTTGAAAATTGATGTTGTCAAGAATAAAAAAATACTCTCACTGTAAAGTCTAAAAATACTTAAAATACAATTTTTATTTATTAAAAAACTAAGTAGCTGCGGGAACCAAATAAATTTTTCATTTTTTGAAAATAAACATAACTGCGGCTTATGTAGAATGTCAGACGGGCTGGCAAACATGACGATTTTATATTTATTCAATTTTAGTCTAAATGTCTAAGACACTAACAGGTACTACTAAGTGTACTATTAGTACACAAACAATTATCACAAGATACGCAAAACGATGTCTTTGTTACATAATAAATGATTGACATTAATTAACCCCTTGTTAAATGATATTAATTTATTCTTAAAGTAATAATATCTAGAGAGATGTTACCTCCAAAATTACCTACAGTATTGAAGCACAAAACCAATCGATGTGTGCGTGAGCGCCATGTAATTATTAATGTTGCAAGTAAATAGAGTCTTCTAAAAAGTAGGGAATTGGAACGCGTCGACAAGCGAAGTGAGACTTTTAGATCCTACTTAAAAGTGCTTTACTTTACTGTCACCTACCCGGGTTCTAGAGTATTAATTCTATGAATTTAGTAATACACTTCATTAATGTCATTGAGCTACGGTGGAGTTTCCTTTGTCATGACCATGAAACAAAAATATTAAGGCTTGTAGCAACGTCAATGTCCCTGAAGACTTTTCGGTACTGATTTTTCGGGCGATAGGTGGGGACTCCATAGAAGCAGTCCTTTTTGTGTAAATGTATTATTATTATATGGTGAATAAAATAAAATGCTTAAAAAATAACAAATGCCACCCGTGATCAGAATCCTGGCTCATAATTCGCCCAACAAATAAGCATCGCTATACAGGGCGACAATGCAGCCAGCCTTCTGGGCACGCTCCCTTCTGGCAGCGATTTGTTACACAGTCTATAATCGCTTGTACTATTTACAACTTAGTTTATTTTTTAATTTAAGTTATTAAATAAACAATAAATAACAAAAAATAAAAAAACAAAACCCAATGCTTTATTTGTCTTTTATAAAGATGTATAATAGATATTTTTCATCCTATTTTAATAAAAATTGAAGGAGAAAAATGGTTTCATGTCAATCATTGGAGGGGATTTGGTGAACGTTTTTCTTAACTCCAAATAGCTATAGTTAAAAAAATGTAAACACCACTCATAGCGTGAATATTTGTCATATTTTTTGTGGTAAATTATTGGTGAGTACAAAATACTAAAGAAAAGTTCTTTCCCACTTTCGATTTTTTGGGACAACATGAGCCTTAATACAGATTTGAAATCTACACAAGAATAGCAGTGTGAAAATCTCTCATAATTATAATAAATTAATTATTGTGTTATTGTAGATGTTATGATATAGCAAATTGCTTCATTTCAAAGAAAACAACGTAATTATAGTGGGACTATTAGCGGTCGGATATACTTAGGACGGCCAAGGATCACGGTCGCGACGATCGGTCGGAGTTCTACACGAATAATATAGGTAATATTATCACATAACAAATCTTGGGGTAAACATTAGTTTGACGTCCTTTGTGGTCGAGTAGTTTAAACCTTTGTTCGCATTAGAGTAAAAATGTAGAGTAAAAAAGAAAGGATTTAGTTGTTGAATTAATATTTTTTTAGTAATAAGTGGAAAGATGTATAAGTTTTATAACAAAGTCGCTATAGTAAAAAGTTATATCAAATGAAAAATATTTTTATGTGTCCGAAGTACGCGAGCACCGAAAACACACCGACGATTTCCGACGAATCCAACCGCGTGTATGACGTCACTATGGTCATTTCTCATACTAACTTATCGTAGCACACGGCTGATGTAGCCACGATGCCTGTTTAGCAGCTTTAGTCAGTAATAAGTCCTGGTTTTGATCCTGGCATGGTACATATAGTAAAACTCTGTTATTTTTTATTGTGTCCGTGTCTGGGATCGTGTTGTAGAGTCGTCTGTGGTATAATATTACCCATCATAATCTCCCATCTCCGTATTATCGATAATGCAGGCATAACTTCCTAAGCATAGGGATATACTATGTGTGATGTTATGTCTTTTATTATTTAAAAATATATATATTCGAATGTAGAAATCATTAAATACTTTGTGTATCTCTGCGTATTCTAACGCCTGTACAACGAGGAGTGTACGGATTGATTGTTTGATCTGGTGCCAACGCCCCATTTTTACAACAGCACCGCTCACCATCGACGGGTGTTCAAGCTTATTTCCTTGAGTTACTATGTGACAGTTCTCTAGATCATATTCCCCTTACAACAATGATCTGGAGGGAACTTCCCGCCGCGAATTTCCTCTACGCTATGACATGAAAGAAGGGCGTTATGAAATTTCTTAGAGGTCGGCTACGCGTTGGGGACACCCTTGATATTCCAAACGTCTATAAAAACGGTAACAGTTTTCCATCAGATGGACCGCCTGCCTGTTTGCTTGCTACAGGCTATAAATATATATATATTCTGCAGCAAATGTACATTTACGTCTTTCCTCTCCTCTCCGCTTTGATGGAAACTGGGTCATAGTGTAAGGGTAACATTCGCTTTGTAGTGGAACACTTACAAGCCAATAGATGGCTTTGAGGTGGCTAACGATTCCCGACTCGTACAAAGAATATATACAAATTTCTAATAATAATAGATGGGCTTCACAGCCGACAAATGGCTTGCATCCGGCTGCAGGCAGTTGTCACAGAGCTAGGCAGATGGTTTCGTAAATGGAGGATAGAGGTGACCCCGAAGAAAAGCGCAGCAATGTTCTTTTACCCGGGCACGCTTCGCTCCTCCAAACGCGCTTACCTTCGCCGAAAAGCCATCTCGCTCTACGACCAACAAATGCCCTTGGCAAAGTACACCAAATACCTGGGTTTCACCCTAGATCAGAGCTTGCGCTTCGACAAGCATATTACTATAGTCCGAAATAGAGTAATATTTATGTTATTAATAAGCCTGTCCTTTTAGATAAACTGCAAATCGTGCAAAATAAATTCATGCGCAGAGCCGTCGGTGCTCCCCTCTATATGCGTAACGTCGACCTCTATGCGATCTGGAGTTTCCATCCATCAAAAAGTACATTACGTCGCTCGTTGTGTCCACGTTCGATTATAAGCCTCGGCGAAAGGCTCTCGTGCGACGACCGCGTGACGTCCTCACGGACAGGGTCGACGTTATTACAAAACGGCTGGCCCGGATCAGCCCGCCCGCGGTAAGGACGGCAGGCTGGCAGGCACCGACCGATCTCTCTACATCCCCGAGAGGGACGCCAGGAGAAATAGCCCCCCCATAGGATAGACCAGGCGTGTTGCTGGGAAGTTTGTTTCGCTGTTTCTTCTCTCCCAGCCATAACACATTGCGAAACGGCAGTAATATAGTGTAGGCCGCCCCGAACCGCCGATCCCGGTTCGCCGGGATCCTTTCCCTCGGGCGTATATTACCCGTCGCCAGTTCTCAATTAGTACATTGTGTCGCCCTCTAGTTGGCATCGTTAGATTCATCCCCCTGTCATGGCAACAGTCCAGCCGAGGTAAAGCCCCCTAGAGAGCTCCCTCGAGCAAGTTGCCCCACTTCGCGACTCGAAGGCGCTCGAGCCCGAAAACCCCGGTAAAGTTGTGAGGTCTTTGGACAAACAACATAAAGTCAAGTCCAATAAAAAAAAATAGATGGGCTTCGGCCTGCGAGGATCAACGATAGACTCGCTGGAAGATTTTCCTTTGAGACGGAGGAGCATAAGAGCATTCCATCTCGCTCCTCCACCTAGTCGGGACATCCTTAAAGCCCTATCATTATCTCTACGGATATAGTCAATTTCTTAGACACGTACAAATGGATGCATATGCAAACTTATAGTAATTAACATAGTTAATTATCACATACACACAACAGCAATTACGACCGGTCGTTTTACAATGCACGTATCATTATGTAGCTAAGAATAACTTTTGATACCTATCGCAATTTTGCACACGCGCTCTTGTCAAAGGGTCTGTGACTAAGGGGCCGTCCACAAATTACGTGACACGAATTTCATGTTTTACCCCTCCCCCGTCCTTACTACATATGTTCACATTCGTGAGACTCCTCCCTCCTTAATGTTACTTATTTTGCAATTTTACACCAAGGAAGTATTAAATCAAAACAGTAGTTCGTAAGTAGTTTTATATCCATTTAAATATATATTTTTTATAATTTTAACACTATGTTCATACAGGTAGAGTTGGAAATATTTTAAAGTTTTCGTTAATAATTAAAATTCCGTCACCACAAAAAAAGATGGCAGTGGCTTTGTTTTATTATACTTAGATAAAAACTTAATTCGGTTTTTACATATAATAATTACTTATATATGTCTAATATTATAAAATTGTAAACATGCCGTGTCTGTACTGAAGTTATTTAAAAAAAAGTCTGGAATAGACTATATAAATGACGGAGAACACAATGCATTTTTTTTAGATTACTTGCCCGTTTGGTCGGGGTTCACGTAAAAATTACTGGACTGATTTCGATGCGTTTGAATCGATGCGATGTCTACGCTGCGCTACTTTTTATCCCGGGAATCCCGCGAGAGTTTTCCCGGAGGCGGTTTCTAGTTGTTCGGGTGCATAAAAATTAGCTTATTCCGACACAGTTTTCACTAAAACGATAGCTTAAATTTTTTTTTAAATGCTGTGGTACTTTGTGTCTCGGGAATCCCGCGGGAGGTTCAAGTCAAGCGTGGACGAAGTCGCGGGCATATCCTAGTAATTACATATAATAATAAGAAAGAAACTGTGTCCATGTAGTCTAGACAACTGCCCAGCAAAAAATACAGACGAGTCGAAGCCAGCCTGATTTGAAGTAATACAATGAATGACATGTTGTTAATGAAAACGTAGGTGTTTAAGTGAATTGAAAAAACGCGTTTGCAGTGCCATCTCTTTTGCTAATTCGTCTATTGCATGGAACGATGTTATTTATCGGGATAAAAGTGTCCGAAGTTACCACCGGGATATACGAGTAAGCTAGCTTTGTGTCGATGCTATAACAGGCAGACAATAATTGCATTTTCGGAATCTCCTGGTTCGAATTAACGCCCCTGATGTTTTTCACATTTTTAAACGCAATATACAAACACGAACCATTTACAAATTTATTATATAGTACTAGCTGATGCCCGCGACTTCGTCCGTGTGGTGCGGTTTTTAACTATCCCACGGGAACTCTTCAATTTTTCGAGATCAAAAGTATCCTATATGTTGAGCAGGGATATAAGGTAGCATCGTACAAAATTTCATTTAAATCGGTCCAGTCGGCAAACAGAGAAACAAATTATATGTATAGATATGTAATTTATGTGTAATTTAATGACTAGGAATAATTAATCGTGGTCCTAAGTCCACTGCGGTTACTCTGCGGTTGTTATTTTAGATTATACTTGCATTATATATCTATAAGTATATTGCAAAACATAGCTAACCGATTACAACTTTTGTCCTCTCATAGTTAAAATTGATAAAAAAATATATGGTATTTGTATTCATTAGAAGATAATTACAAATCAAGCTCCGGGGCTTGGGGCCATACTTTGCTTCCTATAACTTTTTACTCGTGCTGGAACTGACTAAAAGCGCATTTTCTAGAACAAGCCAATGTCAAGTATTCACGAATACGCAATTTTGTTATCATTATTCTGTGTGGTGGCGTAAGTTTAATTTAGTTTTAATTACTATAAAGACTTAATTACCAAGACTTAATATTTTCTTTGAGTTATAAATAAATTAATACAAACAGTAAAACTATGTAAGAAATCGCTGCCAGAGGGAAGCATGCAATCTTTGCTTATATATAAAATAGTTTATGTAATTTGTTTTGTGTTGTGCTTTACCAAGACGTTTAAAGCAATAAACACAACGCACTATATATATGATTCATATTCTAACGTACTTGTATACAAATGAATTAGCATAAAAACCTTTGGACTTAAACTTGATTCAGCAGCGTATGTTGGTTGGGTAATTGTTGCGGTTTTTATTTTTTATTACGAAGGGGCGGATTTAGAAATTTGCTGCCTGTAGACTATACAAATTTTGCCGGCTCAACCGACCTCTATAATTCTATACCCTAGTTCATAATCATATTAATTAGATACATTGTTTTTGTCAATAAAATTATACCTTAACGATTTGTGCTCTATAGTTTTATGAATAACCTTTGGACTGTACTTGATTGAGCAGCTTATGTTGGGTAATTGTTGCGGTTTTTAATTTTTATAACGAAGGGGCTGGATTTAGAAATTTGCCGCCCCTACCGACCTCTATAAATCGATACCCTAGTTCACAATAATATTAATTAGATATATTATTTTTGTCATTGAAATTGTAACGTTATGGTTCGTGGACTATAGTTTTATTAAACCTCCTTTTTTCCGTAATTTAAAGGTTGTGTAAGACATTTACAAAAATACCCCAAACTTGTCGCCCTTCCAAAATGTGCCGCTCTAGGCTCCAGCGTATTCAGCCTATTGGTAAATCCGCCACTGCGGAGTTGGCAAAAAGACAGAAGGCGCAGCTCATGGAAAGTGGTTACCGTCGCCTATAGACGTTTGTACTACCAGGGGCGAAGCCAACACGTTGCCAGGAGTATAATAGGGGGGGTAGTATAAGGGGGAGGAGGAAGGGGCAGTGAACCATCGGAGTCATCTTGTATTATAGAAAATCTAAATTTTTAATCAAATCAACGTCTTATAATTTCATTCTTATTTTTAAATTTAAATCAGTCATGAATTAAAAATATTAATAAGCTCCTTTTCAATGTCATGAAAAGGAAATTAAAAGAAGCCGCTAGTGTCTACAAGTATTTAAATTATGAAGTAAATGGGCATTGTAGCTAAAACATGTTTTCGATAAATCTATGCAACTTCAAGGGCAATTAGTTCAATTGCAACACAATAGATGTAATGACCCAGTTTATTATCGTTATTGTAACGTAAACATTGTGTTCTACCAAATTTCTACAAATATTGCTATCCCTATAATTACCGTATCTATTAAAAGTAGGTATAAAACCACTATAGAATAGTATAGATGAAATGCACTCAAGACGTGGTCTGTCACTAATGTTGTACATCACTAATAATTGAATATTCGACACAGTGCAATAAATTCTAAAATAGTATTCATATATTAGGATAGGCCCGCGATGTCTATGAAACTATGTAAATAATTATATATGAATTATAACTTTGACAGTTGTGGAAATAAGTAGTTGTATTGTTATAAAAATCTTGTTCCTGCTAACATTCGCTGTTTAAAGATGGCGGCGCTACTTCAGATACCGATCGCTTATGGAAGTCAGTTGATTTAGCGCAAAAATATAAGAACGGCTAGCGTTTGTTGAGAACGATTATCCGACCGCGGTTTGTGTACCTGTTAAGTTTAAAGTCGTGGTAGCGTTATGGCTAGCGCACGCGCCCAGACTCAAAGGGCGCGGGTTCGATCCTGGCTGGGACCACCACCAGTTAGGCAGTTTTCTGACCTTACGTGCATATTGTTACAATTATCACGTGCTAACAGCGGTGAAGGAAAACATCGTGGTGCAACCTGCACATCGAGATAGCCGATGTGTCAAATATGCCAAGCCGCCTTGGGCAAGCGTGGCGGCTATATTGTCCGTTCTCCCTATAATGGGAGGCCCGAGCCCAGCACATTTATGGGATGATTTTTTTATTTTTTATTGGAGGAGTTCAGCAGACAGGCAGACGGCCCACTTGATGAAAAGTGGTTACCGTCGCCTATGGACATTTGCTACACTAAAGGTGCTACAAATGCGCTGCTGCTCTCTTAAAGGAGACTGGAATCTGGTCACTGATGCCGGAACACAACACAAGCCTGTTCTGGCGGCATACTCTAGACCAGGGGTGGTCGCCATCCAGTCGAGCAAATGCCCTCCCACGTGGCTGTGGATTGTTTAGTCGCCTCTTACGACAGGCCGCCGGGCTGCAGGAAATTGTATTCTTTCTCCGTTGTGGAAATAAGTAGTTATATTGTTATGAAAACTTTGTTCTTGCAAACATTCGCTGTTTAAAGATGGCGCAAAAATATAAGAACGGCTAGTGTTTGTTGAGAACGATTATTCGACCGCGGTTTATGTACCTATAAAGTTTAAAGTAAAGTGTAAAGTTGATAATTAAAGTTGTGTTTAGAGGTTGAAAGTGACATAAAAATGTTAATATCGTGCATTATATGTTTCTGAAGTTCAGCGTCCCACGAGATGCTTTTAAATGCACGCTTTTTATGTAATTTTTTTTAGATTTTATTGTAAGATATGTCAAATACCCAATGGTATTTGTTGTATGACCGTGTTGCTAATAAAATAATTGCATGGCCAGTGTCATCGAACCCGTGCCACTGTCACAGCACTCACAGCTGATAGGAAGTCGCCACCTTGCAATGTGGGTCGTATTATCAGCAATTGCCGAAACGATTATGACGTAATACAGATATTCATATGCGAACAGCTCCAGCAAAAATTCGTTCGCGTTGTCACCAGGAGGTGTTTTGTTAGTTGATTTTAACGACGACGCCAAAAATCTCTGTTTCTGGTTATATTCGTCTATCACACTAGTAGAGGAGACGGTGTAGATCGACCTTCACCCATCTGATAACCAGATGAGACATGTTTTTTATCAAATTATGTTGATTTATAAACTAATATAAGTAGTAATAATGTAATACAATAAAAAGAGAACTTATTTGTATTGTATTCTACCGATACTCCAAGACTATAAGATACTGAGCCTAGATCACCGTCTTCTATGGGTAAGGTGCCCAAAAGGCTGGCTACGTTTCCTATTTCAAATTATATCGATTTATAAACACGCCTATGATAGTTTGCCAATCGAGAAGTGTTCAGGGATTTTGAATAAAAAAAAAAATTACATATTTACCCTCAAGTAATCCAAACAAACAAAATGAGTCACATTTCACGTATCAAAGTGAACAAGGGACAATAAACTGCAGAACAAAGATGTTTAACATTGTGCCCCGGAAAACGGAACGTCTTGTCTTTGTCTCGTGCAATTACTGAACAAAACACATTGAGCTAACTTAAAATACGACAAGCTATGTATGTCGGACGTATTTTGAATTTTTATTAATCTCCAAATATGGTAATCTTTGCATAATATATGTAAATATTACCATTAATGTTTCTATTGTTTGTTTTTAGGGCCTTGGAGCGATTTTGGCAAAAACGTAACGCTTATGAAATCGTAATCATTTTTAATTAAAAAATAATGATAATACGTAATAATACACCCCAATAGCCCGGTACTTCTTGTTCTTATTTCCCACAATAGTCCTACACTGACCGGGGCTTGTCCTTGGGTACATTATTATGAGGGGGGCTCACGCCTGCCAGGGTTGCGGAGAGGCTAGGTTATATACCCGTAGCCCTGGCATAAGGCGAAGGACGGAACACCCAGGGGTTTTAGTGGCACCACTTCTGACTGGGCATGCTAGTGCCACCCCCGATCTGGCGAATCCCGCACTAGGGGAATAATCCCGCCAAGGTTCTGCCCTTGTCGCGGCTTAGTCCTAAATGGGATTTCCCCGGGCTAAAAAAAAATGGGTGCATTACTACATGGTGTAGACAGGGATAATCGCCGGTCAGTGTCACGCCACATTTACATTAAATTTGTCAAGGGGCCTCTACGTCTTGGCCTTCCCATGGCTCCACGCAAGCCCTCCAAAAGTCCGGGCCATTTTTATAGCCCGTGGTCTTCAAAGACATACAATTTATACTTAATAATTTTATTTCAGAAGCTGATGTCATTTCCATATTTATTTAGAACATTTACATTAAAAAATAATATTTTCTTAAGTTTTCGCGACTTGTATACATAATAAAACTACGTTTTAATGGTTTTAAGCGCGGTAATTTATTTGATTTTTGTTATTCTGACGTTTCGGCCACTTTTCAGTGGCCGTGATCACGGAAGACAAAGAATAAAACTTTAACAATACTCGTTGATACTTGACAACTTTTATTATTAAAAAATAAGTTAGCAGCGTGGCTCTTCACGTCATTTCCGTCCGTCCTTTCGCTCGTCTGTTTTGTATGTCATATTAATTTGTCTCGGAAAAAAAAGAAACATTATTCGCGTTGCCATGACGACTAGTTGTGTCATTGTATTGAAACACCCGCATAAACAAAAACACGACCCTAGCGCCATCTTATATCCGTCTATGTCAGGAAACGACGTTATTTATCGGGATAAAAGGTATCCTAAGTGTTGACCCGGGTGGGATGGGATAGGGTGATGTTCACGCCTTTGGTATCCCGTGGACTTCCTACCCCACCCCCCTGTTGGTGAAGAGGGTACCCTTCCCCGGGGGTGTCCTACGTGAGAGCCAAGCGTTGCGGTGCCACAGATGTAATACTGGTTTAGTTCCTGTAGCACTCCGTAAAAGCACATAGGAGAGGGGCACAGGTTAGGTTTATTGGGTAATCTGACGGTTGACCATCCCCCGTTCCTCCACTCAGAGGCCACAGTGGGGGGATACGGCCAATCAGGAGACCCACACATCCCTCGGTTAGCTGTCCCCCTCAGGCCCGAGGATGGTATCCCAAGAAAAGGCTTTTCCCCTGCGTCATCAAAAAAAAGGGGGATGTTCACGACGCACGACGCTACAGCAAGATACTGTGTCGAACGGAACGTACCATTCAAATATCGACAGCTTCAACGGTCACGGGTCTTCCCCGCTGTCTTCAAAAAATCTCAGTGTTCAATGCAGCAGGCGAAATTAGCATTTTCAAGTTTTTAAATTTAATATTATCTAAAGGAGTATCTCCATCAAATTCAGGGGAGATGGAATAAGAGTAGGGCAAAGTGGGTCATAGGAACTCTCATTCACTTAATAGAAGATGCCATTGACACGATGACAATTAGAATTATCAATTAATAAACATTCATCCATTTGGGCTGCGTTCCATTAAGAACTCACGACCACCGCGATTTTCCCGTTACACTTGCTTGCCGGCGTTACAATCGTAAACCCAAGTGGAACGGTTATTCGACCCGCCTCTTGACATAGGTCGTTGTAAGCGTTGTGTGATCGAAAATAATGACGTCATAAGTGACGTTTTCGCCACGAGCACAACGACCGCGGTCGCCTTGTGGAACGACTAACGGAGCATTTTGGGCCTTGTGAGCTACTAGTGGAACGCGCTGCTGGAAAGTGTTTTAGTGGCGTAGTGGCTTTTCTTTATCAGTAGTACAAATATGCTCGATGTTTGTGGTGCGAATCAGGCTGATCGCTTGTTTTTTTCCTTTTTAAAAACTTTTATTTTGCCCTATTATGTTTCATCTATCTTATCTTATATTCTTATTATACTAATACTAATCTTATACTAATATATAAAGCTGAAGAGTTTGTTTGATTGAACGCGCTAATCTCAGCAACTACTGGTCCGATTTGAAAAATTATTTCAGTGTTAGATAGCCCATTTATCGAGGAAGGCTATAGGCTATATATCATTACGCTAAGACCAATAGGAGCGGAGCACCAATGAAGAATGTTTCAAAATCGGGGGGTTTTGAAAACAAATTCCACGCGGACGACGTCGCGGGTACAGCTAGTTATTATATAAAACACGAAAGCACAAGGCTAACTAAAGCCATTCTAGCCTATTTTATATATAAGCAAAAATTTTTGTTACAAATTGTTGATTATTATAAAATACCCGTTTGTTTATAATAACAATAGGAGAATGGCCAGTATACCCGCCACGCTTGTCCAAGGCGTCTTGACAGTTTTGACACATCGGTTATCTCGATGTGCAGGTTTCATCAAGATGTTTTCCTTCACCGTTGTTAGCTCGTGGCAATTGCAACAATTATGCACATTAGGTCAGAAAACTGCGTACGTGGTGCGTGCGTTCCGGCCAGGATTCGAACCCGCGTCCTTTGAGTTTCAGACGCTTGCGCAACCCATTTCACTACCACGCATTATCGACCGTTTGTTTACAAGTGCTTAATTATTCCATATTATGATGACACAAATATAAAGTATCAAGAATAAACATTTGGCTTATTAAATCACCACGGGCTCAGAGGTGTTTCGCTACACGTTTGATAACATTTTTATGCGTATTATGTTTTCATTTAAATGGATTATGACAATAATTTAAGACTATTTTCTTTTATTGTTTTTTTAGGTTCCGTAGCCATTTTTTTGAAAACGCTCCACGCCGTCTGTGATGTGAATTTCCGTTGCTCGACAGCAAAAGTGCGGTGGCGGAGGCGCGGTGACGACGTGATTACACGTACATATGAATGAATGAATGAAAACTCTTTATTGTTCACCATAAATCAAACCTAGACAATCTAATATGAATACATTAGAACGATGGGCGGCCTTATCGCTTATAGCGACCTCTTCCAGGCAACCCGGTGTCCAAGGACATATTAAAAGAAAAATTAAATAATATTTGGTGGTTTAACTAAATTAAAACTAATTCAATCATAATTAAATATAATTCAAGAATGAACAAAAATAATAATATACTACTCTAGATATACACAATTAAATAGACTAGTGACCCAGTAGTCGAAATTCGCCCATAATTAATTTAAATTATAAGTGAACATTATTAAGGTTCTGTTGTCAAAAACTATAAACTTCTATAATCACAGATTTCGTTGTTCATTTGACTTTAACAATAAACAAAAGAGTATATATGCGTGTGTGTGTCAAATACATGGTAGTGTATGTAATGTTTTATTATTGATTTAATGTATTTTTACGCATAATTTAAAATTAATATTAGCATTCTACACTCTTCTATATAAACTATAATTGTGAGAAATTTCATACTCCTCCGTTTGCGCAATTTTCGTAAAAAGGGGTACAAAGTATTTGCTTCACGTATTAATATAATGATTATAATAATATAAATTACATATACCTACATGTGTATAATAATATAATTCTATTTACTGCAACATATTTTTAGTTTACAAAGTTTGGCGACGTAGCGGCAGAGCGCGGTAGAGCTGTCAAGTGCACACGCACTTGCGATGTACGAAGTCCCTGGCGTCGCGCGCCACTTCGCCCTTTGCTAAGCCCAAGGTCATGGGCGGCCGCACTTTTTTGGTGACCATTAATTGCGTTTATTTTTTCTATCTCACAACAGATTTTTATTCATTTTAAACCATTTAAATACAGTGAAAAACGGTAATGATATACATAAACCAAGGAACGGTTTAAGATTTTATTAATTTAAATTTTGCAAGCAACTAGAAATTAATAAAATCTTAAACCATTCACAAGAATGGGTAACGTTCCCGATTCTCAAACTCGCGTTTCAAAAGAGACTTAGATTCGAATCCTGGCCGGGAAGCATGCATAACTGGGCAATTTTCTGACCTAATGTGCATCATTATACATCTATACAAATAAATAAAATTGAAGTGTCTGTTTGTAATGTGAAAAAATTAGGAGGGATAATTCAGACCAGGAGATTCCGAAAACACAATTTTTCGATTTTTTGTTTGTCTGAATGTTCCAGCTAATCTCTGAAATGGCTGGACCGATTTTGACGGAACTTTCGCTGGCAGATAACTGATGTTATAAGAAGTAACTTAGGTACTTTTAATATAGGGTTCCAAGAAAAAAAATACACGTGGACGAAGTCTCGGGCACAGCTAGTATTACTACAATTACCACGTGCTGAAGCTTAAGGAAAACATCGTTATGAGCCTTGGACTTAGAGATAACCGATGTGTTCAATCTGCTAATCCGCCTTGGGCAAGCGCGGGGGCTACACTGTCCGTTTCCTTAAAAATGTGAAGGTCCAGCGGTGAGACGTTATGATCTGTTTTTATTTTTGTTATTATAACCTTCACAAGATAACAGAGGAAACACTTGATCATAATTGACATAAATGAGGAATAAGTATCGCATGTAATGATAGTGGAGTTCTGTCAAGTGCATGTTGACTAGGCCCTATTTCTCTTTGACGTAAGCAAAGGTTATCTTAAGACACGGACCGCGGAAACCGTACAAACGG
The DNA here is from genome assembly GCA_039645545.1 of Dendrolimus houi. Classification (NCBI taxonomy): domain Eukaryota; kingdom Metazoa; phylum Arthropoda; class Insecta; order Lepidoptera; family Lasiocampidae; genus Dendrolimus; species Dendrolimus houi. The sequence continues at coordinate 2,373,464 of CM077128.1, read as the reverse complement.
TCATATAGGTCGAACTCACTCGTAAATACATAATATACTTATCACGAATATGTTAATAAGTAATAATTTACATTTTAAACTTAATCGGTTTACTCTGTATTGAGATTTTAATGCAAATCCTTGAATATTATATCATGTTTTATATATATGTTATAGTCAAAGGTCTCATGCAGTCTCTTCCCGGAATGACTGGTTTACTATAATAATTAAGTACCTATTTTATAATATTTTCTTAAGTTTTCGCGACTTGTATACATAATAAAACTACGTTTTAACCGTTTTGAAACGCGGTAATTTATTTGATTTTTGTTATTCCGACGTTTCGATAATAACCATAAAGAAAATAATTAAAATGAACAAGTTGGCGGTAGGCTATATAAAACTTTAAGAGTACTCGTTGAAACTTGACATCTTTGTCTTCCGTGATCACGGCCAATGAAAAGTGGCCGAAACGTCGGAATAGCAAAAATCAAATAAATTACCGCGCTTAAAACCGTTAAAACGTAGTTTTATTAGACTTATTTTACTGTGTGAATGATGTATGTTAAAATATATATACATATTTATATATATGACAGTCATGATATGTGATTAAATTACAAATAATAAATAAAATAAAAGACAACGTTTTATTCTAACTTCATCTATATTTTTACAACTTATCTTTAAACATCTATGTTAGTAAATATTACGTTATTGAGGATACAGAAGCGATATTTCTAATAATTGATAGTCAAACAAACTTACCTGTACGTGAAATTCGACTGTCATTATAGATTTGACCAAGGCCTTTCGACAAAACCCGTAATCAATTCCAATTTCGGCCTTTGACAAAAGTATTTTTAATCAAACCCAAAAAGTACCTAACTTTTTGGTCAAACGTCGAACGAAAAATAAGCTGTTTCGGGCTTTGCCTATTCGATCCTAGAAGCGACTAAGGCAGACTTGGTCAAACGTCGATTCGTACTGCATTTTTTACATGTTTAATGACTGTATAAATTAGTTTCTCTTAGGTTAGACAAAAATTTGTTTGTCAAAGGCAGATAAACGTGAGGTTTGACTAGTTAAACCTAGGAGCGCCAGAGCTTCGATGTTTGACTATAACATATTTACCGGGAAATAATATTGCTGTTTGGCACAGAAAATGCTTGTATAATATTGCAACTTTTTAACAATAAATATATTAAAGAAAACATTTGCTTTGAAACTAATAAAACTTTCTAACTTTACAATTTTAATTTAATTATTTAATAACTATAAAACTATCATCCTGTGGGTTAGTTTCGCTTGCGACACTACGTGTAAACCCTGTGTCGTTCTGATTAAGTGTACTCTCTGACCGGGGATGCAGGTAGGTTTAGTGGGTAGTTTGTTCGACCTCTTCTTTCATCGGAGTAGAATCGGTTGGCCGTTTGGCAAAAGAGTCCCACTAACACACGAAGCAGGCGGCACTAGGCGTAACTTTTGATCTTCCCTGTATCCAGACCCCTGTGCGTGTCGCAAGAAAAAACATTCCCCTGCGTTAACAAAAAAAAAACTACGTCCTAAACTTCCTAAAGCAAAGCGGATTGACGACGGCCATACACTACAACCGGAATTAAGTATTTTTCATTTCTTATATCCTGAAAGTGATGAAGTGAGTGATGAAAATAGTATACTTTTCGTCTCTGGGACACGATTTTCCCTGCTGTCAAAAATTTCATTTTTATTTATTTAGGTTTATGGCTTGGCAGCTAGGCCTTTAAGCCAGATCTTAGATTATAATGTAGTTTCTTCATTTTCTTAAGCCTATGTGTAGCACAGCTGAACTGTAGGTTATCAGCTAGTGTCATTCAACGGAGTTCTTGTGACAACTCAAAAGGCCACATTTGACTATACAGTTCACATTTCTCACAAAACACATAATTAATACCCAAAACTATGTATATCCTAGAACTATTGTTCATTTTAGAGTAATTTTACAAATTTTTAGAAAATAAAACAGCACAGCACAACGCCTCCTTTCAGTTCCCGCCAAAAACTCCTCAAATAATTTAAAAACTATGTGAACTATAGATAATACGTGCAACACATGTCCCAACTTTGTTTACAGCTACTGTTAAATCGCGGTCTAAATTATAGTAAAAAAATCAACAATGTTGTAAATTCATTTTATACTTATAAATTACTTTTTACTAAATTATTATTTAATTGACATTAATTTGAGCTAAATATTTACTATCATCAATGACAAAAAATATTGGTTGGTAGAATGCCATAGAAAAAGAAATTTACTTGACGTTTCATATGTGGCGTATTAAACGAATTCATCAAATTTAGATATGGATTTAACGCCGATTAACGATTTAATTAGAGAAGTAGGTGCTTTTTTAACTAATCGGTTTATTTACTTTCTCATATCCGAAATGACAAGTAGAGTGTTAACCTCGGGTGAAAGGCCTATTTAGGCACTTGAACTATTAGCGCCCTCACTACGCTCGTGTGCCAAATCATCTAGTGCCTGAATAGGTCATTTTCACTCGTGTAACAATCTACTATTATTTGGCATGCACCAAGAAAGAGAGATATTCAGATTATCGTATATATATATCACAAATGTACCCAATTATCGTTCAGTATCAGTATTAAAATTTACTTATCTGTCTTCACTAACGATTACAATTCCACATGGACGAAGTCTTGTTGTTATGCTGACTATATTATCTATGCAAGAAATATGAAGAAATCAGATTATTAATTACTCATAGGATCACAGATCATTTTCGTCTTTTTTTTAATCGACTTCCAAAAGGAGGAGGTATTCAATTCGACTTTATCTTTTTTATAGTCAATAATTGTAGACCGATTTTCAAATGTTTTTAATATTTTAAAAACTGTACTCAAGTGGTCCCATTGTCACTAAGTCAGGATCTGATAACTAAATCCTAGGGAAATCGTTCTAGAAGCCTTTGTGGAAAATCGCCGAGCGCCTACAATTTTCGAAAGGCCAAAATTGTATACGCGTGCTTATAGTAAAATTTCTACAGGCGGTTAAAATGTTATTTATAAAGCTATTATTCAAGCAACTAAAAAGTAGATTTTTCAAACATAAAACCGACTTCAAACTAAAAAGCAAAAAATAAATATTGTCTACAAGTCTACAACATCTTGAAGTCAGTGTCATGTAAAACATAAAAAACAAAAAAACTGCAAAACGCACCGACTTCAAGATATTATAGAAAATATATTTTTTATTTTTTAGTTTGATGTCAGTTTTGATATTGTTAAAAAAAATTGACATTTTATGATCTATGATTCAAAATGCGTGTTCCTGAGACCACGAGTCTCTAAAAAAGAGCTCTCAAAACGCTCGATTGTCTCTTAAGATGATCAAAACACCGGTGCCTCCAAAGCCATTATTCATAAATCTATGGGTGCCTGCCTCGGACGGTGAATCGGTATAGTGAACCATAGATGTGACATTTGTCGCAGTATGAATTATTACTTATTGTGACGGTAACAATATTTTTGTTTGTTACAACTTCATTAGTTCTTTCAAAAGTAAATGCAATACAACTTCTATGGCTACGTTCCACAAGAAGCTCACAACGACCACGTTGACGACCGTTATTTTTCCCGTTCCACCCGCTTGCGGCCGTCACAATCGTAAACTTAAGTGGAACGGTTATTTGACCCACCTCTTGACATGGATCGTTGTGAGCGCTCTGTTATCGAAAATAATGAGGTCATTAGTGACGTCTTCGCCACGATCATAACGACCGTGGTAGCCATGTGGAACGGCAGATGGAGCATTTTGTCCGTTATGAGATACTAAAGCAACGCACCCTATATGTATTAAAAAAGAGCCTGAGGTATATAAATGACAATGATAATAAAATAATTTTTAGCTAGACGTCTTGCTGGGGAGTTTCTTGCCGCTTCTTCTCTTTAAACAGCGACAACACGTGGCGAAGCGGTGTACATACAATAGGAAGTAGATTTAAATTTTGACTTATATGTATGACCTTCAAAAAATGTTCTCCAGTGAAACTTATTTTGAATAAAAACTTTTGAATTTGAATTTGGACGTAGCCAACTTTCTGAGCACTTTATCTAAAAACACCTTGATTTAGGATCAGTATTCTACTTATGGTCTTAAGGGATTATAGGTACAGTATTACACAAATAAAATAGTCATGGCTGGCGCACGCGTCTCGAACTCAAAGGGAGCGGGTTCGAATCCTGGCTGGAACGCATGCAAGGCAGTTTTTTGACCTAATGTGCATATTGTTACAATTACCATGTGCTAACAACGGTGAAGGAAAACATCGTGATGAAACCAGCACATCGTGATAACCGATGTGTCAAACCTGCCAAGCCGCCTTGGACAAGCGTGGCGGGTATACTGTCCATTCCCTAATAGTAGGAGGCCCGAGCCCAGCAGTGGGACGTTTATGGGCTGTTATTCTTATATTATATTACACAAATTATAATTTCGACCGGTAGTTTTCGTTTGCGCAGATAAAGCGGATCGGTTTCCAACATGTAAATAATATATATTGAACTTTATTCGTAAGGGCAAAGGTAATGTTGATTGCTATGCAATCTTAACTTTGTCTCGCTTACACGATTCGTATACTGTTGCCAGTATTAAAAACAATTTACAGCACATTAGGAGGAAATAATAGTTAGACAATATAACTAATAAACAAATAAAATACAATAACTAATTTTAATGAACATCTAACGGTACACTGTACAGTGCCCTGCGACAGCGATCTGATGAGGTTATTTTTATTGGAGGTATGTGTATATTAGGTATATTATGTAATAGGAGGCACGAGCTCAGCAATGGGACATGTTATGTTGTTATTGTTGTTATGGGCTGTTATTACGTATTTGTAAATTGATTTTTATTAAAGTAATTTTTCAAGGTAGTTTAATTTATAACGCTCAATCAAAATAATTATGATTTTATACTAATATTAATTAATTGTTTTTATTGCATTAAATAAAAATTTACAATAAATTTTCTTTAATTGCAGGAAGTAAACGAATTTTACATGGAGTCAACGGACGACTGCGACCGCGGCAGCTGGTCGCTATCATGGGACCGTCAGGAGCTGGCAAGTCTACCCTCCTGGACGTCCTCTCAGGGTACCGCATCACAGGTGTAGGGGGTGCTGTATTCATCAACGGGCGAGGCAGAATTTTGAGTAAGTTCATGTACGATTGATTTCATTTCACAAATTCTACGTCCTATGTGTACATATTATGTCAGTAACGATATGTAGACTGTGGTTCATCTCTGTATATATAAAAAAAATTAGCTTCCGTATGTGTGTATCTGTAAAATTCGAAAGTAGTCGCTGGTTTGATTTCCATAATAATTGATACGAGATTAAGCCCCAGCGAAAAAGAATTTACGGTCTTATGTCAGTATGTACTGGATTTATACTTATATTATAACGAAATACGTAGAATTTTGGCTACGTTCCATAAGAAACTCACAACAACCACGATCACAACCACGATTTTTCTCGTTCCACTTGCTTGCGGGCGTTACAATCATAAACTATTGTGGAACGGATTATGGAGCGTTGATGTCATTTAACGACGAAATACACAAATGTCATTGGTTGATTTGAAAATCGCGCCTTTTTCAATATCAATCGAAAGAGAGAATTAATGCTCTGTGGTCAACGCCCACTTCGACCCATGTCATAAGGGGATGACATGGGTCGTTGTGAGCGCTGTGTGATCGAAAATGATGACGTCATTAGTGACGTTTTCGCCACGACCTCAACGACCGTGGTCGCCACGTGGAACGGTTGATGGAGCATTTTGGGCGTTGTGAGCTGCCAGCGGAACGCGTCCTTTGAGAACTGTTTTATTTGAATTCAGAACGAAGAATTAATTAGTCACCCTAGTGAGCTACTATGACGTGCATCCAACCAGTCGAAATGAGAATGATCTATCGTCACTAAGCCCGCTCATTTTTATATCCGATTTGTAAACGCAGCTACCCGCAAATATTAAAATAGTACAATAATAGGTGGCACTACTTCGAACAAAAGTTATTAAGAGTGCCTACTTACAGTAACTAATTATAAATTTTACATTGGATATAATCATAGCGATGTAAATAGAATATGATTTGTTTGCATTAGTTACATGTGTCACGTTTATCAGTAATAAATAAGGAGCCAAGGAAACCGTACCCGGATTCGATTGATAACAAACAGAACACTAGAATATAGCACTGCAGATTTTCATGCATTAATTAAGTTTTTTTTATTGCATGAGTTTAGTAGACAGACAGACGGCACCCTTGAAAAAAAAGCGTGGACATTTGTAACACCAACGGTGTTACCAATCTGCTGCCGCTCTCTAAACGGCGATTGGAACCTGGCCACTAATGCGGAATACAACTCAAGGTTGTTATGGTGGCATGATCAAGACTAGGGGCAGTAGCCACCGAGACGAGCAAACATCCTACCACCTGGCTGTGGGTTGTTTTATAGCCTCTTGCCATAGGCCGCCCGGCACGGATAAAATTTTGTAAAGATTTACGGTTTGTAGGCTTCTTTAAGAACCTTAAAGTTACTCTAACTCAATATGAATAAGACCGTTTGCCTATTAGGTAGTGGCAAAATGATTTTAAATTATGTACTTGGAGTAAGACTATTGAAAAAAAAATCTTGTGAAATCTTGTGTATCCAAAGGCCTAAATATAGATTTTGTTACTCGTACGTCTATATGTCGAAATCTTTGGAAACATCATTTATAACAACTAAGAGCTCATTCACACTGACGAACCGATCTTATAACAGCCCGCCTGGCCGCAGGAAATTGTATTCTTTCTCCGTTCCTGCACGGATAATAACGTTACTGGAATGCAGCAGACAAGCTGACGTCTCATTTTATGGAAAGCTGTTACCATCGCCTATGGACATTTGCAACGCGAAAGGTTCCTTCTACCTTTGCTGGCTTGGTTTGGCTCTTAGGTTGTACTAAATCAGGAATAACTATTAAGATGATGAAAATTACTATAACGTTATGTTGCTTGTTCCACTTCAAAGCTATTAGATGCATACTAACCCCAGCCATGACCTGTTATGCATAATATATTGATAAGAAACTGTCGTTTGTATTTATTATAACCGGATAAGAAATCGCGATAATTTTCTCACATAAGAGTTTTTGCATTATTTAAGAAATAAATAATAACTTTGAAGGGGTGCCCCGTATAGGGTGGAGGAGCGAGATAGAATGCTCCTCGGTCTCAAAGGAACATAACTACTAGGAACTAAAGTGGTTTCATAAGATTTATGAAAAATCAATTAGCGTTGTTAGGTACCACAACAGATGATTTTGAAAAAATAAACACATCCTGCATTATTATACCAAATTAGAGTGTAGTTTGTAAGGATCAGTTTCTGTGAAGGAATATCAAAAGGCAAACCAAGGGAAAGGGTTGATTTTGAATAAAATGTTCCATTTTACATACATTAATTAAACATCAAATTGCGCTGGTCATTTGATCGCACCTCATTTGAACGCAATCAATTGAGTGATTTGATTGTAAATGTAAACCATTCTAGTATCCCACTGATTCGCACTGGACATTAATTAATTATTACAAAATTAAGCTATAAGCGTGCGTGACATGAGCCATCAATTGCGGAAGAAGGCGAAGGCTCCAAACTTAATTTATACAACTTTTTACACTTTTTCGATATATTCATAGTTATTCTGCTATTTGAGATAAATTTAACAAATCTAAGATTATAGAAATCCGTCAAGCCATGCTTAAGTTATCCATGATGTAACTAATTAATTTTCTGAATAACTTTCCTGCGGCCCGGTGGCCTGTCGTGAGAGGCGACTAAACGACACACAGCCCGGTGGTAGCGCATTTGCTCGACTGGATGGCTACCACCCCTGGTCGAGAGTATGCCGCCATTAACAACCTTGAGTTGCGTTCCGGCATTAGTGGCCAGGTTCCACTCTCTCTTAAGAGAGCAGCAGCGCATTTGTAGCACCTTTGGTGTTGCAAATGTCCATAGGCGATGGTAACCACTTTCCATCAAGTGGGCTGTCTGCCTGTCTGCTGAACTCATGCAATAAAATAATATTTTTTTTTACATAAAATATCTAAAAATTGGCCCAAATGTGTATTATACGTACTAAACCCACAAAAAGGGTTTCGTAAAGCAAAGGTAATCAATAACATCTAATAGTTTGGTCATACATACATAAAATCCATGACACCCAATAAAGATATCGATAACAAAAAATATTATCTCAAACAACGTCTTGTTCAAATCTATTGTCGTTGAAAGAATTTTTAAGGTCTAACAAGCAATCAATCAACATCTTTATTTGCAAGAATGTACTTTATACACGTGTTATATAATTGTAGATGCACAGTACATACTACCACCACATAGTGGTGTATTATTATTATATATTCTAATAAAGAAAAAAGACATTTTTTGTTAATAGTAATGTCAAGAGAAAAAATAATAAATAGATCACTAAGATTTTCTATATAGATAATAACGACAAGCATCTACAGTATAGAAACACTCCTTGATAAGCGACTTTTTTAAAACTACAGTGAATTTTCTTAACTAATATTATAAAGGTACCCACCTTTATAATATTAGTTGGCAAAAAGTTATAAATAAGAGGAACCATGTAAATATAAATAACTTCATCCACATAAACCCAGAAGCTTCTGAGTATTCCTTGTCTGTTCAAGAACGAAGAAAGAATATTAAGTTCTGCGTGTAGGAGATAACAAACCCAAGGCTCGGGTCCTGAGTCCGTAATTATCATAAAAACACCAGGCCAGTGCGATTTTAAAATCCATTCGACTGACAGATAGTCAAATATCCGTAGTCTCAAAATTCATATTGAAGCAGTCTCGATTGAATCTTGAATACATTGCATATTCTCTATATCCATTATGTTGCGGCGTCGTCTAAGTATTACAGATACAGGCCGTTTCACCCAGATATGGCGATGGGTTTAATACGTTATTTGAGTTTCGATGTTGTTAATGACATTAAATACTGACAGATAACCTACTTTAAACACTATCGAGGTCACCTACCTGCATACCCAGCTCTTCACGGGGCACGGGGTATTCTCGGAGTACCTGAACCCGTTCGGGTGCAAAGAGGATCCCTCGTGCATCTGCGACGAAGAGCAGATTGAAGATGTCCCGCACTTAATTTTTTCTGGTGCCCGGCATATAAGGGAGAGATACAATTGCGAAAACAAGCTTCGTATTGAAGTTAAATACCAAAACATGGCTGAATTGATGTCCAAAAAACACGTCGAGGACTTCATAGAATGTTGTTTAAAAATAGTTTAAAAAGTGACACATAAAAACAAAGCTATAGATAGATAAGTAGTACATTAACTGTATATAGTATTATATATAAACAATGTACAAAAGAAAAATAGTAAATAAGAAAATATGTAAGCCCAAAAAATATAAAAGCAGCAATGCAAACAAAAAGAAATAGAACATAAGTCATATAGTAAAGAAATTATTTAGAAAAAATTAAAGATACAAAATAGACAAGAAATAAAAAAGAGAAAGAAATAAAGAATAAAGGTAAAAAAAGGAAAAAAGAAAAAGCAAAAACATATAAAATCCCCCAAAAAAGTTAAACCAATAAAATATAAAATAACCCCCCCAAAAAAAACGCTAACAAGGCTATGCTTTAATAGCGTTATTTTTAAAGATTTAAATAAGACGCAATCGGCCACAGTCTAACGGTCTTATTTATATTGAATTAGAGTAAGTTTGTAGGCTACTTTAAGGTTTTTAAAGAAGCGTTCAAACTTACTCTAACTCAATATGTATAATACTGATAATGTTGAATACTAACGCAGGTGCGCCCGCAGCAATAGTCTAAGATCTTATATATAGTGTATCATCTATGGTCTAAGATCTCAAATAAATGAGAATGTAGTAGTAGTATTCGCCACAATGGCAAGCAAGGAAACCTTAGTCCATACAGCCAATTCTGATGTATATGTCTTTAAAACTTAGCTGAATTGTAAGTCTTCAACTGAGGCCATTCAAGGGAGTTCTCGTGAAAGGCCACATTTGACAACACAGTTCATATTTCTTACAAAAATACATTATTTTAGAGATATTTTACTTATTTTTAGAAAGTAAAACTGCACAGTCACTGACTGTAGTACCACTACCACCACGTACGCCTTTTATTTCCCGCCAAAAGCTCCTATGATAGAATAGTGGAAAAGCCGTTTCATTATATGCAGAAAATAAAAAGCTACCGAATTTTCTACATATGTTTTTAACTTTTTAGGTTTCATTAAAAAAAACATCAGAATTAAGGTAAAATTCAGTTTAACTTAATGATTTATATACTTATTCCATTTGTACATAAAAATTACTAATTCCGATCAAATTCAAAACTTTTATAGTTTGGAACTAATCGTTCAACGTAGGTACGTTATATTTTATTCAGTCTATGCCATTCCAGCTGATTGGAATTAGGCTCGGGCAGTACAGATTTGTAGTTATCCGAGTCCTGAGTTTTCAAAACAATTGCTCAATCTTTAACTTCATAAGTCAAACTCTTATAAATTAAAATGGTTTTACCTGTGCAAATTAGCGCCCTTATAGATTTTGTGGAACAGGAGCCAGAGCTAGCCCTAGGCTTTATGTCGAGGACTTCGGAAGGGCGCGCCAAAGGTAGCCAATTGTGGCACAAATGCGCTAAAATTTTAAATGGTGTTTCACCCAGTGGTGTAAATAAAACACCGAATGAATGGCGTTCAGTAAGAAATATTAACAAAATTCAGTGGATACAATGTTATTGTATTATTGTTGCTAATTATGACTTACTCATTTTAGTTTTTCTACGAATACAAGTCGCGGGTGCTAAAAAAAGTAAAGTTGCAGAAGCAACAAAAAAGTGCAATAGGTAAGTTTTTGTAATTATCATTTCTTTAATTATAATGATTTTCCAGTTTAATCTGATGAAAATAAAGGTGCGGTATAGATAAATCAAATTTAAAGGCTAAGGCTTTTAAACCTGTTCACAATAAATGAAATAAATAAAAAATATCTATACTACACCCAAAATAAAACGCTCTACTACTTTGCAGGAGGTGGCCCACCAAAAAGAATTATCCTAACACCACTTCAGCAACGCCTCTTTGACGTCTTAGGCCGAAATGTGGGGGATCCATTAGCAAGTGTCCGTCATGACCCACCCCCTGTATGTATAGGTACCTTGTTTTTATATATAGGCTTTCTTTAAGAGTAATTTTCCCTACATTAAATTTATTCATATAATTTAAAGTTGTGTGCCATGTTTATTTCAAATAATTTTGTGTAGTATTGTTTTGCATTATTGTTGCATGTTCACTAACTTTTTGTTCAACAACAAATATAACACTGTAATCCTTTATTTTTATTATTATTATTATATATTAAAATAACCCTTTATTATTTCATACAATAATAACATTTTATTTTCATTTTTATAGGTAACCTCTCTGCCTGCTATGCTTGTGGAATTGCCTGGTGTTGGAAATTGTTTGGAGGATGAGGACAAAAGTGCTGTTTTGTGAGTAATGCTATTCTAGTATTATTTTAATTTTCTTATAAACTTCTTCTTTCTTTGTAAAACTAATAATCATGAGTATTAAGATTATTTTTGTTTATTATTTAATGTTGAACTATGGTTTTCAAGTAACGGTACCACTATCTCTTGTTCAAAATACAATACACATTCTTGATATATATATATTCCTTCTCTTTTTGTATAATAGTATGTATGTATATCTATTTCTGTCCCCCCAATTTAGTTGATTTCTAAATTGTATAAAAATAATAATAACAGCCTATAAAAGTCCTACTGCTGGACTTGGGCCTCTCATTTATAGACAAAGGGGTACATCCACTAAGCCTGTTCATGCAGGATTGGTGGGTTTGACACATTAGATCTGAAAATTGCCTAAGTGATACATTCTTTCCGGCAAGGATGTAAACCTACCCTTAGTGCAAGAGCCCTAACCACTAAACTCTCAAAGCTTTTATTGGAATAAATGGAAAATATAATACTTAATGAAAATCTTTCACATTTTTCTGATTGATAAAGAAGACAAACATGTTGAAAATAGCAATAATCAATGTACATATTTTAAAATAAAATTCATTTAGAATTATACAATTTACAACCAATCTTACAATCCCCAGATAATAGTTATTCATAGAATAAAGTATAACATGGAAAAATTAAAAATGTCACTTACATGAATAAAACAGTTGGATAGTTTAACTTTTGAATTCACTCAGATTATAATTTATTCGACTGATAACTTTTATCTGATGATTGATTAATCGGTCTTTATTGAAATAAAAATAAATGTTACAGAATGCCAACTCCATCTACCCCAACTCCATCTGTGTCTACTTCATCTTCACCATGGCAATCTCGAAATCTTCAACCGGTTGATGCGTTAGAAGCTATTTCAGCGTGTTCAAAGAGACGGCGCCAACATATCCGGCTTGCACCAACCATAAGTAATAGCCACTTTCTATTGAACAAATAAAAATGCTGATATAGTATCTTAACACAATTGCTGCTACCATAATTCGTTCTAGAGGTCCTATTTGAGCCACACAACATATATGTAGTACTAGGGGTTGCGGCAGACATTATCCTGCTTGAAAAAAATGTTGAACCCAATTGCAATGCCACCTACCGGGTTCAATTGTGAATCTAAACCATTCCCAAGTCCACCTGAACACCCAGATAAAATTTCCTCAAAATCAGTCCAGCCGTTTAGGAGGAGTTCAGTCACACACACTCACAGAATAATTGTATATATAAAGATATGATAGATAGGTATACACATGACATAGTTTTTTTTTTAATAAGACACATAATTTTTTAAATTGTTGTAGTTTTTGCCTTGTGGTCACTGGGGGGCACATCACTATGCACAGATTAATAACAGTTTGTTGCATAACGTCATGTGGGTCATTTTCGGTCACCTATCTCTTTCTCACCCTTTTTCCTAATTTGCAATTTCTGTTGTGCCAAAAGACGTTTTAGTTTTAGAAATTGCATGGGAAATATTGAAATAAATGATTTTAAAAATTTAAACTATTTAAAAAGTTTGTATTTAAAAAATCACTTCTACCCTTATTTGTAACTTTTACTCGAAAATATTGAGAACTAAGCGCTAAGAAATGTTCTTGGGCGCAGGGCAGGTCACTTTACATGAAAATTTACCAGTGGTTCCTAGTACACAATCTACAATGGTCTCACTTTGCGGTCACCAGTGACTGGCATGACGGTTAGTGTATTGAGGGTCAATTGGTTCTTACAGATCATCGAGGCCAAACAGCGTTAAAGGCATCACAAGAAAGGCTAGAGCGGATTGAAATGCGAAGTACTGAGGCTATACTGGAGCTGGCTAAAGCCAACAAACAACTTGCTGATGCCATTTCAAATGCTGCAACGAAAATATCAGACTCACTGCTTAAAATGTCAGCCACAGTAGAGAGTGTTTTCACACCAGCAATAGTAAATATAATTATTAATAACAAAGATTAATACAAATACTGTATTTGTTTACATTTTAAAGGTTATATGTAAGTTAATGGTAATTTTCTTTGTTTCAGAAAAGGCAAAGAGATTCCAGTTATGATTCCGACTGAACTAAAATGAGTTGTTATGTACTTCTTGCAAATCAGGCACAGAGTTGAAAGAGTGTATACTGTTAATAAATTATTCAAGCATGTGAATAGTGAATAAAGAAACATTTTAACTTAATAATATATTTTTTATTAGAGTATGATGCCATATTTCATCTTTCTCCCCAATAATTTTCAACTAAGGCTTATTACATAACCCTACTCTGTAATAAAACTAGATTTACACGCCTAAGATTAGGTCCATCAAGTAAAATCTCCGAAGCAACTATCAATTCTTCACCCTAAAATAATTGAAATGTAAATATGAAAGTGAATTTAATATGTTTACCCTTTATGACTGGCCTAAGTTATGGCCTGGTTTTCATGAAATCTTTATTTTCATGCTATAAATCTTTATATGTACATGATTGTATTATTTTTATGTATTACTAGCTTCTACCCGCGACTTCGTCCGCGTGGAAAGGTTTTTTAACTATCCCACGGGAACTATTTAATTTTTCGGGATTAAAAGTATCCTATATGTTGACCAGGGATATAAGCTTACACCATACAAAATTTAAATCGTTCCACTTGTTTCAGAGATTAGCCGGTACAAACAGACAGAAAACAGAAAAAAATCTATATTAGTTCTATTTCACTTCTTACATCCCCCTGACTCGGTTTTTAGGTTTTTTTTTCGTTGTACAGAAATTCGACCTCCACAGTTTTATTATATGTATAGATTATTGAGATATAACATTTATATGATCTAAGATTATTACACACATAATTATTAAAAATGCTAAGTTGTCCCAGGATAAACTTCTATTTGTATATATGTGCACTAGAGCTTTACACGCGGCTATGCCCATATAAGCTTCGGTTTTTCGGGATTAAAAATATTTTATAATCATTTTCGTTAACACAAGTATATATATATATATATATATATATATATATATATATATATATATATACTTTGTTATATATTGTTATATATATTTGATATATATATACATATATATATATATATATATATATATATATATATATATATATATATATCAAATATCGGTTAATTCCCTGAGCCTCCAAGAAGAAACGAGCCAACATCCAAATAGTCATTTTCACATTTATATATTAGTATTGATGTAGAGATATCTATCCCCGAATATAAAGATATTAGGTATATAATTGTAGCCAAGAACCTGGATGTACTTTCAAAGTTGGGACGGTACTTTACGCCAGAACAACTGCTAACTTCATATCAAACATTGTGAATCCAAACCATTTTAGTATATCACTATTTGCAGTTCATCTACCTTGTGTTTGCAGTAGACATCAATTATAAGTACAAATAAGCTATAAGCGTGCGTGACGTGGCTGTCAATTGCGCAAAAGAGTTCCAACCCTACTTTATAGAAAAACTAATTTTTCCCCACGGTGTGGCCGCGGGTCAAACCTAGTGTGTAACTCTATTTTACTTACATAAAAACTTAATTAGTTCTTTATATATCGCAAACGAAGCCAAGGGCAAAGCTAGTATATGCATAAATCTTCTTGAAAAATTATCTAACTGATAATGTACTTTGTCGCATAGTTTACGCGTCGCGTATGAGTTAGTGGATATACAGACCGACAAGAAAAGCGATTTTGTTTTATAGTATGATATGCTGGAGCTTCATCTGCGTTAATGTTAAAGATTTATTCTGTGGCCGAATGCGTTTTATTTAAGGCGTTTAAAAATAACGTCGTTAACGCATAGCCACATCGGTGTATGTACATACCTGTCAATATTTAACGTCATTAACAATGTCAATAACGCACTAAACCCATCGCCATATCTGCGTGAAACGGCCTAAATCTTTAACACTAACACAAATTAAGGACCACCTTGAAGATTATTTTTTGTTTTATAAAAAGAAATTCGCGAATTTTTCATTGAGTTAGTACGTAGTACATACATTATACCTCACGGGATTTTTTCGATATATATACATAGCTATTCTTCTTTTCTTTTTTCAGAGAAATTCAAAAAGATGTCATGTTACATACAACAGGACGACCGGCTGCAAGGGCTGCTAACAGTCGGGGAGAACATGATGTTAGCAGCAGATCTGAAGCTGCCAACTTCAGTCGACAAATACGAGAAAGGAGAAGTGGTACGTGTACGGAATGTTTGTCATATATTATTGCATGAGGTCAGCAGACAGGCAGACGGCCCACCTGATGGAAAGCGGTTACCTTCGCCTATGGACATTTGTAATACCAAAGGTGTTACCAATGTGCTGCCGCTGTCAAAAGGGAGACTGGAACAAGGTCGTTATGGCAGCATACTCGTGCCACCCAGGTGGGTAAATATCCTACCACCTTGTCTGTGGTTTGTTTTGTCGCATCTTACGACAGGCCGCCCGACTACATCAAAATTGTATCCTTCCTCCGTTCCTGCCCGGATGACGTAGTAGACATATGCTGAAATAATTATTTTTATTACAGCTATTAGGGCCTGCTCGACCGATGTGATACCACGATAAGGCAAAGCCATCGGCGTGAAACGTTTGCTCTTGAGTTAATCTTGTTTTGTACTATGGGTGAGAGTTCTAGTGGCTCTATTCTCCTTCCGATCCTCTCTCTATCCTATCTCCCTGTTGGGAACAACATAATATATATTATCTCTCCATTATGTCGTTTGGTAAATAAATTAACTTTATGACTACTATGACACTTGTATTTTCACTAACATGTTACAAATAAAATTTTTGATTCACTCTAAAAATCAGCAGACAAAAATGTTAACCAAGATGGTCGCTCTCTCTTGTGTTGACATATCTCGATCTTTAACTATGTCTAAAATATTGATGGCGACAATGTGGCTCTATAGTCTGTCCAATCCACTCTTTCCTATTTCATTCCTTCTATCCCGTCCTAGAGCCTAGCAAAGTATTGGTATAGCCTCTAACGTTCATCAAAGGCGATGGTTACCACGTTTCTAGGTTGGCCGTCCGTCTGTCTGACAGGTTTAAGCAGTAAAACATTCTTACGTGGTAAATTCTGCTTATTTCAGATTGAAGATATACTAACTAACTTAGGTCTATACGAGCATATGAACACTCGTGGCGCTCAGCTATCTGGTGGCCAGAAGAAGAGGCTGTCCATTGCATTGGAGCTTATCAATAACCCGATCATCATGTTCCTGGATGAACCTACTACGTAAGTTTTTAACCGACTTTGCAAAGGAGGAGGTTTTTAAATTCGCCTGTATGTTTTTTTGTATGTATGTTATGCGATTACTCCGTCAATTGTGTGATTTTCATTTTTTGTTCTTTATTAGTAAGTGTACTCCCGAGGTGGTCCCATGGTCACCAAGTCAGGATCTGATGATCAGTGGATCCCAAGGAAATCGAGAGTAACCCTTAATGTAAAGCGCCGAGTGCCTACATTCTTCCAAAAAAAGCTCCTATACGCGTGTCAGTATTACAATTTCTACAGGCACTTAATTTTTTTATATGCATGCTACGCGATTTCTTCATCAATTAAGGACCGATTTTCAAATTGTTTTTTTTTATTCGAAAGAGTATAGTATATACCTGAGGTGGTCCCATTGTCACCAACTCAGGATCAGATGAGTGATTCCCAGGAAATTAGAGAGAAACCCTCGTAAGTTGTTAACCGACTTTATTACGCGATATCTCCGTCAATTGTGGACCGATTTTCAATTATTTTTATTCGAAAGAGTATACACCTGAGGTGGTCCCATTATTATCACGAAGTCAAGATCTGATGATTGGATCGCAAGGTAATCGAGAGCAACCCTTGTCGAAGAGCGTCTACACCGAAGAGTGAGATGGCAAACTTGTATACACGTGCCAATAGTGCAATTTCTACAGGCGCTTAATATATTTAATATTTCTAAAGCTATTCAAAGTAAGTTCTAAGCGTTTTAGTCTTGATTGCACTTCAAAATTGTATTCAAAGACCAAATATAGTAAATGATCACCTTAACGATCTTCAAAAATCTTAACGAGCATATTAATAATAATAAATAAATATAATAAATCGGCAGACAAACACACACACTGTATATCCCCAAATTAGGCAAATTACGCTTGTGTTATGGGTAATATACAACGGACCATTCTGGGGCCGAACCCAGACCATAGTAAATAACGGAGAAAATACGTTTCCGAAATTTACTATACCAGGAATCGAACCCGGAGCCTCTGCGTTGCAGTGAAGTAAGCCGGCAAAGGTTAGCCCGCTCAACCACAGAGGCCGTCATATTAATGCGCTAGTAATAATTACCACTTTAATGGTGTTATAATTTTGGTTTTTATTTACCACTAGCGTCTGCCCGCGTCTTCGTCCGCATGGAATAGTAAAAAAAAAAGTAAATTAAAAAAACCCCCCGATTTTCAAATATTCTTCATTGGTGCTCCGCTCCTATTGGTCTTAACGTGATAATATATAGCCTATAGCCTTCCTAGATAAATGGGCTATCTAACATTGAAAGAATTTTTCAAATCAGACCAGACTTCCTGAGATTAGCGCGTTCAAGGAAACTTCGGCTTTATATATTAATATAAATTTTTTGGCAGTATAGAGTATTTCTTTTGGCGTTATATTTTCTGTACCTGGTGATCAGTTAAATATAAGCCCTTATTTATTACAGAGGCTTGGACAGCTCTTCTTGTACCCAAGTGGTCCAGCTCTGCCGAACTCTAGCACACCAGGGTCGCACGATCGTGTGTACGGTGCACCAGCCGTCTGCGTCCCTGTTCAGTCTCTTCGACCAAGTGTACGTGTTGGCTGCCGGCCAATGCCTGTACCAGGGCACCACAAAGAACCTAGTGCCGTATTTGGACACTGCTGGGATACCGTGTCCCATTTACCATAACCCAGCCGATTACAGTAAGTGTGATTACTGATTAGTGTGCTTTGTTTTGGCTGACGGCCTACATAACACGGTAAGTGGTTACTGTCGTCTAAGAACATTTGAAAGAAAGAAAGAAAAATATTTTGTTTAAGACCAAAACTAAGTTAGTAGAAATAGAAAGATAATAGAAATAAAATAAGTCCTAAATTGGACCCAATCTCAGCATAATGCTAGCCAACAAGGACTAGCGCTGTTCTTCCGTCTCGAACCTTAAAGGGAAGTCACGATGGATAATACAACACACATAATAACAACAATATATACAGTATAATGCAGTTTGATAATGGTGAATGAATCGCAGACTAAAAAACAATATAATAAAGCATAAATTAAATAACACATACATAATTATATAAAATTATTGTAGTAACACACACAACGAAACAAATAAAATATATCTATAAATTATTATAATTTGCAACACGAAAAGTGCTGCCAATGTCTTGTCGACCTAAGGCCGACTTGTATATGTATATGTATATATATATATATATATATATAAGTCACTTATGATGCTTATTCTCTAATATTTATGTATACCAGCTTTGACCAATATAATCTGTTTTATTCCTGTCACGGATTGTCTGGAAGAGATCGCTTCTTAGCGATAAGACCGCCCATTGTGCACATTTAGAATATTTTTAGGCTATAAGGTTTTCTGTAATGGTGTACAATAAAGTTTTATCTATTTATCTCTCTCTCTCTCTCTCTCTCTCTCTCTCTATATATATATATATATATATATATATATATATATATAAATAGAAAGAAAGAAAGAAAATACATTTATTTCCAAAACGCGACATACACAAGATAATTAAACAAATTAAATAAAACATACAGAAATTGTATGCCGCAGTTTTAAAAATGAGGTTGGCACTCGGTATATTGCTGTGCCGAAACGTGGTCGGACACAGCACTGATTTTCACTGCCCACCTGCTAAACACACGTGTATGAGACCCTTTGTGAAAATAAGAATTATTAATTACAAAATGTATAACTATGGAAAAATAAAAGAAAAATAGAGCAATGTTGATAGCTTAATAATAAGACAATGTAATAATCAGTAGGTATCAGTGGTGCGGGGTGGAAATTTGGATAGGGTAAGCCAGTTGAGAAAATATACGGTATGGTGCAAGCGCTGAACTACACCGCTGTTGAAAAAACATGTAACTTGCCAAATATTTTCTATAAAAAAATGCAGCGTGTTCTCCGTCGTTTATATAGTCTGTTCCAAATGTTTTTTTTTTAAATAGCTTCAATGTACAAACACGGCATGTTTAGAATTTTATAATATTATATATTATTATACATGACAACTAATCATTATAGCAATCTAGCCAGGTGATCTAGCTTTCTGGGCACCTTAGGCGCAGAACACAATGGTCTAGACTCACTTTTCTACTTATAGTCATAAGGGATGTAGGTAGAATGTAATCCAGGCAGTGCGTATTTGAAATGAGCTACCTATTGCTATAAGACAAGGCAAATCCTGTGTTTTTAAAAATCAGGTTTAGAAGCATTACTTCTCTATTCTGTATAATAATTTCTAATATTGTTATATACCTAGTTTGCCATTAATATCGTAAGAACGAAAAAAATTTTTTTTTCTATTGCAAATAACATTTATAAGTTTTACAGTGTGTTAGTTTAATACATAAATATAAAACAATTTAAAATATAAAAAGCTTATTCGAAGTGGTCTCCATTGGCTGCAATACAGTCCTTTAAACGTTGAGGCCAGTTATCAATAGAAGCACGCACTCTTTCCATGGGAAAATTCTTCACTGCCAATCGTATGGATTGTTTTAGGGACTCCAAATTATCATGGCGCTTAGAGGAAGCCGTACTCTCTAAACCTGACCATAAAATCATAATCCAGCGGATTAAGATCTTGACTAGACGACGGCCAGTCTTCAGCTCTGATGAAGTCCGAAACGTTCGTTTCCAACCAAGACTGCGTGGACCGTATGACCCGGCGCCAAGTCTTGCTGGAAGGACCATTCTTGGTTATTGAACATGGTGTTGTTAAGGGGCTTAACTACCTTTTCAAGAATGGTATCTTGATACACTTCTGCCAATGTTTTGATACCTTTTTCACAAAAATATGGCTCAGTCACTCCTTCATAGCTAGCACCCCACCAAACCATCACAGAAGACGGATAATGCCCACGTTGCACTCTATCGACTAATTGAGAAGCTTGCTTAGTGCTTTGAGCATAAATAAGGTCATTTTGTTTGTTAAAATGTTGCTCAATTGTAAAAAATTACTCATTCGTAAACAAAATTTTTCTATGACCCCCTTTGCATACCGCGGTAAATCTATAGCATTCTAATACAGGAATTTTAAGTAGCGGGGTGGTGAAGTGGGGAGAGGGGGAGGCATACTTACCTTTACCACAACCCTAAGGTCCGGAGATCTTGAAATATATTTTTTTTAATAAACATAACCTCACGTATTTTCACTGATTTTTTCGGTAATATTGCATTTCTAATATAGGTCCAAAGTTATATATAACCAAAAACCAGCTTAACTGGATAAAAATGAAGAAAAAACAATAGAACATAATCATATCACTACAAGCAAAATGGCGACCAAAAAAGACGATGTTTTTTTTACGCAATCGCATTAATTTATATTTAACCTATATTAAAAAAAATGTTCAGCAATGTATTTAAAAATTGATATAATTAATATATTGATTCATTGTCATATTTAAAACCAACTTGCTAGTCGTCCACTAAATTGATAAATAAAACAAATGTTTCATACGAGACTTTTAAGGCGTCGTGCTGTTTGTGTGTATAAAATAAATAGTAAATGGTAACAGTCGGTTTTGGCACTCGCCGGCTGCTGCCGCGGTACGCTTGCTTCGCTCGCTCGGCTCTGTTATCAGGTAAGGGATCTCTTTAAATAAAATTTGGTGCATATAAGATAAGATAAGTATTATTGACATGTCGATTAATTTATTTTTCTCATCACACCTTGTTAGCCAAGCCATTAAAAACAAAAGTGACAGTAAAAACTTTCACTTTTTAATCAATCTATTATATGTCTAGCATGAATTTTGTAGTTATACCTCAATTAAATTTAAAACTTTATTTCTACATTAGAAACAGTTTTAGTGTTAAAAAAAGTTCTGGCGGTAATATGTAATTCGTGAGTACATTCATAAACTCAAATCACGGTTTGTTATTATCAAAGTGACGCAATTTTACAACAAAAATAAGTGAGGTTATGTTTATAAAATATAAAAAATTTAAGACCTCCGGACCTTAGGGGTTGTAGTAGGGGTAAATATACCTCGTCCCTACCCACTACTTAAAATTTGTGTATCAGATTGTTCAGTGGCAGCCCAGGATTTCTTCGAATTCTTTCCCTTACTGCTTTGACCACCTTTTTCGTACGAATACTACGTGGACGGCCAGATCTTTTTCTGTCACAAGCAGAGGAGGTCTCATTGTACCTATTAATAGCCCGGTACACAAACATTTGACTAATACCAAGCGTATGGAGAGTTTTAAAAATTGCATTTGGCTCCATACCTACCTACTTTGTGTAATACAATCACAGCGATTCGGTTCTCTTTATCGCCCCACTTCATTTTAATATCGCAAAATGTTGTACAATGTATTGGCGTTAAACTGAGAAAACAATGAACAATCATATAAAAATGACAGATTTCAAATTCAAATGTAATATTTTGTTTCTTTTAAATTGTAATATGTATACATGTGTATGTATGTTTGTATTGTCATATGTATATATATTTATATTGTTTTGTACTTATATATATATTGTGTGTGTATACTTATCATTTATCATTGTTTATAAACTGCACCACTGTTAGTATTAAAAATCTATTAATCCCTGCCAAGGGTTACCTGGAAGAGATCGCTTTTTACAAGCTTTTATCTAACTTGCAATGGATGTATGTATGTAAGTTCGAGTGGAATCTTGCAAGTTAAATTGCAAGTGCAAGTTAAATTTGAGCAACATCCCGGTTTTCGATTGAGCTGAAACTTAGCTCGCATGTGTATATCGCGTTACAATGCAAAAATATGGTACCATGGAGCTGATCTGATGATGGAATCGGAAGGTGGCCATAGGAACTCCTGTACAAAACAAGATAGATCCGTGGTGTTTGGGCTCGTTTTACTTGTCTTGGATTGCACTCTGCTGCTACATGATATCCAGGATCTCAAAAGCTTGTATTTAAAAACCTTTTTAAAAAAGCTTATTTAATTAGCGATGAGGCCTCCCGTTTTACTATCTATTGTATTTTTTTATTTCTGTTTATCTGTACTTTGGTGTACAATAAAGTGTTGTCTATCTATCTATAACTAAGTTACCTGTATTATAAATATTAATTTATTATATTTTAGTTTAAATAGTAAGTTTTTATTATCACATTCTATTTATTTCAGTTATCGAACTAGCAAGCGGCGAATACGGCGACGACAAAATAAATCTACTCAGTACGAAATCTGAGAATGGACGCGCACTGTATTGGTTCGATAGCTACGACCAGATACCCTCAATGGAGGAGTTGAGGAAGCAGAACCCGCTCAGCAACATGCGGGAACATGACCAGTTGACTGGCTCAGGCACGGAGGAGACCTCACAGTCCAATCAGAGATCTGTACTCATCAAGAGAGGGTTCTTGAAGGCGAAACGTGACGCGGTAAGTAATTTAACAGCTGAAGCAGGCAAACAGGCAGACGGTCCACCTGATGGAAAGCGATTACCTTCGCTTATGGATGTTTGCAACACCCTTCTTAAAGAACCCCATGTCGTCATGTCTGGCGGGAAGTTGCCTCCAGATCATTGTTGTACACGGAATTAAAGTTTATCAAAATTAAATGAAGACTTACCAACATTTGCACCTTTCCGTAAGAACTCGCCATTGTGAAACTTATTTATTTTTTATTGTTTTTATATTCAAATAAATAATTAAATCCACTCAATACAACCAAGTTTTACAATGGATCATTCAGTGTTCAAGCTGTTCAATTGTGGAATATGCTTCCACTAGAAGTGAGACAAGCCAAATCAGTATCCTCTTTCAATAGACTTGTTAAAGATTACTATCATAAAGTATAATGTATGTATGTATGTTTATGTTTTAATAGATGTATATATATATGTTTTTTTAGAATATTGTACCACTAAACCCAGCCCTAGCTTTTATGCAATTTTCTCTCTCTATCCCAAGGTTATCTGGAAGAGATCGCTGCCAGCGATAAGGCCGCCATTTATACTTAATTCTAAGCTGTTTTTGTGTTTCTATAATTTAGATTAAAACCTAACATAGGGTACTATGTGGTATGTATACAGTGAAATTTTTCAAGTAGGCCTTCAAGACCATATCCTAAACTATGCTAAACAGTGAAAAACACTCATAGGTGTTGTGGGATAGATACTTATTTGTTTAAATATTATACATAATACTGGCAGCTAGGTTTTACGTTATTACAATTAAAAGAAAATCGAATTGGTTGTGATTCGTACGTAAGGAAAAAAATGGCACTTTATTGAAGTGATAACTTTTTATGGGAGAGTAAACCGCTTCGTTACGGCGCCAGTCTTTCTGGCTTCTCTTTCTCTCACACACATACGGCAGCGGTAGGCAGACTCCTCTCTCACTCTAACTCACGCGCTATATACATAAAATTTAATTAATAACCTAAGCTTTACTAAAGTTAAACAATTTCAATATTAAATAGTTCAACTTAATTAGTTTAAGTTATCACTTCTGTCGGGTGTTTCGAGACGCACACTATTTTTTTCACTAGTCCCATTTTAATTTAAATATATATAATTTTGCCTCGTTCGGGTCCATCACACATAGGAGTCTCGAGGCCAATTTTGACCAAAACCGAATTGATGTGATTAGTTTTTTAAAAAATAATTACCGTTTTCAGTAATCGAATCGGCTGATTAGGAAAAAAATAAACACATTATTAGTATTATTACACCAAAGTATAGTGTAGCTTGTAAAGATCAATTTCTGTGAAGGAATGTCAAGGGAAAGGGTGGTTTTTGAACAAAATGTTCTATTTTTAGGGGTCTACTTAATTTAAATGCTAATTATCAATGTCATATATCAGATTTTCTCCTTCAAGTGGTACATTTTAAATCACATAATTAAAAAGAGCAAAAAGCGTAGCCTTAAGAGGGCTCGCAAGATTTCTTTTACCTAGCGTGTTTGCTATATCTTTATATGTTCTTACAAAATGATATTTTAATGATAGAGAACTCGTCTAGAATATCTATTATATTATAAAATTCTAAACATGCCGTGTCTGTACATTGAAATGATTTAAAAAAACAACTGGAATACACTATATATACGACGAAGAATACGAAGCATTTTTTTATTTCTTGTTAGTTTGTCTGTTTGTTCGGGATTCACGTAAATACTACTGGGTCGATTTTGATACGGTTTTCACTGATCGACAGCAAATTCTTAGCCTTATTATCTGCGCTACTTTTTATCCCCGGAATAACGAGGATTTTTTTTCGTCCCGAATTCGACCCGCATTGGAATCGAATTCCAATGCGGGTTTTTCACTTATCGATAGCAAGTTTTATGTGATAAAACGTGTGATATTTTTATCTCGGGAATCCCGCGGGATTTTCCGAGAGCGATTTGAAGTTGTTCGGGTGCGCAAAAATTAGCTTATTCTGGCACAATTTCCACTAAAACTTTAGCTTACATTCGTTTTTTAAATGCTGCGACACTTTGTGTCTCGAGAATCCCGCGGAAATTTCAAATCAAGTGTGGACGAAGTCGCGGGCATATCTTAGTAATGTATAAAACTTATAAACCATCTTGGGACCTATTCAAACAGACACAAAAATGTCATAAAGATCAGTCCAATGGTTGAGAATTTCAGTGATATACACAGATATGCACAGATCAAATGATATATATATATATATATATATATATATATATATATATATATATATATATATATATATACTAGCTGTACCCGGCAGACGTAGTCCTGCCCTTAAAAAATAAAAATCTAGAACCCGATTGCAGTGCCATCGATTGGGACCAATTCTTCATTTAAATCAATCTCGAATCCACTTGAACAAACACAAAAAAATCATCAAAATTGATCCCACCGTTTACGAGTTTAGCGGCGTCATCTACCATATACCTATATATAAAAATTCATACAAATTCAAGTTTCTGTTGTTGTTTTAAAATATACCTTTAAGCATTTCTCTGTTGAGAAAGACTGAAATTAGTATTTTAAAAAAAAATTAAAATTTCTGAATTAATTATCAAAAACTGTAAAAATGAGTATGAATCAAAGTTTGATGATGAATATCTTTGAAACACTGAATTTAATCGACTGAGTATAAGAGACCATTTTTGTAGAGCGTTCAATTTCCTACAAAAACATATATGGCCCATTTTATAAACTTTATTTGTTCACGAGTTACAAAATTCATAAACAAAAAAGAAATTTGTCTGGAAATAATCAAACTGTAAGAGACCATTTTGTAAATAGTATCGATTTCCGATAAAAATGCAAGAGGACTTTGAATTTTGATTTCCTACAAAAAGTATTAACGGAAATCAATATGATTTTTTTTTATTCGACTAAGGAAAATATCGAAAATTGTAATGCGGAGGACCTTCCTATTGAAATTAAGAGCTCATTTTTGCTGAGAATTCTCTAAAGGTGTCTAGCAACCCATTTTTCAGTATGACTATGAAAAAAAATATTCGAATTTTTTTGGCCCACCCTAATATATATGTATGTATGTATATGTATACATATACAATCACATATACATACACACATATAAAGATCTTAAATTCCAAATTCTGGTCTGCTTTTCTATAGTTCATTCAATTATTTTCCAGACCATGACACATATGCGCATTCTAGTCAACATTTTGGTGGGAATAATGTTGGGCAGCTTATTCATCAACGCCGGCAACGAAGGTTCAAGGGTCTTGGAAAACTATAACTTACTATTCGCCATACTTATGCATCACATGATGTCACCCATGATGCTGACAATCTTAACATGTAAGTATTAAATACATTAATATTTTCGCCTAACATTTTAATTTTAATCAGATTGTAATATCATTCGAAATATTGATTAGTTATGATACACTGTTTTTACAAAGTCAAAGTTGTTGGAAAATAATGTATTTAACTGTCAACACTATTATGCGTGTGGCAACACTCTCTCCCTCTCTAATATGGCTGCTTGTTTGTTCCGTACGTACTTAATATTAATTAAACATTTTCACTGTGCACAATATTGTTTTTACTCTGCTGCCCTAACCTAATCACAAAACTAATTTATTTGTTTGAAACATGGACATTTTTGCAGATGTTATGTTAAGTGTCAAGTTACATGTTTCGCCTAGACAGGCATACAATTTTTTTTTGTAGTTTTGGTTACAAGTCCTTATGACAACATATAGATATGATGATTATATCATTGGTTATATTATTAATTATGTTACTGATTATGGTGCTATTAGAATTACAACAAATATTTAATATAAGTACTATTTATTATATCTCTTTCAGTTATATATTATTCATATAACAATTAAATTAAACAAGTTTAAAAACTAAAGTTCTGACGGGTTTGGCCTAAAAATATGTTCCAAATAATGAAATTTTCATAATTAAAACGATATTCCTAAGTACTTAGTTGTGACAAAATAGTGTTAGGCTGTAAATGTTATGGCACTCGAAATATAATTTCATTTGAGTGTTTGATGAATTTTCAGTCCCGTCAGAGATGTCTGTGCTGTTAAAAGAACATTTCAATAGATGGTATTCTCTCGGATCTTACTACATTTCGATCACTATAGTTGATCTACCTATATCAGTAAGTATTTCCTCTTATGTTATACTTTGCTTTGTTTCGTTCATAAGTTCTATTAATGGCAATTTACATTGAGTTTTGTTTACCAGCCATTTTACCTTATTTATGTTACAACCTAGGCCCCGACAAAAAAAATTCTGCGTACAAATCTGTAAAAGAACATTTTATTACCTCTCGGCATTTGAACTAATTATAATCCTTTTATGATCGTCTACTTTTGTTCACTTATTTATTGGCATACCTACGTTTCATAGTTATTGTGAAGAACAGTCTATTGTTC
This sequence comes from Dendrolimus houi, assembly GCA_039645545.1. Taxonomy (NCBI): domain Eukaryota; kingdom Metazoa; phylum Arthropoda; class Insecta; order Lepidoptera; family Lasiocampidae; genus Dendrolimus; species Dendrolimus houi. The sequence continues at coordinate 2,345,691 of CM077128.1, read as the reverse complement.
TATTGTACTCGGTTATTAGCATCATTAGCCAGGTGTTACGGATTACGATTACTAGCTAATTCTAGTAAACTGTGTCGATCTTGTCGGGTGGGCACATTTTGCATTTTTGAAGTACAAAACGACGGCCTGATTGAGAGAGGGTTCAGTTGAGCAAGAACCATGACCAAGGCGTGACGTGTGTACAATCGAGAATCTAATAGTAACGGACTTTGCGCGTTTTATTGAATTACGACCTTCTGCATTACGTTTGGATTCGTTGTGTTCGGTTATATTTGTACCTATGTTATACGTGTTTGTATAGTTCTAATAAACTCTAATATAATAGTTCTAATAATAATAATAATTCCAACGGCATTTTAATTCAAGTCACGCAACTCGTAAAATTTATAATCTTTTCTGTCTTATCCTTTTGTTATACTATCTTCTAAACCTTATGCTACTGGTATACTATTCCATTCGACGCATTTGTTTCCTCTTTACGATTACGAGATTTTCATTTATGTCATTCGCCTTCAGCTCATAGTCTAGGATGGAGCTAGTGTTCCTAGAAGATATCTAATCACACAGGTCTCAAGACACCCAGGTTATAAGCATTGGGAAACAGACTTTGATATAGAGTGTTGAAGATCGAGTTAATTCAATATTTGTGTTACAATGCACATCACTATTACACCTTGACATCACTACTCTCCCATGTAAAATGGCTTCCTGGAAAAACTGTGTTCACGAAAGCATATTAATTAAATCAATGTTAATCGAAGAAATTCTTTCATTGATCCATAACGGACCTCAAACATATCATCGAGACTTTTTTGATGCACATGATGAAGGTGAACACGAAACACTTTGTTCGTATACGTGGTATTTTCGCTATTTAACATTGCAGTCGGGATCGGATTAAAAATATTCATTGCTTACTCACCATGTGTTAACTGGACAAAGCAAATGTATAAAAGTGCCTGCATAAAGTTACGAGATTGTCTATGGTAAACGAGCACTTTTTTCTTACACGGGCACTTTTTTCGAGCAATTATTATTTGGCAACAATAATGGATTAATCTGGAGCAATTGCTTCTAATTCCACCATATATTTTTCAACGTCGCCATATGAATTGCTGAATATCCAATCATTTTGGAAATTTTTAGGCAATTTTCTTTCTATCTCGTTTGTACATATAACTACGTCTCGTTTTCTCGAGAGCAATGGTCCGGCGGCGGGACGGTGGAGTGCCTCACTTTTTAAATTGCTCCATATTGCATGGCATTGTGTGGCCGTATTTCAGCACATCTGGCTACATATTGCCATCGCCTTAAATTGCTTGATATGCAGTGTAAACTCCATATAACGTCACTCGATTTAACGAGAAACTCTCTTAAGCGTCGAAAACAGTTGGCTTTGGTTGATTTAGCTTTTCTTTTATACAATGATACACTCTATATAACGTTACATCCACTGTCAATAACGACAACAATTAAGTAATAAAAACTACCTTTTAAGTTTTATCTTTTATCACTTTATTATCCTAGCCCGTAATAAACTCGACTGCCGGCATCATGCATACCGAAATTTCTCTGAAATTCATTCTTTTGTTTACAAATTGGGATTGCTTGCACGTGTACACTGTTGTTGACCATGACTAATAAGTAGGAGTCATGGATTATCTATACGTTATCATATTCTTAGTTGCTTGTCGTCGTCAGCCATTCGCAGTCCCCTGCTGGACGTAGACTTCCCCAAGTCGGCGCCATTTAGTTGCTCACAAACTTTCGAAGTGTAAACATTACTAGTAAGATTCACTGTGTATTGACGAAAAAGCTATACTGATACGCGTAATAGAAGCGGGAGAGAAGGTTTGTGATGTTGGCAGACGCTTTGGATTTAGACGCTCTACCAGGTCCACAAAAAGCAAAAGATGATAAACAAAAACAACAGACTTCTCTCCATTTAACGACGACTCTCTATAACGCCATAAAATGCACGGTCCCTTCAGTGTTGTTATATAGAGTTTAAACTGTAGTTGTGACGTCATACTTGACGAGAATTGACCGGGATTGATCAATTTTAGTTACTCCTGTTGATATTGTAGGAGGTTTCCAAAACATGTGGCGGTATTGGCAGTGCTGTTCTTTTCGTCTTCGAAGAGGGCTTGTGTAAACATCCATCTCTGTCGCTCAGCTGTCTCTTTCTGCAAGATCAGGACCTCAGATAACTCCCAATCCAGCAGAATGTTAATGTACTCCTATCGTTATTATTCCAGATCGTAGCGTGTGCGTTGTTTAGCGTGATAGTATACACGATGTCGTCCCAACCAATGAACATTTCAAGGTTCTTCATGTTCTTCGCCATATCGCTGTACACGGTGTTGGTAGCGCAGAGCTTAGGACTGATGATTGGTGCCGTATTTAGCGTTGTTGTAAGTATACACATGTGTCTTTGCAATTTTTCAACACTTTAATACATAGCGGTTCTTAACAATTTCAACAAACTATGTGTATCTCTGAAGGAATTGAAACAATCGGTACAACTTTACACAACTAATAATACCTCCCGATGTACCTGTCCAGTAGACCAATTTTAGTACCGCGGGAAACTTCGCTCAACTAATAGCAAATTAAAGTACTAAATCTTGCGCGGTGCTTGATTGATTTGATTGTGTCCGACAGTGTACGAATCATGTAAGCGGAACAGAGATAAAAATGTATAGCAAGCAACAGTTTGCCATTTCCGCTTGCGAATAAAGTCCAATATAGATTATTTACTTGTCACAAACCGGTCTGCACTTTTCTACGCAAACGACAGTACCTACCGATCGTAATTATAAGTTGTGTAAAATTGTACGACATATGTAACTCGTATATTCGATTGCATAGCTACCAATAAACTACGTCACACGTTAAGGGGTGCGAGGGGTCCTAAATTTCGTGACGTCACATTCCAAAATCTATATTTAAGTTAATTACGGAACTGCTATTTTAATTTAATAATTTCTTGATGTAAAATTGCAAAAAAATGTGATGTCACACTAGGGAGGAGACTCGCGAATGTGGCCAGCTGTGACAAGAACGGGGGAGAGGTCAATAAAACATGAAATTCATGTGACTTAATTTGGGATGGTCCTTAAGAGGTATCATAGAATTCTTTCGGACTCTTTAGCACGTTAGTAATACTTCTGATGTTGTAAATGTCATCAACCTATCTGCTGTATCTAACTCCAGCCCGAAAAGAGGGACTTCTAATAAGTAATCACAATACTATATTTACTAATAATAAATAATCCCAACCTAATGAAGGTGACCCGCCCCGTATAGGGTAGAGGAGCGAGATGGAATGCTACTCCGTCTCAAAAGAACATCTATTATAGATATACGAGGCTAGTTTTATTCTAGTCTATTATTGTTGGAAATTTGTATATATTCTTTGTTCGTTTCGGGAACGTTTGCGACCTCAATTATTGTACAGCGCCATCTATTGGCCTGTAAGTGTTCCATTACATTAATGTTTACAAAACTGCATAAAATAATACAACCTTCTGGGAACCTTACCTTACTTCGAAGACTTAGGCTCAGTATTTTACTTATGGTTTTAAGGGATTATACATAGAATACAATATAAATTTCCTTCATTGTACTGATTTATAATTTAATGTACATTTATATAAGAAAGAAAGACTATTTGAAGAAATAGCGACGTAATTACATTCCTTATACATTATTATACATAGAAAGTATTTTGAGAATTTGTACGCTGCATTTTCAGCAGACAAGGTTTGCACTCAGCATATTGCTGTGCCGGAATTATATCCGACACAACGCTGATTTTAGTGCAAACCTTCCTTTCGGCGTACGACCAAAACGACCCAATTTTGCTAAACTAATTCTACTTGTGAAATATTTAATTAGTAAATCGGATGAATAACTTTAAATAAAACCAACAATAAAATACATTTTACTTTAAAATTAAAATAAATACCTAACTATATATTTACTTAAATCTATTGGCACATCCCTGTATGTATATTTTAACAGCTTTTATTTTATATGGAAGTAGATAATGTTAGATTTTTTTGTAACACATACATAATTATGTAATACTAGCGGTCCCGGCAGTTGTTGTCCTGCCTTGAGAAAATAAAAATCTAGAACCCGATTCCTGCGCCAAGTATTTTATTTAGATTTACATTTTTAAATTCGTAATATCTGTTTAATGGGATGTCCGGTTTGGTTAATTCAAAAAGTAATCTAAAGGTATTGAAACAGTCTTGAATACGAAATGATTTATTTGGATAAGCATAATACAAAGGTATGGATTTTGGTCGGCATTTCTATCAACTTTTAAAATGTAAAAAGTAGTTATAGTGACATAACTACAATAGTTGGACATACGGCTTCGCGAAATTTTCTGTAGATATTGATATGCTCTTTAATATTGTAGAACATTTTTTTGTTCTATCATGAATAGTTTCCTCAGCGCTTGCGGCGAAAGACTATGGCAAATTTTTTACATTATATTATTGAACATTTACTAGGGATCCTTAATTTTTTTCTAGTAATAAATATAGCCTATATTACTTAGGGATAATGTAGTATTCTAATGGTGAAAGCATTTTTGAAATCGGTCTAGCAGTTTTTGAGTTTATTTATTACAAACATATAAAAATGGAATTCTTTCTTCTATAATATTAGTGTAGATGCTTAATTTGGGAAAAATGACAAGACTATGTTTGCAGAATGGCACTTTCCTCGGTCCGACGCTCTCTGTGCCGATGATGATGTTCGCTGGTTTTGGCGTAACACTGCACGACTTGCCTCCTTACTTGGCGTGGGGCTCGTATGTGTCCTACCTGCGTTACGGCCTCGAGGGCCTTGTTGGTGCCATCTACGGCCTCGAAAGGCCCCTTCTTGACTGCGACCTGGCTCCATATTGCCACTACAAGTAAATATTTCTCCTATATAATATTGTATTTTTACGTATACGGTGGTTCAATTAATAGCCCGTTCGTATATCTTACTGACCGTTCATTTACCTTACTATCGGTTAAAATTTGACATATGCTCCATACTTGTAATGGCACACACATATACCCGCACGCACCCACACTACAGGCACACGCTCGTATAATTCATGTATAACTTGTACTACTCGCATATTTTATATATATTTATTTATAAAGAACAAAAAGTGGCGCAGTATGGATATGAGGCACTTTTATTTATTATTTGAGAAATAAAGTGAATTTTGGGTGGTTATAAAAATAAATAAATACGAAGGCTAAGGCGGGGGAGCTCCGCTTTGCTTCGCCACCGCTTTAGCCTTCTAACCTATATTAAAAAAGTTCGGATCTGTCCATAATAAATAAAAATGCCCTATAACTGTACCCCACCAAAAAAATCGCTTAATACAGTTAGCTTGCAAATAGAAGGATCGTCAACACTTTTATTACAAAAAGAAAAATCTCTTCACCCGCAATTTTCATGTAGTCATATTTTGAATTCCAATAATAGTCCGTGGATTTTTGTTACGTGGTCACCCTACTTTTTTATCACAATAATTGCCCACCGCCATCATGTGTCACATAAACAAAACGACATCAGCGCCTCTAACGGTGGATAATGTAACTATTTCACGATATGATCACTAATATTTGACCACATCATGAAGTAGCCTTGAGTTTAGCTGTTCATATCGTTAAACGCTGATTATTCATGGATCTGGCCAGACCATATCGCGATGCGGGCAGCGGGAATTTTCCATTTCATGAAATGGTCGGTCACATCCTGAAGTGATCAACTCTAAGATGGCCACGACACATTGGTGACGCCTACTATACATTTTTAAGTTTGAGGTGAGGGGCCAGGAGTGCGTTACGGCTGGAGGAGCGGCATAAATTTAGAGTAGACGTGGTGAGAGGCGGCATAATTTTAGAGTAGACTATGGATGCGTTCTTTGGTTCCGGATCGAATTCAGTTTTTTTGTTTGATAAAATAATAAATGTTCAAATAAAGAATGCATTCATTGAAATGTAATTAACCTAACCAAATCATAATTTGCAGTAAACCTGCGAAAAAGGTTTAACTTGTAGTTTTACGGACAGGTTTTCAAATTGGACAAGTACATTAACGATCTACCCGTATTCAATTTAAAATTTTGTAGCGATTCGTTTTGCCACTTAACCGTTGCCATTCGTTTTTCGACTTGTCCGTTGAAGTTTCACTTTTACTATGTGTCTCAGCACACATTTCGACTTTTTCTTCCTAGTTTGGGCTCCCGGCTTTTCCACCTATAGTTGAGTATTTTTTCTTCTCCCCCTTCATTGTTGTTTTGTGGAAAGAAACAATTAATAGAAAACTAAATGTCTAATTTATTTAATGCGAGAATAGGTATACAAAAAGTTGTTCAATTTAATGTAGTACAGTTCTCCAAATTCCGCCTTTCGGCATGCATATATACAAGTATCCTGCTTGAATTTGTATTGTACAATATATTTGTGTAATTATTTATTTATTTATTAATAATTATTGTCGCCGCACGATTTACCAAAGGAAGGTACACACCGGTCTAGCCGGACATGAGACAGTACGCTCGCGCCGGTGTGTACGCGCAATATCAAAATTGCCTATGGCAAACGCTCAGTAGTCTACGGCCAGCCGCCAATATGCGATAATTCACTACAGAACGAAGACGAACTATTGTACGCGCAACAAAAAATATTGTAAAATCGCATAATATTAAAATACACGCCTTGTTAGAGCAAAAGGTGCTTCAATTATGTCAAAATTCAACCGATGGTAAGGCAAGTGCAAGTATAGATAGATAGATAGATAGATAACACTTTGTTATACACCAATACAAAAATGAACTTAAAGAGTAAAATTATATCTAGTTGTGTACAAAGGGCGGTCTTATCGCTAAAAAGCGATCTCTTCCAGACAATCCCAGGAATGAATTGAGATGATAATGGCGATGGTGGTATACGTAACATATAGTACGAACTACTTACATTTTAATAATAAATCTATAAATAATATATATATATATATATATGCAGAAATTTTATATATTACATAGATATATACTTAATATACATACATACATATTTACAAAATATATAAATATTTATAAATGAATTTAAGTATCATATTCCAACGACAGGTAGTATTTTTTGATCATGGTTTTAAATATCGCCAGCGATTTTGCTTGTCTGATAGTAACAGGAAGCTTATTCCAAAGCTGTATAGCCTTAACAGTGAAAGAATTGTTGTAAAAAGTTGAGTTATGCGCAGGAGTGTTCACTTAAAGTTTAGTAGAAGGGCGTAAATTATGAGAGCACGAAAGAAATTCAAAACGTTGTTTAAGGTAATTAGGAGTACTTGGGACTAATAAAATACTATAGAGAAAAGAAAGGATGTGAGTATTCCTGCGAAATCGAATTGGCAACCACTTGAGTTTTTTTGGTCATACTTGCGTAGGCCAAATATGAACCCTATGCAAAAAATTTGGAGGCTCTCAGGTTTATTAAGTTGTTCTTGGGTTAAATTTAGATAGCTGGCGTCAGCATAATCAAGGATAGGAAGTAATAAGGACTCTGCTAGCTTAATTTTGGTGGTGGTGGGCAAGAAGTTCCTCAACCTTCTAAGGGATCTGGATGAGAGATATAGCCGCCGGCTTAATTCGGCATAGTAAGATATGAAACCAGCCATGAACGTTGATGTAGTTTATTATATATTAAACCAGCATTAGTCGAAATAAAATTAAAATTATCAGCTGGTGCCATTCAACGGAGTTCTTGTGACAACTCAAAAGGCCACATTTGACTATACAGTTCACATTTCTCACAAAACACATAATTGTTACTCAAAAACTATTTTTAATTTTAGAGTAATTTTACACATTTTTAGAGAATAAAACTGCACAGCACAACGTCTCGCTTCAGTTCCCGCCAAAAACTCTATCTTTTTTTTAAACAGCTTCAATGTAATAGACACTGCATTTTTAGAATTTCATAATATACCTACTGTTGCGGACAGAGGGCACCCCCCTGACCCACCCGCCGGAGCACACCTACTCTCCGCGCCCCGCATACCGCTGACGCCCATAGCTAGCACAATTAGCAACTAGGCGTCAGACGGGATGCGAGATATAGGGACAGCCTTGGAGGCAAAAAAGACACATCTTGTTACATCTTGTCACATCTTGGCACATCTTAACACATCTTCACAACGGCACATGTGTACTTCTCTCATCACAACTCAAAGACTCTCTTGCAAAATGTGTACCTATTTTATTCGTGTAAAAAGTTAAATAATAATCATACAGTCCATTACTCCCGAGTTTTAATTCTCCAAACAAGAAGCAACTGACACCAATACTTACTTATATCAAAAAATGGATTATTAAAATTACAGACACCCGCGCGCGTTTCTGAAGGATGTGGCGATGTCTCCGGACATGTTCTGGTGGGACGTGCTTGCCCTCACCGCCTTCGTCGTCGTCCTGAGGATCGCCGCCTTCCTCCTACTCAAGTGGAAGTTAACCGCTGTACGGTAGACAAATATAGCAAATTATTTATATGTCATAAATCTATATTTACACAAAGTCTTTTGACGTAATATGTTTGATACTGTTTCGCAAATTAAGAAACATTTACACATATAATTATCAATTTTAAAAGAATACAATTTCCTGCGGCCGGGTGGCCTGTCGTAAGAGGCGACTAAACAATCCACAGCTGGGTGGTAGGGCATTTGCCCGACTGGATGGCTACCACCCCTGGTCTAAAGTATGTCGCCATAACAACCTTGAATTGTGTTCCGGCATTAGAGACCAGGTTCCAGTCTCCCTTAAGAGAGCAGCAGCGCATTTGTAGCACCTTTGGTGTTGTCCACATGAAAATATTTACACGATTATTACGTAATAATATTGATTATTATCAAATAAATAAATATTTACTTGCAAAAACAATTCTCTCAAGAACTAATATTTAAAGGATTATATTCCAATTTAATTAATAAATATTATTATTGCGTAATAATCATGTAAATATTTTCATGTGGACAACGTCGTTGGCTTCAATGTTATTACCTGATCTTATTGTAATTTTTTTGTTTTGTATTTTATATGGTAGCTGTTTGTTGTTCCCTTAAATAAATATATAAAATGAAAATATTTGTTTGAAATTGATAATATATGTGGAAATGTTTCTTAATTTGCAGAATAATATCAAAAATATTATAAAATTTCTGTAGTTAACTTCTATAAAATTATATTGGTAAGAATGTTTCTTTTATTTTATAAGATACGAATTTGACAAAGTAAGGGGACGATTTGTAATATTTAAAAAATATGCTAACGGTTTCAAAGTTTGTGTAAATATTGTTGCGACAGTAGACGTCTTCGTTTGTAGAAGGAAAAGACAACTTTAGAAAAAGTAGTTAATAAATAGGTTAATCTGTATCTATCTGTGGTTAAAAAATAATTACTGGCCTCTATTATTACCACTGGACCGGCTGCTGTCATTTTGTTTCTGTGCCTATTTAATTGGCGCCATTTTGGCGCTGAGTGCGAGAGTCCCAGCGAACTAAAAAGATACTTTTATTACCATTCTCGCTACGCATGTAGGTTTATCAAATTCTAAAAATTAACATCACTTAATAATATCATGTTATAAAATAGGTTATAAATAGAGATAATCATAAAAGTAAATTATTTTAAATTTTTGTTAGATTTTTTAGTAATTGTCGCGATTTTAAATGTTTTTGACACTAGCTTTTGATGTTAATATTTTTAATTGTTGGCAACCCTGCGCGTCAAGTTATCGTGGACGGGGTATAGTGTTAGTTCCAGAGACTGTTGCAAGAGACGCTTCAAATTGGCACAAAAATGTATTTGTCATTTATGTAGCAGCCAGTCCAGTGCTAAGAGGTTAATGCAAGTAATGCAATCCCACAGATAAGAAAACAATTTACAGTAACTACCTATGGTAGGTGTTATACATTTTTTGTTAAGGTTTAAAGAGATTCTTGGTGGGAATTTGAAGGATTTCACTATACACATATATATTCTCTAAAAAGTTGATATTGAAAACTCGAAAAATTCTGAACTGTGTTTCTTTGAAAAATGTGAACTGTATAGTGAAATGAAACTCTTCAATTTGTAAAAAAAAACTATTATTTAGCGTCAGTCGAAGATCTATCAGACTTGGTTCCTTTGCCTGATCATCGTAATAAACTAGACAATAAAATATATTAAGTTTTAATACTTTATGAATAAGAAGCATGGACATTGAAAATTGCCATTCTCTACGTGAAGAGAGAATAATGATAATTAATCTGTGCAATAATTATGTGATTTGATTGTGATTTAAAATGGATGTTGCCATGACTATGTCAATATAGGGTAGATTTGTTATTATAATTATACATATTTTTTGTGAAAAATGATAATTAACTTATGGCTTTAAAATGCTTTCTATTAATGCAATATATACATCATATTATAACAATTAGGCCGCGAACACATTGGTTAAACAAAGGGTGACGTAGCTTTCTAAATTTCTCCTTTCGAAATTTCCTAACAATACATACATATTATCACGCATGTTTCCCATGGGGGCAGGCAGAGACTATAGATCTCCACTTGCGACGATCCTGACAGACAACTTTCGCTTCATCTACTTTCATTAACCTCTTCATACAAGCACGTTTATTTGCGATGCTTTTTACCTGACCTCGTTTTAACACTTCTGTTATTTGATCATGGTGTGTACGTCGTGGTCCACAGGTACCAACTCTACCATTCACAATACTGTCATATACCTGTTTTGTGATTCTATGGCGGCCTCAGTGGTTGAGCGGGCCGAACTCGTTGGAACGCAGAGGCTCCGGGTTAGATTCCCGGCATGGTAAATTTCGGAAACAAACTTTCTGTTATTTACTATGGTCTGGGTGTCTGGGATCGGCCCCAGAGTGGTCCGTTGTATATCACCTGTAACACAAGCCAACCTGCTTAGCTTGGGGATATACAATGTGTGTGTTTGTCTGTCGATTATTATTATTATTATTATTTTCATCCATCCTCTCTTTACATGCCCAAACCACCTAAACATTCTTTTTTCTACTCTTATTTCCTAACAAGATGTTACATTTTACGTCTAAGAAGACAAAATGTGTTGTTAATACATACTATCTAAAAAAACCCTTTATAATAATAATAATTCATTTATTTCAGAAATTGAGCAATTCCATATTATACAGATTTATATTATAAATTATATCAAATTTTAACTTTCAAATTAATTCACGACACAACAATTAATTAATCAAAAACAAATACTAGGGCATTCCATCGGCGTCACTATAAATATTTCTATTATGTACACATATTTTTGGCAATAAATTTTGTCCATTCTGCTTTGCTAAATATGTACGGTCTTATGCATATTAAGTTTTTTATTGCTGAAGCACAGCCGACAGGCTGACGGCCCAGCTGTGATGGAAAGTGGTTACCGTCGCCTATGGATATTAGCAACACCATACTAACAGGCGGTTTAGAATCGCTAGCCTGCGGGGAGACTTTGCGCCCCTCTGCGTATTCACCACCGAGGAACTGTTTGATCTGGTGCCAACGCCTCATATTTACAACCGCATCGCTCACCAACGACGGGATGTTCACCCCCATTTCCAGGAGCTCCCACGATCAACTACACAATTGTTCTGTAGAACGTTTGTTCTTGTTTGTTGAAATGACGAGGTGACCCCCTGTCCCGTCCCAACCCGAGGAGGTCCCTGGTGTTGCAAGCGTCCATAGGCGACGCTAACCACCTTCCATCAAGTGGGCCGTTCACCTGTTTGCCTGCTTCAGGATATTAAAAAAGGTGCTGACAGCTTCGTAAGGGGACAATACCTGCCCACTAATACCGGAACACGACTCAAAGTTGTTACGGCGGCATACTCTTGACCAGGGGCCCAATTCTGCTACTTCAATCTCTTGGCGTTGCGAAGATATTCAGAGTACGATTCCATTACGATAGTGTCATAAATACGTATTCTACTAAATCCACAATATTTTCTCAATATCGTCGCGGCAGGATAGTGGTAGGTTAAATCGGTATCACCATTAGCAGAAATTGCGTTAGCCAATATGAATGTTGAAAAGCTACTAAAAAAATGTTTTTATATTTCGCCATCTTTCTTTTATAAATATTCATAAAGATAAGAGTGTCGTGTCATGTGTAAGCCATTGGAATTAAAGAATACCGAACTCAGGCATACCTACGATTGAGGCGATAGTGTCCGGTGATTTTGATGAGATAGTACTAGCGGAGTTGGGCCCCAGGGGAGGTGGCCATCCGGACGGGTAAATACCCTACCACTTGGCTGTGGGTTGTTTTGTTGCCTCTTACGACAGGCCACCTCAACGCAGGAATTAGTAATAAGTTTGTAGGCTTCTTTAAGAATCTTAAAGAAGCCTATAAACATACTCTAACTCAATATGAATAAGGCCGGTAGACGATAATAATGTCCTATCAATTTATCTTATATCTGTATGATAATTATCTTTACGTAGTACTAATTTTAACAGTGTGATCGCAGTCTATTATTTATATATGATTTTTTAACAAGAAATACCATGTGGTTTCATAAGTTAATTGATTTTTTTATAATGATATGCTTACAGTTTAATTAGTATTTTTCTTATTTAGTTAGTTCCAATCTTTTTCTATTATACTGAATAATATTTATTATTCAGATAATGAAATTTTACTAACACATAAGTAATTTTTTATTTACTTGTAATGGTTGATCATGTATCACAACGGAATATACTTGTATACAGGTGAATTTAATCGTGTTAAATGGCGGTATAATTTAATAATGTACCTATAATGCTTAGAGCTGCTGCATCTTGTAGTGTTAATGTAGTGGCCGTTTCACGTAATGTAACGGTAGGTTTAATACGTTGCTTGTGATGCGACCTTTGCTGTAAATTAGGTATCCATTAACAGACAATACGTATATACAGTAATATAGTTATTCATTAACGACGTTTATTTATTTATTTAATTTATTTGGGAAACATACAATAATTAATATTCTTAAATATAAAACACGAAATTAATACATATATCAATAAAAAGTTTACATTAAAAACGACGTTATTTTAAACGCTATAAACAAAACGCATATGACCGCAGTCAGTAACACTAACATTATACTAGCGGCGGAACATAACAGAAAGCAAGTATTAGTTACTTGCTTAATTAGTATAATTCCCGCCACGCTACCTGGCTAAAGTCGTAAGATGCGCAAAAGTCGTTTTTTAGGTCTCTTTGGTTGTCAAGCGGGACGCGGGGAATGAGTCTACACAACTGTCTCCTTCATACTCATAAGCTTGACCGCGCGCGAGAGAGACGGCCCGACTTTTCATGATGCGAATGCAGTGCGACGTCAAACCATGCGGTTATTCACAAACACTATAGTTCGTTCGCGTTAATGAATGCAGTGAGTCATCAGTGCAACTGCAGGGTAAAGGTGTATTTACAGTGGTGTTAAAATTCAAACAAATTATATTTTCAAAGATTAAGTTTAATGAATTTAAAAAATACACTTAATAGTTAAAAATCAAAATTAAGTCATTAATATTTTAATCACTATCAAGTGTGGTACGTTTAAACGTTGGAATATCTTCATCAGCTTTACAAATTGTCATAATTTTATTTAATGTCGGGTAGTCATTATTTTATATATTAAGTGTACTTTTCTCCTTATAGCACATTTGTCTAATTAATCGAATTTATCAATCATAGACTTGCTGGCCCTTTTTTTCACTGGCGATTTCAATGTTTTATTTTCCTTTTTTCACTATAAACTGTTCTCTCGGACACACCGCATGCATTTGCCGTTTTTTTACTATGCTGTCCACAGTCACATTTAAATCAGACTGTTTAAAATGCTTAAAAACATTGTTAATTACTTTTCTCTCTCCACTATGAATTACCGAATCACTTTTATTTTTACGACTTGGTGAGGTATTCATTTTTTAAAATATAAATCAGTTAACACAATTACAGGAGACAACCGTCTCGTTCGAAACTATACCTTCAACTGGTCACTGTGAACTTGACCTTGTAATTTGAAAAAATTTGATTGGTTAGGGGGCGGGGCTAGGCCGGTGAACAATGATAACTCACTGCATTCTTAACGCAAACGAACTATATACAAGCACAACGTGTGTATATGTGTTGAACGTGCCATGCGCGAACTTACCCCCACCACGTCAAAACGGTGGCCAAGTTGCGTGCCGCGTACTATATGATGGGAATCAGTTTTGCAATTCTGTTATAAAACTAAACTCTTACGCAGTTTATAACAGTTTCTTTGTTGAAATTGTTTTTCTCCTAATAATCATACCTAACCCCTACTCTATAGGCCAGGGGCTAGCTATGTTGAAATATATAAAAGCCAAATTGGTCGGTCTTGCATAAAAGCTTAATAACATAGTTCAATCAAGCTGAATCAATTTGGTTGAAAGGCAAGGAAAATATAGAACGATATTGAATGACTCAATTGTATGTTAACATTTATCACTTCGGTTGTCTCATTAAAACTCAAGGAAAGGTAAACCGCCTAATAACAAGTTAAATGACGACATTCCAAAGCAATTCGAATTCAATGTTTATATGAATCATTTTTATTAATTCACTCAAATTAAAAAAGACAAGTGAATGGTATAATGCAAGCCATATTTCCACAGGGTTCAATAGTAACAAACTGTGATACTGTCCCAAAATTAATAATTATAACATCATTATGTTTAGTATATGATATTTTAACGTAAGTGAAAATTATGTTCGGTTTATTTTATTCTGTCTTTTTATGTGGCTTCAATTACGTAAACTTTGGTACTAAATTTGTATTTGTCTTAGACCATTAATACAAAGACGGAGTCTCGGACTCTCAAAGTGAAGCCGGTTAAAAAATCCGATTTTGGAATAGGGTGCCGAACACGGCGCAGTATGTTACAAGAACTAGTGTTAAATAATAGATAAATTGAATGAAAGAATCCCACTGAAACTAAATTGTCAGATATATAAATCTATTACTGAAAAATTGAGAGGAAGAAGATTAAGGTGGTACGGACATGTAATGAGGAGGGATGAAAGTCGTCTGACAGAAATAGTGTTAAACTACAAGATTGATGGATACAAACGTAAAGATAGACCAAAAAAGAGATGGATGGATTATGTAAAGGATGATATGATGATTTGTGGTGTGACAGAGAACATGTCAGAATGGAGGAATATGGAAGAAAAATACATTGTGCCGACCCCAAATAATTGGGAGAAAGTGAAAAAAAAGAGAGTTTAGAGTGGATCCATTACTATCAACCATACAGACGCAAACTATGTAACCACTTGTAAACTATGTAAGTTTACGCACAAAAGTTAAAAAAAATGCTTCACTACATTTGATGCTTTTTCACGTAGGCTCCGTCTACACTTTTATTTCGTCTAAGATATGTATTTTAGTTCGGCAGAATTTTAAATTGGTATTTTTTGTATTTGAAAATGGAAAAAAAGGAGATTTAATTTTCATTTTGTACGTTTATTACTGTTAGTTGCTCAATTTAATTATTACTTTATCTATATTGTAAGACGGTTTTATATTATATGTTGTTTCTAATCTAAGAGGTGATAATTATGTATATTAGAAAATAAGTAGACAGATTTTAAATTGTAAAATACTGTAATACATTTTTTATTTTGGTGATATATTACGTGTTTTATTATAACCAAAGTCGACTTTGTAAAATACGCTTTTTAAAGGGCAGGCCTTCAAAGTTCCTAATGTAAAGATAGCTATGAACAAAATGAAGTCAATTTATAATAACCAAAACCAATAGGTAGGATTTATATAAAGTAAAAATAATTTCGTTAGACAAAAACTACGTATTTTGTTGGACTAAGTGGTCGCCCGTGGTCGAAATTCGACCATAATAATTAATTTAAATTAAAAGTTTGAACATTGTTATGGTTCTGTTGTCAAAGACTATACTTTTATAATCACAGTTTTCGCCAAGGCTACACTGTGAATTTGACTTTAATAATAAACAAAAGAGTATATACGTGTGCGTGTGTGTCAAATACATGGTAGTGTGTGTAATGTTTTTTTATCGATTTAATATATTTTTTATGCATAATTTAAAAAAATATTAGGGTTCTTCACTCTTTCTCTATATAAACTATAAGCGTGCGAAATTTCATACTCCTCCGTCCGCGCAATTTTCGTAAAAAAGGATACAAAGTTTTTGCTTCACGTATAAATATATAGATATTGTAAAGACAGCACCAAAAACCAACGGATACAGCGCTATGTTTTACACCGCTTAACTGGTGCTAGTCTATTACAAACAACAATTTTAATTTCTTCGAGGCCGGCAGCGCGTTGGTGACATCTCTGATGTTGCAAACGTCCGTAGGCGACGGTAACCGTTTTCCACCAGATGAGCCGTCAGCCTGTTTGCTGTACTCTAGCTATAAAAAAAACAAATTTCTAAAATTCTAAGTTTTCGAAATCTGAAATCTGCTAATTCGGAGCGTGATTTTTTCTCATTTTCAAATTCAAAATCGTGGTAGCGTAATGGCCAGCGTAGCGTCCCAAACTCAAACGGCGCGGTTTCGAATTCTAACCGGAACCACCGTTACCACGTGCTAACGGTGAAGGAAAACATCGAGATAAACGATGTGTCAAACCTGCCAAGCGTGGCGGGTACACTGGCAGTTCCCCTATAGGCCTAAACCCAACAATGGGAGGTATATGGGCTGTTATTATAAATTTACAGTAAAAAATCTGCACCACCAACAGATTTATTATTATACTAGACTTTACCAGCGGTTTCGCTCGCGTTAAAATTAGAAAAAACTTTATTATACACCAATACAAAAATGAACTTACAGACTAACGCTCTTATGCATATTGAGTTAGAGTAAGTTTGAAGTCTTCCTTAACAACGTTAAAGAAGCCTACAAAATTAATCTAACTTAACATGAATAAGACCTTAAAACTATAACTACAACTAGGCACGAAGGGCGGTCTTATCGCTAAAAAGCAACCTTTTCCAAACAATCCCAGGAATGAATTGAGATTTTCATAACGATAGTTACAGAATACATAATAGGTTGGGGAAAAGTCTTTTCGCATATAGTATGTATGAACTTGTAATAAGATCTCTTTGGCTATACCATTTGTATCTGGCTGGTTTTGGTATCATTAAAAAGTTTTAATTTTAAAGAAGACAATTCCAAATTCAAATTAGGAAAATGGGTGATTTTCATTTGTTTTTCTTATTATTAAAATGAGTGAATATAATTAAAAAATTCGATACATTTTAAAATTTTACTACAAAAAAGGTAAAAATGGAACACAAGCCGCGAAAAAAATTTGTGGTGTTTATGAACCTAATGCAGTATCTGTGAGAGTAGCGCAAATTTGGTTTAAGCGTTTTCAATCCGGAAATTTTGATATCAAAAATGCACGTCGTTCTGGTCGCCCTGTTACGGACAAAATTGATGCCATTTTTGAAAAAGTGGCGCAAGATCGGCACGTTAGTAGTTACGATGTATCTGGAGAACTGGAAATTGACCACAAAACGGTTTTGGCGCAATTGAAAAAAGCTGGGTACACAGAAAAGCTCGATATTTGGGTGTCTCATGAGCTCACTGAAAGAAACCTAATGAACCGTGTACTCATTTGTGATTCTTTATTACGACGTAATGAAACCGAACCATTTTTGAAGAAGCTGATAACTGGTGATGATAAGTGGATCACGTACGACAAGAACGTGCGAAAAAGATCGTGGTCAAAGGCCGGTCAGGCTTCACAGACTGTGGCGAAACCCGGGTTAACTCGCAACAAGGTGATCCTGTGTGTATGGTGGGATTGGAAGGGCATTATTCATTATGAGCTATTACCGCCAGGCAGGACCATCGATTCTGAACTGTACTGCGAATAACTGATGAGATTAAGGCAAAAAGTTGAGAGAAAGCGGCCGGAATTAATCAACAGAAGGGGTGTGGTTTTTCACTATGATAACGTCTAGCGTTACCTCACACATCTTTAGCCACTCAGCAAAAATTACGAGAGTTTGGCTGGGAGGTGTTAATGCATCCGCCGTATAGTCCTAACCTTGCACCTCCAGATTTTCACCTGTTTCGAAGAATTGCAGAATTCCTTAGGCAGTGTCAGGTTAACATCACGAGAGGACTACCAAAACCATTTGTCGCAGTTTTCTGATCGCAAGCCCCAAAATTTTTATAGCAATGGGATCACGTCTCTACCTACAAGATGGCAAAAAGTTATCCAACAAAATGGCACCTACATACTTTAATAAAATGTGAATAAACTTTATAAAAAAACCTTTTGAAGTTTTATATAAAATGCGAAGAAACTTTTTCCCCAACCTAATAATATATAGTATAATTACTTACATTTTAGAAATAAATACACAATAAATAATATACATAGATGTTCTATATATTAAATAGAGAGATATACGTAATACATATAACATATAAATATATTTTACAAAGTTTCCACAATTATAATTGTTATTAGGCTATGTGCTATTCCAGACTATCTCTGTGCCATATTTCATCCAAATCCGCTGAGCCGTGATTGAGCAACAAACATCCATCTAAACTTTCGCATTTATATGAGTAGTAAGATATATATAGCTTTGAAGGTTTTTCATAATAAAAAAATTTGACTTGAAAGTTTTTTGTGAAAAATAAAAAGAAGCACGAAAATGTAGGACCGACATTGTGTTACAGTTGTTCTTGTCCTGTTTCTTTTTAAAGTTAATAATTGATTTTTGTTATGTACCCTCTTATTTCTGAACGATCCCTCTTATTTCCGAACGATACAATCGGCCATTTCCTTAATTGAATCATAATGTTATATTTTTATTTATTCGGTAATTAGCGCCTGTTTTGTATAGAGTAGTTGTCTATAATTTACAATAATTTTGTTACAATATTTATCCTTTGTGTAATGTGATAATTGTGTACAGATTATAATTCAAACCTCTTAATTGTATATATAGACGGTATTCACTACATTTTATTTTCATGTTGGCAGACGCGATGGATTTATACTGTGTTCGACTTATTTTATTGTATATAAAACTTTAAGATATTATCTGAAATATCCAAACAACAATAATGTATTAAATTCTTGTCATGCATAATCCTTTAATTAAAATAGTTTATGAAAGACTTAAATCCGCTATCGGTTGAGCCAATATGCTAAGTGTCATGCATTGTAAAATTGTTGGAGGGATGTCGAGGTGTTCTAAGAAATGCTTGTCGAGTTTGAATAGTCAGTGGTATGAAATATCACAAACTAATATGGATACTACGTATTGAAATATGTTAAAACCGTAAGGTTCAATATAAAGTATTGTGACCAGTTGTTCTTCTTTTACTACCATAAACCCATCTGAGTTGTTGCAAGTATTACAATTGTTAATTGTTATTAGGGCAGAGCAATATGTTTCAGAATGTGCACCACAGATTGCTGATGAAATAATAAACTTAATAATATTGACCGAATAGCATTACCATTACCCACGACTTTGCTATTATAGTTGCGGTCGGAGGTTGGCAGAAATATCTAGAAACCGTTATCATCTAGTGTAAAAACTTAACAATATAATTGAAATTATTTAACAATAACTTACAGATCGAAATCCGATTTTTCTATATATCACTTTTCCTTTACAAGATTATTTTAGTACAACCATAGATGTATTATAAATATACTAAATCTATGGGTACAACACACAAACAGGATTTATGCAATCAATTACATTTTCAAATTGAAATTCATTTATTAAGTGCTTAATGTACATTTACATAAAATATAATTATACATTAACCTTCTTAGGGTATTGTAATTTAACAAATATTATTATAGTCAAGGTGGAGAAGTCTATCAATGGAGTAAGTTCATAGACCGCTCGTTTTTTAACTTTTTTGAAACGGAATTTAACACCAACTACAATTTGAAGACAGACTTCAATGGTGTCTTAGTTTCACTGACTGATTTGTTGTCGTCGTAACTATACAAAGACAGAAATAATGAGAGGTGAATGGAGTTCCCCCACTGACGGGCTTCGCCACCTTGACTGTACGGATATACATATATGTATATTGTACACACACACTCACACACACACACATATATATATATATATATATATATGTATGTAATATTATACATATACACATGTACAAGTCTATTAATTAAAATTAATCTTGTTCTATTATTTGTATTTTAGTTTTTTGTTATGTAGTCTTCTTTCGTCATTTAAATAATCTTTAATAGAATTATATGCTTTTTCCATCAGAAACGTTTTTAATTTATATTTAATATTTTTAATAGATGCAGGAAGTTTACTATATATTTTTATTCCCATAACAAAAATGTCGTACTATTGCTGCAGCCCATAGTACGGCAGGTGGGATTGTATAACTTGGTGTTAATTCATTTACTTATGAGAGTCCCATAGCTGCAAGTCTGTCTGCACGAATAAGCTAGCTTCATTTAGATGTCGTGGCCAGGTCTTAGAATTGATCACTTCATGATGTGGCCGCCCATTTCACGAAATGGTTGTAATTCATGATACAGCCAGCTAAAACTGACATATCGTTTAAACGTCAACGTTTGATGATACGTCAGTCCACGTTTGGCCAGATCATCTATGTAGAGTTTCCATGATATCTGAATATGACAGGCTTTCAGAAAATTCCAAATAAAGAAGGAACTTTTATTTATTTACTTGTAAGAACAAAAAGTCGGGTGCAGTATATGGATATGAGGCACTTTCATTTATTATTTGAGATATAAAGTGAATTTAGGGGCTAAGGCGGGGGAGCGAAAAGAAGCGGAGTTCACGCCTTAGTCTTCTAAGCTATATCAAAAAAGTTCAGATAAATAAAAATTCATAATAAATAAAAATGCCCTATAAATAGTTATAGTCGTAACTGTTGTAATAGTTGGGGTACAGACCTCATCCAAAAAATCGCTTAATGCAGTTGGCTTGCAAATAGTAGGATCGTCAACACTTTTCTTTATAAAAATTAAAATCTCTTCACCCGCAATTTCCATGTAGTTATATTTTGAAATCTAATAATAGTCCACACTCGTCACCTTAGATCATCGGAAAACATTCGTCTGGAAACACCTGTAAATCACTCGCGATTTTACAACAAATCTTTCACAGTTCGTGGACTGTGTCTGTGGAATGCGCTACCTGTGAAAATCAGGCGCGCCCAGACTCTTCAGGCGTTCAACGGACTCGTGTAGAATTATTATATCGGGCTCTAAAGTCAATCATAACATCTTCATCTCTCCCATATTCTCGTACCTAATTCTATACATTATTACTATGATTATTTATTTATTTATACATATCAATATATGTATATCTTTGTTTTATACTTGCCACTTCAACATTTTATATATATACTTTTTTATTCTAGTTATATTGCAAAACCCACATGTTACACAATTTTTGTCTAATCCATCCTAAGGTTGTCTGGAAGAAATTGCTTTTAGTGATAAGACGGCCTATTGTCTTCTGTACTTAAACTTCTTGAATTGTATCTTAATGTTATGCAATAAAGTATATTCTATTCTATTCTATTCTAATAGTCCGTGGATTTTCGTTGCGTGGTCACCCTACCTTCTTTTATTTATTTATCACAATAATTATCTGCCGCTATAATGCATCACAAAAACAAAACGATATCAGCGCCTCTAACGGTGGATAATATAACTATTTTACAAAATGGTCACTAATGTTTGACCACAGCATGAAGTAGCCGTGCGTTGAACTGTTCATATCGTTAAACGCTGACTATTCATGGATCTGGTCAGACCATATCATGATGCGGGCAGCGGATATTTTCCATTTCATGAAGTGATAAATTCTAAGATTTGGCCACGACATATACACAGCGAGATTTGATCGGATAGAGATTGAACCGGCAACGTCAGTGGCATCAGTGTGAATCGAGTCTTATACTGTCCTACATAAAGTCTATCGCGAAACCAAGACCTATCGATAGTTCTACCGCAGAACTTTACAGGTCAGCGCCTATCTCTGGACAGGGGTCTAAAGGGGTCAGCCATTTTGTTGCCCTACCACTATGTGCTATTCATAGGACAACTCTGGTGAAGATGAGATAACAAGTAACATAACATGTTTTCATATATTTATATACTACATTATAAGGATGGGTAATATCTGTCGTATTCATAAGCGCAAGGCATGCCCGTATATGTTAATTTATTTTAATGTTAATTAGTAAACAAACCATTAATTATTATTACTTTACAATATGATTGTCTGTACGTACTGACATCTAATTTTAACATAATTACGTGTTGTAATGATTACTAAATACTAGCTGCGCCCCGCGGTTTCACCCGAGTGGTGATGGAAAATCGTTATATTATGGATAATTCATACTATATCTTTAGAAATTATAGCCTATGTTATTCGGATGTGTAAGCTGTATTATTGTAAAGTTTCTTCAAAATCCATTCAGTAGTTTTTGCGTGAAAGAATAACAAACTTAAACATTTATAATATTATAATAAACAATTTTTTATAATTATTAAATTTCCAACGAAAAAAGATTTTTAGGTCGCTTTTATTTAAAGACAATGTATCAAGAAAAATTATTAGGCCCCTTTTCTTAAATCCATATTTATGTTTAATTATAAGACAGATAACCCTAATTCCCACCAGTATAAACAATTATAAAAATACACTATTACAATTATACGTTCTAGACAAAAACACAGCCTTATTACTTATAGTAATATCTTTCAGGTAAGTTAAAGAATGATTTAAACTAATCTGGCATTGTAGGTGATGCAGACTATTAAATAGAACTTAACTTAAATACACATTAATTTATTATATTTATTTATTTTAAGACTAGCTTCTGCCCGCGACATCTACCGCGTGGAATAGTTTAAAAAAAAGTAAGTTAAAAAACCCTTCGAATTTAAAACATTCTTCATTGGTGCGCCGCTCCTATTGGTCTTAGCGGAATGATATACAGCCTAATTGATTTTTAATGTATATATTGTTTTAGTGTATGATGATAATACCGGCAATATCAATACTTAATTAGGTGCATAAGTTGTATAATAAGCTTTAAGTAATTAAAGTTTTCTTAACTATCTCACGGGAACTCTTTAACTTTTCGGGATCAAAAGTATCCTATATGTTGACGAGGGATATAAGCTACCACCATACAAAATTTCATTTAAATCGATCTAGTCGTTTCGGAGATTATCCGGTACAAACAGACAGAGAAACATAAAATTAAAAAAAAATCTAAATTAGTTCTATTTCACTTCTTACATCCCCCTGACTCAGTATTTAGCAATTTTTTTCATTGTACAGAAATTCGACCTCTACAGTTTTATTATATGTATAGATAAACCAAAATTCATTGACTTTCAAAACAACTCATCGACTCTTCAGGTGATCAGAGGGCAGGTGCATACCTCGGACAGCATCAGTATGGTGATCCGGCGAGGAATCGTAGCCAGCCTTCTGGGCATCTTACCTACAGAAGTCGGTGACCTAGGCTCAGTATTCTACTTAGGTATAGTTTTGAGGGACTATGAGTAGAATTCAATATAACTAAGTTTAGTTTTCTTTTATTATTTTAGCTTATAAAGTCATTGTATAAAACTCTATACTAATTAGGGATTGCAATCCGGCCTCATTTTCAATCCGGCCGGATGCTGACCGCACTTGCGTCAATCCGGTCGGATTGACGCAAGTGCGATGTAAGTGGATAACTTAACTTTCTTTTTTCGTTCCAAAATGGGCGTTAATGAAGTGTAAAAAAAACTTCGTTTAAAAAAACCGGCTTCAAAAACTAAAAGGTATAAAATAATTTAATAACATTTTTTGACTAAGAATTTATTTCGTTTATTAAGAGACCAAATAATATAAAATTTTCTACATCTTGAAGTCGGTGCCAAATAAACCATAAAAATTACAATATTTTGCAACATTTTCTTGTTATAACAGTGTATAACAAGAATCACAATAATTATTATTTATAATATTTATACGCTTTAGTTTTAAAAAAAACAATGATATTTTGGTTTGAAAAACGATCTTAGGAAACAAATTGTGTTGAATGCCTCATCTACCAATCGACTTCTAATAGAGCTACAAATATAGTCTGCGGCCGAGAAGGCTCTCTCGGCTTCTACAGTTATCGGCTTAATTGTTAGCAAATAACCATGAATAGCAGACAAGTATTCTCCTCGAACTCCTTCACTTTCAAATGCCGTCATTTCCTTCTTTAGTATTTTATCAAAAAACTTCTTTTTACAGTATGTATTGTGTAAGACGCTACTTCTTGCTGGATCTATAATTGTAATTCTGCCTGTAATGTCAAGTCTTTTTTCAGTGATTGTGAATCTAAATTCTTCTCTACTATTTCTTCCACGAGTTCCAAATTATCGTTAGAGCTATTATCTTGGTTAATTCTTTCCAAGATTTTTGTAATTTCTAGTCACATGTCTTTACCCGGCAAAGTCGACATAATTTCCTAGAATTAGCTTGTACTTATAATCCGCAACACCTGGCTAATAATGCAGCCTGCAAGCGACCGTAGACGAGTACAATAGAACAATAGCCTGTTCTCCACAATAACTAGAAACGTATGCCAATAAATAAGTGAACAAAAGAAGACGATCATAAAAGGATTATAATTAGTTCAAATGCCGACAGGTAATAAAATGTGCTTTTACAAATTAGGAGTGGAATTTGTTTTTGTCGGAGCCTAAGTTGTAACAGTATTTTATAAATCTATAAACATCTGAATTTATGCACCATCTACATCACCAGATTAGCATAGAATTTCCTATTAGTAGGTTGCCTGGAAGAGATCGCTCCAAGCAATGAGGCCGCCTATTGTTCTCCCTAAAATACTGTAATGAATTCTGTCTGTTATTTTGGTGAGTAATAAAGTATTATATCTATCTATCTTTTTTTAAATCTGGAGTACAATAAACAGACCGACATCTCATCTGATGGAGAATGGTTGCCGTCGCCTACGGACGTCTAACACTAGAGTTAATGTAAACGAATGTGTTGCCGACCTCTTAGAAATTTTATGACGCTTTACTAGAAAAATCCCGTACGGTAGCGCCGTGGAAAAAGCTTTGCTGGGATCTCTTTCCAAATCCCCTCAGTGCGTAAGAGTACCGTTCCTGAGAAAGATTGCGTACATGGCAAGTGGCTCAAGGAGTTGAGGTAAATGTTTCGCTGTTGCCGAGTGGTGTGGTGATAGATGGACGGCGGAGGTACCATTCTGAACATTTCCTCCATATTCGGCCTCACCAGGGCTTTATAAAACACAAGGCTTTGCCGCAGCGTGATGAACTGCTTGGACCAGTTTAACACTCCCAATATTTTGGAGGCAAGTTTTTCTTTGCTTCCAGATGTAGCTAATTTCGTAACCGCCATAATTGGTATAGCCCGCCGTTAAGTAAACATTCTTATTTTAATTATTTATTGAACATAACTTATCAAAGTTCAGGCCGCGTAACACTGTTTTCGTATAATAATATGATTCAATCCAGTTTATTCCAAATAAAACATGATTAGCACGATAATGGCACGTCACCCATCGCTGACTGTTTTCAAAGTTCCGTATTTTAAAATAAATCTGTAGAGTGCCCTGTATAGTGTGGAGAAGCGAGATTGAATGCTCCTCCTTATTAAAGGAAGATTTTACAGCGAGGCCAGTGCTATTCCTCGCAGACCGAGGCTCATCTATTATTGTAAGAAATTTGTATATATTCTTTGTACATTTCGGGACACGTTTTCAACCTCAATTATATTTACACTACAAACTCACAGATAGAGATCAATTTCTAAGAAACACATGTTCCAGGAAAACTCATTACTCTTAACTTCTTTACGAAAACTACATTTTGGCATGGAAGAGCCATGTTGCAATTATCTTGATTATAGCTCTAAGTGCCGGCTCGATTGGTGTGATATCATGCTTTCACAGGATATGGGCGTGAATTGCTTAGTTTTGGGCTAATCGTGTTTTATACGCCGAATGAAAGTTTCGGTGGCCCACTTTCCCCTCTTATACAATCCCGTCTTCCTTACCATTCCATCTCCCTTATTATCCCATCTCGTCTCTCTCTATTGTTTCATCTTCTCCCAATTATTTAGGGTCGGCACAGTAGGTCTTTTTCTTCCACACTCCTATATTCTGACATTCGTCCTCTATCACACCACAACTCATCATATCATCCTTCACACAATCCATCCATCCCTTTTTCGGTCTACCTTTACATTTATATCCATCAATCTTGCAGTTTGACATTCTTTTTGCCACGTGACTTTCATCCCTTCTCATTACGTGCCCATACCACCTTGATGATTGATATTCTTCCTCTCAATTTTTCAGTCACGGGTGCAACTTTTAAGGATCTCCTTATGTACACATTTCACCTTATCCATTCTTGTAACACCACACATTCATCTCAACATTCCCATTTCAGCTGAGTGGAGACGTATGTGCTCTATCACTTTAGTGGCCTAAATTTCTGACCCTTCTAACATGACCGGTCGTATGACAGAGTTATATTAATAATAAATCGGCAGACAAACACACACACACTGTATATCCCCAAATTAAGCAAGTTACGCTTGTGTTATGGGTAATATACAACGGACCATTCTGGGGCCGATCCCAGACACCCAGACCATAGTAAATAACAGAGAAAATACGTTTCCGAAATTTACTATACCAGGAATCGAACCCGGACTCTGCGTTGCAGTGAGGTAAGCTGGCAAAGGCTTAGCCCGCTCAACCACAGAGGCCGGCCGTATACATCTGAGCTTTTAGTTTAAGTGGCATTAGTTTGTCGCATGTTACACCGGTTACCTGTCTCCACTATAGCCATGCTACATTTATTCTTCTCCTTACATACATGATCCCATATTTTTTTGATACAGGGCTAATCTGTTTGAGGACCATAGGCCGTGCACTAAAATCCCTCTACGATCTTCGAAGGTCCCTTGTCCGAGCTGTGGGCTCGCTCGTACATTCACTTCCAGCCCGGAAGGACGACGGCTGACCCTCTACGAGGTGGCCTCGACATTTGTTAGCCCGAAAGCTAGGTCTCTCAGGCTACCTCGGGTCTTCAATACATTATTCCATCTCCTCTATCCCCACCTTAATGCTGATAACGCGTTAACATCACCCCTGGTGCTGCACACGTCTATACGCGATTGTAAGCATTTTCAATAAGGCGGGCCGTGACTTTTTGCGCGCTTCAGATAATAAAAAAATGTGTCATTTAAAAAATCTTGTGGCCGAGCCTAACATAATAGGAGAAATAAAAGCTCACCGCCTCCGCTGGCCACGTAGAACGGATGGTAGAGGATTGCAGCGTGAGGAAAGCATATTTGGGACAGCCGACCGACCTACCGACCGTCCCAAATATCGCTTGAAAAACAGAGTGGAGGCTAACCTGTCGGAGCTACGAGCCAATAATTGGCAAGAAACTGCGTTTGACGACAGGTCATGTTCTCGTTTCGAAGGCCAAGACCCACGTTGGGTCGCTGAGCCAACGGAGTAAGTAAGTATTTAAAATTTGTTGTTTTTCGTATATATGTATTATTTATGTAGATACGTTAAATTAAACATAAAGATCCGTCGTGTTCATGGCTCGGTCGTTTGTAGGAAAGTGTCGAAGTGCAGCAGAGGATCCTATTGGTAATGAATGGGCCGAGTCTATAACACGCACAATAAAGTATTACGTGGAGATGCCAATAGTTCAGTACTGTCGTTATATTAATACAGAATCATAAAAAGCATTAAACCCAATACACCTCATAAACCTGCAATAGGTTAAACTATTATTTAAGTTAGGTTGCCTGGAAGAGACTGCTTTAAGCGATAAGGCCGCCTCTTATTTCTACCGTGATAATATTGTAATTGTGCATTTTTGAAATTGTATATTTGGTGAACAATAAAGTGTTATCTATCTATCTATGTAACCTAATCTAACTCTACTAGATTTCTGTTGAAAGCATTTTTTAACCTTCACCACCTTTTATCAGAATTTACCACTTCATAGTTCAAAAGTTAGAGCTTACGTTCTAATGAATCTGAAGTAAGAAATGAAAGTATAAAAATATCAGCCTATTAACGATATATCGTAGCGATTAATTTGTGCAAACCGATTTGCGCAGATTTATCGATCGTGTATATGACAAATCGTTGCAGGTTATCGTTCATCGGCGGCAGTTGCAATTTCTATCAGATAAATCGTTGTTAATTGCATTTACACAGTTTTAGTGGGGTAACTAACGCCAGCAGATACAGGTGTGCAGGAGGTATTCATCCTTAAATAGTTATGCCAATCTTGCGGAGCGAAATTTAACTCATTTAATAAGATGGTATGAGAAAATAGCTTTTTCTGAGCCAGTCTTTACAGCACACTTTCCGTGACTTTCTTTAAACACATAATCAGGCCCAATAACGCAAGTGATGGAAGATGATGACCATCTTCCATCATTTATGACACGTTTTTTAGGCGAACTTATGCGAAGAACTGCCAATCGACGCCGATATCTGTGGCGTGTGGAGACACCAGGGTGGTACGATTTAACTGCACAGTATGAAATCGCTAGGATTTATCGTTACATATGTAGCGGGCATTAGACTGCATATTAGGTCAGAAAAACAGCTTAGCAGTGCATACGTCCCACCTAGAAGTCGAACCGACCTGATAGAAATAACGTCTTATTTATTTTTAGCCTAACTTAGGGCCGATATTTCAGTCACCAAATAAAAGTTATTCTATAGAATAAAATGTAACATGAGAAAATTAAAAATGACAGTTGCATGAATAAAACAGTTGAATTTTATCACTTTTGAATTTAGTCAGGTTATAATTTATTCGACTGATAAGTTTCATAATATCTAGAAAGAAAATATTAAACTAAATACTTAAAAATAAACTAAATTAATATAAAGTATGTAACAAATCGCTGTCAGTGGGAAGCGTGCCCAAAAGGCTGGCTGCATTGCCACGCTGTATATTGGCAATGCTGATTCGTTGCGCGAAATACGAACCAACCTTCTGATCACGGGTAGTATCAGAGTTTCTTACAAATGTCTTTGAAGAAACCCTTTTCCGATGGACCCCTGAGTGATAAGTTTATCTAATGATTGAATAATCGGCCCTTAACCACTAAGCTACCGAGAGTACAACTATGATGTAAATAAATAATCGGCAGAAAAGACGAATTAATGTCCCCAAGCTAAGCAAGTTACGCTTGTATTATGGTTAATATACAACATACTACTCTGGGGCTGATCCTATTAACCCACATCATAGTAAATATAAACAGAAAATTCGTTTCCGAAATTTACCTTGCCAGGAATTGAACCCGGAGCCCGTTGTAGTGAGGTAAGCCGGCAAAGAACCCTCAACCACAAAGACAGTCACGTAATTAGAATGTTTTGATTTTCATTCATATCTAATATAAAGTCAGAAAAGAAAATATAGATAATAGAAAATATTGAACAAACATGTTGTGTCAATTTCAAATGACGTAATGTTTAATACAAATTAGTGAATGTGCCACAATAAAATATTATTTTATCATATAAAAATTGCTTGTGAAATTATATGAGTCAAATAATCAAAACAAATTAATACCTACTAATTTAAATGTCATTGTAAACAGTAAATATTATTGATATCAATGAATGTAGGGCTTATTAGGACATCATTCTACATTCGAATTTACATATTGCATATACCTGGGTATGTATATACGCATATAGATTATTCACCGTAGATTAGATTCAGTCTCACTAAAGAATCCCGCAGACGCGACGCTAATGTCGTGCTCGGTCAACGGAATGTTAGAAACAATAAGTAATTTTAGAATGATTTCGATTTAATAGTACTTATTAGCAAATAAAATAATAATATTATTAATTTATTACATTATATAATTTATTATTATTATTAATAGTAACTTTTACATTAAAATCCTTATAATATATTATAAATGCGAAAGTAACTCTGTTTGTTCCGTTTTCGCGGGAAAATTACTGAACCAATTTGGCTAAAATGCAATACATATATATTTTTGATGTCCAGGATGAATACAGGATACTTTTTATATCGAAAAGTGGGATAGTTTTCGGGATAAAAATATATTAGTCTCTCTTTTTGTTATGCTTTTACGTAAAAACTATTGGACCGATTTGGCTGAAATTCGGTATATTTATCCCAGAAAGTAGGATAGGTTTTGTTTTTTTTTTGATTTATCATTTTCGTAGTTTTGGTTATTTTGGTCGATTTGGTGTTTAAACAAGAGGCACGCACTAGAGGTTGGTTGGGGTAAACTCTAGTACTTAATAAAAACAACTTCTATTCCTGCAGAAACGGAGAAAGAAGTTTCCTGCAGCCAGGCAGCCTGTTGTAAGAGGCGACAAAACAACCCACAACCAGGTGGTAGGGTATTAGCCCGCCAGGATAGCTAACACCCATGGTCTAGACTAGAGTATGCTGCCATAACAACCTTGAGTTGTGTTTCGGTATTAGTCGTCAGGAGCCAGTCTCCCTTTAGAGAGCGGCAGCACATTGGTAGTACCTTTGGTGTTACCAATATCCATAGGCGGGCCGGGGGCTATCCGGTGGGCTGTCTGCCAGACTGCTGAACACATCTAATAAAAAAAGTATTTAATATATTAGAGAATGAACTATTTAAACACGTAAACAATACTATAAATTAAGAAATGTATTATGACGTTATATGATAATAATATTTACCAACGGGACAGATACCCCCTGTCGAGGTTACGAGACTGCGAACGTTGCAGTGATTAAAATTAGTTCTGTCATTATAGTCCGGTGGATTGACGACCTGCACAAGGTCACCGGTAGGTGCTGTATGAGGACAGTGGAGGACCGGGGTTTGTGGCGCCATCTTGGGGAGGTCTATGACCAGCGGTGAACTGCAATAAGCTAGTCCACAGCTCCATTAAGTCTTCGAAGAGTAACTATATAATGTACCAAGTATGTTATTTCTCCATTTATTATTTATTTATTTAGGTTTATGGCTTGGCAGGTAGGCCTTTCTAATCTGGATGAAGATCTGGCTTATCTTAGATTACAATATAGTTTCTTCATTTTCTTAAGCCTATGTATAGCTCAGCTGAACTGTAGGCAACTGACGCCATTCAACGGAGTTCTTGTGACAACTCAAAAGGCCACATTTGTCTATACAGTTCACATTTCTCGCAAAAACACATAATTACTACTGAAAACTATCAATATTGTTACGAATTTAGCGGGACTCGAATTAAAATGCCGTTGGAATTATTATAGAGTTTATTAGAACTATACAAACACGTATCAAACAGGTACAAATATAACCGAACACAACAAGTCCAAACGTAATGCAGAAGGTCGTAATTCAATTAAACGCGCAAACTCCGCCACTATTCGATTCCCGATGGTAGTACACGTCTCGCTTTGATCGTGGTTCTCGCTCGACTGCCTCCTCTATGCCCGTATCGTATCGTCGTTTTCTAGAATCAGCTTGTACTTAATCCGTAACACCTGGTTAATTATACCTGCATGCGGCCATAAACGAGTACAATAGGCTGTTCTCCACAATAACTACAAACGGATGCCAATAAATAAGTGAACAAAAGAAGACGATCATAAAAGGATTACAATTAGTTCAAATGCCGACAGGTAATAAATGTGCTTCTACAAATCTGTATGTGGAATTTATTTTTGTCGGCGCTTAGGTTGTAACGATATCCTTACTGTTCATTTTAGAGCAATTTTAGAAAATAAAACTGAACAGCACAACATCTCCTTTCAGTTCCCGCCAAAAAACTCCCTGCATTTATTAAAAAAGAGCCTGTGACAGATAAATACATTTTTCATTTCTTATATTCTGAAAGTACGCTTAGAGTTATCTGATCACAGGGATGAAAACAGTATTTTTCGTACCTGGAAAACGATTTTCCCTGCTGTCAAAAAATGTAAAAAACTATCTGAACCATACCAACTTTTTTTACAGCCAGTGTTAAATTAATAAAAAAATATCAACAATTTTGTAATATCACTTTATACTTGTAATTTATTTATAACTAAATTATTTTTTAATTTACAATAAATTTGAGCTAAATATTTAATATCATCAGTGACAAAAAATGCTGACTGGCAGAATGAAACAGAAAAACAAATTTAATTGACGTTTCATATATGACGTATTAAATACGTTAATCAGATTTAAATGTGGATCTATTCTAACACTTGATTTTATTAGAGAAGTAGTTGTTTGTTCGAGTAATCAGTTTATATTTACTTTTCTCATATTCGAAATGAAAAGCAGAGTATTGACCTCGGGTGAAAATCCTATTTAACTCGAACTATTAGCGCCCTCGCTACGCCCGTGCTCCAAACTATCTCATGCCTAAACAGGTCATTTTCACCTCTCGGGTAACAATCTACTATTTCTTAGGCGTGTTGCGAAGGAGTTTCTTGCCGTTTCTTCTCCTTAAACAGCGATAGCACGTTGCGCAGCGGTGTATGTACTTGTACATAGTGTTAGGAATCACAAATATCTGCAATTATTTTAATGTAGATATTTAGATTTCTTGTAGTAAACAATATACACTATCGTTAAATGATTTGTATTTGTATTCGAGTTTCACTATTAGCAACACAGTCAACTGAATACTTTAACATTTTATTGTGAGGCAACATTAACTGTATATCGCTTTATTACGTGTTAGGAACGACAAAACGTTATTCAATATTTTAAGATAGGTTGTAGTAAATAGCATATATCATAGGTGAAGTATTCAAATAATTTATATTCCGATGTTTTTTAAAAGAGTTTTAAATTTCTTTACTTTATTACTTAATACTGCAATGATTTTCTTGTGTGGCAACACTGACCATAGATAAAAACTGACTCTGTACTTCGTCACTAAATAACATAATATACCCCCACTGTTTCCAATTGTAACTTGGAAAAAGTGGTGGGTAGCAATGATGGCATAAAAGGATACTGCGGCTGCGTTCGGGGTTAATCAAGCTATTACAGCTAAAACGTACTAAGCAGTGAATTTTGCTGTGTAATGCTACTATTGTTACAATGACTATGAATATTGAAATTTATATGAAAAAAATCAAATAAATGCTGGAGAATAAATCCAACGAATTTTTTTATGTCAAATATTGTATTTTCCTTATAATAGGATTAAAAAGTAGATTTAAATTTAACTTATATATGCATGACCTTCCAAAAAATAAGTATTTGTACAATAACAGCCCTTACACGACCCATTGCTGGGCTCGGGCCAGCCATTTATGACGGAAAGAACAGTATACCCGCTACGCTTTGCTTTAAGGAGGATAGGTTTAACACATCGCTTATCTCGATGTGTGCTGGTTTAAATCACGACGTTTTCGTTCACCGTTTGTACGTGGTAATTGTTGTTAGGTTTTAATCTAAATTGTTCTTTTTTATGAATAGTTAAAAATTAAATTATCACTGAAGATACAATGGCTAAAACCAATATTGTGATCTCATATTATTTGCTACAATAGGTTATGTGTTCAGCACGCTTCCACAGCGTAATTATAACAATATGATAACATAAGCCTGAGATAGATAAATAATTATTATTAAAAAAAAATTGCTACACGTGTTGCTGGGGAGTTTCTAGCCGCTTCTTCTTCTTTATACAGCGATAACAAGTTGTGAAGCGGTGTACATAGAATAGGAAGTAGATTAAAATTTTGACTTACATGTATGACTTTCAAAAAATATTCTTCATTGGGACTGTACAATATATTGAACAAAAACTTTTGAATTTTGTATTTTATGTCCATATGGTCAGTAAACTACCTAAGTGGTGGATGCCTTTCGGCCATGATTCGTACCCTTGTACCTTGTATTTGGGACGCAAGTGGCCTTCCCACTAAGCTAATACTGTATATACGTACAATGTAAACAGTTTAATTTATAAAATTTCATAATAGTTCCATTAAATTGTTTTTCTTTTTAACTTTATTTAGAAAGGGCTTTGTCGCTTAGCGGCCATGTCACCCCTATTAACAATATATAATATTTTTCTATGGCTGAATGAAGTACAACAAATAAGCTTATAGGTCCTGTCGTAAGAGATCTATCCGTGCAAGAACGGAAAAAGAATACAATTTCCTGCGGCCAGGCGGTCTGTCGTAACAGGCGACAGGTATTTGCCCGTCTGGATGGCTACCACCCCTGGTCGAGAATATGCCGACGTAACAACCTTGAGTTGTGTTCCGGTAGTCGTGGCCAGAGTCAAGTCTCCCTTTAAAGACCAGCACCGCATTTGTAGCACCTTTGCTGTTACCCTGAAAAAATAATACTATTCTTCTTCCACGGTGATACAAATGTCTATATTCAAATTCAAAAGTTTTTATTAACAACTAGCTGTTCCGGCAGATGTCGTCCTGCCCGGAAAAGCTTCAATCGATATGCCGACAGCAGCGCCACCTACCGGGTCCAATTGTGAACCAACTCAGAAACCTTCTTTGGCTCATGCACAACAACTTTGCTAAAGATCATCACATGATCAAATTTATAGTTTACGATTCTATAAAGGACATACAGACAAACATTCATTTTTATATATTAAGATAAGTTCCACTGGAGAACACTTTTTGAAGGTCACACATGTAAGTTAAAATTTTAATTTACTTCCTATTCTACGCGTACACCGCTTCGTAACATGTTATCGCTGTTAAGGAGAAGAAGCGGCAACAAATTCCCCAGCAACACGTCTAACTAAAAATTGATTTTCCGTCCGGTTGGCCATTTGCTTGTCTACTGAACTCGTGCAATAAATAAAAAAAGCTATTAATTTGTTGATAATATATAATAATTGTCTATAGCTCAAGAACAACAGATAGGCCCATCTGATGGCAAGTAGTTACCGTCGGCGCTGCCTATTCGCCCCGTACTGCCGGCCTCGACTGTAACCTGTCTAATGCTAGAACACAATTGAAGGTTGTAGTGGTGACGTACAAGACCGGGTAAACAACATCCACTCGGGCAATTGCCCTATCTCGCAAAAAAAAACGAATAATATAAATATGGTATACATTCTAATAGGGCCTACATTCTCGTTATCCGTGTTTTTCACTCGCGTTTATGCGAGAATGTAGAACGCCTTTATAACAAATTCTAGTGCACTAGAGATAATAATCGCCAAAATTAAAACATCCTATGGTGCTCTAAAGTCAGCCTTTCTAGGATACTTTTTAAGCTGTGCGATTTACCATCGAAAGCTTATTTATTCAAGTACCTGATCTTTGATTTAAAAAAGTGACCTACATATTGTCTTGTTAAACTGCCCTAAACTGTATAATAATAATAAGTACTATCAGGGGGGCTTTGTGGCGAAGCCTTAGGTGAGTAGCGACATCTCAGCCCTGACTCTGGGGGCCAAAGCAAGGACCCCGCCTCCGTGCTTGCCTTAGCGTGGAGATCGCTAGAGCTATGACTCAAGCTCCGGGGGTGGAAGTGATAAATGGCATCATGTCGGAAGTAGCTTCGGTGAACCTGCAGCCCACCTCTCGACACCCCTTAGCCACTCACACCTCTGTAGCCCCTGTCTTATATAGCATTTTTTGAGGCCCATACAGGGAGTGGCGAGTCACCGTCTGCCCATTTTTCCATATTCCCCCAACCTTGCGACGGGCAGACGGCATAGTCCCCATATTCCCAGACCCTTAGTACCACTAGCAGTTCACCCCAATAGCATTTTTGTTCTCATTTCCCACAATAGTCGTACACTGGCTGGGACTTGTCCTTGGGTGCACTATTATATGGTGTAGACAGGGACACTCGCCGGTCAGTGTCACGCCACATTTACATTAAATTTGTCAAGGGGCCTCTACGTGTTGGCCTTCCCATGGCCCCACGCAAGCCCACCAAAAGTCCGGGCCATTTTCATGGCCCGTGGTTTTCAAAGACACAATAAGTACTATTATATAATTCCTTCAGTGGCGATATTAGTACTCAGAGATTTCAAGGTTGCATACATAATAATACATTAGTCAGGTTTTAATTGTTATCTTTGCTTAGATGAGTAAATAATCGAATCTGACATGAAACGAACTGTTTTTGGCCCGTTTCTATATCTTACCAACATTTGCCTTACTGTAGGCTTAATATAATTAAGCTTGTATAGACAAGTAATGTGAAAATTCAATCGATGATATGGTAAGGTAAGTGAATGAATAGTAAGATATAATAGAAATAAAGATATATAAACATACAAAAGTATATATTTAAGTATATATATAATGTATAAATAACTAGTAAATAAGTATATCAATAAACATAGCACGTAATTTATAACATAATCAATGTAAAGCAAAATTTTAGAACCAAGTAAGTAGATTGTAATATGACATATGGTACAATTTTTTTGAAAAAATTGAAGATCATAAGGAAAAGAAAAGATAAATAAAAAGACAAAAAGTATATACAAAAAAAGAAATAAGTAATAAAAGAAATACCCAAAATAAAAAAGATAATAAAGACCGGACCACGTTCACCGTCCGGTGGAAGGGGAATTAAAAAAAAATACTAAGATATACGAAGCGATCATTAAACAGCTTGTGAATACAGAAAGAATGTTTACTATATTTTACGGTAACTTAGTCAAACGCATAAATTGTGTTTGCGATTTTTTTTTATTCAGGGCAACTCCGATTGAGGACCATAAGCCACGACAAGCACAGAAGCTTGGGGGGATAGTTTGCGACTCGTGAGTGGGATTCCGCCAGGTCGGGGTGGCACTAGCATGCCCAGTCAGAACTGGTGCCACGCTATTGTTACTCGCCAGTTAGGGATACCCACTAAAATCTGCCCACTAGGTCCTGCGCCTTGTACCAGGGCTACGGGTATATGACCTAGCCTCTCCGCAGCTCTCGAAGGCGTGAGCCTCGCAAGGACACTTTCACTGCCGGGGTACTACTTTTATCCCCCGGCATCTTCAAGCTCTGTGTTCGTGGGGCGGTCTGTAACTCGCCCCACGGGAGGAGAGGTGAGCGCGCGCGGAACACGCCACGCCCCCACCTCGACGGCATATGCGGGTGAGTGAGAACCCCTATTCCCCATCCGCGCCGCCCACTTACGGCAGCCGAAGGTCCTTTGGCGGAAACGGAGCGGTGACGTGCGCTCACGCTGCCGCTCCGCCTCCTCCTTTGCAAGCATAACGTGCTCACAGAAGGAGGAGAAGGCGACCCATCCGATGTTGCTCCCGATCATGGTGAGTACCACGGCCGGGAGCGAAAGATTAAGTCCGGTTACGGCGACGAGGTCTCGACGCTGCTCTATCCAGGTTGGACACTCCTGGAGTGTGTGCAGCGCTGTATCCTCGTCGCCGGTATCACAATAATAGCACCCTGACGTGTCCTGTGTTTGAAATAGTTGTGTTAACGCAACTATTTCATTCCATCATACCCCGTTTCATTACAACATAATATTATTATAAATCACACACGTCACTCGCCTTACATACGTCTTCAAACATTTGATTTCTCTATAAACTTAAAATACATAAAAAAGCTGTGAAATCACTAAAGTATATACGACTATAGTTCAAAACCAAGTTTAATTTAATATAATACCGAATCAAACTGGAGTACTTTATTTTATCACGCTCGATTACATTTCCATGGTTAGGTAGAAAAAAAGATGGATGGATTGAGTGAAGGATGATATAATGATTTGTGTGTGACAGAAGATGTATGTCAGAATAGAGGAGTGTGGAAGGAAAAAACATATTGTGCCGACTCCAGTTAATTGGGATATGGTGAAAGAAAAGAGATCACATTTCCATGGTTCACATAAAAGGAGCAGAAGCAAAGGGCAAGCCACAGAATCTCTTCTCAGAATCTATCCTCTTGCCTTTTTTAAAAATATCTTCGGCAGCTTACTTGTGAAAATTTAATCAGTCTCTATAGATTTGTTTATTAACTTTTAAGACCGGCTTCAATTTATTGTACTTATTACGTATTTAAATCGACTTAAAAATAAATAAAAGCTGGGAAACTTCCTAAATATCCTTTCTATATACAACCTCCTAAACTACCATCGCTGCTGAGTAATTATTTAAACGATAGGAACAAATATAGGTAGACAGCATATTAAATAACGAATAATACCATAATATATCAATATTCAATCAAAAACTTATATCAAATAAAATGTCAGCCAAATAAGTGAGTCAGTAGTAGATTAATTAAAGCAGATGAAGCGCAAGGTTATAAGGACGTAACAAAAGAGATAAAACGTCTCTGCCTACCCTATGGGAAGCAGGCATGATAATATGTATGTATAGGCTATTATAAGGCAACTACCGGCACTCGGTCAAGTATAATCTCATATAGTAATTTGTTTAGTTAGGTCATACGATTATGTGAATCTCTTGTGATTATAAAGCGGCGCGCACGCACGTGGCGGTCGCATGCGATGCACGCGCCATCCACGCTGTCAACATAGCGTGCGGCACGCCCCGCGCCGCACCCCGCCGCATGGAAACGCATGAAAAACTAACCAGGGCTGCCACTTTAGCGCTTACGGCGCTAGATCTAGCGCCTTTTAGGGTAAAGTAACTACCATTTGACGAGCTTTTATCTACCTTGCAATAGTGTATGTTAGTTAGTTAGTCATCCGTGCAGGAACGGAGAAAGAATCAATTTCCTGCTGCCGGGCGGCCTGTCGTAAGAGGCGACTAAACAACCCACAGCCAGGTGGTAGGGTATTTGCTCGACTGGATGGCGACCACCCTTGGTCTAGAGTATGCCGCCAAAACAACCTTGTGTTGTGTTCCGGCATCAATGACCAGGTTCCAGTCTCCTTTAAGAGAGCAGCAGCGCATTTGTAGCACCTTTGGTGTTGCAAATGTGTATAGGCGACGGTAACCACTTTCCGTCTGCCTGTCTGCTGAACTACTGCATTAAAAATAAATTTTAAAAAATTAAATATTGCAAGCTGAATTAAAACCGGTTCCCATATATTGACACCTGACATATTTGTCTTCCGTGATCACGGCTACTGAAAACTGACCGAAACGTCGGAATAATAAAAATCAAATAAATTACCGCGCTTAAAACAGTTAAAACGTAGTTTTGTCATGTATACTAGTCACGAAAACTTAAAAAAATGTTTTGTTTTGTTCACTTATATTAAGGTTCCTATATTCTTTACAGTTACGGTCCATATAAATATGACCGTGACCTGGCCGCATAGGCTCTATAGAAATTTAGTGCGGGAAATAGAAATAACTTTGTCCACACCTATATCGTTAAATTGTTAAATAATTTTATGTTACTTAAAGTAAATTAAATTTGAATTCTTAATTTAAGAACTGTTAGAATTAGTTAGCTTTTGGTCACTTTTCCTTTTTAAATTTGACCCCAGACGCCGTTTTATTTTGATCGTCTAGTGGAACCATACTCAACCTTTTTCTTATAAAGACCACATAAATGTATTAAATAAGGTACTCTATAGGCGACGCTAACAACTTTCATCGTCTGGCTGTTTGCAGCCGCAAGTCAATTAAGTGTTATTTTAATGTTAGACTATTGCAAAGA
This sequence comes from Dendrolimus houi, assembly GCA_039645545.1. Lineage (NCBI taxonomy): Eukaryota > Metazoa > Arthropoda > Insecta > Lepidoptera > Lasiocampidae > Dendrolimus > Dendrolimus houi. The sequence goes on along the minus strand of CM077128.1, from coordinate 2,305,923 downwards.
GACTTGCGGCTCACCTTATGGAAAGTGGTTACCGTCGCTTATGGACTTTTACAACACCAATTTTACAAATTTTAATATGTCAAACGGGCCACTTACAAAAGCACGGCGGGCCTCATACGGCCCATGGACCGCGTGTGATTATAGCTGATCTAGCGGAATCTAGCGCTTTTTTACAGCATTATAGCGCTCAAAACAGCGCATCATACTGTTACGAGTTACGGGAGTCGAATTAAAATGCTGTTGGAATTACTATACAATTTATTAGAACTATACAAACACGTATAACACAGGTACAAATATAACTAGACACAACGAGTACAAACTGCAGGAATCAATAATACGCGCAAAGTCCGTCGCTATATAGTTTATCGAATGTTCACGTCTTGCTCGTATAGTAATCGTCGCTTGACTGCCGGTCTCTCCGTTCGGGCATTTCTTTATACTCAGCTTACTACATGTCACGACCGGGTAAACAATGGTTTCCAAGAATCACACCTGGCAACTGCGTACCATAAAGGATTACAATACACAATAAGCGGCTTTTCTAATTACAAATATTAAACACAAAGTAAACAAAAGAAGTCCAAATGCGGGCAGGTAATCAACCGTGCTTTATGGCCGGCAGGTGTGCATTCACATTTGTCGGCGTGCTTCGTGGAATTTTGGCTAAGTTGTAACAGTACAAAAGTGGCAGCCTTGCATTACACCATCTCGGCCACACATTAGCCGGTTAAGATAACGGGCGTGATGCCAAACCGATAGTTGATTCATAACCGAATGTAGGTGAACCAATTAATCCGCTTATTGATTGTTAAAGCGGAAAAATATAACTAATATAAACAATACATTGTTTAATGTATTAATTAGCTATTAACGTCAAAAAGTAATGAAGTAATTATATTGGCACAGAATCCTATACTTTGTAATTTATGTTCCAAACCAATTACAATACATAAATAGATATGTGAATGTTTACTTATCTTTGTTTATTTATTATTTAAAGTGCACTTCAACTGATTTAAAATAAAATCCAAGATTTTGAAGCGGTCTCATTTATAATTAGTATTGTATCGGTCTTATTTATATTTTTTTTAATAATTTAAGATCAAGGTCTCATTACAATCTAAGTCTTATTCATATTGAATTAGAGTAAGTTTGTACAGGATCTTTAAGGCCTTACTCTAGCTCAATATTGTTACGAGTTGCAGGGCTCGAATTAAAATACTGTTGGAATTATTATAGAGTTTATTAGAACTTTACAAACACGTATAACACAGGTACAAATATAACCGAACGTAATAAGTCCAAACGTAATGCAGAAGATCTTAATTCAAATACACGCGCAAAGTCCGTCACTAAATAGATTATCGAATGTACACAAGTCTTGCTTCGCTCATGGTTATCGCTCGACTGCTGTTCTCTCTATTGGGGCATTGCTTTATACTGCACAGATGCAATATGTCTGCCCGACCGCGTGGGCCGAATTTCTTAGAATCAGTTTGTACTTTTAATTCCAAGACACTTGGCAGTGATCATAATACAACAATAGGCCGTAAAAGATTACAATACACAATGGGCTGTTTTTGTAATCACAAATTTTAAACACAAAGTAAATAAAAGAAGTCCAAATGCCGAAAACGTAATAAAATGTGTTTCTACAGGGCTGCAGGTGTGAATTTGTCTTTGTCGGCACCTAGGTCGTAACAATATGAATAAAATCTAAAATCTCTAACCATAACAGTTTCCGAGAATCAGCTGTAACACCATAGACTTTGTTAAGCTTTGAATTAGTTCAATATTACAAAGATCATGAAAATACTCATGTATCATATATGTGTACATACATATTACCCGTGATCAGAAGGCTGGATCGTATTTCGTGCAACGAATCAGCATTGCCATGCAGCATGGCAACGCAGCCAGCCTTCTGGGCACGCTTCCCTCTGGCAGAGATTTGTCACATACTTTGTATTAATTTATTTATAATTTAGTTTTATTTTCTAAAGCTAGTATTAAGAAATTATTATTTATAATAAAACAGTTTACTTGAATGATTCGATACAAAAAAATATTAAAATAATATATAATAGAAAATGTTTAGTAAAATAGAATGGAAGTTTAACACAGCGAAGTTTGTTGTGCCGCTTTTGCTCCTTTAATTTTTACATAGTATAAAACAAGGTAGCTTTCTAGTCTGTTTGTATATCCTAGCGGACTCCTAAGCCATGTAACGGATTTTTAAACGGTTTTCATCATCAGTTAGGTAATTTTTCACTGAAAGTTTATGTATATAAAAAATCTAATTAACTTTTTATGTAAGTAAAATAATGCTACTTGCTAGGGTTCGAATCGCGGCGCTGCCTCGGGGTAAACTCTGGTAGTAACTAATATTGTGTTCCAACACCGCTTCCAAGCGGTGGTGGACTTGGGACTTTCAAAAAGTAATCTATAAGATTCTATTATGATATAAAAATATTAATTAACACAGGCGCAAAATAAAGTTTCATTTTTACACTCTTTACATACTGCCAACTCAGTCTTTGCAAGGACATTAAGAAGTCAATTAGCAAATCAAGTACCGAACACAAGATGAATGCTGTAGGTACCTATAAAATATCCGGCGAACTCTTTATTCTCTTTATTTATTTTGATAAGTGATAACTTATTAACTCGGACGCACGTATCAATCAAAAATTCGCGAAAGCCGTTGGCCGAGAGACGTTACGGCTCTGGACAGGTCACAGATAACTCCCGATAACCCCTGGAGACGACAGCACGGACCTCCGATGCCGTCAGACGCAAGCGAGAACTTCGCCCTTCTGCGACGCGTCTCTCATAGTCTATAAATTCCAGCGGCGCACACAAAAGAAACAGTCGATCTTCGATCTGCGCCGATGATGCCTCATTAGACGGTTTTAATTTTTAAAAAATCCGCATAAACTTGCGATGGTTGTTACCCTAGACGGCATAGTGAAAAATTAACCGAGTTCATTTTTCAAATATTCCCACTGTTTTTAAAGCGCATGCGTATCGGCTCAGTTGTGATTGGCTGCTTCACAGAAGGTTCCCAAAGAAAAATAAAACATGAGTGGTACGGACAATTGTGCCAGTCGATCCGCATGCAACAGCAAAGGCAGTATGATTGTCGTATCAAACAGGCTGCCCTTCATTCTGAAAAGGAATGAAAAAACCGGTGAACTAGAGAGGAAGGCCAGGTAATTCGAATATTTCATTAATTAACAAAACTTAAAACCGTAAAATTGACTCATGATTAATATTTATAAACATTGTTATTTGAAATTAATCAGAATATTCCGCAGTTTACCGCAAAAATATTGTGTATGGTGGCTTTAATTCACGCAAACTTCCCGTGCAGATACAATTAAATGTTTTTGAAATAAATTATTGTATAAAATGTAAGTGATAAATATAAAAAAGAAAACCATTCTAGACGCTAATTTGAATTCATTTTCATACTTACGAGCTCATGTTTTTATATACCTAAATATCGTATGAGATGTGGTTTTGCAGATCATGCTTGACTGCTCTGCACATATTTTCTATGGGTCAGTTCGGGATGTGTTCTAGAAAACGCAATAACATGAACGTCCTTCGTTGTTATTCGGGTTTGGGAAATTTCCACGAGCCACTGCGTCGAATGGTCCGAATTATCTTACCACAATATTAAATAGATATTTTTAACCAAAAGAAATTAATTTGACTTTGAATAAATAAATGAAAAATATAGTGATGTGAACAATAGGTAATGTTATTACTTAAAGCAATCTCTTCCAGCATTTTTTCTACATCTATTCAGTGTTGTGAAACTAAACAAATATATATGTATATACAATATATAACTAAACAAGTACATGTATAGTTTCAATTAACAAAATTACACATACTCGTGTTATGTGATATTATTAATTGAAAGTAAACATGTTAATAAATATTTTTCTCTCTTTTTCTGACTTGTGTTTAGAATTATTATGTACTAGCTGCGCCCCGCGGTTTCACGCGTGTGGTGATGGAAAATTGTGATAATGATAATCATTCACACTAAATCTTTATAAATTATAGCCTATGTGTTATTTTGACGTGTAAGCTATATTATTGTAAAGTTTCATCAAAATCCATTCAGTAGTTTTTGCGTGAAAGAGTAACAAACATACATCCATACATTCTTACAACCTTTCGCGTTTATAATATTAGTAGGATGAGTGTTTATACCTTTTTTATTATATAATTGGAACGAAAATTTTATTTAACCAATAGACAATTTAGAGCGATACATAAAAGTCTATACCCCATATATACATTATTTGCTCTACATTTTTGTTTGTCCTTCCCATGTTAAGTGGTATATTATTAACTATGAAAATATAAAAAATCCTAACTACCGAATATAGAACATATAGTAGAGAGAATACACATATATATTTATAAGATACATACACATAAAAAATAAATATATAAACATAATTTAAGACAGATAGTGGTGCTCTTTGACATCTTTCTTAAAGTGGATAATATTTATAATACATCTGTATACAGTTTTTCAAGATATATTAGTTACATATTTTCAGTTCACGGCAGTTTTTTTATTCTTTGAAGCAAGGTCCTTTGATGTACTCATACGACCTCGTTCAATTGAACAATGTTCGTATAAACCGTTTAAATTGAGATGACCGTTTGTTTTGCTCGTATCAGCTGTTGAATAAAACGATCCTATCTTCTGTGTCGTTAGTCATGCGCTGGTATACCGGTTGTAATAGAACCTTGAATTTGAAATGTGTTGGTGGTTGCCATTGAAATGTTACGCATGGCATGTTACGAATTTATGATTGAAATAATAAATGGGTATGGTTTCTATATTTCTTTCAGTTAGGGCTGCTCCCAAAAAAAAATCCTGTTGAAAATTCTAACATAAAAACATATTACGAATCTATACATATAAAACAAAGTCGTCTTAGTTACACCATTTATAACTCAACAACGGCTGGACCAATTTCTATGATTTTTGTGTTTTTGAACTTGTCTTCGCCTGGAATAGGACTGCATTTCAACTCATTTTCATTTGTCTGATTAGGTGAATTATTTTTGTGCTTGTTCCAATGGGTCCCGGGATGGCTTAGATTCAAATTTGAACCAGATAGGTGGCGCTGCAATCGGGTTCCACGATTTAGGTGAAATTATTTTGTGTGTGTTCAAGTGGATTCCGGGATGGTTTAGATTCACTATTAGACCCGGTAGGTGGCGCCGCTGAACACCTCTTAAACGGTGGGAACGATTTTGATGAGATTTTTTGTGTTTTTTTAGATTCGAGAATGGTTTAGATTAACAATTAGTCCCGGTTGATGGCGCTGCAATCTGTTTCTAGATTTTTATTTTTTAAGGGCAAGACAGCATCTGCCTGGTGCAGCTAGTATCTAATATAATAACAACATGTATTAGTGCGCACTCGCTATATTAATTGTATACTTATTTTTTATAATAAACAAACCTGTTATGCAGGTCATAGACCTTAGCACAAATTATAGTTGTATTTACACCACAGAACGAATATAATTCAACTACATTTTTTTTACTAATTCTTTTTATGGTGCAATGCAGCGAGATTTCTCGGCACGCTTCTCTCTGGCAGCAATTTGTTACACACTATTTTGTTCACCATTTATTACAATTTACAAACTAAAGAATTGCTTAAAATGTGGAGCTAGTAATAGGTTTTTCTATTAAATTTTACAGACCAAACTAATTCAGTATAAACAATAATAAAAATAAATATATATAAATACTAGCTTCTGCTCGCGACTTCGTCCGCGTGGAAAGTTTTTTTAACTATCCCACGGGAACTCTACAATTTTTCGGGATCAAAAGTGTCCTATATGTTGACCAGGGATATAAGCTTCCACCATATCGGTCCAGTCGTTTCGGAGATTAGCCGGTACAAACAGACAGACAAACAGAGAAACAAAAAGTTGGAAAAAAATCTAAATTAGTTCTATTTCACTTCTTACATCCCCCGACTCGGTTTTTAGCATTTTTTTTCATTGTACAGAAATTCGACCTCTACAGTTTTATTGTATTGTTACGAGTGCGGGACTCGAATTAAAATGCCGTTAGAATTACTATAGAGTTTATTTAGAACTATACAAACACGTATAACACAGGTACAAATATAACTGGACACAACCAGTACAAACGTAATATACGATTCAATAACACGCGCAAAGTCCATCGCTATATAGCTTCTCGAATGTACACACATCTTGTCTCGCTGGTGACCATCGCTAGACTGCCGATCTCCCCATTGGGCCATTGCTATATACTTTACCGATACAATATGGCTGCCCACCCGCGTAGGTCGAATTTCTTAGAAATCGTAATCTGCACACCTGCGTAATTATGCCTGCGGATGGCCATAAACGAAGTACAATACACAATAGGCTGTTTTATGGCAGGCAGGTGTGCATCCACTTTTGTCGGCGTGTAAAAATATGTGTAGATTATTTAATACGTGATAAAACATATACAATAATGAAATATCAACAATTATATATACATATGAACGTATAGTCAATTAGTTATTCCTACTTAGTATATTTTTAGAAAGCTCCTATGTACCTAGGGATCTACTTTTTCCCAACTCCTGTATATAATACATATCGTGTAGCAATTTGTTATTAATTTAAGTTCAACCGTAAACTATGTGGCGAACTATATTTTAAACATTTCATTTTGTATTATCTATTCCTAATGGTTTTTAAATTACATTATTGCGTATGCTTTTGAATATTCTCGTAAACGGATACAATTATATAATTTATTAATAACTAATTGAAATATAATTAGTAAAGTATTAATTCACTGTTAATAAAGTTGGTTGACCTTAGTTGATTAAAAAAAATGTATTAAACACTTCTATGATAAATTACTTATAGATCTTCACAATACCCCAAAAGTGTATTCTATGTTCATCTCCGATTATTTTTGTCACATGATTTTCATCTCTTCTCATTATATGCCTATACGACCTTTAATCGTCTTCATATATACCATAATACTTATGTAGAACAACGTTCTTATCCATATCGAGTTAGAGTAAGTTTGTAGGCTTGTGTAAAAACTCTGAAGAAGCCTACAAACTTACTCTAACTAAATATGAATAAGAACGTAAGAATATACATACTAGTACGTGTAATAGCATACAAGTTTGTAATGAAAAAAAAAGAAAAAATTTGAAAGAAAGAAAAAGCAAAAAATACTCTAAAAGTAGAAATACCCCGACCAACCTGGACGTCAGGAGAAAGAGAATAAAAAATGCCTTCATGTAATTTTTTCATTTGCGTGGAATTTTCAAAGAGCTCCCTATACACTTATTTGTTTCGCACCTTGTGAATCTATACTAATATATATTTTATGTACTATAAAGAGGCAAAGTTTGTGAGTTTGTTTCTAGGATGTAATCTCCTGAACTACGGAACCGATTTTGAAAATTCTTTCACCAGTCGAAAACTACATTATTACTGAGTGACATAGGAGTGATATATTTCATTGTGATTAATATAATTTTTAATAGTTTAATGTGAAATATCAATTCCAAGAAAATCGGGCTGATGCGTTGATTTATCGGCCGGCGTACGCTGACTAAACAATAAACAATTCCCAAGGTCCAACATTCTCTGTTGGGCAGTGGCTTGAGAAAGGAGTGTTTTTTTCCGTGGGCAATTATATGCGTTGGGAGTCTGGCTTGTGGCTACAGGCACTCCCCTCGGCGAATTTGGGCACTTTTCTAGACGATAACACTTTTAGAATAGGTGCCTGCATTCGCCTAGGGGCGGCCTCTGTTGTCTCACATCGCTGTCAGTGTGGAAATAATGTGGAGCGCCTCGGTCACCATGGTTTATCGTGTATCAGAAGTGCCGGCAAAATTCCACGTCATGCAACACTTAATGACATAATCCGTCGGGCTCTTGTCACTGCCGGGGTATTTACTGTTCTAGAACCGAACGGCTTGTGCCGCGACGATGGCAAGAGACCCGATGGTATGTCATTGGTGCCCTGGACGATAGGTCTTGCGTCGATACTTTGGTGGCGTCCCATCTTCCAGCCACTATCATGTCTGACGGTACAGCTGCTGCACAACAGGACGCCCTAAAACGCCGCAAATACTTAGCCATCGGAAAGGGCTTCATATTTGCGGCTTTTGGGGTCGAGACCATGGGGGCCTGAGGCGCACAAGCTTTGACATAGCCAAACGTTTGATGGACGTCTCACGTGACCAAAAGACTGGTTTATACCTCGGGCAACGCATTAGACATTCAGCGAGGCAATGTGGCCAGTCTTTTGGGCACGTTTCCAACTCACAGCGGTCTGGTACTAGATTTTATAGTTTAATTTATTTATAAATTCGTTTATTTTTAATATTTTGTTTATTTATTTTAAGTTAGTCTAGTATAAACTAATTATATGTTGGCTTATCTCGATTAGCTCCCAGCGAAGTGGGCACGGGTGAGCTACTTTTTGTAATAAGATCAAAATGTGCATGTTATTTTGTTTGTTTTTTATCGCAGTGCTGGTGGGCTGGTCACCGCAGTAGCGCCGGTGGTGATCAGAGGTAACGGAATCTGGGTGGGATGGCCTGGTATCCACCTCGGTCCCAACGAGAAGATTCCAGAATCAGACCCTAACGACAAAACGCCTACCGCTGGACTGCTCTCCAAAAAGGTAATGCGCAGCTTTATTTATTTGATTTTTAAGAAGGCTTACGAACTAATACATATCCAGTAAAAGTAAAGAAAGTAGCATATAAAAAAATGCGCATAACAAGCTCCCACGTATTGGTAACAATACATACACGATTCATTATTTATATTAATATAGTTATTAATTTATTTTGTACAGTATTGTGGGGTATTTAAAAAAAAAAAAAAATTTATTGAAAACTCACAACGTACACGACTAGATGGCACCTCGGTAGCTTTAGATAAATGACTGTGGCATACACAGACAGGCGGACTGAAGGACAGATTTGACAATTTTATAATGGTTACTTTTTTGCCAAAATAGCTCCAAACCCCTAAAAATGTAATTAAAAGAAAGAAAGACCCATTCCTTCAGGTGCTGGTCCTTCTTGGCTAGTATTATGCTGATACTGTGTCCAATTTAGGACTTATTATTATGTTTCTATTGTGTTATTATTTATTTTATTCGTGTTTTGATTCTGAATAAAATATTTTCTTTCTTCCTTCAATTCTTCTTTATTATCTGTGTACAGAAATAACTGCTAGATAATTTTAAAAACTTTGTATAATACATACAACATTAGATATACATATAGATAAAACATTATTTTTTATGCAAACGAGTTGATTATTCAGTGAAGTACAGATGACAATTAGCATAATTAACATATTGGATTTTTCCGTTATGCGTCTAAAGAGCTATCAGTTATTGTATTTTAAAAAGTGTAGATAATACGAGTGAAGCTCTTTAATATGATTATTAAAAAAAAAACAGAAATATGTAAGATTAAAATTTCAAAAATGAACTCGCTAGGAGTCGTATATTGTATTTCAGCCCCATTAGCTGTTCAACGCTTCTAATTATGTACTTGAAATAATTTCATACTGGATGCATGGGAGTTTTTAAATAAAAAGAACAAATACATTTGTTTGAAATATGTATTAAGTTGCGGAATACCGTATATGACGCAAATCACGAACGTGACAAATTCATGGTATTTATAATGCGTATGAACAGCAATGTGCATAGTAAACATAAACAAGTGGATAAATATAATTACAACAATATCTATTATGAGATTTTTGGTATTGAACATTGCGAATGTCTATATATCTATGAATATTCTCAAACTTCTGTAATAGTAACTAATGTACATATTGTTATACAGTAAGTTATGTGTTAGGGGTTAGTGAATAAGGTTAGAAATGAGCCTTTGCAAGTTGCAGCCGTGATTAAAAAATTGAGAGGAAGATGCGCATATTCATAGATAGATAGATAAATAACATGTTATTGTTTATCAAAATAAACAATTACAAATAATGCATATTTGAAATACATTGCCAAAAAGAATAGGTTGCTTTATGGCTCTAGAAGCGATCTCTTCCAGGCTATCTAAATAATGAAATTCTTAACTAATCTAGCGATGTAGGTGGATGGACCTGAGAAATTTCAATGTAATAAGAAAGGATTAAAGTCGTGTCAGAAAGAATGTTAAAGTGGACGATTATGTAGCTTGTAAAAGAATAAAGGTAGAACAAAACGAGATGGTTGGTGTGGAAGACGACATAATTTGTGCTGTGACAAAGGAATGTTAGAATATAGGAGTATGGTAGGAAGAGACATTCTGTGATGACCCTAAATTATTGGGAGTAGGTGAAAAGAAAAACGTAGATAAAAATTACCGCTTAATTTTTAAGTCTTGTTTGAATATCACATGCAAAGACCCGTATAAAATGTCACTGGTTACGCTTGTTAGTTTTTCACATTAGAACATTTTTGTGAAGGTTCCGATGACTGAACAATTTTCGTAGGTTTTTGTAGACATTTTGTCGAAAAAACGTCCTTCCGTTAATCTAAGTATGCCTTAAGCCTTATTTACATTTGCGTTATTAAAAAATAATAAATTTGCAAATAGTCTCATCATTTCAACAGACATTTACTTAATCGACACTGAACGGAAAAATCTTACTAGTTACTAATTAATTAACTAATGCAAATGTAGATCAGGCTTAAGTCATTTTTTTAATTAATCACTAGTTATATAGGTGTATTATAATATTGAGATTGATATTGAAAATGAGATAACGCGAAGAAATACTTAAATTTTTTACATTTAAATTAGACCGTTGTTCGTTAATTATTGTAAATGTTAAGAACTACTTTTTCACATTATCAAAGCACTGACGATTTTTAGAAAAGTATTTAAATATTCTATTGACTTTTCTATAACTATTTTTATTCCTGTTGTCATCGTGATAGCGAATACATAAATTGCATGTGGCTCAGCCTAATCTATATTTTCTCTCCTAATTTACTACAGCTTTCCTAACTGCAACTCTGTGTGGGACACAAATTCCACAGTAAAAACATTGTTTGTTATCAGATAAAAACTAGGATCTCGTACTCACAAAGTAGGTACAATATAGGTTGATCAAAGAAATTTGATGTTCTTTTTGAGTCAATATACTACTCTGTCAAAAAAGTTTCGGGAAAAGGTCAATAATACACAAAATGTTAGTTATTCATTCAAATTTATTGTATCACCTTCAAAGTATGCTCCTTCAGAAGCGATACACGTACGCCAACGAATAATCTAATCATCAAAACATTTTTTAAACGTTTTTCCCGGAATCGAGTTTAGTTCGCGTCGCGAATTCTCCTTTATGTCTTCTACCGAATGCAAACCGGTGCCATGAAGTGGTAATTTCAGTTTAGGAAAAAGAAAAAGTCGGCTGGAGCCATATCTGGTGAATAAGGTGGTTGCGCGATGGTATTTGTTGAGTTTTTGGTCAAAAATTCGCAATGATGGCCTTGTGCGAATATGAACATCCAAAAAATGTCAATCCACTAATCTGGCCTTTTTCGGCGAATTTGCTCTCTTAAACGCCGCATAACACTCAAATAATATACCTTATTTACCGTTTGACCTTCCGGTAAGAATTCCGAGTGCACAACACCGCGATAGTCAAAGAAAACAGTCAACATGACTTTGACTTTTGATCGACTTTGGCGTAATTTTTTTGGTTTCGATTCAGTTGGAAGGCGCCACTCCGAAGCTTGTTGACTAGTTTGCATGTCTAAACCCACGTCTCGGCACCAGTAACAATGCGTTTCATGAATGTTGGGTCGGAATTGACTCGTTCTAGCATGTCCCCAGCGACTCTTATGCGATTGAGTTTTTGGAGAAAAGGTCTTTTGGGACTAGCCAAGCGGCAACATGTTTCATACACAAGTGATTATTTAAAATTATACGGATCGACTCGTGAGACACAGAAAGTTCAATGGCTATTTCTATTAAACTTGAATGGGGATTTGAAGTCCCTATTTCCTTTACTTTTGCGATGTTAATTTCAGTTGAAGACGTTGATGACCTACCAGGGCGAGACAATTCTTCCAGCGTATCTCGACCGCTTATGAGCGTTTTGTAGCACTCATTAGCATGTGTTTTTGATAAAGTCGACTCGCCGTAAGCCTTCTGTGACATTTTCAGTGTCTCCGAACACGGAATTCTATGACAGTGCAAAATTTAAGACAAATTCGTTGTTCGATGTTTTTGTCCATTATGAAATTTGCAATACACACTAGATATGATCTAATAAAAACAGCACTGTATTTAATCTAAATGACCGATGCAACTCAAACTCCGCGCCAAAATGAAAAACAGTTGTGCAAATCTAACATAAACAAAAAAACCAAAAAATTTAATTTGGAACCATAAACAAATTATCCATTCCCGTTATTTTTTTGACAGAATGTATAGGAAGCTTAGATCATATAAACGTCTATACCTTTATGATAGGGAAACATTATACATATATAGTTTTACACTTTTTCAAACATGAATTCTGTAACAGGCAAACGTCGCTAAGAACAATTGGACGGAAATTTTCCGAATAAGCAGTTCCTTATAACTTACACTCGCTTACCATCGGTAATAATTTATAATTAAATGTCTATCCAAACGATAACTAGGACCTGTGCGCCAGTTAACTACTAATTAAAGCTATAGTTCTGAGAATACGTCACCCTACAAGTCCCCGCTAAAATGCCAAACTAAATATTATATAATTTCAATAGATTGTCAAAGAACTCCTATAAACATCAGTTGATATCTAACCTTTTTGTTCGTCGAGACATATGTATATCTCATAATTTGAACTCATAAGCATCTATTGTTCCTCTATTGCTAAGTTGTTCACAATACGGTTAGTACAATTCACGGGTGCGGTATAGTTATAGGGCGCATTTTTGAGATACATGTCAAGGTGGAAAAATCCGTCAGTGGAAGAACTCTATACACCTCTCATTATTTCCGTGTTTGAATAGTTACGACGACAACAAATCACTCTGTGAAGCTAAGACACCATTGAATTCTGTCTTCGAATTGTAGTGGGCGTTATATTCTGTTTAAAAAAGTTAAAAAAAACGAGCGGTGTATGAACTTACCCCATTGACGGACTTCCCTTCCTTGACTATAAAGTGAATTTTAGGTGGTTCTATCAAAAAATATTCACGAAGGCTAAGGTGGGTGCCCCGCTTCGTTTCGCTCCCGTTCATAATAGTTCATGATCAATAAATAAATACGCCCTATAACTATAACCCACCCAATTAGCATCTATTAGGTGTGCAGACGACATCAATAATCAAACAATAGTTATTGTAACTGTATTGAAAGTATAAATATCACTATATTTATACGAATAAACCCAGCAAGTCTGTATTTTAGGGTTCTGCAGCTCTTTTTCCACATATAACTCTTAAAAAATCGTTCGTATCGTATCGTAGCAATGTGAGAAAGAAAGAAAGGCTTTATTTGAAGAAATAGCTACTACATTCCTTATACATTATTATACAAAGAGCATATTTTGAGAATTTGTACGCCGCATTTTAAGTAAACAAGGTTCGCATTCAGCATACTGCTATGCCGGAATTATATCCGACACAACGCTGATTTTCAGAAACCTTCCTTTTGGCGTAAGACCAAAACGACCCAATTTTGTTAAATAATAAATAATAATAATTAATAAAACTAATTTATTGTGTAATATTTAATAAGTAAATCAAAGAAATAAATTTAAATAAAACCAACAATAAAATACTTTGTTACTTTAAAATCAAAATAAATACCCGTGTTAACAACTTGTATCAAATCATCTATTCGAACACAATTCGATAGAGTGATTGCCGAGTATTACGCATGTAAATATAATGTCGCACGCATTCATCTCAAAAACTACTAAAGTGTATAAATGAAAGTTAAGGTTTATTCTGCACCACGTGCACAGAAAGCATAATACTTATTTACCGTGTAGTGGAAAATCGTGAAAAAATTCCAGTAAGTACCCTGTTCACGACAACTTGACAAGAAGGGTTCATCAGCAAAGAAAAGATCAATGATTTGAATAATTTATGGCGAGAAGTTACGGGCCAATCGTTATTTACGTAAGGGTCCCGAGGGGAAGGGGAAGGGGGGTGGAGTTTAGAAAAATCTATACATGCCCTTATCTGGAAGGGAGGGGGCTAAAATCCATTCTTACGTAATATTTTACAAGTCGAAATTTAATATTAGAAATCTAGTTCTATTTCGGATGCCTAATGGTTTTCTTCATTCTATAAGGTGCATTTCGATTTACATCTTATTTTGCTTATTTTTTTAGAATAAAATCTTTGATTTACGTTAAACTGGTTTTAGTATAACTGGTCCTTTTCTAACAACGTTTTATTATTCGGAATCACGAGATTGAATTTTACGTAAGAAGAGGGACATGGGGGTAGGGGGTCAAAAATCGTCAAAATCATCCTTACGTAACTAATGAATGGCCCCTTAGGTATAACTTTAAAAAATACTGGTCGCACAAAAATTGTTCCAGCTTTAAATAATAATAAAAAAATATTATTTATTTAGGTTTATGGCTTGGCAGCTAGGCCTTTAAGCCAGATCTTAGATTACAATATCGTTTCTTCATTTTCTTAAGCCCATGCATAGCTCAGCTGAGCTCTAGGTTATCAACTGACGAAATTCAACGGAGTTTTTGTGATAACTCGAAAGGCCACATTTGACTATACAGTTCACATTTATCACAAAAACACGTAATTACTACTCAAAAACTATCAATATCCTACAACTACTATTCATTTTAATAGGGTAATAATTTACACATTTCTGGAAAATAAAACTGCACAGCACAACATCTCCTTTCAGTTCCCGCGAAAAAACTCTAATAAAAAATACTTTGAAAAGAATATTATTCTATGCCTTTGCATAGACCTCGATGATGTAAACAAAACACAGATAACAGAATGACAACTATACTAAGTTTTGACTATGTTAAAATTGTTTTGGCTTTATGTAATATTCGGTTAAATAAATCACTCGAATTATATAATTCAGATGGGAAACTATCGTTTTCAAATATTTATTCTCAAAACCCAAAGACGATGTTTTTATTTTTGAATATGGCTTTGCACGTTTTTTGTATCTGTCCAGTGTTAAAAAGCCATGAATATTTAAATTTCAAAATGATCTTTAAAGTAAATCAAAATTGTAGGCCAATTGTAAGTTGATTGATGCCAAACAAAGAAGTTCTGCGGAATCTTAAAAAGGCACATTGCACTAAACAGGTGAGATTTTCAATATAAATACAAAATTATTCGATAATATCTTACAACTATTGTTCAGTTAACCACAGTTAAATGACACTGCACAGCCATGGGTGGTTATTCCAGTTGCCCTCAAAAGTCTCAAAGAAACTAATTATCACTCTATAAAAGTGTATAATTATCTTTTGAAACTTTACACAGAGCATACATTTGCGCGATGAAAGTTGTGGCGCAAATATAAAGCTCGATACCGGTACAAAATAAATAGAAAAAGTTTAAAACCATAGCAGGCTGAAAAAAATTATGATAACTTGTAGTCGTCGCGAGAATACTGTGATTTCGTAAGCATCTATAATTATACTTCAGAATACTTTAAAAAAAGTATTTAATGATCGCTACAAATGTTTGCCACGTAGTTTTTCCTTCGCCGTTAGCAAATAGTAACTGTAAAAAATATGCACGTTATGCCAACAGACTGTATAAACACTGGATCATGTATTTTCCTATCTAACCGTCCATTTGCCTTACTACTCGTTAAATCTCACATAAGCTTCATACCTACAAGTAATGTTAAAATTCTACCAATGGTAGCGCAATTAATGAATAGTAAGATATAGGGACCATCTATAAGTAGTTCGTGTTTCCCGGCCAGTAACGTAACTTTAGCAGGCCCGCGCGATAGCGACTGAATTATACCGGCTTTTACTTTGTGATCGTTGCAACATGCAACGCAAATGTTGCATTCGTGTGTCGTGTCGCTTCAGTGTGCGGCCGGCCTTACATCCGCCACAGATCACGTGGAAACGTTACAAAGCGTAATGTATGATTATTATCATAGTAACAAGAGCGTCTGCCATCTGACCTCGTTACCGATATGTGACCGGTATAACCTAGGGTTAAGGTGACAAAATTTGCGCACAGAATTATCTGTGATACCGATTACGCTACTGACGTACCTTTAATGGATTTAAAAAAAAACTAGGTATTTAATTTTTATGATAATAACACAACGGAATTTGTAAAAAAATATCTTATATACTTAGAGAACGTAGTAGTGCAGTACAGTTGTCAAGCAAGTCGATGAGAATTCGTGCTGATGCTAATAGGGTGAATCAAAATGTTCTTGGAATCAATATTAAAAAATGCAAAAATTTAAACAAAAATATTTTTTTCTACGTAATCTCCCTCCAATGCAATACATTTAGAATAAAGCGTTTTTAACTTCCTTGTTGCTAGTGAAAAAAAATGTTTTTCTCGAGTCTCGAAAAACTCCTCTACGGCAGCCATAACCGCGTTATTATCGTGAAATTTAGTTTCACAAATTTCCGTTTTTAATTTTGGGAATAAGTGAAAATCGCTTGGATTGCGTTAATCGCAACTTCCGATTGATGAGCGGGAGCGTTATTGTGAAGAAACAACATGCCCACCGACAGTTTTCCATGACTTTTTTTTTAATCGCTTCACGCACTTGGAACTAAATTTGCATAATAGGGTCCAGTAATCGTCCGGCCTTTTGGCATGTGATCAATAAAAAGAATTCCTTCACTATCCCAAATTATAGAGGCCATAACTTTGCCAGCGGTAGAAGCAACTCGAAATTTCTTAATGGATGGTCGTTTCCAAGAAATGTCTCTTAGTTTCAGGATCGAAATGGTGGACCCGCGTTTCATCCATGGTGACAAGGCGACTGCAAAAATTATCCGAATCACGCTGGAACATTTCGAAATTACGCTTAGAAATTTCCAAACGTTGTTTTTTTGTTTTCGTCCGTTAACATTCGTGGCACCCATCTTGCCGACACTTTTTGAACCCCAGTGAATCAACTAAAATGGATAGAACGCTACTAAAAGATATCTTTGGGATCTCAGCTATATGTTTTATAGTTATTCTTCAGTCTTCCAAAACCAGATTCTAAAGCTCTTTAATATTTTCTTCCGTAACGGAGGTTGAAGAGCGCCCAGAACGCGGGGTCATCTTTACAGCTTTACGCAATCGTAGAATAGGGTACACCGTCAACCCCTAATGTCTGCTGAATGTACGAAAAAAAATCTTTCCTATACATTTTTTCCAACTGAGATATCTTATCACCGCGCGTAGCTCATTTTTATCCATAATTTTGCGCTTTTAGCAACTTGTTGCACAAAACAATTTATCACGTGCGAACGAACTGACAAAAACAAGTGACAGTTGGTATAAACATTGTGTGATTGACACTCTTTAATTTTAATATCGAACTCCTCCCAAAAAGGTTTTATATATATGCACTTCTAAGAACTTTTTGATTCACCTAGGTACGTGTTCGTTGAAGATGATTGAGATAAAAAATAAACGTGAATAAAAGAAAAAAAGACATTTGTTTTTGTGTATTAAGTTCCTGTTACAATATGTTTTTACATAAATATTAGGTTGGGGAAAATTTTTCTTCGCATTTTATATAAAAATTCAAAAGGAGTTTTTATAAAGTTTATTTACATTTGACTAAAGTATGTAGGTGCCATTTCATTGGATAACTTTTTGCCATCTTGTAGGTAGGGACGTGATCCCATTGCTATAAAAATTTTGGGGCTTCTGATCAAAAAACTGCGACAAGTGGTTTTGGCAGTCCTCTCGTGATGTTAACCTGACACTGCCTAAGGAATTCTGCAGAGACCGAAACAGACGAAAATCTGAAGGTGCAAGGTTCAGGACTATACGGCGGATGCATTAACACCTCCCAGCCAAACTCTCGTAATTTTTGCTGAGTGGCTAAATATGTGTGAGGTCTAGCGTTATCATGGTGAAAAACCACATCCCTTCTGTTGATTAATTCCGGCCGCTTTCTCTCAACTTTTTGCTTTAATCTCATCAGTTGTTCGCAGTACAGTTCAGAATCGATGGTCCTGCTTGGTGGTAACAGCTCATAATGAATAATGCCCTTCCAATCCCACCATACACACAGCATCACCTTGTTGCGAGTTAACCCAGGCTTTGCCACAGTCTTTGAAGCCTGACCGGCCTTTGACCACGATCTTGTCGTACGTGATCCACTTTTTATCACCAGTTATTAGTTTCTTCAAAAATGGTTCGGTTTCATTACGTCGTAATAAAGAATCTCAAATGAGTTCATTAGGTTTCTTTCAGTGAGCTCATGAGGCACCCAAATATCGAGCATTTTTGTGTACCCAGCTTTTTTCAAATGCGCCAAAACCGTTTTGTAGTCAATTCCCAGTTCTCCAGCTACATCGTAACTACTAATATGCCGATCTTGCTCCACTTTTTCAAAAATGGCATCAATTTTGTCCGTAACAGGGCGACCAGAGCGACGTGCATCTTTGATATCAAAATTTCCGGATTGAAAACGCTTAAACCAAATTTGCGCTACTCTCACAAATACTGCATTAGGTCCATAAACATCACAAATTTTTTTCGCGGCTTGTGTTGTATTTTTACCTTTTTTGTAGTAAAATTTTAAAATGTATCGAATTCTTCATTAGATTTATTCATTTTAACAATAAGAAAAACAAATGAAAATCACAAATTTTCCTAATTTGAATTTGGAATTGTCTTCTTTAAAATTAAAACTTTTTAATGATACCAAACCAGCCAGATACGAATAGTATAGCCAAAGAAATCTTATTACAAGTTCATACATACTATATGCGAAAAGACTTTTTCCCCAACCTATTATTTTCCATCAACTTCCAAAATAAAAATAAAAAATTACGGATTTGAATATTATTTTTATTGCAGATTGTGCCGATATCCGCAGAGCCGAAACTCTTCGACAGCTATTACAACGGTTGCTGCAATGGTACATTCTGGCCACTCTTCCACTCGATGCCCGACAGAGCTACCTTCATTGCTGACCACTGGAGAGCCTACATTAAGATTAATGAGGAGTTTGCCGAGAAGACTGTACACGCGTTGCATTTACTCAAAAAGAACAAGGAGAGGAATGATGCCGCGCCGCCGATTGTATGGGTCCATGACTACCACCTAATGCTGGCAGCTAATTGGATCAGACAGGTATTATCCAATAATTATAAAAGCGAATATGAGTTTGTTTATTAAGCGTTCACGTCATAACTACTAAACCGATCATCATGAAATTTTTCATACAAGTTATCATGGGTACAGAAAATGTGAATAGGAATGAAAATGTTCGTCACATTAAAGTTTTTTTTATTTTATTTTTTTATTGCAGGAGTTCAGCAGACAGGCAGACGACCCACTTGATGGAAAGCGGTTACCATCGCCTATAGACATTTGCAACACCAAAGGTGCTACAAATGCGCTGCTGCTCTCTTAAGGGAGACTGGAACCTGGTCACTAATGCCGGAACACAACTCAAGGTTGTTATGGCGACATACTTTAGACCAGGGGTGGTAGCCATCCAGTCGGGCAAATGCCCTATCACCTGGCAAAAGTCGAATTTTGCTTGCACGAGTACCAGAAACAATACTGCCAATATTTTAATAAATGTTACGTTTATAAAATATAGAAAGGTGAAAAGAGAAAATTGCAATGTGATAAGGACAGACGCTGAGATTAACAATAAGAAACAAATAGGATATAATCACTACGCTTAACATAAATATTAAAATCATTAATAAGGTTTTACATGTCTAAACAATCTTTTTAGACAAGGTAGAAAATCAAACAACTTTGATCTAAGTAATTTTAAACTTTATTGTCAAATAGTTTAACATAATTTTCTGTGGAACAGTCTGTTCTGTGGCTCAGATTGAAAAGGTAACATGTGCTCGACGCACGTTAAATTAGTCAAATTGAAAACTGTCGAACATTTTCATACCAGGACTGTACAATGTGTGTGTTTTTCTGCCGATTTATTTATTAATTATTATTTGTAAGGACGAATTATATTTTAGTTCTATTTTCTAAAACATGCTGGATGTAAATAACAATAAATACCTGTTAGCCTTTATGCAATAATAATTAAAACACTTCCTTTGTTCGCATCGAGCGGAGGAAGACTGTATAAAATGTACATTATAATTCTTCAACCACATTCCATTCATTAAACTGAAATATAGTACAATTTATTTCATCTGTTTAAACATACGTACTTTTTATTTTATTTTCAATAGCTTACATTCATAACGACGGCGGTAACGTCGGTTCACGCACTAGAACTAGGCTGTATTGCCGAGAACCGACATAGTATTATCAATATATTATAATACTATGTTATGCCCGCGGCTTCGACCACCCTTGACTTGAAATTCTCGCAGGATTCCCGGGGCATAAAGTACTGTAGCATTTAAAAGAGAATGTAAGCTATTGTTTTAGTGAAAACTGTGTCGATATATAAGCTAATTTTTATGCACCCGAACTACAAACCGCTCCCGGGATAAAAAAAATTGTTGTCGATCAGTGAAAACCGGATCGAAATCGGCCCGGTAGTTTCTACGTGAATCCCGAACAAACAGACAAACCGACAAACAGAACAGAAATCTAAAAAAATGCATCGTGTTCTCCAGCATTTATGTAGTCTCTAGTTCTTTTTATTTTTTTGTTGTGTGTGTGTGTGTGCGAGTGTGATAGGACTAATATTTGACTGACCAATAAGAAGTCTGTTTCCTCGTAACGTGTACTACATAATTAATATTAGTTATTATAGGTCGGCAAGTTTATGCCTAAAGGCTGATTTACATTGATCCTACTGACTTGGGGATCGAACTGACTTCAAACTATTCAATCGGGAATATTCTACTCACCACTGACTCGTTGGTAGCGCTGTACTGACTTCAAATCAATTTACACAAGGCCATTATGAAGTCGGTACTAGCTTCCTTCGAATTTGAAGTCAGTCCCTAGATCAATGTAAGTAAGTCGTGATAGCGTAATGGCTAGCGCACCCGTCCCAAACTCCTCCAGACCCTGGCCGGAACGCATGCTCCATTTAGTCAGTTTTCTCATCTAATGTGCATATTGTTGCAATTACTACGTGCTAAAAACAGTGAAGGGTAACATCGTGATGCAACCTGCACATCGAGATAACCGATGTTATATTATAATAATATATTAGAGCTAGATCAATGTCAATCAGGTTTCACACCCCCAAGGTCCATGGACTAAGGGGTACGCATAGCAGCAGGGTTGAGAGATAAAATTCAGAGAGCACGCTTTTCCTTTTTTTAAATATTTTTTTTTTAAGGCGGGGGAAATGCTTTTCGCACGTACCGGGTCCTTTGCTAGGGATTAGACCGTTGTTGATCATGGAGGCTTTCCACTGAGGCAATCCAAACAATAATCAACCGGCTTGTGTGGAGACTTGACTAATCAATACCCCACTAAAACCACCCTCCTCCCATGTGCCCCGCGCTTATGGCAGGAAAGGCGTGAGATACAGAACGTAGTTACGCCCACACCGATCCTAGCGCACAAGTGCTTGAGGATGCCCCGGGAGAGGCAAACTCACTTCGTCAACAGGGGTGAAGACTCCTCTGCTCCCTAGATGCTAGAGGGCCCCTGCAGCGGTATTTCAGGGAGGGAGGTCATGCGCATACCTGCGCCTCCGGGCTCCCAACTGACGTCGGCGCCCGCGAGATGCATGCGCACTACCATCTCTCTCCCTATCTCGTTCCGCGGCGTCCTTATGAGACACTACCGTCTCGCAGAAATTGGCCGCACCCACCCACCAATCGTCGCTGTGCAGCATGGCTTGCACCAGAGCGCCCAGCAATCCGATCGGTCCTACAAGTGTCTCGACTTCAAACCTCTGAGGTGCCCATGCTGCGCACTCGACTAGCGTGTGTAACGCCGTGTCCAGCGCGCCACACTGGCGGCATTGGGGGTGAAGGCAAGCAGCCCGCAATCTGACACAGATACTTATCGAAGCAACCGTGCCCGGTAAGTATCTGTGTCATTCTGAAGGTCAGGGTCCCGCGTTTCCGCGAGAGCCATCGCAACAGCTGCGGTCGTACCGCCTCCACCGTGTCAATGCCAGCAACAGGGTTTTCCAACTCTACTGACCAAGATTGGATCATGGATCACGGTTTCCCGCGTCCTGATCACCTGGAGTTCGGCCTGGCCATAGACCAGGCCACGGGCGAGGGCATCCTGTCGGGAGCGCCGAACTTTGGCTATCACGTCCGCCTGGAGAGGCCAGGGCGGATCGCCTGCCAAGAGTGTCGACGCCGTCCACGACACTGTACGGTATCCTCGGATGGTCCTCACCGCCAGGACCCGTTGTGCGCGGCACAACAAAGTCCTATTGTGGCGGTGAAGTGCAGTGGACCATACGGGTGCACCGTACAGGGCCATACTCCTAAGGATGCCCATGTAGAGTTTCCTAGTCGTCCCCCCCGGTCCCCCCACGTTGGGAAGAAGCCGAGAGAGGGCGCCTGCGGACCTCACGAGCTTGGGAACTAGCTGCTTAAAGTGCGCTTTGAACAGCCATTTCCCATCAAGAATTAGCCCCAGATATTTCATCTGGGGGCCTACACGAATGTCCACCCCTTGGACTGTAACGGACAAGTCCGCGGGGGGGTTACGAAACCGCCTATGGAACATGATGGGCTCCGTTTTCGCGGGGGAGACCTTCAAGCCCAGCCTACCTATTCTTCGGACCACGATCGCCAGCCCGGCGTTGGCGAGGTCCACGGATTCCGCGAATGACGCAGCGCGTGCCGTGAGTAGGGTGTCATCCGCAAAGCAGATTAGCCCTATTCCGGGCAGGACCGGAACCCGAAGGATCCAGTCATAACCGACGTTCCAAAGAACCGGCCCGAGGACCGATCCCTGTGGTACGCCGCACGCGACTTTTAAATATGGATTTATCTAACCTGTGTCAAGTACACATAAATATCCAAGTTTTAGAATAATTGTTAAGCAAAAGCCTCATTCAAATGTTATATCTTTTTTTTAAATAATCGCCAGACAAACAAACATTTGTTATCCCCAAGCTAAGCAAGTTTCGCTTGTGTTATGGCTAATATACAACGGACCGCTCTGAGGCCGATCACAGACACCCAGACCATAGTAAATAACGGAAAGTTCGTTTCCGAAATGTAGTATGCCGAATTATTATTTTATATGAGAATTGTATCTTCGTTAAAAACAATGAACATTCTACTACTGCAGTGCACTTTTAACCGCATTATAATAATATTCTTTAAACCTAATCTTGATGGGCGTCTGTTGTACGTCCCTGCTGCTCTTACACCTCCATTTCTCCTCCACCAACATTCTAATCACGATGCGATGTAGTGCGTCTCCCAATGTTCGTGGTTCATGGATAGTCATTATTCAATGATTAAAAATATTTCTTTGTTTACAGCGGGCCGAGGAAGACGGCATAAAATGTAAATTAGGATTCTTCTTGCACATTCCATTCCCGGCTTGGGACATATTCAGACTGCTTCCGTGGTCAGACGAGGTCTTACAAGGAATACTAGGTATGCCCACTTAAACAAACCTCAGGTTAATTGAAACTTTTGTAAACTATGCATGAAAATTCTTCTTGTACTCTGATTTTTAAATACTTAAACTAAACTGACAGCTGTGATCAACCTTTTTATGTTGCAATCTTGGAGCAACTCACCGCTATGAGGTGAATCCTATAGAATTTCTATAAAAACTCTGTAAGATTCAACACACAGTGGTGAGTTCTTGATTCAACTCCCACAACTCACTTATTAATCATCGCAGGTGTCATTTTAATCCGGGTAATTTAAAATAAGAGTATAGATAATATTTTTTATGTATGCAACAAAGGTAAAAATTATATAAGTAATACTTACTTTCAACAGCTATATCGCCCTCAAGTTTTCAAAGGGCCTTTATAATTAATGTAATAAATTATTAGAAAATATATAATTAGCGCAGAACTTTATATTTATTTTTCGCTTTTAATGAGCATTGTGTGATGCTTGTAAATAATAAAAAAATATATAAAATTATTTGAATGAAAATTCAACTTTATCATGAAAAATAATCCAACATCGGATCCTAGAAGGCTGGCAGCATTACCTCGCTGGATACAAAGGCTAATTCTTTGAGCGAGGTAAATTCAGCCTTTCGTTGTATTTATATTTCGAAGATGATTTAAAATTTGGTACTATCCAAAGATTACAAGAGCGAAGCCACGTTAAAATGCCTAGTTTAGTATTAATATGAATTACAGTGCGTCTGTAAAAGGAACTTAACATTTTCTTCCAGGTTGTGACATGGTTGGCTTCCATATAACAGATTATTGCTTAAACTTTATTGACTGCTGTCAAAGAAATTTGGGTTGTCGTGTTGATAGAAAGAATCTACTAGTAGAATTAGGCGGTCGTACTATATGTGTACGGCCTCTGCCGATTGGTGTACCCTTCGACAGGTTCGTTCAATTAGCACAAAATGCGAAACCAGTGCTCTCTACAAACCAAAAAGTTATATTAGGCGTCGATAGACTGGACTATACCAAAGGACTAGTGCACAAATTGAAAGCTTTCGAAAGACTGTTGGAGAAGCATCCGGAACATATCGAAAAGGTCATGCTACTGCAGATCTCGGTGCCGTCGAGAACGGATGTTAAGGAGTACCAGGACCTAAAGGAGGAGATGGACCAATTGGTCGGGAGGATAAATGGAAGATTTACAACACCCAACTGGTCACCAATAAGGTAATTTATCTAAATACAAGGAACAATAATTAAATGTACATTGAAATTTAAGATTTGGTGACAAGGCCATAATTATTTTACTGGTAGACGTCGTAAGCCTCTCGTTGAAATATGAAATATAAATATTATGTTACTAGCTGTCGCTGGTAAAATACAAGTGTATTTTTCTTCCCAAAGATATATCTACGGTTGTGTGGGTCAAGATGAGCTGGCAGCGTTCTACCGGGACGCAGCAGTCGCATTAGTTACTCCGCTCCGTGACGGTATGAATCTCGTCGCCAAGGAATTTGTGGCTTGTCAGATTAAACAGCCGCCAGGAGTGTTGATTGTTTCACCATTCGCCGGAGCTGGAGAAATGATGCACGAGGCTCTTATCTGCAATCCATACGAGTTGGACGATGCAGCTGAAATTATTCATAGGTTCGTATATTTTATCAGAAAACCTTAAATGTTTTGGAGACTTCTAAAATCCTGAAACATTTCTTATTACCCTAATATAAGTTCAATTTTCAATCATCATTTTCGATATATCATACAGATGGCTGAATGCCAGTATTAATAATACTTTTTATTGATAAAACGTATAAACTTCAAAAAGGGCGTGAACAGATACCTAAAGTATCAAAGAGGTAGGCAACGCATCGGCTCCCTTAGTGTTGCAGATGTCCATGGGCGACGGTAGCCACCTATCACCAGGTGGTCCGTTTGCCAGTTTGCCTACAAGCAAACATTTAAAAAAAACTGCAGTTTTATAATGTCCTTAACTTTTAAGCTGAATGAAAATTCTGTAATAGGTACGGAAGTCAGCACCTTCTACAATGCTATGTACATTAAACAATGACATTCTTCTGTTCTTAATTCTCTAATGATACTTCTCATAATATCACATGTTTTTAATACCATCTTATTAGCTTCATAACTGAAAATTATCTCAAGAGGGTTCACGATTCTTATAACCCATCACACAGATTCTCATATCAATATTCTGTGTCGATTGAACTCACTTCTAAGGCTACGTTCCACAAAAGGCTCACAACGACCATGTTCACGACCGCGATTTTCCCGTTCCACTTGCTTGTGGACGCTATAATCATAAACTCTAGTGGAACGGATTATGGAGCGTTCATGTTATAAACGACGAAATTTACAAATGTCATTGGTTGATTTGAAAATCGCGCCTTTTTCAATGTCAATCGATAGAGAGAATTAATGCTATGTGGTCAACGCCCACTTCGACCCACCTCTTGACATGGGTCGTTGTGAGCGCTGTGTGATCTAATACGATGACGTCATTAGTGACGTTTTCGCCACGCCATGTGGAACAGCTGACGGAGCATTTCGGGCGTCGTGAGCTGCTAACGAAACGCGTCCTAAGTGTATATTATAAGTATAAATCAAAAATTTCGCTTGACACCAGTCTGTTAATATTTCCAGAGCTTTAATAATGCCTGAAGATGAAAGAACAGTCCGAATGAACCACTTAAGGCGGCGGGAGCAGGTGAATGATGTGGATAGTTGGATGAAAGCATTCCTTAAGGCCATGGACTCACTTGAGGAAGAGGCTGACGATATTGGTGCTACATCGATGCAGCCTGTCACTATTGATGACTTCGATGAATACCTGTCCAAGTAAGTTCACCCAAATATTTTATAATCTAGGTTTGTAAGTTTTTTTAAAGCCGGTTTCAATATTATTTACTGTGAGTGTGAGTATTTTTTTTTATTAATTATGTTCTCTCTCCGACTATAATTGTGTCGGAATTTTTCTTTACTTTTCTAGATTATTATACTTTTTGTTTGTTTTTTAAAGCTTTTTTATTAATTTTCTTTCCTTTCTCAACTAAAAACTTATATCTAGTACTTTTACTTACTTTTTAACTTGTAACTTGTCTTTTATTTCTTACATTTTTATTACTTTTCTGTTTATAAGTATTTTCTATCTTTATATCTCATTATTAGTTCAACACATATTTTGTTATCTATATATATATATCGTATTTTTAATATTTTACTTCTTACGTCTAGTATAGTTACAAATTTTGGTAGTTTAGCTGTTATGATCATTAGAGCTGCTTCAATTGCACTTGGAGTGCCATAGTCACACCTTTTAGTAAGGTTCTCATTACAATTTTTATAGAAATAGGTCGAGAAAATTTCTGCCTTATGAATCTCTCACGTCTAGCCACTATCAGAACGTCATGTATTTTCACATAGTGATACTAAGTATATACAGGTGGTCTGGTAGGCGCAACTGTGATGTCCGGAACAGCGCTCACACATCAGGAAACCATAAAACATCGCAAATAACTGTCAAATTTCAATGGATGCATATTTATCGCTTTAGAGTCTTTATGTAGGCCCGTGATTTATCAATTCTTCCAAGGCCGTTCAATGCGGTTGATAGAATACTCACGTAACCAAAGGGCCTGTGGCCTGTATTTTAGGCAATGCATTGCAAAATTATGCATCACTGTCTCATATGTGAAAGCAGCCAGCATTTAGGAAACATTCCCCGTCAACAGCAACCTGGAACTGATTTTTATCTGTAGATAAGACTTTAGTGTTTACTTTCTTTATTTTTTCTTAGATAACATAATATATTAATTATAAAACAAATAACTCTGACTGTAATTTCATAGACGTGCGTACTTATTTATTTTTCATTAAATATGTTTGGTGATATGTAGTTTAAAGTTTCTTAAATAACATACCATCGATGACAAACGGTGCAATAGTGAATCGGATTTAATAAGACATTAATTCGGAACATTTATATTATAATTTCTCTAAATTCTCAGGTATATAGGCTATACACAGAAACTGGCTCTGATGCTGGACTACGACGGGACCCTAGCCCCGATAGCGCCGCACCCAGACCTGGCGACGCTCCCATTGGAGACGAAACACACACTACAGCGTCTGTCCAATATGTCTGATGTCTATATCGCCATTATCTCTGGCAGGAACGTTGACAACGTCAAAGATATGGTGAGTCGAAATTTTTTTTTAAAGTTTTTACAGATTGTGAAATTAATTTTTGTTATTTATATCCAAAACATAAATACCATTCTTTTCGTTACTGTCTTTAAGACTTATGGAAATCCCTTATAGAGCCTACTAGCTTTCATTTCTTGTTTTATATTAAGCGTAGGTATCTACCCTCTATAATCTTATTTTGTTAATTTTTTTTTTGTTGTAAATATGAACTTACAACCAAATCTTCATCTCTTGTTTTAACTTTTATTAAAATAATAGTTTAAGCCTTCTCTGTACCAAAGTTCTTGAAAAATGGTTATGTGGTTGCTGTGTCTTGAAAAAAGTATGACAGTTACGTTCTATTAAGTATTAACTTATACGCGTGACTTTCGGAAAATGTTTTTAAACAAAATTTAATTTGTTTAGGAATTTAAATTAATTGATCTGATGATTTGGCGAGACAATCTCGAAAACAATTTATAGGCGTAGCTCAAGAGTGAAATTGGCCTGTAATTCTTTTAGAGGGTTTTATCACCCATCTTGAAGCACAAGACCACCACACTCCTGCTCCACGCCTTCGGCACAGTGCCCCGGTGGCGAACGGAATTGAAGAGCTCAGCCAAGGCCTTGAGGATTAGCATTCCTCCTGCCTTAAGGAGCTCAGTTGTAATTCCGTCATCATTCAGAGCCTTACCATTTCCAAGTTGCCCGGAGCCTTGCTATTTCCAAGTTGCCCGGCGCCTTGCCATTTCGAAGTTGCCCGGAGCCTTGCCATTTTCAAGTTGCCCGGAGCCTTGCTATTTCCAAGTTGCCCGGCGCCTTGCCATTTCGAAGTTGCCCGGAGCCTTGCCATTTTCAAGTTGCCCGAGAACCGCACTAATCTCGACCCGGTCGACCTCCGGGATGTCCTTCGTATAATGGCGCATGAGTGGTGCACGTGGATCTTCGTTACTTTGCGTGCAGGCATCTCCGCCGGCGAAGATTATTGTAGCCTCTAGAACTCTTCTGCGTCCGTCAGGATCAGAAAGTTTGAATAAACACTTTTATTTATGAAACCAAATATTACATTAAAATCGTGAAGGACTTAGGGATCCAAAATTACCCAAGAAAAGATCTTACCTATTGAGTATTCAATTTGTAGAAGTTGTCATAAAGATATTAGATATTAAAAAAAACCAAAGCAAAACCAATATGTGTTATAACTCAAAATAAAGTACTTATGTAAGTACCTACTAGCTACGTGCTTTGTCAATATAACATAAGATTTAAGAAAAACTTGTACTAGCATCACAAAACTTTCACACTATCTATAATTGTCTAATTTGTGTTTAAATAATTTGTAACGTAGGTACTTTAACCATTATCTTGTTGTTTAAGTATTTTGGCAACAGAATTTACCATTACTTTAACCTTATGAACTTTTAATAGTAAAAGCATTTTTTGTCTAGCGATAAATAGTGATATAAGAATCATTAAATTTTATTATTATAAACAATGATTTATCAAAATTTTATTACGTTATTACAGGGGTTAAAAACTTTGGTATTTTTTTACTGATTACAAAATTATAAGTGTTGTTAAAATAAATGAAAAATATTTGTAGAGACGCGAGACATATACATGTGTGTCAAATATCTCGAGCCTTGTAGTTCCTTGAAATAATTAACTGTGAGTCACAGACCGGCAGACATTGGAGAGTTTCTTATTACCTTTAAGTATTAGAACCCTAATATCATTTATTCCGCATACAATAACCACTTGGAAGGAACGTTCCGCCCAAATCTTTCTGTACCCGATGGAGTTGCAAAATTTCTTCGATGCCTGCAACGCGTTTTGAATTGTGTTGAAAACGTCCATATCTGAAGATCTGTCTGTTTGTTTGCCTGCTTAAAAAAAAAAACAAATAATTTATATGTTAGTTATATTATTATTATATATTCCAAGTTAGTTATGGTATTGGAAAGTAAGTGCAACCTGGCAGCAGCTCCTTCACTCTATTACGTTCCTAATAGACATTGTGAATATCCGCGGTGTCGAAATCTGTAGCTTACACAGTGTAAATAACAAAACTTAGAAGGAATGATTGGACATGTGGAGAGAATAGATGAAATGAGACGTAGACAAGTAGATATAGTATCGGTAGACCGCGACGTACTTACCACAATCGTAGATATTTGAAGAAGAATCCGTGCAGGAACGGAGAAAGAATACAATTTCCTGCGGCCGGACGGCCTGCCGTAAGGGGCGAAAAAAGAACCCACAGCCAGGTGGTGGATGGAGTATTTGCCCGTCTGGACGTCTACGACCCCTGGTCTAGACTATGCCGCCGTAACAACCTTGAGTTGTGATCTGGCATTAGTGGGCAGGTTCCAGTCTCCCTTAAGAGAGCAGCAGCGCATTTGGTGTTGCAAATATCCATAGGCGAATGTAACCGCTTTCCATCAGGTGAGCCGTCTGCCTGTCTGCTGAACTCATACAATAAAATAAAATGATAAGCTAAAAAACATCTATAATAATCGTCCATGAGAGATTAATGAAAGTAGATGAAGCAAAAGGCGTATGCCAAGTTCGTAGCAAATGGAAACCTATCGTCTCTGACTACTTCTTTGGAAATAGGCGTGACAGTATGTACCTACTTAGGGTCAGACAATAATGGTTTAGGGATGTCCCGACTAGGTGGAGGAGAGCGAGATGGAATGCTCCTCCGTCTCAAAGGAAGATCTTCCAGCGAGGCTATTATTGTTCCTCGCAGGCCTAGGCCCGTCTATTGTTATTGTTGTTTGGAAATTTGTATATACTGTTTGTACGTTTCGGGAATCGTTTGCGACCTCGATTATTGTGCAGCGCCTCCTGGCTTGTAAGTGTTCCACTACAATGGCAGTCGCATAAGATGCCGCCGGATTCTGGTTGATCGGGTTATCGCTACGTGTACCCCTTCTGCTCGTCACAGTATTTTTTGCACAAGGTGCAATGACATTGCGAAGATTGAAACATGTCTTTCCATTATTTCTTCGAAAAGTAATTGTGTAACATATTTATGTATAAAATTTATTTTAAAAAAAAGAATTTGAGCTAAATAAATAACAAAAAAATGATTTTTAGCTAGACTTGTTGCTGGGGAGTTCTTGCCGTTTCTTCTCCTTAACAGCAATAACACGTTGCGAAGCGGTGTACGTAGAATAAT
Source organism: Dendrolimus houi (assembly GCA_039645545.1). Lineage (NCBI taxonomy): Eukaryota > Metazoa > Arthropoda > Insecta > Lepidoptera > Lasiocampidae > Dendrolimus > Dendrolimus houi. The sequence goes on along the minus strand of CM077128.1, from coordinate 2,274,805 downwards.
AAGTAAAATTAATTTTTAATTTATACCTTCAAAAAGTGTTCTCCAGTGAAACTTATTTTGTATGAAAACTTTTGAATTTGAATTTCCAACGTTATTTCATCATTTTTCCATTTTCGATTTTGGTTTTACTTGAGCTTTGTTATTAAAGAAAATGAATGTTATTACTGTTATCCAAATTTGGCAAAGAGATTTAGAATCTCCTGAGGCCGGCGTTGAGACAGTGGGGGTGGTTCGTCCCTATCTATTGCAATGGGTCACGCGGAAACGCGGGATTCTGATCTTTAGGATGACGCAGATACTTACCGGGCACCGGTGCTTCGATAAGTTCGGTCTGATGCAGATGCATCAGATCTTGGGATGTCCATCTCAATGTCGCGAGAGCTGCGCGCTATGCGTTTCACACTCTGATCGAATGCGCTGCTAGGCAACCTCAGAGGTTCGAGCTCGGGGCCATCGTAGGACTGATCAATTCGCTGGGGGGACTGTTTGAGGCCATGCTCCACAGCGACGATCATTGTTCGGCGGTTTCTTGCTTTTGTGAGTCAGTAATGTCCCGCAAGGTAGCCGCTGAGAGAGAAAGGGAGAGAGCTGCGCGCGCGCTCTCCGGACGTCGTCGTCAGACTGGCCTCCGGAGACATAGGCATGCACAAAATCTCTTCCCGTGATTCCATCGCAGGGGTCCGCGCATTATGGGGATGCGACGGGTCTAACCTCTGTTGGTGAAGTGGGTCACCCTGCTTCCCGGGGTGACCGATGCTTGTGGCGGGGTTGATCATGTTCTTCCACACAAGCGCGGCTACGGGACGCAGGTTTAGGTTTCGCAGATTAGTAGAGAGTAGTTGGGTACGTCTCTACCAGAGTCTTCGCACACGCTGCGCGGCGCTTATCGTTGCGAGCCGGTTCCACCCTAACATAGAGGGACTCAGTATGGTACGAAATGTATTCCACCTGCGTTAACAAAAAAGCTCATACTCTATCTAGCGAGCGCTGCCAACGCTGATCCTGCAATACTTCTAAAGAGCAACGGTCTCTGTGGTTGAGCGGGTTAAGTCTCAGCCGGCCGAACTCGCTGGAACGCATAGGCTCCGGATTCGATTCCTAGCATGGTAAATTTCGTAAACGAACTTTCCGTTATTTACTTATGGTCTGGGTGACTGGGATCGGCCCCAGAGTGGTCCGTTGTATATTACCCATAACATAAGCGTAACTTGCTTAGTTTGGGGGTATACAATGTGCGTTTTTGGCTGCCGATTGTTATTTTAAAAAAAATAAAGCTTTTTAAACGATTTTATTTTCTACGGTATAGCACGCACGTAATGTAGGTAATGAGAATCTTATAATCATCATGCACACCGTGTCACTTTGCAACAAAAAGGTCTCGACTATCGTGTGAACTTTGACAAATTTTATCATTATTTTAAACACAAATATTTGTATTAAAAGTACTTTACACTTGATAATGGGTTAACCGGGTTCGTTGGAGAATTGCGTGCCTTCTTTGTTTTGATATGTTGTGTTATATTTGGCTTGAGAGGCCCGCCTCCACGTCGTTTGTCAATGGCTTGTTTACATGCCATTCATCATATACTGACATATACCTACTATATCTTAAGATTGTATTTATATTGACCCCTCTACCGCTAAATATAGCTGTCGTCATGAAATATTGTATCGATATAGAAATATGTATGCAATTCTATACAGATTTGAAAATCGTGGAATCGCACATACACAATTTGCGGCTTTTGGGGTCGAGACCCTAGGACCATGGGGGCCTGAGGCGCACAAACTTTATCAAGACATAGCGAAACGCCTGGTAGACGTTTCATGTGACCAAGAGACTGGTCTATACCTCGGACAACGCATTAGCGTTGCCATACAGCGAGGTAATGTACCCAGTCTTTTGGGCACGTTTCCAAGTGACAGCGGTCTAGATTTTATACTTTAATTTTAATTTGTATATATATATAGTTTTATTTAGTTTAATGGTATAACTAATTGTTTTCGAACAAAATAAATAATCACACACCTATTTATTATAATATTATTTTTTATTTGTCTGCATTTCAGTAATGGTTTTGAATTTTAATAATACTCTTAAAAATACGCGGGAAGTTTAAAGTCGCAAAACATGCTAATTGAATCGTATTGTAATCGCTGACGTTCACAGCAAAGCTGCATTGGGTCCGTCTTATACCATAAAAATCTATAAATATATACACGTTTTTAGATTAATATATACATACTTATATTTTTACCGTCTACTGACTAATGTAAATAATTGATTATAAATAAATAATTCTATAATTCTAGATCTACATTTAAACGTTTTTAAAATATGTATTGTGCAACGAATACCCTGCCCTAGCTTTCGTGTCATATTTCTCTCTCCATCCCAAGTTTGTCTGGAAGAGATCGCTATCAGCGATAAGACTACTATTAGAATAGGGTACACTATTTTCAAGCTGCTTTTTTGTATTGTCATATTCATTTAATTGTACAATAAAGTATATTATAAACCACGCGCCGAAGGTTTGCCGATTACTTACTATTATTGTATATAATTATGTAAAGTATATACAATAATAAATCTATTGCAAGAACTATGTATGCAACCTTTTTTGTCAACCCTACTGACCATCGACGCGTGACATCATGAGGCTATCGACAAACCTTCTGCGCATGGGTAGTTTATTTTATTCTAAAAAAATGTAATAATTAGAATGATGTGCGAATTCAAGACACTATTGTGAATTTCTCAGATGCTTTATATTCATGTATCTTTTATTGTTTTTTTATTATTAAAATATAATGCAAAAATTATAAAACATTAATTAGAGTTATTTATCAGCATATTCATCGTCTTCATGATTAAATACAAAGAAACGTTTTTATTGATTTGGCCTAATAGTTAATTGATTGTATGTATTATTGATATAAATTTAATGTATTTAACACACTAATAACATAAGATTTCGTGCCAAGGCTGTTTATTATAACGGTAAACATTTGCCTACGAGACATTTGTCATGTATTATCATTAATAACCAAATCTTTTTATACACTTTCAGGTGGGTATTGAGGGGATCACGTATGCCGGTAATCATGGGCTGGAGATCCTGCATCCAGATGGCAGCAAGTTCGTACATCCAATGCCAATTGAGTTACAAGATAAAGTTGTACACCTCCTCAAAGCTTTACAAGAACAGGTAAGAAATATTACTATTATACTAATACAGGAATACTCCTCATTATCTTAAAGAACGCTTTGACTTTAATTCGTGCTCCCATAGCTTACGGTCTTCCAGTATACTGAAACTAAACACCCCTGAGCATAGCTCACATTTCTACAACAATTCTTTTACCGTCAAGGCTATAGAGCTTTGGAACGCGCTGCCAATTGCTATCAGACAAGCAAAATCGGTACCAATGTTTAAAATGGATCAGAAAATATTACCTGTCCTTGGAATATTATGATATTTAAATGTATGTACATATATATTTATCTATAAACATTTATATATTTTTGTAGATATGTATTTGTATGTTATGTATATTAAGTATATATCTATTTAATATATAGAACATCCGTATATACTACATTTATATATTATTACTAGAATGTAAGAAATTGTACTATGTATTATGTATATATACCACCATCATCATTATAATCTCAATTCATTCCTGGGGTTGTCTGAAAGAGATCGCTTTTTAGCGACAAGGCCGCCCTTTGTGCATAATGAGACATAATTTTAGTCTGTAAGGTCTTTTTTGTATTAGTGTACAATAAAGAGTTATTGATTGATTAATTGAAATATTGTTTTTTTTTTAATTGAAATATAGGTTTGCGTTTGACGATGATCGCGTCTGATATAGATAGGCGAAGATATGGCTCAAGGTGGAGCACGCTTACCTAGTAGGTACCTATTCACACGGGACTTGAAGACATCCAGGTTGATAGAGCGTAGTCAAGCTTGAGTGGATAAATTATATCTTTAAAAACCTTTAGTGTCTTAGTGACATGCCGGGAATATCGAGACTTCGACGTCGAGGGCCGTATCACAGCAGCTTGGGCCAAGTGGCGTGAGGTGACTGGTGTCATTTGAGATCCCAAAATGCCGGTTAAATTAAAAGGAAAGATCTATAAATATTTTATTTAGGATAAAAACTAAGTTAATATAAATAGAAATAGAAAGACAATAGAAACAATATAAGTCCTAAATTGGACCCAGTCTCAGCATAATGCTAGCCAACAAGGACTAGCGCTGTTCTTCCGTCTGGGACCATAAACTGAAGTCACTGTGGACAATACAACACACACCACAGATCATAGAAACACTGTGTTTTTATGGTCTGTGACACACACCAACAATATAATGCAGTTTGATAGTGGTAAATGAATTGCAGATTAAAAAACAATGTAATAAAGCAATAATTTAAATAACACATATATATATAAAATCATTCTAGCAACGTACACAACGAAACAAATATCTATAAATTAACCAAATGATATAAATTAAAATAAATTCCAAAACTCCATAATCCATTCCACTTGAGTTTATGACTGTAACGCCCGCAAGCAAGTGGAAAGGGAAAAATCACGGTCATGACCGTGGTTGTTGTTAGCTCCAAGAGGAACGTAGTCTATCAAATACGTCATGGCAACGACGAGAACGCAGTTTAGCTGGCATACTCTAGTTACTGATATATCACCCGTCTTCCATTATACTCTCATTTCTAGGTATATGACGTCACAAGGCCTTGCTGCCAATTAGCTTTAATTATAACATACCTATTATTAATTAAAACCGAATTAATTTTATTGTATCACGTAAAATAACCTACGTAAATATCGTATATAAAGTAGCTGCATAATTACAAAATAGATAACCCAGTGTTAATGCAACAATGCGGGGGTTATCGCGAAAAGCAAGCTTAATATCCACATAAATTATACTGTGCCGGAGCAAATCACGAGTTCTCATCACGCGTATATAATGTGTGATCATAGTTATGTACAATTATATTAGTTTATAATACCAATGATCTAATTTAAATAGTCTTTATGTATTTACAATGTAACTAGCGTATATAAACAGTTGTGTTATTTTTATTAATTTATTCGCCACAATGGTAGCCAAAGGAACGTTAATTCTCTTCTTCCTCTTTGGCCATTAGAGGCAGTGAGGAGGTTGCGGGCTCGAGGTAAACCTCTTTCCGGGGCAAAGATTTCTAGAAAGACAAAGTCAAGACTCTCAAAACGAAAGACTTTTACCCGTAGGTGGCGGGGTTTGCAGCTGTTTGAGCCTTTCCGGATAACAGTCTCTCAAACGGCTCTCGTGGTCTACTCTGCGGGGTCCAATGGTCTTTGCGTAGACCATTAAAGCACTGTCTCATGTATTACGTCTTCAGTAAAGTTCAGCCAAATTGTAGGTCTTTGACCGACCGCGACGCCAATGAACAGAGTACTTGTAACAACTGGGAAGGCCACCTTACAATTATTCTATAATATATTATATTGAATTACTCAGTTCAAATTACTCACAAAAGCAGATAATTATCAGTCATAAACTATCAATATTCTACAATTATAGTTCATTTTAAACTAATATTATAGGTTTTTAGTAAAAAAAACTACACATAACATCATTGCCATTCAGTTCCCGCCAAAAACTTATAAATCATTTCATTGCATTTGACACGAACACGAGCCGTCGCATCGCTCGGTTGTTGACTGCATATCCTTATCATTAGCTATTTTATAATCTGTAAATTATAAAAATCAACGCACAATATTGAGTTTCTGGCGGGAACTGAAAGGGGATGTTGTCCTGTGCAGTTTTATTTTCTAAAAATTTATAAAATTACTCTAAAATGAACAATAGTTGTAGGATATTGATAGTTTTTGAGTAATAATTATGTGTTTTTGTGAGAAATGTGCACTGTACAGCCAAATATGGCCTTACGAGTTTTCACAAGAACTCCGTGGAATGGTGTCGATTGTAGCCTACAATACAACTGCGCCTGGCTTAAAGGCCTAGTTGCCAAGTCATAAACATACAAAAAAACACACAATATTCAGTTTTTTTTTATATCGTGATTTTTATAGTATCTACCATGTATTAAAAATATTTAGTTTTTTTGTATTGACATACAATTACTGCGTCGTAATTCTCACAAGTCATATACCTATCTTATTGATTATTTATTATTCAAACAGTAATTAAAATTATGTTATAAAAGTTTTGAAAGTAAGATGATAATGAGGTATTTAAACGTACGATCTTTCTTATGTGCATTGTTTTAGAATGTATTTATTGTGTTATATAAATCTATTATAATACGTCCACTGTCAAAAAAAAATCTATATTTGACAGTGGACGTATTATATTATATTTATATAACACAATAAACTGTCGGTCGACATGGCAATTTTCTAGTGATGGACGTCATATACGAGATAGTCGATATCGATTTTTGGTACGCCACAAAATGAGATAAATCTTTTACGGTCTTTATATTTCAAGTAAAATTTTGAAACAGAGCCTAGATAGTATTTGATTCACTGGATATTTATAACAATTATATTATTTTTCCATTCATTGTAATTTTCTAATACTCTTCTGGCTAGTTCTCGTGCTTGCAAATGGATTATTGGTTTTTAACACGTGAGGAAAGAAAACCGAGGTTATATTAATACACTTCTACTACTAACTATTATCAAACACCAACATGAGCGAGATTGAAAACGATAAATGCGGACTCGTGTAGCAATAAGACTAAGTAAGCGAGCGCCCTGTGCGGGTATTACGGGGCGTCCCCCTTCCACGACTCACTTCATACCCCGATTATCATGTCGACCCGTAGGTGTGCAAGGACGGTGCGTGGGTGGAGAACAAGGGCGCCCTTTTGACATTCCACTTCCGAGAGACTCCGGTGCCAAAGCGTGCGGCGCTAGCGGAACAGGCGCGGAAGCTGATCACTGAAGCAGGCTTCACACCGGCGCCAGCGCATTGCGCGCTTGAAGCGAGACCGCCCGTGCAGTGGGACAAGGGTATGCAAACATTTTTGTATGTATTAACATGACGCCGTCTATAGTTAAGTGGGCTAAATGGCTAAGTAGCATAAAAATATATATTAATCACATCTGGTATAAAATGGGGAACACAAAAAATTTAGATTGTATTATTTTGTTAACAGGCCGAGCTGCGATTTACATCCTGAGAACAGCATTTGGTTTAGATTGGAGCGAGAGGATAAGAATCATCTATGCTGGTGACGATGTCACCGACGAAGACGCTATGCTGGTGAGTTTGCTCTTTTCCACTCTGCTATTGTTTTTTGGTTGTATCAAATCATGTAGTCTATACTAATCTATAATCTATACTAATATTAGAAATGCGAAACTTTGAATGGATGTTTGTTGCTCAATCACGACAGAACGGCTGAACGAATCTGCATGAAATTTGGCACAGAGATAGATTATAGTCCGAAATAGTACATAGGCTATTTTTTTGTCCCGGAAAATGTACGTTTCGTGGATTAACATGAACGCGAACAAAGTCGTGGGTAAAAGCTTGTAATTGCATAAGTGCTTTGTCCGGTTGTAAACCAAACATGCTTTAATGATGCGTTTCCTTTCACAGGCTTTGAAAGGTATGGCGGCGACATTCCGTATCGCCTCCTCCCACATAACAAAGACTTCCGCAGACCGTAGGCTCTCCTCTACAGATGCGGTTCTCGCTATGCTTAAATGGGTCGAGAGGCACTTCTCTAGGCGCAAACCGCGTGCAAACTCCCTGACATACAGAAATGCAAAGAAAGCGAGGGACACGATCCAAATGCACATGTCTTACCAACTACCGACGAAAACATCACCAAAAGAATCCCCACCGCGTACGCCTGATAAAGTCTCCAGCGGATCTGAATCTAATTAGTTTAGTCCAATAGTCTCCATTTAATATTGTAATGATAAAGTACTGATACTCATCTTTGTTTATTGATTTAATTGCGCTGAAATTTATGCCCGCTCTTAGCAATAGATTGCGCGATAACAGTTTTATTTAAAACTAGCGGGTCAGGCAGACGTTGTCCTGCCCCTAAAAATTAAAAATCGAGAACCCGATTGCAGCGCTACTTATGCGCAATCCATGTTCAATGGATATAAACCATCGAGGGACCAGTCAAGCACACAAAAAAGTCATCAAAATCGGTCTACAAGTTTAGGTGTGGTTGTGTGTGAAGGTGTGTACGTGTAAATACGTACAGAAAAATTATATATAAAGATAGATGTGGGACATCCTTCTGCAGCTGATCTGAAAAAACATAAAAATTGGCACGGATTCTATAGCTTGTGACAAATTTTAAGTCCGCTTCTAATTAGTACCAAGTGGCAGCGCGGTAACATTTTCTCATAAAAAATCAGGGTTGCGCATTCTTCTAGAGCTAATCTGGAAAATAATAAAAATTGGCACTGACTCTAATTTTACGCTAAATTATAAGTTCGCTTCTAGCTAGCACCAGATAGGTGTGTAGTGGCAGTTTTTCATACAAAATCAGGTAATGCACAACTTTCTGCTGGTAATGTAGCCTTCAAACTATGGCATATAAGCCGTACTCATCCCTTTAATGTTCGACGTACTAAGAGTCGAATAATGCGTTAAACCAAGAAGGTTAAATATCGTAAAGCAGTACCAATATGTACAATTTATATTAGAAATGACAGTTGCTTAGAAACAATAACTCTAAAAACCTTAATCCTACGTAACTATGGCGCCACGGGATGTTCTTAAGTTTTAATGTTTTAACCTTCATTGGACATGTTTTTGGATCAAATTCGTCAAAAATTGAGAGTCCTACTATACGTGTTTACTAGACAATTGGCATTTGTAGTATTCTTACTAGATTATAAGTAGTATTGTCGTTCCGAATATGAGATTGCTGCGGAGTTGACTAATAAAAGTAGATACTGAAAAAGCGCGGCAAATTTAAAAAAATATCAGTATGGCAACTCCAAATCACATAGAGCATTTATAATAATTATTTATTTATTTCGGGTCAACATTTCCATATGAAAATTAAAAATACAATTTATACGATACGTAAACAATCTTATTATTAGTTAAATTCAGCGTCCTCTTTTGTTACTGTTTTCCGAATGGGAAAAATCATGCAAAATAATACTTCGGTACTTCGCTTCTAGTGTTTTTACTCATGTTTTAAGCTCGTTAAAGCTAAAATATAATTACACCATAATAATAAAAATGGCAATAATAACCGCAATCAATGTACTCTGTGCCACAATGTTTAAGTAAAATGACAGTGACATTTGTATTAATATTGTCATGTGAATAATTAGATTATTCGAGTGACTATTTTGTACTCTGATATTGGCAAAATCAATGTTAGGTACGTTGGATCCACTAATTTTTAAAAAGTAAGGTATTCTCTTATAGTTTGATTTTTTTCTTGAATGTACTCTAAAAATGTATTCATTATACAAACCTGTATAATTAATACCAAATTATATATTAACCCAAATATGATTTCTTGACTTACAGTAACTATGTATGTATTCGTAGAGAGAGAGAGAGATAGTGTATAGAGAAGCCTTGCGCGTTTATCCATTAGATGGATAACAATGGATGCATATATTAATGGCCTGTTCCTATATGCTACTATTCATTTACTTGCCTTACCATCGGTTGAACTTTGATAGTAAGGCAAGTGAACTGTACCGGCCATAAATTGATGATAATATTACAGATAATAATATTAGTATCATTACTAACAAAAAATGAGATGCACGGGTTTTATTATTACTACAATAAGAACTGTTTTTTCAATTTCTTAGTAAAGATTATTAAAAGAAAAATAAAATTTAAAGATAATATAAGTTTTTTTTTATTAAATACCCGTTGCGTGAATAATATACAGTTGAATTATTTCGTTTTTACATTCAATCAAGATATTTCATAGAAATTCAGTCGATGAATAACTTTTATTTGATGATTGAAAAATGGGACCTTATATAACTTAAAGTTATATGAGGTCCCATTCACCGAGATTTCAAACATGTCATGTAATACGAAAATATTCAAGACATGTCACTAGCAAAATCTCAGTAGATCAAGACACAAGTATAATGATAAGGTGCCCGCTCTCAATTAGTGCATTGTGTCGCCTTATGGTGGGCATCATTAGATTCATCCCCTCTCATGGCAACAGTCCAGCCGAGGTGAAACTCCCTAGGGAGCCCCCTCGAGCAAGTTACCCCCCCGGGCTCGAGCGCCTTCGCTTCGCAAAGGCACTCGCCCCGAAAACCCCGGTAAAGTTGTGAGGTCTTCGGACCAACAACATAAAGTCAAGTCCAATAAAAAAAAAAAAACTTAGTTTACATAATTTTTAAATTAAATCAGATTATAATATAGTTGATGGAGTAATTTATATCTGGTGACTGGAAAATCAACTCTTTATTTTCTAACTATATATACAATATGGTAAAATTGGTTAAACCAAAAATTAATATATACTTAATCACAATTAATATTCAAATATATATTTATATATCTGATTTTAGTGATTATTATCCAAATATCATTATGGAATAAACTAAACAGGAATTTGTATTTAAGTTTCGGCAGTTTTTATTGTAAATTGCATGTAATCCTGTAGTAAATGAAATTAACAGAAAGTGTTTCCCCGTTCACAATAACCCGAGATAAGGCTAAATTTAATAACACCAAAAACGACAAGAATGAAACACCCAAAAAACTAAGTGTAATATTGTTTGCTTACAACCTATTTTATTACATGATAAAAGTAATGTGAATTTTTGGAAGTTGGTAAGCCTGCCTATCAAGTAATCCTGAACAAGGAAACATGGTTTTATCAATTTTTTTTAAAATATTGTTGTCCTTTTAAAAACTGGTCTCTAATGATTAAAGGATTGTCTTTTAGCAAAAATGCTCTTATTTCCAATGCATTTTATGTTGTTTTTTAAGATTACAATAAGTAGTCCCTTGTGTCGACGATATAATTGTGAATACTGGCTATGTATGTATATTATGTAACGTGATTTACAGTCTTATTCTTATTGATTTAGAGTATGTTTGTAGACTTCTTTAAGGTTCTTAAAGAAGCTTGCAAACTTACGCTAACACAATATAAATAAGACACATAAAAATATAGCGGCGAAGGATCGTACATAAATAATTGCAGGTGTAACTGTTTGAATTTGGTATTTGATTTGTGATTTAACTTTAATTTTAAATAATATAGCACAATAGAAGAACGTAATTTTATTGAGTTTATTTCCAATTGATTATTTGATATAACAAGTATAATTATAATTCGTTACAGTGGTAGGCAAAGGCACTTGGTCCTTACGGCCTGATATATCTTTAAATAGGCAAACCAAAAAATTATCGATATGTCAAGTTACATCACTAGAAAATTACCATGTCGATCATATCTGATATGTGACATCACAATATTAGAATATTACAATATCGACCTGTCTATTTTAAAACACTATCCCATATCTTATCCGTGCAGGAACAGAGAAAGAGTACAATTTCCTGCAGCCGGACGTAAGAGGTGAAAAAATAACCCGGTCAGGTGGTAGGGTATTTGCCCGTCTGGATGGCTACCACCTTTGGTCTAAAGTATGCCACCATAATAACCTTGAATTGTGTTCCGGCATTAGTGGCTAGATACCAGTCTTTCTTTAGAGAGCGGCAGTATATCGTTAGGACCTTTGGTGCTACAAATGTCCATAAGCGATGGTAACTTTTTTCCATCACGTGGGCCGTCTGCCTGTCTGCTGAACTCAAGTAATAATAAACAAAAATTATATATCAACATACATAGTTTTATTTTATTATTACTTGAGTTCAGCAGACACTTCTGAGTAGCAACTTGCTCAGAAAATAAGTAACATCTGGCGGCACTGTAATCTATACATATAATAAAACTGTAGAGGTCGAATTTCTGTACAATGAAAAAAAATCTAAAAACCGAGTCAGGGGGATGTACGAAGTGAAATAGAACTAATTTAGATTTTTTTAAATTTTGTGTTTCTGTTTGTCTGTCTGTTTGTACCGGCTAATCTCCGAAACGACTGGACCGATTTAAATGAAATTTTGTATGGTGGTAGCTTATATCCCTGGACAACATATAGGATACTTGTGATCCCGAAAAATTAAAGAGTTCCCGTGGGATAGTTTAAAAACCGCACCACGGAGACGAAGTCGCGGGCATCGGCTAGTCTTGAAATAAAAGTGACGGTAGCTTGTCCAATAATAGAGGTCACTATTTACCCCATTTTCGAAATATTTATATGTACCCTTCGCCACTGTAACACTAGTTTAAGTTAGTTAGCTACCAGCGTGGTAACTTTCATTGACACAAACACGTACTGATGTCTCGAATTTTACTGAATTGTGTATTTTTAGATACATTGTATGTTTTTAAAGAAATTAAATAAAACACATTTGACGGAAAATAGCATTTTAATTGGTAATATATACAAAAAAATCTACAATTAAAAGGAGTTTCCGTTCAAGGAATGTTTAGTGTTCACATTGTGCTGTTGTTTATTAGATTATAATATGATAAATGAGTTTTAATAAACCACCAATGTTACATCAATATGATCTGTAATTATTTTTTATATATAGAATATTTTGCCGGCGACTATGCCGCGGGTCAGGCCCCTAGCGAGTATCTCTGTTTTACTTACATAAAACTTAATTAGGACTTTATATATCGCGAGCGAAACCGCCGGCAAAAATTTGTGTATATATACTAAACCTTGAATTATCAAACTGATGGTGAAAACCGCAAAACCGTTACTTTGTTTAAGAGGAGTTAGCGTATATACAGACAGACACGGAAAGCGCTTTATGTTTAATACTATATACAGGTGTATATAAAATCAAACTATTCTTTTTAAAGAAGAAAGAAAGAAAGTTTTTCGTGAAACACTCCTAATTTTTTGTTAGGATTTGTGTAATACAGTGTTGTTGTAAGTAAATTGTGTGAATTTATTCAAAAATGTAGTAATACATTAGCGAGGTAATGAATACCATTTCAGTTGCCCCTGAAACCTTCTTACTAGTAGTTATTACCAAATGTTTAAAGCTAAATTCAAAAAACGTAAGAAGTCACTGTCCAGAGGATTAACCAATTTTAATTAATTTTGACAAAGATAACGTTCACAATTTACATATTATCCCACCGCTAACTGCCGTTTTATTGCGAAAGTGCGGCGGCAGCGTGGTGGCGACGCGGTCTCGCAGTCTGCGTGCGGCAGCAGCGCAGTAAAGATGTCGTATACACACGCGATTAAAACACTCCAGCGTAGCCCAGCAAAAATGTAAATCACAAAAATTTATGTCCCTTCCAAAAGTTCCCAACGTTGGTGAATTATTAGTCTCAGTATCATTCAAATTTATTGTAACATTACATAAAAAAATCATTAAGTAAATAACCAACTTAATTTAACATTTATACACGATAACACTACAAAAGTCTTGTATCACATCGATAAATATTTAAATGACGGTTTTATTTAAACCTAAACGTTACTGTGTGACACGACCAGCCATGACAGTATGAAGTAGAAAAGACAAATCGGATACACCGCCAACGCCTTCTTGCCTTCTGGTTGACTGTCACCGAGGAAATTCGTTGCCGCTGTAAGAAAAAAGTTGACAATAGTATTCCCGCAGGATTCCCAGGTAGCGCAGATTTTAAATCTGAGAATTTGCTGTCGATCAGCGAAAACCGTATCGAAATCGGCCCAGTAGTTTTTACGTGAATCCCAAACAAACAAACTGACAAGAAATCTAAACAAAATTGCATCGTGTTCTCCATCGTTCATATTACAATTGTTTTTTTTTTTAAATAGCCTGCGTCTTCGTCCAGGCTTGATTTGAAATTCCCGCGGGATGCCCAGGACTCAAAGTACCGTAGCATTTGAAAAAGAATGCAAACTATCGTTTTAGTGAAAACTGTTTTAGAATAAGAATAGAATAGTATAGAATATTCTTTATCGTATAACATTAAGATACAATTCAATAAGTTTAAGTACAGAAGACAATTGGCGGTCTTATCACTAAAAGCAATTTCTTCCAGAAAACCTTAGGATGATGGATTAGAGAAAAATTGTGTTACATGTGGGTTTTGCAATATAACTAGAATAAAAAAATCATGCACCCAAACAACTACTACCGCGGCTTTCCCGGGATAAAGAATATCACACATTTGATTACATAAAAGCTATCAATCAGTGAAAAAATCACATTGAAATTGGCTATTTTTTTATTTTATTGCATGACTTCAGCAGACAGGCAGCCAGCCCACTTGATGGAAAGCGTTTACCATCGCCTATGGACATTTGCAACACCAAAGGTGCTACAAATGCGCTGCTGCTCTCTTAACGGAGACTGGAACCTGGTCACTAATGCCGGAACACAACTCAAGGTTGCTATGGCGGCATACTTCAGACCAGGGGTGGTAGCCATCCAGTCGGGCAATTGCCCTACCACCTGGCTGTGGATTGTTTTGTCGCCTCTTACGACAGGCCGCCGTAACGCAGCAAATTGTATTCTTTCTCGGTTCCTGCACGGATGATTTATTTTAAATCATCCGCAGAAAAATTCCCGCGGGATACCCGGGATACAAAGTAGGGCGGATTTTAAGTCTAAGAATTTGTAGTCGATCATCGAAATCGGCCAAGTAGTTTTTAGGTGAATCCCGAATAACAAATCCACAGCATCCGATTTGATTGGATACAATCAAATCGAGCGGTCCCAACAAACCAATGACCGTGGATTTCATGTTTCCATCCACACTACACAATTCGATTGTTAATCTAGTCAAATTTGATCGTAAAATTGTGTATAGTGTTCCCTCCCACACTATACACAATTTTACAATCGACGGTTACCAGTTCAAAATATAGCACAAGGGTCACCAATTAGTTTCGCTCGGGGTCCATTTTAAGAAATTAAATGACCATGGTCCGCAGCCGCACAACGTTTTACAGAAAAATATATATATTAAACAAATGTAATTATGGAAATTACGAAGGTATTTTTTACATATCAACGAGAACAATATAATTTTTTGTTGCGGACTACCTGTCTGAAGTTTGGTGCAAGCTATGGACATTTAATCCTTGAGATGTTCATCAATATTATATAAAATTTCCAAACAATAATGTATTAAATTCTTTTCATTCATAACCCTTTAATTAAAATAGTTTATCAATTACTTCAATCCGCTGTCGGTTGTGCCAATTTGCTAAGTTTCATATACTGTTCAATTGTTGGCGAGGTGTTCTAAAAATGCTTGTCGAGTTTGAATAGTCAGTGTATAATATGTATTAAAACCGTAAGGTCCTCTGATTATAAAGTATTATGACCAGTTGCTGTTCTTTTACTACCGTAAACCCTTATGAATGAATGATTGAACAGTTATGAATGAAAAGAATTTAATACTTTACTGTTTGGAAATTCCAGATAATGTTTTATACAAGATATCATATAAAATATTATACTTAAAGTTTTACATGTAATAAAATAAACCGAACACAGTACAAATCTATCGCGTCTGCCAACATGAAAACAAAATGCAGTGAATACCGTCTATATACAATTGACAGATTCTGAATTATAATCTGTACACAATCACTACATTATAAGGACAAACATTCCTAAATAAAATTATGTTAAAATATAGAGAACTACTTACTCTATACAAAAACAAGCGCTAATCACCGTATAAATGAAAATATAACATTATTATTCAATTAAGGAAATGGCCGATTGTATACTTTAGAAATAAGAGGGTACATAACAAAATTATTAACTTCAAACGGAAACATGACAAGAACAACTATGCTACCAAATAACTGTAACAATAAGTAGAGATCGAAATTTATTCTTAATGAAGTTTATATTCATCTCATTTTTATTAAATCACGTACTCTGTAGTGCAAGTTGCTGTGTTCTCGCGGTCCGCACAAAATGAGTTGGCGGTCCGCCATTTGGTGACCCCTGATATAGCACAACCGAATATCACCTTAAAAATACTTAAGGAATACAAAAGAGTTACACTTACCATACGTGGCCCATACAAAACCGACCATGGATAACACGAATCTGAGGAAGAACAGGAAGGTGGTCTGATAAGCGAACAGTATCACCCGGCAGATGACCAGTGCCAAAGCTATCGGGAACAGGCAGTATCCCAGCACACACACCGACTGGAAGAATGAACTGCGAAAAAAGTTGGTCTTACTTATAATAATAATGCTTTTTTTATTTAGGATTATGGCTTGCCAGCTAGGCCTTTAAGCCAGATCTTAGATTACAATGTAGTTTCTTCATTTTCTTAAGCCTATGTGTAGCACAGTTGAACTGTACGTTATCAGCTGGTGTCATTCAACGGAGTTCTTGTGACAACTCAAAAGGCCACATTTGACTATACAGTTCACATTTCTCACAAAACACATAATTACAATTCAAAAACTATCAATATCCTACAACTATTGTTCATTTTAGAGTAATTTTACACATTATTAGAAAATAAAATTGCACAGCACAACATCTCCTTTCAGTTTCCGCCAAAAATTCCAATAATAACGCTTTGTGGCGAAGCCTTAGGTGAGTAGCGACACCTCACCTCCGTGCTTGCTTTAGCCAGCCGGCAAAGAGTGGAGATCGCTAAAGCTAAGACTCAAGCTCCAGGGGTGGAAGTGATAAATGGCATCACGTCGGAAGTAGCTTCGGTGAACCTGTAGTCCACCTCTCGACACCCCTTAGCCACTCATACCCAATTTGCCCCTCGCCAATCTTGTACGGCATTTTTAGAGGCCCATGCACTAAGTGGCGAGTCACCGTCTGCCCATTTTTCCATGTTTCTTGAACATTGCGACGGGCAGACCCCATAGTCCCAGACCCCTAGTTCAATTAAGAGTTCATCCCAATAGCCCAGTACCTTTTGTTCTCATTCCCTACAATAGTCCTACACTGACCGGGGCTTGTCCTTGGCTGCATTTTTATATGGTGCAGACAGTGACAATCGCCGGTCAGTGTCACACCACATTTAGATTAAATTTGTCAAGGGGCCTCTACATGTTGGCCTTCCCATGGCCCCACGCAAGTCCTCCAAAAGTCCGGGCCATTTTTGTGGCCCTGGTCTTAGAGACGTATAAATAATAATAATAAACTATTTCCAATCCAAATATTACATCCATTTGTAATTAATAGTGACAAACATTATATCTTTGTTAATAAGACGGACCTGCTGGACCCTACTGGCGTCGTGCTGCCTTAGAGAGACAGCACTAGCTAGAGCTGGAAGAGGTCTTTGCCAGGAGGCACTCTGAGAAGAGAGAGTTGATCTAGAAGAAACTTAGAAAATTACCACATCTCAGATTTAAGGCTATATTAATTAATTTAGTAAGATGGACACAACAGAACACAAAAGCAGAAAGAATAGCTCCACCTCTTCCTTGACACTAGATAAGTAGCCTTACCAGCATCAAAGGAAAGGGGAGTCTATTCTCTGTGCGAATTCTCTCAGGACACTGCTTGTACTAGCGCGGACTCTGAACGTAAATACGCGACTTTCTTACGCGTGATTTTTTTATTTTTATTGCATGAGTTCAGCAGACAGACAGACGGCCCACCTGATGGGAAGCGGTTACCATCGCCTATGGACACATGTAACACCAAAGGTGCTACAATTGCGCTGCTGCTCTCTAAAGGTGATAGGGTAAAAGTCATCAGTGTATGCCTCTGCGGGAACGTATTGGACGCACTGCAGAACCGAGGCAGCCCCGAGAGCATTCTAAAAATGTTATTATATTGATACTTATAAACGTCGTTTGAATTAAGGCGCTGCTTAGTAAGTGATGAATAAAAATCTTATTTTATAACTTAAGTATGATTAACATTTGCGTTAGTTCAGTTGCGAAACTGGCGAGTAAATCCATGTCACATATCCGACATAATTTTAAAAAATTAAATATCGTTTTAATGTTTGAAATAGCAGCATTTATTTTCATTTCGTTACGTTACGTTACGTTTCGGCCACCTTTCAGTAGCCGTTATCACGGAAGACAAAGATGTCAAATGTCAAATGTCAATGAGTAATGTTAATTATTTAATTTTATTTTTTGTTTATGGTTATTATTTACCGTGTGAGAGCCTAATCTAATTTAATTATGTGTAACAGTCGCTAGAACTAAAGAAACAGTCCAATATCGTGTTTTATTTAAATAATACATACAGCGCGTTCCATTAGTAGCTCAAACGCGCATAATACTCCGTTAGCCGTTCCACACGGTGACTGCGGTCGTTGTGGTCGTGGCGAAAACGTCACTAATGACGTCATCATTTTCGATCACACAACGCTCACAACGACCCACGTCAAGAGGTGGGTCGAATAACCGTTCTACTTGGGTTTATGATTGTAACGCCGGCAAGCAAGTGGAACATTGTAACAACATACATAACATTATAGTACGTCATGTCATTATTATAACTTTAATAATAATTTTCTTTCCTTTTATTGCGTCTGGGTCTTATTGAGTATGCACTGTTTGCTACAACTCCATTAATTCTTCAAAAACTAATTCTTTAACATACTTCTGTATAAAACTTATTAAAAAAAGAGAACTTGAGATACAAATTGAATAAGAAACTTAAAGAAAAACAATATTTAGCTAGACGTGTTGCTGGGGTGTTTCTTGCCGCTTCTTCTCCTTAACAGCAATAACACGTTGCGAAGCGGTGTACATAGAATAGAAAGAAAAAATAAATTTTGACTTATATATGTGACCTTCAAAAAGTGTTCTCCAGTGAAACTTATTTTGAATAAAAACTTTGAATTTGAATTTGAACGGGAAAAATTGCGATCGTGAACGTGGTCGTTGTCGAGTCTTTAATGGAACGCAGCCATAGTGAATGCTCTATGTATAGTTACCAAAAGCAATGTTAAACTATAGCAAATAAATACTAAGGAATGACAATAGATCATCAAAAAACTGCAATTCGTAATACACTCTTATACCCTTTCCAGCCATTTATTTTATTTTTGATGTTTGCACGTCTATCAGGTTACATTTTTCTTTACAATAAAGCCCACATGAAACAAATTACATAATTATCGTACTTTATTGTTGTGGGTTCTGTGAGGTCATGTAAAGCACGGCCTATTATATAATCGACACTACGTAAATAAACCGAAAGTAATCGATTTGAAAATAAACAATGTTCTACTTTATAACATTTTTTTTTACTTTATCACAAAAATGGCTTATTTAATATATGTAAAATATGTTCATAGAAATGTGGGTACATAACAAAAATATAATATAAATAAGTTTAATTTATTAAAACTTATTTATAAATGAATTCAATCATTATAAAAAATTAAGTTGGTAATGCATTAAGACATAACTAAGTGACCCATCAACGAGGTGTCAAAAGTAAAATAAATGCTTGGAAACGGTATGAAATCACCAATTTGTTCTTATTTTTATAGAAAACCACAAAACTTTCAATTAAGCTCTTATTATTTAAAACATCAAATGCATCATTTAATAATAAAAAACTCACATATTCCCACCGAGCAGTTTGGAGTTTAAAGTGACAACGGCAGCCCCTATCCATACAAGCACAAACACCTCAGCGAATTCTGGGCCACCATCGTTTACGCTTGTTGTTTTGTCTGTCGACCCCTGGAGTATCGTCGCCATCAGGGTGCAAAGGAGTAATGGACCCCATAGGTCCCCTGAAAATTATTGTCAAAAAAACAATGCAAAACTACACTGTACATCAGAGGGGGCTCTAGGCCATATAGCGCCCGTGTGCAATCAATACCCTGGCGCCCTCTCGTAGGCGCGCGGCCAAAATTGAATAATTACAGTTATAATTGAATGAATGAATGAAAACTCTATATTGTTCACCATAACTTAAACCTAGACAATTTAATATGAATACATTTCCATTAGAACAATGGGAGGCCTTGTCGCTAAAAAGCGATCTCTTCCAGACTACCTAAGGAATTAAATGAGATTACAATGACAATGGTGGTATATAGTACAATTACTTACATTCTAGTAATAAATATATAAATGCAGTATATACAAATGTTTTCTATATTAAATAGATATATACTTAAAATACATAACATATAAATACATATCTACAAAAATATATAAATGTTTATAGATAAATATATATGTACATACATTTAAATAGCATCATATTCCAATAACATAATACTTATGTATAAAAAACTTACATTCTTTTAACAAACTAGTTTTTTCTCTAGGTATAAGCACATGGTAAAATTTGTTGCCCACAGCTCTGAGGTCACGCAGCTAAAAACATAAAAATTAAACAACTATAGTTTGCTAAATATACTAAATATCCCTATATGCAATATTATTTGTTCTTCTACACTATACACCAAAGCACACACTACAATCTCCCACAACTTGCACACTCATATGTATCATAACACATGCACACACTTCATCCTTTTATGATAACTCTTTTACAATGCAGGCTGTCAAACCTTTGAATGTGCCGCCTGTTACTGTCATAGAGGTCAAAACATTGCCTACATTTAACAATGCACTCAGAAACACTATTTTCTTAAATAATTATGCATAATTCTTATACTATAGACTAATTAATATATATCTTCTAAATATGTTTGTATGTATTTAATTTATAAAGTATTTTTTTTTTAACAACTCTACAGACTCATGTTCCGTACCCTTTTTTACAACTTAATTTCTATGAAAGTTTTTAGGTTTATACACGCTTATTGTTTATTTTGTTATTGTGTGTGACATTAATTTAGTGATTTTTATGTTGTAGTGTACCTTAAGAATAACTTATAATATTATTTTTTTTCTAATTTTAATACTAAACTTATACTAATGTGGAATATGTATTTAATTTATAAAATATATAGTTTAAGTATTACCTAATAATCGGCACTACCTCCATCGCCAGATTAAATTATTCCTTAGTTTGCCTGGAAGAGAATGCTTTAAGCGATAAGGCCGCCTATTGTTTCAATCATGACAATATTGTAATCGTGCATTTATGTAATTGTACATTTGGTGAGCAATAAAGTGTTATCTATCTATCCATCTACAATCTGGTTTATATAGTTTGTTATCTAGATCAGTGTTCCGCAAACTTTTTGTGTTCAAGGTAAATCTGGGTAAACGAAAATTTTTGGAGGTACACCACAAATAAAAATCATTGTTTAACGGCGCACTCGCACTATACCTACGTACGAGTGCGCCGACTCGTACTGGTAGCGAGGGCGCGGGGCCTCCGGACATCCGCGCGCGCCTCTCGCGTGCCGCCTCCCGCGCGAAACGAAACAAAACGCCTCGTTCGTGCGCTCTCGTGATTTACCTACATATTTATGTGTAACTAAGCATTTTTCTTACCCTTAAATTATTTACTAAAAATAATATAATAACATAACCTTATTTTTCCGGGGCACACCAATTAATTACCGCGGTACACCAGTGTGCCGCGGGACATACTTTACGGAACATTGATGGCCTGCTATGCATATAAGTCATCATAAAATATGACATAGAATAGAATAGAAAATACTGTATTGTTCACCAAAATAAACAACTATAAAATGAATATATTTTTTATGAAAAAACAAGAGGCGGCCTTATCGCTTAAAGCGATCTCTTTCAGGCAACCTGACTTAGAGGATACTTTAAACAACTTATGTCTAGTCTAATTAAACTAACGAGAAGTAAAATATAAAAGGAAGAACAGTACAATGTGGACAGTATACAGCAAATTTAAGAAGAATAGAAAAATATGTTTTATTATAAACTAAACTAAGGGTAATAAAACTATGTTTTAACGGTTTTAAGCGCGGTAATTTATTTGATTTTTATTATGGAGGCTGTGGAGGTTTGTCAATGGCTTGTCTTTGTTTATATATATGTACCCTAGTTTTTAATATTACAGCTGTTAGCCCTTGAATACTATAAAATAAAAGTATTCCGACATTTTGGCCACTTTTCAGTAGACGTGATCACGGAAACAAAGATATCAAGTGTCAATGAGTTTTAGCCTACCTCTAACTTGTTCATTCTAATTATTTAATTTTAATATTGTTTATGGTTATTATTTACTCTATGGGATCCTAATCTAATTCATTTTATTATGTATACTAGTCGTGAAAACTTAAGAAAATATTAAAGCAATCGTTTTTGACAGATTTTTTGAATATGGTAATTGATTTGTAATAGACACTTTAGGGATTAGTGATTAATACAGTACGTATACTTTTAATCCTAGTAAGTTGAAATCCCATTTGACATTAATTCAAATTTTATACTTTGCAATCTTAAAACCTTGTGCTTAAAAAAACGTTATTATAAAAGTGGTATTATCTATTGGATATTTTGTTTGTTCACTCATGGCCGGTTTATCAGTAAAAATTTGACATAAGCTTCATACAACTAAAGTCAAAATTCAACCAATGGTAAGGCAAGTGAATGAAAACTAAGATATATAAACAAGCCATTTGTAGAACCATGATAGAATATGGTTATAAGTGGGTTAGCACCGTGATGTTATGTGTATGATTCCTCTTCTGACTCCCATTATGGGGTATCGGGTAGATGGGGAGAAAATGAAATAAATGGTTAAATTATACACTGTCTTTAATTTAGTATGTACGACTCAACTCGGAAGGTGATGTGGGGCAACTAACAACAGCGCCATGAATATCCACAAATTAAAATTTTTGCTGAATTGCAACTGTCGCTATCCATCACATAGAACCTTATTTATTTGGTATAAATATATTTAGAGACTAGATTTTAACATATATTTTTAGACCAGAAAATAAAAATCCCACTGGGATAAGGCACCAAAGTATATGACAATGTGCAGTAAAGTTATTTTGTATACATACATATATATGTATATGTCATTATATTAGTTTATTCCTAGTTCATAGTTTTAAGAATCAGTCAATTGTCATCCTAAGTAGGTATATAAGTGCTTACGTTTATATGGGATACTTTTTACCTCTTGGAAATGGAATTGTTTTACTGAAGCTGATAAAACAGTTCATCATAAAATTTGGTAGATATTATATTTCTGTAAGAGAAAGTAGA
Source organism: Dendrolimus houi (assembly GCA_039645545.1). Classification (NCBI taxonomy): domain Eukaryota; kingdom Metazoa; phylum Arthropoda; class Insecta; order Lepidoptera; family Lasiocampidae; genus Dendrolimus; species Dendrolimus houi. The sequence continues at coordinate 2,251,599 of CM077128.1, read as the reverse complement.
TATATTTATATCTAACTAGCTGATGCCCGCGACTTCGTCCGCGTGGTGCGGTTTTTTAACTATCCCACGGGAACTCTTTAATTTTTCGGGATCAAAAGTATCCTATATGTTGACCAGGGATATAAGCTACCACCATACAAAATTTCATTTAAATCGGTCCAGTCGTTTCGGAGATTAGCCGGTACAAACAGACAGACAAACAAACAAACATAAAATTTAAAAAAATCTAAATTAGTTCTATTTAATTCTTACATCCCCCTGACTCGGTTTTTAGCATTTTTTTTCATTGTACAGAAATTCGACCTCTACAATTTTGTTATATTATATGTATAGATAATGAGATACATAGGATTTCATAGGATACATAAAGTTTACACATGTGGAACAATAGGAAAATATCAAGTTGAATATAAAATGTCTAAAATATACATAAGAATATTATTTGTAGAAATTACATACAAATGTTTCCTTGATTGGTTCATCCAATGTGTTGAACTCCATGCTATCTCCGGTAGGCATGCCTCGGGAAGGGATATTCATCTCTCCCTCAATGACTCCCACATCCCCTGCAGGATACATCTGTGAATCATAAGTACAATATATTTATACCAGATGAAAAACAATTTCAACATTTGGGTTGAAACAACAAATACACAAAGTAGAAAAATATTGTATGAAGACATAAGATTATATCTCCATATATATGTATTACATATACATAAATTACTATTATACTATACATATTATTACATAATTATTATATATATCTACATAGATATAATAAGACTATAGTCTTATATCTACATATATTATTTAAAGTAAACAAATTTATGTATGCGCTATATGTGCCTAAAAAATAGCTAGCCAACAGGTTCTAAAAAGTGTGTACCACAGTGAGACATGGTATCCTTTATTGGGGTGATTCTGCAGACAAAGAAATGGCATTTAAGGCACAGAAAAAAATTGTGCACACTATTTGTGGGCTAAAATAAACAGATTCATGTAAACCACATTTCTTTAATCTGAAAATATTAACACTTCTGTATATATATATATATATATATATATATATATATATATATATATATATATATATATCCATCTATGAAGCTAGCTTATTCATACAGACATACTTAGACACTATGAGACTTCATAAGTAAACAAATTAACACCAGGTTATGCAATCCTACCTGTGCTACTACTGGCTACAGCAATAGTATTTTTGCAATAGGAACAAAAATATATAATAAACATCCTGTGTTTAGTAAAAATATTAAATCTATAACTGTATTTAAACATAAATTAAAAATAATTCTGATGGAAATAGCATGTTAATACTTTATTAAAGATTATTTAAAGTAGGATATATGACTAAATAAGAATAAAATTTAAAAATAAATTAATATAGATAAAAATAATAGAATAATATTAATTTTAATTATAGACATGTAAGTACACATAAATTCATAAAAATATTTGTTAAATTATTAAATGATATTGCTATACCCTAAAAGGGTTAATGTATAATTATATCTTATTGCAAATGTACATTAAGCATTGAATAAATATAATATTAAATGACATTTAACAATATAATTGATTTCTCTTGAAGCTACCTAATAATACTATATGTAATAATGGCACAAATCGTAAGGAGCTTCCTGTCTCTGTAGCCCTAACCACCGGTAGTTTGGACCCCAAGCCCTGCTGCTGGCAAGCATCAAGATTTTATATTTTTTCTATTAAATATATTGTTTTAGATGTATTTTTATAAAAGAATAATTAATAAAAAATATCTTTAGATAGAATAGACAGAAAACACTAAATTGTTCACCACATACACATGAAATAAACAATCTACAGTAGTCACATTAAATAGTAAAGACAGGAACAATAGGCAGCCTTATTTATATTTATCTCTTTAAACTACTTTAGAGTGATGTCTTGGAGTATAATGTCTTTATATAGTAAAAAAAAATGGAAATAAATAAATATATGTAATATTAATAAGAATAATAATTGACACACAGATAATTTGTCTAAATAATAGTTCTAATGAAAATAATAAATTATATAAAATAATGTATTAATAATTAGTAACAAATTTCATAGACTGAACAGGCAAAGAACATGTAGATCTGTGTAAACACATTCTTAGACCGCCTATTCCATATACCATATTTTATGTACAATAAATGATTTGATGACTCCATAGAAGACATAATATACTTCTGACTGTTGGCAATACAGACATAAGATATTTTTCTTTTTTTTAAATAGCAACTTTGTCATTGCTTTTTGTTTCTCTTCCATTATGGTTGTTAGCCGATTGCACATGTATACATATTTAAAGTGAGTAATTATAGGCTTCTACCATTATCAGTGTTTAATTTATATAACTACAATAAGTATGAGAAACAGCCACATTATAAGGTGATTTATTGCATTATATCCTTCGACTGTCAACTGTGTTTGATAGCTATAAGTGTGATGAGCATCACACATGGACCAAGTTACAATAGGATAGTTGACAGTCAAACAAATAGAGATACATTTCATAGTCTTACAGAACATTGCAGCCACTTAAATCTATCTAATACAGCAATACTTGTTGTCTAAACAGCATTCAAAATTATTTTCAACAGACAAAAACATGGATTACAGATTCCACTTGTATTAATGATAAATATTATACATTAAACAACTACGGGGCCACTCCCAGCAAAATCTAAGCCGCATATTTGACAGAATTTCCCAATAGGGAATGAATTTCTGCAACCAGTAAGCTAAGAGATCCGAACAGGGATTACTACATAGTAGAATTATTATTATACTTTGTGTATTCAAAGCTGTAGAGGAAAATAAAAATGTATATTTAATATTAACACAAAATAACAATTGATAAAACAGATAAGCTAAAAACGTTTAGATTCATTTGTATGATAAAAGCAGTTTTGGGTAATCTATACTGTTGAGGAAAAGTGTCTTGTAGAATAATGTCTTTCCAATATTATACTTACAACTTAAAACATAGACTATTTTTGTTATTTAACTAATGTAAAAGAGTCATAAATTATCATATATCGCACAATTAAGGTTGAATAAAAAAATTGCAATCTACTAAGGTAACGACAATGTTTTTTAAATTAAATGTTTTCTGCCATAGTCATGGCAGAAAACATTTAATTTAAAAAACATTTATTCTTCTGAATAAACATATGTTTATTATAAATTTAATACTCACATCGTATTTAGAATCAAAAGTAGTCATTTTTGCCTTATTTCACTTTTAAATAACAAAAGTAAATAAAGAATAATTATTTCACCAACACATTACACATATGACATTCAAAATATTGACAGTTGAGTAGTAGTAGTAGTAGTAGAATTCGCCACAAAGGCAGGCAAAGGAATCTTAGTCCATACAGCCAATTCTGATGTAATAATATGTCTTCGTATAGTAGCGCAGTTGTATAGCAGGCTACAACCGACCCCATTCAATGGAGTTCTTGTGAAAACTCGAAAGACTACATCTGACTATACAGTTCACATTTCTCACAAAAATACAGAATTACTACTCAAAAACTATCAATATCCTACAACTATTGTTCATTTTAGAGTACTTTTACACATTTTTAGAAAATAAAACTGCACAACACGACGTCCCCTTTCAGTTCCCGCCAAAAACTCCCTTGACAGTTGACTTGACTTGAATTTTGTTGATTTTGGCTCCAATGCTTTTGGCATTGATTTTGCCAATGTCACCGTAAATACAAAAATGATAGCTTTAAAAAAGAAATGTTGATTGGTACATTTTTGACGGTAAGGTTTTCTGTATACCTGTAGACAGAACAAAACACATATAAGTATTGACATATTGGTAGTTCTCAAATCTCAGGGTTTGCAGATAACATGCAAAAAACTGACCTTTTATTCTTTTTCACCTGCTTTTTCAATCTAAAACTTCGTTGTTGTTTTTCAAATTTGCCACAAAGGCAGGCAAAGGAATCTTAGTCCATACAGCCAATTCTGATGTAATAATATGTCTTCGTATAGTAGCGCAGTTGTATTGCAGGCTACAACCGACGCCATTCAATGAAGTTCTTGTGAAAACTCGAAAGACCACATCTGACTATACAGTTCACATTTCTCACAAAAATACATAATTACTACTCAAAAACTATCAATATCCTACAACTATTGTTCATTTTAGAGTACTTTTACACATTTTTAGAAAATAAAACTGCACAGCACGACGTCCCCTTTCAGTTCCCGCCAAAAACTCTCCTAAAACTTCGACATTGACAAAATCAATGCACTGTGCGTTGAAGGCACTAAAAAAACCGACTGTCAGCTGTCATTCATGTCGAATGGAAGAAATCTGAAAATATTTTGTATTCAAATAATTTTAAAATTGATTATCAATTACAATTACTAAAACAGAGAAGACACTATTTAATAATCTGCGTTATGCCATCATTGAGCTATGAAAGTAACCGTTAAAAGTAAGTACCTTTGTTGCTAAAAACAGCAAAACGTGAAAATGATTTTGGCCATTACATTATAAATACCTGAAATAAATGTTTTATAAGGTTGGACTGGGGTAGCTACTTGGCGTTGGGTGGCTAACGACGACAACTGCGGAATCTGTCGTATGCCATTCGACAGCTGCTGCCCCGACTGTAAATTACCAGGCGATGACTGCCCCTTAGTGTGGGGTGCCTGCTCCCACTGTTTCCACATACACTGTATCGTTAAGTGGCTACATTCGCAACCTCAGCAACAGTGCCCTATGTGCCGGCAAGATTGGAAGTTCAACAATAAATAAGTTTAATTGTGAGTATCCTTTACTTCCTGATATTTTAAATGTTGATTATTTTTCTTAATAATATATTATCAAAGATCTTTCTTCACATTATAATAATTGTTTAACTAACACAAATATTGTACATACTGAATTTAAGTAAGTTGCACTTCTGTGTAATATATTATTATGGATAACTTTTGTAGTATTTTTTATATGGAATGATCATTTTATGAAATGTATCATAACTAAACTTGAATCCAGGACCCCTATGTTCCACTGACCTAGATATACAAGGGCTTAGACTAGTCGACCGCAGAGCCTGTTGTTATTTATTGTTGTAATTATGTAATGGTGGCTGATCTGCTAATTAGTTAATATAAAATATTTCAAACAAGTTAAACTCTGAATCCTTATCCAATATAACCTATCCTATTGGATAAAATGTTATTCTATGTTCATCCTCATTATTGACATGAGAAATCTAGTAAAGTTTGTTGTAAGTATTATTTTTAAACCTATAAAGAACTAACATACAATAATTATGTATACCACCATCGCCATTCCTAATCAGCAATATTCCTGCCATGGGTTGTCTGGAAGAGATCGCTTTTTAGCTATAAGACCGCCCTTTGTACACAATTAGAATAATACTAGTTCGTAAGTTTTCTGTAATGGTGTACAATAAAGTGTTATCTATCTATCTAAATATTAAAAAAAAGTTGTCTTTACATTATATTCAAATTCAAATTTAAATTATTCAAAATAAATTTATCTACAATATAGTATCTGTAACTGTAGGTTACCAACTGAAGCCATTCAACAGAGTTCTTGTGACAACTTAAAACTCGAAAGGCCACATTTGACTATACAGTTCACATTTCTCACAAAAAGACATAATTGCTATGCAAAAACCATCAATATCCTACAACTACTGTTGATTTTAGAGTAATTTCACACATTTTTAGAAAATAAAACTGCACTTTACAAAGCATGAAATAGGTTGAGTTATGTGACAAATATTAATTTTCTAAATAGTAGTAATTCAAATGAAGATGTTTATGTGAAAAAAAATATGGTAGTAATGGAACTTTATAGTTTTCTTTAAGTTACATTTTAAAGATTTAAAAGTAATGCAAGAACTTTTAAAAGATGACAAGGAAAAATTAAATTCACACAGAGACAATGTGTAATGTACTAATAAAAGATATAGTTTGTAGTAAAAACTGAATTACCAAATTAATTATCTTATAAAATACATAAAAGTAACTATAGACAAAAAAATTGTAAAAATTTGGTCCTAAACCACTGTCGCTAATCAGGTATGATGCTTATACATTTGTTTGTAAAGGCCAGCCCTTTGATCTGGTGGTATAAAACATGACGAAGTGAAAAAAAAAACGCAGCCCTTATTTTGCAATTTGTAGCCCCTAAAAAGTTCTCACTTAAAACTCCTGATTCTAAATCCAACATTATTCATACATTTTCGTTGTGAATTGATTGTTTTCAATCAAAACACATTCATATAAAATTATGCAATGGTTATTTCATGTAGGGAACAGCTGTACTGTAACATTTTGATTAGGATGAAACAATAGTCCAGAGAGTGCTTTCGAAATCAACAACAATAGCCGGCACTTCGCCTACACTGCGCTCCGGTAGCCGTGTATTGCAGTCTCATAGTAAACAATCACTTTTACATTACTAAAAGTGTGGGTCAATTCATTGTTCCGCCGCGCGGTACATGCCAAACTAATTTGAATAATTATCTACGCAATCATATAGTAAAACTTTTGTAAATGCTTTTCTAAGTATACGCGTGTTGGTTAGTTACGGCTCGTATAGTTTACGCCTGTCGATAGGCCGGTGACGTAGCGGCATGTCCGCCAGTGTCTGTTGTGTAGTTGTACAGTACACCGCAGCGCAGTAGGCACCGTCCGAGGCGGCCGCCGGCGGGCCTCTGAGGAGCGTAGAGCGTGTAGCGATTCCGAGGCGAGACTCCAAGCAGTACTGAGTAGTAAGAGCCGCGCGCTCGCGGGTACGGACGCGCCGACTGTATGAACGAGCGCTCGCGAGTGTTGTGTCATCCACGCGGTGCAGTGTTATTACGCTCCTTATACTATAGTATCTCTATTATAGTATTCTTCGAGTGACGCCCCATGTAAACATGCTGATGGTACAGAGCAATGCGCATCCAATGAAGAACACCAAAATCAAAGGTCCACCACCTATACCTCCGCGGCCCAACCAAAACGTAGTAGCCGAGGCTCTAGCCAAGACTAGGAAGGCCGTCGCGGAGTCTAAGGTCAACATCACTAAGTCACGCGTTTTCACAAAAAATGAACAAACAAATGTCTCTTCGAAAGCTAAAACCTTGGACAGAAAAAGCACAACACCACCGCAAACGGTGTCGCCTAAACAGAACGGTTTGGCCCGAGTCAAGTCCTTCATCAGAGATGTTATCAGCGATAGGAGCTCTTCTTCCGATGAACGTAAGTCGAGCGGACAAAACTCTAGAAGAAGTTCAAGCGACAGTAGCTCTATACCTGGGTCGACTACCAGTAAAAAGTCGAACGAATCACTCAACGCCAAAGCGGTAAAAACGTGCAAAAATATATTAGTTAGATCGCTGTCCACGTCTAATAAATTAGACCAGGACGCAAAGTGCAAAGTGACAAAATCATCTAGTTTCGCTGAAAAAACATTACCGCTCAGGAAAGCTCCACCACCGCCCCTATCACCAAAACCTAAATTAAAACTGATCAACCCACCGACTCACCAAAAAAGGCCTGCCGACAAGGTTCGTAATATATCACCTGAAATAAGTCCATACATGTCTCCAGTAGACGCAAAGTTAATCGAAAATCAATTAGGGGAAGCCCCGTATGCCTCGGTAGAAGAAGTTAAAGATTTCGACGACAATTTACAAAATAGCCCAACAAAGTGCTCTACGCCGAACTACTCGAACTCTTCGTGTGAAAAAGTCGAAAGAAAAGCTGTACATAACAATTCGTTAGAGAGGAAAACTTCGCAAGTAACAGATATGTTGATTTCTGAGATTCTGGCAACTAGAAATAATAATAAAGACGAAGTGAACATAGTTATAGATAAAGGCAAATACTGTGCGATCATGGACAACAATAATGAATCACCGGAGGTCGATACGAAGGCCATGAACAATCATGAAATGTTGATTTATGAATTGCAATCTATGCGATCTCAATCAAATGTGCCAGAAAGCTTGGACAACGCTCACGAAGACAGTCCGGTTATAATTGAGAAGTGTGATTCTGAGGAATCGGAGCCTAATTACGCGATGTCATCAGTGGCCAGTGGCAACACGGAGGATGGCTACGACCAAGCGTACGCTTATATCGTGGATTACGACCTCAAATCTAGGTAGGTTATCAACATAAAGAAACACGTGCAGAACAAATTTGCAATAATCATGATAATACAGGTTTGCGGACCTAGATATGGCACGTCGGGCGGTGTATTCTGTGTTATAAGGTCATAAGCCCAATTGTGGCCGCCGTCCGGCTTGTCAGTACACGGCTCACGTTCTCTGCTACATTGAAACGTATTTATCTACTTATGTATCAATATATATATATATATATATATATAAGTATATAACTGCCTTCATTATTTATCTGTCAATATCTGTAATAATATTTTAAATGAGGTAGTAATTATTTGTTTAACATTTTACGACTAAATGACTGAACAGATGTTAATGAAATTTGCTAAGAACATAGATTGAACTGTGCGGAAAGATGTACTATCTTTTATTTTAAAAACCAATTTTGAACGGTTGAAGTAGACAATCAATAATCCATCGAGATGGAATTATAAAAAATCATATTTAGATATTAACACATGTATTACTACGATACAATGGCGTTTTATTAACCTGATTTTAAAAAATCGTCAGACGAATACATAAATTCTATGTCCTCAAGATAAGCAAATTATGCTTGTGTTATGAGTAATGTGCCAGCAGCGGACCTCTCTGCGGCCGATCCCAGACACCTAGACCATCGTAAATAAAGGCAAGTTCGGTCACGAAATTTACCATGTTAGGAATCGAACCCGGAGGTTCTGCGTTCCAGTGAACTTGATCGGCAAATGCATAGCCCACTCAACCAGAGGTCGTCAAATAAATCGGACGAAGTCGCAGTAGAGTATAATGGCAGGTGCCTATATTTTACTATTCATTCACTTGCCCTACCATGGGTTGAATTTTGACATTACTTATATGGAACTTATGTCAAATTTCAACCGATAGTATAAGGTAAATGAACGGCGCTTAATGTGGTTCTTATTTGATAGAATTCCAATGTTGACAGTATAAAGCGGTTATTGTTATACCGAAATCATTTAAGGCCCGGTTCCTATATCTTACTGACCGTTCATTTGCCTTACTATCGATTGAAATTCGACATAACCTCCATACTTGTAATTTCAAAATTCCATTGATGATAGTGCAAGTGAATGAACAGTAAGATATAGGAACCGACCATAAGTCAATTTTTATAACGGCTTTATCCCACGTACAAAGATTTTTCAATACCTCGGGTAAACTTTTCAAGTTTTTAGAAAGTGTTTCTGCATTCACTACCGTTTTCGACAGTAGTCTTATACTAAACTAGCTGTTGCCCGCGGCTTAGCTCGCATGAATGTAGTTTTTGTACAGCGGAGGATCGGCCGTTGGGAGTCCCACATTCCCGGGCCCGGAGATAGAGCGCAAAGTCTGTCAAGTCGCTCGGGAACACGACTGTTTTTCTGGATAAAAGGTACCCTACGTCCTTTTCTATACCCCTTGCAACGTGTATGCAAAATTTCGTGACGATCTGTGGCATGAAAACGTCAAAAATCAATTCACATTCGCATTTATAATATTACTAGGATATGCCCGCGACTTCGTCTACGCTTGACTTGAAATTCCCGAGGGACTCCCGGGGCTCAAAAGACAGCAGAATTTGAAAAAGAATATAAACAGTCGTTTTAGTGAAAACTTTCGGAATAAGCTAATTTTTACGCACCCGAACAACTACAAACCATTCCCGGGAACTTCCCGCGGGATTCCTGGGATAAAAGAAATCACACATTTTATTTAATTAAATTTGCTATGTATCAGTAAAATCATATTGGAATTCGATTACTTTTTAATCGGGACATTTTAAATTATTCTAGAAAAATTCCCGCGGGATTCCCAGGATAAAAAATAGCGCAGAATTTAAGTCTAAGAATTAGCTGTTGACAACCAAAAAGCGCATTGAAATCGTCCTCCCAAGTTTTTACGTGAATTCCGAACAAACAAATCAGAAAACTAAAAAAATGCACCGTGTTCTCCATGGTTTATATAGTGTATTCCTATTGTTTTTTTTAAATAGCTTCAATGTACAGACACGACATATTTAGAATTTTATAATATTGTAGATGATTTCATGAAATTTACTCGTATTCTAGGAACTTTAAGTAAACTAAACCTAATTCCTAAAACATGTAATTTAATTTGTTGAAAGGATGTAGCGATGAATTAAAAATAATTATTTCCTCATACGTTCAGGTGTAATTCACGGACAATACACAATGATGCGATTATTAACCAAGGTTTCATTAAAAATAATCATGGTTACTTTGATTGAAATAATAATGATCAAAATTATTTATTTGGACTTGGTCGTTTTACCACTCATTTGGCGGACGTTACTATGTATTCTTCCTTCCAAGTTTACTACATACATTATATGAGGGATGATTAATGTATTAATCATCATATGATCTATCTTTTATATATTACTAGCTGTCCCGGCAGACGTCGTATAGTTTACGATTCTATAAAGGACATACAGACAAACATTCATTTTTATATATCAAGAAGATAGTCAAAGTTCGATATGCTTTGCCTAGCTGATTCTAAAAGCGACTAAGGCAGACTCGGTCAAACGTCGATTCGTACTGCACTTGTTACATGTTTAATGACTGTATAAATTAGTCTCTCCTAGGTTATAATCAAACTTCGATATGCAGTCTCTTCCCAAAATCACTGGTTTATCTTAGGTTTGACCAAGGCACAAGACGGAGATACGGTACCCTGACGTTTCGGCTGACACAGGTCCTCTCGGGGCATGGCTGCTTCGGGAGGTACCTCTGTCGCCTAGGCCGTGAGCCGACGTCAGGGTGCCATCACTGCGACACTGGCGACGAGGATACGGCGCTGCACACACTCCAGGAGTGTCCTGCCTGGACAGAGCAGCGCCGAGACCTCGTCGCCATCACCGGACTTGACCTCTCGCTCCCGGCCGTGGTACGCACCATGGTCGGGAGCGTAACCGGGTGGGACGCCGTCTCCTCCTTCTGTGAGCGCGTTATGCTTGCGAAGGAGGAGGCGGAGCGGGAGCGTGAGCGCACGTCACTGCTCCGCTCCCGCCAAAGGTGGACGCGTCAGCGCCGGAGGGCCAGCCAGGACCTTCGGCCACCGTAAGCGGTCAGCGCGGATGGGGCCTCTTGGGGTATAGAGGTTCTCACTCACCTGCATATGCCGTCGAGATGGGGGCGCGAGTGTTCCGCGCGTGCTCACCTCTCCTCCCGTGGGGCGAGTTACAGACCGCCCCACGCCTAGAGAGCATGATGATGCCGGGGGATAAGTCCCCCGGCAATGGAAAACAGGGAAAACAAAAAAAAGGTTTGACCAAGGCCTTTCGACAAAACCCGAAATAAATTCCAATTTCGGCCTTTGACTAAAGTATTTTTAGTCAAACCTAGAAGTACCTAACTTTTTAGTCAAACGTCGAACGTTAAATAATCTGTTTCGGGCTTTGTCTAGTTGATGCTAGAAGCGACTAAAGCAGACTCGGTCAAACGTCGATTCGTACTGCACTTGTTACGTGTTTAATGACTGTATAAATTAGTCTCTCCTAGGTTATAATCAAAGTTCGATATGCAGTTTCTTCCCGGAATGACTGGTTTATCTTAGGTTTTAACAAGGCCTTTCGACAAAACCCGAAATAAATTCCAATATCGGCCTTTGACTAAAGTATTTTTAGTCAAAGCTAGAATTACCTAACTTTTTAGTCAAACGTCGAACATAAAATAAACTGTTTCGGGTTTTTCCTAGCCGATCCTAGAAGCAACTAAGGCAGACTCGGTCAAACGTCGATTCGTACTGCACTTGTCACATGTTTAATGACTATATAAATTAGTCTCTCCTAGATTAGACAAAAATTCCTTAGCCAAAGGCAGAAAAATGTCATTTATTCAGACCTGAGGTTTGACTAGTCAAACCTAGGAGCGCTAGAGTTTCGATGTTTGACTATAACATATATACCTACCTTTAGTATGTGGGGAATAGAGCCTCTTATATTCGCCCACTGGCAATGCCAGATTTTGATATTGAATTGAGAACTATCAAGATTATTAGAGAAAAAGTCATCGTAGAAATGTACATATTTTAATCCGTATAAATCCAGTTTTAGAATTAATAATTGATTCATTTGGCTTTTTACATATTAGCAGAAAATTTATGTTTACGAATGAACGGCTCATTTTATTTCTGCAACGACTTTGTGTGGGTCCTGGGATGGTTTAGAATTTAGATTGTCAGTTTATCCTCGTGGCGTTGCCATCAAGGAGATAATGTTTTTAATAAAAAATTTAGTTAAATGTTATGTTTACATGGTTAATCTCAGACCTTTTAGTATGTAGCATAGATGTTTCTTAAGTTGAATAAAAATTTAGACATTAAGTAGTGCAAGGACACATGAACAAAGTGCTTTCGCCTTAATAGAAACAATAAGCTAGCTTAAAAGAATTTCTTAATTAATCTGGCGATGTAGATGGAGCAGGAAAAAGATAGGACTGTAGAATCTAAATATTCATACTTACACTAATTTATAAATTTAATACATACATAAATCCAGACACATTTATAGAATACAAATATATACGTATATACGAAATAATCACAATAAATATATTTATTAACATTATATATGACAAGCATTTTATATTAACATATATTACAATAGGTAGTATAGATAATAGTTATTAGATAAAGTTTTAAGTAAACTTTCATACATAAAAATCACTCAAATTTATTCAGAAATTAAGTGAAGATCATTACAAACTGCCAATTATTTCGAATAGTGATTTAATTTTATTTTTTGTGTTATGTAGTATTTTTTAATAGAAAGTAAATTTCTTCCTTGTGTAATTATTTTATCTAATTAATTTAATAACACGCCAAAATTTAATTCAAATTGAAAAATTATAAACATTGTATCTGTCGACTTTCTAACTTAGTAATCTTAAGTTAGAAAGCTTATTTAAATTTTTTTAAGAGTATTTATATTTTTTAAGCTTCTGCAGCCGTTTTGGCAATATTTAGGTTTCCCTTTATGTTTTCAATGTGATTGTTGGTATGTTTTTGTATGTCAGAGTCATTTTTCTCAAAAACTAGGGCTGTATATGAAAGAATTTTGATGAGAGGAAATTGTAGTCTGTATGGCGCTACAAATTTATGTAGTGATATCCCCATATAGTGTACCAAAGGGTTGAAACTTAAGTTTTCAGCGTACATTGTCGTATTTATCAATAGGTCAATTTAAAAAAAAAAACCGTTTTTCTTAATGTCTTTTTTTAATACAATCAACATCTGATGAGATATTACTTCCCTTTGAAAATTGTAGCAGCGACAGGACATAAGTTTGGAACGGATTTATTTTTATTGCACGAGTTCAAGCAAAGAGGTAGACAGCCCACCTGATGTAAAGCAGTTACCATCGTCTCTGGATTTGTAACACCAAAGGTGCTACCAATGTGCTGCCGCTCTCTAAAGGAGACTGGAAACTGGCCTCTAATGCCGGAATACAACTCAAGGTTATTGTGACGGCAAAATCTAGACCAGCGATGGAAGCCATCCAGACGGGAAAATCTCCTGCCACCTGGCTGTGGGTGGTTTTGTCGCCTCTTATGACAAGCCGCCCAGCCGCAGTAATTACCGGATTACTGAGATTAATATAATTAAGATCTGCACGTTTGTTTTTACATTCATATCTTCGTAGAAAAGTTCAACTGTCAAAAATCCATGTCTTATGATATCGCACCTATGCCTTATCAAGGTACCATAGACTCTAAAACTCAATGGATCACTCGTTGTCATCTATTAATTTATTTAAAAAAAACCGCTCTAATTTAATACCAAAGTGCACGTATTTTTGAAGATCATTCGATGATTATCTATAGTATTGATACAACCTAAGCGCCGACAAAGACAAATTCCGCGTACAGATTTGTAGAAGCATATTTATTACCCGTCGGCATTTGAACTAATAACTAATAACATTGAGACTATTGTACTTCTTTTATGATCGTTTCCTTTTGTTTACTTATTTTACTTCTTTAGACAGCCTATTGTTGTATTGTAATCATTAGCCAGGTGTTACGGATTTTAAAGTACAAGCTGATTCTAGGAAATTCGGTCCACGTGACCTAGCGGGCACATTGCACTTGTGCAGGATAAAGGCGAGGGCCTGATTGAGAGAGAAGGGCAGTCGAGCGAGAATCACGATGGAAGCGAGACGTGTGTACTACAATCGGGAATCTAATAGTGACGGACTTTGCGCGTTTTATTGAATTACGACCTTCTGCATTACATTTGGATTTGTTGTGATCGGTTATATTTGTACCTGTGTTATACGTGTTTGTATAGTTCTCATAAAATCTATAGTAATTCAAACTGCATTTTAATTCGAGTCTCGCACTCGTAACAGTAGTATAAAATTCTAAACACGCTGTGTCTGTATATTGATGCTATTAAAAAAAAAACAGCTGGAATAGACTATATAAATGATGGAGAACACGACACAATTTTTTTAGATTTCTGTCTGTTTGTTCGGGATTCACGTAAAAACTACTCGATCGACAGCAAATTCTTAGACTTAAAATCTGTGCTACTTATTACCCGGTTTGTAGTTGTTTGGGTACATAAAATTAGCTTATTCCAACACAATTTTCCCTAAAACGATAGCTGCGGAACTTTGTTCCCGAGAATTTCGAGTCAGGCGTGGACGAAATCACGAGCATAACCTAGTATTTTTCTAAAATCCTTAGGGCGGTTATGAGCATTGAATAATTTTAACGATTTTTTATACAGGTTACGTAAGCAGTACAAAGCAATAAGCACCATGTCCCTACACGGTCTGCCGCCGTTGCCGAAGAGCCTCAGCGGCTTCACAGAAGGAGATCTCGAGGCGCCCGAGTCGCCTACGACCATCCCCGACCGACCACCAACGAATCTCGACTCGCAGCTCACTTACCTGAAGAAAGAGATGGTAAATATTACTATTCTATTATTTGATAACAGCAAAGTATCACGCAGAGTTCACACGATCAGAGTACGCTCGGACATACCGCGGTCGGATAACTCTCACTGCAGTCAGTCGTAGCAATAGGGTAGTTGACCATCAAATCAACTAAGATTCGTTTTATTATTATATAAAACGCCGCAGCCTAGATTTTGTACGAGCGTAGCGAATTGTGACGTCATAACTTTAACAAATCAAATTGCGTATTAATTATTCTAAAATGTGTTCTACCCTATTGACATTACTCCGGTAGCTGCGTCTGATCCGAGTCAATTCGGACCGTGCTCAACGTTATGCCGCGTTGACACAATCATTGGACTTGAGGCCATTCGTATCGTGGCAACTAGCAAGCAGAGTACACTCGGCCAACAACGCGTATTATGACAGCTATTAATCGAAGCGCATTTGAACTCACTCGTTTGATCCGAGTGAGCGATCCGAGTCAACTAAGATGACTATAAAAAATAAATAATAAAGTCAGCTTTTTAATGAACATATTAATACGAGTGAGTTCGAAAGAGTGTAAAGTTCACTCATATGAAGATATTCCTTAAGATGTTATACGATCGTGTAAACGCGACTTAATTGTTATCTTCCTAGCAAGGATAAAAGCGAATGTATCATAACACGAGCGATACACCGTCATAGTTGCAATAATTAATAATATAACTTTCTAAAAATATCATCACATACATTAAATAGACTTCATGGAACGTTATAAAAGCTATATATTGCTGGTGTACTATGGTTCATTTCTGTCTTTCAATTTGGACTAAACCAACCAAATTGATCCAAATAAACATAAAATTAAATAAAGTAATTCAATGAAACTCAATGTCAACGTATTGCTGATATTTTTTATTTATTTAAATCACAAAGCAGATTACAATCAATACAATAATACGTTACGACTACATTACAAACTTATGGAACTAGATTGTTGTTCTAGTATGCGAATATATTATAGCATTATAATTAGATAATACAGGTGTGCCTTGAAAATACAAAAACAATTTTAGGAATTAGAATTTAGAAATGTAATCATTCGCTTGAATTTGGTTGGTTGGGATTAAATATATCTAGAGAAGAGTTGTTAGCTACCAGTTGATTGAGTAGACGAAGAACGTTTTAGTTAATGGGTTAAAATATGACGTGTTATTTTTGTAAGCCTTTAATGCAAAAGGAGGTGGGTTAAGTCGCTTGTAAAGTATAAAATTTAATATTGAGATGGCTCAACTAAATATTAAATCAATTAAATTGAAGCAATTTGATTGAAAGGCTCAGAACTGAAAGATCGCGACGGTGTTTTTTTATTTTTTTATTTCAGCACTCATAACACCTTTCATGTAACGAAAGGGGTTAATCGCACCACGCGGGCGAAATTGTGGGCATCAGTTAGTATATATATATATATAACTTATGCGTATACATGTTCGTGTACTCCTTCCCCGGACCGTCACGACCCGTCCACCGATTTGGCGCTGGGTGGTGTCGGTCCAGGGAAGATGAATAGACATATACTACATAAAATTATATCTATAATAGCTTCTGCCCGCGACTTCGTCCGCGTGGTGCAGTTTTTTAACTATCCCACGGGAACTCTTTCATTTTTCGGGGTCAAAAGTATCCTATATGTTGACCAGCGATATAAGCTACCACCATACAAAATTTCATTTAAATCGGTCCAGTTGTTTCGGAGATTAGCCGGTACAAACAGACAGAGAAAAGTTTGAAAAAATTATAAATTAGTTCTATTTCACTTCTTACATCCCCCTGACTCCGTTTTTAGCATTTTTTTCATTGTACAGTAATACGACCTCTGCAGTTTTATTATATGTATAGATAGATGATACTTACATTTTTACCCGCCGGTATTCAATCGTAGTGAAAGATTCAAGTTATGAGGCTTTGATTGGTTCACCGAAATTGAAAAACAAAAATTAACCTTACAATACCGGCTTAACCTTTCAGCCAACTAAGCTGACTCAATGTGGTTGAACCATGTAATACCGGCGTCATATTACGAGTATGGAGGAACTTATAATATCAAACTTTAGTACGTCGTAAAGACCATTTTTCTAATATAACGGACTAAATACGTCCGTTTCTTACATAAAACAGAATCCCTTTATTTACTCAACTTTATTAGGTGTAAAATAAATGTGGCGAATATAAATATGCGCCGGATGCTTTCACGTAAACAACTTCTAAACGGGACTTATATGAACTAAAAATTTAAAATGCCGCCGGACACGGTTTTCAGATGAAATATATTCATTGGGCTTTATGCAGGCTTAGTTTTTTAATCTTGGCATAAGTGTCTTTAATAAGTAAAAAATAATCATATCAAGACAACTAATGCCAGTAGTCTCTATCTACCATCCAATCTTTATCATTGGTAAAAAAATGATATTACTCATATGACGCCTTACGTTTAATTTTAACAAGTAATCCATCCCCAAACTACGTCACACGAATTTAATGATTTTCGTGAGACTCCTCCCTCCCTAACGTGACGTCACATATTATGTAATTTTACATCAAGAAATGATTAAATAAAAACTACAGTTCCGTAATTAGTTTTGTTTTCATTTAAATTATTTTTTAGTAGTTTAAACACTGCTCATAACAGATATAGTTGGAAATATTTTAAAGTTGTTCGTTAATAGTTCAAATTTCGTGTTTTAAAGCTTAAACGTATTAGATTTTGAAATGTGACGTCACCAAATTTAGGACCCCCTCCCACCCCTTGTCACACAATCTCACACCTCGTCGACCCCCCGCCCCTTCCCCCTTAACGTGTTACGTAATTTATGGTTGGCCCCTAAGGGAATGAATGTATAGGAGCCAGCAATAATATAAATTGATAGTGTATTTGTTTCTATATTTTATATTTCTTGTTTTTTTCTTATCGCAATTCGCCTATTCGATAAAGATGACTTAATGAAACAGAGCTGAAGTTTTATACAGGCGAAGTCGCCTGTAAAGTTCTGTCGAAGAATAACATATCGGATCTGTCAAGTCAAATAGTCATTATTAAACTATCTTCATCTATGTAAATACTGTAAAAAGTTTGAAATAGCGATGGACGAGTCACTTGATCAGAGAAGAGATACTAAATGGACAAAATCTATAAGAGTGGTATCCAAGAGAGTCATTGAGGAAAAGAGGGAGACAAATTAAACGATGCGAAGAAGACATAAAAAAGACTGCAGGGAAATTACGTTTGCGAAAAGCAAGAAATACACAAACATGGCCTATGTCAGTCAATGACAAAATATTGACAGAAGCATAATTAAGAGGAAAAATTATAATAAAGGACAAAACATTCTTTTACACTCTACGTGTTTGTTGTTTATTGTTTTTTTATCAAATATACTAATCTAGGAAATGCATCAAGATTTCTATATACAGTCGAGAAGAATAAGAAATAGAACAAACTTAAATAAGAATGAAATTCCAACATTCGTTAGCAGCACGAAACTCTGTAAAATGAGCTAATTGTTTCAATTTTCATTTGAAAGTCACTATGATATTTGTGTAAACTCACTGTATCGGTATATCACTTACGGTTATACGCAAATTGTGCTGACACCTAAAAAACAAGTTTCGATATGTCAGGGATCACAGAAAAACACGGAGAAGCATTCGTTGGCAGGACTGTATTTAAAGGGCAAAGACGACTATCTTCTTCTAATATATAAAATTCTCGTGTCACAGTTTTCGTTACCATACTCCTCCGAAACGGCTTGACCGATTTTGATGAAATTTTTTGTGCTTATCCGGTATCTATGACAATCGGCCAACATCTATTTTTCATCCCCCTAAATGTTAGGGGTAGTCCACCCCTAAATTTTTTATTTTATTTTTTAGACAAAATTTTTATTTTTTATTTTTTCATGATACAACGTACAAAAATACATACAATCCTCAATTTTCACCCTTCTATCACCAACCCCTATTTTTTAATAACGATATAAGTACTTTAATAATTGACCGATTTTTATGAAATTTTATATGCATATTCAGTAGGTCTGAGAATCGGCTACTATCTATTTTTCATACCCCTAAGTGATAAGGGTTGTCCACCCCTAACATATTTTTGGACAAAAAATTATTTTTTATAATGTTACATTAAAAATGCATACAATCCTAAATTTTCACCCTTCTATCACCAACCCCTATTTTTTAATAGCGATATAAGTACGTTAATAATTTTCTACTCTGTTTGTTAAAGTTGATTAGAGTTTAGATTAACATTTGGTCCCGGTAGATGGCGCTGTAATCGGGTTCTAGATTTTTATTTTTTAAAGGCAGGACAGCGTCTGCCGTGTACAGCTAGTACTTCAATAAAAAAATGTATAACTCAAGGCACAGTTTTGTTCATCAATGATTTTCTAACATCAAATCATCACAGTCATAACTTGGCGAGACAACGTTTAAGAACCCATGTTGTTTGCTAAGCACTAAGCACATTTCAGATTTATTCTATATATTTATGATTATTATACTCGGAACTGTTACTTTCCATTTGAAGACAAGTTTATTTATAAAAAGTAGGAGTTGTGTCACCAAAAATAGTTTTAACTCCCCCGTGCCACGAGCATGTGGAGCGAGTTGCGCGGGCGCATGCGTCCGTACCCGGTCGCACTTCCAGAAAACAGATGGTCCTGTGTTTCAGCTTATCGCACTCGTTACTATTCAGTTAACTGGGAGTGCTCCGAATATGTTCCCTTTTCGGGCCATGTGGGTGTGCTAACTTTACGATAGCTGTTTGTGCTTATTTGTATCGCTTGTTTCATTCCTTGAAAATATTCACATACTACTACTGTTTTGCGTATTGAGGATATCATTGCAATACAATTCAATCCGTGCAGAAAGGCAGAAAGTATGTTAATCCCTGCAGATTCTCTGTCTTAAGAGTCAAATAAACCCACAGCCAGGTTGTGAGGTGTCTGTCCGACTACCACGATGGCTACCACTCCTGCTCTAGAGTATGCCGCCATAACAAACTTGAGTTGTGTTCCGGCATCAATGGCCGCGTTACAGTCCGCCTCTCGAGGCCGTCAATACATTGGCAGCACCGCTGGTGTTGCAAATATTCATAGGCGACATTAGCCACTTTCCATCGGATAGGTCGTCCGCCTGTTTGCTGAGTGTAATAAGAAAGAGCACATTACTTGAATATTATGGAAGGGCAATCAATCTTGTGTTAGAATTCGTACATATTCTATATGTTCGATCAATAAAAGATTTTTATTAAAATCTAAGGAAGTATTGGTAGAATTGTGTGAGGTGTCTTTAGGTGTCAAAGATACATACATATTATCACGCCTGTATCCCATGGGGGTAGGCAGAGAGTATAGATCTCCACTAGCGACGATCCTGACAAACAACTTTCGGTTCATCTACTTTCATTAAACTCTTCATACATGCACGTTTATTTGATATGATTTTTACCTGACCTCGTTTTAACACTTCTGTTATTTGATCATGGTGTGTACGTCGTGGTCTACCGGTACCAACTCTACCATTCACAATACTGTCATACACTTGTTTTGTGATTCTATTTTCATCCATCCTCTCTACATGTCTAAACCACCTTAACATGAAGGTGTCAAAGATATTCAGACTTTTAGCCAAATTAATAATTTTGTCAGCAAATTGCAGTCCACTGCCCGATGAATGCCATCCCAAGTTTACGCCACGATTTTCTACTTTCCTCATCCAATCGCCACCAGCGACCTTGCGCGGTTCATCGACCATCCACCAAACTGAAGCGAGTCCTATGCTAATTTTACCAACACACCGTCTCGACGCCAGGACTCGGGAAAAAAATATTTTTGAATTATACTGATGTTACTACTCTGATAGTTATTTTATTATTCTATCCGTGCAGGAACGGAGAAAAAATACAAATTCCTGAGGCCGGACGGCCTGTCGTAAAAGGCGACAAAACAACCCACAGTTAGGTGATAGGTTGTTTGCCCGACTGGATGGCTACCACCCCTGGTCTAGAGTATGCCGCCATAACAACTTTGAGTTGGGTTCCGGCATTAGTGGCCAGGTTCCTGTCTTCTTTAAGAGAGCTGCAGCGCATTTGTAGCACCTTTGTTGTTGCAAATCTCCATAGGCGATGGTAACCGCTTTCCGTCAAGGGGGCCGTCTGCCTGTCTGCTGAACTCATGTAATTTAAAAAAAATAATTGGATAATGCAAGAGATCACAATCGCATAGTTAATAATGGCATGGTAGCTTGTTATCGTTTATTAAAAATGCTAAAATTTTAAATTCAAATTCATTTGTCTATTTAAACTTAATTTCTAGGCCCTATATAATTATATATATATCAAAATATGATAATAACACATTTTGAATTATAATAGTTAAAGTTATGACTACAATTTTATTGGCGGCGGTTGCTGCACTAGACTCTAGGTCTGTATCGCGGCAACCAACAAAATTTTATTATAAGAACTTAAATATAGTTGAATTATTTATTAAGTAAACTATAACTATGTAAGACGAGTGCGTACATGTTTGTGTGAGTGTGTGAGCCCCTAGTCTTATAGTCGGTTTGGTAATATGCATTCTGTGTCACTGTCATTAATTAATTGGTATTGAAACTTTGATACTAAAATTTACATACGTATTATCACGCCTGTTTCCCATGCGGGTAAGCAGAGACGATGGATATCTACTAGCGACAATCCTGACAAGCAACTTTGGCTTCATCTACTTTCATTAATTTCTTCATACAAGCACATTTATTTGAGGTGCTTTTTACCTGACTTCTATATAACACTTCTGCTATTTGACCATGTTACGTGCGTCGCGACCTACCGGCACCAATTGTACTATTGACAATGCTGTCATAGACTTGTTTTGTGTTTCTATTGCTAAAATTTAATAAGTAAGAAGACTCCTGTCGTTATGATGGCCATAAAGTATAAAAGCAACCTGTTGAGCTATATATATATACACGATATCTGAACACACAGTACACTTGTACTTGTCTTCTAAAAGATAAGACTAATGGGTAAAATTAAGATAAAACCACTCGTAAAGAGTGAACAATGTGTGTTAGTTATGATGACACATATTTTCTTTTATGAAAGGTTGAATTGATGCAATCCATATGACGATGTCATCGGTGTGTAGATAATGAGTGCCATTATCACTGTGCAGCGCGCATGGTGGCGAGACCGCTGCGCAATTAACACTGTCATTGCGCATTAGTGCAAAAGTACCGGAGTATTACTCATATTACGTTTGCTTCACTCCACGCGCGGCTTATCAGATTTATTATAAATTAAATCATGTCAGTCGATAGAATTTTAACGGTTTACAAACAGGTGTCCAATTCTTGGCGTTGTGAATATATTCAAAGTACGACTCCATTGCGATGGTGTCAAAATTAGTATTCTACTAAATCCACAATATTTTCTGTCACTGAGATTAACAGATTACCGACATCAGGCAAACCTATGATTGAGACGATAGTATCCGTCGATTTTGACGTAATAGTAATAACAGAATTTTGCCCTAGTTTTCTTTCAATTTGCTTGAGTAGTTGTGTGATCTTGCAGTTGTAGAAGTCGATGCATTAATTTATGAAGATACAATTAGAAGAAGTGAGATAAGACCTATCAACCGCAACATTCCTTTGATAATAATGGTTTCTGTTTATATAAATTATAAATTGAGTTAAGTAATTAAAATAAACAAGATTTTACCGTTAGGTAAATAGAAAAAATAAAAAGAGAAAAATTGATAGGTTGAATAATAATTTTACATTAATTATTTATACTTGACACCTTTATCTTCCGTGATCACGGCTACTGAAAAGTGGCCCAAACTTCGAAATAAAAATCAAATAAAACACCGCGATTGAAACCTTTAAATGTAGTCTCAATTATGTGTACTACCCGAGAAATCTTGAGAAAATCCTGTGAGATATATTAGTATACGTCACAAACCTGCTGACCACATGTTCCAGTTGTCCACTTTCTTCTACATTTTCATTTAATTTTTCATAATCGTTGTAATAACACCGTTTCCACTGGGGTGATTCTTCCGCGTCAAACCGCGCGCGTCATTGGCCGCAACCACTTTTTTTTTTAAACTTAATTGGACTGAAGGAGTATACCTCCCACATCCTTTTTCGAAGCTCTAAGCCATCACAGTTCATGTGTTCCCACTATACCATATGTCAAAATATAAATGCTAGAATAATGTACAATCACATTACAATACAGTGTGAAACGGAACGCAAGTTAGTTTTTTTTAATCTGTGGATTGACATACGTTACGGATTTTGAGCTAACTGTCGGTTGGAATAAACAAAAAATATCATAATGTCTCGAAAAAATACGGTAAGTTAATTTGAATTAGTGTTCTTTGTAGTTTTTGAGTTATTTAATCGTGTGGCGTTTTTTATTAGTCCGTATTTATCATTGTCGTGTAATAATCGATTTTACAAAATGTGGGAAATAGTTTTCAGTGTACTAACAACACACTTTTATATTTCAGAGGAAAGTACAAAAAAAAAAAAAAATGTTTATTCTAATTAATTAATCATAAAAAAATCTCACAGGGGTTTATAAGACCCAGGAGGCCTTCCTTTCGCCAGGCCCAATTAAGGGTTAAATTATAGCTCTTATAAGAATCTTATCGTATCAACTGTTTTTTATTTATAACAATATTAACCGCTAATCAGTTCATTGTAATCAAACTTGAATGATCTAGCACTAGTTTTAAAAAAATCTGGATACGGCCAATGATGCGCGCTAGACAATCGCTCGCCAACA
The DNA here is from genome assembly GCA_039645545.1 of Dendrolimus houi. Lineage (NCBI taxonomy): Eukaryota > Metazoa > Arthropoda > Insecta > Lepidoptera > Lasiocampidae > Dendrolimus > Dendrolimus houi. The sequence goes on along the minus strand of CM077128.1, from coordinate 2,227,616 downwards.
AGGAGAATTGCCCATAGGTCCCTTTACGTCATACGCGGCGACGAACGTGTTAATTCATTCCGTGTATGACGCAAAAGAATACAATAGGAGGTCTTATAGCCATGTTATGCGGCAAGATCGACACAAGATACGCATTGTAAGAAGGGTCGGCTTAAAGGATGGGCTCAGCCGTAACAATTTACGTTGTAGATGTCACTGTGATTCACGCTAATTAACTTAATTGACACAGTGATTAAGATAGTAATAGTAAGATACTAGTTTTTAAATTAAATTTACAAAATATTTAATAAAACTACGTTTTAACGGTTTTAAGCACGGTAATTTATTTGATTTTTATTATTCCGACGTTTCAGCCACTTTTCAGTAGCCGTGATCACGGTAGAAAAGATGTCAGGTGTCAATGAGTATTGTTTAAGTTTTATGTAGCCTACCGCCAACTTGTTCATTTTAACTATTTAGTTTTAATTTTGTTTATGGTTATTATTTACTCTATGGGAGCCTAATCTAATTTACCACCGCTTCGCAACATGTTGTGGCTTGAAGAGAAGAAGTGGCGCAAGAGACTCTTCAGCAAACATGCCTAGCTCTAATATTTTATATAATATTAAAATGGGTGGGAGGAAAAATAAAAATAAATTATCAATCAAGTTGGTTTGTGTTCCGTTGCACGCAGAAAGAGCTCAGAGAGTCATGAGGTTTGGCAGTTGGTTTTTGCTGGGTTTGGGTCTTGATAGTTTTGATGATCGGATCCCAAACCAAATAAATTACCGCGCTTAAAACCGTTAAAACATAATTTTATTATGTATACAAGTTGCGAAAACTTAACTTAAGTATGTGTATTTAATTTATAAATTATGTAGTTTAAGTATGTTTGTTTAAGATCTACCTAATAATCTGTACCACTTACATCGCCAGATTAGGTTAAATTATTCCATAATATTAGGTTGCCTGGAAGAGATTGCTTCAAGCGATAAGGCCGCCTATTGTTTCTGTCATGATAATGTTGTAATTATGAATTTTTGATATTGTGTTGTATATTTGTGAATATTCGGGACGTTTTAGTATTACGCCAAAAGGAAGGTTCGCACTGAAAATCAGCTCTGTGTCGTATATTATGCCGGCTAGGCAAAGCTGAGTGCAAACCTTGTAAGATACATGTCAGCAATATAAGTACGTCGATATTTCTTCAAATATTTTTTCTTTCTTTTTCTTTAGTATAATTAATAGGATTTTTAGATTTTTCTCTATGACAAAACTACCTTCAACGGTTTCAAAGACATGCCGTGAACAGTGTGAAGTTTTTTTTTTCATAGTCGCCTCTGTCGTAGGCTAAAGCAGAGATCTTATATGTCTTTTTCTTCTTACTTATCTTTCTGTTTCTCTTTTTATCACTACTCTCAAAGAACATGGGTGGGTGTTTTTGCAGAGTCGTCTTAATAATCTTTGTATTTGGTGTTGGGGTGCGAAAGTCAACGTGCAAACCACTAGTTTCTTCATACACATATATTCTTGTCTACAATATTTTCGACTTATCATAACTAATCGGTGTTTGAACGTGATGCAATTCTTGGCTTTCGTCTAGTTTTGAACACACAAACAATTTTCTCTTTACCGGCTACTGCATTCATATTGTTAAGAGTACGGGACTCGAATTAAAATGCCGTTGGAATTATTATAGAGTTTATTAGAACTATACGAACACGTATAAGACAGGTACAAATATAACCGAACACAACAAATCCAAATGTAATGCAGAAGGTCGTAATTCAATAAAACGCGCAAAGTCCGTCACTATTAGATTTCCGAATGTACACACGTCACGCCCGTACCGTAGTCGTAGCCCAACTGACTCCTCTCTCCATCAGGCCATCGTTTTATACTGCACAAATGCAAATATGCCCGCCCGGCAACGTGGACCGAATTTCCTAGAATCAGCTTGTACTTTATAATATATAGGATTACAATTAGTTCAAATGCCGACGGGTAATAAAATGTGCTTTTACAGACTGTACGTGAAATTTGTCTTTGGCCTAGGTTGTAACAATATAATCACAATTTCTACTTAATAGATATAGCGGCAACTAGGCCCAGCACTTATAAACAAATGATCCTTGAGTATTTGAATAACAAGTAAACCATTATATCAAGTATTTCTGGCAATTAGCGTCTTCTTTGCGGGCTTGTCGCAGGCAATCGGTGTGCTTTTAGCTCCGGTTCTGCGTTCTGGTGAGGTCTCCCTTTGTTCTTCTTTTCAGTTATTATACACCAATTTTTTTTTCTCTCTTCTTCTTACTTACGGTAGCTAGTATATTTTCAATTATTCAATATGCAGAAAATAAGGTTGGTGTTGTATTAATTGAACTACTTATGTATAAGACTTATAATACTAAATTCTGTATAATACTGTGTTTTTGTCCAAATAAATATGTGGTTTTTTTTTATTCGTAAATTAAAAAGTAACGGTTGCTCTGAAAAGAGAGTTTTTATTATTAAATACAATACGATACACACTGTTTTTGTGTGTGAATTTATAATTACGCAACTCACCTGAAAATAGAAACAGCATTTAAAGCTAATTAACTCACAATTTCAATTAATCTAATACGTTTAGGAATTTTAAAATAACACTGTTAATTTGCTTTAACTGACAAAAAACTCTGACAAGTGTGATGTACAAGTGACATTACATTGACACTTGACATATACTTTGATAGAACCACTATGCGCGCCAAATTCAAATCGAATGAAGTTACTCTTCGTTTACATAACATTTAAAAAAAATCGTGTGCTTGTAAAGAGTTGAAAACGGAAACTTTTTTAATAGGAAATGTTAACGTTCTTTATGAACGAATTTGGTGAATGAACAGAAGCTATAATTAAAACCATCAAATTATCTTTAACTACTTTAATAGTATATTAAAACCGGCAGTAGACTGTTTTATTTATTTATGCAACCTCATTTGCATTTATTTCAATAATCTTATTGCTTTACGTGTAGGCGAACAACATAATTGTATTTCGGATAAAGTTTCACGTATAGAAAATTCTAGACTAGAGCTGCCACGAATATTCGGCTGCTATTCGGTATTCGGCCAATTCGGCCATTTTTTTAACTATTTGGACGAATACAAAATCATGAAATAAAACGCACATATAGTTCAAAATGTATATATATTTATTGTTAGTTAAACTACATTTCAACAGTGTTAAATGCGACTATCATTATATAATAACAGCCCATAAATGTCCCACTGCTGGGCTCGAGCCTCCCATTAGAGAGGGGGCAGTATACCAGCCACGATTATCCAAGGCGGCTTGGCAGGTTTGACACATCGACTAATTGGTGTATGCGTTCCGGCCAGGATCGAACCCGCGCCCTTTGACTTTGGGACGCGTACGATCCGACGCGATCATAAACCGGTCATTCGGCAGCCGAATCATCAGCGCTTTAGTGGAGAGCGTGGCCATACTCGGTTATAAAGACATTTGAACATCATTAAGGAACGATTTTTCAATCACCAAATGAAAAAGTTTTTGGCGGCAACTGAAAGGAGGTGTTGTACCGTGCAGTTCTTTTTCTAAAAATGTGTAAAATAACTCTAAAATTATCAGTAGTTGTAGGATATGAATAGTTATTGAGTAGTAATTATATGTTTTTGTGAAAAATGTGAACTGTATAGTCAAATGTGGCCTTTCGAGTTTTCACATGAACTCCGTTGAATGGCGTCAGTTGATAACCTACAGTTCAGTTGCGCTATACATAGGCTTAAGAAGATGAAGAAAGTATTTTGTAATCTAAGATCTGAATTAAAGGCCTAGCTGCCAAGCCATAAACCTAAATAAATAAAAATCACCAAATGAAAGTTATTCATAGAATAAAGTATAACACGGACAAAATAATAATGTCAGTTGTGTGAATAAAACAGTTGAATAGTGTTTCACTTTTTAATTCACTCAGGCTATTCGACTGAAACTTTTATCTGATGATTGAAAACTCGGCCCTAAATAGTGTATTTCAGTTTAGTAGTTTTCACGTGATGCAGACACACAAAAATTCTAAATATTGCATTTTCGGAATTTGATTGTCCAAATCGACCCACTGATTGCTTTTTAATTTTATCTTTTTAAATTACTTGTACAAACTTAACACCTGCAATAGATTTATTAATATTAATATATAATCATATTTGATATTCGATTAAGACAAAAGTCTCATCACTATTGTGTGTTGATGGACAGCACTAGCGTTGCCTTATTCTCTTTGCTGTCCGCCATTATTAAATGCATTTCGTGTATAATATTAAAACACAAATTAGTAGTTAAACCATCTTTTATTAATATAATAACTTCAAATAACATCAATATCGATTTACAAAGATGTTTTAAGGAACATCTAAAGTTAGATATTGAAGTGCAAAATATTTTAAACGTCTAAACACATAATTTTATTCGTGTCATACGACCAGTCATGCCATACGGGTCCGAATGTTTGGCCACTAAAGTAATAAACCACAAACGTCTCTCCACTCAGCTGAGATGAGAATGTTCAGATGGATGTGTGGTGTTACAAGAATGGATAAGGTGAGAAATGAGGGGATCTCTGAAAGTTGCACCCGTGACTGAAAAATTGAGAGGAAGAAGATTATGTTGGTATGGGCATATAATGAGGAAGGATGAAATTCACGTGACAAAAAGAATGTTAAACTACAAGATGGATGGATTGTGTGAAGGAATGATGATTTGTGGTGTGACAGAAGATGTATGTCAGAATAGAGGAGTGTGGAAGGAAAATAATTGGGATATGGTGAAAGAAAATGTGAGACATTATAGGTGAGAGACATTATAACAATCGTTCCGTCTCCAACTCCTTAAAAAAAACCAACAACTGTACAAAAAAAATATTGTTACGTTTAATTATCGTGTCCCTGCTCCTTCTGGGATAATGTTAGTGTTACTGTGGCGAAATGTGTCTTGTTTATAATGTCAATCTGAATTCTGAAATTGAAATTATCTTACTTCAATCCCATTGTCAGAATGTCTTATTACAATGAGGTGGCGGGTAACAACAAAGATGTTGATATATTTGAACCAAATTTCAATTAATATTGTAAAATTTAAAAAAAAATATCCTCGATACTCAGTACATTTCAAAATAGATAGTAGTTATATTCAAATAAAGATACATAAATATATTTAAAGATAAACTAGACTAAAACAATTACAGTAGAACCTTTTTAAGTCGAACTTGAAGGGAGACGCCAAAAAATTCGAGTTATAGAGTTTTCGACTTATGGAGGATTTCGATTTAAGCGTATTTTGTAAGGAAACGTTCGACTTGTAGAGGTTAAGATTTATACAAATAATCGAGTTGTAAGGGTTGTAAAATCAAATATTGCTCTATGTTCGAGATACCGAGGTCCAATTTATTTTTTTGAGTTATAGAGGGAAAATAAGTACTGAATTTGCTTATACGGAGTCACTGATTATTTCGACTTATCGAGGTTCGACTTAAAGAGGTTCTGCTGTATAATATTTAGTTATAAGTAATGTACAAGGTACGTCATTTTCAATCTCGTTGTACTAATTTTATGTATGCACTTATTTGTAGATTGCGATCCAGATTTTTGTTGAAGTGATAACTTCTTATGGGAGGGTAAACAGCTTCGTTACGTAACGCATTACGGCGCCAGTCGGTCTGGCTTCCCTTTCTCTCACGCACACGGCAACGGTGGGCAGGCTCCTATCTCACTCTAACCCACGCGCTATATACATAAAATTTAAGTAGTAACCTAAGCCTTTCTTAACTTAAACAATATCAATATTAAATAGTTCAACTTAGATTAGTTTAAGTTATCACTTCTGTCGGGCGTCCCGAGACGCACACTTTTTTTAAATATTTTAGCCGTATGGATTTGTTGTAATGATTGTAATTTGTTTTGTGTATTAATAAATTTAAAAAAAAATCTTAATGTTTAACGTCTTTAAAAATTAATAACAATGTCGCATCACAGATAACGCGTTAAACCTATCACTACATCTGCATAACACAGTCACCAACATTATCCCAGATGGAGCAGGGACATTATAGACTTCCCGTCTATGGGTACATCTTCAGGCCTTTAGTTTTAATAGGTCTCGTTAACATTCCGTTCGATACTTTGCGAAATATATTTTGAAATCGATACAAATTAATAAAAAATATGTATCAATATGTTCAGGGTTATTGTTGGAAATCGAAAGTTTTGGCAACGTTTGTCTTGTGTGGGTGTTACGAAATATTGCCTAAAGCGAATAGACATATCCGCGGTACACACCTATTGTTTGCAATGAAAGCTGGAAGTGGCCACTTTCTATCACTCCTTTTGTGACCATCTCCCACGCATTGTTCCACTGTCTCCGTACAAGGGCGTGTTATGAGATGAACTTAACGGCTCATTACCTGTACTCACAGTCTATAATAGGTAATGATTCATTAATTTTTAAGTATTAAAAACGATTTTACCTTGTAATAATAATTGAGAGACATACATTGTTATATTCTTTAGATCGTCAATTATATGTATTATAGGTCAACCGAAAACTCTGGGGCCGACCCCATACATGCAGAGCATAGTAAATAACCGAAAGTTTTATATACGGAATCCATGCCAGGAATCGAATCTGGGACTTCTGCTTATAACGTATTAATATTGTATAGCTATTGTTGTTGCCATACACATATTAATAATGTATATATTTGGATATATATAATATTAACATGTGTTATTGTCTATTTTCTTTTTATTTCTCTTAATTATATGTATTTGATTTGCACACCACTGTCATATACTCTCGATTCCTTTCACACAATCCACAGCCCGGGTTGTATGGAAGAGATCGCTCTAAAGCGATAAGACCGCCCTTTGTACCTGCCTTGACACGAAATGACTGTAAATGATTTACTTTCTGTGTATGTGGTGACCATTAAGTATTTTCCATCTATCTGACGTACATATTACACGACTCACTTCTATGTTTAACTTGGGGCAAGCGACTGTGAAATATTATTAGCTTTGAACACCAGCTATTGTGGTAAAAATGATTTTAGATGAAATTAGTTAAAGTAGAGGAAGCGAATGCGATGTTTGTCAGGATCGTAGCAAATGGTGATTCGTCGTATCTGCCGACACTTGAAGGGGTAATGTTTATACGTGACACTTGCAGAATGTAGCCGCACCGACTACCGATGCGGTCGCGTCGTTGCGATTGATGTGAGACATTTGAAAAGTGATTGACCCTTTGCCCGCATTGTGTCTATAATGTCGCCTGGCTCGCTGTCGCCGCGACCGCCCGGCGACTGCCGTTCAACACATCCGCGTTGGCAGGGCACTCGAATAACCAACGGTTTATTGGGTCTCGCGATATATGTTACGTCCGTGTTGTTATCGTCGTCCGTTATTAAAGTTAATTTCAACTAAATAAGTACATTCTGACTGAGTGATGATCAAAGGCTTATATTTAACTGATCACCAGATTTAGTAAAATAATAGCTTCCGCCCGCGACTTCGTCCGCGTGGTTAAAAACAAAAAAGTAAGTTAAAAAAATACCCCCCGATTTTGAAACATTCTTCATTGGTGCTCCGCTCCTATTGGTCTTAGCGTGATGATATATAGCCTATAGCCTTCCTCGATAAATGGGCTATCTAACAATGAAAGAATTTTTGAAATCAGACCAGTAGTTCCTGAGATTAGCGCGTTCAAGCAAACAAACTCTTCAGCTTTATATAATAGTATAAAGATTACGTCAGAAATACAATATTATATACTACCAAAAATAGTAAATGATCACTAAAGTTATAATCCCATTTATAGTAGTTTATTTATGTAGTATATTAATAGCCCATAAACCTCCCACTGCTGGACTCGGGCTTCCCGCTATGGCTGAACAGACAGTATACCCGCCACGCTTATCTAAGGCGGCTTGGCAGGTTTGACACGTCGGTTATCTCGATGTCTAATGGGGCATGCATTCCGGCCAGGATTCAAACCCGCACCCTTTAAGTTTAGGACGCCTGCGCTAGCCATTGGGCTACCACGACTTAACGTAGGAATAGCGCATAAAGCTGGTTAAGATTTGGTGATCACTTACTATATTTGGTCTTTGAATACAATTTGGAACTGCAGTCAACTAAAACAGCTAGAAACATTGTAATTTTTTGTTGTTTTTTTGTAAGAGTCTCTTAAAGTATTTTTTGGTGCTCAGAATATTTGTTGCCATGATTAAGCTGCAGTGTTAAAGGTCACGTAAAAAGCACCTCAAATAAACTTGCATGTATGAAGAGATTAATCAAAGTAGATGAAAGGAGAGTTGTTAGGATCGTTGCAAGCGGAGATCCATCGTCTCTGTATACCCCCGTGGGAAATAGGCGTGATAATATGTATGTATAAATGTATGTAAGTAATTAAATGTAGACTCCAATGACTCATAATTGTTTTAGAAATTAAATATTAATTAACTATAAATTATTTCCTTATGTACCGGGACATGTCATCACAGATCTTAAAATGTATATCAGTGTTTTACCTCTATATGTACAAGATTGATGTATAAATATACATATATCTATATCGAGGGCTTCATAGCAAATGGGCGTACAGACAGAAGTACAGTTTTGGACAAGGGACAAAATTGTGAATAAAACAAAACTAGTTGATTGTATAATGCTGAAATTTGGAATATCCTTCTTTTTAGGGACACTTGCATACTGGTAAGACATTCTAAATTATAACATGCATAGTTTTTAGTAAACAATAAAAAATGACATTTTTGCGTATACGCCTATATGTTATGAAGCCCTCGATATAATCTATATATATAAATATATAATTGAAATCCACGTATATAGTGACTCATCACGATATCTCAGAAACTATAATACCTATAGACTTGTTTGGCATGGACCTTCCTTTCGCTAAGTAGAGGTCAGCTAAGAACGGATTTTACTGCACGCCAAGCGGATTGGTATCAGCTAGTTAATAAATAAAGGTAATAAATATTATCCAAATTATATAAAATCTATTTATTAAATAAATACGAATTATTTTTTTACTAAATAAGAACTGTTAAGATCCTGCTTGCTTGCACACCATTGAAACTAGTAAAATGTACTGCACCATATTTCTAAGAATAACACTTGTATGCAACTGCATTTATGCAAGAATAAATATTTCATGTTATTTTCTACTAAAATAACTACAGTATACATTTTTGAAAAAGAAGTTCTCGTTCTTCATTCTGATCTTTATTTCTAGAAGGCCCGAGGCTTGCAGTTCGGAAATATTGTGTCTAAGTAAGTCGTGCAATATGGAAAATGAAACAAAACAAACAAATAAATAGTCCCTTTTGTGTTTATGTATTAGCAAAGACGCGTGTTGGTTGACGAGATGTCGGGTCGTTATGGCATATTGAATTATACGTAGTGATGTGAAACATTTTCATATCAGCTGATGTATTTTCGCTTTTTGAATTTCGTCAATAAACAATCGAATCCATTAGAGGTTGACCTTTATTCGATTCGATTGTTTACTGAAACAATTGATGAAATGTCCGCGTTTTGATCAATCAAAGCGCGTATATTTGATAGTTGATGAAAAATGTTGTTCTTAAAAATATATATGCAAGACAAATCACTAAATTTCATACTTACTAAATAATAACTAACATTAATATTTTGGTCATTAAGATAGTGAAAGATTAAGTACTATGTTGGTACATACTTTACTAGTGATGATAATTGATGTAAATAAGTACTTTGAATCTGTAGTAAAAAGAGTTTATTCATATTGTTGTTAACTATATTATGCATGTTGAAATACTAAATATTAATTGAATATTTGAATGTGCAGAATAGATTGCTGGGGCTTTTTGTGTGGCTTGTGTATTTGTTTACATGTTTATGTGCATATTTTGCGGAAAACTATATATGTTACGGTATAAAAAGTATCCTTTTTTTATCGCTGAAGCACAGCAGACAAGCTGACAGCCCAACTGTGATGGAAAGTGTTTATCGTCGCCTATGGACATTAGCTATACCATAGGTGTTGCCAGTCTTGAAGGAGAAACTGGAACCTGGCCACTGATGCCGGAACACAACTCAGAGTTGTTATGGCGGCATACTCTAGACCAGGGGTGGTAGCCATCAAGTCGGGCAGATGCCCTACCACCTGGCTGTGGGTTGTTTAGTCGCCTCTTACGACAGGCCGTCGAGCCGCAGGAAATTGTATTCTTTCTCCGTTCCTGCACGGATAGAATTAACATATAAATAAGTATACAATTTTATATTTATTAATGCGGTTTAGGAATCACCGTAGTTCAATTATACTTATACTCGTATACTAGATTTTTCCCAAACTCAATCTCTAGGAAGTAGCTCTCATTTACTTACTTAAAAACTTAATTAGGTTTTTTATATATATAAACCTTCAATGAAATATTATATAACTGATGGTGAACACCGCTTAAAATCGTGGCTTAGGAGTTAACGGGTACACAGGCGCGGAAAGCCTTTATACTATATAAAAAATCTATTATTAAATTTTAAAAACATTACTTTATGGTTAATCTTTAATATATATTACTTTATACCAAATTTGTATTTAATTATATTATATATCAAAAAATAGATCTAGAAGTGTAATATAAATAATATGTATATTTATTTTTACTTAACAAATAATGTTGCTGTCTCTGTGTTTTTTACATATACTGTCTAATTGGTAATGTATGAACTCATTTTTTGTGTACTTACTAATTATTTCAAAGGTCGTTCGATACAAATATCGACCTTTTTGATATTTTAAAACTAGTACGGAGAGTAATGACTGTCGCATAATGTTAAATTAAGCACTACTGTATATTGTACTTGTTTAGCTTATAACTGAAGACCAATAATTTTTTTTGTTTCGTGTCCCATCACTATTACGCGACATTATCAGGCGATATTACAATCCCCGATTGTGTCAGGCGCCGCGCCGTGCCTGGAAGAGGACACGCGCCGGTATTTATAGCGCGAGCGGGCACCCCGGGGCGGGTTGCGTCACCTTAATATAACGTGGATTAGTCAGAAATTCATCAAAAGACGCTGTCTGCGTGTTTACGGTCTCGTAAGATAATCTTGATTTCCTTCGAAGAATTTTTGTTTTGTTTGAAATTATTTCGGACTGTTATAATTACGTTTTAACGGCTTTCAATGCTTTCATTTTCAGTTTAAGCGTACTGATATTAGTAAATGTCAAAAGAACCCTTATGAGTACTCTCCGGTGTCTCTTCGTCTGTCTGTCACAGCTGAATATTGCAGAATTTTTGAACAGAAATTTTACTCAATTGTAGATGTTTCGTGTGTCTACAAAAATGTAGTAGTGTCTTTATATCGACACCGTACATAATGACACTGATCAACCTTTCAATTTTTACTTTCATTATTGTCGCCCCCGTTACCCCAAAATAAGTACATAAAATTTTGTTTTTTTTATTATTATTATTTATAACTTCAAACACTTTTCCAGATATATTTTTTGTAAGTCGCTAGAAAATACCACCCCTCGTATTTATATTAGATTTAGGTGCCGGAAACCTAAAAATAACTATTAAACTGTTAAACTGATTCCGCCATCAAAGAGATTAGTGTTGCACAGGTGCACAGACATAAAAACACTGTTTACGATTTTCTTAATGTAATTATAACATGTGTAATAAGTTGACTCATGCAGCTGGGAATTGCATTGAGTCCGCACCTGTTATATCATCTGGTCTAATCTATTTAAAATATTTGCTTGCCTCCACATCTGTAGCATAGTTGAAATTCAAAATTGAAATCCAAAAGTTTTTAATCAAACTAAAACTGATGTTAAATGGATCGATCAAATTAAATCAATTTAGTTGAAAGGCACAGAACCTAAAAGATACGACATTGAAAGATTTAAGTTTACTGAAATCAGTAGGAAACTTTTCGCATCATCCGCTTCACTCAGGAGGTATAAGAATTTCCTACCTACTGCTTCTAAGGTAACGCTTGCACAATCCTTGCTTCTCCCCCTACTTGATTATGCAGATGCCTGCTATCTAAACATAACCCAGGAACAACTAGATAAGCTAGAACGCCTTCAAAATGTTTGTATCCGGTTCATATTTGGTTTGCGTAAATATAACACTGTCTCCGAATTTCTTGATAAGCTTAAATGGTTACCTTTTCGCTTTCGCCGGAATGTTCACTTACTCTCACCTTTGCACAATGTCCTTTACAATCGCTGTACTCCCCCATATTTAAAAGAACTTTTTAGTTTTCTCTATCAACCTCATTCCTGTAATTTGCGCTCAAATGATAATCTTTTGTTATCAATACCTGCACTCACCTCTTCCTACGTAGGAAATTTTTTTCGTCCCTGACCATTATTGGTCTATTAAATAAAATTGTTGCATTACATGAATGTATCTATTGTTCGAATGTATGTATATCTAATTTATATTGTATTTTATTTTTAATAATATTTAATTGTGATTTTATTACTTTTATTTTAGTTTAGTACACCACCAAAATTGAATTTGTTTTGAAATTTCGTTTAAAATCTCCTTAGACACCGGATTGCCTGGAAGAGATCGCTATAAGCGATAAGGGCGCCCATTGTTGTAATGCAAATGTATCCATATCAATTGTCTAGAATTAAGTTTATGGTGAACAATAAAGAGTTTTCATTCATTATATATATATATATATATAGAATACAATAGAATATAATTTATTGTACAATAAAATTAATTAACTAATACACAAAAACAGCTTAGAATTAGGTAGAAATGGCGGTCTTATCGCTGACAGAGATCTCTTCCAGACAACCTTGGGATGGAGAGAGAAATATGGCACAAAAGCTAGGGCAGGGTTTGTTGCACGATATTTTTAACATTACACATTTTAAAACAGTATATACCTAGGTGAATCAAAAAGTTCTTAGAAGTGTATATATATTTAAAACCTTTTTGGGAGAAGTTGTCAAATTAAATAGTGTCAATCACACAATATTTTTGCCAAGTGTCACTTGTTTTAGTCAGTTCATTCGCACGTAATAAATTATTTTGTGCAACGAGTTGCTAAAAACACGAAGTTATGGATAAAAGTGAGTTAGGTGCGGTGATAAAATATCTCACTTTGAAAAAAGTCTACTAAAGAATTTTTTTCGGACATTCAGCAGACATCAGAGATCCTACAGATATCTTTTGGTAGCGTTCAATCCATTTTAATTGATTCACTGGAGTTCAAAAAAGTGTCGTCAAGATGGGTGCCACGAATTTTAACCGACGAAAACAAAAAGCGACGTTTGGAAATTTCTAGGCGTAATCTCAAAATGTTCCAGAGTCATTCGGACAATTTTTACCGTCGCCTTGTCACCATGGATGAAACGTGGGTCCACCATTTCGATCCTGAAACTAGGAAACAAAGCATGTCTTGGAAACGACTATCATCTCCATACATTAAGAAATTTTGAGTTGCTCCTACCGCTGGCAAAGTTATGGTCTCAGTGTTTTGGGATAGTGAAGGAATCGTTTTTATTGATTACGCGCTAAAAGGCCAGACGATTACTGGACCCTATTATGCAATTTAATTCCGAAAGTGCGTGAACGTGAAGCGATAAAAGAAAAACTGTTGTTGGGCGTGTTGTTTCTTCACGATAACTCTCTCGCTCATTGATCGGAAGTTGCGCTCAACGCAATCCGCCGTGCTGACTTCAATCTCCATGACCACCCACCATATTGTTACGAGTTGCGGGACTCGAATTAAAATAACGTCGGAATTATTATAAAGTTTATTAGAACTATATAAACATGTATAACACAGGTACAAATATAACCGAATAACAAATCCAAACGTAATGCAGACGGTCGTAATTCAATAAAACGCGCAAAGTCCGTCAATATTAGATTCCCGAATATACACACGTCACGCCTTGATCGTGGTTCTTGCTCAACTGACCTCCTCTCTCAATCAGGCCATCGTTTTATACTGTACAAATGCAAATGTGCCCGTATCATATCGTCGACATAATTTCCTAGAATCAGCTTGTACTTAATCCGTAACACCTGGCTAATGATGCCTGGAAGCGGCTGTAAACGAATACAATAAAACAATAGACTGTTCTCCACAATACTAGAAACGTATGCCAATAAATAAGTAAACAAAAAGAAGACGATCATAAAAGTATTACAATCAGTTCAAATGCCGACAGGTAACAAAATATGCTTTTACAAACTATACGTGGAATTTGTCTTTGTCGAAGGCTAAGTTCTAACAATATTCTCCGGACCTAGCCCCAAGTGATTTTCACTTATTCCCAAAATTAATAGAGTAAATTCGTGTAACTAAATTTCACGATAGTGACGCGGTTATGGCTGCCATAGAGGAGTTATGCGAAACTCAAAAAAAAACTATTTTTTGGCAAGGAATACGGAAGTTAGAAACGCGTTATTCTAAATGCATTGCAATGGAGGGAGAAAATATTTTTGTTAAAACTTTTGCATTTTTAATATTGATTCTTAGAACTATTCACCCTAGTAAATCAATAATGGACATCAAATATTAAATTAAAAGTACGCTTCGATTAAATTATCGGAATCCATCTTTGTAGTGGGTGTTAAAAAAAACGATTATCTCTAGAAAGTACATGATACCGCGTATATGTAATTATAAACTTTCTATTTACTCATAATAAGAATAATATATACAAATTAAGTCAGGCTTTCGACAGTTTTTGAAAACTTGATTCGATAGTTATGCCTAACGTTTTGAAACTTTTCTTTTGCGACATAAAACGCTTGTTATCTAATCGAACATAAAACGGTTATTATATCGATTTTTCCATAAACATAGTCGTATTCATTTATTCATTCATAACCGGTTCCTGTATCGTACTATCCATTCACTCGGCTTGCTATCGGTTGAATTTTGACATTAGTTATATGGAACTCATGTCGTATTTTAACCGATAATAAAGGCAATGAACAGACGGTAAGGTATGGGAACGGAACGTTAGGAAATGTCACACTTAAAATATTTACTCTATATCCCAGAGGATCAAGATTGTTTATTTAGAGAGGTCTAGGGTGAAGCATTCTTCTAAATTCCTCTCGCAGTCTTCTCAGAACACAGTATTATAAGGTTATTTAAAATGGGTATGGTGCGTTTTATGCTGTTGAAATTAGTAATGAAAAATTATTGGTTCAGATATTGTTTGACAAGGTAAATAAGGATGTGTTTTTTACAGCTAGTGTTGTGGCATGCCTTTTAAATTACAACAGAGTATTTTTATTTTTTTATTGCTGGAGTTCAGCACACAGGGCCCACTTGATGAAAAGCAGTTACCATCGCCTATGGACATTTGCAACACCAAAGGTACTACAAATGCGCTGCTGCTCTCTTAAGGGAAACTGGAACCTGGTCACTAATGCCGGAACACAACTCAAAGTTGTTATGGCGACATACTTTAGACCAGGGGGGGTAGCCATACAGTCGGGTAAATGCCCTACCACCTGGCTGTGGGTGGTTTTGTTGCCTCATACGCCAGGCCGCTCGGCCGCAGGAAATTGTATTCTTTCTCCGTTCCTGCAAGGATGAAAGTATAAACTAAAGTATACACTGGTTTCATAGTCCCAATTAGACATGCAGCTCTTCGCGGCTACCTTGAAGCTGAAGATGTCCGTTGAGGTCGGTTATCACTTAATCACTTATTACAAATAGACCGTCTGTGAGTCCTGAAAGAATGAGCATTGCGTTGTTAAAGCTTTTAATGATTACGATAAGCAAAAATATCTCACAGTAATTTGTAAGCATTTTGTTTAATTTTAACTATGTCTCTACGTAAATCGATGCAAATACCAATTTTATAAAATCTTAATCTCCTTTTTATTCAATTTATTTGGTCAAAAAAACAGTATTGTACAGAATTAAGTATTATGAATCTTATATAAGTAGTTTTACTTAATACAACACCAATATCATTTGCCACATATTGAGTAATTGAAATTATACTAGCTGCCGTAAGTAAAAACAAAAGAGAGAAAAGAATACAATGGTATTAAATATCTAAAAAGAAGAAGAGAAAAACAAGAAAAAGAAAAGAAGAAGAGAGGGAGATCTCTCCAGAACGCATAACCGGAGCCAAGATCACACCGAATGCCTGCGACCAGCCGCAAGGAGGCCGCTAATTGCCAGAAATACTCGATATAATGGTTTACTTGCTTTTCAAACATTCAAGGATCATTTGTTTATAAGTCCAGGGCCTAGTTGCTGCTATATCTATTAAGTAGAAATAGTGATTATATGAATGCATGGTAAAGAGGAGATCGTTTGCCTTATCTCTTATACCACTGAAATGGAGAAATCCGATAAGTGAAATTTTATTTTGGCACAACTGGTTTTTAGGCTGGCAAGATGCACCGCTTTGCAGGTGATATTGGCCGTATGCCAACTTGTATGAGTCATTCAAATCCATGCTTGGTATAAATTGAATAAATATCGGGTTCTCGATAATATAAAGCTCCATATCCTATAGGGCTTTGCCAGATAATCGTTGATTTATTCCAATTTATTACTGAACCGAAATATATCAAACAGGGAACTTACGTTGTTACAGGTCAAGGGCCGTACCACTTCTTGTAAACGCAATTTACATTTTACTGATAACTGGAGATTCTTTGAGTTCTTACATAATAAAATTGTTGTAAGCATTTTAATGCCAAAATAAATAAATATCGAGGCCGTCCAGCTCCTCGATAACACAGACCTTGTAAGAAGACTCAAAACGACCAAACCTATTGAGTTAGTGTTGTAAAATTATCAAGATAAAGTTAAGGTGGTTTGGACATGTAGATGTAGAACGGAGACTCACAAACCAAGTGTGTGACAACAGTGTGGATGGTAGATTTGGTACCAGTAGACTGCGACGTACTTACCACGGTCAAATCACCGTTGGTTTACAGAATGAAAAAGCACCTATAATAAACGTGTTTGTACGTATGAAGACATTAATGTAATTAGATGAAGCAAAAAGTGATGTCAAGATCGTAGCAAGTGGTGATCCATGGCCTCTGCCTACCCCTATGGGAAACAGGCATCATAAAATTATATACTAGCCCTGTGTGAATAAATTTTAAAAGATAAATGTATTCTACACAACGGTGTAGTAAAAATTGTTAAAGAACTAAAAATTAGAGATAGCAAATATACATTACTGAAAAACTAGTACATCAGATCTTGTCGCAAGCTGTCGTCTACACGCGGACCACAAACGAACCACTCGGTGACAACTTGCTACCCTAAGAGATTCACGTATAGACCTAGTACTAATCGTTGACAGACTACTTAGCAATTGTGAGTTAGGCGAGGTTCATTGATTTACAACCCGGCATCCACCCGTGGACGGCGTTGCTTGTCGGGTGCTGGGTGGCTCTAATGAGCTATGACCCTAAGTCGTAAAATCAAGTTTTTACGTTTAGATTGCAGCCCAAGTGAATGCAGCCGGCTTATTTATTTGTTTTTCAATAGTATGACTCGCATCAACAACAGCAATAACTTTGATATATCGCTCTTACATCATAGAATGGGCGATGCTACGTGGGTCCAGGAATCGATGAGCCTTGTTTGATGACGCGTGTCAGTCCCGCATGAAGGCGTACAACACACGCTACGCACTCCTTCGTGATACTTTCACATGTGTCGCATAATCGTTTCGATAAATAGATTTTCACCTACTTCTATATTAATTCCAAGTCGGTTACTGGCACTATAGCATCATAGATTCAATTAAGTTTCCGTGTCATTTTAAATCGGGCATTACATCGCACATGCGGTCGATAATGCCATTCATAGTATTATACAAATGTATAAAGGTAACTCGAATAAAATCATTGTGTCATTGTTAGTGTGATTATGGTTTTAATAAAGAAGGTTGTTAATCGAATGTACCGATCAATCGATTGTTTGGGGTGACGTCATCCATAGACATCTGCAAAGTCAGAGAATTAGTACCACGGTCAACAAGTAATGGTTATGCCGCGTCCTAGTCTGTGTCGTTCGGATCTATCTGGTTAATACTTTGTTGCACTGACGCTTGGATGAAGATTTACTTGATATAGGTAACTATACTGTACACCAATACAAAAATAAATTTACGGATTAAAACTATACCTGATTGTGCGCAAAGCGCGGTCATATCTCAAAAGTGATCCCTTGCAAACAACCCCAGGAATGAATTGAGATGATGATGGCGTTGGTGGTATACATAACATATAATACGACTGCTTACATTTTAATAATATGCGGTCATGCAACGCAATGATAATCGGGTTAAACAAATGATACAGAAGTAAACAAAGAAAACAAAGTTATTGAAATATAGAACGTAATATAATACGGTCACATATGCAACTGTGTCAGTCAGAATTAGAAGCTTAGTCTAACCATGGTGAATGAAGTGAACTATTTAATAGTAACAAAGACCCATTTACTCTTCGTCATTTTGCTTTCCAGACTCATTTCCTAACTTTTCCTGTACTTTTACGTCCCTTGATATTATCCTCCGAATACCCTAAAGAAAGACAATGTCTGCAATATCCAGTAGACATATTATGTCCATGGGTGGCAATAGCTGTTCACAGTCAGGTGGTTACTTTATTTCAAAAACAAGTCTATAACTTTTGGTATCTGTTACTGATTGTGACCTTTATTGCACTTTTCCTTTAATCTTTATGTATAGGTGTCCAATACTGGTGTAAGCTTATTTTGATATACACAACAGGGTTCCATAATCATTCAGTTACCTAGTTACCATATTTATTACATGCTACGATTCACGGATATCAATTATCAAAACCGTTATGTTCCAAATTAACTAATAATCAACTAGCCTCTTTAGCTTAAATAATTACACAATCTGTGTCAAATACGATTATAAACGTGACTTAAATTTACCTTGCTTATTATTTAACACTAAAAATTTCATAACGTTGCTGTTTTGAAATGAGATGATCTGCAACGTTAGATTATTATTTTAATATTGCAAAAATGTATTATAATATTAAGTCGACTATGTGTAATTAAGGTTTCATCATAATCTTCGCTTTCACACATTTTGGAATTAAAAGAATTAGCTGATAAAACCCTTGACGCTCCTTCAATATTCAGATCTTGTACTGATTTCATAAATCTACTGATTTCACAATTCACAGATGTTAGATCTGTGGTGAAGCTAGCATTTAAATCAACTAATCTTTAAAATAAATCTGTATTGTATCTAAGACTCTTCAATGTTGGATCTGATTCAACTTTGTAATGATATGATGACATACTAGTAAAGACGGTCAAAGTTCCATTTCGTAAGTGATGAACGTAATTAACGCTCTCATCTACAATGGGTATGTTGCGATCTGGCAAGAGCATCTCGTCATCAAGCCAAACAAATGTTTTCATTGATGTGTTAGAAATAATGTTAAACAGGGAGACTTAGTATTTACGATTTTGAAAGCTAATATTTCGCCACGTATTGATTTGAATACAAATGTCATTAAGGAGCGTCGTTCGGTGTGATTAGATTTAACTAATGATACCAGAAACTACGGAGTAGGTACCCCAAAAAAAGCTTCTAAATTTCGTGTGTTCTTAAGTTCGAAAGTGGCATGTCGATTACGTATTACCTACAGAGATAGACGGGCGGACATGACGATGGCATAAGGGCTCTTCTGTTTTTGACTATATAGCAAAAATATGAATGGAAAAGACATGTGGGGCCAACCATAAAGCAAGAAGCATTATTATTTATTAATCACTTTGCATTATTGCGACGGTGACAATAGTTCTTTCTTGTTACAACTCCATTGAGTTTGTCCAATTTTTCTCCATTTGAAATGTATTTAAAAAATAAAAATATATAATTTTACGAGTTGCAGGACTCGAAATAAAATGCCGTTGGAATTATTATAGACTTTATTAGAACTATACAAACACGTATAACACAGGTACAAATATAACCGAACGCAACAAGTCCAAACGTAATGCAGTAGATCGTAATTCAATAACACGCGCAAAGTCTGTCACTAAATAGATTACCGAATGTACACAAGTCTTGCTTCGCTCGTGGTTATCGCTCGACTGCCTCTTCCTCAAACGGGCCATTGCTTTATATTGCACAAATGCAAATATGTCTGCCCGGCAAGCGTCGACGCAATTTCCTAGGAATCGTAATCCGCACACCTGGCTAATGACTGCCATAAAAGATTACAATACACAATGGTCTGTTTTCTAATCACAAAGTAAACAAAAGAATCCAAATGCCGAAAGGTAATAAAATATGTTTCTACATATGTTCTATGGGTATGCAGGTGTGAATATGTCTTTGTCGGCGACTAGGTCGTAACAATAAATAATTATGATAAAAAAATCTTTTTTAGCTAGACGTGTTGCTGGGGAGTTTCTTGCCGCTTCTCCTTTGAACAACGATAACACATTGCGAAGCTGTGTTCATAGAATAGGAAGTAGATTTAAATTTTGGCTTACATGTATGACCTTCAAAAGGCTCCATCGGAGCTTATTTGGATTAAAAAAATTTGAATTTGAATTTGAACTTTCTGTCAAAAGAGATATTAATAGAAGACAGCTTATCGCAGCTACACAAGCCGATGTATCTAACACAATTTCAAACAGATTAAAAAATATTTCCTTACAGAAAACGTTTCTATGTTCCCATATTAAATGAACTTGTAGCATATGGACCGGAGTAGGTAAATACAAGTGGGTAGCATGTAACGTCGTCTCATAGGAAGCGTTTAACCGAGCCTACCCTAATGACCCATTCACGTCCTCCTTCATACGACGGACACGAATGGTTGGTTCGCCAAGAACGTGACTTGCCTATCCACAACTATACTTCAAGATTTATTACATACCAACAGTACTAGGATGTCCGCTCTTTGTCGACTACTGACTAGAAATAAGTTGACAGTTAGGCTTTTTCAAAAAATTAACTTGATATAAGCACTAAAAGACAATGCCTGTGGCTGAATCGTTTGGAGAACCGCTTCTTTACCCTTTAACAATAGCTTTGATTCGATTTTTTTTAATCTGGTAGGTTTTCACAACTGTACAGTCTTACTCAACTTATAATTTCGATCGGCAGTTTTCGTTTGCGCATAAAACTGCAGACCGGTTACCGAAATGTGAATCATCTATATTGAACTTTATTCCCAAGCTGAAATGACAATGTCGCTTGCTAAGCATTCTTAGCTCTGTTCCGCTTATACTTTTCATATGCTGTCGCGCGCTACTATGATTGGTCTACTGGCAGGTACATCGGAATTATTAGTTGTGTAAAACAAATGATTAACCTCTTCACGGTTTTGGGGTGTAATTTTGATTTTATTTGACTTCAGACACTTCAACAATCGCATTCACGGTAGTGTGCTCCTGAAAATGATCACAACGTCAGAATAAACAAACAAATAAACAAATCGGCAGACAAACAGAAACACTGTATATCCCCAAATTAAGCAAGTTACGCTTGTGTTATGGGTAATATACAACGGACCACTCTGGGGCCGATCCCAGACACCCAGACCATAGTAAATAACGGAGAAAATACGTTTCCGAAATTTACTATACTAGGAATCGAACCCGGAGCCTCTGCATTGCAGTGAGGTAAGCCAGCAAAGGCTTAGCCCGTTCAACCGCAGAGGCCGCCATAAATTACCATATACACTGTTATAACAACAAAATGTTGCAAAATATTGTACTTTTTATGGTTTACTTGGCACCGACTTTAAGATGTAGAAAATGTTATATTATTTTGTCTCTTAATAAACTAAATAAATTCTTAGTCAAAAATCTTTATTATTTTATACTTTTTAGTTTTTGAAGTCGGTGTTTTTAAACCAAGATTTTTTTTTTAAACACCATGCTCATAAAGACGGAGTTGGGATAAAGTTAAATGGTAAATTCTATCATTTAAGTGCTGTGCTCTTGTCGGTGGAGCCTCCCCAAATCTTCTCTATTATGGGCCAATGGTTTTACTCTGTACGACACGACACCCACTTTTTCCTCGATTCGACTAATGAACTCTCGCCTTGGCCTTCTCTTTCCTCTCTTTGCTTGGCCTTCGATTAACGTGCATAAGACACCTTCGCCTTAAATGGCCAAACATCTTCTTTCTTCTAGAGTTTTTTCATATTGTGCCCGTCTTTTTTACCATATCCAATACTGTTTCGTTGGTTTTAATGTACATCTTCATTTAAAATGTAAAATTAGTGATGAATATTTTATTTTCACTTCGCAAAGATTCCTTGCGTCTAAAAAAGCTTTCATATTCGGTAAATGAAAATTTGTTTTAGTATACATTTGTCGAGCAACTCTCTCTTGGATCCACCATTTTGTCCAAAACCTGAAAATAATCTAGACGTAAAAGTAAGATCATGAGAAAGTTGCAGGCGGATGTAAGTGGTTCGCAAACGTGTTCAAAATTCGTTCACTTGTAAATAGCATCGAGTAATTCGTGTGACGTCGATACTCGTGGAGTTGTGAACAGAACCGGGTCGAGACGAAGCCTACTTGCAACATATTCCCACGGCTCGGCACTCCTTTGCCGCAAAAATACTATTATAGGAACAATAGTACACACCCGGTTCGCTATGTTTAGGATCATTAGCATTATATCATCATATATTAAGTATAATTAATTCTTATTTATATAATACTAGCTGTACCCGGCAGGCGTTGTCTTGCCTCTAAAAAATAAAAATCTATAAACCGATTGCAGCGACACCAATCGGGATAAATTTTTAATCTAAACCATCCCGGGATCCACTTGAACACACACAAAAATAATTCACAATCATTCATAAATTAGACAAATGAAAATGAGTGAAAGATCATAACAAATGAATGGCTAAACTGATGTTTTTTAATTATATCTTTTTTATTGATGAATGTCATATTTTAATACTTATTATCCTATTCCGGACGAAGACAATTCCAAAAACACAAAAATCATAAAGAGTGGTCCAGCTATTCTTGTGTTATAAATGGTGTAACTAACACGACTTTGTTTTATATATATATAGATTTTACATACTTATATGTTTATTACTGAATAACATATAATGTAAGTAAGTGCATATCGTATAATATTTATGTATACCACCTTTGACAAATTGAATTGTTTTATTCCTACCACGGGTTGTCTGGAAGAAATCGTTTCTTAGCGATAAGATCGCCCATTGTGCACATATAGACTAGTTTTAGGCTATAAGTTTTTCTGTGTTTTCTGTAATGGTGTACAATAAAGTGTTATCTCTCTCTCTCTCTCTCTCTCTCTCTCTCTCTCTCTCTCTCTCTCTCTCTGTAGTTGATATAAGACAATGCCCGAATGGAGGGGTGGGCAGTCAAGCGACGAATACGAAACGAGTAAGACGTTTTGTGGTACTCTCGATTAGCGATATAGACGACGGACATTGCGCGTGTCAAATTGTATTGAATCATGCAGTGTGAACTGGCTGCATCCAGTTTTATTTGTATTTGTTTCATACGTGTTTGTACAGTTCTAATAAATTCTATAGTAGTCCCAACGGCATTTTTAATTAGAGTCCTGTAGCTCGTAACAATATCATAGATCATTATCATCCAATAGTGCTGGTCTTTATATTCCAAGCTTTATTACTATTATTACTTAATTTATGCACCATTTAGTTGGATTTTTACAATGATTTAAAATCTATGGTTTAATAGCGTTAAGTGCCTTTTTATTTTAATTATGTATGTACACACCCCTACTCAATTAAAATCATTGTTGATCAATACTGGGACCCAATATTGCTACTACTATCTCGTCAAAATCGCCGGACACTATTGTCTCAATCGTTGCTTTGCCTGATATCGGTGTTGTGTTATTTCCAATGGCCACTACCTTTATAAATACTTGTAAGCAAAAACTTGCTAAAACATTTAAAATTTGGTAGCTTTTCAATACTGATTTCGGGTAATACCAATTCTTTTTTTCTACTATTATCCCATCACAACGACATTGAGATGGTATTGTGGATTTAGTAGAATACGAATTTTTGACACTGTCGCAATGGAATCGTACTTTGCACATCTTCGCAACGCCAAGATATTGATATAGCAGAATTGGGCCCCTGGTCTTTATATTCAAGTTGATATTATTAAATAAAAGTTTCAATATTTCTTGTACATATTTTAATTTGATTACGTTTAATGCACAACTCTTAATCACATTGTTTAGAATCACTTTTATGCTCACGGCTGGCTTTTAATCCAAGTTGACAATTATTTCCTTAATTTTAACTACCTCTCTTAGGTTCTTACAGTCATTATACATCTACAAATCAATTCCTTTAAGCGTATTTTTATTTTGATTAAGTTAAATACAACGTAAACACCTTTTGCTCACTTTGCTTAGAAACAATGGTGCTCACTGTTGATCTTTATAATTCAAGTTGACATTTAACGTCTGACATTTAAGTTATTATAACTTAAACTTCACTTGTATTTTCGTGGGTATTTGCAACTATTCGACCTGATTTGCGTTTTAATGATTCTGTGTGCGATTTTATTTTTATTGTTTTTTTTATTTATTTTAACACGTAGCTATCTATGGTCGCTTCGTCTTTATATTCATACCTTTTGAACACAAAAATTGTATTACTATAATAAATCTATTCGGGGTGTCCAGTCTCTACAATGAATTTACAAATGAGAAATAAGTCAAGGGGCTTATTCGGACCAGCAGATTTCGAAAATATGTACTACTTAGACTACAACTTGCGTATAATACAGTAGAAACTCGATAAGTCGAAAACCTCCCAAACTCGAAAATTTTGTGTTCCCTTCTCTTCAACCCCAAAACCTCCGTTGCACGAAATCTGAACCCTCTATAAGTCGAAATAATTAGTGAGTCTCTATAAGCAAATTCAGTCGTTATTACGCTCTATAACTCGAGAAAATAAATTGGACGAGTGTACCTCGAACATAGCAATATTTGATTTTACAACCTTTACAACTCGATTATTTGAAAACCGACTTTAAGAATATGCCGATAATGACTTCTACAAGTCGAATGTTTCCTTATAAAATTCTCTTAAGTCGAAACACTACAACACTCCATAAGACGAAAATTCGAATTTTTTGACGACTCCCTTCAAGTTCGAATTACAGAGGTTATACTGTAATTTGAAATTTGACATTCTGACATTTAAATGTTTCTTTTTATGATCTATGATAACATTGTATACTTATATTTAAATTAGTTGTAATAAGTGTGAAGGTGGTCTAGATAGTCTAGAAGATATCGCCGGCGGTGACAAGATCTATTGTATATATATGATTTAATTTCATCTGTAATAAAGAAAATTCATTCAGAATTTTTGGCTGTCTGTTGGAGCATTTTTATCCGTGTAGGAACGGAGAAAGAAAACAATCTCTTGCGGACAGGCGACTAAATAACCCACAGCCAGGTGGTAGGGCATTTACCCGACTGGATGGCCACCACCCCTGGTCTAAAGTATGCCACCATAGCAACCTTGAGTTGTGTTCCGGCATTAGTGACCAGGTTCCAGTCTCCCTTCAGAGATCAGCAGCGCATTTGTAGCAACTTTGGTGTTGCAAATGTCCATAGGCGATGGTAACCGCTTTCCATCAAGTGGGCCGTCTGCCTGTCTGCTGAACTCCTGCGATAAATAAAAAGCATTTAAACGATGATCAACACAGAGCTAGCTTATATCCCGGGTGAACACTTGGGATACTTGTTATCCCTGTAAATGACGTCTTTTCCGCTCGTAGCGCCATGTTATTGACCAATAGGATATGCCCATGACTTCGTCCACGCTAGACTTGAAGTTCCAGTGGGGTTCCCAGGACACAAAGTACAGCAGCATTTTAAAAAGAATGTAAGCTATCGCTTTATTGAAAACTGTGTCGGAATAAACAAATAATTTTTATGCACCCGAACAAATACAAACCGCTCCTGGGGAAAAAATGCCACACATTTTTATTATATAAAATTGCTATTGATCAGTAAAAAATGGCATTAAAATTAGTTTTTTTTGTCCTGGCCATTTTAGAAAGAAAGAAAAACTTTATTCGAAGAAATAGCGACATAATTACATTCGTTATACATTATTATACAAAGAGCATATTTTGAGAATTTGTACGTCGCATTTTTAACGAACAAGGTTTGCACTCGGCATATTGCTGTGCCGGAATTATATCCGACACAACGCTGATTTTCAGTGCAAACCTTCCTTTAAGCGTAAAACCAAAACGACCCAAACTTGTTAATTAAATAACTAATAATAATAATTTAATTTAATAATTATTATTAGTTATTTAATTACAATAGCTTCAATGTTGTTATAATTAATTAAAATAACATCGCGGAAACTAATTTTAATTAATTTCCGCGGGTTTCCCAGGATAAAATGTAGCGCAGATTTTATGTCTAAGAATTTGTTGTCGATCTGCGAAAACCGCATCGAAATTGGCCCAGTAGTTTTTACGTGAATCCCGAACAAACAGACAAGAAATCTAAAAAAATTTCATCCTTCATATAGTCTATTTCAGTTGTTATTCTTTTAAATAGCTTCGACGTACAGACACGGTATGTTTAGAATTGTATAATATTATAGTAACAGAAATTATTATAATGATATCTTAATTATAGATACTGTTAACACGAAATCCTTCTTTTAATCCCTAAAATTTTCAATGAAATACTCCGTTGAGCCTTTTTTCAGCCTATTCGAGACTAACTTTTAAGTAGCCATACAGACAGACTACAATTTTATACACGCTCGTTTATGATTACGCAGTTTTTGTTAAAATTTTGACATTTATTTTAAAATCACAGACGAACACTTCAAATTTTATTACTATAGATTTTTATAGAAAAAGAAATTTTTGCATTAAAAATCATAAATAATTTAGCAAACGTAATTATTTGTTAAGTTTCGGTCAAGGTAATATATTATTAATAACGAAATGCAAAGAATTGTACAGTAATAAATAGTAGTAATTGTATCGTTCTCGTTACTGCTCTTACATCAGATACTTTACTTATAATAAGCCATTTATTCCATGAGAAGGCTGTGGCAACAATGCCGTCGGTGTGTTCATTAGAACGTTTATTTTCGAGTGATTCAACACGTAATGAGTGGTTCCGTTACAGAATTATTTTTAAAACTAAATAATCAGTGCAAAGTAGCTTGAAACTTTAAACTTATGCCTCGTGCCAGCGAAAATTGCAACGACAGCGCCAAAAGTCGCGGTCACATCGCCATTATTTGTCTGTCCAACGGAGAATAATATTGTTACTACCTAAGCGCTGACAAAGACAAATTCCACGTACAGATTTGTAGAAGCACATTTATTATCCGTCGGCATTTGAACTAATAACTTATAACATTGAAACTATTGTAATTATTTTATGATCGTCTTCTTTTGTTTACTTATTTATTGGCATACGTTTCCAGAGAACAGCCTATTGTTGTATTGTATTGCCAGGTGTTACGGATTTTAAAGTACAAGCTAATTCTAGGAAATTCGGTCCACGTGGCCGGGCGGGCACATTGCATTTGTGCAGGATAAAACGATGGCCTGATGGAGGGAGGAAGGCAGTCGAGCGAGAACCACGATACAAGCGAAACGTGTGTACTGCAATCGGGAATCTAACAGTGACGGACTTTACGCGTTTTATTGAATTACGACTTTCTACATTATGTTTGGACTTGTTGTGTTCGGTTATATTTGTACCTGTGTTATACGTGTTTGTATTGTTCTAATAAACTCTAATAATTCCAACGGCATTTTAATTCGAGTCCAGCACTAGTAACAATATCTTAACCGTGCAGGAACGGAGAAAGAATACAATTTACTGTGTTGGGACGGCTTTTCATAAGAGGCGACAAAACAACCCACAGCCAGGTGGTTGGTTATTTGCCCGTTTGGATGGCTACCACCCGTGGTCTAGAGTATGCCGCCATAACAACCTTGAGTTGTGTTCCGGTATTAGATGGTCAGGTTCCGGTCTCCGGGAACTGAAAGAGACATAATAAATTGAATATTAAATATTTATTGTAATTATAATAGCATCATAATCAACAACATAATCAATAATGTAGTCATAAGGACTACAAATGGCTCGTAACCAAAACTAAAAAAATATGTATGCCTGCCAAAGGTGAAAAATGTAACTTTTACCACTTGCATAACATCTGCAACAATGTCCATGTTGACGATAGAAAACGTTATCTGAACGGCCTGCTCGGTGTTGCCTGTAAAATGAAATAAATTAAAGAAAATTAAATAGAAAATAATGTAATTTAAATATATATGTAATGTAAGATATTTTTATATTTACTTGTCTGTTTTTATAATAAATAATAAATAGTCAATTGATTGCATAGTGTAAGCGAATGCACGAACTTCATTCGGGATCGACCCGAGTTAGTTGCCCGCGACCACCGACCGGAAGATACCTGCTCTGCATTCGTTACACTCACAGTTTTTTCAACGGCTAACTTTCAAACCCTTAGAACCTTGTTTAATTTTCTCCTCTGCACCATCGAACGTTATATCCGTTACAGTCCATGTTTCAAACGAATAAATTATACTTTGACTTTGATAGACAAGAAATCTAAAAAAATGCATCGTGTTCTCCATCGTTTATATAGTCTACTTATTCCAGTTGTTTTTAAGTTTTAAGTGACTCATTGCGTGTAAACGATGTTTTTTAGCAACAAGTTGAATTCAAAAGTTACTTATGTGATTAATACGTGTAAATGAATCAGCCATTGGTATTCGGTTTAAAAAGGTTTTATTTTTTATAAACACGTAGTATCCCCGAACAAAAATTCTAAACGGTTATACTTATATATTTGATGACCTCTGTGGTTCGAGTGGACTAAGCCTTTGCCGTCCTACCTTACTGCAATGCACAGGCACAAACGTTCGATTCCTGGCATGCTTTTCGTAAACGAACTTTCTGTTTTTTACCAATATGAGGGTGTCTGGGAGATGTCAATTGTATAATACCCATAACATTGGCTATTTTTTTAATAATACTCTCTCCTGACCTTTCAATGTCGTCATGGTATCTTAAGTCGTAATTATTGTTATTTATTTTATTCTTGTTTATTTTCTAGTTTATACCTTTATTTCCTTTTTCTATTTACGAAAAACTTATTCACCACAAGCCGCGCACAGAAGGTTTGCCGATGACTACTTACTATTATTGGATTGTATTACTTACTGTTATAGTATATACTTAAGTAAAGTATATGCAATAATAAATTAAAGTATTAAATTTATTGCAACAACTATTTATGTAAACTTTTTTGTCAACCCTACTGACCATCGACGCGTGACGTCATGAGGCTATCGCCAAACCTGCGCACGGGTAGTACCTTAAACTATTATTACTGTTTCTTCTGCAATTTATCTATTATATTTATATCTTGTTATTAAGTTTATAACTTACTTAGCTTGGAGATATACCAAGTGTGTGTTTGTCTGCCGCTTATTTATTATTTGTTTATTGTATATACTTTAAAAAAAGTTGTATTTGCTTTGCAAGATTTATGTTACTTACAACTTATTTTTGTCTTCAACATTTCTATCGCAATGACCTTAACACTTAAATTCTAAAATGGTGTAATAATAAAATCATATTTGCCAAGGACTCGTGGTCCATTGTTCCAAAATAAAGAATACTCGACTAACTCGTTTTACTGGATCTGGTTTCCTTTCGTCAACTTAGTCATGTTATGTTGTACGCTTATAAGTTAGCTAATGCATTCTCAAATGAAGCCATTGATATTTTGGTCCTTGGTAACATGATGATTTGTGGTGTGACAGAGGACGTGTGACAAAATAGAGGAGTATGGATGAAAAAGACATATTGTGCCGACGCTAAATATTTAGGTGAAGGTGGAAGAAAGAGAAAGATTAATTATAGATTTATAAGATAATTAATCAATGTAATAGTTCAACTCACCCAATCATAACGTATAATAAAAAATAGTTTTAGAAAACTGTCAACTCATAGCCTCAAATAATGTAAAAAAAAGAGGGGAATGTGTACATTCGTTTAGCTATACAGTATACAACATATGCAATTACAACTGTAATACTAAACTAAAATTTGTTTACTAAACACGTTAAGCTAATATGTATTTATATTTTATAAAATATTTAATACTTTACTAAACTAAGATATTATAAACTAATATAATAAAGAAAACTTGCTATATTGTATTCTACCTATCCCTCAAGACTAGTAAGGTAATAATAAGCTCCAGGAAAAAGGGCTCAATGAGCCGACGCCGTCAGGGTGAAGTATTGGAAGTTGGAACACCGAGGTGGTTTAGTTGGTAGGTCCGAGCATGCAATCGGGAGTCCAACACTATCTTACTGTTATCCCTGGGCGGTAAGGTGTGTCCATGACGGATTACACCTCGTTAAAAAAAAGGTAGGTGCCCAGAAGGCTGGCAACATTACCTCGCTGGGTTGCCATACTGATCCGTTGTCCGAGGTAGACCCAGCCCTCTGATCACCGGAAGAGATGATGAGTAATTTTGATAGTTCGTAGTAGAGGTCCATGGCCTCAGGAATCCACGGTCCAAACGTCTCAACAGCAAACGGCACAAATAAACAAAACTCATTGAGGGTCACATATTTACGCCGCTGAAGTGATTCACTTGTTGCCGCTGCCGAACCAGCTCATCTAAGCGTTTTTTAGGTATCCCATACTCGGGTGGGCATAGCAGAAATATTATTACCATCCCTGTGCGGCGAGTGGGTGCTTCTCAAACGATTTCCCCTTGCAAAAAAAGGCGTGTTTGGGTAAATGCGATGTAGCCAACGTGTCTAAGCATCCCATGCCAGAGGCTTGCAACGCCGCCACATCGCCACGGAATTACTCATTCCGTCAGGTAATATAATAAAATCCATTTAGATTTTAATATCAACATTTTATCGCTAGTTGCTATTCATTTTAAGCATTAATCATGTTTTAGGAAGTCACAAATACATCGTGTACAAGCAGAGCTCTATGTCTGCGCTGATTCTGGTGATCATACGATGAGTCAGCACCGACCTTTCCCGCGTCTAAATTTGCACCGCAATGAGAATGATCTACGTACACTTGTGCACCAACCAGCAAGCACACGTGGCCCATCACCACTAATTTGTTAATTAAAATCGTATTAATTACTTTATCCTGTTTAATAGGGATGCCGATACATGTTACAATAAATTTAATTTATTTTATGTTTATAAAAGAATAGGCTTTAAAATAACATGAGAACGTGTATCCATAAATTTATCCCCCCCTCCCCCCCTATTTTTGTTTTTGCTCATGCTCATAATCTTTAAGTCGTTTAAAAACCGCTAAACGCCGCGCGCTTTATTTGAATATATAAAACTCGAAAAGCGCGAGATTGGCTATGTGACGAAAACCTAACTAAGCAAGCGTGGTATTTTGGAGTATTGTAAAATTTT
Organism: Dendrolimus houi; assembly: GCA_039645545.1. NCBI lineage: Eukaryota > Metazoa > Arthropoda > Insecta > Lepidoptera > Lasiocampidae > Dendrolimus > Dendrolimus houi. Next base: position 2,196,036 of record CM077128.1, on the reverse strand, counting down.
ATTTCTGTTAACTGTATCTTTTATAACACAATAAAGCATATTCATTCATACATTGCGAGTTAGAGACGTTTTTTCAACAGCGGTGTAGTCGGCGCTTGCATCATACGGTATATTTGTTTCAACCGGCTCACTCTGGCCGAATTTCCTTCCCGCGCCATTGTGAGATAGTGATCAGATAGAAGGAAAAATCAGAGGGGATGGGATATGCGATTGCAATAGGTGGATTGGATGTGGGAGAAGTAAGTGGGCTATCTGTGAGAGTTTCCTTACTCATCGCACGAAACACAATTACCTCAAGGCTAACCGTTTCACTCAAATATTCTGTGAAAGCATGGTATCACACCTATCGAGCCGGCCCTATTGGCTGTAATCAAAATACTATTCGACCCGTTTTACTTGTACCTAGTTATGACGTCGTCAGTAAGTACGCTCGTACTTAATCTACGAGGTTGTGACTGTTTGTAATTTTTTACCTGCTTAAAAGGGCCGATTTTTAAATTATCAGATAAAGGTTATTAATATAGTGGTCGGCCGTGGTCGAAATTCGACCATAATAATTAATGTCAAAGACTATACTTCTATAATTGCAAATTTCGCCAAGGCGGTAATTTGCCTTGAACAATAAACAAAAGAGTCTGCGTATGTATATGGAAATCCATGGTAGTAAGTGTAATGTTTTTTTTATTGATTTAATGTATGTCTATGCATAATCCGCGTAATTTTCGTGAAAAGGGGTACAAAGTTTTTACTTCACGTATTAATATATAGATAGAACATAACATTGGAAAGTTAAAAATTGCAGTTGAATTGTTTTACTTTTGAATTTAGTCAGGTTATAATTTATTCGACTTGATAACTTTTATCTGATGATTGAAAAATCAGGCCTAAATCTATTAATCCCTGCGAGGGTTGCCAGCAAGAGATCGCATTTTAAGGATAAGGCCACCCGTTGTACTTATCTTTTGTATTTTTCTACTTCTGTTTATCTATGCTTTGGTGTACAATCTATCTATATATATATATATATATATATATATAATTCTTCTGTACGCGTGTTGACAGTGAACTCCTAAACGGCTGGACCGATTTTGAAGATATTTGTTTTGTGTGTTTGAATAAGTTTGGCACTGAGATCGGGTTTTAGAATCCTCCTAAGCACCTGGAGCGATTTTGTTTTTGTGTGTTTGAGTGGGTTCCCGGATGGTTTAAATTCACAATTAGAACCGGTAGATGGCGTTGAGATCGGGTTATAGAATTCTCCTAATCACCTAGACCGATTTTGGTGATTTTGTTTTTATGTCATGAAACAAAGTCTTTTGCGAATTCAGAAAATATGGCGGTACGAAGTTCACCGGGTCAGCTAGTAGAGTTATAAAATATTAACAAGATTACGTTCATTTTTGTTTGCCACATTTCTATTGAAATTAAAACACATAAGTGAAACTGCAATTTCAGAAATGTGCTACTTTTATCATTTAACAGAAATAATCTATCTACATTAGTTATTCTGAAACACGTAAAGCTGCAAGCTTTTACCTTCTATGGCCTCACGTATTTCTTCCAGACTATTTACGATGATATTCGTTAAAGGTCACGAAGTCGTCCGAAAATGTTAATTGCTTCACTATGAAGTCAAGGTGACTTTTTATGCGAATGCTTTTCATGTCTGTCGCTATTTGAATACTTTGCTTGCATTTCAATGTGAAGATAAAACGAACATAAGCAACTTCTCTAAATAACAAATATGTTTTTTCTTCTCATCTGATGGAAAGTAGTTGCGAACGCCTATGAATATTTGCAACACCAAAGATGTTACCAACGTGTTGCCGGCCTCGAATGGGGACTGGAATCAGGCCACTAATGCCGAACACAACTCAATAATGTCAATGGCGGTATACTCGAGACCAGAAGTGTTGGCTATCCAGACAGACAAATACCCTACCGTCTGTCTGTGGGTTATTATGTCGCCTCTTATTACAGGCCACTTGGCTGCAGAAATTAGTATTCATTCTCCGTGATTGATTGCAGGGATATTAAACTTTAATCGTCCCACTTTTTTCTAAGCAATAACTAACTACCTACTTAACTCCTTACTTCATAAAGTTTAGACCCTGTCAATTTGTGAACAAACAATATATAACATTATCATCCTTCCATCGTTTAGCCTCCTTTGAAAGGATTTCTAAAGGTTTCCATCGCTCGGCGTCACTTCCTTCGCGCTTCTTAGGGTGAGGTCGCGTCACAATGGACGGCGGGCCAAGTTTTTGGCGTGTACAGAATTTCGATAGCGTATTTTTCTTTTGCACACATGTCCTCCATTCGCTGTCTCATGAACATAATTTCGTGCATAATAATGTATTCCTGTCACGTAATGAAACATTTAAGAAACATAACAAAACATCAAATTCTGAAGTCATGATCCAAGTGAAGAGAAATATTTTGTGTTATTATATTATGTACTAGGATGTGCCAGCGAAATTTCGTTCGCGTTGCTGTGACAGCGTGGCAACCCCAACGAAGTCTCATCTTCTAGTTTCTATCAGCCATCCATATCTCACATAGCTTTTAGTATTCTCGATGGTCCAGCTACTCTTTCCTGTTCAACGGTATTTTGCCCTTGGTCCGAACGGAAAGATGAAAGATATCTCGCTGTGAGACGCAGTCACATGTGCTGAAATATCTTCATCAATGTCTATTTCTCACTACAAAGACAGATGAACGGAGGATTAACACGATGATTGCATAAGGGATTTTGCTAAAATTCCTACCGAACCCTAATAGTTGCTATTTTCGAAACAATGATTGAAAAACGAGTCCAGCATTGTCTTGCATCAGTTATTGTCATTGAAACTAAATCCGTAGAATCCCATGACAAAAGAACTGTCGCACCATATTTATCGCATGCTCGCCGCACTTGCAGACAGCATGGCTTCCACTGACTCATTGATTGTTAAATATTCAATACAGAGCCTCGCATTTGGCGTCTCTCGTGTACCATCCACAAATTACGTCACACGAAGTTCATGATTTTTGACCCCTCCCCAATCCTTGTCACAGCTGGTCACATTCGTGAGACTCCCCCCTCCCTAGTATAACATCACATATTTTGCAATTTTACATCAAGAAATAAAACAGCAGTTCAGTATTTAGTTTTATGTCCATTTTAATTATTTTTAATAATTTAAATGTTTTAAATGTGATGTCACGAAATTTACGACCTCTCCCACTCCTTGTCACACAATGTCATACTTCGTCACCTATCATCAAGCGAGATCATGCTCAAACATGAAGCTAGACTAAAATAAATAGTAAATGAAAAGCGTTGCTTATTATAATGGCATTCGAAATGCGATTGTGAGAAACATTTTTTTTAGTTCTTTTATTTTAACCAGCCTATAAACAGCGTAAAATTATTATGATTAATAATCATTTATTTAAAGTCTTAAAATATAATTCATATGTTGGTTAGTAAATTACATAAAATGCTTAAAAACTAGTGTTAATAGATCCTATTCTAAAGTTTTGTTAAAATTGTTGTGCTAGCTTTGCATTTGCTAGCACAATAATTAAGTACTGGGTTAGCTTTAGTTTTGAATTCATCCCCCGCATAAATTATACTATTTACCGGTATAAAAGAAAACCTATATTTATTTTCGAAAATACGTAAGACTTTATGATAATCGATTAACACAAACATCCCAATACTTACTTTGACATTAAAAGTTCTTAACACTAACGGTCTCATTCATATTGAGTTAATTAAAATTTGAAGGCTTCTTTAAGAATAAGACCGCAAACCTCTTCTTTTACATGGAAAATTCTTCTTCATGTAATAATATAATAAATATATTAATACGTGAAGCAAAAACTTTGTACCCCTTTTTACAAAAATTGCGCGGACGGAGGAGTATGAAGTTAAGCACATTTATAGTTTATATAAAGGAGTGCAGAATGCTATATTTTTTTAATCATGCATATAAAGTGCATTAAATTAATAAAAAAACATTACACACACTACCATGTATTTGATACACACACGCATATATACTCTTTTGTTTATTGTTAAAGTCAAATTAACAGTGTAGCCTTGGCGAAATCTGTGATTATAGAAGTATAGTCTTTGACAACAGAACCTTAATAATGTTCAAACTTATAATTTAAATTAATTATGGTCGAATTTGGACCACTAGGCGTACACTAGTATAAATAAATTTATCAAATTCTAAGCTATAATATGCAACGTCCTCACTTTAAATCTTTATTAAAAATAATGATGATGATAATAGTGTCAATGGCCCCTACAGCCATAGATTATGTTGACATAGACAAGTACATAATCCTATAGCTCATTCGGCACCTTCGCGCGTCGTTCGGACGTTGACTCGGTGGCGTGGGGGCCAATTTCCGACACTTTTTACGTGGGTTGGTGCCTTTTTTGGGGTTTGGCGATCAAATCATGCAAGCCTCTTTTTTACATCACATATATTCTGACAAGCAACGTCGTAGTATGATTACCAAGCAATATTGTATGTTTTTTTGTATTATACGGTGATGTGACAGATCTATATAAATACGGATTATTCGATCCTTTACAATATTCCTACCACATAACTCGAGAACTACTCGACGGGTTTTATTCAGACCAATTTTGTATATATTATGTATTAATGTAGTATATATTAAATTAATTGTATTATCATTTCGTTTAGTATTTTGGTGGAGATCGGGTTTCCAGTTTTTTGGTGCCAAGTGGAAGTCACTTTAATGTCACTGTCAGTGTTTCTGATTGTCAAAATATGACGTTTACATTTATATGAAGTTTTATTAATCTATGCTAATACAAGCGCATTGCTTTTTTTCTGAAGTTTGCACGTTATAGTTCGAAACCTTGTGAATGAATCTATTATCATAAAGTTTAATATTTATAAATGTATATCAATCAGTAACGAAAATTAACAAATAATAATAATTAAACATTGAATATAACATTGTTTCCTCAAGCCGACATTAGACTATTCATTTATGCCTTTCGACTTTGATGAATCATTCATAATGATCCAAATAAATAATCTCAAATTATTCAATGCCATTGAACAATTTTCGTTCAATGTTAAGCCTTTTAATCAAATTTTGATTTTGGTTAAAAAGCAAAGATAAATCGATCTATTTCTATAGTCACCTATTTTTGCAATATTTATTAGAATAAGGCAATTTAATACTTGCAAGCCCTATATGCAATGGCGTGTTGAACTAATTACAATTTAAGACCTGAAGGCCTAGAGGTCGTTTTCGCAGATTCGTATGATGAACTGACAAGTATCAAAATAAAATGGAACTTTATGCTATGTCTTACAAGTGCCAGTATATCTAGACACGAGGCTATTTCACTAAGTGATGTTCCAAAGGCGAACACTTTAGGCCCACTGTTTATCAATGAATCATGTCATAAGCGAATGAATTTCATTTCTATTATCAGCACCAAGCATGAGGCACCTCTATCCGTGCAGGAACGGAGAAAGAATACAATTTCCTGCGGCCGGGCGGCCTATCGTAAGAGGCGATAAAACAGCCCACAGCCAGCTGGTAGGGGATTTGCCCGACTGGATGGCTACGACCCCTGATTTAAAGTATGTCGCCATAACAAGCTTGAGTTGTGTTCCGGCATTAGTGACCAGGTTCCAGTCTCCCTTAAGAGAGCAGCAGCGCATTTGTATCACCTTTGGTGTTGCAAATGTCCATAGGCGATGGTAACCGCTTTCCATCATGTGGCCCGTCTGTCTGTATGCTGAATTCCTACAATAAAAAAAATAAAAAGGCACGGGTGCGAATAAAGTTTCTTGGAAAACAGGATTTCCACATGAGATGCTATAAAAACACTCGTGTGAACAGAGAGGAACTGCATGTTGGAAATACCAACTACAGAGAAGTGTCCAAATTTAAATACCTGGGCAGTACTCTAACAGACACTAACACCCGCTAGGAAGATATAGATATTCGTATTCAAAATACCCTACGATGTACCGCGGCGCTTCATAAGTTTTGGTATCCAAGCTTGTTAGCCGTAAGACGAGGATACGTATATTTTTTTTTAAATCGGCAGACAAGTACACACACTGTATATCCACAAATTAAGCAAGTTAGTTACGCTTGTGTTATGGGTAATATACAACGGACCATTCTGGGGCCGATCCCAGACACCCAGACCATAGTAAAATAACGGAAAAAATACGTTTCCGAAATTTACTATACCAGGAATCCAACCCAGAGCCTCTGCGTTGCAGTGAGGTAAGCCGGCAAAGGCTTAGCCCGCTCAACCACAGAGGCCGTCATATAAAACTTAACTGTTATACGCCCAATATTGATGTACGGATGTGAGGCTTGGACCCTAACACTTAAGGAGGAGAACAAGCTGTTGGTAGCTGAAAGAAAGGTCCTTAAAAAGATCCTGGGTCCGGCACGAGGAAGCGATGACAACTGGCGAATCCGAAAAAATGCCGTAATCGAAGAGCTGGTGGATGAGCCCGATATAATAGGCGAGAGTAAGGCATATCGCTTGCGTTGGCTTGGCCATCACATAGAATGGGGGAGGATCGCACGGTGAAAAGAGCCTATTTCGGCAGACCAACTGGACAGCGACCAGTTTGTCGGCCCAGATATCGATGGAGTGACGTAGTGGAGGCTGATCTGCGCGAGCTTCAAGCCTATGACTGGCAGCAGACAGCGCTGAACAGAAAGGAGTGGAGTATTCTGATTACGGAGGCCAGGACTCATTTTGGGTCGTTGAGTCAAAGCAGTTAGCTAGTTAGGAAAACAGTAATTTCGTATACTACAGAAATAAATATATATATTAAAAGATATTATTATCCTAAATTTATACGTTCTGTGGTTCTTGGGCTGTTTACGGCCGCTAAAAGCCTATGTTTTATATCGACCAGGCTTAAATTATTGGCGATGAGTCATGTTAAATTGTATCGATCCGCTTCGAAGCACACCGCTCCGAGTTTATCTTCAACGGTTTATGCATTAACTTGTATTAAATAATTTGTTTTAGTGTGATTGACCTTTAATTTTTTTCTTGACGACATCGGGCAAACAGAGAGCCGACTTCACGTAATGTGATTCGCAACACGTATGGCGATGCAAACGAAATGTTAGGAGAACAAATTTATATTACCTTAAATTTTTTTGACTGTAAACAAAATTTTTGGGCTGCAAACTCCCTCGTTTGAGGTAAAGCTCCTTTGTTTGGGGTAAAGACCCCGGTTTCGGGTCAAGACCCTGGTTTGGGGTGAACCTCCCCGTCTGGGGAGAAGCCCCAGTCTGGGGATACCCTGATAAACGACATTTTATAAGAGGCCATCTTTGCCAGTGGCTACGGAAGTCTTTGATTGAACATCACAACATTTTTTCCTCTTTTTCGTGTATACTGGCAGTTTAATAAATTTATTGACGTGTTTGTTTAGAATGTTAAGGTATAAAATCGCAATTCAACAGCATACGTTTCCGAAATACAGATGGGATGATTCATACCTTCGCCTTGTTATTTATTCTACTAGGCGTAAGTTAATACACCTTACACACGGATTAAGTTCAGGCTTAACCGCCATCGCACTTATTTTAGGTGTGATTAAGTGATAGTGGTAAATTCGAATAGCAGATAACTTCATACTGCTTCGCCGTAGTCGGGATGTTCATCCCTATTGCCATGAGCTAAACGCTCAATTACACAGCAGTTTCCCTCACAGAGCATAGAAGCTCGCCGCGTCTGCTCCTAAAAGACCCACCAAAGAAAAAACCACTGTGTGCGTCTCGGGACGCCCGACAGAAGTGATAACTTAAACTAATTAAGTTGAACTATTTAATATTGGAATTGTTTAACTTGAGAAAAGCTTAGGTTATTACTTAAATTTTATGTATATTAATATGATAATGTAAGAAAAGGTTATTTATTAATAAAATCTTTTATTGGTTATAAAATATATTTTATTCTTAGTTACAATTGTTGAATATGTACATTAGAATTTTGTGTATAGATAGATAGATAGATAACACTTTATTGTACACCATTACAGAAAACCTTATAGCCTAAAAATATTCTAAATGTGCACAATGGGTGGCCTTATCGCTAAGAAGCGATCTCTTCCAGACAACCCGTATATATCATTATTTAATCTAATTACCGAACTACCGCTAGCGCTGTGAGTTACAGTGAGAGAGGAGGAGCCTGCCAACCGCTGCCGTATCCGTGAGAGAAAGGGAAGCCAGACAGACTGGCGCCGTAACGCATTACGTAACGAAGCGGTTTACCCTCCCATAAGAAGTTATCACTTCAAAAAGATTTATTTAGAACTACAACACAAATGAGAATACATTACACTAGCATAAATATATAAATGTACAACGTAAATTGCAGTAAATACAAAAAAAAAACGAAACAAGTGTAGCTCTAAATTGGTCAGCATGTTGCTGGGTGAGTTAACCAGCGCTGATTTTGCGCTAGGGCCATTCAAGTGACACACAGACAGAAGCAAATAAAATAGAAAATGAAAAGAGTGTATTAAAAAAAAATGTATACCACAACAATTGTAAAAAGATATTTATATACTTTGAAACACTTGATGAAAATTGGTTACTGCGCTTAAGAACGTTTGCAACACCAGGACTGATAGACGCGCGGTGATTTTCTATGCTCTATGGTTCTCTAGGACGTATATTCTCCGTTCTGCGTATAACTATGATCTGAATGGAACTTGGGGAACTTCTCACCGTGGTTTTCCCTATGCGTTACGACCCACTTGGGGTCATTTAAACAAGGCGCATTAAAAATTCTTAGAGGCTGTCGACGTGTTAGCAACACCCGTAGACGACAGTAACCACTTTCCAACAGGTGAGTCGTCTGCACGTTTGCCTGCTTCAGCTAATGAAAAATACCCGTATCAAGCGAGTACGTAGTTTTCATAGACAGAAGACCTTTTTCTTCGGAATTTTAACCATATAAAGCTTTGAAAACGTGTGATAATACATAGACAAACGGACTCGTATACATAAGTTAAAACCTAATCAAATTTCTAGCAAAAAAACGACTTAAAGAGTAGTAACTAAAAGGCGTAAAAATAAATATTGTTACGAGTTGCAGGACTCGAATTAAAATGCCGTTGGAATTATTTTAGAGTTTATTTTATGGGAACTATACAAACACCTATAACACAGGTACAAATATAACTATACACAACCAGTGCTTTTATGATATGCAGGTGTCAATCTACTTTTGTCGGCACTAGGTCGTAACAATATTTTCTACAACATATTGAAGTCGGTGTAAAGTAAAATATAAAAATGCAAAAAAAGCTTAGTATGTCCTTAAGACCACACGATAGAAGTAAAAACTTCAAGATGAGTAACGCTCGCCGAGCGAGTATAGCAGTAACGCGTTAGCTATATCTCTCTCACTCCTTTACTCGACTCGAGCCGACTTTAACCGAACAAGTGTTACATAGCCGAGCGTGGCGCGTCACAGCTCAGTCCCATACACAATATCCACGAAATAAAGTGCTCAGCGCGCCTAATAAAGTTTTCACTTCAAAAACATATGTTTACATGACCAATTGAGAACCTCCGCCTCTTTTGAAGTCGGTTATTCAGGTGCAATATATTGCAGCTTGCCAAGAAATGGGACGGTCGTGCCGCATTTGGCAACTGGCACCGCGCACCGGGCCGACAGGTGCTGCGAGTGTGGGCTGGCCCTTACCTGACTAATAAGGTCGTTGAAGGAATTTATACAGCACGTTCTATACTTTTGTAGGTACGAATACTAAACTGACTAAAGGCATGTATTAAGCAACTTATACATTGCCTATGCTTAGTTCTATATAGCAATACATTGCATTCAAACAGATGACTATAGATAGCGTCTTCCTTTTTAAGATTCTGTAACTATTTTGGCAAAAATGAAATATTTATATTTTTAGAATCTTATCTCTGTTCATCCCCGTCTTGTGTGTGTCTATTATACTTGTACGTATGTATAATAAAATAATAGTAAATTAAAATATAGATCTGTATTGCATTAGCGTACATTCCGCTAAGCGTACATTAGCTCAAAAATTTTTTTGTAAAGACTAACAGCTAAAATGTTATTATAATTATATAATATCCCTCGATATCGTGTATGCACATTTTTATTGTACCAATATGTGGAGGCTTGTTATTGCCTTCTTTTAAAATATTTCGCCATTTTACCACCGCAATGCTCGCCGGCGACTGGGAGATTATCCACACTGCCCAGACACTTGGAAGTCATCCACTGTACGTGGCGCTCGCTCTTTTATGCCATACGTGAGCAAGCTATGAAACGAAGTCCCTCTCGCGGTTTTCCCAGAGCGCTACAATATGGGGCTCTTCAAAATGGACGTGAACAGATATTTAAAGCCTCAAACGAGGTTGGCAACGTATCGGTTCCCTTGAACAAAAAACATTAAACTAATATGTTGTTATTAGTATTTGTATGTATTAGACTGTAATCCTTCCTAAAATAAAATAGATTAATGTCTTACTTGATAACGAAACAGACGGGCAGACATGACGATTTCATAAGAGTTCTGTTTTCTCCAAAATGGTTTCGGAATCCCAAAACAAACAAATATTTCTTGACCTAAAAATGTGGAACTTAAAATTAAAGTTAGTAGACGTAAAAGCTTCTACTAATGATTCAAATACGACTTAAAAAGACTCAAAAAATTCCTCAACAGCTGTCTTGTGCATACGCATATTTTTTTTCCAACCACTATTCATTGACACGTGCTCCACAAGTGTTGATACGATCTACTGATAGAGGTCTCGTTGTGTACTATGTTACGTTATTCGAGCAGGAAACATTAGCCTTCAAGCCAAAAATCACTGCAGCTGCGTGCAGGGCTTTGTTGGGTGGCACGCGTGCTACCTGCCATAGGGAGCGGCTATTAGCATTTATGACGAGTGGGGAACAAGATTTAGCTTTTAACTCGCTATAAAATGCAAAATATACCTCGCTTTATGGCTGGTTCCTCTATTTTACTATTCATTCACCTGCCTTGTACTATCGGTTTCAATTTTCACGTTACTTGTAATGAGTTTATGTCAAATTTTAATCGGTAGTAAGGCAAATGAACGATCGTTAAGATATAGGAACCGACCGTTAATGAGTTCAAGGATATACGTCTTTTAGGAAATTAACAATATCGGTTGCTTCCTGGTTACTGAATCTCTTGCATTTTTGCGTGTTTAAGTGTTTTGTGCTGTGGTATTCAATTTGCAAAATCCAGTCGATTTTTTTGGACGCTCAGGCATCTTGACTGATGTTAGCCATATTAACATAGTGTTACAACTTAGGCTCCGACAAAAACAAATTCCACGTACAGTCTGTAAAAGCACATTTTATCACCTGTCGGCATTTAACTAATTGTAATCCTTTTATGATCGTCTTCTTTTCTTTACTTATTTATTGGCATACGTTTCTAGTATTGTGGAGAACAGCCTATTGTTCCATTGTACTCGTTTACGGCCGCTTGGAGGCTGCATCCATTAGTCAGGTATTACGGATTAAGTACAAGCTGATTCTAGGAAATCTGGACATTACCGGGTGGTACAAAACGATGGCAGAAGGGAGAGCGGGGGTCAGTTGAGTTACGACTACGATACGGGCGTGACGTGTGTACATTCGGGAATCTAATAGTGACGGACTTTGCGCGTTTTATTGAATTACGACCTTCTGCATTATGTTTGGATTTGTTTTTTTCGGTTATATTTGTGCCTGTGTTATACGCGTGCTATTAAACTCTAATAATTCTAACGGCATTTTAATTCGAGCCCCGCTAACTCGTAACAATAGCATGACGTGTTCCCAAAATCATCTAAGGCAACGCTTATAAGACAATAAACTATAATGAATCAGGAATAAATTCAAGAGTAATTAAAAAGCAAAATAAAATATTACTTAACAATTTTATACTAATTTTTAGGGGTCCATGCCAAAAGTTTCGTTATTGGGCTCTCTGTTTTCTTTCACCATATCCCAATTATTTGGGATCGGGTTATTCCATACTCCTCTTTTCTGATATACTTCCTCTGTCACACCACAAATCATCATATCATCTTTCACTCAATCCATCCATCTCTTTTTTGGTCTACCTTTACATTTGTACCCATCCATCTTGTAGTTTAACATCCTTTTTGTCGTGTGACTTTCGTCCCTCCTCAAGATTATATGCCCGTACCACCTTAATCTTCTTCCTCTCAATTCTTAGGACGTGGGTGCAACTTTCAAAGATCCCCTTATGTATTCATTTCTCACCTTATCAATATTTGTAACACCACACAGCCATCTTAACATTCTCATCTCTCATTTCGTTATTTGGCAATGGAACCGTAAAAAGGCATTCAATACTCAATATTTCAAAAACTACTCAACGCTTATTGTTTAGAACAATTTTGTTGAAATTGTATTCGGAGCTCTACATGCTTGACTCTCACTGACCATAACCTGACTTCTCCACGTCATAATTAACAAATTAGAACGGGAGAGTGGACAATTATTTTTTGTATATTAAATTTTTTTCGATGCCGATATTTAAAAAAACGATTGGAATATATAGACGATGGAGAACACGATGCATATTTTTTTAGATTTGTTGTCTGTTTGTTCGGGATTCACGTAAAAACTACTGAGCCGATTTCGATGCGGTTTTCGCTGATCGACAGCAAATTATTAGAATTAAAATCTGCGCTGCTTTTTATCCTGTGAATCCGGTGGGAATTTTTCTGGGGCTAATTTAAAATGGCCAGATAAAAAAAAAACCAATTCATGCATGGTTTCATTGATCGATAGCGGGAATTTGAGTTCGGCTTCATAAAAATTAGCTGATTCCGACACAGTTTTCTGTAAAACGATAGATTACATTTTTAAATGTTTCCCGGGAATCCCGCGAGAATTTGAAGTCAAGCGTAGTTGAAGTCGCGGACATATCTTACTTTATATATCGCTACAACCCTTAATCTGTACTTTTATGTTATTTCACTATATATAAAAGTAGTAGTAGCAAAATTTCATTCATTCATACAGACCCAATAGTTTCTGAGAAAAAGGACCGTAATACACACAGACACACGGACGGACATGACAATTTCATAAGCGGTCGATAGACGGCACCTCTGATACGTCACCATCACGCGCGCCGCCGCTGCGCTGCGATTCTATGAATTTCCGTGTATATGCGAACGTCACTGTTGACTGCGAAAGTGCGGCAGTGGCGCGGTATTATCGTGGTCGCGCCTAGTCCATCGTTTCTGAACCTGGGGTCGCGTTTGTTATTAAAGAGGGTCGTAGTCTGTTAAAAAAATAAGACCTATATACAAATCAAACGTATAAATAAACTATTAATTAAAATGTTATTATAATTTAGTGGTGAAGGGGTTGCAAGACTTTTTGCTTTTGGTTTTTTCGTGGGTCGCGATATAAAAATCGTTGAGAAACAATTGCGTATTCTACACAGTTTGGCGGCGCGGTGGCGCGGTGGTGTCGTGTACACGCACGCTAAAATAAAGTCAAAAGAGTTACTGAACCCTAAACGCGAGGGCAACTTGCCAACCCAATAAAAAAATAAATTCGGTGTTCAAACTTGTCCATAAATTATTAGATTAATTTCTGCAAGTGTGTCTAAGGTTAAAAGTGATTGTTGTTTTAGAACCGGCTCATTGACGATCAGGTGGATACGCGCGCATACGTTTCTAGTTTATAGGTATTGTAAAATATGCGTAAAATTGAATTAAAAGCCTTGTTGTTGTAAACATTAAATTAGCAACTTGATGATAATTTGCATGTTTCTCAATTTTATTTCTAAATGCCTATTCTAGGTTGTTGATGACTAACGCGTAATATTACGCTGAACGTTTTGTCACATTTTACTCGTGTTGTAGACTAGTAGGGTCGGAGAAACTTCGCGTTGCCATGACAACGTGTTTTTAATTAATTGTAACGACGTGTGTCGGTTGAGTTTCATTTAAATTCGTTAAGTAGTTTTCACGTGATCCTGTAATAGATAGTGTATAATTATAAATAAAACATATTTTCAGAATCTATTGATCCGAATTTAACACAAGAGATTTTTAAATCCGTTGTACAAATTCGACACTTCTACAGATTCATAGTTTAAACTGACAAGCTGTGCTCGCGACTTCTTACGAGTGGATTTTTTTCGCAGAATCCTAAAAGAGTAGCCCAAGTTACTCCTTGTAACATCAGCTATCAGCGAGAGAAACTCCCATCAAGAGATCCGGAACATCCAGACAGAGAGACAAAAGTTTTAAATGCTGCCTTTTTGATGTATAAGTACCGTATATACTTTCATATGCGTTTAGTAAAAAGCTGCTATTTTGACATTACAAACAGACACTACAATTTTATTTATGTTTATAGATATAGAGTTACTAATGTATTTTGCGATTATTCAATTTGTCTTCTATTTCCGAAGATCTTGAAGATTCGTAGGTATGCTATGAATGAAATAACTTAAGCTTATAAGTAGAAAAACATAATCATTCCAAACGTGGGTGGACTGGTTGTAGTCGATAAGTTTTTCTAACGCCATCGATAACTGTACTTTGGATCGGTTTAACCGCACATGTCGCTTCGAAGGCATCATGTCAGGTGGGCCCTAGGCGTTGCTTTCTGCAGAAATAACCGTTAGGAACTATAGTGACTACATTACATTGGAGTTATTCATGTCACGTCCTTAGTTCTATCTTGGAATCTATCGATCCCATATGGTATTGATCAGATTAATCGCCGTTAGCATTCCCCTGCCTTACAAAATAATATCGAGTTGAATGAATCAACTTGAGTTATATTGGCAATAATATAAATTGTGAATATTTTAAGTTTGCAATGTGTGTTAAAGGATTCTAAGTTAAAAGGAACTCTCCGTTGGAAATTAAAATAACAATAATAAAAACTTGTGGCGAAGCCTTAGGTGAGTAGCGACACCTCGGACCTCCGGGACCAAGGCTTTAGCCAACCGGCCGTGCTTGCCTTAAGTGGAGATCGCTAAAGCTAAGACTCAAGCTCCAGGGGTGGAAGTGATAAATGGCATCACGTCAGAAGTAGCATCGATGAATCTGCAGCCCACCCATCTACGCCCCGTAGCCATGTCGCATTTTTGGGCCCATGCATGGAGTGGCGAGTCACCGTCTGCCTATTTTTCCATGTTCCCTGAAAATTGCGACGTGCAGACGCCATGGTCCCGCATTCCCAGACCCCTAGTACCACTAGCAGTTCACCGCAATTGCCCGATACTTTTTGTTCTCATTTCCCACAATAGTCCTACTCTGGCCGGGGCTTGTCCGTGGATGCATTATTACATGATGTAGACAGGGACAAACGTCGGTTGGTGTTTCGCCACATTTACAATAAATCTTTCAAGGGGCCTCTACGTGTTGGCCCCATGGACCCATGCAAGCCCTCCAAACGTCTGGGTCATTTTCATGACCCGTGGTCTTTAAATACATACAATAAATAAAAACTTTTAAATCTTACTTTTATTTAATACTAGCTGTGCCTGCGACTTCGACCGCGTGTATTTTTTTTCGCGGAACCCTAATTTTAAAAGTAGCCTAAGTTACTCTTTTTTCTGCCAGTGAAAGGTCAAAATCGGTCCCTAATTTTAGAAAAAGTCGCGGAATCCTAAAAAGTAGTAGCCTAAGTTACTCATTATGACATCAGCTATCTGCCAATAAAAGTCCCCTCAAAATCGATCCAGCAATTTCAGAGATTAAACGGAACATCCAGGAGCCAGACACTAAAATTCCAAAATTTGCATTTTCGGAATCTCCTGGTCCGAATTATCCCCCTGATTTTTTTAATTTTTTTATATTGACATTACAAACAGACATTTCAATTTTATTTATATATATTATATCTATAATCAATGATTTTCGTTTGTCTCGCTAAAACTCAAGAAAGGCTTGACTGATTTGAATTATTGTTTGTGCGTGATTGAGTGGGTCTCGGGATGATTTAGATTCACTGTTGGATCCGGTAGGTGGCGCTGAAATCGGGTTCCAGAATGTTAATGAAAATTTTTGTGCGTGTTTGAGTGGCTCCCGGGATGGTTTAGATTCAACGACTGCCGGGTACGCTAGTTAATTAATAAAAAATAAACTTGAAGTGCAAGCTTGTTGCGCAATCTCATTTACACAGAAAAATCTCGAGACAAGCTTTTTTAGTTTTCCCTTAACATGTTTACTTTTTTACTGTAAAACAAGAAAAAATGATATTTCAACTTGATTTCTTGTCCTTTTTTTATTTTAAAATTTTAAAATGTATCAAATTTCTTCATTAGATTCACTCATTTTAACAATAAGAAAAACAAATGAAAATCACACATTTTCCTAATTTGAATTTGGAA
Organism: Dendrolimus houi; assembly: GCA_039645545.1. Lineage (NCBI taxonomy): Eukaryota > Metazoa > Arthropoda > Insecta > Lepidoptera > Lasiocampidae > Dendrolimus > Dendrolimus houi. Next base: position 2,179,600 of record CM077128.1, on the reverse strand, counting down.
TTGTCTTCTTTAAAATTAAAACTTTTTAATGATACCAAAACCAGCCAGATACAAATGGTATAGCCAAAGAGATCTTATTACAAATTCATACATACTATATGCGAAAAGACTTTTTCCCCAACCTATATATATATATATATATATATATATATATATATATATATATATATATATATATGTATAGATAGATAAATAGATACATATTAAAAATATATAAAAAGATTAGAAAGATGTCCGTCGGCAGCGGGGCCTAAGGTACAGGCTACCGGTGGTTAGGGCTCCCGAGACAGGAACTTCCTCACAATGCGTGCCGTAGACAGGAGAACCGCCTTCTGTATCTGGCCCTTCACCCATTTACCGAGCGAGAGCCTCTCCAGATGTCGGTGGAGGCTCTTCGCTATTAGACCGTTAACAGACACCAATATCGGTACATGTCCGTAATTTAGGTATTTCGTTAATTTATCAGTTTATTATTATTATTAATTATATATCTTTTTTTCTTTTTTGCCATTGCCATTAGGATTACATAAGTATGCAAAACTTCAGTCAAATGATTGCGATAAGGGAAAGAGAAAATGGAGAAACATTCATGTCTACTGGGTACTCGTCTCCTTAAACTCTTAAATACTCCTTTCCCTTGAAGCACCGAACTTTGAATGGAAGCAACGAGTTATCTTCCGACCCTCACATTCATTACCATATCTATGGATCTTCTGAGTTATGCATTGAATTTAAATTGAACGCGACACGTGGGCTTCGTTGGCGCCGGCCCTTTTATGAAGCCTCTCTTATTAATGTGAAAGCGTAGAATACAAATTTTAGTATAGACATTTCTTTTTTGGTTTCTCTCATGTCGAAATGGCGTTTTAACACTAAATTTGGAAATTATGTAAAATATTACGCTGAATATTTTAGTAAACGTTGCGGTAGTAAATACATCTCGGACAATCTTTGCAGACACGACGTATCTCAAGGAGTGTTTGTTTTTTTAAAGTTCACTTTGTATATATTTGGACGTAATCAAGTCAATCGATCAATTCTCCTCAAGTTTGTGCCATACATTCCGGTTGATCAATCTCTTCATACAGTCCTAATTGTCGACGTAACTTATGCCTACCGAGCTGGATGGTGTCTAATAATACCTTTGCCTAGGCGCCAACTCCCTCTGGACTCATATCCCGCACTGTAAAATTCTTTTACAGTACAGGCTGTCAATCTTTGGAATATGCTGCCCGTTACTGTCAGAGAGGCCAAATCCCTATCAACATTTAGAAATTTACTCAGAAAACACTATTTGTCCACAAATAGCTATGTCTGATTAACACAATATAATCATGCTAATATTGTATATGTGTATATATGTGACTATGTATGTATGTATGTAGTTGTATATTTATTTCTTAAAATTGCATTTTTCCTGCACCACCTACATCGCCTGATTCAAATTTCTTTGATTTAGGTTGCCTGGAAGAGATCGCTTTGCAGCGCTGCAGAATATTTTTCAAACTTTAAGATGAATCTCCGAAGGTTTTCTGTTTTCTGTTTTGACAGTTTTTGGCACGTACAAGAACTACTCAGTTTTAACCTTGCTCTAATTATTATTTAGCAATAAATTGTTCCATGTACATGACGTACCAAGCGATAAGGCCGCCTATTGTATTGCTTAGAAAATATTGTAAATATGGTCTGTTTTTGTCATTGTAATTTTGGTGTGCCATAAAGTGTTCTCTCTCTTTCTCTCCTTCTCCTCCATTAACTTTCGGTTTTATTGCAAGTGATTGGCCCATTGCCGCTTCTTCACTTGGTTCTCTTACGGATATAAATTTATTAACAACCAGCTGTGCCTGCGACTTCGCGTGGTATTTTTTTTCACGGAACACTAAAAAAGGAGCCTAAGTTACTCCTTATAACATCAGCTATCTGTCAGTGACAGTCCCGTCAAAATCGGTCCAGCCGGAACATCCAGACAGACAGAAATTTTAAAATCAGTTTTTGGTATAGGTCCCGTATATATAATTCATATGCATTTAGTAAAAAGCTGTTGTTTTGACATGACAAACAGATACTTCAATTTTATTTATATTATAGATAGTAGTGCCAACGGAACTTCGTTTGTGTTGCCGTGTGGACGTATTAGTTAGTGACTTACAACGGCGGCACCAAAAAAATGCGACCGCCAACGCCACTTTTGACAAAAAGTAGCACAAATTTTAAGTCTAGCAATTTACTGTCGACCGGCAAAAACCGCATCGAAATCGGCCCAGTAATTTTTACGTGAATCGCGAACAAACAGAGAAACCGACAAACAGACAAGAAATAAAAGAAAAGCATCGAGTTCTCCGTCGTTTATATAGTCTATTCCAGTAGTTTTTTTTTCAATAGCAATGTACAGATACGGCATGATTAGAATTTTATAATATGATAGATAGATTTGTGATTTTCTCAATAAAGAAATGAGCTCTCTGAGTTCTGTTAGCTTCTCTGTTGTAAGACCGTTCAAAATTCACTGACGAAACACTAGACGACTTCATATTGTTAGTTTGAAATTGGCTTAATAAATTGCTCTGGCACTCGTAAGTGCGGACGGATTGATACACAAAAGGCCGGACGTTAATGCAGTAATAGGTGTTTCCTTTGAACCATTTGTTGTTGCAACAGCCGAGGTTGTTGATGTTACTGCTTAATTCGAAGAAACGCTCCAGATTGCATCCTCAACGGTCTTTTTATAGACAGTGGTCGCTTTAACAACATTTGATACTTATGTCTGAAGTTTTGTGTGCTTTACAGATGTCAAAGAAGAGCAATCTATAGAAAGATTAACTTTTAGGTTTAATAATAATAAATCGGCAGACAAGCACACACACTGTATATCCCCAAATTAAGCAAGTTTCGCTTGTGTTATGGGTAATATACAACGGACAATTCTGGGGCCGATCCCAGACACCCAGACCATAGTAAATAACGGAGAAAATACGTTTCCAAAATTTACTATACCAGGAATCGAACCCGGAGCCTCTGCGTTGCAGTGAGGTAAGCCGGCAAAGGCTTAGCCCGCTCAACCACAGAGGCCGTCAGAGATTTATAAAAGCGACTTGTTCAGTTCGTCTTGACTATCCTATAAGGTCTCGGTTTTTCTCTTTATATACTTTACCAATTTGCTTGGGACTATTTCCACTATATTTGTTAGTAGACTAAATGTGCAAGTAGGATGTTTTATATCAGTGGTTCCCAAACTTATTTGTATACTGCCCACTTTGAGAATAAATTATTTTTAGCGCGCCCATTTTTTCACCTACTTAAAAATCACTATAACGTCAAATTAAATTAATTGATTATTGTGAGCTATATTAGCGGAGATTAAACATTCATTCCAAACGAGACTTTTACTATAGCCCGCAAGAATTAACTTGAGACCTAAGCGCAGTAGGTAGTACACAACGGCGATGAGGTCTCAAGTCTCTTACCGCCCGCCCCCTTTAGGCCTGCAGCGCCCACAAGGGGGCGTTATCGCCCACTTTGGGAAAGGATGTTTTATATGAACTACTGTATAAAGGTGTAATAGAATTGAGAGAAATAAACATTAGGGGTACATAGTATACGTGTAATTAAGGGACTATAATAACGTGTCATTTTCACATTTAGATTTCAGTATGAGTTTATAATACTGCTGAGAATACGCAGCTTATGGAGGCCTACATCCTTTTAGAAATTAAATATTATGTGATTAGGTTTATTAATACTGTTACAACTTAGGCTTCGACAAAGATAAATTACCTTTCGGCATTTAAACTAATTGTAATCTTTTATGATTGTTTTCTTTTGTTTACTTATTGTGGAGCACAGCCTATTGTCATTAGCTAGGTGTTACGGATTATGAGTACAAGCTGATTCTAGGAAATTATTTCAACACTTGTCGGGCGGGCAATATTTGCATTTGTGCAGTATAAAACGATGACCTGGTGGAGAGAAGGGGCAGTTGAGCGAGAACCACGATCAAGGCGTGACGTGTGTACAATCGGGAATCTAATAGTGACGGACTTTGCTCGTTTTATTGAATTATGACCTTCTGCATTACGTTTGGATTTGTTGTGTTCGGTTATATTTTTACATGTGTTATACGTGTTTGTATAGTTCTAATAAACTCTATAATAATTCCAACGGCATTTTAATTCGAGTCCCGCACTCGTAACAATACGTTTCCATGCTCTGTTCTCGCAACTGGGTCCTAAGAAAAATCACCATCTCAACATTTAAAACAAATTGAAACACTGTAATAATAATAATAAAAATTACTATTGCAAAATCATATTGTGACCTAGATTTGTTAACAAGATACCAAGTACCTGAGCATAAATGTGACATAATTGACTATTATTTAATATAATTAATCTAATTTACAATTTATACGTATTTGACATGAGATGTCGATTTAGTTGATTGACATACATATTATTTAAAAATAAATTATCGGTAATATATATACATTAAAGTAATAATAATATTAAACATAATTAAATATTAATAAATAATTTGGTTAAGTGATTGTAAAAATATAGATATTAATAAATACAAATACAAATATAGATATAGATATGTTAAAGAAGACGGAATTTTCATGATAAATATGCAATTAATTTACAATTATTTTTTGCACACCATGAAAATGGTAGAATTTATAGGACATCAACTTATCATTGTAACAACTTTTGTACTACATTCTGGCAAATAAAGATAATTATTATTATTCCTTTAAAGGCATTGTAAAATATACTAAATTCTTTGATAAAGTTATATTGGTTGTCGCATGTATAAGATAACATTCCGTAACGCTACAAGTTGAATGACCATAAACAGGGGTGGAGAAAGACCTAATTCAATTTACAACCCATTTACCACTCCCCTAGCGCCCATCAGAAATAGCTCCTGCCATTTGTTATATATTCCAACAACGATATGTAGATAAGATAATGCTAATAGCTTAATAGCATTTGATAAGATTAAATTTCGTGTTTATCGGCGGTATTAGGTTGGTTTGGAGTCATATAATTTGTCTTCATTACCCCAATACAATTCATCGCAACAGTAGGAACCAAATTATAATAGAGTCAATACTTGAGATGTTACTGTAAAGGTTTGTTTGAAAGGGATTTTGGGATAAAATTATATTTATATTTTATTTATATATAACTTGTATTTTACATCCGTGCAGGAACGGAGAAAGAATACAATTTCCTGCGGCCGGGCGGTCTGTTGTGAGAGGCGACAAATACAACCCATTTGCCCGTGTGGATGGCTACCACCCCTGGTCTAAAGTACGCGGACATAACAATCTTGAGTTGTGTACTGGCAATAGAGGCCAGGTTCCAATCTCCGTTTAGAGAGCGCCAGCACATTGGTAGCATCTTTGATGTTCCAAATGTCCAGAGGCGATGGGGAGCGCTTCCCGTCAGGTGGGCCGCCTGCCTGTCTGCTGAACTCATGCAATAAAAAAAAGAAAGATATTATTCTGAGCCTAATACTAAACAGGCAATTTTTTTGGTTATACAAGTTCGCGTTTGAACATTGGTTGAGTGATGACGTGGTTTAGGACCTAGTATGTTTACATAGAAGATAACCAATTCAGCAGTGATATGGAAACTTAGCTTAATAACATACAGAACCCCACAAAAAATCTAATTATTTTTAAAATATTAAATTCAAAATCATTGATTTGTATAACAACGTGGATTGTATAAAGATGTTATATTTTAGGTTATAATCGGACACATGTTCTTACCAAATTGGCGTTCAAATGTGTCAATTATATAAATAAGAGAAAACATTTACAATTAATTTCAGATAATTATCATGGAAATTTAAAATTACTAAAGAAATGTCATAATTTTACAATAATACATACGTAGTATAAAATGTATTTATTGGTTTTATTATAATAATATGATTTATTAAAATAATTGCATGCAAGAAACTGAGGAATTTAATAGAAGCACTTATTGACTAATCAATTAAATAATTTCTTTTTAAACTGTTTATAAGGTAACTCTCTTAATGATAGGAATTGTATTGAATATCTTTATAGTCATCAAATGACAATTTCTATTACATAGAGCGGTTCTGTGTGTGTGTGTCGTGAACATTTGTTTTGTAACAGGGGATGTCTTGTATGCAAGATTGAATAGAGAAATACAGAAGGAGAAAACATACTGTTACGAGCTACAGGACTCGAATTAAAAATGCCATTGGAACTACTATAGAATTTATTAGAACTGTACAAACACGTATAAAAGAAATACAAATAAAACTGGATGCAACCAGTTCACACTGCACGATTCAATACAATTCGAACGCGCAAAGTCCGTCGTCTATATCGCGAATCGAGAGTACTAGAGAACGTCTTACTCGTTTCGTAGTCGTCGCTTGCTGCCCCGCCCCTCCATTCGGGCATCGTCTTATACTAACTACACAGTACAAAGAAATTGGAGGCGCACACTGAGTTTCTAAGAAATATTAATTTGCACACCTGCGAACGTCCACAAAGTCAAAAACAATAACAATGGGGATTAGTTCGACGCTAATGATGGTTATAAAACAAGTAGAAAAACAATAGCATGTTACAAATTCAAAACACAAAGGATTCCCTAATCCGGAAGGACAATAAGCTGCGCTTACAATAGGCTGTGCGGCTTATCTTTGACGGCATGTAACAATACTGTGTCGATGTAGTATGATGCCTTTGTCCTCTATCTGACACCGCACCGCTCGCCATCGGGAGAACGTGCATCTCCGAATTATTTACTTATTTCACCTGTGTACACAAAGTTTCTCGACAACATTTCTAATGCGTACTTTAGGGATCTGGAATGAGCTACCGGCCGAGTTCTCCCAGCGTAATACGATAAGCGGTTATTTAAAAAGGTGTCATAGACTTGTGTCTAGGTCAGCAGCACGTTGGTTCCAAATGTCCATAAGCAGAGTCGTCTTTACCCAAGGGTGCAAACGGTGCGTGGTACTCGGGCGCTGAAACCTAGGGAGCGCAAGGTGGTCACGTTAGACCTACACATAATTACTATGCGTAATGTGCTAGTTATGAAAATTACTTAGCATCTCTACCCGATCACTGAAAATATAATGAGTTGCCTATTGAAATTTGCTGATATCGCTTTACTAATTTTATTTTTTTTTACAAGAAGGGGGGCATAATTATTTTTGCAACCAATATGGTTGGGTCACATATTATTTTTTACGATGTAGGCCGTCCGTTTATCTCCAAAATATCTGTAAAAATACTTCAAACACTTAGAAAAAATGAAGGCAGGGCCGGATTTAACCTTAAGTGCAGCCCTGGGGCACCGTGAATAATACCGCCCTATTATCAATGCACTGTAACTATTTTATCCGTGCAGGAATGGAGAAAGAATACAATTTCCTGCGGCCAGGCGGCCTGTCGTAAGAGGCGACAAAACAACCCACAGCCAGGTGGTAGGGCATTTGCCCGACTGGATGGCTACCACCCCTGGTCTAGAATATGCCGCCATAACAACCTTGAGTTGTGTTCCGGCATTAGTGACCGGGGTCCAGAGTCCCTTAAGAGAGCAGCAGTGCATTTGTAGCACCTTTGGTGTTGCAAATGTCCATAGGCGATGGTAATCGCTTTCCATCAAGTGGGCCGTCTCCCTGTCTGCTCCTGCAATAAAAAAAAAAAAAAAACTAGACTTCAAAACGTAAATATCTAACGAGAACTCGATTTTTAAGATTTGGCATGAAACCATTAACTTTCCAAATTTTGCCTCCCTCGAAAATTTCGCCGCCCTGGGCACTAGCTCCTAGTGCCCCTAGTGTAAATCCACCACCGGATGAAGGTAAGAGTAAATTGAGTTAAAGCACGTACGCAGCATTAAAAATTTGCACATCAAAATCCTTTTTGACCTGTCAGTCACGTTGAACGTGAGGTCACGGCTCAAACATAACATTTCTTTAGACAACACTGTGACGGGTGACCTATTTTAAAGTTTGTATAGCACGCACACATATTTCTCCATACAAACAATTTTCGCTTCTATGACATCATTGTTTATCATGAAATCGTGCAAGCCATTTGGCACAGCAATTTGAATAAAACTTTGATTTCTGCAAATCGGAATGTGGCCTCATTATTTTTTAGTTTTTACTCCAGTGTATTTGTTGAATTTATCTAGTTGGCCTCCAGTCCGTATTTTTTTTTAATGCAGGAGTTCAGCAAACAGGCAGACGCGAACCAGTTTTGCAACACCACAAGTGCTACAAATGCGCTGCTGCTCTCTTAAGGGAGACTGGAACCTGGTCACTAATGCAGGAACACAACTCAAGGTTGTCATCGCGACATACTTCGGACCAGGGGTGTTAGTCATCCAGTCGGGCAAATGCCCTACCACCTGGCTGTGGGTTGTTTTGTCGCCTCTTACGACAGTCCGCCCGGCCGCAGAAAATTGTATTCTTTCTCCGTTCCTACACGAATAGTATAATATTTTACATACTTATATGTTTATAAATTAATAAAATATGTGTAAGTAACCGCTTATCCTCTAATATTTATGTATACCACCTTTGACCAATATAATCTGTTTTATTCCTGCCACGGGTTGTCTGGAAGAGATCGCTTCTTAGCGATAAGACCGCCCATTGTGCACATTTAGAACATTTTTAGGCTATAAGGTTTTCTGTAATGGTGTACAATAAAGTGTTATCTATCTATCTAGTATAGTATTAGTTTGCTTGTTGTTTGTAGGAATATAACTTGGGAAATTTAATGGTTCAAATACCTAATGGTTAATATTGAAACATAGTATGTTATGTACATCACGCCACATCGCCAATATTTCTCGCCATGGGTTGCCTGGAAGAGATCGCTTTTTAGCGGCAAGACCGCCCTTTGTACACAATTAGAATAGTATTAGTTTGTAATTTTGTGTAATGGTGTACAATAAGGTGTTAGTTATCTTTGTATATAGAGACCACATTAGTCTACTTAATATTCATGTGATAATCCTAAGCATAACACATAAAAAATGTGCTTTAAATTTTTTTGTATCTTTTGAACTCTTTAAGTTTGTATATCGATGTTTATTTGTAATAAATTATAATATAAAAAAAAATTGAGGAATTAGACAAACTAAGGATTATTCGGAGCAACAGATTTCGAAAATATGTACAATTCTTAGAAATTTTGTCTGTCTATCTGCTTGTTAGAACATCACATGAAAACTACTGAACATATTCAAAGGAAATTCGACAAAGAGCTAGCTTTTATCCCGGATTTAATACTTAGGATACTTTTATCCCGATAAATGGCGCCGTTTTCGTGGGATAGACGAATATAAACAAATAATGGGCGTTGCTTGCAATTCACTAAAAAATTCGTCGTCATGGCAATGCGACTAAGTTTCGTTGGCACGTGCTAGTCAGCTATAAGAAAACAAGTAGGCAAATGGCCCCAGAGCTTCAAGGCAGACGACCCGAACGCAACCGGGATTTAACGCTAGGGTGATGATGATGCCAGCCAACAATACACGCTGTGTTAGTTTTCAATAACGTACTATATGAAGCTTAAGTGGTCAAAATTGATGCCATAGATTGACAATCAAGACCAATATCCAGTAGTGATCCTTGCAAAAAAAAAGTACATACATTACGTGATTTTATTTTCAACTTGGCAAAATGTCAGTAAAAATCACTTTTATAATAAAAAAATACGCAAGATTTTACGATTACACAAAATTTATTGTATCTTAGTTTATGAGCATTATTATTTTATTTTTGTAAGAGGTATGCTTTGAAGTAGGAATAGATTATAAGACTATAGTGTTCGTAGTAAACGCTTTACTTAGATCTCTGGCACCTATACGCATATTACTCCAATGCCAAGAAGTGTTTATATTATAATATATATATTTTATATAAATGTATGTATATTATAATATCTGGGCACAACAGTATTACTGTTCGTTATATTTGAATTACTAAGTTTCTACTCATTAGGGGCCATCTACAAATTACGTCACACGAATTATTTTTGACTCCTCCGCCGTCCTTGTCACAGCTGGTCACATTCGTGAGACTGCTCCCTCCCTAGTGTGACATCACATATTTTGTAATTTTACATTAAGGAAGTATTAAATTAAAACAGCAGTTCTGTAATTAGCTTAAATATTAGGTTGGGGAGAAAGTTTCTTCGCATTTTATATAAAAATCAAAAGGTTTTTTTATAAAGTTTATTTACATCTGACTAAAGTATATAGGTGCCATTTTGTTGGATAACTTTTTGCCATCTTGTAGGTAGGGACGTGATCTCATTGCTATAAAAATTTTGGGGCTTCTGATCAAAAAACTGTGCCAAGTGGTTTTGGCAGTCCTCTCGTGATGTTAACCTGACACTGCCTAAGGAATTCTGTAGAGACCGAAACAGGTGGAAATCTGAAGATGCAAGGTCAGGACTATACGGCGGATGCATTAACACCTCCCAGCCAAACTCTCGTAATTTTTGCTGAGTGGTTAAAGATGTGTAAGGTCTAGCATTATCATGGTGAAAAACCACACCCCTTCTGTTAATTAATTCCGGCCGCTTTCTCTCAAATTTTTGCTTTAATCTCATCAGTTGTTCGCAGTACAGCTCAGAATCGATGGTCCTGCCTGGCGGTAACAGCTCATAATGAATAATGCCCTTCCAATCCCACCATACACACAGCATCACCTTGTTGCGAGTTAACCGCGTTTCGCCACAGTCTGTGAAGCCTAACCGGCCTTTGACCACGATCTTTTTCGCACGTTCTTGTCGTACGTGATCCATTTTTCATCGCCAGTTATCAGCTTCTTCAAAAATGGTTCGGTTTCATTACGTTGTAATAAAGAATCACAAATGAGTACACGGTTCATTAGGTTTCTTTCAGTGAGCTCATGAGGCACCCAAATATCGAGCTTTTTTGTGTACCCAGCTTTTTTCAAATGCGCCAAAACCCTTTTGTGGTCAATTCCCAGTTCTCCAGCTACATCGTAACTACTAATATGCCGATCTTGCTCCAGTTTTTCAAAAATGGCATCAATTTTGTCCGTAACAGGGCGACCAGAGCGACGTGCATCTTTGATATCAAAATTTCCGGATTGAAAACGCTTAAAGCAAATTTGCGCTACTCTCACAGATACTGCATTAGGTTCATAAACATCACAAATTTTTTTCGCGGCTTGTCTTGCATGTTTACCTTTTTTGTAGTAAAATTTTAAAATGTATCGAATTTCTTCATTACATTCACTCATTTTAACAATAAGAAAAACAAATGAAAATCACACATTTTCCTAATTTGAATTTGGAATTGTCTTCTTTAAAATTAAAACTTTTTAATGATACCAAAACCAGCCAGATACAAATGGTATAGCCAAAGAGATCTTATTACAAGTTCATACATACTATATGCGAAAAGACTTTTTCCCTAACCTATTATATTAGATTTTAAAAAGTGACATCACGAAATTTAGGACCCTCCCACCCCTCCCGACGGAATTTATGGGTGGCCCGTTATGTATTACAATTTTCATAGCCGCAGCAAAGGCGCCATTCATACTTAAGAAGCCTGTATGTGATACAGCATACCTCCGCTTATTTTAAAATAACAACATCTATTGTGTAGTATTCTGAGTAATATTGCATTTAATCGATATATGTCCTTAATACGAGTACAAAGCTATATTTAAAAACATGATTAACTACATACATACATAACATGATTACCGAATATTCATTTTTTTTATATTTTGTATCGCCGCCAGCCAATTGTAGTCCACTATTGGACGTAGGCCTCCCTAAGTGTGCCCCACATGTCTCCGCTCTCCTCATCCTAATACTTTTTGAAAATAAATATCTTTCATTGTCTCTTTTTTTTCCAATTGTTAAAGAAGTCCCTCCGACCTTCAGGTCCTCCGCTCAAATACCTAGTTCTCTCAAGAAACCAAAACAAAGTTTCAAAACAATAGTCTACTATTCTAATACCTGTTATTCTGATACACATATAATACATTAAAAAAATTTTTTTTTAAATATTATATGTGTTATGTTATCGCAGATTATTTATATATTATATAAATAATCTGCGATAATATATAAAAAAATATTTTCTTAAATTTATACAGAAACGCGTTAAAGTAAACTATGTATGTATATTTAATACATAGATAATAGTTGCTTAGAAACATATTGAATTAAAATTTCTCCAGCCTATTATGAGATAACTATGTAAATTAATTTTCTCTTACGCGCGTTTGGTCATTCGATTTGAGACACTACGATCGGATGCTAATAGAATGGGTCCGATGCGCGCGCGCACGTTCGCCGCAACTCTTATCTCTGCTGGACCGTGAAATGATGTTCCAAAGATACTTTCCCTCTTTTCTCGACTATTTCCATTCGGTATTCTCGGAATTTTATTTTCTCTATTGCAGGTGGTGTTTTTATCTATTATATGGTATCTTAATTACTAACAGATATTGAATATTTACTGATCTTGTTTGTGGTACAATCATGCTAGTGTTTTCACACTCGTAGGTATTCTTACAGAAGCAATTTAAAGAGGTCAGGATTCGAGTGAAACGGTTAACAATGTCGGAAGGGTCTAATGAATTAGATGAGCAGGGATTTGGAAAGATAAATAGGTTCTCATAGTCTGTGACAGAAAAATTACGAGGACGAAGACTAAGATGGTATACGCAACGGAAAGAAGAGGGATGAAAGACATATGACAAAAAGTTGACAAGAATGTGAAACTGGAAAGTTGATCAAAACGCTGGCAACGCATTGACTTCGCCCCTGGCGTTGCAACAACCCATAGACGGCGGTAGCCACGTTCCATGACGTGGGTTGTCTGTCTGCCTGCTTGGCAGCTGGCCAAAGCAAAAATCGACGGATACAAATATAAAGGTAAACCAAAAAAGAGACAGGTGGATTAGGTGAAGAATGACATGATGATTTGCGGTGTGATAGAGGACCTATACCTTTGGGATGGCTCAGCCAAATATCAACTCGAAGCATGAGAGTCGACTGAGCGGAGAGCCATGACTGGTTGGCCACGAGCAGCTTTTCAACAACAAAACTCTGAAAGTCTCGAACATCGACGCAGAGTTGCCAGCTTATCGGTTTTCTACCCACCGTTCTTATAAGTGACATTCCACCAATATGAACGAAGCGCTTTGCGTCTGTCTGCCTTCATCATTCGCACCGCAAAGGTGTGGAACTCGTTGCCGGAGTCTTTCCCGATACTTATTACAACTTGGGTGTCTTCAAGTCCCGTGTGAATAGGTACCTGTACCTTCTAGGTGAGTGTGCACCATGAATGGATGAATGAAAACACTTTATTGTTTACCAAAAATTAAAACTAGGTACAGTAAATGTTGAACAAATGGCGGCCTTATCGCTTAACGCGATCTCTTCCAGGCAACCCCCTTCCTTGACTAAGGAAAATATTAAGACAACAGCACCACCATCTTAAACCATATCTTCGCTCTATATCACGCTAGACGCTAGATCATGGTTAAACGCGAACTTATACTACTATAAATAAATAAAAAATAAATATGCCACAATGGAGGATTACGGAAGGAAAAAACATAGTATGTCGACTCCAAATGAGATAATATTCAAGAAAAAGACAATCTCACTGAATAGTGTTGCGATTAACTCCGGTCATTACCTGCGGTTTTTCTGTAAGAATATTTTTGTCCAAATTAGATATAATGAACTGACATGTCAAAAACAACGCAATAGCAAATAAATCTACCAGAGCTCAATAAGTAGGTAATCATTCGATGTAATTCCTGTCTTTGAAGTCGGCGTCCGCGAATATGTCAAGACAGGTGAAGGCAAAAGTAACGAGCTTTATGTTTATTTATTTCGTCCTACATGGCATGGCGTTAGTCGTGATCACACCGCATTCTTGGCCAACGCAATCAGCCAGAGCGTTCGCGGAAGGTCGACCGGCGCACAGCTCAAAAACCATTTACAATTGATTTACACACAAATCTTTACAATGGCGTAAAATAGCATTGGTTTATGTGTTTTCTTAATACGTCTTGATTTTTATTAGGTACTTTAGCTTTTTAACTTGTTACTTCATATACCGATTTAAAAAATAATAATTTAGAACAATTTTAATTTAGTTTTCGTAATAGTATTTTTTTTTAATTTTTTGATTACGATTGATGGTATTTTTCATTACTTGAAGGACGTAGCAAACGACCCACCGGTGAAAGCTTGCAACACCAGTAGAAAATATATTGTTGCGAATCGATGTTAATCCTTTACAGGTTTTATTTCCCCTCTGAATTTGAATGATCTATTCCCAGTAAAACGTCATAAATCCTTCGGTCTTGTTTGCATTTCGTTCTCGTTCGTTGCACATTCTCAGAAGCGATTAAGTTTACAAGTTAAGAATTTAACGGATTAGGGGCATGTTGCTAGAAGGCTAGAGCTATTTTGACAAATATATAAGCTCGGTCAGTCGGGACTCGTGTGTTAGTTGTGTTTCAACTGCAATCGAGATGTTACCTAGTATACTTTTGGAGCGAGTATCTTACAACCACGGACTTTACGAGATGTATGTTACTACGATTATCTGCTTTACGGCTTAATTTTGTTGTATTCGGTTGTATTTGTAATAAGAATTGTGATTTACGTGTGTGTACTTCTAAACTTTGTGATAATTCCAATGGCATTTTAATTCACATCTCACAAATTCGTAACAATATTAATACTAGTGGTTCTATTTTATTTAAAAACTGTGCTCACGTCGGTGAAGCTTCCTCCAACTTCTCATATTATGCGACAGTTATTTCACTTCTTTGTTTCGACAAAACTGACATCGTATTGTTCTTAATTTGGTCAAGGTATGCCAGTCTTGACCTTTCCTTTCTTGTACTTCTTAAGTTAAGCACATATGTGCGTATTGGGAAGACAGTTCCCGCAGGTGTCCACTGTAAAGCCAATACCCTAATATCGTACATAAGGTTCTCGACGAGTAGTTCTTGTTATAGCAGCCTTCGTCCAGCAGCCAGCCTGCCGTCAAAATATTCAAAAATCGCAATTTATCACACGGTCCAATTTCTTTATCTCTGTTGTTATATCTTAGATCAGAGAACTGTTTAAACCTCATGTACAGTGGCGTAGCGTAGTGGGGGCGGCAGGGGCGGCACTTTTTAGGGGGCGGCAAAAATTGACAATAAATAATATAAATATTTGAACCATTTCATATTTTTTATCACAACTACAAATTCGGACCGATTGAAAAGAGCACGGAATTTTTCATTACTTACTCGCCCGGCTCAACACTGGCAGATTTTTCATTACCACTCCGCTCCTATTGGTCCTAGCGTGATGGTATATAGTCTATAACATTCCTCAATAAATGGGCTTTCCAACACAAGAAGAATTTTCGAAATCGGTTCAATAGATCCAGAGATTACAACGCCACAAACACACAAACCTTACCTCTTTATAATATAATAAGTATAGATATAGTATGCATTCAATTGAAATACTTAAATAAAAGGGCGGCAAAATTGTCTTCCGCCCCGGGCGGCCGTCACCCACGCTACGCCGCTGCTTATGTAATACTTATTACTATAATGTTAAATTGAGTATTAAATAATATTACTTTTTGATTCGGATGGCTTATCCCAAGTATTATGACATAGTTCTAAAACATTTATTCTTTTAATTCCAGGCTAGCCTCAGGCAGTTAGACCTGTCTTTACTGTCGGAACTCTGGACGCTGAGCGAAGCGATGGCTTCTTGGCGAAGGCAGCTGGAGCGAGCGCCGCGCCTCCGCCCCGCACCCCCACCGCCGCCGCCACCTCATTATCTCAGGACGTAGCTGTTCATAGACAATCCTGAGATCGTCGTTAGAAAATTTATGAAGTTACGAAGCGAGAAGACGGATAGTGTGAACATCCCAGTCGCTTTTAGCCACACGTAGATGCCGCACGTGTCCTATTCAGCTAACGTTTTAAGTGCTGGCCTATCGCGTATATTTCTTCACATGAACGTATCAAGAGTGGCATCAAACAAGCACTGAGGTCCTATTCTAGAACAATAAAGAGACTTCAATAAAACCTTGTAAACCTTTCTACTCTTCAACTCAGCATAAATCAGAAGATGTAATATCTTTTTCTTCGTGCTTCCTTCTGCATGCATTTTATAAAAAATGTCACCAATTTCTAGCAGCTGTAACATTGAAAATAAAAGGGGATTTTTTTTAATATTTCGATAGATGTTTATTGATCTTTAAAATAAACAAATACAAATGTATTTAAAATTAAAAATTACCTAAAATTATACTAACTTCTTCTGACACAACAAGACGGGCTCGATGACATTGATCGACATATTTAATTTAAGAACTATAATTTTTTTTAAATTAAGACAGTTTGCCACAAATTCAAAAATGGAATCGGTCAAGTTAAAGTTGCAGCCCGGCGACTACTTTTTAATTTCATTCTTAAAGGTTGATTTACACATGAGTACCTAATGAATGTTTTAGAATACGTACCGAAGAAATGCGAATAGCTTAGTAGTTTGTTTGGTACAAGATTGCCAGCAATCAGAATATACACTTAAAGTAAAGGCGTATTTACCGGCTGGGCGCTCTTTGCACGTGCGGCTGGCACAGAATTTAAAAAAAAAGTAACATGGAATGGCAATTAGGAGAATACTTAAAGTAAATACGACAACTGTGGCGCGTGCGCCGTTATATTGCACCTGAATGTGTGCCTACCTTTATAGTTATTTTAAGTCAATCAGTGCAAAGTCGAGTCTAATACTAGCTAAACTGTAGTTCTTGGTTAACAACAGAACGACTGACCACGCAATGGTGAATTTTAATATAAAATTAGTTACTGCGCAGTTAAAATTATTTTATATAAATACTATCAATAAGATATAAATCTCAGCTCGTCGCATAATCCATAGGTCGCTGGTACCTGTCGGTCTCGAAAGACCAACATGTGAATTTTCTTATTATAAAAAAATCTTATTTACAATGATACCTGATCCAAGGAGAAACGTAGAACAAAGAAAACCAAATACGACAAAATGTCGAATCATAAAAAGTAAAGTATCTAAAGAGATTCCAACACATAGGCATTCATAGTGGGTAGCTAACTTTAACTAATCCCTCGTTTACATTATGTCCACTTCCAAAGCAGCGTCAGCAAGCAGGAAAGTAACGAGGGATGTGGGCAGGGCGAGTATGTAAACGCAATTATTATCCGTCAAGAAAATCTTGACAAAAAGGAGGACAACACCGTCCTTCATATGACAGATAGTACTAGAGAACAAGCTTGATACTTTTAGCTATTTTGATTTTTTTTTAATTTCTATCTTTCATTATACCATTAGCTTCCTGAATGAGACTTCGTTCGCATTGGTATTCTAATCTACTAAATATAAACGGACGAACCCACAAGTCTAATGCGATTTGTGAATGTAAAACTTGAAAATTGAATATTCGTATTGCCCTCTCCCCTCATCACTTTTATTGTTGCTGTCCTAACACGCCATAATATAAACGAGAATTTTTGGACGTTGGAGTTTTTGACAAAAACTTGCTGATTTTCTGTTTATTTTTAAAAAAATTAAAAAAGTATTAAAAATGAACAATAGTTGTGGGATATTGGTTGATTTTAACGAACTGTTTTGTGCAATTTGTTTTTCTAAACTATAACAAAAACTCACTTGTTTGGCGACAGTCACTACAATTTGACCGAGTCATGCTTGAAGATTATTCAAAGTTGAATATTCATGAATACTTACACAAATTGTGCAGATCTGTATTTAAGAGTAAGAAGAAGACAAAATATGACTATCAATATTTCTCATCTCCCTTGTGAATACTACTACAGTTTAAATTCTAATGCATTTGAACACAAATGTACTAGAAATGGCCCACAGATCAAGAATCCTGAATTTCATTATATAAAATGCTTTTGTTCTTTTGTGTATTATTTGTAACTAAAAATAGTACATGTAAATATATTTAGAATAACCTATTGCCCAGGAATTTGATGGTCTGTTTCTCCTTGAACAACTACTATAATTGCTTTGGAGGTGATTTTAAAATAAATTTCAATGAGTCATAATGTTTTATTTTTAAATATTAATATTCTTGTTTATTGGTTTCTATTAGCTATATAAAAATGAGCGTCTCGCTTCTTAATTAATGCAAGTCTGGGTTATTTGTAGTAATTCTGTGTCAGTGAATTAAATAAATAGAAGAAAAATATTCACGCTGAAGCTACTGCCCAGGTCGATAATCGAAACAATCGTGTCTCGTAACTCTTAAGATTTATTATTATAGAACCAACCAATTTGGACGGATTATAATCTCATTGCATGCGACTCGAGGTCGATGTAAAACGAAAATAATTGTATTCTAAGTTATTGATGCTTTCAAGCAAATTATCTCGATACCTTATTCGACAACCTATTGTAGTGAAATTTTATCATAAGAAATATCAATACTCTATGTTCCGGACGAAGTTTCAAGCCCATCATAAAAAGGTACCTGCCATTAGACTGACAGCTCTATATAAATTTTAAGCGCCATTTGCGAGTCTCTGTAACTAATATTATTTCATTGGGACTCTCACGCTTAGCGCCTTGACTATCACTTGACGCCACAACGGCGTCAATCAAACAGGTACAACGATAAAATGGCAGCAACATGTCCAACGGTAATAGAGATAATAAGATAGAGATCTCGTTCCACAAATATAGAGATAGATACATTGTTGAAATATAATCTGATTTACTTATTATTTGTTAGAGTGGTCTTCAAAAAAGGACAATACATCGTGTATAGTCGGTTTTTCCAGCGTACGTTTTAGAACTACTTTTACTAGTATTCACCTGCAACAGTTGTGGACGGAAAAGTATCTGAAATATTGTTTCTAAAATTTTCACGTGATCTTTCAGAAATCGTGTATCCGAAACATTGTTGTCGTTGAATACTCGGCTTTAAAACTAGCTCCTCACTTGCGTTTGTATGAAAAAATTGAGACATTCTTTGCTAATCATTTGTTTGTTTCGTACTTTTACGTCTAAACAAGGTACAATAACAGATGCTTAGTGACGTCTTACAAGTATAGTTATCATCAAGCTTCAAGCATAAAATATTGTTGCCCAACAAATGACTCCCTAATAAAGGCATAAATATTTAATTTTGCGAGTTTAACGAGAAACTTTTAAAATGTTAATAAACAAACATGTCAGAAATATTAGTTGCGTAAAAACATCATTAAGATATATTATTTTTAATTTTATCGTTTTATAGCAATAAATAATATTTAACTAAATAATGTAAATAAAGATATTCGTGTGGCATGGTGAATTAAATTATAATTTCAGTTGTTAAGAGTTAGTTTTTGAAATTAAAATCTCTGGATAACAATGCGTTCTTTTTATTTTTCCTTTATGCAATGAAGATTCTTCGAGCTATCCGTTGAACTTATTGAACGAAAACAACTTTTTGTTAATTTTGAAGATATATTTAATAATTCTTCATCTATATTTTATTATTTTAAGCAACATACGTAATTTTTTCAAAGCTAGACTACGGTTGGGAAGTTTGGATCAATTACACGCCGTGAATGTCGACGACACGGGTGCGTGTTGATGTTCTGCGCTTACTCGCCTCCCGTGGGGCACGTTACTTACTGCCCTACGCAAAGAGAGATGGAGGACGCCGGGGGCGGGTTTTCCTGAGCAATAG
This sequence comes from Dendrolimus houi, assembly GCA_039645545.1. Lineage (NCBI taxonomy): Eukaryota > Metazoa > Arthropoda > Insecta > Lepidoptera > Lasiocampidae > Dendrolimus > Dendrolimus houi. Next base: position 2,159,819 of record CM077128.1, on the reverse strand, counting down.
ATAAGGCCGATGGGCCACTGATGGTGAAGCCTTGTACCCGTGGCCGCGGAACGAGATAGGGAGAGAGATGGTAGTGCGCATGCGTCTCGCGGGCGCCGACGTCAGTCGGGAGCCCGGAGGCGCAGGTATGCGCATGACCTCCCTCCCTGAAATACCGCTGCAGGGGTCCTCTAGCATCCAGGGAGCAGAGGAGTCTTCACCCCTGTTGACGAAGTGAGTTTGCCTCTCCCGGGGCATTCTCAAGCACTTGTGCGCTAGGATCGGTGTGGGCGTAACTACGTTCTGTATCTCACGCCTTTCCTGCCATAAGCGCGGGGCACATGGGAGGAGGGTGGTTTTAGTGGGGTATTGATTAGTCGAGTCTCCACACAATCCGGTTGATTATTGTTTGGATTGCCTCAGTGGAAAGCCTCCATGATCAACAACGGTCTAATCCCTAGCAAAGGACCCGGTATGTGCGAAATGCATTTCCCCCGACAAAAAAAAAAAAAAAAAGCCTTGTACCCGTGGTTCTGGCATTAGGGTCGACACAACACCGAGAAGTTTTAATGGGTATCCCTTACTTGGGTGACAATAACTAATTGACTAAAATTCAATTCCCGTGTTCGTTCCACTTGCCTATATCCAGGGTCGCGGGAAATGGTAATTGCCTGCTTACTGTTGGTCCTGACAGAAGGATGCTATGCCACCCCAACTAACGTGGCGAAAATACTTGAACCGCAAAATTCTTAAAAAAAGTTATAGGATTTAAAATAACCTGGTTGTGGCCAATAATGCACAATCACCCAATTAATAAATAGACTGCACCAATAAGTTGTACTGGGCTGCACCGAATACATCAGTCAGATTAATTACAAAGCAACATGAAGTTCTCTTTGTATTTAAACTATACAAGATTATGAAAAATTAGAAATCTTGAGAATATTCTTTTCTTTGGCAAAGGCATCAAACAGCTAGGGTCTGGCTTATGAAAGCAGAAATCGAAAAAGCACGGCAAATAAAAAAAATATCAGTATGGCAACTTTAAATTACCATTAAGTATTTATAGATAACAGAATACGTAAACATTATTGTTTTTCTTCCAGTTGTTCTGTTGCTTTATCTCGAAATTGCAAACTTAAGAAAATTCTTTACACATAGATATTTTTTAAAGCTGCGCGTTTTCTGTCTACTTTCGTTGCCAATCAATATTTAATAGTAATCTATCAACGAGAATATCAAATTGATCACGTTCACCCAAGGTTAGTATGACGGGAATATTTTCTTCTTCTTCTTTTATATTGTATTGGCTTTCGGCTTGTTCTTGGGTGAACTGCCATTGACTGCCAGTGTCAAGTTTGAGAAAAACACAGCATCTTGAGAAATCAGATAAATTTACATAGAAAAAAAGAAAAGAATGTAACAATCAAAATGCTTGTTCTCTATTTTATATGCTAATTTTGTCACCACCACCTAAAAATGAAATACACAATAATTGATTATTTTTATGAATATAATAGCATCACTAAATAGAACATAAATAAATATAAGGACATCACATAAGCAATTAATATAAGTAAATACGACAATCAGACAAGTACATTAGTACGTTTTACAGTTTAATATTATGAATATTAATATATTTATATAAAATATTAAAAAACACAGGTTTGGGAATATTGGCAAGTATGGATTTCAGGTTAATGGGTTTTGGCATTTTAGTAGGGAGGGAATCATAGAGGGAAACTGGGTTCATGGGGCAGTTAAAGAAAATATGATCCACCGAGCCCTCTTCTATCTGGCAATCGCATAAAGGGCTGTTACGAACACCTATCCTGTATAAATGAACCGGCGTACATGTATGGCCTAGTCTTAACCTGCAGATAATAGAAATCGCCCTCTTGCTTGCTAATTTATATTTGCAGAACCAAGGTTTTGTTGGGATTATATCTTGTATCTCTCTGTAAAATCTGCCTTTTGACGAGCTTGACGTATTCCAGTGTGCCTGCCTACTCTCATTAAGATCAATCTTAGCTTTAGTACACAAATCTTGGGATTGCAAAATATAATGCTCAAGAGTGCCCAACGATGATGCGACCTTTGCCAATTCATCTGCTTTTTCATTATGTCTAATGCCACAATGGCCTGGTATCCAAGCAAGGACTACTTCCAAGTCATTAGCCAGGCAGTTAAATAGCATTTCCTTGATTCTACTAACTAAAGGGAATCTCAAACCAATAGAAAATTTGTCAGAGAGGATGGCCTGTAAAGAACTCAGAGAATCAGAGAATATTATCACCCGTGTAAAACGATTTTTGTTGTCAAGAATAAACTTGACTGCTTCTAATATCGCTGTTAACTCTCCTGTGAAAACAGATGTTAGGGAAGGGCATTTGAAAATTAGAGCAGTTTGGAAGACTGGGCACCAAACTGCTGCGCCCACATCCTGATCCCTAGACAGCTTGGAAGCATCTGTGAATATATGGTGCCAATGTGACCATTCTGAGGACAGCTTAGAGTTAAAAAGAGAATTTGCGTAGCGATCGTCTTTGGATATACCAAAATCTAGGAGGATTTATGGCTGGAATATAAGAATATTGTAATCTATTGTAAAAATAGAAGGTTTAGGGGGACTGGTAGCATTTAATGTCTAAGGAGTTAATTTTTCGAAAAGATTTTATAAGACAGGGGATTTCTTTATGGGTCCAATAGGGATTATTTGGGATTAGGGAGCTAAGTACACTAAGTTTTGGGATGAGGGGGTGTAATGAATTTTGAAAGGTCTTGTACATGAAACGGTCGCATAAAAATTGACGGCGACGTAGAAGAGGGGGATCTACTGCTTCAATCTGTAGAGCATTGGTGGGAGATGAGCGCATAGCACCCAATATGATCCTGAGACATTTATATTGTAGCTTATCTAATTTATCTAATACCGACTTTAGGCAAGGTTCTATTATAATAGATGCATAATCAAGGATGCTGCGAACTATAGCGTTATAAATAAGTTTGAGGGAATAAGGATGTGATCCCCACCACACCCCAGAGAGACAACGCATAATATTTAGGCTCGACTCAATCTTCCTTTCCATGTGTTTCATGTGGTAAGAACCGGACATTTTAGAATCGAGGTAAAAACCTAAGTATCTTACATGGTTTTCAACTGGAATAGTTTGCTCACCACAGATAAGTTTGATTAAGGGAGGGTTCCTCTTGCGACAAAAGACCACAGCACGACTTTTAGATGCAGCCAAATTTAAGCCATGGTCGTTTAGCCAAATCTCTAAGTATGTTAATGCGCTGTTCAATCTGGATTCTATTTGGTCTATATTATTTGCAGAGGTGTAGAGGACAATGTCATCTGCATATTGTAAAATGTTAGCAAAAGATACGACTGATTGTTCCAAATCATAAGTGTAAATGTTATATAGAAGAGGACTTAAGACAGATCCTTGAGGGAGGCCTCTCCATATACTTCTTGGGGGGTATAGCTTATTGTCTACTTTAGGCACTATTTCCCGATCCATTAAGAGGTTGCAAATGAAGTGTGTAAGTCTCACGGGAGCACTCAGCTGTTGCAATAATTTTTGCCTGAGGCGGTGAAGCAAAACACTATCGTAGGCCGCGGATATATCTAAAAATACACCTACCATAATCTCCCCACGTGAAAGAGCAGTTCTAATTTCGGTAGAGAGTATGGTCAAACAATCTGTTGTACTTGTACCTTTACGGAACCCAAATTGTGTACTAGGGAGGATAGAGTTAGACTCAGTGAACCATTCAAGTCGGTCTCTAAGGATGTGCTCCATGACCTTACCTAGGGTGGAGGAAAGAGCTATTGGACGATATGAGCTTGGAAGAGAAGGATTTTTATCAGGTTTGCGTATGGGAATAACTAATTGCTTTTTCCAGGCCCTAGGGATAAGACCTGATTCAAAAAAAATATTTAGAAGAGAGAGAATTAAATTTTTAGTCTTTGGACCAGATTTAAAGAGGAGGGAGTAAGGAATACCATTAAGGCCTGGAGAGGAGTCCTTCAGTCTATTAAGAACGCGGGTTAGTTCAGGAAGAGAGAAGGGTTCATTTACTTTGTGGTAAAGAAAGGAGTTAGGATAAGGTGAGGGAAAGGAATGCAGGTTTGGGACAGATATGGGAGCCAGTTGGGCCAGAAAAGAGGGGAGCCAAACCGAGCAATCATTAGAGCAAGGGCTGGGGGGCAGATAAGAACCACGAAATCTTTTCAACATTTTCCACATTATAGTAGATGGGGTACGTGGAGACAAGCTTTCAGTAAAGCTTCTCCACGCTTTTTTCTTCTTTTTCTTGAATAGTCGTTTTGCTGAAGCCATGGCTCTTTTGCAGGAAATAAAGTTTTCTATTGACATGTTTCGCTTATAATTTAGTTCGGCAGACTTGCGCTTTTTGTATATGTCTGTACATTCTGAATCCCACCATGGTGGGGATATTTTTTTATTAATATCCGATTTTTTGAGAGGGATACTTGAATGTGCAGCGGCGTGTAAAGAAGTTACTAGCTCATCATAACATAGAAGGGAATTGTAAGCTGTAGGTTCTGGGATATTTTCCGTGTGGTGATCTGTTTCTAGAACATATTTGTCCCATTTTGCTTTGTTGAGGTTATATTTAAGGAGAGGAGAAAAATTACGCACAGGAACGGACAGGTGAGGTAAGGTTATGTGAATAGGAAGATGGTCGCTACCATGTGAGTCATCCAAAGTACGCCAGGATGCAATAGAGTCGAGATCCGAAGAACATAGAGAAAAGTCAGGAGAGGTTGTGGACCTATTTGGTGCCGTCCTGCGGGTCGGTGAGCCATCATTGAGGATACAGATGTTGAGTTGGTCTAAAAGATCCATAAGGTCACATCCAAAGGCGTCATAGCTATTACTTCCCCACGCCAGATGAGCGCAGTTGAAGTCGCCGAGAATCAAAAAAGGGCCTGATACGTTTGAAAATATGGTAGCTAATATTGGAATTAAATTGGGAGTAGGATGTGGGATATATATTGATAATATCTCTATATTAAAATTGTGAATTTTAATGCCTACTATATTAATGGAATGTGGTAAAGGGGGGAGAGGAATAATCGAATAGGTGAGGGGTGATTTGATTAAGATGGCAGAGCCAGCGTACCCGTCATCTCTGTCACTTCTGAGACAGGCGAAACCCAGAACTCGGAAATGGCTACCTGGAATGAGCCATGTTTCAGAAATGGCAAACACTGCTGGATCATAGCAATGAATCATTTGAAGGATTTCATGTTTTTTAGAAGAGAGACTGCGACTGTTCCACTGGATGAGATCCATTATTACTAATAATAGAGACTAACTGAGCAAGTTTTTCGGCAACGTTGGACGGTGAATGAAAATAATTATTTTTAGAGAGAATATTGATTAAGGTAGAAAGTAAGGTATCAAGTAGACTATCTTCAAGATTTTGCTTGTTTCTAAAGGCCGAACCATTTTGAGAGACGGGAATATCATAATTATACTGTCAACTGCTATTGTCAATAACGTAATGTCAATTTGTATGTCGCTATTGTCAGTTGAAAATGGTAAGAAAAAAAAATAAAAACAATTCCATTTTCGAATTTCTCTTTTGATTTTGATACTTTGCGAAAATTATTTTCTAGGATTTTTGTTGTAATAGTGAGTTATTTAATACTTTGTTTCAACTCATGTCCGAAACCTCAATACAATTAAATCAAACAAAAGAGGCACTACCGCAGTCAAAGATACCTGAATCCGTAAAGGTTAGTTACCGATAAACTTCAGTACCATAATGCCAGCCTAGTTCTCCAAACTGAGGACTGGGATGTATTAGCTATATATTATGGGGATTGGCTGAAATCTGGACTCCTAACTTTCTTTTATTTTCAAAGTGAACTTACTACTATATCAGCTTCTTCATTCTTAGGTATTTGAAGCTTTTTCTTTCTTTGACGATTATTTATTCGTCAGCAATTTGATGTCTACTGTTAGGTGTAGGATTCACAAGGATTGCATAGTCATATCATTTTAATTTTTTCTTATTGCAGGAGTTCTGCAGACAGGCAGCAGCCCACTTGATGGAAAGCGGTTACTATCGCCTATGAATATTTGCAACACCAAAGGTGCTACAAATACGCTGCTGCTCTCTTAAGGGAGACTGGAACCTGGTCACTAACGCCGGAACACAACTCAAGGTTGTTATGGTGACATACTTTAGACCAGGGGTGGTAGCCGTCCAGTCGGGCAAATGCCCTACCACCTGGCAAATCATATCATATCCTTATCTTCTGCTTCTCTTTAATCAACGCCTATTGGTCTTTTAAAAGTATAATCTATGTTTTTAAAGTACACACATACCTTATAAATTAGACCTTTGTTTGCTTATATAATTTCCCTCAAGATACCCCTTCATAGTAATACATAAATAAGAAAATATTTGGATGTTTGTATATTTTTTTATATGCTTTCCTGCATCCTTACCTGGAAAGTGAACAATTGTTTATGAAATTTGGTTTTCAACATATGAAATCAGAAATGAATACAGAGTATGTTTATTTTAGTAAATAGGATAGTTAAGCGGGAAAAGAAACTGAAGTTCACAGAAAATTATGTGGAGTAGAACCTTAACTCTAAGAAATTTGCAGGATTTATGGGGTTGAATGGAAACAGACTAGATATTTGGAACACCTGTAATACTTGCAACAACTCAGAAGGGTTTATGGTAGTAAAAGAACAACAACTAGTCACAATACTTTATAATTAGAGATTTAGAGAACCTTAGGTTTTAACACATTATGTACACTGACTATTCAAACTCGACAAGCATTCTTAGAACACCTCGACATCCCTCCAATTTTACAGTATATGAAACTTAGCATATTGGCACAACCGATAGCGGATTTAAGTCATTTATAAACTATTTTAATTAAAGGGCTATCCATGACAAGAATTTAATACATTATTGTTTGGATATTTCAGCTAATATTTTATATAAGATATTGTATAAAATATTATACTTAAAGATTTATATGTAATACAATAAGTCGAACACAGTATAAATCTATCGCATCTGCCAACATGAAAATAAAATGTAGTGAATACCGTCTATATACAATTGAGAGGTTTGAATTATAATCTGTACACAATTATCACATTATACAAAGGATAAATATTGTAACAAAATTATTGTAAATTATAGACAACTACTGTATACAAAACAGGCGCTAATTACTGAATAAATAAAAATATAACATTATGATTCAATTAAGGAAAGAGCCTTCAGAAATAAAAGGGATCATTCAGAAATAAGAGGGTACATAACAAAATCAATTATAACTTTAAAAAGAAACACAACAAGAACAGCTATGCTACTCAATTACTGTAACACACCCTAGTAATTATTTTATCCTTTAGTTTGGCAATTATATCTCTTTTCTAATTTATAGAGCCTGATACAAGCACTTTATATTTGATTGTTTTGATCTGATCATAAATGTTCCAGATAAGTAAAAAAACTTCATTTCTATATTTCAGAAAATAATATCAATGGAGAAGGATAATGAAACAAATGCTAGTCGCAAATCTAGGATTGATCTCAATGCACTACCTACCCGCCAGTATTTGGACCAAACAGTGGTCCCCATACTATTGCAAGGCTTATCTGCATTAGCCAAAGAAAGACCCCCAGACCCTATCAACTACTTGGCAGCTTATTTATTAAAGAACAAAAACACATTTGAGAGTAGTAATTCTGGCAGTAATAACAATCCACCAACAAATCCTCAAACATAATTGAAATCTTTGTTAGATTAATAATTTAATAACAGAGAAAATGTGTTCACAAATATTGATGCCTTATATTAAAATAAATAAATGATTCTCTTGCAAGTTTTCACTTCTAAAAGGCCACTTCTGATTTTTTGGTGCAGCAGTAGTTGAGAATAAGTATGCTTAGTGGTGGTGCTGAAAGTTTACTAAGCACTTGTATTTCTATGAGCGGTTGATTTGCTTAGTATGTTTTTTTTTAATAACTGAAGCACAGCAGACAGGCTGATGGCCTAACTGTGATGGAAAGTGGTTACCATCGCCTATACACATCGGGCCTTAAAGGAGGAACCGCAACCTGGCGACTCGCCAGAACACAACTCAAAGTTGTTATGGCGGCATACTCTAGTACTCTAGACCAGGGGTGGTAGCCATCCAGTCAAGCAAATGCCCTACCACCTGGCTCTGGGTGGTTTTGTCGCCTCTTACTACAGGTCACCCAGCCACAGGAATTGGTATTTTTTTTCTGTTCCTGCATGGAGAAAATAATGTACAAGTAATGCTCTAATAATGAGTGACTCTAGAAACACTCATAGAAATAAAAGCTATGGGTACCATATCAAGCAAACTGATTCTACACGGCTGCTGCACCAAGAAATCAGAAAACAGCCTAAATGTTTACATTTATGTAAACTATGCTAAGTCATACATATTGCACACAAAAATCAACTTACAGCCAATTCCTATATCTTACTATTCATTCTTTCCCTTACTGATTATTTTATTGTTGTTGTTGCTTGCAACGCCATTGACATTAGTGTTGTATAAGCCATTACATGTCTCATCCAAAATTCAAATGTAAGATAGTCCTCAAAACTTGATAATGTAAGTAACTTCAAAATTTTTGTCACTTTACTACTCACTCCTCAAGTAATATAAAATGTAAGTGGAGGACAAAATGAGGCTTATGCTACAACAGTACAAAAACGCCTCTATGGATATTCACATGATAGCAACACAACAACCCACAGCCAGGTGGTAGGGTATTTGCCCGTCTGGATGGCTGGCGGCCATCGGCCCCGGGTTTAGAGTATGCCGCCGTAACATCCTAGAGTTGTGTTCCAGCATTACTTGCAGGTTCCAGTCTCCCCTAAGACAGCAGCAGAGCATTTGTAGCATCTTTGGTGTTACAAATGTCCATAGGTGACGGTAACCACTTTCCATCAAGTGGGCTGTCTGCCTGTCTGCTGAATTCATGCAATAAACAAAATAAAAGAGGTAGATGTATATATATATATATATATATATATTATTGTAGGTAGTATTACATTGAACAGATTTTAAATAACAACTTATTTTTGACTTGCATTACATATAACATTTCCTAACAGTGGTAAAGTAAAAGAATGTACAGCAAGATATAGAAACCCGGCATAGTGTAGTTTTTCACGGGACCCTGACATAGAGGATGACACAGATACTTGCTGGGCATGGGTGCTTCGGGAAGTGTCTGCATCAGATTGTGGGGTGGTCCTGCGCCCCTCTATGTCACGAGTGCAGTGCACCCCTCGCTCGATACAGTATCCCACACGCTCGTGGAGTGCGCCACTTGGAGAACCCAGAGGTTCCTACTCCAGGCTGAGATAGGGCCGGTGGACTCGTTTAGTAGCTTGGTCGAGGCCATGCTCCACATCGAAGACCACTGACAGGCGGTTTCCTCATTTTGTGAGTCAATAATGACCCAAAAGGAGCCGCCGAGAAAGGGAGGAAGAGAACGTTGCAAGCGGTCTTCGTCCGCCGTGGATAGATGGGGGCTCAGAGGCGTCGTTACGTACTGAATCAACTCTCATGATTCCGTGACAGGGGGCCGCTGTTTACAGGGGTATCAGTGGACCGCACCTCTGCCCCACGTAGTAGTACAACCCAGCTTCCCTGGGTCTGTACCAATTTTGCACACTAGAACGTCATAGTCTAGTGACTATCCTCGACCCTGTGTGGGGTTCTTACTAAGTGTATTCTCTCTTCGGGACGCAGGTAGGATTAGTGGGTAGTTCGTCAGAAAGTGGGACCGATATCATACGAGAGTCCCACGCGCACACTTGCAGGCGGCATTAGGCATTGCAGATGGCCTTACTCCGTATCCTGAGCCCGTGTATGCCGCAAGAAAAGACCCCTGCATTATAAAAAAAAAGTAGTTTCATAAGATCGTATTAAATAATATTTTTTGTGCGCAATACTGTATGACTTCTCATAGCTTATAAATGTTGATTTATTTCATCAAATTAGCTCAATGTCTGTGTCTCTACCATTTATTTTCTCAAATTTATTTTGCTCAATTGATTTTATCTTGTACCAGTGGGTAAACAACTTTAGTAAACATCTGCAGTATGGTAATAAAGGCTCTATTGTCTAACTTCTTACGCCCAATTTTTGCCCTGAAAATATTAAAAAAAGACACAGATTGTAATGTGAGTTTTAAAACACACACACCGTGTATTTTCACGCGCAATATCGTGCTTTAAACAAGATCCAGTCGCAACCAATAAATCTGCACACGACCACAAATTCACAGCAACAACTTCAATGCAGACACGTTGATTTGTATGGTATTGTATAAATGAAATTCATTGAGAATCATAATTCAATATAATGTTGTCAGAACCTCTTACTTTGGCGTCAGACGAGATAAAATTTCAAATTATTTTATTTATATTAAAATTTATTTTTTATGTTATGTTGAAGAAAACATTTTAAACGTCATACATAAATAACTTTGGAACTCTGCCCACTGACGTCAGAAAAGCTAAATCTTTTGCCAATTCAAAAATTCAGTTAGGAATCATGTAAGTTTTACGCAATGATGTATGTGCTAGTTTACAATAGACTGTAATCTGCTGTCCATGTATGTCTTTTTTTATTTTTATTTTTCTGTGTTGCATGATAATTATAAATAATTTAAGAATTTTATTTGAATCAGGTTGCCTGGAAGAGATCGCTTTTAGCGATAAGGCCACCTTTTGTTTTAGCAAGTAACTATTGTCTTGTGCATTTTTTGTAATTTTTGATTTGGTGAACAATAAAGTGTTGTCTATGTCTATGTAAATAAGATAGAAATTGTCGATCTTATTCATATTGAGTTAGAGTAACTATGCAGGCTTTTTCAAGGTTTTTAAAGAAGCCTTCAAACTTATTCTAACTCAATATGAATAAGACTGAAGTCGACAACTGTAAGGAGCGGAAAAAAAGCTATTTAGCTCTTAGCTTTAGCCTTTATCACTACATTTAAAAAGAACCTAAAAAGGTGCTTTTTGCTCAAATCTATATCACACACATAAATCTGCTTTCTGGACATTTACGACGCGCGGTCCTAAGCGTAAGAAAATCCGCCTTGTGCATAGGCTCTTAGTTGTTTACCTACTACAATATCTACACTAAAAGTAGCAATAATTTTAAATTATAGATAAGCTCTTAATATTCATAATATAGTTATTATTCAAATTATTATGCGTCTTATTTATTTCTAAGGCTTGTAAATACAGACTAAACTAGATGGTGTTAAGCTAAATTCAACAATTAACGAATAAGTATTGAAACTTGACCATCTCATGCATTGATCCACAGAACAATATGTAAATTTTGGAATTATTTAGTCATTAAAATATCTTCTAAAATGCAGTCTACTGTGACCCAGCAGACAAACCGCAGGGCAAGTATCCTACGCTGGTACGGCCGTGTTTTACGGAGATCGGATCGTTATGTGGGAAACAAATGTCTGGACATAAGGTACGCTCAAGAAATACTGGCTTTGACGTACTGCGTAATGAGGCGTATAATAGCGTACCAATGGTATTAAAACAAGAGATGCTGACGATTGCACGAAGTGGAGAAGAATAAGTAAGAAAGCGGACTTTAGGGTTGGAAGCGAACGCAACAGGCATTTAACGGTCAGATTATGATGAAAATACTGAGTCTATCCGCCAAAGGATCCAAATAATAAAGGAGTTCAACAAAGACTATGAATTCAATTTTTGCTCATACTTAAATTTATATTTCAAGTCAGTAGTAGGGTCTAGAACTAGGTATTTGTGAACCTTACGATTGAAGTTACGAGAATAATAATATATCTGTTAAATAATTATTTTTGATTGCTATTTAGATTAATCATCGTTGAAAGTTTACGTTTGTTTAGTTCTGGAAGACTAAAACCTCAAAGAATAGTTATTTAGTTCTATCTAATTCTTAATTAGTTTTTATCGACAGAAGGAGTGGAGTAAAGATCGTCTTCTAGAACTTTTGTCGATGCATAAGCCAAGAATCGTTGTCGTCTCCTCCTCTTCCTCTGTGGTATTAGAGGTTGGCTCGAATTGCAGTGTGTCCGGCAAAAACAGACTAAACGGAATGAATAATTTTGCTCGCAGTCTTCTCATAACAAATAATCAATGAGAATCTGATAGACCTAATTATTCTTTCTGCTCAGTCTCCTCTAGGAACTTCTGTCTGTGCATGAGCCAGGAATCGTTGTCGTCTCCTCCCTCTTCCTCTGGGGTAATGGAGGGTGCTTCAAATTGCAGGGTATCGGTGTGGACGCTCTCATCCGTCAACGAGGGCACTGAGTCGTGGACAGGTAGAGGTACCGGTTCTGGAGGGAGGAACTCTGCCATGTACGCCGTTATATTCCTCGCACGCCACACTGCTATTTTCCCTGAAACAATGATACAATATTTAACATAAGTCTTGTGGGGCAAAACACAACGAAATTACGCGTTAAAATACTTGTAAAAGTGACTAAGTTTTTTGGTCCTTCTTCACGCTCTTAAGAATGCCATACTTTGGTACTAATGTGATTTCTTTAATCTAGAGAATAATTAGCGCGGTCACTTTTTTTTAATTAGTACACACATGTGTATCAAATAATTTAGGACTTAAGATATACACAAATATCTAAAAGGAAATTTGGTCAGATAAATCGAGAAATTTAAATATGAATTTGTATTAACATAGCGCCATCTATTGGATACAAATGTTGCTTTCATGTCAAAGCGCACAGATGTTGCCAAGGCGAACATACATTTTGAATATTGCATACACTTGGCGAACAACGCTTACTAGGTGGTAGAGCGTTTGCCCGTCTGGATACCTGCCACCCGTCATCTAGAGTATGATAATCCTACAACCTTAATTTGTGTTTGGGGCTAGTAGCACATTGATAGAAAGATAGAAAATATTTATTTCTAAATGCGACACGCACAAATCCAACAGAAAACATATACATAGATATAATTTTTTTATACCCCCTTTAATAAATGAGGTTGGCACTCAGTATTTTATTGTGCAGATAGCACCTTTGGTGTTGCATATATCCATAGGACATAAGCTTACAGTTTGAGTTCCCTCAATAAATCATGTATTTATGTAGACTTGAGGCTAATGAATTTAATATACCTACTCTCTAACAAAAACAATTCAAAATATCTCGATATTTTTACATGGCATATTTAATTTTACTAGATTTTCAATAAGAGCATCAAAAATTATTACATATATACCTGCAGTCTCATCAAACTCCAACTCTTCTTCCTCCTCAACTTTTTCTTCTTTAACTTCTTTCTCTTCTTTTTCCTCCTCGCCCTCACCATATTCTTCTAAGGCAGGGTCCTTTGTCAATAGATAAAATCCATGCTGCATGCAGTTGGTATCAAACACGAAACATCCCGGTCCTTTCGGTTTCCCTTTAAGCCACGATCCATGATATCTGACACGGGGATAAATTATTTGTCCGGGACCTTGAATAGTTCCTTCCGCCCAAGTACCCATGAACTTGACCTGGTACTCAGCGAAGAAGTATGTCCCGAGTCCGTGACGTTTGCCCTTGAACCAGGCGCCTTCGTATATGTCACCGTTGGGGTAATAATACGCACCGAAACCATGCTTCAGATCGTGTCTCCAGTCTCCTTCGTAGCGAGACCCATCTGGATATAGCATATGACCAACCCCGTACTTCATTGCCCGGCGCCATTCTCCTTGAAAAGAAAATTACGAAGGCGTAATACAGATCTTTAAGATAATACCTGTATATGGATAGTACCTGCTAGCAGGCCCTAGAACTGAACACGTAATTAATAGTACCTTGTTAAACGACTAGGAATTATGTGTTTGTGAGAAATGTGAACTGTGTAATCAAATGTGGCCTTTTGATTTCTCACAAGCACTCTGTTGATTGGCGTTAGTCGAAGCCTGACTAGACTACTTAATATATCAGACGAGGCTGTATGGACCAATTTCTTTTGCCTGCCATTGCCTAGACTTGCCTAGAGTTCGCGCCACGAAAGAAGTCCCACAGATGCGGCGCTGCAATCGCGGTACTTAATCCTGCCAGAGTAATTGTTTGCTAATCCGTAAATCGATGTAGGTAAATACTGAATAATAAATTCAAAATATTCCATAATTAAATCAATTTTATTTCTTGACTTCAAAATTCATTTAGTTTCTTTGTTTTCCGTGAGACTTATTTCGTGGCGCGGACTCTGTACAAAATTTTATCTCAAGTGTCTCATTGTTTATCGAACCAAAAGAAAAAAATACTAACCTACTAAATTTACTAACTCAATAAAAAGCATTCGATGTATAAGTATATATACCTTCGTAGCGTGCGCCATTTTTGAAGACGTAGAGGCCCTTTCCGTTCCTCATCCCCCGGCAATAGCAGCCCTGGTAGAAGTCGCCGTTGGGTAGCACAGCCCAGCCTTTTCCATGACGCTCACCATCAGCACTTCGTCCACCAACATATATCTGAAATCACAAAAATAAATATTATTTTAAAGTATATATATATATATAGATATACAACCCATAGCGTTTTATAATGTAATAAAACGCTATGGGTTATATATTACCCATAACACATTCATAACTTGCTTAGCTTGGGGATATACAATGTGTGTATATATCTGCCAATTATCTATTTTTTTAAATAAATTAGGTTGCCGAAATTGTTTTTCTTTCTTTCTTTGCATATGGTCTACTCGTAACATTCGTCATCCTTGGACATTTTTTTTAATAATGGCTGTAATGCCATTATACATTGATTTTACCAATTCGTGTATCCAGCTGACAGAGATAAAAAAAGAAGATACCTAAACTAGCAATTTGGCCTGTAGTTTAAAAAAACCTGCAAATCTAAAATACCATACATATGTAATTGTGTAAATATAAACTAAATTTCGTAAATAACTAGACCAACTAAACATATTTACAACACAACATAATGACAAAGGGCTCAACTAAATATAAAGATAATGATTAACCATTTTATTATCAAAGTGTATTATTTTCTGTCATATGCCTGTTAAGTTTAAAACTGATCTGATATTTACTCCAATGGTGTCGACATCCTCAGGACCCTCGCCTTTCTCTTCCGCCATGACGTTTTATTAGAAAATTATAATTGAATTAGGTTTTATACCTATTTCAAACTATATTAATGTACTCTGTAATTTCAGAATAATAGCTAACAAGTTTCATATATTCCTTTAATCAACGTCTTTGACATTTTCAAAATGACAATTTTAACTCAAGTGGATGAAAAATATAGTAAATAAATAAAATAGAACCTATTAAAACCTTCGTTTTGACTGATTGTCTCCAAAATATGTTTTGACTCGGAAGAAAACCCTTTATCTATTATAGTATTTTAAATAATAAAAAGTATCGCTAAAAAGCAAGAGAAAATTGATCTGTACCACTATTGATTCGTATAGGTTTTAAGTATGATCTGCGGCACAATTCTTGAGCGGTGACCTTGGCCTGCACACGAGTGAATTTTTCGATCATGAGGGAGGTACTACAAATTTTGTTTAGCCATTAAATTATTGTAATTATTCATTCTGTAATTGTTTATTTTGGTTAACGATAAAGTGTTTTCTATATAAATTGTTGCATTAAATTAAATTGTTTATTGTTCGTATATAAATATATCTAATTTATAATATCATCATATATCTAATTATATATAGTAGTTTATTTATTTTATTTTAATGGTACCTAGTTCATGATTGTGATTATAGTACTTTTATTTTAATTTATTTAGTACACCAAAAATCCTATACCTCATTTTTCTTTAAAAAAAAATCTCCTTAGACACTGGGTTGCCTGGAAGAGATCGCTATAAGCGATAAGGCCGCCCATTGTTCTAATAAAAATGTATCCATATCAATTATCTAGATTTAATGCATGAATGAATGAATAACAACTCTTTATTGTTCACCATAAACTTAATTCTAGACAATTTATATGGATACATTTGCATTAAAACAATGGGCGGCCTTATCGCTTATAGCGATCTCTTCCAGGCAACCCGGTGTCTAAGGAGATTTTAAACGAAATTTCAAAACATTTTTGGTGGTGGACTAAACTAAAATAAAAGTAATAAAATCACAATCAAATATTATTAAAAATAAAATACAATATAAATACACTACTATATATAATAGGTTGGGGAAAAAGTCTTTTCGAATATAGTATGTATGAACTTGTAATAAGATCTATTTGGCTATACCATTTGTATAGTTGTATCTGGCTGGTTTTGGTATCATTAAAAAGTTTTAATTTTAAAGAAGACAATTCCAAATTCAAATTAGAAAAATGTGTGATATTCATTTGTTTTTATTATTGTTAAAATGAGTGAATCTAATGAAGAAATTCGATACATTTAAAAATTTTACTACAAAAAAGGTAAAAATGCAACACAAGCCGCGAAAAAAATTTGTGATCTTATGAACCTAATGCAGTATCTGTGAGAGTAGCGCAAATTTGGATTAAGCGTTTTCAATCCGGAAAATTTGATATCAAAGATGCACGCACGTCACTCTGGTCGCCCTGATACGGACAAAATTGATGCCATTTTTGAAAAAGTGGAGCAAGATCGGCATATTAGTAGTTACAATGTAGCTGGAGAGCTGGGAATTGACCACAACATGGATTTGGCGCATTTGAAAAAAGCTGGGTACACAAAAAGCTCGATATTTGGGTGCCTCATGAGCTCACTGAAAGAAACCTAATGAACCGTGTACTCATTTGTGATTCTTTATTACGACGTAATGAAACCGAAATATTTTTGAAGAAGCTGATAGCTGGTGATGAAAAGTGGATCACGTACGACAAGAACGTGTGAAAAAGATCGTGGTCAAAAGCCGATCAGGCTTCACAGACTGTGGCGAAATCCGGGTTAACTCGCAACAAGGTGATGCTGTGTGTGGTGGGATTGGAAGGACATTATTCATTATGAGATGTTACCGCCAGGCAGGACCATCGATTCTGAACTGTACTGCGAACAACTGATGAGATTAAAGCAAAAAGTTGAGAGAAAGCGGCCGGAATCAATCAACAGAAGGGGTGTGATTTTTCACCATTATAACGCTAGACCTCACACATCTTTAGCCACTCAGCAAAAATTACGAGAGTTTGGTTGGAAGGTGTTAATGCATCCGCCGTATAGTCCTGACCTTGCACCTTCAGATTTTTACCTGTTTCGGTCTCTGCAGAATTCCTTAGGCAGTGTCAGGTTAACATCACGAGAGGACTGCCAAAACCACTTGTCGCAGTTTTTTGATCAGAAACCCCAATTTTTATAGCAATGGGATCGCGTCCTTATCTACAAGATGGCAATAAGTTATCCAACAAAATGGCACCTACATACTTTAGTCAAATGTAAATAAACTTTATAAAAAACCTTTTGAATTTTTATATAAAATGCGAATAAAGTTTTTCCCCAACCTAATTCATATATAATTAAATAAAGATGATATTATAAATTAGATATATATACATTCGAACAATAGATACATTCATGTAATGCAACAATTTTATTTAATAGACCAATAATGGTCAGTGACCATACGTTTAATTGTAGTCATTAATTTAGCTTGTCTGATTGGTAAGGGTGGGAATTCCACAGTCGAACAGCCTAGATTTAAGTTTATGATGAACAATAAAGAGTTGTCATTCACAGCAAAGGACATGTGGGATGAACTTGCAAGGCTATACAACGGAGCTACTGAAGATAAGAGCTACGACTTATGCATGAAGTTCTGCAGCTACCATATTAAAGTAAAAGTAATAAAGGCATAAATTGAATAATATGAGTTTTATTGTAGCATAGATATTTTACTTGGAATAAAATATTTAAAGAAGTGACACCATCATTGTGTTTTATTCTTTCAATGATGTCAAAGGTTGTTCCTTTTACTTAAGGAGGTTCTATAGCTTCACCTATAAAGAGTTTTGATATACAAACTCATAACAATAAGCTCAATGCGCAAAGCGATACCTTCTACTTATATCGCCAAACGCTCAAGATACGTGACATTTTTTTTCATGACTATACTTACATACAATTAAGTACTTCACGAATAAATTCGATGAAATAAAATCAACGAATAAACAAAGATAATTTTATTAATTGCGCATGCAAATAACACAAATCAAGAATCATGTGAGCTAGAACGGGAAGACATAACCACACTCAGAGTATCTTTATAAAAGATTTAAGTAAGCACTTGAGAGATAGTAGAATAACTTACATTTTTACAATTCCAAAAGACTGACCACATACTAGTCTAATCAGGATCCCAACTTATTTGCTGTTTAGGGTTTGCTCAAAGGTAAATGCAACCGTATAGTCTTACATCATCACATTCGTTCGTGTTACAGACTTACAGCTGATTATTTCAAAAAATACTCAGGGACTAGGAGTTCTCACGCAAAGTCCTATCATATTGAATCCTATCTCTACGAGATAAAGCACATATCTCTATCGAGACAAAAAAAACGTGCGTGTTATTTGTCCAAATAGGGGTCAATATGCTTGACCATAAAGCTAGACACATATTTGGCGCGCTTACAGAAATTTCGTGTTTTTACTTGCGATAGATGTTAGGTAGATATAGGAGCTCTTTATCACCAAAGAATAATTAAACGATTTTTAAATATTTAAACGTGGCTCCACAACAAGAAAATTCGTAATCAATTGTTGAGTAATATATTTATAGTATCAAAAACGCTTTATTAACAATTAGCATGTTTTAAAAATATTTATTATTTATGTTTCATTTCCTACTTTTCTCCTTAATGCGAAATACAGACCTCTAACAACACATTCGTCGATAAATAAGTTTAATCCATTATTATGAGACTCTGAGTGCGGCAGTAGTTAACTATTATTAAAATTTAGCATAAACCTTTTCGTTTTAGAAATAACAATTTTAGGAATTTTACTTTAACAAGTATAATTATATCACAAATAGTTACTTATCCTATTAAAATGATAATTAAGGATAGTATATATATTTAATTAATTAAAAAAATAATAAATAGATATCTATACAATACACAATTAAGAAAGCAATAAATCTAGAATCCTTTTGGTTAAAAGTTGAGTTAATTTAAAGAATACAAGTTCGCCATGGAAACTGCACGTCATTTAAATTATGTATAACAGCATTGAGAGCAATATTAAAGAGGTTGTTTTACAGTAAAATAAATTCATTATTTAATAATATTTTCAGAAATATTCTTAGAAAAATAGATAATTACTTAATTAACAAAAAAATGCAAGTACTCGTATATATGGATGAAATAAAATTAAAAGACAACTCTAAAAATTTAGCTATTATGCTCGAACTCCATCTAGGATAATTAGTGTTATTATGGCCAAATTCGTTATGTTTACAATATTAAAAAACGCAGTTAACAATATATAGCTACAATAATGTATACACTTACATACGTTCTGTCAATATGTAACGTCATTAACAATTAATAATAATGTCGCATCACAAATAACGCATTACACCCATCGCCATGTCAGCGTGAAACGGTGACAGGAGCTACCAAGAGCTATGCGCTATTTCACTAGCGCATTATCATTATTATTATTTTGAAGATATGAATTGGAAGAATTTACTTATGACAAATTTTTGTTATCAATCTCAACAATAGTATTTCGAATAGGACAAAAAGTATGTAGATTAGTTCCAGCTCACAATCATCAAAATCACAGACAACCTGACATATTAGCCTCTCCATTAACATTTACAAGATATAAGTAATATCTATTTATAAATTAATTTCATCTTAATAAATTGTTTTGAATGCAAAATCCGTGAGCAAACATTGTTTCAACAGAATATAATTATTTTAAACTTATACTACGAAACTAGGTAGTAGGTAATTTTGTACTTTTCGGTTTCATTTGTCTTGAATCAACATCACAAACTTGTTTCTATAGTACACACTGGTTATTTATAAAGTTCAGTTATGTACTCATTTGACAAACAAGGTCACCATAACACTCTTTAGGTCACAAACCACCGGAGGTTTCGATCGGCCTCGATCTAAACGCATTCCTTCGGATATTACCCGTGAATGGTGTCACTTCAATTTGTTATTTTCAACAACACTATTTAATTTAAAATAAAAGTTTAACGAGGTGGTGCTTGAGGCGGAACGTCTTCCAGCTTTCCCCAAACAACGTTACACATTTCCCTAACCAAAGCCTGTTCTCCGGAGTCTAAATCTGGCGCGGGCCGTCTGCGTTCACGTTCCACACGCTCTCTTACTTCTAGTACTTGGAGAGCGCGGACCACTGCCTCCGGACGCTCGCTAACGCCACCCGATACGCCTTTCTCCGCTTCTAACCGTCTAACTTTCTGCTCTAAATCCCGTACGTACTGAACAGTCCTTTCTGCCAGTTGTGGGTGTGTGATAGGCGCTGCCGGAGCAGGTGCTACCCGAGGACCTTCTTCCACGTTAGTCCCGCTACTACTACCATCCCCGTCGTCTCTTTCCCTGCCAACAGCGCGACCGCAATTGACACATGTACTTCTCTCGCGCTCTTCATCCAGATAAAGGCATAATTCTTTCAATTCTAAGTTGTCACGTATCAACTCCTGCTGCTTGTCATCCAGTTCTCTCAGTTTGCTTTGATAAGCTGACACTTCTTGACGCATAACCGACGCTGTGTATCTTCCGAACCTCTGCCATTCTCGTGCAAGTTTTCGCCCCTTCTGCCTGTCATCGTCTAAGAAACAACACAAGTCTCTTAACTCTTGATTATCATCACTTAGACGACGATTAGCTTCTTTAAGGGTTTTTATCTCGTTGAGTAACGCCTGTATCTGCCGCCTTTGATCGTTCGAAGCGCGTGGCCCTTCAGGTTCCACACGCTTCGTAAATTTTAGCATATCTGCTGATCTCCTGTGTATCTGTTCTTCTTCAATATTACGCTGAGCGTGTTGGGTGTCGTCTGCACTCCTCGCTCTCGTAGTAGGCTCACTGGGCTCGTGGACGATCGCTTTGGTGATTATCTCTGCGGAGGGTCTTAACACGCGAAGCGCTCCCGGCGGTAAAGGGTAACCGGGCGGGTACGCTTGAGGGGGATATTTTGATACGTGAATCGATCCACTCGGATAGGGGCCGGGGTAACCGGCGTGCGTCCCCAAAGGATATTGTGCTTTATTTAGATCTATCGGTTTAGGCACGTACGGCGGTTTGAACTCCTTGGCGGTCGCGTCGATAGTGGTCAGTTTGGTGGCACCTGCGGCCGGCGGCGGCGGATGATAACGCGGTGGAAAGTTGACCGGTTCCGGGCCCTGTTTACCTAGTTGTTGTTGTTGTTTCTGTTTACTAAACTGGCCCGCGTTCTGATTGATTGACATTGTCGTTGAACCAACGTGCGGGCAGCGTTCAGCTCACTTGATGCATCTCTTTGCAAAATCGACACTCGTTTCCGCGTCGATGATTTTCTGTCGATGCAAAAACGTAGACGGCATGAGTTCAACGAATGGTCCTTGAATGGACAGAGGAGGGGAACGCCGCCGGCTGCGTAGGCCGTGGACCGTGGCATTCGCACAATTACACGATTTGTAACTCTGTGGTGAACTAGTGGAATACACTAACACTCGACACCAACTATTACTTCGATTTAGTGTTACACAATTATATTTTCATACACTTAATAGACGTTGTTATTATTTAAGCAGGTTAGGAGTTGTGTACTAGATGGTAAATAAGGGGACGCGGGCGCGCGCGCAGCGCGTATCTCGGACTGTCTCCGCGACCCCGCTCTACCTGCACAGGCTATAGAGGCTTGCACAGCGTCTCTCTCTGCCCTGTTACCACAAACTTACCTGAGCGGTGGCAAAAACTGTAACTAAATATTTACCTACAATATTCGACATTTTGTATAGATACTAGCGCCACTCTGGCTTGCACGTATAAGTTTGTCGGAGTATACAAGAACTTCAATTCACCTGTGTGCGTGATGAATACAGACTTGCTGCGAATGAATAGCGCCTTTATTCATTGAATAACAAACAGACAATAATGCGTATTGCAACAAAAAAATCTCACGATTGTACGTACCTTATTACTATTAATTATTGTCTTATCCAATTTCCAAATTCAGAGTAATTCAAAGGTTACAATATTTAACAGCATAGATAAACCTCATTATAATTTTAATTCGTGTCAAATTGGTATAAATGATCTTTTGTGTCTAATAAGAAAAACTATTTCATAATCGCTTTACAAGAGCTTTTGTAATCGAATCAGTCGTCCTCCTAAAATCTAAATTGGTAGACTTTTCCTAGTTAGAAAAAAACTAAACAAATATTATGGTTAGTTATGTATTGCGCCTGCGCACGTTTTCAAACCGTTGTTACATAACCGCTCTTAGTTAGCAATAGACGGCAGTGCAGTAAGAGCTATTTATAAAATATAGATACAAGTAGAATACAGAGCCTAGATCACCGTCTTCTATAATATCTTAATTATTAGACTTACATTAAAAATAACATTTTACATTGGTTTCAGAAATTTTTTAATTGTCTTTTAGTGGAACTTCTGAATAAACTTTTATACAGTTTTCATTAATTTTCTATACGAAAATACTAGGATACCTAATTAGTACTCCTAAACAATAACAAGCATCGTAGATTTCAATAAAAGTAGTTGAAAATTGACTTAGACCTATTGTCTAATAGTGTAGCATCATTAAGCGCAAAGTTGGTTAAATTTTACTGTAATTCTGAATTCACTGTTTAAGTATCTTAGATCTCTGTAGTTTTTTTGTTGGTATTATTCCCTTAGTATATATGTTCCATTTTTTGTTATTTTTCTGTCCTCTGTGGAGTATAATTAACAGCTTCTTTTTTTCTAGTTTGTAATCTAGTTACTATTATTTTAGCTATTAGCTGTTAAATAAAATACAATTTTCCTATATACTTGTCATTTCAGATAAATAACAAAAAGGTCGTACACACAGACCAAAGCAGCATAGAAATACTTTAATAATCAATTAATGTCGATAATTATGTTTATTTCTAAACAGTTCTTACAAGATTATATTTATTAGATTAAAATAATATTATGTACTTATTTCTAAACGCCTACATTAGCAGAAATAACTATGTCACGACGACTGGCGGCTGTGCAGTCAGCATTTATCAGGAATTGTCTTCATTTCAGATCATCAAAAGTTTTATCGAGTGGAGATTGAACCCAAACAAACGACGTATCTATGCGACTACCGTAACCACTTGACTGAACTACAGTAGGGTTATTCACAAACGTCGGAGATTTCCGTGTAAGAACAGAAACGCTATCAACAAATCCTGTCAGAAACACATTCCCGAATATGTTCCGTTTCACGCTCCGTAGGAAGGAAGTTGACTCGTTCAGGAGCTTTCCATTCTTACACGGAAACGTTTTCGACGTTTGTGAATAACCCTATTAATCTGATAGATCACGGCATTTAATATGTTCATAATTTCAGCCCATACAGGTCCCACTGTTGAGCTCGAATCATCCCATTGTGGTAAAGGATTGTACTCGCTTGTCCAAAGTAGTTTCACGCAACGGTGATCTCGGAAACTCTACATGGGCATCCTTAGGAGTATGGCCCTGTACGGTGCACCCGTATGGTCCACTGCACTTCACCGCCACAACAGGCCTTTATTGTGCCGCGCACAACGGGTCCTGGCGGTGAGGACCATCCGAGGATACCGTACAGTGTTGTGGACGGCGTCGACACTCTTGGCAGGCGATCCGCCCTGGCCTCTCCAGGCGGACGTGGTAGCCAAAGTTCGGCGCTCCCGACAGGATGCCCTCGCCCAAACTCCAGGTGATCAGGACGCGGGAAACCGCGGCCATGATCCAATCTTGGTCAGTAGAGTTGGAAAACCCTGTTGCTGACATTGACACGGTGGAAGCGGTTCGACCGCAGCTGTTGCGATGGCTCTCGCGGAAACGCGGGACCCTGACCTTCAGAATGACACAGATACTTATCGGGCACGGTTGCTTCGATAAGTACCTGTGTCAGATTGCGGGCTGCTTGCCTTCACCCCAATGCCGCC
This sequence comes from Dendrolimus houi, assembly GCA_039645545.1. Classification (NCBI taxonomy): domain Eukaryota; kingdom Metazoa; phylum Arthropoda; class Insecta; order Lepidoptera; family Lasiocampidae; genus Dendrolimus; species Dendrolimus houi. The sequence continues at coordinate 2,135,656 of CM077128.1, read as the reverse complement.
AGTGTGGCGCGCTAGACACGGCGTTGCACACGCTAGTCGAGTGCGCAGCATGGGCACCTCACAGGTATGAACTCGAGACACTTGTAGGACCGATCGAATCGCTGGGCGATCTGGTGCAAGCCATGCTGCACAGCGACGATTGGTGGGTGGGTGCGGCCAATTTCTGCGAGACGGTAGTGTCTCATAAGGAGGCCGCAGAACGAGATAGGGAGAGAGATGGTAGTGCGCATGCGTCTCGCGGGCGCCGACGTCAGTCGGGAGCTCGGAGGCGCAGGTATGCGCATGACCTCCCTCCCTGAAATACCGCTGCAGGGGCCCTCTAGCATCTAGGGAGCAGAGGAGTCTTCACCCCTGTTGACGAAGTGAGTTTGCCTCTCCCGGGGCATTCTCAAGCACTTGTGTGCTAGGATCGGTGTGGGCATAACTACGTTCTGTATCTCACGCCTTTCCTGCCATAAGCGCGGGGCACACGGGAGGAGGGTGGTTTTAGTGGGGTATTGATTAGTCGAGTCTCCACACAAGCCGGTTGATTATTGTTTGGATTGCCTCAGTGGAAAGCCTCCATGATCAACAACGGTCTAATCCCTAGCAAAGGACCCGGTATGTGCGAAATGCATTTCCACCGCATTAAAAAAAAAAAAAAAAACGAAACGGTGATCTCAACAGTATTGTTCATAATATTTTCTTTTACTATTTTAAAGTGATAATTAATAATTTAGGGATGTGGGCACAGCTCTCATATTTTTAAATATAAAAGAACAACCACACAAAGTCACAAACACAACTAACAATAAAACTTATACACATACTCACACCAACGTGCACTACCACCGCATTGCATTACACGCACACTTCACAAACAAACCAAGACACACAAAGATCCTAAAAATTAATAACCCAGACAAAGAAAGGAAAAACCACACATATGACACTAGTTAAGATAATATATATAGGTATAGACATAAGGCACACACTGCACATGCACTTCTCACAACACCAGCATGTAACAGATACAACATTACTATAAGTTTAATATTAAAATTAGAATAAATTAATATAATAAGTTATTCGTAAGGTACACCACGACACACATATGATTGAACAAATGTCACACACAAAAACAAAAATTACCAAGAAGTGTTTATATACTTAAAAAAGTTATAAAAAAGGGTACGGAACTGGAATCCGTAGAATTGTAATATATATATATATATATATATAAAAGAACAAGGGTAAAAAACATCTTATCATCTAAGTTTCAAAATATTATGATTGAAATAATTTTAATTAGATACTTTTCAAACAATAATGAATGCGCTAATATTTGACTCCTTTTACTTGTATGAAACTATTTGTGACGTCATAAGTAGCTAGACTCGTATAAAATCTATGAGGCTGCGACCTCGCCTATTGTATTATGTACAATAAGGTTTCGAACCCAAACTTCATTGTAATGACAGCTTACCCATTGAGCTAACACAATTTTCTAAAGTTAATTCATATTCATTTTTCTTGGATATTCTTAGATTAGATAAATATCAACTAGATCAGTTACTAATTACATTTAAATTCACAATAATGAATAGCAGCCTATAAACTGCAAATCATTAGCAATTCGCATACTGTAAGCGGAAGTGCCTTACGCGTCGTTATATACTGGTGAGGGTCTAACAGCCCAACGAAGAGGTGTCAATGTGCACTGCACTACACTTTAGTAGCATTACGAACAGCGCAAGGATGGCCGGACGTGCGCGGGCGCATATTCTAACATTCACAATCGCAACACTCATACAAGGTATGTTAAATCTTGCAATAGTGCAACGCAATCCGTTTTACATGCAATACTCTACACAATATTTTGTAAGTGTTATTTTTTCGGCATTGAATAGGATAAAATATTTTTAAATTAGAAAAAATAATAGTGTAAATAGTTTTAAACTAACTGCCTAGTGAAAAAGTTTAAAGTAAAACGACCTTTCTGTTTTTTATTCTGCTCTGAGTGTTACTGGAATTGACTTCAGAATTTACCAGTAGCGTAAAGATATAAAACACATGTGCGTATGCCAATAGTTAATTATTATTTATGTTTATAATTTGGCCAAATATATGCCAAATTAATGTCAGTTCCTTATTGTCGTTATCACAGATAATACTTATATGACTTGAATAATATGATTTAATCTACGTAGATACGTCTTCGTTTGTTCAAAAAATTAAAAAGAACATTTTGTTATCGAATCCATAGACTAAAATTACATATTAAGAATTAATTATATTAAGAATCATAACCTGTTTATTAAATCAGTGTTAACCCATATACAGAAAATAATCAAAAAGTTAAATTTAGGATTTTAACCGCGATATAAAAAAAATACATACAACATTTGTAGAAAGTTGAATGTTGTTTGTTGTCACCGAAACTAATTATAGATGTTAAATCAAAAATATTATCTAATAACTAGTTCAATGAAGTATTGAGCTTTCTCTAAAATATAAACTCTCCAAACTGCATTCCAAAGTTTTTGATCTAAAAAAAATAACATAAACGACTTCACAGTACATGCTGTCCGTTTATGGAACTCACTGCCACTCAACATCAGGCAAGCTAAGTCAGTATCCTCTTTTAAAATCATGGTTTTTAATTATTTTGGTCCTCTCAGGTATAATAGTGCTGCTTATTCTGTATGTATTACGATATGATTAGATAGTATATAAAGATTTTTATTTACTTATTTTATATATTTTGAATGTTTTATATTATTTATTGTGTACACCGCCAATGTCATATTTTAATATTTTCCTTAGTTTAGGGGGTTGCCTGGAAGAGATCGTTTTAAGCGATAAAGGCCGCCTTTTGTTCAACATTTATTGTATCTAGTTTTTAAGAACGTAGTTTTAATTTTTGTGAACAACAGTGTTATTATTCATTCATTCATTCATAAACGCCTGATATTGACAGGGCCGTCTTCATCCGGGGGTTTAATGGGTGCGTAGTATCCAAGGGCCTAGGGAGCGCTAACCAATTTACCTATAATTAAACGTACCATACATAATTTGCTAGTTTTGAAAACACTGATGTGTATGTGGGTTTAATCATGATGTTTTTCTTCACCGTTAGCACCTGGTCATTGTAACAATATGCACATTATCAGAAAAATAAGTATCTAAGTGATGCACGCTTTCTGGCAGAATTCGAATCCTCGAGTGCGTTCACCATTAACTGTCTTATTCATATTGAATTAAATGAAGTCTGTAGGCTTCTTTAAGAACGTTAAAGAATTACATCTACACAGTTACTCTAACTCAATATGAATAAGAACGTAAGCTACCGTAACTGATTTGGATAACACTTTAGAAATCATTCAATTTGTGTAGTTTTTTTTTTTTTTGGCTGGAACTGAAAGGAGATGTCTTACTGCGCAGTTTTATATTTTAAAAAAAATATAAAATTGTAAAGTGTAAAAAAGTTTTTGATTAATAATTATAATGTTTTTATGAGAAATTAATCTGAATTGTGTAGTCAAATGTGGCCTTTCGAGTTGTCACGAGAGCTTCGTTGATAAACGTCATTCGAAAACCTACAATTAAGCTGAGCTTACAATACGAAGACTTAATATATCAGAGTAGGTTCTGTGGACTATTGAAGATGTCTATCTATTGAAGAATATTTAAATGACAAAACTGCATTTACGTAGCTACTCGCTCTAGCCTTTTATACTATCTTCTGTATAACGTTTATATTTTGCATAACATGTAAGGAATCTATGGAGATTTATCGCAGTATGAATTCTTAGATGTCATTATTGCGACGGTGACAATATTATTTTTTTGTTTGTTTGTTACATCTGCATTTATTCTTTGAAAAGTAATTGTAATACAACATCTATAAGTATTTAAAAAAATAGTTTTTAGCTAGACGTGTTGCTGGGGAGTTTCTTGCCGCTTCTTCTCCTTTGAACAGCGATAGCACATTGCAAAGCGGTGTACATAGAATAGGAAGTAGATTTAAATTTTGACTTACATTTATGACCTTCAAAGTGTTTTTCAGTTATTAGTCCAACTTATTTTGTCTGCCTTTGTAGCGAATTGTACTACTAATCATTCAATATGTGCCACAGGTGGGTTATCACAACGGCACCCTATCAAAGAAGCACTGCTCCTCCACAACGACGCGTTGGCAAACGCGACCTTCGAGGAATGTGTGTGGAGGAGAGAAAGGGAACCCTGTCCAGATCCCGATGTGAAACTACATCTTTATACCGAAGCTGAACCCGTCAAGAATGTTGTAAGTATTTGACTGATTTATTTAAGATGAATATTCACTTATTACACTAACAACTATAAAATAGACATTCAAACCGAGTTACATTTTAACATCTTACAAAACGCCGTAGAATAGCGTAGTATATCATATATTTTCTAATGAGTCAAATAAAATAAATAATTAAAAACGATTACAATGGCTTTATAAACTAAGGGCCAATTTTTCAATCACCAGATAAAAGTTATTTATAGGATAAAGACTACGTTCCAGAAGGACTCACTCACTTCGACTCACTTGCTTGCGGACCATGATCATTTTGGAACGGATTATGGGGCCGATGAAATACACAAATGCCATTGGTTGATTTGAAAATCGCGCCTTTTTCAATGTCAACAGATAGAGAGAATTAATACTCTGTGGTCAACGCCCCCTTCGACTCACCTCTTGACATGGGTCGTTGTGAGCGTTGTGTTGTGACGCTTTCGCCACGACCATAATGACCGCAGTCACCTTGTGGAACGGCAGATGGAGCATTTTGGGCGTTGTGAGATATTAAAGGAACGCGTCCAGAGTATAACATGGAGAAATTTAAAAATGTCAGTTGCATGGCTAAAGTTGTTGTCAGTAAAGTCAGTTGAATGATTTCACTTTTGAATTACTCAGGTTGTAATTTATTATACTGATAACTTTCATCTGACGATTGAAAAATCGGCCCTTTTACAATAAAAGAACACTTAACTTAGTTATATTGTATTCTACCCAGAGTCCCTCAAGACTATAAGTAGAATCACTGGTCATCGTGTTCTATGGGTAAGGTGCCCAGAAGACTGGCTACGTTTCCTCGCTAGATCGTTATACTGATCCGTTGTATATCCGTTGATATGAGTCAAATATCGTATTTAATATAATTAACAAGGTATTTTGATATCTCGTCGGATTACGAAATTCATATCCCGATACAAAAATGTGGTGTTTGGTGTGGTCTACGAGGGGTATATAGGGCTCCCAGGGGCTGGCTCTGCACATACCTTCCATCAGGAAGTTGTGAGATGACAGCCGCCAGACTACTAGTGGCCCTCCTCGTCTTTGAGAGGTGCCATGAGCTATATCGTGGACAGATTGCCGCGATGCCTCGAAGCAAACCGTCACGATGGCGTGCTCCTGGAAACAGTAAAAGAATATTATGGGAAACTATCATTATATTTGCTGAGAGCATCACAAGTCAAACTTCTCTATACGAAAAGTATACTTTCAAACACAACATATAAAATAAACATTGTTTTTTCCTGAAGTTTTCGCGACTAGTATACATAATATATTACATTTTAACGGTTTTAAGCGCGGTATTTTTATTCCGACGTTTCAACCACTTTTTAGTAGCCGTGATCACGGAAGACAAAAGTGTCAAGTGTGTCAACAACATATTTACATTACAATAAAAGAAAAAAAATTGGACAATCCCGGTCAAAAATTTAGTATAATTTCACTTTAATATGAATCATGGTAACGAAATAATTATAATATGTATCAATACAGTAGTCTCACTAATCCGGCACTTCAGTAGCCGGTACGTCCAATAATCCTTCAGCTCACGTCTTCCTTACCTCTCACTACTCTCATTTCGCGCTTGGCGTACTGGCAACAGTATAACCTCAAAAAATTATTACAATAGCGCGTAGGTAAATATTGACCTGTTGTTTTCAGGTTGAAAATAATGTAGCTAAAAATTTCAAGTAAATGGCAACATGCTTTATTTTATTTACATACTAGAGGTCCCGGCAGACGTTGTCCTGCCCTGAAAAAATAAAAATCTAGAACCCTATCCCAGCACCACCTAACGGTTCCAATTGTCAACCTAAAGTATCCAGGGACCTACTCAAACACACACAAAAAATGCCATCAAAACCGGTAAAGTCTTTCTCAAGTCATGTGCGTACATACATTTTATCTATATAGATTATTCATTTTTCTATCTATACAATCCAATAATCCGACACCCCCTAGTGTTTAATAGTGCCGGATTAGTGAGACTACTGTAAAGTGTACTGAGCGTACATAAACAAATAAATAATTTTGAAAATAAACATATCATTACTTAATAACTACCTATTAGTCTTATTTACTAAATAATTACAAAACCAATTACGCCAGCCATATGGCAGAAGTTGTGATTACGCTTTACTAAAGTAAACAATAAATTGAGGGCTTATTGCTTCCCACAAGAGAAAAAACCTTCGTCGTATTTAAGAAAACAGCTTAATAACAATTGTTATCTAAGTACCAGACTAGACACAGGCAATGAGTCATTAGTCATTTATTAGCAAAGACTAAAGTTACAACATTTCTCTAAGTTTAGATGACGAAAATGACAATTTTCTTACAATCGTTACCAATCAGAGTCAATAAATTTTTCAGGGATAAGTAGACAATTATATTAATTACTGCTTACCAAAATAAACAACTGATTCGGCCGTGTCCAATTATCAAAGTATGACAAAGTGATCCATATCTAAAACATTATTTTGTGTGTGCTTGCGTGTGTGTCTGTGTTTTTTTAAAGTTAGTATACTTCGTGAAAATTTTGTAATAGTTTGAATAATATAATTATTCAAACTAATTTTCAATCTAATTACTGTTTTCTACTATGCTGATTTTTTTCAGTTTTTTACTTTATAATCCAAAAGTTAGAGGGACAGGAAACACTTTTTATGACTATGGAAACTAGATTTAAAAACTCTCCCTAAAAATTAATCTAAATAAAAAAGTGCGGTAAGTTGGTTTTTACAAACCAGTAGACAAATGTAAGCTCGAAACGAAGTCAAGGTCTTTAATACCATAGTTTAGAACTATGTCTAATAATATCTTACAACACGCCTTATATACATACTTATAGAGAAAAAATTACTTCATTTATATATTGTATAGTAGTAATATAGTAGCCACTCCTTCTTTTATTTAGGTCGCTGTAACTGCATATATATATTAATCATATTCAAATAAAAAGAATATGCTTAATCATCATTTAATTTAAAATTAGAAAAAGAAAGTCCCAACCATAAACTCGCATTTGCCCCAATTTTTATTATATAGGGGTCACAGAGAATTCAGTCTATTGTTCCAAATTTGAAAACAAAATTCACTTTTCAAGAGTCGCCGAAGCTTCGCGTGTGACAGGAATGCGTCCAAAATACCGCTACTCGTCCTCAAGGGTACTCCGACCTCCATTGGTGTTATGTCGTTCTAGTATTTCGATTACACGCATACTGCATCGCCCGAGCTCCTATCCGGAAGTCCTTACTTTTTTTATGCATATCTTTGAAAAACAACGTTAACTGTTTTAAAATATTCCGAAACAGTATTTTTAAAGGTTCCTTAGCTATCTTGGCCAAGACGGAACACTTATGAAATAGTCGTATATGTATGTCTGTCTCTATATATATGTCATAATCATTTTCTCAAAAATTATATTTATATGTACGAGAACAATCGTTACAATATTTTTCATGTGACGTTTTTAACTGCTTATTTAACAGTTGAAATAGGCATTATTATATTTTAACACTTAAAAATGTCTCTTATGAAAAAAATTGATCCTTTTTGTTTTACTTTTTGCCGCATTTCTGTACAAATTGAATGACAAAAAATTAAATGAACCGTCTTTATTTTTTACTTAATATATAATATATACATTTAAATACCGCAGGTCGACTTGTACAGCGAAGACTGGCTGCGTCAAAGCGGCTGGGAACCATCTCATGAGACCATCCTGCTCATCCACGGATACGCCGGCGGCGATGACACCCTGCCCATCACGGTGTTAAGAGATGGTAAGCCTTTTAAAACCTTGTATCACTATAGGAGTATTCTTTTTAGAGTCCCAACACTAATCTAGTAGTCATGAAATCGCTTTTCGACGTTTTATTGTTTAAGTAAATCATTTTCTTTAGATAAAATCAATGAAATTTTTTAAATTGATTTTCATAAGTAACTTTTTAACTGTTTAAATAGGTACTTATAACGATTAAGAGTGGTCTTTTTTTGCCACTTTTCTTGTGTAATTTAGCGTAAAACTCATGCAATATTTCTATGGGACACCTTTCCCAAATACTTGTGTCACATACAAATTAGATGTCGAATTCTTTTCAAGGAAAGGTGAAAGTAGTCACCACTTCCATGTTGTTTTGTGGTTTGGTAACATTGCAACATCTGTAAACATAGGAACTATACTAGTTCCAAGCGTTTACTTTACTTTTGACGTTTTACGTCTATCAAGTTACATATTTCTTGACAGCAAAGCCTATATGAAAGACGACGTAATAGTGATGTTCTGTGAGTCATGTATCTCACAGACAGACAGAAATAATCGACACTAATAGGTACGTAAATAAATCGAAAGCAATCGATATGAAAATTTATTATAATAACTTATGTATTATTGTATATATATGACTATGTATATATGTATGTATTTGTATATTCATTTCTTAAACTAGTTTGACTATTTATGTATCTATTGCCTTTTTCTTGCACCACCTATATCGCCTGATTCAATTTTTTTCGTTTAGGTTGCCTGGAAGCGATCGCTTTGAGCGATAAGGCCGCCTGTTGTATTGCCTAGAAAAAATATTGTAAATATGGTCTGTTTTTGTAATTGTACATTTTGATTTGCAATAAATTGCTATATCTCTCTCTCTCTCTCTCTCTCTCTCTCTCTCTGAAAATAAAGAATGTTCTACTTTATAAAAAAATAATACCGCAATTATTATAAATGCCGTTTTATTGGTTTATTCAATATTAAAATATATAATTGAAAATGTATATTTATTTGATAATATTTTTGGATATATATACATACAGATAAGTTAAATTGATTAAAATTTATTTATAAAGAAGTCGATTTTTATAACAAATCGAGACAGTAACACATTATATATAGCATATAGGACATTACTAATTGATCCGTCATCGAGCTCATCGAAATAAATGCTTGGAAAGACTGTAGATAGGTATAACGTGTTGTTTCTCATGTCTCTGCTACACATGGGAACGCCTTCCCGTTAAATTTCATTAACTTAGACCCAGTAGTTCCAAGAAAAATGACTTATTAGTTACTGACAAAATGTTTTTACTCTGTTTATGATTATTTTAATTGGAAAAATACATAAATTAGTAGGCTACATGATATTATCACAAATTGAATTATTATTATGTATGTCTTTGAAGACCACGGGCCATAAAAACGGCCCGGACTTTTGGAGAGCTTGCGTGGGGCCATGGGAAGACAAACACGTAGAGTCCCCTTAGACAAATTTATGTAAATCTACACTATATAATAATCCCAAGGACAAGCCCCGACCAGTGTTCTGTTGTGGGAAATTATTGGGGTGAACTGTTGGTGGTACTAGGGGTCTGGGAATATAGGGACTGTGGCGTCTGCCCGTCGCAATGTTCGGGGAACATGGAAAAATGGGCAGACGGTGACTCGCCACTCCCTGGATGGGTCCCAAAAAATGCCATAGAAGACAGAGCCAACATGGGTATGGGTGGCTAAGGGGTGTCGAGAGGTGGGCTGCAGGTTCACCGAAGCCACTTCCGACGTTAGGCCATTTATCACTTCCACCCCTGGAGCTTGAGTCTTAGCTGTAGTGATCTCCAGTCCGTGCCGGCTGACTAAGGCCTTGCCTTGGCCCCCGGAGTCAGGTCCGAGGTGTCGCTACTCACCTAAGGCCTCGCCACAAAGCCCCCCTGCGAATTATTATTATTATTTTGTTTTGACATCACTGCTTTGCTGTTTTCTTATTTTATTTTTAATCGAGCTTCTGTGGGTGAGCGGGCTAAATCTTTGACAGCTTACCTCACTGCAACGCAGAGGTTCCGGGTTCGATTCCTTGTATGGTAAATTTCGGAACCGATTTTTCTCCGTTATTTACTATGGACTGAGTGGCTGGGATCGGCTATAACGTAACACAAGCGTAACTTGCTTAATTTGGGGATATACAATATGTGTGCCTGCCGATTATTTATACTTATTGTTATTTAAAAAAATCTATTATAGTCACCCCATTTTTGCGATATTTATTAGTAGAATAAGCGCCGATTTTTCAATAACTAGATAAAAGTTATGCATAGAATAAAGTATAACATGGAAAAATTAAATACGTCAGTTGCCTGAATAAAACAGTTGAATTGCTTCCCATTTGAATTCACTCAGGTTATAATATATTCGAATGATAACTTTTATCTGACAATGGAAAAATCGGCCTTGAGGCAATTTAATATTTGAATGGAATTTAAGACCTAGACTTCATTTCACTGTGACATACACAGACGAACAAATTGGTTGGTATAATGATTACGTACGGGTTGTGTTTTTGTGTAAGTAGCTATGGAATCCTAAACCGTAAACCTGTCACATCGGGCGTAATTGTTTTGATTGGAATTTACAACGTGTTCCCAGTGTCGCGGCTTTCCCCGCGTATTGCGAAATGCAGGTCGACAACCTCGCAACTATGTTGCGAAATGTCAACGGAATTCTTATTTGTAAATATAGGATTACTTTAGAATATAAAACTGTAATATCGTTTTTATTTAAAAATAGCTGCACCTGGCAGACGTTGTCTTCCCCTTAAAAAATAAAAATCTAGAAACAGCGCCATCAACCGGGACCAATTGTTAATAATAGGTTGGGGGAAAAGTCTTTTCGCATATAGTATGTATGAACTTGTAATAAGATCTCTTTGGGTATACCATTGGTATGTGGCTGGTTTTGGTATCATGAAAAAGTTTTAATTTTAAAAAAGACAATTCCAAATTCAAATTAGGAAAATGTGTGGTTATCATTTGTTTTTCTTATTGTTAAAATGAGTGAATCTAATGAAGAAATTCGATACTTTTTAAAATTTTACTACAAAAAAGGTAAAAATACAACACAAGCCACGAAAAACAATTGTGATGTTTATGGACGTAATGCATTATCTGTGAGAGTAGCGCAAATTTGGTTTAAGCGTTTTCAATCCCGAAATTTTAATATCAAAGATGCACGTCGCTCTGGTCGCCCTGTTACGGAAAAAATTGATGCCATTTTTGAAAAAGTGGAGCAAGATCGGCATATTAGTAGTTACGATGTAGATGGAAAACAGGGAATTGACCACAAAACGGTTTTGGCGCATTTGAAAAAAGCTGGGTACACAAAAAAACTCGATATTTGGGTGCCTCTGAGCTCACTGAAAGAAACCTAATGAACCGTGTACTCATTTGTGATTCTTTATTACGACGTAATGAAACCGAACCATTTTTGAAGAAGCTGATAACTGGTGATGAAAAGTGGATCACGTACGACAAGAACGTGCGAAAAAGATCGTGGTCAAAGGCCGGTCAGGCTTCACAGACTGTGGCGAAACCCGGGTTAACTCGCAACAAGGTGATGCTGTGTGTATGGTGGGATTGGAAGGGCATTATTCATTATGAGCTGTTAACGCCAGGCAGGAACATAGATTCTGAACTGTACTGTGAACAACTGGTGAGATTAAAGCAAAAATTTGAGAGAAAGCGGCCGGAATCAATCAACAGAAGGGGTGTGGTTTTTCACCATGATAACGCTAGACCTCACACATCTTTAGCCACTCAGCAAAAATTACGAGAGTTTGACTGGGAGGTGTTAATGCATCCGCCGTATAGTCCTTGCACCTTCAGATTTTCACCTGTTTCTGTCTCTGCAGAATTCCTTAGGCAGTGTCAGGTTAACATCACGAGAGGACTGCCAAAACCACTTGTCGCAGTTTTTTTATCAGAAGCCCCAAAATTTTATAGGAATGGGATCACGCCCCTACCTACAAGATGGCAAAAAGTTATCCGACAAAATGGCACCTACATACTTTAGTCAAATGTAAATAAACTTTATAAAAAAACCTTTTGAATTTTTATATAAAATGCGTAGAAACTTTTTCCCCAACCTAATATAAAGCTAAACCATTCTCGTATCTATTTGAAAAAACACCAAAAATTTCATCAAAATCGGTCCCATCGTTAAAGAGGTGTTCAGCAGCGCCACCTACTGGGTCCAATCGTGAATCGAAACCATCCCAGGATCCACTTGAACACACAAAACAAATATCATCAAAATCGGTCCAGACGTTTAGGAGGAGTTCACTGTCAACACACGTACAGAAGAATTATATATATATACATATATTACATCGAACATATAACATATATATATATATATATATATATATATATATATATATATATAGATAGATAGATAGATAGACTAGCTATACCCCGCCACGCGTCGCTGTGGTTCGATGTAATGTCAATTATTGGGAAGTAAACAAATAAATACTGACGAAGTCGCGGATAAAATATAGTATATACTATTTTATTGAAATGCAAAATTGATATTAAACGGTTAATTTATGCCTTTCAATCCATATAAATATAAATTTGAATCATTCAATGTTCTTGAGTATCCTCCAAGAACGTCGTGTTCTTTCAATTTTGTAACTTTCAACCAAATTGATTCAATTTAGTCGATTAATACGTCTACTATCAGCATTATGCTGATATTAGATGGACCAAACGGCCTCTGCAGACCACGGGCCATAAAAATGGCCCGGACTTTTGGAGAGCTTGCGTGGGGCCATGGGAAGGCCAACACGTAGAGGCCCTTTGACAAAAATTTAAATGTGGCGTGATACTGACCGGCGATTGTCCCTGTCTACACCATATAAAAATGCACCCGAGGACAAGCCCTGGTAAGTGTAGGATTATTGACACTATTGTAGTAAATGAAAACAAAAGGTACCGGGCTATTGGCATGAACTGCTAGTGGAGTTACAGATCGAGGACTATGGGGACTAAAGCGTCTGGAACATGGAAAAAATGGGCAGACGGTAACTCGTCACTTACTGCATGGGCCCCTAAAAATACCAAGATTGGCGAGGGGCAACATGGGTGTGAGTGACTAAGGGGAATCGAGAGGTGAGCTGCAGGTTCACCGAAGCTACTTCCGACGTTAGGCCATTTATTACTTCCACCCCTGGAGCTTGAGTCTTAGTTCTAGCGATCTCCACTCCGTGGCTAAGGCAAGCATGGAGGCGAGGGCCTTGAATTGGCCCCCGGAGTCAGGTCCGAGGTGTCGCTACTCACCTAAGGCTTCGCCACAAAGCCTCCCTGCGGGTCCACAAACGGCCTTATTATTATTATCATCTGACGACTTTATTTGCGGACATAATGACCTGAATTTACGAAAGCATGTTGAAGCTGTGTCAACCCGAGTTCGATAAATAATAAGCATTAGGACATTTCGAAATATACTCCGCGATATAGTATCTATTGATACGCTTAAACAGTCATTTTGCGTAAAGTCAATCACTTATCACATACTGGGGTAGTGCCGCTAAAACTTATTTAATTCAGTAGAAAGAGTACAAAGGTCTGTACTTAAAGTTATGATGAATAAGCCCAGATATTCAACCACATTGGAGTATAAGGATAGTAAAGATGTCAGCGTGCGGCAGCTGTTCAGAATACGAAGAGTTTACCGACTGCCGGGTCCTCAGTGAAAAGCTCGTTCGCCCACCGCATTGGAGTATTTGTTGGCATAGACGTCTATATAACATGGTGGTTAAATTCTGGGACATTAAAAATAAATCTGTCATAGAGTGCTAAAAATTAATTCAGGCATGGCTAAGCAGCTTAACGTACGAGTATGACGACACAGAAAGTATGCTAAAAATTAATCTCTAAATAGTGAGATACAAAATGCATACACACACACGCACAGACAACACATTCACCTGTAGAAGAAAAAAATAACCTTGGTATCCAAAATACAGGCTTCGCCGCCTTTGGGATTAGTAGATAATATAAATACTGTAAATTTTACTTTTTGAAAAATGAAGAAAGTTGATAAAGATTTGTGATTCCGTAAGGGTGCTATTTTTGTTAAAGTTTCTAAGGAACTCTACAGATTTTTAATTTGTAAACAAGTTTAGATTAATTGCCAGTTCCGTCTTTTTGCACTTCATAAATTAAACATCCTTGATACACTGTTGGAATTTATAACAGCTGGTTCATTCCGATATTTTGCATAACCATTTAAACAAAAACGACAAAAGTCTGTTTCTTCGCGAATCGTTTATTCACTACACGACTTGAAAACGTTATGCACTTTCAATGTCTATGGATTTGGACAACTGTCTAACTGCTAACAACTTAACTCATTTTAGCTTAACAAATGAGCTTATTTGTCTTTTAATTTAATAAGAAATGGGGTAAAAAGATAACTTAGCGTTACAACTTTTTCGTAAGTGACGTTTTTAACTGCTTCATGTGGCTGCCTCGTCTAGGATAATGTTAGTGTTGGTGACCGATTCACGCAGGTGTGGCGATGAGTTTAATGCGTTATTTGTGTTGCGACTTTGTTATTAATTGTGAATGACGTTAAATATTGACATTACAATATCTACCTATATACACTGATATATTTTGACGCTATAAACAAGACGCCTTTGGCCACAGTATAACACGAATATTATTCCAGATTTAGCAGTAACATGAATATAATTGTGACATTTTAACTGCTTAAATAAACAGTATTGTCACTTATGAAATATGAAAGATAACGTTCATTCTACAAAAAAAGTAAAATTAATGTCTGTGGTTTCAGTGGATTACAGTTTATTTTTGTCAATTAGTTGATTTTCAAGTTTTAATTACTATTTGCATGCCTGAAAGGGCAAAAACACGTGAAACATAAAATAATATATTGTCATATAATGTTTTTACTAAGCATGTTTTTCAGCAAATAAAAATCAATGTTGACTAAACTAACTTAAAAAAAAATTATTTTATACCCATGTCTGTACATTTATTTATTTATTTTACAATGAATAATACAATATACTAAAAGAAAACTTAACTTATTTATATTGTACAAGAGGCACGCACATAAATCTATCCCCAACTTATCCCATTATCCGGGATGAAAAGTATCCCTGGTCCACCTTCGGTATTAAAATTACATGTATACCGAATTTCAGCCAAATCGGTCAAGTAATTTTTCCGTAAAAGCATAACAAACAGAGAGACAAATATATTTTATCCCGGAAACTATCCCATTTTTCAGGATAAAAAGTATCTTATGTTCATCCTCGGCATAGAAAATATATATATATATACTGAGTTTCAGCCAAATTGGTCCAGTAGTTTTTCCGTGAAAACGGAGCAGATAGACAGAAAAAGTTACTTTCGCATTTATAATATTGTTACGACCTAGACGCCGACAAAGACAAATTCCCACCTGCATACCTGTAGAAACACATTTTATTACCTTTCAGCATTTGAACTTCTTTTGTTTACGTTGTGTTTAAAATTTGTCATTAGAAAACAGCCCATTGTGTATTGTAATCTTTTATGGAAGTCATTAGCCAGGTGTGCGGATTACGATATCTAGAAAATTGCGTCGACGCTTGCCGGGCAGACATATTTGCATTTAAGCAGTATAAAGCAATGGCCGGATTGAGGAAGAGGCAGTCGAGCGATAACCACAAGCGAAGCAAGACTTGTGTACATTCGGTAATCTATTTAGTGACGGACTTTGCGCATGTATTTGAATTACGATCTCTTGCATTACGTTTGGACTTATTGCGTTCGGTTATTTTTGTACCTGTGTTATACGTGTTTGTATGGTCCTAATAAACTCAATAATAATTCCAACGGCATTTTAATTCGAGTCCTGCAACTCGTAACAATATTAATCCCATTGCTACAAACATTTTGGGGCTTCTGGTCAAAAAATTGCGACAAGTGGTTTTGGCAGTCCTCTCGTGATGTTAACCTGACACTGCCTAAGGAATTCTGCAGAGACCGAAACAGGTGAAAATCTGAAGGTGCAAGGTCAGGACTATACGGCGGATGCATTAACATCTCCCAGCCAAACTCTCGTAATTTTTGCTGAGTGGCTAAAGATGGGTGAGGTCTAGCGGTGAAAAACCACGCCCCCTCTGTTGATTAATTCCGGCCGCTTTCACTCAACTTTTTGCTTTAATCTCATCAGTTGTTCGCAGTACAGTTCAGAATCGATGGTCCTGCCTGGCGGTAACAGCTCATAATGAATAATGCCCTTCCAATCCCACCATACACACAGCATCACCTTGTTGCGAGTTAACCCGGGTTTGGCCACAGTCTGTAAAGCCTGACCGGCCTTTGACCACCCTCTTTTTCGCACGTTCTTGTCGTACGTGATCCACTTTTCATCACCAGTTATCAGCTTCTTCAAAAATGGTTCGGTTTCATTACGTCGTAATAAAGAATCACAAATGAGTACACGGTTCATTAGGTTTCTTTCAGGGAGCTCATGAGGCGCCCAAATATCGAGCTTTTTTGTGTACCCAGCTTTTTTCAAATGCGCCAAAACCGTTTTGTGGTCAATTCCCAGTTCTCCAGCTACATTGTAACTACTAATATGCCGATCTTGCTCCACTTTTTCAAAAATGGCATCAATTTTGTAACAGGGTGACCAGAGCGACGTGCATCTTTGATATCAAAATTTCCGAATTGAAAGCGCTTAAACCAAATTTGCGCTACTCTCACAGATACTGCATTAGGTCTATAAACATCACAAATTTTTTTCGCGGCTTGTGTTGCATTTTTACCTTTATTGTAGTAAAATTTTAAAATGTATCGAATTTCTTAGTTACATTCACTTGTTTTAACAATAAGAAAAACAAATGAAAATCACACATTTTCCTAATTTGAATTTAGAATTGTCTTCTTTAAAATTAAAACTTTTTAATGATACCAAAACCAGCTAGATACAAATGGTATAGCCAAAGAGATCTTATTAGAAGTTCATACATACTATATGCGAAAAGACTTTTTCTCCAACCTATTATCTATCTCCTACACTCTGATTTTTAATTACCTGGACTAAGTGATAGGTGCAATCAACCTTTTTTTTAATGCAACTCACCACTGCGAGTTGAATCCTATAGAATTACTATAGAAAGTCTGTAGGAGTCAACTCAGTGGTGAGTTGGTCATTCAACTCACTTTGATTTGTGACTGTGACTGATTGTGTGATGTTGATGTGACTTTGATTGATTTTTGAACTATGGGGTGGTAAAAAGCTAAAAATAGTTTTAACGAAAATCTGTTTAAACGATATCCGCTGTGGTGTGAAATAATATAGAAGGCAGCCTAACTACAAATCTTTTTTATTCAAATAATCTGTAGGGAGTGCGCGAATAGTGTGGAGGAGCGAGATGGAATGCTCCTCCGTCTCAAAGGAAGATCTTCCAGCGAAGCTAGGGTTTGATCCTCGCAGGCCTAGGCCCATCTATTACTGTTGGAAATTTGTATATATTCTTTGTATGTTTCGGGAAACGTTTGCGACTTCTATTATTGCACAGCGCCATCTATTGGCTTGTAAATGTTCCACTACAAATCAATAATTATATTACAAAGTATTCTTACTAAATATAAAACGCATTTCAATGTAAAAGACATCTTGAAAACTATGATTCAATCATGTGCGAGTCATGGTGTGGCCATCCGCTAAGTATTGCCACTTGAATATACTACACGCTGCATAGCTTTTGATCAAATGTTTCTTTATAATTCCGAAGCCAAATAACACAAAAGCAATGGACATGCGATAAAAACATAGTACCTTTGACGGTACATGATCTAAGCCGCAATCGGCCAATTTTCCGAGCCAAGAATATCATTTTTCCTCTTACCATGCTGATAAAATATCCTTTCTTCACAGCGTACCTCCGTCGCGGTGGTTATAACGTTTTTATGCTGGACTGGGGTGCTTTGTGCCAGCCGCCCTGCTACGTGGCTGCCGTGCACAACCTCCGGCCGGTTGCCCGCTGCGCCGCCGAAGCCCTGGGATCCCTCCGACACGCGGGACTCAGACCGGACCGACTCACATGCGTAGGCCATTCCCTAGGCGCTCACTTGTGTGGAATCATCGCAAACTACCTTAACTTTAGGCTGAACAGGATCATAGGTAATCTTGCTGAGTTCGTACATTCTAAATTTATCTAATTCTTTTATCTCGGACATTGTTTTTTTTTGTTTATGTAATACCTCGGACAACGGGTCAGTATGGAGATCCAGCGAGGTAACTTAGCCATTAAGTTAGTAAGCTTACCCATTGACTTTGATGACCTAGGCTCAGTATTCTCCTATAGGTATTGGTGGTAGTTGCTACTTCCAAATAAAACTCGATGTGGACTGCACGACTTATTATTTTGATATTTACAATTAATTTAAAACTATACACAGACGAGTAACAGAGGATATACTGCTGAATGGCAGAAGAGAGTAGTGCGACTAAGGCCATTAAGTGCAAGTGCTTGTGTAATGTGCATGTGTGCATTGCTCCGGCCTTCAAGGTCGCTTCTTATATCCCATATTCTGTCCGACGCCTAGCTGCTAACTGTGCGAGCTATGGGCGTTGGTGGTATGCGAGGCATGTAGAGGTGTGCTCTAGTTGTTCTCTGTCTGCAACAATAGGTATAAGTCGTGCGCAGGAGGTTTGCCGATGATCACCCCTCCCGCTTCCTACGACTGGGACCGGGGCTTGTCTAAGTAGTTCTAAGAACTAGACGACTGTGGGTCGCGGTTGTGGGAGGCGGGAGGGGTTGTCATCGACAAACCTTCTGCGCACTACTTATAGAATATTATATTATATTATATTTAAACTAAGTTTCCTTCACTGTACTAGTTTATAGTTTAAAATGGTAAATTGTATACGATTTATAATTCAAACCTCGTTGTATCCCATACCTCTATCCCATCCTAAAAGCTAGCGATACATTGGCTTCGCCCCTGACGTTCCAAACGTCTATGGGCGACGGTAACTGATTTATTAGAAGGGCCATCTGCCAATTTGCCAGATTCCCAATAAAAAACAAATCTAAGTTGAACTGTTTAATATTGAAAATGTGTAACTTGAGAAAAGCTTAGGTTAGAGTGAGAGAGGAGGAGCCTGCCTACCGCTGCCGTATGCGTGAGAGAAAGGGAAACCAGACAGACTGGCGCCGTAACGCGTTACGCAACGAAGCGGTTTACCCTCCCATAAGAAGTTATCACTTCAAAAAAGTTATTATTTCTATCAGTTATGATTTATATTATCTTTTTAACGGATTTAAAAAATAAGTTTCGCGTTTCGTCATGTAAATATTTTTTATGTATGTTCAGCCATGACTTTTTTCCGAACTTGTTTTGATGATTTTTTGTGTTAGTTTAAAAAGGGTTCAAATGGTCTCATATAAATTATATTGCTATTGGACTTTAGGTTTCGAAGATATAGCAGAAAAATCATTAAAGTCGGACGGAAAATGTGAAATTGTTGTGAGAATGTGAGACTTTGATCATTCATTTTATTTTGCTTAAATTCAGTACAGCTTCATATAAATTTAATTGTAATTGCACATCATACACTTACGTATATGATATCTGATTACAATTAAAATTTTAACTTACTTTAAAAGTGGTATATAAAACAATTCTAGCAAAAAGCAACCGACTTCAAGAATAAACAAATAGCAAAAAATAGTAATTGTTAGGTTTTATTTCGCACCGACTTCAAGATGTTGTAGAAACTATTTATTTTTTGCTATTATAGTATAGTATATTGTATGCAGAGTTTTCACCTTCTTCCAGGACTGGACCCGGCCCGTCCTCTCATCAGGTCTGCGCCTGCACTGCGCCTGGACCCAGGAGATGCGCGCGCAGTGCACGTGCTGCACACTAACGCCGGCCGATATGGGGAAGCTGCGCGGTTGGGCCACGCTGATTTCTGTCTCAATGGCGGCCGGAGCCAACCTTATTGTGAAGATACGCCCAGTTAGTATGACGACGAACAGGCGCCCCATGTTCTCGCGAAAACATGGAGAAAAAGTAGAGCGTCGTTTAAAATCGATGTTTGTTGTACGGTCGACCAAATTCCTCCTTGATCAGTTCTCTAACATTTTGCTTTGAAAGGCTCGTGTAGTTTCGACATCCAGTCACACACTCTCAAATTTCATATATACCAATCAGGATGTTTTTGAAATGTTTAAACTAAAGGAAAGAATTACTCTTGTTTAGTTGCAATATGCACTTTGCCGATTGATGACGCCTTTTTTCTTTTGTATTCTGCTCTTACTTTGTTTACGGGCTTCGATTTTATTGCCTCCTTATAAAACTCAAAACAAGTAACAATAAAACCCCGCCCCTTAAAATGTTAGCGAAAGTTTTTGCCAGGCGATTTTAGCCTTAAGGGTGTTTCACAATCACGGTCTATTGTACATCTACATATATGTACTAATATTGCATACACATTGTCAGTACAGATGGGTAGGTCCGAGTACAGTTGAAAATTACATCCCGACATGCCTCCATGTCTAAAGAAGCATATCCAGATCCCGTTACCTTAAGACCCATATGGGTCCGGTAGACTATCACATGCAGCAGATTATGAAGAGTAATTCACATCTTTTTAACACTGTTCCGTTAAGACAAATTTATTTCTGTCACTTTTAATTGAAATTAATTCGGCCGGGCCGAAGTGTAATCGTCGAAACGGTTAAATGGGTACGCGGACCTGCCACTCCGTACTTGGATGCGTGCACTTGCATATGCTGGTATCCGGATTAGCGTTGGTTGTACATCAATAATAAGTCGGATGCAGGTCCAAGGTCGTATCAATCCTGACCTCTAGTTGTCAGGGGTACAGAAAAAGACAGAGTACTTTATACTAAAACAAAATGTGTGTGCAGTTCACACGCAGTAGAAATGAAACTTCAGAGTATATACTCACAGATAATTCGTAACTTTTAATAAAATAAAGATAATTCCTGTAGCCTACATGCGTCAACATATTATAATTCAAAATAAACTTCTTAAGAATCACTTTCAATTTAGTTTCGGTCCAAATTTGACCTTTGTTTTGTCATCGGTCTTATTGACTCTCTAATCTGTGCTGCACAATGTAAAACTCGTAACTCATTCTCTCAAAGGCTTAGTCCTATAGATTTATGTGTTTAACTCTTTTAGTGTCGCTTTTTCGTTTCATCGAGTTTCAAATCACGATTCTAAAGAAGTTTCACTTCAAAAAACTAATGTTCCTGTATGTGGCATAGATTATTGTGGGGGACCAGTGCTTAATGTTATGAAATGGAGCTACTAGTCATTGATCGTATTAAACTATCTTGACTCCATTGGTTGTTCAGTTCTAAGTTCGTCTCGTAGTATGTAGGTATTGAGTTCAATCAATACACCAATTAACGAATGAATACGTTTGGACTATTTACATTAGATACTGTTTTCACTGGTTACAATACAATAATACCGAGTAAATTTTAAATAATACA
Organism: Dendrolimus houi; assembly: GCA_039645545.1. Taxonomy (NCBI): domain Eukaryota; kingdom Metazoa; phylum Arthropoda; class Insecta; order Lepidoptera; family Lasiocampidae; genus Dendrolimus; species Dendrolimus houi. Next base: position 2,114,023 of record CM077128.1, on the reverse strand, counting down.
CCAGTGTAATGTACAGTTTGTACACTTGCTCTTGCTTGTATTGGCGAATGCTGGTGCTTTCTTGTAGTAGTGTGAAGAAAACACACCTTGTTACTTTCAGGGATTTACTCTCGTACAAGTTGAGCTTGGATGCTGATCCCTGGGTTCAACTTAGCGGTAGTTGAAGTCGTATGTTACGACTAATAGCAACTCGATCACAAAGTATTTGTGAGCGTTGTTTATAGTAATACATATCCATAACATTAAAGTATTCTAAAGTAGGTCACAGCGTCAGCAAAACTCTGTACGTTGAACCTAACATCGCGGAATTAATGATTTCAACGAACAATATCATCGGTTGGAAGATTCTCTTGTTGTACTACGCGGAGGAACCGTTGTATAATGCCGGCTCCCACGGGTCGGCTTGTTTGCGTCGTGCAATGTGGCATGATATTCCAGGCCGTACTCGCCTTCTTGCTAACATAAGGGGATAGATAATAATTGTGGTTGCGCGATTGCACCACCACATCAAGACATCCAGCAGTGCCTAGTGCAGGCGAGGCGTTAACACGTGCCAATTGTCACGTATGTTATTTCCAGACGAAGCCCTGTGCAGCCATATTTGGTCCATCTGCTATCAAGCGGAGAGCCTGTTCCGCTTGCGGCCAGCGGCGCCCTGCGGCCGCCGGTGCTCTGTGAGGGTTCCGCCTGCTAGGGCGGCGGCTTTGCCGGTGCCATTGGGACAACCTGCCCCTATGACGTAAGTTCCAACTATACTATAGTAAATCTGTACAGTACAATGAATATTGAAATGTAATAAAAATCAGACAGACTAGTTCGGATTCAGAGAATACAAATTTTAGAAGTCATGTCTGTCTGTCCGTTAGAGCATAAGGGGAAAATTAATGAACGTTGGTACATATTTTTATCGCGACGTCGTTTTCGTGGGATAAACTAATATAGCCGAAAAGATGGTGTTGCCATCGCGTTTTTTTAGTAGGCGCGTAGATCTCGTCGAGGCGTTACCTTAGAGTACCATGAACATGTTTCTAGTTTCAAGCGTTTAGGAGCCGTCAAAGTTTTGACATTTGAGAAAAATAAGCTTTTTTGACACATATAGTCCAAATATGAAGGTTGAAGGATCAACCGTTCCGGAGATAGGGCCGAAAGAAGTTTTGGACGAAAAAAATATTTTCTCGCATATAATCCCCAGAATTGTAGGACAATCCAATCAACTACAATCCAATTCCCAGTGTAGTAGTGTAGGACCTTGCAGTATACTATACCCTTCCAAGCATTTATTTTACATTTGACAGCTCGATGACGGACCAATTAAATTAAATAAGCCGATTTTGTAATAAAAAAAAATAAAAAAAGTAGATTTTTTTCTAAGTCGATACTTTCGATTTTATTTACGTATAGTGTCGATGTCGATGACTTAATAGTCTATGCGTCACATGACTCACAGAACTTGACTACGTCACACACAACAATAATGTCATTTGTTGCATGTGGGCTTCACTGTCAAGAAATATGTAAGTTGATAGACGTGCAAACGTCAAAAGTAAAATAAACGCTTGGAAACAGTATAACAATTACATCGCCATGGCAACGCGAAGTTTCGCTGGCACATGCCACTACTTATCTACTGTATGTAATATGTATATTTATATGAATGTATTCATGCGCTGATTACATTTTTGACACTGACAATAATTTTAACTTTCATACTTTTTGTTTTTTCTTTTAGTGCAGACCACAATTGTTTAATTTATTTGACTTTTTTAATGACATATCTTCAATTTGCATTAAATTATTAAATTAAATACATAGATAAATATTTATCTTTATACAAATTTAGCCTTTAAGGTAAGTTCTATTTTATTGACATATGTACTCTTATAAAATGTATTGTTTATTAGCGTATTGTAAAAAAATATAAGATAATAATAATACGATAATATCAGGAAGTAAGGTTCAAAGGACCAAAGTGAAGATATGGCTTTTTGACGAATTCCAGTGCATCCGGGGCGTATTGCATAGAGGACTTCACGACGCCATTTTGCCCAGCAACATCAGGACTCGCGGAGGGCGACAGCCGGTGCTGCTTGGACGCGCAGTACGCTGCCGCGGCCACCACGCAAGTGCCCAAACGCCCACGCCCACTCGTGAGGCTTCGGGCGAGGAAGATTAAGGCCAACTCAATCGCAGAAGACTATTCCACTGATTAATTTGACCAGCCAAGTGGTAGGGCATTTGCCCGTCTGGATGGCTACCACCCCTGGTCTTGTGTATGCCATGTTCCGGCATTACTGGCCAGGCTCCAGCCTCCCTTTAAAGAGCGGCAGCACGTTGGTAACGCCTTTGGTGTTACAGATGTCCATAGGCGATAGTAACCGCTTTCCATCAGGTGGACCGTATGCTTGTCTGCTGAACTCATGCAATAAAAACATTATAATTGGGGCCTTGTGTAGATTTTCAATTTTGCTAGACTGTGTGGTAAGATGATCAGACCTTTGAACTCCTAACAACCTTCTTCAGTTCCACAATTTAGGCGACGTTTACTTTTTTTCATTCAGCGATCTTTGTGCTTTAAACGCGTCATAATTAGTAATGGAAGTTGAAGTTGTTAGTGGCTTGAACGATTTAGTATAGTAATATTTTTAAGATTTTTTTTTTATGTTTTACAAATGATAGGTTGAGCCAAAGAATGTCTTACTACTGTATTATTATTAAAATTAAAAAGTAAATAAATTATTTTTTAAATATCGAATGGTTTTTATTTCCAATTTAAATAAGTTACAGTTGTTCGAAACAACGCTATTGAATCTACTTTTTAGGGGAAGTTAGAATTCGGGACGCTCGAGATAATTCAGTATAATTAAAATATTCATTGAGCCGTAACACCTAGGCTACGTTCCATTAGTGGTTCGCAACGACCACATTCACGACCGCGATTTTCCCGTTCAACTTGCTTGCGGGCGTTACAATCATAAACTCTAGTGGAACGGTACACCTCTTGACATGGGTCGTTTGTTGTTGCGAGCGTTGCGTGATCAAAAATTATGACGTCATTAGTGACGCTATCACCACGACCATAACGACCGCGGTCGCCAGGTGGAACGGCTGACGCGTTTTTGAGCGTTGTGAGTTACGTTACTAAAGGAACACGCTGCTACTGTATTCAAAAATATTTTTAATCTTGACGGATTATCTTAAGCGTTGATTGTCTAATAAGAATTGATTTAGAAAACTGGCCTTTCTTTAATATTTGGTTTCGCATGATTTGACCAAACATCACTAATTCAAGTTTTAAAAAAATTCGTGGCAGGCGAAATCCAGACCATTATAACTCCCGTTAAAATTCAAACACAATGCATTAGTTACTTGAAATAAAGCAACTGACTATCGCACTCAGAGAGCTTAAAAGCAATTAAGGTTTGTTATTAATGTCTCTGCAGACCACGGGCCATGGACATGGCCCGGACTTTTGGAGGCCTTGCGGGGTGGCCATGGGAAAACCAACACGTAGATGCCCCTTGACTAAATGTGGCGTGACACTGACCGGCAATTGTCCCTGTCTACACCATATAAAAATGCACCCAAGGACAAGCCCTGGTCAGTGTAGGACTATTGTAGGAAATGAGAACCAAAGGTACCGGGTTATTGGGATAAACTGCTAGTGGAGTTACAGATCGAGGACTATGGGGACTAAAGCGTCTGCCCGTCGCAATGTTCAAGGAACGTGACAAAATGGGCAGACTCGCCACTTCGTGCATGGGCCCCAAAAAATGCCATATAAGACAAGGCCAACATGGTGTGAGTGGCCAAGGGGTGTTGAGAGGTGGGCTGCAGGTTCACCGAAGCCACTTCCGATGTTATGCCCTTTATCACTTCCACCCAAGGAGTTTTGAGTCTTAGCTCTAGCGATCTCCACTCCATGCCAGCTGGCTAAGGCTAGCACATGGGGGGGGCTTGTTAATGTTATTATTAAAATTCTTATTATAATATTCATGATTTAATTACTTTACTACTACACATGATATAACGTTTTAAATAAAAAAAAGCAATTGTGAAATACCCACTTTGAGCTTAAGGCCACTTTCTGAATTGTTTATGCTTGGTGTGTGCTGCTCCTACACAAATACCGAGCAAATCAGGAAACGCTCATCTTAAACTAATATATAAAGCTGAAGAGTTTGTTTATTTGTTTGCTTAAACGCGCTAATCTCAGGAACTACTGGTCTGATTTGAAAAATTCTTGCAGTGTTAGATAGCCCATTTACCGAGGAAGGCTATAGGCTATATATCATCACGTTAAGACCAATAGGAGCGGAGCACCAATGAAGAATGTTTCAAAATCGGAGGGTTTGGAAAACAAATTCCACGCGAACGACGTCGCGGGCACAGGTAGTAGAAATATAAGTAAGCTTTCGGTACCGCGTATACCGAGCATACCAATCCATACCCGAGCATACCGCGCCACTGCTGCACCAATAAATCAGAAAACGGTCAAAGGACCGTTAGCAATACCACAATAAATTTCCAAAAACAAATGTACAAAAATCTCATTTTTATTTAAATAAATCAACATTTCATTGAATAATACATTAATTTGAATTTAAATCTATACATCGATACTTGAAGTATTAATATGAAATTGAACTTCTTAGCAAATTTGTATGTACCTTCTTCATGACTATGGCTATGAAGATATTTTCACCAAACTCGGTACATACATTCTACAGATCAAAGGTGAATAATATATTTTACACTAGAAAAGGCTTGATTTCACGTGGGAATAAGGATCCGAAATTTACACTACACAGAATGTTCCAATTAGTTCTTAAATTGACTAGTTCCTCTGCTGTCAGCTCTTATTGCCGGCCATGAGGAGCGACAGCAGCGCCGCCTTCTCTTTCTCCTTCTTTCTCACTACGTCCAATGATCGGTGTTTCCATGTACTCTTCCTCAATTTAATTGGACGACTACCCACATACCGACCTAAAATTAAAATTTTAATTAAAATTATTCAAGAATTTAAATCTCGAATCTCACGGATTTATGAAGCCGATATTAGACACATCAAGGAAATTAAATTGATTCAGTTTAAATGTATTGAATTGAAAGGATATGGCCGTATTCTATATTTAGAAACTAAGTATTTTTAAATACTACTGCTATATATTATACTGTTACTTAGCCAAAATTCCACGAAGCAAACCGATAAAAGTGAATGCACACCTGCCGGCCATAGAGCAGTTTATTACAGTTTTATTACCTGCCCGCATTTCTTTTGTTTTCTTTATGTTAGAAAAGCCGCCTATTGTGTATTGTAATCCTTTATGATGGTCGTTAGTCAAGTGTGATTCGTGGAAATCATTGTTTACGCGGTCGAGACATATTGTATAAAACAATGCCAAAACGGAGGGGTGAAGCAGTCTAGCGAGAACCACGATCAAAGCAAGACGTGTACATTCGATAAGTGATATAGTGACGGACTTTGCGCGTGTTATTTAATTATGCATTACATTTGGACTTATTGCGTCCGGTTATATTTGTACCTATATTATACGTGTTTGTATAGTTCTAATAAATTCTATAGTAATTCTAACGGCATTTTAATTCGAGTCCTGTAGCTCGTAACAATACTATTTTATAATAATAATACTTTTAAATACAATTTAATATTTAAGGTGTTATTTATATATTTTTATCCGTGCAGGAACGGAGAAATAATACAATATCCTGCGTTGGGGCGGCCTGTCGTAAGAGGCGAACAAAACAACCCACAGCCAGGTCGTAGGGCATTTGCCCGACTGGATGGCTACCACCCCTGGTCTAGACTATGTCGCCATAACAACCTTGAATTGTGTTCCGGCATTAGTGGCCAGGTTCTAGTCTCCCTTAAGAGAGCAGCAGCGCATTTGTAGCACCTTTGGTGTTGCAAATGTCCACAGGCGATGGTAACCGCTTTCCATCAGGTGCGCCGTCAGCCTGTTTGGTGAACTCATGCAACACATAATAATATTTAAGGTATGGAACAGCGCGATCTTCTGATACAAGTAAAATTTGCTTTAAAGAAGATCCCAGAAGTGTTTCTTAAAAAATATATATTTTCATTTTTTTTCACTTTCATTTCTATATCATCTATATATGAATACGTGAAGCAAGAACTTTGTATATTACGAAAATTGCGCGGACGAAGGAGTATGAAATTTCGCACACTTATAGTTTATATAGAGAATAAGTGACGAATCCTAATATTTAAAAAAAAATATGCATAAAAAATACATTAAACCAATAAAAAAAACATTACACACACTACCATGTACTTGACACACACACGCATATATACTCTTTTGTTTACTGTTAAAGTCAAATGAACAGGCGAAATCTGAGATTATAGAAGTATAGTCTTTGACATTAATTATTATGGTCGAATTTCGACCACGGCCGACCACTAGTAAGTGTAATTATGTATATGTATATGTGTATTGTATAGGTATATATTTTGCGTATATTATTTATTTTAATATAATTTATTCTTTAAAAAAGTATATGGCAAGAATAGAGTGCAAAGTCGCATTAAAATGTTGCTGTCCTCCTCGCACTTGTTACTAAAAATTGAGACACAGTACGTGTGATACTCAAACTACCTCATATTTATTATTTGTTGTAGTTTGTACGGTCGCAGTACGAAAAGGTTCGTCACCTTAGAGTCGACTTTTGCTTACACAAGTACAAGAAACAGTACTGCCAACATTTTAACATGCGCTCGCGGAACGTTAAATGAATCCATTTGAAAACTGGCGTACCTTTTCATACCATAACTGTACCTAAAGCGCCAGACTTAGCATCTTAGTATAATCTTTTCGGGTTTTTAGATGTAGATATGTAAAAAATATGTATGCTACTGTTTGAATAAATAAATTTAAAAAAAAACTTCAATGACATCGAACGATTCAAGTTTGTGTTTATATCGATCACTTTGATTGATTCAACCGAATTGAAAGACAGAAATGAAGTGTAATATCGGCTTAACGGACCCTCATGATTCTACCACCGCCTCAAAATCATTAGTGTCGTAGAAATAGAACAATGTGGCAGACCGGTTCAATCTATTCTGCATGGAGACTAAAATATACAATAGACTACCAATAAAAATTAAAAAACTTAACATCAAAAGCTTTAAACTAAAATTACGATAATCTATAGTCTATACAAACAGATAAAATTGAATTGTATGTTTGTAATGTCAAAATAACAGCTTTTTACTAAATGCATATGAAAGTATATACGGTACTTATATCGAAAAATCAATTTTTAAAATGTTTGTCTGTCTGCCTGGATGTTCCGGCAATCTCTGAAACGACTGGACCGATTTTGACGGAGCATTCACTGCCAAATAGCTGATGTTATGAGGAGTAACTTAGGCAGAACATTTTGTTCAAAAACAACTCTTCACCTTGGTTTGCCGTTTGAGATTCCTTTACAGAAATTGTACCCTGTCAAGCTATACTATGATATGGTATAACAATACAGACTGTATTTATTTCTCCAAAGTCAGTCGATTCGAGTCCTGACAAGGGTAATCGATATTTCAAAAATCTACCACTTTAGTTTTCGTCAAAATCGGCCTCGAGGCTTCTTCAAGTGTTTTTTGCTATTTAGTATAGTGTAGGACTGGACCCTAGAGGCCTACTTGAAAAATTCGCCCGTATATTAACAGCTATAGAGAAGTACGTAGGATTTTTGAAGGGAAACTTCTTTAGAATCGTTGTGATTTGAAAATCGATGAAACGAAAAAGTCACACAACACATAAAATTCAACCTTATTTAATTCGAAATAAAATACATTTCTTTTTACTCGTTAGTATTAATTTTCAATTTAAATAAAACTTAAAAGATTTCAAATGAATTTTAGCTCTATTCATATATTAGGTTGGGGAAAAAGTTTTTTCGCATTTTATATAAAAATTCAAAAGGTTTTTTTATAAAGTTTATTTACATTTGACTAAAGTATGTAGGTGCCATTTTGTTGGATAACTTTTTGCCATCTAGTAGGTAGGGACGTGATCCCATTGCTATAAAAATTTTGGGGCTTCTGATCAAAAAACTGCGACAAGTGGTTTTGGCAGTCCTCTCGTGATGTTAACCTGACACTGCCTAAGGAATTCTGCAGAGACCGAAACAGGTGAGAATCTGAAGGTGCAAGGTCAGGACTATACGGCGGATGCATTAACACCTCCCAGCCAAACTCTCGTAATTTTTGCTGAGTGGCTGAAGATGTGTGAGGTCTAGCGTTATCATGGTGAAAAACCACACCCCTTCTGTTGGTTAATTCCGGCCGCTTTCTCTCAATTTTTTGCTTTAATCTCATCAGTTGTTCGCAGTACAGTTCAGAATCGATGGTCCTGCCTGGCGGCAACAGCTCATAATGAATAATGCCCTTCCAATCCCACCATACACACAGCATCACCTTGTTGCGAGTTAACCCGGATTTCGCCACAGTCTGTGAAGCCTGACCGGCCTTGGACCACGATCTTTTTGCACTTTCTTGTGGTACGTGATCCTCTTTTCATCACCAGTTATCAACTTCTTCAAAAATGGTTCGGTTTCATTACGTCGTAATAAAGAATCACAAATGAGTACACGGTTGATTAGGTTCCTTTCAGTGAGCGCATGAGGCACCCAAATATCGAGCTTTTTTATGTACCCAGCTTTTTTCAAATGAGCCAAAACCGTTTTGTGGTCAATTCTGAGTTCTCCAGCTACATTTTAACTACTAATATGCCGATCTTGCTCCTCTTTTTCAAAAATGGCATCAATTTTGTCCGTAACAGGGCGACCAGAGTGACGTGCATCTTTGATATCAAAAGTTCTGGATTGAAAACGCTTAAACCAAATTTGCGCTACTCTCACAGATACTGCGTTAGGTCCATAAACATCACGAGTTTTTTTCGCCGCTTGTGTTGCATTTTTACCTTTTTTGTAGTAAAATATTAAAATGTATCGAATTTCTTCATTAGGTTCACTCATTTTAACAATAAGAAAAACATATGAAAATCACACATTTTCTTAATTTGAATTTGGAATTGTCTTCTATAAAATTAGAACTTTTTAATGATACCAAAACCAGCCAGATACAAATGGTATAGCCAAAGAGATCTTATTACAAGCTCAGACATACTATATGCGAAAAGACTTTTTCCCCAACCTATTATACTTAAGGCAGATATTTTTTTATATGTAGATCGACAGATACGTGCGTAACGATGCATTGATATTTGAACTTTATGTTAGTGATTTACAGTGTAATTTAAAATGATTTTTTTAATTATCATATGTTCACGTTTGTAGGTTAAAGGAATTATATTTATATTATAAAAATTAGAGAAGCATTCTCTGTGAGTATATTCTCTGAAGTTTCACTTTTACTGCGTGTAAACTACACACACACGCACAATTTTTTCTCAATATGATTTTGGGCAAATGGCGCACTTCTAAAGTGGGAAGTTAAAATGTACCCAAAAAATCGTCAGATAATTATTAATAACAAATGAACTATGTAACAAAAAAAATCCTACGTATTTATCTATAGACAATGTATTTTTTTTAAGATATCGTTATTTCATGTGAATCGGTTGAAAATTGTCTGAGTTAAGTTACCGGCCAACTTGAATAATGCAATTCGAGATAAACACGTATGAAGTTTCGAGTAGCAGAAAATCTTGAATAATTCTGCAAAGCCTGCACCATAGATTTCGCCATGAGCATCATTTTTTAAGGTTGTAGAGGACCACTTAAAAGAATAAAAAGTAAAATTGATTTTTGGAAAATTCTAGGGTGGCCTAACTAACCCCTTAAATACATACCATCCATTTCCTTCATGGCTTTGATAAAATCCCCTGGATCCTTGAAACTAACGAATCCGAATCCTTTGCTCTTGTTGGTCCTTTTGTCCCTTATCACCTTCGCTCGTTGGAAAGAACTGTATTTACCAAATGTGCGCGTCTGAAAGCAGCACACAACAAATATATCTTATTAATATCAACGAGAATGGTTATGAGATTGGAAATTTATTATTTTTCCACACAAAATCTAGCTGAACAGATTTTGATGAAACATCACAGTGACAGAGCTCATACATCCGAGTAACACATAGGATATCATTTAAACAAGTCGTTAAAATTGGCCAAAATATAATGACTAGTGTCAAGTAAAGTCACCGCTTAGGTAACCGGTCATTGGCATTTGTCTGTATTGTGTATTTTTAAAATACAGCCGCTGATAAACAATATTTTCTGCAAATATGACCTAGATTTACTTTGAAAAGTCTCGTTTTTTACTGTCTAAAAACCCCTATGGGGATTAAAAAAAAGCGTTATATTTGTCTATTACAAAATTGAAACATATCAGCCCTAAATTCTATCTGGAAGACGAGAAATCTTAAAAATAAGGTCACAGATGAAATCAGTCATCGATTACCATAATTGATTTATGTGAAAGAATTTCTGATTTTTTTTTATGTTTGCTTGCAGTAAAACTGGCAAACGGACAACCTGGTGATAGGTGGCTACCGTCGCCAATGGACATCTGCAACACTAAGGGAGCCGAAGCGTTGCCTACCTCGTTGAGACTTTAGGTATCTGTTCACGCTCTTTTTGAAGAGCCCCATATTGTAGCGCTCTGGGAAAACCGCGGGAGGGATTTCATTCCATAACTTGGACACATATGGCATGAAGGAGCGTCCGCCACGTAGCGTGGAGGGCTACCAAGTGTCTTGGAAGTGTGTATGAACTCCCAATCGCCGGCGATTGGTGTGATGTTTTCATCCGTGGAGGAACGGAGAAAGAATACAATTTCCTGCGTTGGGGCGGCCTGTCGTAAGAGGCGACAAAACAACCCACAGCCAGGTGGTAGGGCATTTACTCGACAGGATGGCTACCACCCCCGGTCTAGAGTATGCCGCCATAACAATCTTGAGTTGTGTTCCAGCATTAGTGGCTAGGTTCCAGTCTCCCTTAAGAGAGCAGCAGCGCATTTGTAGCACCTTTGGTGTTGCAAATGTCCAAATGTATGTTGGAGATAATAATCTATACATACATATAATAAAACTGTAGAGGTTGAATTTCTGTACAATGAAAAAAAATTGCTAAAAACCAAGTCAGGGGGATGTAAGAAGTGAAATAGAAATAATTTAGATTTTTTTCAAATCTTTTGTTTCTCTGTTTGTACCGGCTAATCTCCGAAACGACTGGACCGATTTAAATGAAATTTTGTATGGTGGTAGCTCATATCCCTGGTCAACACATAGGATACTTTTGATCCCGAAAAATTAAAGAGTTCCCGTGGGATGGTTAAAAAACCGCACCACGCGGCCGAAGTCGCGGGCATCAGCTAATAAATAATATGAACATACACCACATAATAATGAAAAGAAATCTTAAAATCACTCTCATCTTTTTACAATCTAGGATCAAGAATGTATGAAAGTGTATACAGTACTTATATCAAAAGATCAATTTTGAAAAATTTACCTGTCGGCCTGGCTGTTCCGCCTAATATCTGAAACACCTGGACCGATTTTGAAGGAGCTTTCAGTGGCAGATAGCTGATGTTATAAGGAGTAACTTAGGCAGATCATTTTGTTCAAATATATGAAACATATGAAAATGTATGAAAGTGTATCCGTTCCCTTTGCTTTTGACATTGGGCAATAAATCTATAAATATAAATAAGTGAAGTTCATTATAGGATAACTGTGTATATATTAGAAATGTGTTCAACTTACAAGCAGTTCATCGGTGACATCATTGCCTAAATCCCCACAGAACATTCTAAAGTCATCGTCTGGCCAATCCAGTAATGTGACATCCTCCCATACTTGCCCACCGGCAGTCCGCACCACCTGAATATATGTCAAATATGTTAATTTAACAATGTTTTAGAATAAAATGACAAAACGACATTTCCATAGCGGCTCGCTCTAGCCTTTCATACTATCTCCTGTATAATGTTTATATTTTGCATAACATGTAAGGAATCTATGGAGATTTGTTGCAGTATGAATTCTTAGATGTCATTATTGCAATGGTGAAAATATTTTTTATTTGTTACAACTCCATTTATTCTTTGACAAGTAATTGTAATACAACTACTATATGTATTTTTTTAAAAGAGCTTGAGATATTTTATAAATAATTATGATTAAAAATCTTTTTTAGCTAGACATGTTGCTGGGGAGTTTCTTGCCTCTTCTTCTCCTTTGGACAGCGATAACATATGCAAACTGGTGTACATAGTATAGGAAGTAGATTTAAATTTGGACTGATGACGTATGATTTTCAAAAAGAGTTCTTTAGTGGAATTTATTCTGAATAAAAACTTTTGAGTTTAAATTTTGTATTTTGATCCATACTAATAAATAAAATTGTTTTTTGTGTTACAAGTTTTTATTTTACTTGCAATGTAATGAGTTTGTTTAAGTCAAATCTAGCTAGTTGGGCTGAACCAGTCCATTGAGACTTTCGATTTTGCATGCTTGTTCAGTCCAATGATAATATAGGTATGAAAATGTTATATTTTTAAAACGCAACCAATATCCAGTTAAAAATTAAAAAAAAATATATCACAAAAAAATAACTACAGGAATTATTTTTGAAAGTGCTGTTAAAACAAAAAAATTAAGTACATGAAATCCATAATTTTGTTACATTATACTATTTTATATAAAAACAATAAGAAAAGAGTGTCTTAAATCTTTTACAAATATTGTAAAGATTTTAAGTGCAACAATAAAAAAAGTAAAAGATTAAACGGTTTATTATTGGGTGGTATATACTTGAGTTTATGGTAATCAATAACTTATTTATCTTATTTTTAGATATATACTCTTCCAGATAGAATTTAGAGCAAAGGAAATAAAAATCAGTTTTTCATTTTGTAATAGAAAAATAGAACGATTTTTTTAAGCCATATCTCAACTCATTACATTTCTTTGGCCCAAAAGTCCCTGTCTCCTTTAAGGCTTGGACACAGACATACCTTTCTGTTTTTCTTCTCCTTCTTGGGCTTGGCGACGGCGGGGTCCGGGACGGAGATGCAGGGGGGCGGCGGGGCGACGGGCACCGGCGAGGCGGGCGCGGGGGTCGGCGGCGCCGGCGCGGGCGCAGCCTCCTCCAGCTGCACGGCCTCCCTTTTCTGGCACGTTGAAATAACAATTGAGTAGTGGACAGTCAAATCAATTCAGATACTTCTTATCATCTTACAAAATATGGAAACCATATAAATTTTGTATGAGTGTTACAAGTTATGAGGTTATTTCTTCAACAAGTCAAGTAATTTATTAATTATATTATGAGAGAATCATTCCCAGAAAATTACCCGTGGGATTCCCAGCAGGGTTTATGTCTAAGAATTAACTGTCGATCAGCGAAAACCGCATCGAAATCGGCCCAGTAGTTTTTCCGTGAATCTTGGACAAACAAACAAGAAATCTAAAAAAATTTATAGTGTTCTCCATATAGTCTATTCCAGTTGTTTTTTTAAATAGCTTCAATGGACAGACACGACATGTTTAGAATTTCATAATATTATAGATTATATATATATATATATATATATATATATTATAGATAATAACTATGAGTAAAATTCAAAAATCAAAAAAAAAAAGTTAATTGAGACCATAATTATACTACTGAAATTGATGTGCAAATTGTAATGAACAAAACATTTCTGATGTCATCTTCGGTCGACAAGGCACTCCTGTCTACGCCATGGTTTCACCGTGGCAACACCACCAGTGCGAACGAAATGTTGCGCCTCCACGTTACATCTGCGTACGGCAGACTTGGATTGCACAACTAGGGTGCGTGTTTCCGTAAAAGAACAATCCGGGTGTCTTCAAGTCTCGTGTGAATAAGTATTTAAAAATAAAATGAGTCCATACCCTTTTTTTACTTTCACTCTTCTCTTTCTTCTCTTCATCCTCTTTTGGTTTTTTATACAATTTGGGTGCTGCAGAGAGAATCACAGGCTGTGGTTTCGGCGGTGGAGGGGGCACAAGTTGCGGACCCGGTAGCCCTGGCCTTAAGAACGGCATGGGGGGTGCAAAACCCTCCATAGATAGTGGAGGCCTAAGACGCTGCACCTATACATATATTTCAATGTTTACAAATACTCTTAAAAGATATACAGAATCAATTTTTCAAGTGGGGGCTATCAGGGCTAAATCCTAAATTATGCTGAATAGCAAAAACATTCAAAGGTGTCTCGAGGCTAGTGATGAGTAGTACACTGTGAGGCAGTACATTTGTCCCGTACAAAATAGATTTGTACTGATACGGCTCAAAATTTAAATTTGTACTACTTCAAAAATGTTGTCCCGCTACTACTCACGCGTCAAATGTAAGAGGAAGGATGGAACGAGGACAACATGACATGTACGACTGCTAGTAAAATGAGGTGACCGAGGCCGATCACATTGTTAATGAACATTTCCGAAGTAGAAGTTTTGTATGGGACAAATGAGGGAATTACACTCACCGCCTCACCGGCCTCATCGGTTCAAAGATACTGCCGTGGTACAAACCATACAAATCTCCTCGCCTCATTTGAAGTGGTACATTACATTGTACTGGTTCAGTACAAAATGTCATGTTACTCTTACAAACTCATTTTAAAATCATATCCTACCCAACTCTACTTGAGGCCGATTTGGACAAAAATAAACACATTCTGTATTATTATACCAAATCATAATGTAGCCTATAAAGATTAATTTCTGTGAAAGAATGTAAAACGGAAAATCAAGGGAATGAGTTGTTTTTGAGAAAAACGTTCTAATTTCCATACATTAACTAAACATGGAATTGCCTTGTCATTAGACAGCACTTCATTTGAAAGCAATCAATGTTTACCAATAGACTGATTTGATTGATTGGGATAAAATAATGTCCGTTTGGGAATAATAATTAATATCTATAAATTAATATTCATATATATAAATAAATGATTTCTGCCTTACGGTTTGGCCTTTTTGTATTTGAACTGTGATTTATTATTTACTTGTAATAAACTTTATGATAATTCCAACGGCATTTTAAATTCACATCCCACAAATCTGTAATGATATGTTAATAACAAAATGATAGGACACTTTAGTGGGTATCTAATAATTGATCGATTTTAAAGTGACATTCATGTTAAAAATATTGAAAGTTTATGGCATCTGCCTATTAAATTGGAATAATTTTCATCATTTGCATATTGAATAAAACGAGGTGAGGTTTAATTAATGTATGGAAAATAGAACATTTTGTTCAAAAACAACCCCTTTTCTTTGTTTATCATTTGACATTCCTTTACAGAAATTGATCCTGACATTGTGAGGAATTATTATAAATATTATTATTATTATACCAAATTATACCAAATTATTATACCAAATCAGCTATACTATGATTTGGTATAATAATTCAGAATATTTTTACTATTACAAAATCAGCTAATTCAATTACTGACAAGAGTATTTGATTTTTCAAAATCTAAAATCTTTAATTCTGCCTAAAGACTCCTTTGAGTGTTTTTCGCTAGTTAACATAGTTTATGATTTAGGCCTGAAGGCCCACTTCGACAATTCACCATGTATATCTAGTTTCTGACAACCCCCTCAATGATTTGCATTCTATTAAATTATTCAAAACACTAAGAAATCCTTTCTTTTTTTATTTTAATACATTTGAATGATAATAATATTTATTTAATATTTATGCCTTGGCACTGCACAATAGTATGTAGTAAGACAATGCATTAGTTGCATTACTTTCCCATTTTATCCACAAAAACTTAATTATGATTGACTAATCTAATCAATCTACCATCCCAGAAACTACGGCGGCGCAAGGCGTAAAATCAATATTAAGAGCTCTTTTTTTTAATCAAATATTCTAAATTTTCGGTACATAATTATTTTGCTAGAACATGCCTTTTCAAATTAGTAAAAAAAGCATCAAAGCATGTGTTTAGAAAAGTATTTTTAAATATTCTACTGACTTTTCTACAGCTATTAGTGTTTCATTCATTTTGTCATAGTGTTACCAAATACAAGTATTGCATCTGGCTCAGCTTGTTATTATTTTCTCTACCAATAAATACCATTTTCTAAACTGCAATGTGGTGTGGGACTCGGATCCCACATTGACACTATTATTAATTTAAGATCTTTCAATGTATAGATATAGATAATATCTGCTTTCTGCATTACAACATTCCAACCCCGAGTTAAAGACATTTGGAGGAATATCAGTCCATAAACCTCATTTTTAGGAAGCGGAGAGTACAGCCACTCCCAATCAACTTGTAGACACAAAACTAATAAAATGTAATAATTTCAATAAGGTTTGGATATGAGACATTCTGCATTTGTGCAGAATAAAAATGTATAATTTACTTTTTTATTGCCTGAAGCAGGCAATTAGGCATACGGGCCCAACTGATGGAAAGAAGTTACTGTCGCCTATGGATGTTTGCAACACCAGGAGTGTTGCCGACCTCTAAGAAATTTTAGAACAACCTTCTTAAAGAATCCCATGTCATATTAGAGGAAAAACCATGACGGGAAAAACAAATTACTTGTATGAGTACCTAATACATCACTTTAAAAAACTATATTCTTTTTTATTTTTATTGCAGGAGTTCAACAGACAGGAAGACGGCCCACTTGATGGAAAGCGGTTACCATCGCCTATGAACATTTGCAATACCAGAGGTGCTACAAACACGCTGCTGCTCTCTAAGGGAGATTGGAACCAGGTCACTAATGCCAGAACACAACTCAAAGTTGCTATGGTGACATAATTTAGACCAGGGGTGGTAGCCATCCAGTCGGGCAAATACCCTACCATCTGGCTGTGGGTTGTTTTGTTGCGTCTTACGACAGGCTGCACGGCCGCAGGAAATTGTATTCTTTCTCCGTTCCTGCATAGATAAAACTATATTTAATTGATTCATAGAAAATAAAAGGTGGATGGATTGTGTGAAGGATGATATGATGATATGTGGTGTGACAGAAGATGTATGTCAGAGTAGAGGAGTGTGGAAGGAAAAGACATATTGTGCCGATCCCAAATAATTGGGATATGGTGAAAGAAAAGAGAGAGAAAATAAATAGCAAATACAAACTTTTTGTGTAGTGACACTATAGTAGTAGAAAGAGAGCATAATATTGAAGATGAAGCACTATATTTAGAAAATTGACTCTACTTGTATGGAGTTTGTTAAATTTTAACTACTAGTAAGGTAAAATGAATAGGTAGTAAGATATAGAAATCCCATCATATTTGTGTGAGATACTAACCTGTGGTGGAACCATGATGGAGGGTGGAGGTGGTGGGGAGGCACAGTGGGGAACATGAGAGGGGGGTCAAAAGGCGACATCAATTGTGGCCCGGGAGGCCCAGCTCGTTCTAGCCTCTGTTGTACTGCACCATAAGTAGCGGCGCCTATCACCGGTCTCATAGCTGGGATCATCTCGCCACCAGAGATTTCAGCTTCAAATCTAATAAATTACATTGATATTGTAGTTTAAATAACTCACAAATATAGAAACATTTTAGTAAGTTGCTACAGAGGGCAATTCAGGGTAAATTCTGGGTGTGGTATAGATATGAGGCAGTTTTATTATTATTGGAAGTGAATTTTGGGTGCTAATATAAAAAAATAACCACGAAGGCTAAGGCGGGAACTCTGCTTCGCTTCGTACCCGCCTTAGCCTTCTAACCTATATTAAAAAGTTCGGATTTGTTCATAATAAATAAATGTGCCATATTTATTTATGACTAAGTAGTTGACAAAATCACCAATTTAAGTAAAAATTTTGTTTAATTTTATAATAAGTAATCTATATTTAATTGCAATAACAAACTGAGAATATGCAGCGAATTAGGAAATAACATTTAGGTAGGAAAAAATACCTGGACATCTCATCTTGCATCTGCTGATATTTGCTGGAGTCGTCCATGGTGTCTTTCGGCAATTAACCTTAAACCAGCCCAAAAGATTTACGCACTAAGAGGAAATTTATCAAATCGATAATGTATATTTTTAAATTAAACATACAAATTTCATTGTGTCTATGTGATCAAATAAAAATAATTATTTATTTAAATAAACTGCAACTATTGAAGCAAAACCACATTATTGACATTTGATATTTTTTTTTGACAATTTAAGTAGTAGTTGAATTCGCCACAGTGGCAGGCAAAGGAATCTTTAGTCCAGCCAACTGATGTATAATCGTATCTGATGTATAATTCATTCGTATCTCAAGTAGCGCACTATCAATATTGTATTGTAGGCTACAACTAACACCATTCAACGGAGTTCTTGTGACAACTCAAAAGGCCACATTTGACTATAAATGAAGTTTCTTCATTTTAAGCCTGTGTAGCACAGCTGAACATTTCCTGTGACAACTCAAAAGGCCACATTTGACTATAAAACACATAATTATAATTACTACTCAAAAACTATCAATATCCTACAACTATTGTTCCTTTTAGAGTAATCCTATGGATACAACATAACAACTGACCACAGACTACTCGACTGACAACAAAGTCACACCTTGAGGTGAGACATCTATTATTACAAAACAAAAAGAATACCGCTCAAGTTCCTTCCAAAAACTCCAAAGTATTTATATTGGCTTTTGACATTTGAGTTTTTTTCTTTATGTCTAAGGCTTTAATACAAATTGAACTGAATTTGCTAATGTCAAAGTATATAGTCTTTTTATAGTATTTTGTTTAGTAAAATTTTTCTTTTCGACCTATCAATAGATCTCTCTCATTTGGGGTCCCTGAGGCTTTTGCTTGAAGATAATTTTAAATAATACCTACAGAAATAGGTACTTTACTGACGCCTTCGCGACAAATGGAGTTCATGTGGCAGCTGGAAAAAGCACATTTAACCAAATAGTTGTTATTTATAACGCAAACACAATCCTTGATTAAAAAAAAATTAATACTATAATTATTAATTTCTTACCAGTATTCTTATTTTAAACATTTTAAAATAATAATGATGATTAAAGCTTATATCAGTGCTTAAAGAACTTCGTTCTTTAGCCTATATTTTTGGCAAGTTGAATGACAGTAAGATCAAAATTGACATCGACAGTAATCGACACTAATAATACATCTCTTCTAAATTGTTTCTCGATTGCTGTCATATAAAAAAGTAAACTTCTATTTACCAAAATAAATATTATAAATGAAATAAGAGCTCCGAGCATGACCACCCATTGAACATCGATCAAAATTCATCAAAGATGATAGAAGAAGATAATAAAACCCTTTGGTGTGGCAATATTTCCGAGCAGGTTACAGAAGAGATACTATACGAGCTCTTTTTACAGGTGAACCCTATTTAACTAATTTAATTTTTTGTTATAGAACATTTATTATCAATAATAACTTTACTTACAGGCTGGACCGCTGGAGAAGGTACGGATAGCCAGAGACAGAGATGGAAGGCAAAAGAACTTTGCTTTCATCACATACTGTCACGCAGTGTCCGTTCCCTACGCGATCAACTTATTTCGGGGCACAGCGCTATTCCACAGAACATTGTCGCTGCAATGTCGCTCACAAATGGCTACTTTACCGCCACCAATAAGATGCTTCGAATCTGAACCTAACATGGAAGTTCTTATGCAAAATATGACACAGCAATTCATTGCACAGCAATTTATCGCCCAGCAATTTGTTGATATGACTGAGAAAATATCAAACGAGGATTTGAATTATATACAGAGTTCTAGGAGGCCGAATGACGATCTAACTGTTGCAAGTCTGCAAGGAAACTGGTCTCATAGACACCATCCATATAGACACAAAGACAAAGGTAATAGTGATGATCATAGAGCAAGGGATAAACATGATCCATACAAAAGCGGTCACAGTAGGCATTCAAGTAATTGGAAAGAAAGGAGAAGTCACAAGAAAAGCAGTTATCATAGAAGAGATTAAATACAATTTAATTACAGTTTTAATAATATAATAGAAGTATACTTGATACATTTTACATTGTCTTCCAATCTTGTCTTTTAAAAAAATAAATACAAATAAATCTTTTTAATACTTTTTGATAAGTTGCAGTTGTGTTTTTAGTTTTGAAGACTTGGTGACTGGCAATAATAAAAGGATTTTAACTACAAGTGCAAATTGCACCCTCCTAGATATGTAATGACTTTTTTCTTTATAGTAATTATAATAATCACAAAATAACAAGCCCAATTTGACAGTTCTCATTACAACATATTTAGGGATTGCAACCTCCAAATGGTTAACCAAGTTAACTGATTATCATGAAAAATCTATTAAAAATTATGACATTGTGATTGATTGATTTATTTTAAGTTAATTACTTTTTGTGTCACACAAATACCTCACAAAATTGATATGGAGCATGAACATTTTGTCTCATATCGGGTTTTGTATACTACATGCATTTATCAGACACCACAATTAATCTATTTCAATTTTTATGATTTCACTCGCATAATATTTATTCAATAATTTTTGTTTTCAACACATATATCAATTTATGTAGTATTTTTTTAGTATAAATACATAAATAGTCCAAGATTTTGGAATAAATATTTGCTTTTTTTTCCTGAATCAAATTGAATTAAATGAAATCCAACAAGTTTTTGGTAGCAACACTATAATTAAAAATAAGACACCTTAAAATGTAACTCTGTTTTTGAGACTTCATCATAGATTAATATGACATACCAGAATTAATTTAAAAAAATCATATTATTTCGTTATTTAGAGGAAATAATAATTGAAATCTGTTTTATAACATTACATAATGCACCAGTAAAAAAACTATGTATAGTATCAACCAAAAATAAAATGTTATTGGCTTTCAGTTTTGTTGAGTTCATTCAAAGTTATGTTCTATTGACATTCTTAACTGTCAAAGCGGACTTTTGTTTTGTGATTATTATAGTCTATAATATTTAGTTATGATTACTTAAATAATACCTGGCACTGTAAAAATATTACAAGTATAAAGTTATGAAGGGATAATAATGAACATTCTTTAACAAATTGAATAAATTTACTTACTGAAATATCATTGTCTAGTTTTTATCTACATTTGTTACCTAGATTCTAGAGTATAAGGCTGCCTGTCCATTGAAGCGGAGCTAGGCTGCGGAGCGGAGAAACGGAGAAATATTATCCAATACGATTGGCTGCCTGTCCGATGACGCAATTTTTATGCAATCCTATTGGGTAATATATCTCCGTTTCTCCGCTCCGCAGCCTCGCTCCGCTTCAATGGACAGGCAGCCTTAATGTGTCAACGACATCACAAGTGCCAGTTTAATTTTCATACAACAAGATGGCGCCACAGGCGAATTACATCGCGGTATGGTTCGCTGATGTGGACATCATTATTACTGGTTATGTGTTATATACATTAAATTGTTCTGTCTACCCACAAAGCAGTTAGGGACCCCTTTGCGCAATAAGATCGGCAAAGGGGCTACAAGCTTAGGGCTCACAATAGGGCGCACCCCCCTGCCTACACCCGGCAGGGGGACTAGGCAACACACGCACCACACAAATCCCTCGGGCTGCCCCCGCCTGAGGGATGGCCACCCCACAAGATTGGTGGGTTCAAACCCTCCACTTGCTTGAGAGCCGCGACCCTGCTCTCAAGTCATGGTACTGCCAGCAGATGAAGGGATACCTCCCCCTGATGGAGATTATCCCAGCATCTCCGGCAGCCACCACCGCGAAAGCCGCGTCTTCCGCGCCGCCCCCAAGGCCCCTAAGGCCGCCCCACCGAAGGCTTCCATAGCCGCCACCCCGGCCCCAAGGCCCCCGCGACCCCAGCCCCTCAGGCTGCAACCCCATCGGCCACTTCGGCCACCCCACCGCGGCCCCGCCCGCACCGACCCCGCCCCGCCACGACCGAATCTCCCACTGTCGCTTCAGCCGCGTCTGAAAGCGACATGGAGATCGACCCTCCACCCAAAACGGTGACGATGACGGCTTCCAAGTCGTCACCAACCGAAAAGCAAAAAAGAGACAGCTCAACAGCTCTCCACAAGGCCACCTCGATAAAGAGGCTAAACAGGCCAAAACCAAGGCCGCTAGCCAGCCCCGCCGCGAGCGACTACCCCCGCCTCTGATCATCAGAGACAAACATCTCTGGAGAGATGTACTTACCTCTCTCCCCGCCCTTAACATCGTGCTGAAAGAAGCACGCGACATCCAGCACGGTATCAAAGTCACCGTGCAGACCCCGGCCGACCATCGCGCCCTAACCAGTCTCCTAGTTGACAGAAATGTCAACTATTACACATACGCTCTCGAAGAAGAGAAGCGCCTCCGCGTAGTCATACGCGGCCTCTCCCAGGAGCTTGAGACCTCCTACATACTGGAAGACCTCCAAGCCCAAAACCTCCCAGTGCATGAAGTCCACCGCATGCACAAAGGCAATAGCGATAAGTCGCCATACAACATGGTGCTCGCAATCCTCGACCGCTCCGACCAAGGCAAGGCGATCTTCAACCTGAAGAGCGTCTGCGGCCTCACAAATCTCCGCTTCGAGCGGCCCTATAATAATCAAAACCCCCGGCAATGCCACCGTTGCCAACTATATGGGCATTCGGCAAATCACTGCCACTCCCGCCCGAGATGCGTGAAGTGCCTCGGAGACCACGGGACCAGTGAATGCTCACGGACTCGGGACTCCCCCGACCCTCCGGCCTGCATACTCTGCGGACAAACCGGACACCCCGCGAACTACCGCGGGTGCCCGGCCGCTCCCAAATTCAAAAAGAACGCTAAGCGTTCTCCCCCTGCCTCCAAGGCTACCCCCAAACGTCCGGCGTTCGTGCCCGCTCCTCTCCCGGCGTTCAACCCCTGGACAGGTTTCCCCGCTCTACCCACACAGGCTAGAGCTCCGATGCCCCTTCTCAGGCCCCAGCCCCAGCCCCAACCCCAACCCCAACCCGTCGCTACGCCACCCCCCTCAGGTGCTACCCCTTCCATCTCGGAGGACCTCGCGATGGTAACACAGTTTGCCAAGACGCTGCCCTTCGACCTGAAGGAGGTAGCCATCTTGGCCAGAAAGTTGGAAACAACGACTACCCTACAGGCTCGTCTGCGGCTCGTGATAGAACACGGCCCGCTGATGAAGATCCTGTACGATCTGCCCTAATTCAACCGTCTCAATGGCTACCACAAGTAGGGAAAACCCCGCTCATTGACTTTGGCTACTTATAACGCCCACGGACTTAAAGATCAACGCGACTTGGTTCACGATTTCCTGGTCACCGATAATATAGACATTCTCTTAGTGCAAGAGACCTTCTTAAAGCCGAGTATTAGAGATCCCCGAATCGCTAATTACAACCTGATCAGGCACGATAGGTTAACCTCCCACGGCGGAGGGACACTTATCTACTACAAGCGGTCCTTGCACTGCCTCCCCATCGATACCCCCCCTCTAGAGAAACTAGAAGTCTCCGCCTGCAAACTAGCGATGACGGGCCATCAGCCCATCGTCATAGTTTCAGCGTACCTAAGTTGTCAAAAGCCCATACTAGAAGACGACCTCAACGCCCTATTCAGTCTGGGTTCCGCGGTTATAATAGCCGGGGACCTAAACTGTAAACATCCCAGTTGGAATTGCGCAACTGAAACCGCCAAAGGGAGGAGCTTCTCCGCCTCTCGGACAGGCTCCTCTTTGGCATTCTAGCCCCTTGACCCCACTAGATACCCCGACAGACCGGACACACAAAGACCGAGCGTTCTCGATATAGCGCTAATGAAGGAGTCTCCCTTCAGTTTCGCTCAATCGAAACACGGGACGAAATCGATTCCGACCACTTGCCGGTCGTACTCTCAATTAGGCCCCCGACTGACTCGACGCCACCGACGAAACCCGTCATAGACTGGGCCAAAGTCCGGAACTTGCTCGCAACGACAAGCTCCCGGACTTGGACCAAATCCCAGACCCGATTGTCTCAGCCCAGGACAACGATGTTGCCATCGAAGCCCTCACCAGCCACCTCCAGAGCGTGGTACGGGAGTCCACTCGGCAGGTACCCTCGAGGACCGCCGACTGTCACTCCCGGACGACGTCAGAGAGCTGATGAGGGAAAAGAGGGCAGCATTTAGAGCTTGCGGCAGTTTCCCCTCTCTCGAAAATAGGGCTCACTATAGAGCACTACAAAGACAGGTCAGATACCGTGTCCAGGAGATCAGGAACCAACGTTGGGACCGACTGCTGGAGGACATCTCCCAACACACCAGGCTTACTGGCAGCTGGCGAGATCTCTGAAAGCAGAAACCCTCTCGAACATGCCACCCTCGAGAGGCCCGATAACACCAAAGCGTTTGATGACGACGAAAAGGCGGAATGCCTCGCCGAAAGTCTAGAGCTCCAATGCTCCCCAATACTGCCAATGTCGACCCGTCTCACCTATCGGAGGTAGACGCCGAGGTCGAATATCGGTCCTCCCTCCCGGCGGAAACCACACTCGAACCGGTCACGGTTGAGGAAGTACAGGATTTCATCAAAGCCCTAAAGCCCCGCAAGGCCCCAGGCAACGATGGAATCAGCCACAAATTACTAAAAATCCTCCCCGCCCAACTTATCTTAATTATGGTAAGCATCTTCAATGCTGCTATAAACAACTGTCAATTTCCCAAGACCTGGAAAGAAGCGGAGGTCATCGGTATCCGCAAACCAGGCAAATCGGCCTCCAAGCCCTCCAGTTACCGCCCCATCAGTCTACTCAGCTCATTGGGTAAACTGTACGAGCGAGTCCTACTCACTAGACTAAGAGATTTTACCTTCAGTAATAATCTCATCCCCCAAGAGCAGTTTGGCTTTAGAGCTAGACACTCTTGCCCCCAACAAGTGCTCCGCATCACGGAACACGTCCTCTCCACCTTCCAACGCGGCGGCCATAAATCCTGGCCAACAGGCGCAGTGTTCTTCGACGTCGCCAAAGCCTTCGATAAGGTCTGGCACAACGGGCTGATATACAAGCTGTATCGGCTCGGTGTACCAGACCGACTCGTTCTCATACTACGGGACTTCCTCAAAGACCGTAGTTTCAGATTCCGAGTGGAGGGCACTCGATCCTCTGCTCGCTCCATCGCAGCGGGAGTCCCTCAGGGCTCCGCGCTCTCCCCTTTACTCTTCTCGCTGTTCACCAGCGATATGCCAAGGCACCCCCAAGTCCACCTAGCCCTTTATGCGGATGATACCGCCCTATTCACCAGCGACCCCAGCAGACACAGAATCTGCAGTCAGCTCAACGCCGCCGTCAAAGAACTAGGCGACTGGTTCCGAAGATGGCGGATAGAGCTGAATCCCGAGAAGAGTGCAGCCATCATGTTCAGACGTGGCACTTGCTCACTCAATACTCGTCCCACCAACCGACTCACGCCCATCATGCTATTCGACCGAGTTATCCCATGGGTTAACGAAGTCAAATATCTTGGCGTAACCCTCGACAAAGGCCTGTACTTCCACAAGCACACCAGAGCGGTCAGGAACAGAGCATACTGGACCCTAAGCCGACTCTATCCGTTGATAGGCAAGAAAAGTAAGATGAGCCTTAGAAATAAGGTGACTCTGTACAAAACTTGCATCCGCCCCATCATGACCTATGCGAGTGTGGTCTTCGGCCACGCCAGCGATTACAACATCTGGAAATTGCAAAAGATCCAGAACCACTTCTTACGCGCTGCAGCCGACGCCCCGCCATACATGCGGCTCGTAGACCTGCATCGCGACCTGGAGCTTCCCTCCATCAAAGACTACATAATCTCCCTTTCGCGCAGATTCTTTGACCTTGCCCCCCGACACCCGAACCCTCTGGTGACGGAGACGGTCAATTACGAACCCACCCGAACGCTCCCACGAGTAAACGACGCCCTCGCAATGTACTCATTGACGAGCCGGATGAAATCACTCGAATTCTCGCCATAATTAACCCCCCGAGGCTCAGAACATCAGCCTGGCATAACAGACGCAGACAGAACAGACGCCGGAGAGCCCCCGGCTCGAACCGTCTCTCTCAGGGTTAAGACCCACCAATCACTCCTCACTCATTACAGACACAAGTAGCCATACAAGATTAGCTTAGGCGTGTTGCTGGAGAGTTTCTTCCGCCGCTTCTTCTCCTCCAGCCATAACACGTTGCGAAGCGGTAGTAACGATAGACTAGGATCGGCTCCGCCGGCGGAGTCGATAACGAGTCCCCAATAACAATCATTTCAGCCTATTGGCTTAGCTCATTCAGCCTCTCACGGCTAACTCCTATATAGAGTCAATCCCCCGCAGCGGTCGAGCCGAGGTCGAACCTCACAGGAGGTGCCTCCTCGAGCGCGCTGCCCCGGGCTGAACGCCTCCGCTCCCACGGAGTCGGGAAGCCCCCAAAGTCCGGTATCGCTGAAACAGCCATCTGCGGCTATTCAGCTGGATCCAGCTCAAAAATACATTAAATTGCCCCCGGGCTCGAGCGCCTTCGCTTCGCAAAGGCACTCGCCCCGAAAACCCCGGTAAAGTTGTGAGGTCTTCGGACCAACAACATAAAGTCAAGTCCAATAAAAAAAAAAAAAATTAAATTGCGTACTTCCGGGCGCTTTATTTGAAACCCCCTGGCTTTGACACCTTTGAACAATCATGGTGTTCCTTTGTGCTAGTATCTATGTCAGTGTCGCCATGTGTCAATAGAGTAACCGTATTGCAAGGGTAGCAAGGGTAAGAATACGGTGTTTATACATAAAATTACGGTGATTCTACTAAAAGTGTACGGTGTAGATTACCGTGTCATTTTTCAAGGAAAAAAGAAAATATTATTAACTAAATCAAGCCTGAATATATTTTAAGAAAATTTACGTCATTCAACAACGTAATTTTAAGTCATTCATTCATCACACTTACAAATTTCACTCCTTCGTATATTGAAATAAGGACATATTGGTTGGATTTTGGATATTGGTGTATTTCTCTGGGATTCCCGGCAACCAGGAGCAGTGTTGCTATTACAATATTTGTTAAGTGACTAAGATTTGTTTTACGCAGTACGTGATGAAATTGTTACAACATAATTTATAACGCTAATGCGGTGATATATGACACGATAATACATTATTACCTTGACGGTAGATAAAGACCGGATTACGGTGCATCCATAAAATTGTAGTCTTGTTTTTTATATTTTTGTGTATGTTCGGGATTCACGTAAAAACGACTGCTGATTTTGATGCGACTTTCTCTAATCAATACTCAATAGCAAATTGCCGGACTTAAAATCTGTGATACTTTATGTCATGGGAATTCCGCAATATTTTGTCTAGAGCAGTTTAAAGTCACCAGGTTAAAATAAGGTTCTAATTCCGATGCAATATTTTCACTGATGACTATCAAATTCTCTGTCATAAAATCTGTGATACCTTATACCCCAGGAATCCCGCGGAATTTTTCCCAGGATCGATTTTAAGTTATTAGAGCACATAAAAATTAGCTTATTCCGATACAGTTGAAAGTGAAATGATTGCTTACATTCTTTTTTAAATGATGCAGACTTTGTTCCCAGGAAATTGGCTCCTAAAATTTTAAAACGGTTTTATCAAGTTTCTGAATGAGTTTACGACTTGCTTTCTATATCTGTTAAAAAACTTGAATAGAACAGTTGTATGTCTTCACTAACATTACTTATTTTGGGTTTTACGGGAAATTTCAGGATTTATATATTCTCATTGTACTGTTGATATATTATTTACTTTATTTTTAAATATTAGTAGAACAACTGATCTTTGCTGTCCGTCCAACATATATGAAGTCGCGGGAGAATTCTAGTGTTAGAATATAATTTTAAATTTAGCCATGATATTTAATGAAAATTTTAATGCTATAACTGTACTTATCACTTGAAACAAGTGACCTGGGGCCCAATTGTGGGGTGCGGTATAGTTATAGGGCGCGTTTATTAATTATTTGTGATAAAAAGTGAATTTTAGGTGGTTAGAAAAAACTAACCATGAAAGCTTTGACGGCTTTTGTTGTTGAGCCGCCTAAATCTTAGCCGGCCGTACTTGCTGGAACCCGCAAAGGCTCCGGGTTTAATTCCTGGTATGGTAAATTTCGGAAACGAACTTTCTGTTATTTAGTATGCACTGGCTGTCTGGGATCGACCTCAGGGTGGTCCATTGTATATAACCCATAACACAACCGTAACTTGCTTAGCCCGGGGGATATACAATGCGTGTGTTTGTCTGCCAATTATTAGTTATTAGGCTAAAGCGGGTGCGAAGCGAAGTGGAGCCTTGGCCTTCTAACCTATGTTAATAAAAGTTCGTATCTGTTCGTAATAAACAAATGCGCCCTATAACTACACCCCAACCAGAAGATATTCAAAGTACTATTTCATTGCGATAGTGTCAAAAATTCGTATTCTAATAAATCCTCAATATTTTCTCGATATTGTCGCGGCAGAATAGTAGTAGTGTATGGGTGGGTCCCGCTCTGCAGTTGTAGTTTGGTTCTTTTCAGGTAGACTAGCAAGTCTGTTCAATATGTAGTTTATTGAGTTCTGAGATGCTAGAGCACGTCGGGGTGCGTTTGCGAAATTTGCTAGTTGATACAATATGAATTAATGTAATAAGGATAAAAACGCTGCGGGATTTATGCGGCTCTAAATCGTACAAGTAGAATAAAATTAGTTATACCATTAGCAGAAGTGGCGTTAACCGAAATGACTATTGCATAGCTATCAAAATTTAAAACATATATTTCGCCAGTTTTTGCTATTTTGTATATATTTGGCAAACCTATGATTGAGACGAGTGTGCGGCGATTTCGACGAGATCGAATAATAACCAAGAACTACTTTGAGATAAACAATTGTAACACAGATAGACAGCTGCTGGAGTAACACCACAAAAGTCCTTATTGACTGTTAAGTATTAAGTGAAAAAATCTCATATGTAGGTAGGTATATTTTATATATACATTATAGAATTATTTTTCAGTCATTTAACACGACTCCAGTCTCTTCTAAGTAAGTTTTCAATGGTTCCTGAAACAGGATTAAGTATTTTTATTATCTTCACAGGTATTCTATTGATCTATGTGGTACATATAGCTCTATGAAGATGCTGAAGAACTATACTGTAAATTAGTGTACACAAACTAACACTTCATCTATGGGTTGATACTCCTGACTATCGTTACTTCGATCTTGAAAAAATAAATTACTATTTATTTTAAGTCAACAGATGTTGAGTTCAGTTACTAAAGTCGTAATAATTGGGTCTCCATTACTTAAATTACGAAGAAAAAATTAAAAAGAGCTTCAAGAATACCTAAAAATTGTTTTGAATAATGTTCGTTCAGTAGTCTTTACGTGGGGTATATTTGACTGAATGTTTGTGGTATAAGCAATAGTGTTCTATGTTAATCATGCTATACTCGAGCAACCCACTTACCTGCTTACTGACATAGAAGTAACAAGCATAATGGTAAACAAGGGATTACAATAATCGATATTTTAAAATACGTACTTACGAGTCTACTCCTATATCTGTGCAGCACGTATCCCACCATTTCGTATATAAAAGCGAGTGATACAAGGTAAAATATAGAAGATATAATTTTCTCCTCCACATCAAATAAATCGGAATTTACGATCTTGTACATCACATATGAACCAAATATACCCCGAAATGATATAAAGGTGGCTAAATATATCAGCTCTATTATCAAAAACACCATTGTTTTGTCGAAACCCGCATTTCTTATAAACCTATAAAAGAAAATATCAATTAAAGCTGATTTACATTGATTCAGCCATTTACTTTAAATTCGAAGGAAGCCAGTGCCCGTACTAAATTAATACTGGCATAATGTGTTCTTAAGTTTTCGCGACAAGTATACATAAAAAAACTAGTTTTTAACGGTTTTAAGCGCGGTAATTTATTTGATTTTTATGATTCCGACGTCTCGGCCACTTTTCAGTAGCCGTGATCACGGAAGAAAAAAATGTCAAGTGTCAATGAGTATTGTTAAAGTTTTATTTAGTCTACCACCAACTTGT
Source organism: Dendrolimus houi (assembly GCA_039645545.1). Taxonomy (NCBI): domain Eukaryota; kingdom Metazoa; phylum Arthropoda; class Insecta; order Lepidoptera; family Lasiocampidae; genus Dendrolimus; species Dendrolimus houi. Next base: position 2,083,893 of record CM077128.1, on the reverse strand, counting down.
TCATTTTAATCATTTAATTTTAATTTTTGTTTATGGTTATTATTTATTTACTCTATGGGAGCCTAATCTAATTTACCACCGCTTCACAACATGTTTACGACATAAATTACCGCGCTTAAAACCGTCAAAACGTAGTTCCATTATATTTTCATCTTGCAAATTGATTTAAAGTCAGTCCACTCCCCAAGTCAGTAGCTGGATCAATGTAAATCAGCCTTTAGATTACATAGTCTTTGCAGTGAAACTTCTTTAGAATTGTTCTGATTTGAAACTCGATGAAACGAAAAAGCTACACTAAAAAGAGATAAACACATAAATCTATAGGACTAAGCCTGCGAGAGAATGAGATACGAGTTTTACATTGTGCAACACAGATTTGAGAGTCAATAAGATTGATAATTAAATATAGGTCTAATTTGGACCGAAATAAAACTGATAATAATATTTTTTAGACTAAAACAGTGAAAAATTGAAAGTGATATTTAAGAAGTTTATTTTAAATTATAAGTTGTTGATGGATATAGGCTAAAGGAATTATATTTATATTAATAAAAGCTAGAGAAGATTTATTTGTGAGTATATTCTCTGAAGTTTCACTTCTACTGCGTCTGAACTGCACACACACACACACAATTTTTTATTTATTAAAGTAAATAGTTGGAGTCATTTACGACTAGAGGTATGGAATTTTCGTATTTACGAAATAGATGCGAATTTATGCGAAAATTTTGATATAAATGCGATAAATGCGAATATAAAAAAATGAGTATTTTCCGCAAAATAAACAATAACTGTCTAAATGATTTTGATATGAGAGGATTTAAAATCATCACTTGAACGCCACTGCCAAGGTCATTTTGATGAAAAAAACATCACATTTACTCAATGAGTAGAAAGTAATTGATGCAACACTAAAAGAAATGCTAATAAAAGCAAACGAAAAAAACTTCAATAAACTTGCTCTCCACGTGACATTAAACGAGACAAACGAGGCTTTCTTTCAGATTGGACAATTATTTAACCCATCTGTAGCTGCAAGTATGGCTTTAAAGCAGTATGTACTTTTAAAAAGTTTTTCTAAAATCTCTTTTTTCAGAACACTCGCAAAAAATGAGCAAATAGATGGATATACCTAGTTTCATAGATTAATCCTTCAATCGATACACAAAAACAAAGATCCCAATGTGAAAGACATAATGCTCGCTGCACAATGCTGCTTTCCATCCTTTGCTAAAGCAGCATTATAGAGCGTCTGGAGTCCAACCAACAGTGTAAACACAGAACGGTTCTTCGGCATGTACAATGTCGTCGTAACAGTTCGAAGAACAGTTCTTAAGTAGTCGAATATGGAAAATTGGAACTATGTTAGCATTTAATTAATGTTAATATAGTGTTTCTTTACAAAATGTACGTTTTTTTGTTGTTACGATAGGTACTTAAAAAAATGCGAAATTCATGTTTTATATTTGCGAAAATTCCCTACCTCTGACCTTTTAACTTTTAAACTTTATGGTATTATCATTTAGTTCTAATAAACTCAAGATAGGTATAATAGTAGAAAATAAAACATGTCAATGAAAGTTAGTTTGAACAAGATCCGAATGAAAATAGTTGTAAAATAGACAGATGGACTGACATTACGATTTTATACGGGTTCCTTTTTTACGAAAATGGCTACAGATTCCCAAAAAAGTAAGTCAGCAATTTAAACGAATGGTATTGTCAAGGCTAAGATAACGGTCAAGTGCATAACTGGCCACACACAGCTTGGGATTCCGCATTGGCTACGAAATCCGCTGCAGTGTGTAGACCGTAGGGTTACCACACCAATAAATTCAGGAGTAAATTCCGGATTTGGTTGTAAATTAAAAATTTATATCTATTTTAGGGACTGTATGAATTTAGGTAGAATATTGAAATTATACGCTAGACATCGACGGTGAAAATACATATATTTGGTAACTAATAAACAAAAATGTTATTCTCTTATAATTAAAATAAATTAAGAACCAAAATACGAAACAGCTCGTAATATCTATAATATTATAAAATTCTAAGCATGCGATGTCTATACATTGAAGTTATTTAAAAAAAAACAACTGGAATAGACTATATAAGCGATGGAGAACACAATGTTTATTTTCAAATATTTTTGTCTGTTTGTTCGGGATTCACGTAAAAACTACTAGGCCGGTTTCGATGCGGTTTTCGCTGATGGATAGGTAATTTTTAGACTTAAATTCTGCGGTTACTTTTTATCCCGGGAATCCCGCGGGAATTTTCCCAGAAGCGATTCGAAGTTGTTCGGGTGTATAAAAATTAGTTTATTCCGACACAGTTTTCACTAAAACGATAGCTTACATTCTTTTTTGAACTCTGCGATACTTTGTGCCCCAGGAATCCCGCGGGAATTTCAAATCAAGCGTGGAAGAAGTCGCGGTCATATCCTAGTTATTATATAAGAAAACAAAGCTAACTGTTTTCGTTCGCGTACACTATACAATGTGTGCGCGTGTTTGAATGACCGCGGGAGGATGAGAGGCGATTCCCCCTATTCCCCGCCGCTCACCGCTTTAATTTCCGGATGTATGGTAACTCTAGTAAAATGACACACCTATAGCCGATTTCGTATTTATTACGCTTCGCGTAAACAGGCCACCGACCACAGCCACGAGTGGCGGCAGCGCATCGGCCACACGTGTGCAGCGAGTGCCTTTTTTTATACAGGAGTAATCCCTTTGAGGACCATAAGCCGCGCGAGGGGGAAGACTCGCTGCCCGTGTGTGGGATTCGCCAGGTCGGGGTGGCACTAGAACCTCACGTGTGAAGTACTATTGCCACGCCGCAGTTAGGGATACCCGCTAGAACGTCCTTTGTCCGGATTGCAGGCTCGCTCACGCATTCACCTACACCATCTCACCATGTGTTAGCCGGAGAAGTGCAGCGAACCTACAAAATTCATGAAAACGCGTGACAATTGCTTGACGCTGGCCACTGGTGACTAGTCGGTGGACGGTTTACACCCAGCCTTAATATTGAATTTAATACATTAGAGACGAATATGTGCACAACTTAATACCATCTTGTTTGCAGTAGAGGATTCGTAATTTCCAATAAGGCCATGGTACAGGCGAAGGTGCATCCCGTATGGCTTTTCTGCATGTAAATATTGATGGCCAGAAGTGCAGTGGTGTGATGGCATAGCATCAAAGCACCTTCAGTCCAATACACAAGGCACCATAATAAATCGAACGCGAAGTAGCCCCATGACCACACCATTAATGCGTAATGCCATGGTCTTATTTTCACTGCAATCAATAAATTGTCATCTAGATTAGAATACATGTGTAGCTAGTTTAAAAATATGCTTTAAATGACATACGTATTAACGCCTTTTACATATAAGAGTAGGTAAACACGGCAGATATGCGTTTGTAATGACTCTTGATAAAAGATTATCTTTCTATAACACCAAATAGGGAGCAAACTTGTGGCCATCTAGTCATAATATAGGATCTATGAGATTTACAGAGTACCTAATGTTTACTAGGTGATTATTATACTTGTATTCTACTTCTATAGTGTGATGATTTTCAAAATCCAATCGGCATTATCATCCTAGCCTTAATCTCTTGTTAGATTCAAAGGTGAGGGTTCGTTTCCTACTGGTAATTTGATTTAATAACTACACATGACTTTTTGTACTTGGAGACGCAATCACGCAATCTCCGCGGGTAGGGGGTTATGCGTTCAATGTATGGCCATCCCTTATACCTCAATTAAGAACTGGTGCCCGAGGTAAGTGCAAAGAATATAGAACTTTGCACTTACCTCGCAGTCAGCCACCAGCCCACGACAGTGCTGGTTCAGGGGGTCTGCCGTTGCTTTCTCACGTGGCGATACAGGTGGCAAAGTCCTTCAACACGGGCCCCGGGGCGCAAGGGACGCAAATACACTGACCACTTAAATTTATTTAAGGTTGAGGCGAATGTCTTTGTAATTAACTACTGGACGCGGAAATCTTCGATAGCTAATTTGTGTATTTGTAAAGACGGGTGCGACACTAATTACGCGCGTCGCGGTAGCGTGGCGTTTGGCAATGTACTGACTCACGCGCAGCGCGAGCGGCGGCAACATGCGGGGTTGCAAGACGCTATAAACCCAAGACACAATTGGTATTTGGGAAATAAGTGGCGCCAACAGTACTAACACTTAGAAAATTGATGGAAAGCTATAAAATATTATTATAATTTGGGCCACCTGCATATTTGTAAACAAAGCACATTTATTACCAGGCGGCGTTTGAGCTAATAACATTAAAGCTCTTTTATGACTGTCTTCTTTTGTTTACTTTGTGTTTAAAATTAATGATTGGAAAAACAGCCCATTGTGTATTGTAATCTTTATGGTAGTGATTAGCCAGATGCGATTCTTGGAAAATTCAGTCCACGCTGTCGAGCAGACATAGTGTATTTGTACAGGATAAAGCAATGCCCCTACGGAGGGGTGGGGCAGTCGAGCAATAAGCACAAGCGAAGCAAGACGTGTGTACTACATTCGGTAATCTATTTAGTGACGGACTTTGCGCGTATTATTTAATCGTGCATTACGTTTGGACTGGTTGTATTCAGTTATATTTGTACCTGTGTTATACGTGTTTGTATAGTTCTATAATAATTCCAACGGCATTTTAATTCGAGTCCTGCAACTCGTAACAATATGAAAAAATACGGTACGCGTAAAACTTAAATGCGTGTAGAGTGAAGTTGGCTTCGTAAGGTTGCGCAGTTCAGTCGACTATTATGTTATTCCTGACTGTGTGTAGTGAGGAAGAAATGGAATGCGAGTCCAAAAAGCGTTGTGTTCGTTCACCACAGAACATATACGAACCTCATGGACGCATTTAAGTATTGCTCTAAATGCTATATAATATATTATATTGTATTACATATATTTATCAATTTTCAGGTTTGCAGAAAACATGCATAAATTACTGGCCAAATGATTAGGTTTATATATATTTTTCCTTATTCCACCTGTCTCTTCATATTGCTTCCATATTAACAATGCATTTGCATTGAAGCGATATACATAAAAAAATATTGTTCGTGTTGTATACATAAATACTATGAAAATGGAACTAACTAGTTAGGCGGTATGGTGTTAGATTCCATACGCCACATTGTATCAGACCAACTACACTTGCGACGCTGCCGTGGAGGAGGGTAACCGCCCGCGAACACCATTCCGGACTCTGCTTCGGCAATTCAGCTGAGCACCACAAATACAAGCAGCTCCAAAACAAAAAGGACAAAAGTTTTAGTAGGGATGCAGCTGACAGCTCCTGGCCAAAAGCCATTCAGTATGATCCCATAATTTTAAGTCCCGAGTGTTTTGGTTTACGTTAAAAATCATGGCTTATCATTTTTTTTAATACTTTTATTGTTGTTTTGATCATTAATGTACTCTGTGGGTTACGTAAAGTCTTTGTCTTGTCAAATTGACTTTTCTGTTGAATGAATGACAGCAATGAGGTATAATTAAAGATTTACTGCCGCATCCAGTGTTGGATACTGGTACACTAACTTTAAACAGTGGCGGAAAAGTAAATAATCAGAAATGAGTAAAATTATTGCAAGTATGTAATTACAATAAATTTATTAATATCTTGAATTGGTGTACTTGTAATTAAATAAAAATATACTTACAAAATAACATAAGTCTATAAGTAAAAAATTGACTCCAAATCGCTGTCGGCGGGAAGCGTGCTCAAAATGCTGGCCGTATTTCCGCGTTGGATAGCAATGCTGACTCGTTGCCTTAGGTGCAAGCCAGCCTTTTGGCCTCGCGAGACCTCAGTTAGACGCGTTGAGAGGTCTCGATAGAGGTGATGAGCTCCAGGCCCCCACGGCCCCAGGGTCTCGACCCTGAAAGCCACAAATACGTACCCACTACCAATGGACACATATTTGCGATATTTCAGAACCTCCTGGTGTGCGGCAGCAGTCCTGGCTGTCACGGCTGTGTCAGGAAGATGGCATGGCACATTCCGTCTGGTCTCTTCAAGAACAGCTGGTGCCCCGGCAGTGACAAGAGACCGACGGATAATGTCATTAAGTGTAACATGCCGTGACATTCTGCCAGCGCTCGTCGCGCATGACAAGCCATGGTGGCTTAACTTATCAACCCTTATCTCCGCATCGACAGCGACGTGACACTACAAAATCTGCCCCCAGACGAATGCAGGCATCAATCCTGGATGTAGTGTCATCCAAGAGAGTACCTAGATTCGCCGAGGGCAGAGCTTGGAGCTACAAACCTGACTCCCATTTAGAGACGGCCAAGACGGGCTCGGTCAGTTTCGCCAATACAGGAAGACAAAAGGTTCTCATGTATTACCTTGCTGAACGGCCCGTCCCATAGCTTCTGCGACTTCGGTTCTACGAGTAAATTTTGCGTTGAAATAAATTAGATTGCAAAAATGTAAATTATTACATCAGAAAATTTCATTGCTGGTCAACAAGCAAAAAAAGCTTAACTTAAGTTAAGCCTTTTTGGAGCTCTCTGAGTGTCATAAGGTCAGGCTTAACAGTAGGTTAAGGCCATACATTTACAACCTACCTACCAAGAAGACAGCCTGTGCCGAAATATTCTATAACTAACTAACACATATACTAAAAGAAACGGGTTAAATTAAAACAAACTTTCTTAGAGTATTTTTATTGTTATTCATTTTATTGCATTAATAGTCATTTTGATTACAATAGTCACAATACGATTTACAATTCGCTCCAACGGAGGATAACAACTTTTATGTAGAGTATTTTAAATATTTAGATAAAATTCATTATTAAAATTATAAAAATATCTTTCGCACAGATCAGTCATGTCTCCGCAATAATAGTCCCAACGATACAATCCATAAATTCAATCTACATAGATTATTAGGTACAATGTTACCTAAAAGATCGCTTAAGAGCTCATTATATTGTTCTGAATTTATATTCCTAATTAGAATTCACGACAATATAAGTTAAGACGAATATAATCTTCTAGTCATTAGTAGAATTCTAAATTCAGAAACAACGTAAAAGGCCTTAAACGAAACGTAACTTTTCAACTAGTTTCTCAACGTTGCGATATCTGGTCGGCGGAGTCGCTTCCTTCAATAGCGCACGGAATCGGGTGTCTTCTGACAAGACGAGGCAGAGATGACGAGCGTGCATTCGCGCTTCGGCGCTCGCGTCGCCGAGCAACTCCCCAGCCGCGCGCAGAATTACAGTGCGTGGCTCCACTGGCAGGTCTAGCACACGTGAGGCGGTAGCACGCCTAGCCAGCCGCGCCAGCGCAGCCGCCGCAGCCCCCCGCACCGGCCCCGCGCGGTGTTTGGCGCCACGCCGAGCTAAAGCCACCGCAGCCCTAGCCAACGCACCTCCACACGCAACACGCGCCAACGACTCCGCCGCGTCACCTCGCAAGAATCTATTAACGTCAGCGCATCGATCTAATAAAGCACTCGCCGCTTCTTCCAACTCCGGATCGAGCGCCCTACCCCTGTGCTCGAACAATGATCCCAAGGTACGACAAGCACAACGCGCAACTCGAGAACGAAGGGAGCGAACGTGTGTGGCCGTGTTCCGTGTCACCACCCGCCAACTTGATGCGGGGGCTCGTGCAGTCGGATCCTCTGCGAGCCGCTCGATTTCGTGAGTCCGGTGACGATTGCTTCCCAGTCCTCATGGCGGGCCGGGAGGATGCACTCCGCCAGCGCGGCACGCACGTCTCGCTCGTCGGCCGGTGGATTTCTATCTCTGTCCCCGCTAGCAGACCTCGGAGAACTCTTTCCAGATTCTAGAGATGCGATTGAACCCGCTCGACTGGAGCGGGGACGCGGCGAAGAACTTCTGCTGGGCGCGCGGGAAACCGGTAACTCTCCCGATGCTGCGGTGGGTGGTCTAGACGACTTGACATTGCCTGAACTAAAGATTACACTGGGGGACAAACGCTTAACATCTTCGACGATGATTTCGGATCTTTCAGACTTGTTATCCTCGCGTGCTGACTGCGATCTTGAGCGTTCATCGAGTGAAGCTTGTTCGGTCAAAAGTTCGTCAGTGTTTATTTTTTCATCGGGCGTAACTTCCGCTTTTGATGAGGCTCTGCTATCTTCCAAACGTGACCGTACGCTGTCCCTGCGAACAAGAACATTGATGTAAAGAAATGCTAGGACACAATTAGTAAGAAAACCAGTTAGAGGTCACTACCGAGTATGATCTGGCAGATCTGCGACTAGGTCGAGGGGCAACGTTGTTGGAAGGGGCGCCGGATGGACGGCGGCTGGTGCGCAGCAGCAGAGGCGCAGCATGGCGCCGCCTGCCGCGGCCGCTCGCGACTGGCGCGCGCCTCTTCGCGGCTAGTCCACACAAATACCCACCCGCCCCGTGGCCTCGCGCAAACAATTCCCCTCGTTATACCCTTATGTGGATAAACTCACTGTCACGCCTCCATATTATGGTAATTATCGAACCAATTAAGATATTTCCTTAGTTAAACTATTGCTTTTATCGTCTACGTATCATTTACACGAACATGTATGGAGTAAATTTTAAACGACTACAGACGTCAATAGCTTTAAAATATTATTGCAACAGGTTGAACTAGTTGTAAAACGCAGTATGTGGCTGCCGAAAAGTGGAACGATCGGGCGATATAGGAAATGGGTCACGACTCACGTAGCGCTGTTCATGAATGACCCGAATGGGGTGGACCGATAATTTACAAGTCAATAATGTAGGTTACCACTTAGACATTTAGTGGCACGCGATCTTACAACTATTATACATGGTAAACTATACCTGTCAAATACTTAAATAACTAAAGCGTTAAAATTACACTTGGGTTCTTATTACATAGCAAAAATAAATTAACCTATAATGTAACGTGAGAAAATTGGTTGTTACAATATGATTATGGGAAATCACTGACCGCATTTGATCTTAGAAGAAAATTAAACATATTCATTTACTACCGCAGGAACTAGAAAACGTAAGGACAATAAAAATGGATTAGATTAAAATCATAATAACTTTTAATAAAGTATATTCATAATATTTAGATAAACCTTAGTTCTTATACCATTAACTGTCATATTCGTAATTTAAAATTGTTTTTCTTAAACTTATTAATTATTTTTTGTAATTTACGCTCCGATTGCAGCAATTAACGACGATAAATTAGTATAATAATTAGAATATTTAAACTCATAGATATTAAGATAGTGTAGAACTGTAGATGATATCTTTTCGTAACATATGTGCTTAGGGTTGCCAACTGTTTTTGAGAAAAATAACGTATTACATTTTTTAAATGGGACAAATTAAGTATTTAGCATAAAAATAAGGTATTTTTCAAAATTTGATCCTTTTATTTATTTCTTCTCTTGAAGACATATTTTTGTATGCTTTTAGCACACACTAACAATTTTTCACTATTCTTAAATTTTTGGAAGATATCTTTTTATTCCTAATTTAAGTTTAAATATACAAGTAACTCATTTTTTATTAAATTTATAGATGTCCTGATCCTCTCTTCTCTCCTTTTTAGATTCATTACTGAAAAAACTCTTTCATTGAAACCTCGATCGATAATAGTTCAGCAATTATAGATAATAAGTGTTTCACAGTAATTGATTGTAAACAAACGCGTGTGTATGTATATGTACACATAAGTGTTTACACCTGTTCAGTTTTATGTTTTTTCTGTATGCACCAATTTTGAATTGCAATCCAGATTGTTATGTTACTAATTTAATCTTATAATTTCTTCGGTTGTTATTTGTTTTATGAAACAAGTATTGAGTATTTCTACATATTTTTTTTGCTAAAGTATATTTACCAAAAATAAATTAGGATACTTGCACCATAAAACTAGAAGCCCGAGTTAGCTGTCGTTTTAGGCGAACACAAGGAACCGAATCTACTGTCTTTTAATCGAATTAGAATTTTAAATCTTCCTTGGTTTTCGATCAATATTTACTACAACAGCGTTACTTTATACATATAAATGTCTGGAAATGTTTATTGAAATGACTTTCCAAACTATCGAACTTAGTAAACACCATACGACCCAATATTAAACCATTATGTTTGTAAAGTTAAATATATTGATTTTTAGTGGGTTTAGTCATACTCTAAGGCCTGCTGTACACGGTTAGAGTGAACTAATTTTACTGTATCAATTTCAAGTACTCTGCCAGTTTACAAGTACGGTTAGACCGCGCCTACACGTTTTTTTTTGTATGAGTTCAGCAGACTGGCAGACGGCCCACTCAATGGAAAGTGGTTACCATCGCCCATGGATATTTGCAACACCAAAGGTGCTACAAATGCGCTGCTGCTCTATTAAGGGAGACTGGAACCTGGTCACTAATTCCGGAACACAAATCAACAATGACAACGTAAGGATAGGGTTGCCACTTTTTTTTGAAGAAAATATAGTAGGTATTTTTTTGTAATCTGTAAAATATATAGCACTTTTGGGAATTTTATGAATAAAAATAGTAGTACACTTTTATTTTTCATTATTTATTTTATGTTTTATTAAATTTTATTTTTGAATTATCCATGTGTATTTATTATTACTTTTTGCTTTGGCCAGCAAAAACTATTATTTTTAAAACAATCATGATAATCTGAACCCAAAGCGTGACAATTAAACTAGCAATGAAAATATAGTACATTTATTACGTAGTATATTATTTTTTCTTTAATACACAGTACAATTGGCTAAAACATAGTCCAATAGTACGAACCCTAGTAAATAATATCTTTATACAAATATAATCTAAATTTTCAAGTGCATTCGGATTCCAATTTTACAAAAATTATAATTCCGATCGGCAATTTTCGTTTGCGCAGAAAAGTGGTTACCGGTTTCCGACATGTAAATAATTTATATTGAACTTTATTTGCAAGCGCAAAAGACAGTGTTGCTCGCTATGTATTCTTAGTTTTGTCCTGCTTACACGAATCGTACGCTGTGGTACAGTTACATCGGGAGAAATTATTTTTTTTTTTTTTTTATTAACTACTCTACGGACTCGAGTTCCGTGCCCTTTTTTATAACTTAATTTCTATGAAAATTTTTAGGTTTATACACGCTTATTGTTTATTTTGTTATTGTGTGTGACATTAATTTAGTGATTTTTATATTGTAGTGGACCTTAAGAATAACTTATAATATTATTTTTTCTATTTTTAATACTGAACTTATACTAATGTAGAGTGTATCTGTTACATGCTGGTGTTGTGAAGTGCATGTGCAGTTTGTGTCTTATGTCCATACCTATATATATCTTAACTAGTGCCATTTGTGTTGCTTTTTTTTCTGTGCCTAGGGAGGAATGATTAGTTGTGTAAAACTGTACCAATTGACGCAATTCTAGCAATAAGTAGAGCAGCTACCCAAGTGTACTTGGATCGTATCAACGCGTCTGGTAATAATAATTTCGACTCTATAATGCTTATACATGGGTCGAGTGACCGGTAGAGTAGAGTGGACGCCTGGGTAGAAGGTGAGTGGTAGAATAGCTTCCCCACGATTGTAGTTAACCAAATCTTCCACATTTTAGTATTCTAATAATGTTGTGTACATTGACATAAATCTATAAAAATAATGATTTGTGTATTTATAAATATGTTTGTGTACCTAAAAAATCAAACTCATGTATAGGTATATAATTGCAAAAGCAGGGAAAAATATAACAAAGGTTGTTCCATATTACATTAACATTAAGAGTCAACACGAATTTATATCAGACTGTAAAATTTTAATGTTGGAAATTCCAAGTAGGATGTCTAATTTTTAGCGAGAACTTAAAGGGGGCTGTTTTGTTATGCAGTATTATTTAAAAAAAATGTACATGTTATATAGCTGAAACTCATACAATTCATGTAATTGCAATAATGTGTGTTGACATTCACAACTGCCTTTTGATCTGCCACGAAAACCTGACAAGTTCTTTCTGACAAGAACCTCAAAGATAAAACAATTTAGCCCAGGCTACTGCTTGAAAATATTTCTATGACTTGATACTAGCTAGGCACAAGAATCGTGCACTGTTATATTAAGCAAAGAAGAACTGTGCCGTTTACTTAACCCGTGTACAACAGGCTTAAGGGTGGTTGACACTATAATTGACGTAAAAATAATACAATTTACATAGATAACATCGCCGCCGGTTGCCGGTCAAACGGTAATCCAAAAAATAAACCAAATAAAACAGCAAATCAACCTTAACATGTTACAAAGATTCTAATCATAAGATTTGTAATACTGGCAAATAACAGAGAACTGTGACGCATTTTGACTTCGTAATATTTGTAATTGTGTGCCGCCCATTACCCTAACCTCATTCACTGTTATTCCACTTTTGAGGTCGCCAAAGAAAGTTTAGCATGCAACTTATTTACCAATAAATACTTGTATACATGTAATGTACCAAATACATTAATTTATACATATTTATGGCGTTCGGTGTCGAGGCTCTAGCGCCATGGGGTCACCTTCCGAAATTGCGAAATGCTAGGATGTATAACCTGACCATAACGTCTAGAAGTAAAACAATTTTTTTGTCTGGTCATATTCTATTTTATCTGTAGTCAAGGTCAGTGAATCATAAACAAAGTGCATTTATTTACGTTATTTTAATTTTAACTTTGATCCGAGTCTAAAATGCGCTAAAAAATAACTAAATACGCATTTAACGTTTACCAAGGATGTCTAGTGGAATTTGAAGCAAAATCTTTTCGTTATAATTCACCGATATATACCAAAGAACAGCCGACATCACAGGATTATAATGGTTAGTTTAGCTTCTTTTCATCAAATAATTGTTCTGTTAACTATCACAAGGTGTTAAAGCTCTTGCTTACAAAATTATTGTCATTATTACTAAAGTAAACATCATAGGCTATGTTGACAAAATGCGTACGTCGTAACTCAACTCAACTTGATATTTGCACCATTTTTGATGTCGTACTAAAATCACAAGTAAATATCAAAATTACTCTTGACCTAATATTAAGAGTTGCTAGAGTTTAGACAAATTAGTGAAAGTGGCGCCCTTATTATTTTCCACTTTATTTTGCCACTCTATAGCCTTAATTTTTATATGATATGACCCTCAAAAAATATTCTCCAGAAGGAGTTATTGTTTTTAATTTGAACATCAACATTCTTCAAGAACCTTGTTTTGAAATCACATACATACATGTCGTGGTAGCGTAATGGCTAGCGTACGCGTCCCAAACTCAAAGCGAGCGGGTTCGATCCTGGCCGGAACGCATGCACCACTTTAGGCAGTTTTCTGACCTAATGTGCATATTGTTACAATTACCACGTGCTAATAACGGTGAAGGAAAACATCGTGATGCAACCTGCACATCGAGATAACCGATGTGTCAAACCTGCCAAGCCGCCTTGAACAAGCGTGGCGAGTATACTGTCCGTTCCCCTACAGTGGGGGAGGCCTGAGCCCAACAGTGGGACATTTATGGGCTGCTATTACTACTACTATACATACATATATATTATCACGCATGTTTCCCATAGGGGTAGGCAGAGACGATGGACTTCCTCTTGCTACGTTATTCTACATTCATTAGTCTGTTCATACATATACGTTTATTGTAGGTGCTTTTTGACATTTTCAATTTGATCATGGTAAGTACGACTATCACATACAGATATATTTATTAGTATACATATAATATATAGAGAATTTTGAGTACGGATCTTAATAAAAGCTTGTAAATAGGGCCAAGCTTGCAAAACTCTTTTATTTTATACTTCTGCACCTCAGACGACTAAAATAAATAGACAGAGTCCCGAGCTCTCAGAGTGCAGCCGGCTAAGGGAAATCAATTTTTGAATAAGAAGCCGATCGCGCCACACTGCTTTACAAGAACATAGTATTAAATAATCGAAGTAGTACGGATTAAGGCTCCTATTGCTACAAAAGCTTGAAAATGACAAGCAAAAAAAAAACAACTTCTCGTTGGTAATTGCTGATTAATATCATAAAATAGCCAAAAAATATCATAAATCCTCACAATAAGAGACGTAACGTGGCTGTTTCGTGATTTTTCTATAATCCAAATTACGGACATAAAACCATTATATTCCTTAAATTTTTATCAAAACAGGACAACAGAATATCTGCATCTTTATAAAATCCCTGCTGTCGCCATAAAAATTAACACCGAAACATCCTCAAGGACGTTGGCGTTGCTAGAAGCCTTAAGGTGAAATAGTTTCCAGTGGATACAATAGTATTACCCACACAGACGCAAAGCACGTGTATAATACATAAGTTTATGCACACAAGTCTTTAAAAATGCTTCAATTCATTTGACGCTATTGTTCACGTGTAGACTCCGTCTTCTACTCTTCTATATGTTCGTCTGAGATTGTAACGAAAATAATTTGCAAGAAAACAGTTTTAATTAAAACAGATTAATATTTTTACAAATTTCGTTATCTAAAGATTTGTATTTTTATAACGAATAAACTCAAAAACTATTAGTCCGATTTCCAAAAAAATTCGCCGTTCGAATGCTACGTTATCTCTGATTAATTAAAGGCTGTATAAAAATTAGGGATCCCTGTTAAAACTTCAATAATGTAAACCCATCAATCTAAACCAAATTCTTGGCTCTGGAATCGGCTTCTACGATTTTGATGAAATTTTATGTGTGTTTGAGTGGGTCCCGGGGTGGTTTAGATTCACAATTAGACCCGGTAGATGGCGCTGGAATCGGGTTCTACTTTCTTGTTTTTTCAGGGAGGACAACGTCTGCCGAGGCCGCTAGTCATATAAAGTCCAAGGTTAAATGAATAAATAATACTATATTATGAATTACTAATGATGGGATACTTAACAACACGGTTGCCTTTAGGTGAAGAACAGCTTAATTAGAATTATAGGCACGTTATAAAACTTCGAATAGTCAGTGATTGATTATAGATCAATAAGAACGAAGGATGAAATCCGGAAGGTCATGGGGCAGTAAAAGGCTTTGAATGATAGACGGATTATTATGTAGAGATGGCATGGATAAGAAAAATAGTTTGTATTTATATGTGATATCAGTGCGTTCAAAAGAGATGTCTTATGCCTCATACGAGATTCACTAGGAATTAGTTTGTCGTTTAAAAAAGATCCTAAGATAGACAAATATGAACTAACAGATTTTTGGCTAGACGGGGAGTTTCTTGCCGCTTACATAACACGTTACAAAGCGGTGTACATATGTGTAGAATAGGAAGCAGATTTAATTTTCAACTAATATGTATAACCTTAGAAAAATGTCCTTCAGTAGAACTTGTTTGAATAAAAACTTTAATTAATTTTACACATAACTAGCTTCTGCCCGCGACTTCGCCCGCGTGGAAAGTCTTTTTAACTATCCCACGGGAACTCCTTAATTTTTATTTTATATGTTGACCGGGGATACAAGCTTCCACCATACAAAATTTCATTCAAATCGGTCCAGTCATTTCGGATATTAGCCGGTACAAACAGGGAAACAAAAACGCTGAAAAAAATCTAAATTAGTTCTATTTCACTTCTTACGTTCCCCGTTTTTCTTACGTCACTCGGTTTTTAGCATTTTTTTCATTGTATAGAAATTCGACCTCTACTGTTTTATTATATGTATGTATAGATTATATTTATGTATAAAGTTATTTTGTTCTTAAATTTGATGATAAATATACTTAAATATTATTTTTGTTTTGGCACCGTGTATGGGACTTAGGTTAGCACCCTTGTTGGTAACGTCGATAGGTAGCGTTTTGGGTTTTTGAAATCTTCGATCAATAATAGTGCAATAATCAATAATAATTTAATATTATTTATTAGTTTAAAGCTTAAAATATAACTTATACTTCATGTACTTACTGAAAGTAAGATACTCCGGCCGTTAATTTGCTTTTTCGGGCATTATTTTTGCAACTTTTGAATGCACACTGCGGCATTGTGAGACGTATTTGCATTGGCGGTGTTTCAAGTAAACTAAACAAAATAAGAGCTCACATCTCAAGTGAGCTATTATTGTTGATCGAAGTTTGAAATCGACAATTTTTGTATTATATAACGGTTCTGAAGTTTCAATCAATTTAATGTTTGAATAAACGTTGTTGAAGTTGAGGCGTTGTAATCATGGCGACCCACACATATTGATTTAACAGTGGACTGTATTATTTATAATTGGTTCTATATTTACTTCTTTTTCTACGCTTTATAAAAATAAAATTATTTGGAAAGTGATTCAAGTATACGTAATGCAGATTGAGAAGAAGATTAAGATATTGTGGCGAATGATAGTGAAACCATCTAGTTAGTTTAAGAACTTTTAGAAAAAGCTAGAAAGTTTGGGAAGTTAAAGATAGAGAAAGATAGATGTTAGAAAAGGATAGATGTATAAACGAAAGTTCTCGAATAGAAGGTTTGGAAAGGAAAAGACAGAGATAGATAGTTGTTTAGAAAGGGACAGATAGTAAATAGAAGAACAACGAAATTATGGGTTCCAGAAGATTCTTCCGGGTATATAAGCAGCGTAAGGCGCGCCTACCGAGTAGTTTAGAGTTGAGTTCAGTTCAAGACAAGTGCGATACGAAAGAGTTGGAAGAAGAGTTTAATAGAAGATAGTGACGAGTTAGTGGTGAATTTAGTGAAAAGTGTAGTGGACAGTTTAGTGAAGGAGGAGTTTCGCGTAGTTTAAAAGAAGGACCAGAGGCGAGCTACGCGCGATAAATTCTGTGGTGAACACTGCAGCAGCAGAAGGTGTGTCTACGCAATATCGGCGACGGTATTGTGAGTGAGACATCTTATCTTCGGTACAGTGCGTCTTTCGTTATGTGTGTAGGGGCAACCCTGCAGAGTGGAATCACACACGCCTGTGTAAGTCAATAAAAGCGTTAGTTAAAAACTGGTGTTTTCTTCCAATCCTAACTACGTACCTCGTTCATACCCCTCGTTTGGAGGGATTAAAATCATCTGACACGTTTCTCTGAGCTACTTCGCTCAACTACGCAGCAGTTCTTAGAACATTGCTTTCGTTATTCTAAGAATAACTCGGAGGGAAGCTCCCGCATTATAAAGTTTCTCCGAAGTCGATAAAGCGTCGCTAGCGGCCCTGGTGTTGCAAATTTCCTGCGGCCAGGTGGCCTGTCGTAAGAGGCGACAAAACAACCCACAGCCAGGTGGTAGGGTATTTGCCCGACTCTACGGCTACCACCCCTGGTCTAGAGTATGCCGCCATAACAACCTTGAGTTGTGTTCCGGCATTAGTGACCAGGGCTCCCTTAAGAGAGCAGCAGCGCATTTGTAGCACTTTTGGTGTTGCAAATGTCCATAGGCGATGGTAACCGCTTTCCATCACGTGGGCCGTCTGCCTGTCTGCTGAACTCATGTAATAAAAAAACGTCTACAGGCGGTAACTACTACTTTCCATCAGGCGGGCTGCTTAAAAGTTTTAAGCAATAAAAATTTGTTGATTTGCGTAACTGGGGAGTTAGGCCTTTCGCAGTTAGGGTATAAGTTATCGATTAGATTGATGTCTGTGCAAATGATAATAAGGACAGGACGTATTCGCAAGTTACTAATGTATGTGGCTTTAGTCACCACATAAAATAAGGGCAAAATATGAATCAACGCGATCAATCTTTTTCATGGAAAAGTATGTGATCATTCAGTAAATTACTTAAAGGTCGCTTTATAAGGTTAAGCCATAGTGTTTTTCTTTACACTAGTGAGTAATGACTCATTAGTGTAAAAAAAAAACACTTTTGATTGAAATTTGTTCCAAGCTATACTATTGTAATATGATTGAAGTCTTTATGATTTCAAAAGAAATTTCATAATTTAAATGAAAACTGTCATTTGTATGGTGCTCAAATTAAAATGACCGTTTGTATTTTTGTCTCTTTATCTGTCTGAAAGTTTGTGACCAATAACGAAAGAGGGTAAAGTATACTATTGTTGGCATCCAATAATTGGCACATAGTCAAACTGTTGAAGATATTAGTAAATTCCAATATTTTTTATTACCTACATAGCCATTAAATAATAAGATGCATGGAAAATAGTGATCTCTGTAGACCACGGACCATAAAAATGGCCGGGACTTTTGGAGGGCTTGCGTAGGGCCATGGGATGGCCGGCACATAGAGGCTCCTTGACGAATTTAACCTAAATGTGGCGTCACTGACCGGCGATTGTCCCTGCCTACGCCATATTAAAATGCATCTAAGGACAAGCCCCGGTCAGTGTAGGACTATTGTAGGGAATGAGAATATTATAATTATTATCACTGAATGGCTACAAAATAAAAAATATATTAAGATTTCTTAATGTTTTGTTTGAAATAAGATGGTGCCAATCAACAATTATCTGTACTACGTACTAGAGAACCTATTCAAAACGAGTTCGAACTTGATGAGAGCGGTGCCGTGCGGGCCAAGCGTACCGTGGACTGACTCGTGTATTTGCTGTAGCGCTGAAACACTAGTTATGCTGTCTAAGGGGTTATTAAAGTATGAAGCGCCAGATCGCTTAGAGAGGATAGTTTAAATTCGGCTGAACATGGCCGCAGCGATGACGCGTCGAGACGAGTTAAAATGGATAAAATTAAATTGAAATAAGACGTTTTATCGAGAATACAACAGTTACCGGTGAGAAATCACTTCTTGAGTTTTATTAGTTTCTTGAGTTATTTTTCACTTAAACACGTAAAGGTGTCGACAGCAGCCCGACGCAGACTAAGCGAGCTCTTGTCTATGGACCATAACTAGCGTTCAAATAAGCTAGTTGCGGGCGTATTTTCTAGTAGAATAGAATAGAATATACTTTATTGTACAAAAATGCTACATAAAATCAAGAACATGAATATACAAGTACAATCGGCGGTCTTATCGCCCATGGCGATTTCTTCCAGACAACCTTTAGATGGAATATAGGAAGGACAACAAAAGTCGGTAGTTGCTAAACCAGCATTCGTACAATAATTTAGTTTATTAATGAATAAATAGTAATATATAAGATAATATACATACATACATAAATACACATATTATATATGTACATACAAAAGTAAACAATAACACTATAGCTTGAGGTAGTAATCTTTAACTAATCTGTTAAAAGAAGGTACTAATGATCGTGTCTACTTGATGGTTAGTGGTAGTGCATTCCAGAGTTGATTGGCCTGGATGATAAGACTTGTTATAAAAACTTGTTCTGTTGACAGGCGTTTTCAGTTTCAAATTCTCTGACAATCTAAAGAATCTTGAATCATTGTAATCAAGGAACTGAAAGCGTTCCTTGAGATAATCAGGGGACTTGGGATTAAACAAAATGTTGTGAAGAAGAGACAGGATATGCGCATTCCGGCGAAGGCGGATGGGAAGCCACTTGAGTTTAATGCGAAATTCAGATATATGATCATATTTGCGTAGGCCAAATATGAAACGAATGCAAAAGTTTTGAAGCCGCTCAAGTTTAATCTAGTACGTAGTACATTAAACCTCAATGGTGGCAATCATAGTACAGTTTCTCGTATAACATGATTTTTTAAGTATTTAAAATATTTAAGATATGTGTGTTTAATCTTTACATAAATGTAATTAAGCTAATTTATAAAATATAACAATCTTACCTGTCGCTGAAAGGGATCGGTGAAAGAGGTGTTTTCAGAATAAGTTCATTGCCAACCTGTGGAATACCTGAAAGAAGACATAAGTCAATGACAGTGGTGCATAGAAAAGTATTTGTGTATTTACAGACTTTTTGTGTTTACATATGAATGGATACAGCCAAAAAGGCGCAAGTACGAAATTTAATTAAAATCCTAGTACAGTTTATTAATAACGTCGCAGTTCTTTTGTTTTGTTGTTTATCTAAAAACAATTTATTGTGTACTAGCTGTGCCCGCTACTTCGATCGTGTATATTTTTTTCGCGGAGCCCTAAAAACAAATTGCCTATGTTACTCCTTATAAAATCAGCTATCTGCCAGTGAAAGTCCCGTCAAAATCGGTCCAGCCGTTTCAGAGATTAGCTGGAACATCCAGACAGACAAAAATTTAAAAGAATATGCATTTTCGGAAACTCCTGGTCCGAATTTTATCATATATTATGCACTCGAACAACTACAAACCGCTCCTGGAAAAATTTCTGTATGATTCCCGGGAGAAAAAATATCATACATTTTATTATATAAAATTAGCTGGCAATCAGTGAAAACTGCATCGAAATCGGCCCAGTAGTTTGCCGTGAATCCCGAACTAACAGACAAGAAATCTGAAAAAAAACGTGCTCTCTATCGTTCATATACGTCTTTTCCAGTTTTTTTTAAAGGTGCAATGTACAGACAACAGCATTTTAAGAATTTTATAATACTGTTACGAGTTACAGGACTCGAATTAAAATGCCGTTGAAATTACTATAGAATTTATTAGAACTCTACAAACACGTATAACACAGGTACAAATATAACTGAACACAATCACTCCAAACGTAATGCGCGATTCAATAACACTCGCAAAGTCCGTCACTATATAGATTATCGAATGTACGCACGTCTAGTCTCGCTAGTGGTTATCGCTTGACTGCCGATCTCTCCATTGGGGCATTGCTTTATAATGCACGATGCAATATGTCTACCTGGCAAGCGTCGACACAATTTCCCAGAAATTGTAATCCGCACACCTGCCTAATTATGCCTGCGAATGGCCATAAACGAATACAATAGACTGCTCTCCACAACAACCAATAAATAAGTAAACAAAAGAAGACGGCCATAAAAGCACTTCAATGTTATTAGCTCAAACACCGACGGCGAGTAGTAAATGTGCTTTGTTTACAAATATGCAGGTGGCCCAATTGTAACAATACTATAGATTTCTGGGAACTTTATCCTTTAAGAGAATGGCTTGGTATTCTATTTATAGTCTTACTTCTCTATTTATATACGGAAAAACACACTGTATTAGTCATTATGTGTAAAAAATCAAACTGTTAATTTTTTTATCTTACTGGGTAGAGGCGCTGAATCTGGTAGAGGTCTAAGGCGACGCGGGAGCATCGGCGCTGGCGGCGGGGGCGTCGACCGAGCCCGCCGACGTACTAGCACCGGCAGTTGCGAACTCCTGCGCAAATTTAAATTTAAAAGATTTTATCCTAAATTCTCTAACAGTTCAAAGATCCATTGTTTTGTTTCTTTTGGTTCGAAGGAACTTGTAACACTTGCATGTACAAAAAAAAATCAAAACTACCTGCAATTTTAGTTTTTGTGCTTTCTATATCGTTACAAATTCCAATTCATTTTACAATATTTTATAAAATGTTCTCACAGCTATGGGAACATTTATAAGTTATTGCGCATAAAATGATTTTCTTTCTTTCTTTCATAATACCTTAAGTGAACTGTAAAAATTATTTTATGAGAAATAAAGTTCTTCAACCCGAACTTAAGTTTATCTATGTAAATTGTAGGTTATATACCAGTTGAATCAAAAAATACTTACCGAGCAATATGACTGGGTCTTATGTTTTCGACTGGCCGACTGAGACGCTCTCTTAACTAAAAAATAATTGCTTTTTACTGTATTTCATTCATATTTAGTACAAATAAGTTAAATTACATTATAGCTGTACAGTGAAAGAAACTTATATTGCATTCTAACTATAATCCCTTAAGGCTATAACAGTGGCGTAGCGTAGTGGGGGCAGGAGCGGCCCGGCACTATTTAGGGGGCGACAAAATTTCACAATAAATAATATAAATATTTGATCCATTTCATATTTTTATCGCAACTACAAATTCGGACCGATTGAAAAGAGCACGGAATTATTCATTACTTATTCCGTGACGAATTCGGGGAATCCCCTTTCTTTGAATGATATTATGTAGCGACTGCTGGCAACACAAAAGAAAAAGAATTTTCAAAGTCGGTTCAGTAGATCCAGATATTACCCCCTACAACATCACAAACACACAAACTTTACCTGTTTATAATATAAGTATAGATATAGTATGTATTAAATTGAAATACCTAAATAAAAGGGCGGCAAAATTGTCTTCCGCCCTGGGCGGCCGTCACCCACGCTACGCCGTTGGGTATAAGTAGAATACTGAGCCTAGGTCATCGAAGTCAATGGGTAAAGTTCCTAGAAGGCTGGTTACGGTACGGTTGTCCGAAGTAGGAACCAGCCTTCTGATCTCCCAAAGAGTCAATAACTTATTTTGAAATATAGCGGCTCATGGCCTCAGGACTCCACGGTCCAAGAGTTACAACAGCAAGCGGCACACATATAACTCTCACCGAGGGTTGCATACTAGCGCCGTTTGAGTCCTTCGAAGAGACTTTGCGTCCCTCTGCGTATTTTACCACCTGTATAACGGGGAGTGTTCCGAGGAACTATTTGATCTGGTGCCAACACCTCACTTTTACAACCGCACCGCTCGCCAGCGACGGGATATTCACCCCCATTTCCTTGAGCTCCCACACTCATCTACGCAACGGTTCTCTAGAACATTTATTCCGCGTACAACAATGATCTGGAGGTTCTTTAAGAAGGGCGTTATAAAATTTCTTAGAGGTCGGCAACGCGTTGGTGACACCCCTGGTGTTGCAAACGTTCATAGGCGACGGTAACCACTTTCCATCAGGTGGGCCGTCTGCCTGTTTGACTGCTATATAAAAATATTTAAAAAAAAAGTGATTCAGCTGTTTCCGCTGCCGAACCGGCTGATCTAGACAATTAGTTACATTTAAGCTAGTAAATTGACCAACTGGACGGCGTGACGGCGAACACCTTGAAAATACTTTTACATGTCTGCGGCGTTCTGGGTTACAACCTTGAGCCTATTAGGGGCTACCGGTAGAGGTGACTTCAAACTTGACCATTGAAATTCAAGGTGGAAATCAATCATTGAAGAAGTGTTCTTTTTTCATAGTGGCAATATTGCCACCCATCTTTTTCATTAATGGTAGGTACATACCTGGATCAAAGTATACTTATAATATTTAGATATCTAGGTATTTAATTAATAATAATAATTTAAGGTATGTTGTTTTGCCAGGAAGTATTGTAATTATGCATTTTGTGTTTGTATTTGTTTATTTTGGTGAGCAATAAAGTGCTATCTAATCTAATCTAGTATTTAAATTAAATTTTTTATAACTTCCATGTTTTTTTTTATTGCAGGAGTTCAGCAGACAGGCAGACGGCCCACTTGATGGAAAGCGGTTACCATCGCCTATAGACATTTGCAACACCAAAGGTGCTGCAAATGCGCTGCTGCTCTCTTAAGGGAGACTGGAACCTGGTCACTAATGCCGTAACACAACTCAAGCTTGTTATGGCGACATACTTTAGACCAGGGGTGGTAGCCATCCAGTCGGGCAAATGCCCTACCACCTGGTAAAAGTGGATTTTAATTTATTTTATTAAGCGGATTGTACAAGCGATTGTTACAATAATAAATATATTTTTCCTTAATAGAGGTCTCACGTGACCAAAGGGCTGGCCTGTATCTGGGGCAGCGTATACCATACAGCCATACAGCGAGGAAATGCGGCCAGCGTTTTGGGAACTTTCTCAACTGACGGCGATTGGGGACTCATATATTGCTTGTAATTTTCATTATTTTAATTTATTACTTAGTTTATTTTTCCGTGTAAATTAATATTTAGTGAAAAAAAATCTGTTCGTATGTATGTCACTAAACTCTTTCTAAATAGTTGAGCGATTTTGATGAAATTTTTTTGTGTGTGTTCAAGTGGGTTCCAGGTTGGTTTGTATTCACAATTGGACTCGGTAGGTGGCGATGCAATCGGGTTCTAAATTTTATTTTTTTAGGGCTCGACAACGTCAGATGTAGAGTTGGGTAGGATATGATTTTAAAATGAGTTTGTAAGAGTAACATGACATGGTGTACTGAACCTGTACAATGTACCACATCAAATGAGGCGAGGAGATTTCTATGGTTTGTACCGCGGCAGTACATTTGAAGCGATGAGGCCGGTGAGGCGGTGAGCGTAATTCCCTCATTTGTCCCGTACAAAACTTCTAGTTCGGAAATGTTCGTTAAGAATCGGATGTGATCGGCGTCGGTCACCTCATTTTACTAGCAGTCGTACATGTCATGTTGTCCCTCTTACTGTTGTCCTCGTACCGTCCTTCCTCTTACATTTGACGCGTGAGTAGCAGCGGGACAACATTTTTGAAGTAGTACAAATTTAAATTTTGAGCCGTATCAGTACAAATCTATTTTTTACGGGACAAATGTACTGCCTCACACGTGTACTACTCATCACTAGTCTGGTGAATTACATGAATAAATTGGTACGCGTAGCAATGCCACGGAGCGTAGCATTGTAGTATGCTACGTGAAAGCTACAATGGGCGTAGCAAATGTAAATCTATTGTATACATTAATAACAGCATGGCGATTACATACAACAAACTTTCATAAATTAAAAGTTTATTTTTAATCATGTTTTACTCGTTAACAAAATGTACTTTAAATTGTATTTACTTTAAATTTCTGGTACAAATTATTTTAACACGTCAATGAAAACCCTTTTAAATGTACCTTCAATTACGTGTTGTCGTAATGACCTTGAGTGTACAACTGTACACTGTACATTTCTAAAACCTAGCAAGAACATTCCAATGAATTTTACACTACATCGCAAAAAGTTATATGAACTTCAATTATATACAAACATACATACATAATATCACGCCTGTTTCCCATGGGGGTAGACAGAGACTATGGATCTCCACTTGCGACGATCCTGACAAACAACTTTCGCTTCATCTACTTTCATTAACCTCTTCATACATGCACGTTTATTTGACATGCTTTTTAACCTAACACTTCTGATATTTGATCATGGTGTGTTCGTCTCGGTCTACCGGCAACAACTCTACCATTCACAATACTGTCATACACCTGTTTTGTGAGTCTACTTTTATCCATTCTCTCTACATGTCCAAACCACCTTAACATTCCTTTTTCAACTATTATTATTATATTTCTTTCAATCCACAACATAATCCAATTACTCAAAGTTCTCATTTCTCATTCTCTCAGTTTATTAAGTTTATTGAGACGATATTAAATTTTGATACAGCCTCCTTATGTTTTGGCAAGCACAATACATCATCATATGCCTAGTAAGACAATAAATGCCAGTTGCTAAGTTTTTACATTGCGCAGTTGACGTAATAACATAAAACTTACTTTATTACAAAAGTGATCAGCGCGCGTGGTGCCGGCGAGGCGTCTGCGCACGGCGGACAGCACGGCCGCTGGCCCCGCGGCCCGCGCCACGCACAGCGCTGCACGTAACTGTGCACTCTCCACCTGGCTACTGCTTCCTGATATCTGGTTTTAAAAGGAAATTATTTAATTTTCTTTTAGACGGCCTCTGTGGTTGAGCGGGCTAAGCCTTTGCCGGCTTACCTCACTGCAACGCAGAGTGCGGGCGCGATGCGATGGCCGGGAGAAGGCAAAGGGATGTGAAAGAAGAAGCAAGTAAGCACTTACCTCGCCACCAGTCCGCCGCCACACTGCGCTCGTCCCCCGGGGGTTCACACACTCACTAGGATTAATTATGATGATTTAACACGCATTCATTTCAGTTCCAACAGTTTATTTTCTATTTAATGTGTTCCAACTATTTATTGATACGTATTTTTATATATATCGCGGTGACAGCAGTGACACCAAACTGCTTGTGTCTTGTTTTGCGCATTCTTCATTTTAAAGTTTCTTCTATTCTTGATGGCGAGGATGGGGAGGAAGAATTTACAAGGAGGTGTTCCTCGGCGCAACCACAGTAAATTTCGGAAACGTATTTTCTCCGTTGTTTACTATGGTCTGGGTGTCTGGGGTCGGCCCCAGAATGGTCTGTTGTTTATTACCCATAACACAAGCGTAACTTGCTTAATTTGGGGATATACAGTGTGTGTGTTTGTCTGCCGATTTATTATTATTATTCTAGCGGCCCGCTCCGGCTTCGCGCGGGTATTTAATAAAAATTTCAAATTAAAATTATTGAAAATATAATACAGGCTATGTCACCCGGGTCTAGTGTAGCTTGCCAACGGGAAAATAATTCGGAGCGTCTTCAATGCAAACAAACAAATCTTTCCTATTTATAATATTAGTATAGACAAGCTGTGTACGGGACTTCATCCCCGTGGATTTTTTTTACACGGAACCCTAATTTTATAAGGAGCCTAAGTTATTCCTTATAACATCAGCTATCTGTCAGTGAAAGTCCCGTCAAAATCGGTACAGCCGTTTCAGAGATTAGCCGGAACATCCAGACAGACAAAAATTCTAAAAATTGCATTTTCGTAATCTCCTTGTCCGATTTATCCCCTCAGACTTTTTCACATTTTTATTTTGACATTACAAACAGACACTTCAATTTTATTTATCTGTATGTATAGACTGTATATTGAACGGGTATGAATGGCTAATTAGCGGGACATAATCCTGATTGTTTGTACCTGATGCCGCCTCTCAAATCCTAGCGTACCAAGTAGAAATAAATTAACTCTTACCGTCACTGGAATAGTGTAACGAGTTTACGGAATTCGGCCGGATTTACTGTCCTTGCTTTGCACAAACACTACACTGGTTGATCGAGACGCAGTTGGCACTGAGAAACTGTTTGAAGGCACAACACTGTAGTTTTCCGACGGTTTTTTAGTATCGCACTAGTTATAGGAGAGTGCTCTCTGTTTACCTAAGTAATTCTATATACTATTCGCAAATATGTGTCCATTGGGAGTGGGTATGTATTTGTGGCTTTCGGGGTCGAGACCCTGGGGCCGTGGGGGCCTGGAGCTCATCCCCTACATCGAAACCTCTCAATGCGTCTAATTGAGGTCTAGCGTAGCCACAAGGGTGGCTTGCACCTAAGACAACGAATCAACATTGCGATCCACGCGTAATTTTTTTACTTATAGATTTATGTTATTATGTAAATTTAACATAAATATTTAGTTTTAAAATTAGCTTTTAGTTATACTATTTGAGTTGTTATTTCGAGTGTTAAATTCTCACAAAAATGTGACACTTATAAACATGATTACGGTGATAATAAGTAATGGAAAGGATTTTAAATATTTACTCCAATCATAGTTGGATCGAATATGAGGTCGATGAGCTGATGCAGAGCAAGCCTTTGCAACAAGGCATGGGGAAGCGCCGCTGGAGGTGGTTCACGGGCCATCCTAGCGATCAACGCTTGTAATATCCATCGCGCGCATCCAGGAGAGGCTGAGCGCACCAACGCACATACTGCACCTTCCGCTGGAGCTCTTGCTGCTGATACCTGCATACAATTTCCAACATAAATAGTTTCTTTTACTCATCTCACCCAACCTATAAAATACAATCAAAAAGGTACTTAGTCGAAAAAGATGAAAAACTCCAACCCATCACGCAATCCTCGGGATATTTCAGAAATAGAGGAATATAAGGATGGACAAAACAGCAACCTCTCAAATATTTTAGTGATTTTAAAACTAAGTACATGAATTACCAGATTTTCTATCTGTTTGCGAGTGTCTCTGCTATAAGCATTGTAAAATTTCACAATCAAATCCCTTAAATTACCATAATACGTAGGAGACTCGGAAAGTTTTGCGAAAAGAATGTTCTATAGGTTAATATTTTATTATTAAATCTTTCAAAGTACTCTCCACCAGCCTCTGTACAAAATTTCAGGCGTCTGACCCAGTTTTCGAAACACTTTTTCCAGTCCCCCGCAGACACCTCGTTTACAGCTTGCCCGAACGCTGACAGCGCATCTTCCGTCGACGAAAATTGTAGCCCTTTGAGCTGATTTTTTTATTTTCGGGAATAAAAAGAAGTCACACGGTGCTAGATCAGAGCTGTAAGGAGGGTGCCCTAGGAGTTTGACCGGCGTGCTGTCCAGGAAGTCCCTCGTTTTGGGCGCGGTACGGGCGGGCGCGTTGTCGTGCTGGAGCAGTAGCTAGCGGAGCCCTGTATTTGGTCGCTTATTGCTCACAACAGAGAAAACTTCTGCCAAGCATTTGGTAGTATACCATTCAGCGTTGATGCTTCTTAGGTTCCGTAAAGGAATTGACACCAAGTAGTCAGTCAAATTGAAAAAACTCGCGATCAATATCTTCCCCCCCGCTTCCAGATCGCTTCACTTTGGTAGGCGTTGATTCGTTTTGAAACACACAAACCGTCGACTGGCGCTTCGTTTCTGGATCGTATTGATAAATCTAGGTCTCATCACCCGTAATGATGTCGTAAACACACCGAGACGAGCCTGCTTCAAATTTATTTATCATATCACGGCACCATTCTACCCGGGCCTGCTTCTGCATGAGCATCGGTGAGGTTGTGCGACACCCAACGTGAAAATATTCTCCTCACGCGAAGATGCACATGTAGAATCTCGTGAAGGCTTCCCGAGCCAATCTGCAGTACGTGCTGAATCTCTTGACACGTAACTCGCCTATTGCCTTAGATTAAATTTATCGCTGCTAGCACATTTTCTTCCGTAAGCCGTCAAAGGACGACCATTTCTTTCTTCATCCCCTAAAATTAGTCGACCGCGGTTGAATCCGTTGTACCAACGATACACGGTTGCCTTAGAAGGGCCTTCATCGATGAATGCCATTTGAAGTCTATCGTACGGTTCGTCCAGTTTCAGGCGACAATTAAAATCGTAAAAAATCATAGCGCGAAAATGTTCCCGGTGCAGATTTATTTTTCAATGAGACACGATAATTTAAATTAGCTCGCAAACAATGTGGAGGGAAATTTTGAAATTGGAACGCACCTATTTTTAGTTATAAATAATCATATTTTCAAAATAGATTATAACTGACCAGTCTCTTATACATAAAAACTTTTTTCGCAATGCTTTCTGAGTACGCTTGGTATGTGTCGAAGAAAATGGTAATTGTGCAAATGAGTGTTTCGGGTATTCTCGCTGACTGTACTACGAAAAATCGTCAGCTTTCTGAAACTTTTCAAGGGTAGCTTATACGAATGCTGCTTTAGTTGAATAAGTACTGGCTTTTCGTGTAACACAATATACAGATTATTATGGTGCCTAAGTAAGAGCAGAACTTAAGTGAGTCGTACCGCGTCGCTGAGGGCCCACATATGCTGTACCAAGGATAAAGCGGCTGGTTCCACTCTCCTAACGTTCTCCGCTTCGAGCAGAGTGCTGTGGAGCTGGTCTGCCGCTTTTACTGCTGCTATCCAGTTCTCCTAATATAGAAACAGACCTTCGGATTGTAACGAAATTCTTTAGAGAGAAACTACTTTTTAAAACAGAATGACAATATTGAAAACATGTGATTACGCTCAATTTATATCAAAAAATATAAAATATTTAAAATGTAGGTTTGTTAGGGATTGTAAAACTAGTTGGCAGGAAGTATAAAAACAAAACAAATATAAAACAAAATAAAGCGTGCGACTATGTTGAGATTTCACCTAGAGCCTTTTTTTATTGCATGAGTTGAGCAGACAGGTAGACGGCCCTGATGGAAAGGGGTTACCATCGCCTATGGACATTAGTAACACCTATGGTGATACCAATGTGCTACCACTGCCTTTTTGACATTGGAAAATCTCTTCTAAATTTTATTAACTACTCTTAATCCACAAGACAGTGGCGTAACAAATGGATGGCAGAGGCTGTGAGTACAGAAGAAATCTAATATTTATTAGAGTAGTAGATACCGCTTTATTGCTTACTAAAAATAATCAATTACAAAAAATGTACGAGTAAGTACAATATAGTCACTGTAAAAAGAATAGGTGGCCTTATCACTCAAAGCAATCTCTTCGAGGCAATCTTTAGTTAAAAAATGCAAAAGATAACGGAACGCATCCATTGCGCGAACCGCCGAGTTCATTTTACTGTCGCATCATTTCCTCGGAACTAGGCCTCCATCCGAAAAAACTACCACCGGGCCTCAGGATTATACAAGGTGGATTTTTTTAATGCCACCTGGAGGGGGAGAGTACTCTAAATAATAGAGATAGCAAATTTTACTCCAAAGAAACATTTCTTTATTTTTGAAAATAAATAAAACTGCATTCAAAGATTTTCGAAAATTCTCTTGCTTCACCGGGAATCGAACCGACTAAAATCTGTAAAAATTACACCCTGTAATTTTATTGCATCGATCGTTAGGGTGTATCACAAGGATGAAATCTCTCTAACATACTTGGTAAATGTAATGAAAATGTATATTTTACAGATTTTAGTCGGTTCGATTCCCGGGTGAAGCAAGAGAATTTTCTTAATTTTTTTTAACACGGCCCACTTGATGGAAAGTGGTTACTGTCACCTATTGGCATTTGCAACACCAAAGGTGCTACAAATGCGCTGCTGCTCTCTTAAAGGAGACTGGAACCTGGTCACTGATGCCGGAACACAACACAAGGTTGTTATGGCTGCATACTCTAGACCAGGGGTGGTCGCCATCCAGTCGAGTTTGTTTAGTCGCCTCTTACGACAGGCCGGCCGGCCGCAGGAAATTGTATTCTTTTTCCGTTCCTGCACGGATTAAAAATAAAATCACGGATAAAATCTTTAAATGCAGTTTTACTTCTTGTCAAACATAAAGAAATGTTTCTTTAGAGTAAAATTTGCTATCTCTATTATTTAGAGCACTTTCCCTCCAGGTGGCATTAAAAAACCCAGCCTGTATAGTAACGCCACTATCACACTATCACAAGATCCAAGTTAAAAAATGGCCAATCCATTAGGCAGCTCAGTTTCACGCGTCTTTAGTGGAAGTGCGTTGGGTTAATTGCCACACTGACTAGCTCTCGAAATGAGAAATATTAAGCAATAAACATACAGTATTGTGTAGTTGATCAGCAACATGTTGTGGTACGATCCCAAAGTCCTCCCAATCGTAGTGAGGCTGGAGGGGAGTCGGCGGACGTGGCGAAAGATCATCCTCCCTCGGTGATGAAGACAGGAGACTGAGATAAAATCTAGACCAAAAAGTAACCGTTTTATGGAGCAATAAAAAGCAAAATTGCGTGTTGGATGTATTTTCGCTGTATTATCTTTTTTTTATTGAAAGAAAGAAAGAAAGAATAATATTTATTCAGAACTACATACACACCAAAACGTACTTGTAAATAAGACAATACAATTGAAATGAAGTTCAGAATCGGTCCTAACTCAGCATGATACTGGTTGGCTCAACCAGCGCTGGTCTTCCGTTAGGGCCGTTCAAGTGACTTACGGATAGACAAAACGAAACAAATACAAAACCAAAAAAAAATATATGACGAGTACTATTGCAAACAAATATAAAAATTAATATATAATATACAAATTTATATAAAAACTAGCTGACCCGGCGAACTTCGTACCGCCATATTTTCTGAATTCCTAAAACACTTTGTTTCATGACACAAAAACAAAATCACCAAAATCGGTCCAGATGATTAGGAGGATTCTAGAACCCGATCTCAGCGCCACCTACCGGTTCTAATTGCAAATCTAAACCCTCCGGTAAGCCACTCAAACACACAAAAACAAAATCGCCAAAATCGCTCCAGGTGATTAGGAGTATTCTAGAACCCGATCTCAGCGCCACCTATCGGTTCCAATTGTGAATCTAAACCACCCGCGGACCCATTCAAACACACAAAACAAATATCATCAAAATCGGTCCCGCCGTTTAGGAGGAGTTCACTGTCAACACACGTACAGAAGAATTATATATGTATAGAAGATAAACTGATACAAAAATTAATGCTACGTAGCGAATTTATAAAGAAGAACATAATGGAATAAAGAACATAAAGCTTAAAAACCACAAAACTATTACAATATCAAGTTACATGTATTCAGCAGACAGGCAGACGGCCCACCTGATGGAAAGCGGTTACCATCGCCTATGGACAAAATGAAATTGGTACGTCACATACATGGAATAATTTATTTCTACATAATTAGCAAGGTTAAAACTGAGTAGACCATGTATGTGCCAAAATCTGTCAAGACAGAAAACAAGAAACCTTCGGAGATGCTTCTACGAAAATGCTTAGGTTTTACATATTTTCACGTAGCAGCTAAGATTTCTGTATATATAGTATAAGACTATAGTTTATTGTTAAATTACTCAAGCAACAATTACATCTAGAGTACAACACTCGTCGTCTTATTTTTTACTCCTCTCAGTAGCATTTGAGCCATAGGCTCTCGCCAATAATATGGTGCGTCACTCCATCCAACGGGGCCAACTATTCTTTTATTTTACGTTATATTTACCTTTCTTCTTTTATTTTTCATTAGTGCTCCGCTCCTATTGGTCTTAGCGTGATGATATATAGCCTAATTGTTTTTTAATGTATAAATTGTTTTTATTGTATGATGATGATGCCGGCAATATCAATACTTAATTAGGTGCATAAGTTGTATAATAAGCTGTTTAAGTTATTAAAGTTCTTTTAACTATCCCACGGGAACTCTTTAATTTTTCGGGATCAAAAGTATCCTATATGTTGACCAGGGAAATAAGCTATCAACATACAAAATTTCATTTAAATCGGTTCAGTCGTTTCGGAGATAACCCGGTACAAACAGACAAACAGACAAAAAAATTGAAAAAAATCTAAATTAGTTCTATTTCACTTCTTACGTCCCGTGACTCGGTTTTTTCAGCATTTTTTTTTCATTGTACAGAAATTCAACCTCTACAGTTTTATTATATGTATATAATATATAGAGATAACTGGTGTTTCCTTTCAATCCCAAGTGCGTACGGGCTCGCACGTAACAGTATGTTCAGACGTTAGACCGAATCTGCCTAAAATTGAAAAGAATAAGACTGAGCTTCGAAATTACCCAAAGCTAAATCTTAAATGTTAAAGAGGTGTTTTGGTATTAACACCGTACTCTTTAATTAATCAAATTATTCAGTTCAAGGCTATATAAAAGAAAACGTTTATGGTGATAAGGCCGCCTATTGTACGACATAACATTGGGCTGTAGCTTGAGGTAGTTTAAAGTCATGGCCTCGCAATGTCGGAATTCGCTACGCATAATTTACAACGAAAATATATTATTTTAGTAGCTTTTACCGTAATTCGGAGTATTTTTAGGGTTCCTAAAAATCTGGCAAAAATAATCGCCGCTCCCCTTCCTTTATCTATCTATGGGTGATAGGAGAAATATTCAACCATTTTAATTTTATATAAAACTAGCTTACGCCCGCGACTTCGTCCGCGTGGAAAGTTTTTTTAACTGTCCCACGGGAACTCTTTCATTTTTCGGGATCAAAGTATCCTATATGTTGACCAGGGATATAAGCTTCCACCATGCAAAATTTCATTTAAATCCGTCCAGTCGTTTCGGAGATTAGCCGGTACAAAGAGACAGACAAAAAGACAAATAAAAAAATTGAAAAAATCCGAATTAGTTCTATTTCATTTCTTACATCCCCCTGACTGGGTTTTTAGCATTTGTTTTCATTGTACAGAAATTCGACCTCTACAGTTTTATTATATACTAGCTGATGCCCGCGACTTCGTCCGCGTGGTGCGGTTTTTTAACTATCCCACGGGAACTCTTTAATTTTTCAGGATCAAAAGTGTCCTATATGTTGAGCAGGGATATAAGCTACCACCATACAAAATATCATTTAAATCGGCCCAGCCGTTTCGGAGATTAGCCGGTACAAACAGAGAAACAAAAAATTTGAAAAAATCTAAATTATTTCTATTTCACTTCTTACATTCCCCGACTCGGTTTTTAGCATTTTTTTTCATTGTACAGAAATTTGATCTCTAGAATTTTATTATATGTATAATAATATATTATATAGATTATTAGAGCTAGGCATATTTGCTGAAGAGTTTCTTGCGCCGCTTCTTCTCTGCAAGCCACAACATGTTGCGTAGCGGTGGTAAATTAGATTAGGCTCCCATAGAGTAAATAATAACCATAAACAAAATTAAAACTAAATAATTAAATTGAACAAGCTGGCAGTAGGCTAAATAAAACTTTAACAATACTAATTGACGATTGACATCTTTGTCTTCCGTGATCACAGCTACTGAAAAGTGGTCGAAACATCGGAATAATAAAAATAAAATAAATTATCGCGCTTAAAACCATTAAAACATAGTTTTATTGACTAATCGTTTATTTATTTGTATGCTAACCGTACACTAGTACAAAAGCAAAAACGCCTCGAAACTAATTTACCTGTACTTATAACTAACCACTTGTTTGCTCTATGAAGAAACTTAAAATCCTAATCCTAAATTTTATCTAAATTTTCGACTTCATAGTTCGAAAATTAGAGGAGGGGACATTTTTACGACTTTGGCAACTAGTTCACTTTACCTACTGACAAATAAAAATATACAATGTAATAAAATTCTAAGCATGCCGTGTCTTTACATTGAAGCTATTTAAAAAAAACAACTGCATCGTGTTCTTTATATAGTCTATTCACTATATAGAGAACACGATCCATTTCTTTTTAGAATTCTTGTCTGTTTGTTTGGGGTTTCTCTTAAAAACTACAGGGCCGATTTCGATGCGGTTTTCATTGATCGACAGATATTTTTTGATTTAAACTCTGCTCGTTTAATATTAATATATATACACATTATAACAATATGCTAATACATTTATTATAAGATTAATACCTAATTAAAAATAAACTATATACAGAAACTAAACTTAAACTATAAAATCTAGTACCAGACCGCTGTCAGTCGGAAACGTGCCCAAAAGACAGGCCACATTGCCTCGCTGAATGGCATCGCTAATGCGTTGCTCGAGGTATAAACCAGTCTTTTGGTCACGCGAGACATCCACCAGACGTTTGGCTATGTCTCGATAAAGCTTGTGAGCCTCAGGCCCCCGTGGTCCCAAGGTCTGGACCCCAAAAGCCGCAAAACTCTGCTCTACTTTTTATCCTGGGAATCCCGAAGGAATTTTTCTGGGATTGATTTAAATGGCCAGATTAAAAAAAAACTACTGACAAATTTAATGTAATAAAATAAAATGTGTGATATTTTTTATCCCGGGAATCCCGCGGGAATTTCAAGTCTAGCGTGGACGAAGTCGCGGGCATATCCTAGTTAAATATATTGAGGATCGTTATGATTTTTCGAACTTTGACTAACAATACCCTACATGACAGTGTACACTGTAAAAAAAATTACATTCCATAATTACATGTATGGCGGCTACCCATAAATTTAATTGTTCAAAATAATTCGAACCTATTTTTCAATAATTTCGGAGACCGGTGTTTTGTAACTAACACGGATTTATACATCGTGGGCTAAAAAGCCAAATCATTTTTAAGTTTTTATTATTAAAAATTAAGACGAGTTAACAAGGATTAAACTAAGTTAACTTAAACTAAATTATAAACTAAACTGTCTTCAAAATTAAACTACACTGTAAAAAAAATTAAATACTATTATACATATTTACAAATAAAAAATTTGTAGTATCTCGAAAACGAAATGTTATTTTTTACATCATATGTAGAATGTAAACACTATTCATAACACATATGTCACAACTTATTAAATACTGTTTATTATACAGTTTTAAAGAAGAACTTACCCATTGTGTTCAATTTCCAATTGTGTCTGGTGCCTTCGGGGGGAAACTACAGGGCTGCGTTGTAGATTATGGAGCACTTCGATTTCTCGATGGGATTCCACAGGACTCGGTACTTTCTCTGGAGAACGCACTTCTGATAATGTCAAAGCAAAACCAGATACATCCTTCAATTTACCTTCATTGTCATTTTTTACCCTAAAATATTCGTATAATTCACTCAATGATTTCGATTTTATTTTTTCACTATTATACTTGACTGTATCATTTTGTTTAGGGGATCTCTGTTGAATCACAGGTAGGGGAATCCCGCTTTTTCTCGTAGGCTTCCACCTAGGCTCCTTTTCTACAACCACGCTTTTATCACTAAATTTAGCAACTACGCCAACCGTTTCTGTTGAGACCTTATCTAAATTGTTGTTCTTTTCTAATATAGCGAGTCTATTATTCCTATTATCTTCTTCACTAGTTGTTAAGTTGTCACTATCAGGTGTCCTAATTTTAACACTCTCACCACCGAAACGAACTTTTTTAACCACCACATCAGTGTCTTCCGAATCTCTATCACTGTATCGTAGCATGTTTAAATCAGAACTATCATAATCCTCTTCACTAATAGTGTTCTTATCAGACTCTGTTTCATTTTCTTCTAAAACCGTCATTGTTATTGCTGTGTCTGAATCAAATTTAATTTCAGTTTCAATAATTACCTTAGCATAATTACTGTTGTGAAAAGGTAAGCGGTCGAATGACTCCTCAGATGATGATTCGGTAGATATACGGATCGGTGCAGATATCGATCCATTAAAGACATGATTAATCACAACAGGGTAATTGTACTCTCGACTTGGGGATCTTCTTGGTGCGTAATACACATCAAGGGAATCCTCGTCGTATGTTTCACAAAGTGATCTAAATTTCTCTTGAGTTTTTGGATCTAATCTCGAAAGATACATCATATAGTCACGAGGAACACAAGTCCTCCTAAGTTTTAGCAAAGAACGTTGTGCAACATCTCTGTGCGAATGATCGAAAAGCTTTTCTCCGAGTGTTTCAAAAACGGGAAAGATATCAAGTGCCGGATTTCTACGCTTTAATATTCCCATTAAAGATGGTATGGATAATATTAGTCCCGTGATTACATTCATTTTTGTATCTATATTGGCGGAATGAGGCCTTATGTTGTTGTACGAACACTTGTCGAGGATGGCGCGAGCTGCAC
The DNA here is from genome assembly GCA_039645545.1 of Dendrolimus houi. Taxonomy (NCBI): domain Eukaryota; kingdom Metazoa; phylum Arthropoda; class Insecta; order Lepidoptera; family Lasiocampidae; genus Dendrolimus; species Dendrolimus houi. The sequence continues at coordinate 2,046,972 of CM077128.1, read as the reverse complement.
ACTCAGAATCTTCGCAGTGAGTACAAAATACTTTCAGGGAATCGAGTGCGGCTTTCCGAACGTTTGGTGAACTGTGACCTAAATTGTCAACCACCTGGTCGAATGGGAACGAGAGAGCATTCCCAGACAGGGGTAGTAGATCGGCCAGAACTCTTAAGGCATGAAGGCGAACTTCCCATTCTGGGCGCGTAAGCCTATCTCTGATAGCTACGTATAGAAGTTCGACGTCCAAATCCGGTGGAAGTGCACGAGCTCGGAGCACGCGGTCCCAGAGCGGAGCAAGAGGCGGTGGTGGTGTTTCGGGCAGTTGCATGGTGGCGGAATGAATCGCGAGGGCGGCTCGCGTGCCCGGCCGGGCCGCCTCGCGCCTTCCAACTGGGTTAATGATCGGACGGTAAGCCACGCCGGCGGCCGGCGGCCCTGACCAATCGATGCCAACTCATACAGTCACCCCAATGTTGACGACGTTTAGCGCCATTGAGGTGTATAAAAATAATGCTTACATAATTATTGCTGTATTAAATTATATAAAAATATGATAAGTCAAGATTATCGTAATTTAAAACTTTAGTGGTGTGCGAGTCAGCTTTTAGCATTGAACAACATTTGTTTTGTTATTTAGAAGTATTTTATAATAGTTTGAAGCATCTCTTAAATTTAATTTTCAACTTTTCTGTTCTGTAGAATAGATACCTACTTAGTTATAATTCTTATGATTCGGATAGGTAAAAGTAAAACGAGATTTTAATGGTCTCACTTTATTGTCTGTCTGTGTATCACCGCTGAAGGCTAGAGCTATGAAATTTAACTCATAAACATATATACTTATAAGTTTTGTGTCAATTTAAATTTCAAAATGTTACTATGAGTTTTATTTTTCGAGAATGCAAAAGTGTGGACAGATCGCCATTAAAAGTTGGCTGAATAAAACTTTAGAATATTGAAAGTCCAAGCTGTAATCACGTGTTTGTATTATATATATTATATCTTATACTTATCTATTAATTAAAGCAAAAATCACATTTAAAGTTCCCGCCAAAAATTCAATTCGAAGTTTTTTCAAATAAAAATTTAAACCAACCAAAAATGAAAACAATTTCAGTACAAAATTTTTTACAATACTACGCATGATTAATTTTACTATGGTTTTATATTATTTTGAAACAAACCAAGTTTATTGTGGAAGTTTAATTTAGGTTCTTTTATCTGGCATTTAAAAAGAGTTTAAAATTTCAATGCTAGGGATACATGCATTGAAACCTATAGGAACTCTCCTATATTATATTAATAATTACTTTGTCTTATTACTTTAATGTTATAAGTTATATTTTATATGATAAAGGAATATTGATTCTATAAAAGATTAACTTATTATAGAAAAACCATAAACTAGTAATAAGAAATACCATAACGAAAACCTTTCTATGTAATCTATGTTTCTAGCAAATTAATATTGATCTTATTTCTTGGTTACAAACTGATATCCTATCATTTATTCCTAACGGAAGTACAATTTGTCTTTTCATACGAAAGTTGTACAACAAAATATTATTTTTATTACTACTACTATAACTAATATAGGATATGGTCGCGCCACGTTTGATTTGAAATTCCCACGGGCTTCCCGGGGCACAAAGTGTCGCAGCGTTCAAAAAATGAATGTAAGCTATCGTCTTAGTGATAACTGTGTCAGAATAAGCTAATTTTTATACATCCGAACACCTTCGAACCGCTCCTTGGAAAATTCCCACGGGATTCCCGGGATAAAAAATATCACATATTTTATTACATTAAATATGCTATCCATTAGTAAAAAATCACACTGAAATTGAATTTTTAAATCTGGCCATTTTAATTAATTCCTAAAAAAAAATCTGTGGGATTCCCAGGATAAAAAGTAGCTCAGAATTTAAGTCTAAGAATTACCTGTCGAGTAGCGAAAAGTGCATCGAAATCGGCCCACTAGTTTTTACGTGAGTTCCGAACAAACAGAGAAGAAATCTAAAAAAAATTGCATCAAGTTCTCCATCGTTTATTCTATTACAGTTGTTGTTTTTAAATAGCTTTAATGTACAGACACAGCATGTTTCGAATTTTATATTATTAAAGATATTCATCTTTCCAGGAACATCCCTATTTATTAACATCTGAGACTGACAGCTGACAGCTGCTGTCTGTGTCAGACTGTGTTATAGACTGGTGGAGTGAGTATAAAAAAATTTGGGTAGAATTTCTTGGGAGATTGTTGGGGACGAAAAGGACGAAAATTATTGCTGGGGTTTGGGCACATATTTTATGCCCCTAATATGACTAAAATGCCATAAACTGTTAGAATTCAGGTAGCTAAAATTTGCTAAATAAAGTTAAATCTAGGGATGTGAGATTAATGGAAAAGAATCGATTAAATGAAAATTGATTTTTCTTTATTGAAAATTAATCGATTTGTCAAAAATCGATTTTAATAAAAAATAATCGATTTCTACGAATAAATATTTTTTTGTATTATTTAAAAGTGCATGCTTTTCATATTCCAATAATAAACCTAAGAAATTCATATTAACAACTTCTCAGATTAAAAATCTAATAAAATTATATGAATAAAAAAAAACCAATTAAAAATTAAAAATCAAAGGCAATGTTCCTTTAAAATTTCAAGTTAAGGAATTAGGAAACCAAATATCATTATTGATAAAAATTACAGTACTATTAAACGTTTTATTTATTGTAATAAAAATGAAATTATGAGCATCGCAACAAAATTACAAATTTATTATCTCAAAAACTAAAATACAAATCAAATTTTAAAAAATTGCTCTAAATGTCCAGTCCTATTTTACGTTTGACTAGTTTCAAAATAAAATACTTAAAATGAGAATTAAAAAACTAAACGACTACTCTCTATAGTCTCAAAAACTAAAACACAAATCTTTCGTTAATCTTCAAGTTTAAACAATAAAATAATTATTATTGTTACAAATGTCGCATAGATACGAGCTGTTTCTGAAAATCGATTTGAACGCGTAATTGATATAATCGATTTACTAAAAATCGATTAATATTACTATAAATATCGATAATAAAAAATCGATTATAAGAAAATATTAATCGATTTAAATAAAAATTTATTATTTTTAACATCCCTACTTAAATCTAAATAGGTCTCTATACAATAAAATAGTTTTTGGTCTTTTAATCAAATTATCAAAAAAAATATTTATGTTACGAATTGAGAACCTTTTTTGAAGCCGGTTAAAAAATTCGTAAAATAAGAAATTCTTCACTTTTTTCAACCAAATTAGTATGGGGAAGTTTCTGAAATAGTATCGGGATATTTTTTCGGAAATGGGTTTTCGTAAAAACAAACTGGAGACCCTGACTTGCGTTTTGTGTGAAAGCAAGCGAGTTTATAGAGTTTGTTTTGTAATTTAATAACTTAATAAAGTTGAGTTTTGTAAATAGGTCTAGCTTGTATTTGAATATTAAATACCATTCATTGAAGTAAATCATGCATATTATACGTAATATCAGTATAATTTTTATAGTGAACAATTTTGAGGGACCGATATAAGCCGTTAATAGTGTTCCAATGATTTATGTGATAAGATGAAGATTTTGATCCTGTTGCTGATTATAACAAATATCGCCGAGGATCTAGTTTTGGCTCAAAGTGATAACTGTACAAACACTAACAATCGCAATGACTATAAAGTGTGTATTCGTAAGTTATCAAACACATTGGCGACCAAATTTAATGAGGTGGTTATTAAAGAGCTCGGCAGTGAGTACATGGCCCATTACGAAGTGCAGTTAGCATATAAAGTGAATCAGTACCAGCAGTCCGACAGCGACATATTGAAGAGTATTACTGAAAAATTAAGCCACAAGTTATCTTCAGCAATAAACATTCTTCATGATATGAAAAATATTATAGCTGAAACCAATACTCCGTCCTTTACACATCCATGTCCATTTAGTTCTATACATAAGTCAGTATTTATTAGAAGTCCAGATATCTATGACAATGTGCAAGGGCTTGACCCACTTTCAGATATGTTGGGTCACTTCAAAGACCTGAAGGTAAAGCGGCAATATTTTCTTTCTCACATGGATTATGCCACAGACAAGGATTGTGCAACTATGCCACATTCAAATTTAAGATACTTATATCACAAAGTTGTACACCCTGACCCTAAAATGGTTGTTTTTATTATTGACAATAATGTTTCATTAGAAACATTGCAGCATGCTATGAATGTGGCCAAGGAGACAGCATATGCCCTACAAAGCTCAGATGTTATAGCTTTGAAGATAACAAATACAACTGAATTTATGAAATTTGAAGATACCTGCAGTATGGATGGTATGTCTGATATAGGAAATGCGACAGATAACAATAAATTACTATTCAAAGAATATTTATCAAACTTAGATATATCACATGACAAAATTGCACCTTTAGCTATAAACATGGAACTAAAACATCTATTAGTAAGTAAGAAACTGCCAAAAAACAAATTGGTAATTTTTTTGACTGATACCAAAATATTAAAAAACGAAACATGGCTAAAAATGTTCCCATATTCTACAAATAAGCATGACAATTTAAAATTTGCTATTGGATTAATTTATGACAATAGATCAGATAGAAATAGCTCTCTAGGTATTCTACATATTGATACATGGCATAACCACACAAATAATCACTCAGTTATGAGGCTACACATAAATGACAGTGGTGTAACAGGTCAATTGGCATCAGCATTTATTTCATTGTTGCCTGGGAAATATAATATAACTAAGATACAACTTGAAAGCCCTGTTTGGGAAGCTACAGAAAGGGATTTCATGGTTTCTCTTGTTTTACCAATTCCAATTGGTGTTTTGGGCTTAGATATGTATTGGTCTGACCTGGCAGAAGATATTGTCTATTTTAAAGGTTCTGGTCCAAGCAGGAGAGCATTTGTTACTGATTTTTCTGGTAAAGTATTAATGCACACTTATTTCCCTCGCCCAGAGTCTGCAACAGATAAAATCAAGTTCACTGACATAGAGAATATAGAGACATATGATTTTATAAACATTGTAAAAGAAAATATGTTATCTATGAGTTCAGGGAATATGGTGATGTCTTACAAAGTTAATGAAACTATTGCTTATACTTGGAAATGGGTACATGATCTATATATTGTCTGCATAGTTTCTGCAGCAATAGATGATACAGGTTTGAATAAAACTATTTTTTATTTCCCCAGGAGTTATAAAGAGATTTTATTCCATAGATTGGATTTGTTTCCACCCAAGGATGGTAAAATGTGTCGCCATTTTAAACAAGTGGCAACTATTGATCAAGGCACCATTTATTTAAGTCCATCAAGTTTCCAGTCACCTTTTACTTACCTTTATGATATGGGTGATGGCCAGGAGGCAGTGGCATATATGCAAAATTACCTAGCATATTTGAAAAGTGTAGCACATGGGTTGCTTTCCAACCCTGGGCTTGAAAATGAGATTCAATATGATGTAGGATTCTTAAATCAAATACTTTCATTTTATAAGAGACAACATTTGCATGGTATGTACTCTAAATATATTGTAAGGAGATATGCAGTTACTGAGAGTGGAGTTTTGGTGATGTTTCCTGGAACAATTCTAGAATATGATTATGAACCTGTTAGAAGGCCATGGTATACATATGCTTTAGAAAATCCAGACAAAATTATTCTAACTCCTCCAAATTTGGATGTGGGTGGTGCAGGTTATATAGTGTCAATATCATATGCCGTAAAAAGTGCTTATTATCCTACTATGGTAGTTTCGATGGATGTGACCATGGGATTTCTATATAAATTACTTATTGACAATATGCCATTTTGTGCTAAATCATATGTGAAATGTTTTATAATGAATAATCGTGGTTACTTAGTTTCCCATCCTGGACTAATGGATCCAAACGGTTCTGGCCCTATTGAGCAACAACACATTACACACAAAGAATCGATGATTGCTATTGATATGCTTAGCCATAAAGGTTTTGTGACTAAAAGATTGTGTAACAATTTTTTTGATAAAACCATCCAAAGATTCTATGAGTTCAACACTTCCTTGCCCAATGTACTTTCAAATGTTGTATCTGGAGATCATTGTGTTCATTACTACATTGCTGCCATTCCTGGCACTAATTCTTTTGTTGGTATTGTGAATGCATCCTGTAGTGTTGGGGCCTTCTGTCCTTGCAGTATGGTTGACCGCCTTTGCCTCAACTGTAACCGTATGGAGCAAACAGAATGCGAGTGCCCCTGTGAATGTACTTCTGAAATTTATGAGTGCCCAAATTCGAACATTTCCCGCCTAAGCCAAGACATACCTTTATGTGGGATGGTATTGGAGAATAATAACCACAAATCCCACTACTTTCATAATTTTGCAGAAAATTTAAAATCTTGCTTTGACTTTCAGTGTGAAAGTTATTTAACACATTCATCTTGCTTGGGCATATTGGGATGTGAATGGTGTCAAATTGATGCAGATGGTCGAACACCTTTGTCAAGTCCGTTCTGCACACCTCAATCTACATGTTTTAATGGTGTCCTCGGTGCTGTTACTCCATATGGTGAAGGCACCTTCGGTCATATTAATAGAGATGCCTTTGGAAACTACTCAGCAATAGGCCCAATAGCAGGCTGTATTGTAACAGTCAGTTTAATTATAGCTGTAGCTATTTATTGCTACAAGCAAAATACAACGTCAGCCAGTTGCCATAATTTGTATGTAGATGGACCGGCGGAAACTTGGCACGATGCTGAAGTCCAGATGAGTCATCTACAATCTGATGATGCACATGACTCGTCAGGCCAGGATAAACTGCTTCCAGCTATGGAAATAGATACTCCAGTGTCACCATACCGTGTTGTGACTGGTTACAGAAGAGCGCATGCTGCTGGTGGTTCAGATCATGGCTATTCAACTATGACACCTCATGAGGACTCTGAAGCTACAGCATTCTCTGTGAATGATCCTATTATTTTGTCAGACGACACCAAGTCTGACGTTAGTTGTCCACTTCCAGTGAAAATAAAGCCCAGGCTTTTAATAGGAGACTTAACAATGACAGTTTTACCATGTGGTAAGAATAGTGTGATTGCACCAGTAACTGTCCACAGACACATGGAAGCGTCATAGCAATAAATCTACCTCCATGTAAATAATACTTCATAATTTACTTGTGATTGTGATAGTTTTATTAAATAATTTTCATGTTCATGTTTTATGATTTACAATTTTACACTAATATTTTCATATCATGTACTTCTTGGTGCTTAGAGCATTAACATTTTTAAACTGTTTTTTGTATATTTAACATATTATTATATGTTTTACTACTTAAAATGCTATATGGGCAAGCAAGGTTTAAGAAGATTCAATCTTATCAAGTAATGATAATTATAATCTTGATTATTCAATTTCAGTTATGTAAATATTTTTAATGTATGCATTTGAGACTGCCATTACAGCTATTAATTTAATAAAGTAATAATATGCAGCATCATGTATACCAGTGGATGCAAATGAAATAGTATGTTTTAGAGATAAGAGATGTGTAAAGTTGCAGATTTACACATTTGCCATCAGTAGGCTGTTCAAATTTTTCCATTTATGTCTTGTGCACTATCATCCTAATTACACCTCCTATTTCCCTTAGTGTTATTGGGAACTAGGATGATTGATATGTCAGTTCCTAGATTATTTGTACAACACAATATTTAGTTATGAAAAAATAGTTTAAGGGGTAAAATTTTGGCTTCATAATTCCCCACCCCTAAAATTTACCGCACTAGACTTCAGCTAGTTGATAAATCCTCCACTACGAGTGGCGGATTTTATAAAATTGCCGCCAATAGGTTATCTATTCAAATTTTGCAGGCCCTACCGACCTTTATAATCCGATATCCTAGTTCACAATTTAAATAGTTAAACTTTGTTACATGTTCAATTTCTATAAGACAAAAAGTTTGGCTCCAGCTTACTCAGCCTGCTGGTAAGTCCTCCACTAGATACTCCTTTTATGGTTTCTGGCTTCCAATAATTAATTGTTCTAGGAGAACCCAGGCAACTTTTATGTTGTGATTTTGTATTAGCACATAAGGTTGTATTACAGGTGTATTAGAGAATTGTAATTTTATATGTTGTGTTTTATGTATTAGCTGTTAAGGTAAAGTATTTAATTTTGATAAAACGTGCCAGTGCCTATTAATGTTTAAGTTACATTTAACTTATATTTAAGACTGATTGTATGTTGGCATTTACTTAATACAATTCTTTTTTTGTACATTTGTTTTATTTAACAAAAATGATATAAAAAAATCGAATAAAAGATACAACTTCAGGATGTTGTAGATTTTTGAAGTGAAAACTTCTTTAGCGGCGTTGGGCACCATTTGGTAGGGTAAAATCTTATGAGTTCGCGTCACCGACATGCTCATGATTGGCGCATGCGCAGCGGCCGTGTGCTGTGCGCGTTAGACACTGGATGGGGAAATCTCGTGAGTTCGCGTCACCGACATGCTTATAACAATATATCTGTAGCTATACAGCTGACGTATTGGGCAACATTAGTGCTGTGTATATCTTATAAGTGAATTTGAATAGATTTAGTCAAAAGTTCAGTGGGTATATACTCTGCATTGTTGAAATAGTGTTTTAATTCAAACATTATTAAACTTCAAATTTTAATACTAAAAGTTCAAGTTTTTACTTCTATCGGCAGTCTCTATAACTGCCAATTTTATTTTATTTTTTGCTTTAGTTACTCTTGAAGTCTGTTTTTTTTGGGATATTGGGTATCACATAGGAGAGATGGGAATAAATATCTGGCGTCATTAAGCCGTCATCCATCCACGCCCGGCCCCAACGCCGCTACTTTGGTCAACACTATACACTGCGCGAAAACTTAGTTTTGCGAAATAAAACGATAAAATGTATTTGTTAACTTTTATTTTTATGATATTTATTATTTACATAGGTGATTACTCCTCGTCGAAGCGTATATGCGTGTGCGTGGGCTGGGGTGAGGCGGGCGCAATGGTGCGCGCGCGCTGCGGCTGCGCATCCCGCGCGAGTATCAGCACACGGCCGCGAGGACGCCGCGTCGCGCGACTTTGCTCCGCTCGCCTCCATTGCTCCTCCTCCTCCATGCCGGCCAACACGCGCGCGCGGTTGCTCGAATTTTCACAATACTGTAATGATCAAAATGTCAATTGCCAGGAAGGATAATTGATAGTAGGAAACGACAATCGCCCAATAAAAAAACATGGAATTGATAAGAAACTTATTAAAACTTCCAGTTTATGTCTGACTAGCGGTCCGCCCCGTCTTCGCACGGTTATCTAAAAAGAACTTTTTTGTTGCGTTTAATTAGCTGCTAATCGAATTCCAAATATTATTTTATTCGCGTTGCCATGACGACTATTTGTTCGTGAATTGCAATGACGATACGAAAAAAACGCGAATGTAGCGCCACCTTTTTCGTTATATTCAACTATCCCACGGAAACGTGAAAAGTATCCAAATGTAGACCCGGGATTAAAGCACTGTGTAAATTTTCATTTAAATTCATTCAATAATTTCTACACGATGTTCTAATTGACAAAAATCCTAAAAAAATACTGGTCCGGAATAGACCCCTGACAGATAAATGAGTATCACAAAAATATTTTTTTATTGTTTTTTTTTTGTAATTAACTATTTGAGCCAATTTTTATTTTTTTATACAAATTATTTTTTTAGGGGAATCTTGATTGATATATGTATTAATTTTGTGTTTTATATTTAAGAATATTAATTATTGTATGTTTCCCAGACAAATAAATAAATTAAAAACACAGACCTCGTTGGCGGCGTGAGCGGAATCGAATCTAATTATAATATTAGTTTGACCCTCTTTTGCGTCCACGTGTAGGGCGTGAACATTACTCCTCACCTGAAAATTAACACAAAATGAAACGCTTATTCACGAATTCAATGGTCCCATCCCATAGAATTAAGTACGTATAGATTACAGACGCACTTTATTATTTTTAGGCCCACAATTAGGCAGACGGAAGTGGTGTAGACTTCATACAACTCATTTCACCATAGTCTAACTTTAAGAAACTAGCGATTAAAACGTCGAAAGCGCCATGCATTTTTTGGCGTTTACGCGTTCTGTTCAAAGATATTATTAATAGTCTTTCTATAAATTAACTAACGACCAAAGGGTCGAAAGCGCCATGAATTTATTGGGACTTACGTATTTTATTCGTACATATATTATTACTGTATAGCATTAAGGGCCATTCACATGGAGAGAATTTATCGCACGTTTTCGGGCGAAATTCGTATACTATTTTCGTAGTCGATACTCTTTAGACAATAATCGCATTGAAATGTTTACATTCACGCAAAAAACACAAACTCGCCTACGAGTATGTCATACGATAATCGTAAGGTAATTATCACCAAGAGTTACATTTACACTAGGACACAAATCGCATTGAGATATTTGCCTACGATTTCTCTACTTGTCTACACAACAACTCGTATTACATTTTTTTCAAGTTCATGCGAGTATCGTACAAATCAGTTCGAATCGATTTGAATGCGAGACTTGTCTTTCGAGCTCGGCGATGAGCACGGTATTTTGTTTACACAGAGATGTCAATATTCAAACGTACGATATCGTATGTTTAGTTAACATGGTAATATTTTTTTCTTGCTTTCGACCATCGTATCTTGGAGGCACGACACTCTCTCCATGTAAACGGCCCTTTAGTCGCGAATACGAAGTTTTGACTTTATCGCAATGGAATCGTATTTTGAATATCTTCGCAACTCCAAAATATTGAAACAACAGAATTAAGCCCCTTTTTACCAACTTCACAATAAAAAAATAAATTACGAACTGAAGCCACATGTAAATACTTATCTTTAATTACTCATTATCATACGATACTCACAGTCCGTTTGGTGAGTCTCACATCCAAACAGGGCGATGGTAAAATTTCCTTAACAAACACTCCAGGAATCTTTTCTAAAGCAGCCATGCTCTTTGCGTTTGGTTTTGTGGTGTTTGTCACTGAAATAATTATTATTTAAAAAATTCATACATTAATTGTATTTATTATTATCGATTATGTGCTAGTATAGTATAAAGTGTATGTATTATCTAGTACGATATCTAATCTATAAATAAATAATTACTTGACCACACTCCTGACTGACTGACATATCAATGCACAGCCCAAACTACTAGAAGCATGAAAATTTGGATGCGGGTTCTTGCTATACTGTACGTACTAAGAAAGGATATTTGATAATTCAAGTTACTTTCATCCCCTTGAAAGTTGTATGAGAATTGGTCATTTTCAAAGTAAGAAGCATGAAATTTTATGTAACAGTTTCTGGTTAAGAATAAATGCATACGTGTATCTGCGTTTTTGGAAAAAAGGGGGGCTGTCTTTTAATGTTTTTTTTTACTACTCAAACTGTGACTATTTTTAATCTACGCTACCGAAGCCCTGTGCAACAGCTTATTATCAATAATGTTATTTAAAGAAAACAACTGGAATACACTACATAAACGATGGAGAACACGATGCAAGTTTTTTTAGAATAGAATAGATAACAATTTCTTGCTCACCAAATATACAATTACAAAAATGCACGATTACAATACTGTCATGGTAGAAACAATAGGCGGCCTTATCGCTTAAAACAATCTCTTCCAGACAACCAGGCAACTTAGGAATAATTTAACCTAAGGTGTAAAAGTTTAACCTAACCTGTAGGTGGTGCAGATTTTTAGATTTCTTATCTGTTTGTTCAAGATTCACGTAAGAACAACTGGGCCGATGTCGATGCGGTTTTCGCTGATTGACAGCTAATTCTTAGACTTAAAATCTGCGCTACTTTTTATCCTGGGAATCCCGCGGGAATTTTCCCGGGAGCAGTTTCAAGTTGTTCGGATGCATAAAAATTAGCTTATTCCGACACAGTTTCCACTAAAACGATATCTTACATTCTTTTTTTAAATGCTGCGATACTTTGTGTCCCGGGTATGATGCGGGAATTTCAATTCAAGCGTGGACGGAGTCGCGGTCATGTCTTTGTGTATACATATAAATCTTATTTTGACATTTGTTTGACACACCACGATATGTCAAACCGCCTTGGGGAAGAGCGGTGGGTATCGCGAACCCAGCAGTAGAACATTTATGGGCTTTTAAAAATATAATAGGTTGAGGAAAAAGTCTTTTCGCATATAGTATGTATGAACTTGTAATAAGATCTCTTTGGCTATACCATTTGTATCTGGCTGGTTTTGGTATCATTAAAAAGTTTTAATTTTAAAGAAGACAATTCCAAATTCAAATTAGGAAAATGTGTGATTTTCATTTGTTTTTCTTATTGTTAAAATGAGTGAATCTAATGAAGAAATTCGATACATTTTAAAATTTTATTACAATAAAGGTAAAAATGCAACACAAGCCGCGAAAAAAAATTGTGATGTTTATGGACCTAATGCAGTATCTTTTGATATCAAAGATGCACGTCGCTCTGGTCGCCCTGTTACGGACAAAATTGATGTCATTTTTAAAAAAGTGGAGCAAAATCGGCATATTAGTAGTTACGATGTAGCTGGAGAACTGGGAATTGACCACAAAACGGTTTTGGCGCATTCGAAAAAGCATGGTATACAAAAAAGCTCGATATTTGGGTGCCTCATAAGCTCACTGAACGAAACCTAATGAACCGTGTACTCATTTGTGATTTTTTATTACGACGTAATGAAACCGAACCATTTTTGAAGAAGCTGATAACTGGTGATGAAAAGTGGATCACGTACGACAAGAACGTGCGAAAAAGATCATGGTCAAAGGCCGGTCAGGCTTCACAGACTGTGGCGAAACCCGGGTTAACTCGCAACAAGGTGATGCTGTGTGTGTGCTGGGATTGGAAGGGCATTATTCATTATGAGCTATTACCGCCAGGCAGGACCATCGATTCTGAACTGTACTGCGAACAACTGATGAGATTAAAGCAAAAAGTTGAGAGAAAGCGGCCGGAATTAATCAACAGAAGGGGTGCGGTTTTTCACCATCATAACGCTAGACCTCACACATCTTTAGCCACTCAGCAAAAATTACGAGAGTTTGGCTGGGAGGTGTTAATGCATCCGCCGTATAGTCCTGACCTTGCACCTTCAGATTTTCACCTGCTTCGGTCTCTGCAGAATTCCTTAGGCAGTGTCAGGTTAACATCACGAGAGGACTGCCAAAACCACTTGTCGCAGTTTTTTGATCAGAAGCCCCAAAATTTTTATAGCAATGGGGGGATCACGTCCCTATCTACAAGATGGCAAAAAGTTATCCAACAAAATGGCACCTACATACTTTAGTCAAATGTAAATAAACTTTATAAAAAAACCTTTTGAATTTTTATATAAAATGCGAAGAAACTTTTTCCCCAACCTAATATTAACCTTTAAGATGGAACCACCACAAAGTTGCCGAATTGTCACACACGTCTCATTGGGTAGTCCCACAAATTTGTGGTCAAATACAAATAATTGAAATGTAAGTTGAAACTGATGCTTTTTCCCTCTAACTACATAGAATTTGTATTAGAATAAAAGAGACGATATAATTCTCTTGGTTTTGATATATAATAAACGTTATGTTTGAAGGTAGCTGGTGGAAAAAATTAAATTAAATTTGGCCTTCGAAGGAGGTTAACACACCTGCTTCCAATTCGACAGAAGGCGTCGCTGGATCTGGTATACTAGAATACGCGTGTCTCTTACTCAACAAATTAGCTTTCATTTCCTTCATATATTTCCTTTGTAAATTGAGGTATTTATTCCGCAGGATTTTCCACTCCGACTTGGATAGCACTTGCATGCCCCAGAGGGCGCCTTTCGTGGCCTTGGATTTGCTTAAATTGTGTTTCGCTCGACTGCGTTCCTTTAAGAAACAAAATTTTACACTAATAAACACATAGAACAATAAATTCTAAAACATTGTTCATGTTACTTTTAAAATATCACCATAATAATAATATTAATAAACCGGAGGGGGGGTTGGTTTTGTGGCGACACCTCGGACCGGACTCCGGGGGGCCAAGCCAAGGGCTCCGTGCTTGCCTTGGCCAGCCGGCACGGAGTAGAGATCGCTAGAGCTAAGAGTCAACAAGCTCCAGGGGTGGAAGTGATAAAGGGCGTAACGTCAGAAGTAGCTTCAGTGAACCTGCAGCCCACTTAGCCACTCACACCCATGTTGCTCCTCGCCAATCTTGTACGGCATTTTAGGGGCAGGAAGTGGCGATCATTTCCTACAATAGTCCTACTATAAATGATCGGGGCTTGTCTTTGGGTGCATTTTTATATGTAGACAGCGATTATCGCCGGTCAGTGTCACGCGGCATTTACATTAAATTTGTCAAGGTTCGTCTCTATGTGTTGGCCTTCCCATGGCCCCACGTAAGTCCTCCAAAAGTCTTGGCCATTTTTATGGCCCATAGTCTTGAGAGGCATACATGTAATATTAGATTGTTGCTTTTTTTTAAATTGTTCACTCACTGTATTGATGGCAGTGAATACCACTGAGATCAGTTTTGAGTAAGTTGAAAGGTCGAACCGATCACTAGATCTGTTAATTACTAAATTGTAATACCCAACAGGTCAAGATGGCAATATCCTAGTGATGAGACTTCACATAACAGGTAATCGTTCTAGATTTTCTTTGGTATGCAACAAAATGAGAGTAAAATTTAGTATTTTCTTAAGTTTTCGCGACTAGAACATATGATTAAAACTATGTTTTAACGGTTTCAGAGTAGCTGAATTGTTGAAATAAAATAACGCGCTTAGAACAGTTAAAACGTAGTTTTAATTATGAGAATTTTTACTCTACTATTATACTATACTTTACTAATTTTTTATTACCACCTTTGTATTTCAAGGAATATTTTCAAACACAGCCCTACCCAGTGTCTGATAGACTGGATATTTAAAAGAAATATTTGGCCCATTCCAGGATACAATTTTCTAATTCTTTTCTGGCTAGTTCTCGTGCTTGAGAATAGTTTATTGATTTTTTATTTTAACGCATGACGAAGAGGCAACCGAAGTTTGCTAGGTGGTAGGGTATTTGCCCGACTGAATGGCTACCACCCCTGTTCTAGAGTATGCCGCCATAACAACCTTGAGTTGTGTTCCGGCATTAGTGACCAGGTTCCAGTCCCCCTTAAGAGAGCAGCAGCGCATTTGTAGCCTTTAGTGTTACAAATGTCCATAGGCGATGGTAACCGCTTTCCATCAAGTGGGCCGTCTGCCTGTCTGCTGAACTCATGCAATAAAAAAAAATTAAAAAAAGAAGTCGATTTTATTACACGACTATTATATATTTATTTATATATAAAAATCGCTATCACTACAATACCGTAGTACAAACATGAGGAGCGTGCCCTGTAAAGGGTGGAGGAGCGAGATGGAATGCTCCCCCATCTTGAGGGCAGATCTTCGAGCGAGGCCATTGTTCTTCCTCGCAGGTCTAGGCCCATCTATTATTGTTGGAAATTTGTGTATATTCTTTGTACGTTTCGAGAATCGTTTGCGACCTTAATTCCTGTACAGCGACATCTATTGGCTTGTAAGTGTTCCACTACAAATAATATATTATATATACATATATATTCGATACTCATAACATATAATATGGTAAGCAGTTCTCGTGAATTCAGTAACAGTACAAACAAAAATGTCAACTGGTTTACATATCTTGTTCAATGTTCACAAGGCCTCTGTCATCGGCGTCTTATTGAGCAAGTTCATTTGGTACTACGAACATTGGTGTCTGTGTTTCATCGTAATCTAACCTGTTAGCGAGATCAATAACAATTAACTTGCTCGATGTGGATTTGTACAACACTAAAACTAAGATAGTGCGAACGTGCTTAGCCCACCCGCTACGACTCGCCTCATACGCCTATTGCCACGTTGACTTGTCGCAAGTAGTATATAACAAATTCTTACCTTTGCAGTGCGCTTCCTATTCTTCTTTTTCCTTGGCGTGTCCTGGTCTTGATTTTCACCATGACTGCTCATTTCATCTTTTGATTCTATGTCGGCTTTGTTTTCCTGAAATTTATTAAAACCACACTCCATTAATCTCCAACACTTATTTTGGTTTCAATACCGTAATGTAAAAAGTAAGCCTTAAACAAAACACAATATTTTGTCAAGAAATAATGGAGTTATAATCTACTGTGAAATAGCTCAGTGTTGCCAATTAGTGACTTTTCACAAGATTATATTTGTGTAACAATTACTCACTACTTTCCTAAAATTCTCAGTCATAATCAGGTTTTGGTTCAGAGTACTTAGTAGTTACCTATAATGAAACTGCTAGATTCTACTGATAAATAGTTTTTAGATTATTTCACTACTACATTTAGGGTGCTAAATAGGCAATAATGTAATATGTCTTCAAGTCCCGTGTGAATAGGTATCTTCTAAGTAAGCGTGTTCTATCTTAGACTATATCTAAATAGTGTTATAGGTCTCCTAGTCCCGTGTGAATAGGTACCTTTTAAGTAGGCGTGTTCTATCTTAGACTATATCTAAATAGTGTTATACTCGTAGGTCTCCTAGTCCCGTGAGAATAGGTACCTATTAAGTAGGCGTGTTCTATTTACGACTATAAATAGTGTTATACTCGTAGGTCTCCCAGTCCCGTGTGAATAGGTATCTTCTAAGTAAGCGTGTTCTATCTTAGACTATATCTAAATAGTGTTATAGGTCTCCTAGTCCCGTGTGAATAGGTACCTTTTAAGTAGGCGTGTTCTATCTTAGACTATATCTAAATAGTGTTATACTCGTAGGTCTCCTAGTCCCGTGAGAATAGGTACCTATTAAGTAGGCGTGTTCTATTTACGACTATAAATAGTGTTATACTGTAGGTCTCCCAGTCCCGTGTGAATAGGTATCTTCTAAGTAAGCGTGTTCTATCTTAGACTATATCTAAATAGTGTTATAGGTCTCCTAGTCCCGTGTGAATAGGTACCTTTTAAGTAGGCGTGTTCTATCTTAGACTATATCTAAATAGTGTTATACTCGTAGGTCTCCTAGTCCCGTGAGAATAGGTACCTATTAAGTAGGCGTGTTCTATTTACGACTATAAATAGTGTTATACTCGTAGGTCTCCCAGTCCCGTGTGAATAGGTATCTTCTAAGTAAGCGTGTTCTATCTTAGACTATATCTAAATAGTGTTATAGGTCTCCTAGTCCCGTGTGAATAGGTACCTTTTAAGTAGGCGTGTTCTATCTTAGACTATATCTAAATAGTGTTATACTCGTAGGTCTCCTAGTCCCGTGAGAATAGGTACCTATTAAGTAGGCGTGTTCTATTGACGGCCTCTGTGGTTCAGTGGGCTACGCCGTTGCCAGCCTACCTCACTGCAACGCAGAGGCTCCGGGTTCGATTCCTGGTATAGTAAATTTCGGAAACGTATTTTCTCCATTATTTACTATAGTCTGGGTGTCTGGGATCGGCCCCAGAGTGGTACATTGTATATTACCCACAACACAAGCGTAACTTGCTTAATTTGGGGATATATAATATGTGTGTTTGTCTGCCGATTATTATTATTATTTACGACTATAAATAGTGTTATACTCGTAGGTCTCCTAGTCCCGTGAGAAAAGGTACCTTCTAAGTAAGCGTGTTCTATCTTAGACTATATCTAGCAACCAGCTTCTACATATGGCGAGATCAATCTATAGAGAAAAGATCTTCTACATCATGGTCAACGTGAACTTATGTATACTATTATATAAAGAAGATTTAACTTACCTCAACTGGTGCTGTGATGCTTTTTACTTCATCCTGAAAAATCCATAAAGATACAATGATACTATATACCATAGTGATACAACCATATTTAAATTCTTAATATGTTGATGGATAGTAACAACCTCAGGTATCAAGCTCATGAAAATGATACGACAGTACTCTAGTCGACATCCAAGTTTTCACCTTTATTTTAAAAGCTTCTTTATTTTCCTCTACACCAACTACTGTCGTTTAAAGGCAAATAAGCAAAACGCAGAGCATATCATTATAGCCTATATACACAAACTATGACGGATTCTGTCATATCACAAAGTTTTATAATTATGTGCGACACCTATAGGCAATGTATAAAATTTAGCAGTGTCACAGCAGGCACTGTCACCAATCTTGTATATACTGTCCATCAACGTGTTAAGCAAAAGCAAAGAGGTTTATAAACTTTAGTGGACACACATTGGACAACTATTTTCAACCCTGTCGAAAGTATTTATAAAACATATTATGTACTAGCTGATGCCCGCGACTTCGTCCGCGTGGTGCGGTTTTTTAACTATCCCGTGCGAACTCTTTAATTTTTCGGGATCAAAAGTATGCTATATGTTGACCAGGGATATAAGCTACCACAATACAACATTTCATTTAAATCGGTCCAGTCATTTCGGAGATTAGCGGGTACAAACAGAAAGACAAACAGAGAAACAACAAAATTTGAAAAAATTCTAAATTAGTTCTATTTCACTTCTTACATCCCCCTGACACGGTTTTTAGCATTTTTTTTTCATGTACAGAAATTTGACCTTTACAATTTTATTATATGTATGTATAGATATTAGAAGTCATGCTGGGATGTTATGGAGTTCCTTAACTTAATGTTAATGTGGCGTGATACTGACCAGTGATTATCCCTGACTACACAATATAAAAATGCACCCAAAGACAAGCCCCAGTCAGTGTAAGACTGTTATAAGAAATGAGAACAAAAGATACCGGGCTATTGAGATGAACTGCTAATGGAACTAGGAATCTGGGACTATAGGGACTACCCTGCGTCTGCCCGTCGCAATGTTCGGGGAACGTGGAAAAATGGGCAGACGGTGACTCGCCACTCCCTGGATGGGTCCCAAAAAATGCCATAGAAGACAGAGGCAACATGGTGGGCTGCAGGTTCACCGAAGCCACTTCCGACGTTAGGCCATTTAACACTTCCACCCTTGGAGCTTGAGTCTTAGCTGTAGTAATCTCCACTACAGCTAAGAATGCCTATGCCGGCTGGCTAAGGCAAGCACATGGGGGGGGGGGGGGGAGTCTTGCCTTAGCCCCCCCGGGATTCGGGTCAGATGTGTCGCTACTCACCTAAGGTTTCGCCACAAAACCTCGCTGCAGGTTTATTATTATTAGAAACATAAAAAGAGGAAACATTATGAAGGGGTTTTCACTCGCCAAGTTTACACACTAGTATTAGCCTTCATCATTAACTTGTAATTATTTGTATTTTGATTTAGGGTTTAAAGACATGTAAAAACATCACTGATTCATGGACAATACTAAATATAAAAGGTCACACGCATTTACACACACACGCTTAATAAACATACACATACTGTAGGAGTGTCAACATTTTTTTCATTGTCCACATCTTGATCTGCTCTTAAATCCAAGCCTTTGCTGGGCTTTTTATTTTTCTTCTTCTTCTTTGGTGGTTCATATTCTTCTTTGTCGTCTTTGCTCTCTTTATCATCTTTGTTGTCTGTACCTATCATATAAATTAAAAAGTAAAACCGAGAGGCAAATTAAAAACAGAGGATTTAGGTCAAGTGTTGAAAGACACTAAGAGTCAGGGATGGAAGAAAATTAGCCCATGGCCATTGTCCATCCAACCATACAACACATACAATAATTGATTAATTATTCCTACCTTGAAAGAATAAAATTTAAAACCTGGATTGCAGCACTACATACCAGGTCCCATTGAAAAAGGAAACAAACCAGGGACCTACTCAAACACACATACAAAATTGCATCAAAATCGGTCAAGCAGTTTTTGAGGACTAACAAACAGCAATTGATTGTCATACATAAGAAGAAGAAGATTAGTACAGAGTAGTCTTAAGTGTGAGTTTTTGTACTACTCCAACACATTCAAGTTAACACAATTTTGTATGTGAGTACTTAGCGGCATCTCATGAGTGTGAAGGGAAACAAATCATATTGTTACGAGTTACGGGACTCGAATTAAAATGCCGTTGGAATTACTATAGAATTTATTAGAACTATACAAACACGTTTAACACAGGTAAAAATATAACTGTACACAACCAGTACTAACGTAATACACGATTCAATAACACGCGCAAAGTCCGTCACTATATAGCTTATCGAATGTACACACGTCTTGTCTCGCTTGTGACCATCACTAGACTGCCGCACCCCTCCGTTGAGGCATTGCTTTATTTACTGCACGACGCGATATGTCTACCTGGCAAGCGTCGACGCAATTTCCCGGAAATCATAATCCGCACACCTGCCTAATTATGCCTACGAACGGCCATAAACGAGTATAATACACAATAGGCTGTTTTCTAATTACAAATTTTAAACATTAGGTAAACAAAAGAAGTTCAAATGCCGAAAAGGTAATAAAGTGCAGGTGTGCATTGGTCTTTGTCGGTCGTAACAATATCATACAAAATTGCATCAACTAATGTGATTGAAGTATTAAAAAAACGTGCAATCAGCACTCTGATGTTTCTAACCTTCAGCTAGTGGCTCCTCAACAGAGAACATCTTTATTGAAGACAGTTCCTCAGGAGGCATGCAGGTTGGCAGTTTGCAACCCATCTTTGTGAAATCATTTAGACATTTCTGAGCATCCTCTGGCTTACTGAATTCTATAAATGCATATCCCTGAAACATAATAATAATAATCATTACAACAATGAGTATATAATTGAAGTACAAATCTGAATGGGTGGTTAGTGTATGCTGTTATTCCCGATAGAGACAATCTTTGCAGCATTGGTCTCTGCTTTCATTGCCCTACAAAGAGAACCCAAACACAAATAATGCAACAGTGCTTTAGAATGATGTTATATTCAGTAGAATATAATTAATATTTACCAGTCACTGGGAAGACTAATTATTTCAATAGGCTTTTTATGTCATAAATAATAAAATTAAATTTTCAAAATGTTTTTTCCATATTGCTAATCTTTAATTGTTTCAGTTTTACTACTCCATTGTGTAGCAGCCTCTGTGGTTGAGTGAGTTTTTTGCTGGCCTACTGACTTAAAGGCCTAGCTGCCAAGCCATAATCATAAAAAAATAAAAATTTACTGGCCTAGGTCACTGGAATTCAGAAGTCTCAGGTATAATTTCTAGCATGGTAAATTTCAGAAATACACTTTTTGTCTAAACCTGCGAGATAATGAGATAGAATACATTATATTTAATCATTTAAACACTATGCTCATACAGATAGAGTTTGAAATGTTTTGAAGCTTAAATATATTATAACTATTATAATGTATGAAATGTGAGATCAGGAAATTTATAATCCCTCCTACCCCTTGTCACACTTTGTTTCACTTCTACTGCATGTGAACTGCTGCACACACAATTTTTTTTAAATGTGGTTTGGGTGTCTGGTATTGGCCTGGAGTGGCCCTTTGTATATTATACATAACATAAGTGTAACTTATTTAACTTGGGGATATACAATGTCTATCTGCCAATTATTATTATATACTTATGTAAAGAGTAAGCCTGTAGGCAGAAGAACCAAGTCATTCTGCTCTGGTACAGTGTACTGGCAACTTAATATATATGGATAGCCATATATATAGATATATGTATTATGTAATTTATCCCTCTTTTCTTTCACCATATCCCAATTATTTGGGGTCGGCACAATATGTCTTTTCCTTCCACACTCCTCTAATCAGACATACATGTTCTGTCACACCACATATCATCATATCATCCTTCACACAATCCATCCATCTTTTTTTTGGTCTACCTTTACATTTGTACCCATCTATCTTGAAGTTTAACATTCTTTTGGTCACATGACTTTCATCCCTCCTCATTACATGGTAGTATATTTTAATGGTTTTATATTTATCAATTATATTATTATTGTTACAATTATTAGTATATTATATTACATATACTAGCTTCTGCCCGTGACTTCATCCACATGGTGCTGTTTCTAAACTATCCCATGGGAATTCTTTAATTTTTCAGGAACAAAAGTATCCTATATGTTGACTAGGGTTATAAGCTACCACCATACAAAATTTCATTTAAATCAGACCAGTGGTTTCGGAGATTAGCCGGTACAAACAGACAGACAAACAAACAGAAAAACAAAAATTTGAAAAAAATCTAAATTAGTTCTATTTCACTTCTTGCATCCCCCTGACTCAGCTTTTTTTTACATTTTTTTTTCATTGTACAGAAATTTGACCTCTACAATTTTATTATATATATAGATTATCATTAGTATAATCTTAAACTGCACACCAACAAATTATTGTGGATAAGATCCTAATCAATCTAAAGGTTGCCTGGAAGAGATTGCTTTAAGCAATAAAGCCACGCATTGTACTAAGGCCTTCTAATTATAAGATATGAAAATGTGTTACTGTTTTTATGTTAGTGTACAGTAAAGAATGTTGTTGTTGTAATCT
This sequence comes from Dendrolimus houi, assembly GCA_039645545.1. Taxonomy (NCBI): domain Eukaryota; kingdom Metazoa; phylum Arthropoda; class Insecta; order Lepidoptera; family Lasiocampidae; genus Dendrolimus; species Dendrolimus houi. The sequence continues at coordinate 2,024,399 of CM077128.1, read as the reverse complement.
AGCAGAATGGTAAACTTGCTCCACTCCACAATAGACAATACAATCAAGTCATACACTACTACCTTCAATAACCCCACCCATGATACTGCAGGCTGCATAAAGTGATGAGAGAGATCAAAACTCACTTTTTGGCAGACATTGCATTTTACTCAATAGATTCATCTTATATTCTTCCTATAAATATTGTAGTCAAACATAATATTAAAAATTTGTCACTGATTGATTGCTAATCTAGTATATAGACTCTGGGAATGTAACCCAGACACATCACCTTTATCCTATCAGAATTTTTGAACTTTGGCATAGAAATATATGCAATAGGTCCATATTCTGAGAAGACTCGCTCCAGCCATTCCCTGTTTGCTGTTACTGGTATGGATTCCACATATAATGTTCTTGTTTCAGCATCATATGGCAAAAGTGGACTTGTTCGTTTCACCTAAGAAAATAATTGTAAAATATTCTTATTTGTGTATGAATAACACATTTTATATTTGTATATTAACTGATGAAATTTAATATGTGCCTTAAGTTTATCTTCAGAAAGCTCCAAAAAGGTTGTGTTTTTGAGTGCCTTAGCGATATCATTGATATCCTGTGTAATGGACCTTATTTTGTTAAATTTAAGAAACAATTCCAGAGGCACATAAGGGCCGTTCTTTACTTGCTCCCCTAGAAACCTGTCCTTAGATAAATTTGCATCACTGAAGTAAAACTCCATTTGTTTTAGAATATTTTCATAAAGTTGTTTCTTGCGGTGTCGAACTCTTTTTTTAGGACTAGTATCATTTTTTGTCTCTTCATTGATTAAGGAAATCTCGGTTGATTCAGACATAATTAAATTTTATACTGAAAAAGAATAATAACGTTGATAAACAAAAGTTATATTGCAACATGAATTAAATTTGTCCCGCCTTATTGCAATGTTATTATAATACATACTTTTTGTTTTTGTAGATAAGCTCTATGTATTGTAGTCTTCTTAAACTCTTTAATATATAATTAACACAATGGTTTTACAATTAGCGAAAATGTTTGAAAAGAAGCAACAACAAGCAAAAAGCAATTAAAATTTTAAAATTAATTGTGAGTGAAACATATTTGATATTTTGGACCAGTGTTGCCAGATGACCATGTCAATTAACCCCAAAACTTTTGTCGACAACCACAAAAATAATCATTTTGAAGAAAAAAAACCTCCAATACAGTTTTTACTTATTTTAAAGGAGAAATAAAAAAAAGCCGTCGTGGCGAAAAGTCGCCAATGATGTTATCATTTTCGCTCACGCAGCGCTCACAACGACCCGTGATAATAGGTGGGTCGAATAATTGTTCCACTTAAGTTTACGATTGTGATGCCGACAAACAAGTGGAACGAGAAAAATCGCGGTTGTGAATGTGGTCGTTGTGAGTCTCTTATGGAACTTAGCCTATAGTCTCCTGACGCCCCGATTTTAACGCTTTCAAGAACTGAACGCCCACGGTACTTAAAAAAGGTTTCAATGGCGAAAACCAAAGACTTTGAACTTCAAAAATTGTACCTCACAGTAATCTCACAAGTATGGTATTTTTTTTCTTGTATGTGGTTAACGAGGAGACGGAAAAAAGGATAAAAATAAGTTAACTTTTAGTAGGCCTTTGAGTCAAAAGCACTTAACTTAAAACAACAAACATTTACAACGTCAATTTTTTCCAACTACCTTCAAAAAAAATCTAAAGTGAAATTAAACTTAAAAACCAATTTGATAACCTTCATAAACAAAAATCCCTTCAAATTAATAGATTAATATTTTATTGTTATTTATTTAAAACGTCGAAACAATCATTTTAGTCCTTATTAACCCAAAGGTCTATTAAAAGGACTCAAATTTAGAATTAAGACAATTTTCATTATACCTCAGATCCTTTTAAAGTTTTGATGTAAACAGCAAATATAGTATATAAACATTTATTTTTGATAAGCATATCAACACAAATCGTAAAGATTTCATGAATAAATTAAGATTTATTTTCACACTCGATAATCTTGTTCGATGTTAAGTCAAGAAAGACAAATTTCTTTTGATTTTGTTGGCACTGTTGCTTGGTCATACATAAACAAAAACCTTGAACATACGTTCGGAGACTTCTCTTTCTAATAAGGTGGTAATTTGGAATTAGTAGCAATGGTTAAAGTTGGGATACTTAGAGTAGTACCCTGGGCGTTCATTAGACGAAATTGGATTTGGTGCTGGGCTTTATTAACTATTTCATTAAAGTAATTTTTTAAGGACCGTGGGTGCTAGGAGGTAGGATACGACAATACGAGTAGAGATGGCATAATAAATAAATAATACAAACAAAAATAAATAACGAACGAACGAATGAATTGAATTATTAAAATGATGAGCCTAAGCTATCGTCATAGTTTGACAAATTCTAAAAAAGTATAGTTTATTGTAATTTGTTATATGAATCAATGCAGTATAGCGCTCGAATCTACTCTGATTTTCAAATAATTTTAAAACTAAACTTTTGACATCGTAACTCAATTCAGTTGTCAATTTTGACATTCCGAAATTTGGCATTTTAATTCTCAGTTCTTGTTCAAGATAATTTGGATAAAAGTGATATTTTGTTTGCATATGTAGCTGGCGTTTATCTCATGAAATAATCGAATATGTTTATCGGTGGTATAGTTTATTGTGTTTTATTTAGAACAGTACTGTTTATACCCGTGTTACATGTAATCGGTGGAGTATACGAATAGCTCAGATAGATTTGTACATCCCAGGGAAGATGACGGCTCGGGCGTACATAGCTAACATTGTTTCTGAATAAAGTGTATGTGATAAATAATCGCGATGTCTTCGAAATCAGCTAAAGTGAGTTTGAAGTCTATCGAAGTGCCCAAGGCTCTGCAGGATGGAGAAAAATTCGTCAAGTGGGACGAAGTACGTATAAATATATATCTTACCTTTAATATATTGCTTGTTCTTGAAACAAATAATGTTTTTCTTCTTAATTAATTTCTATAGTACTATTTATGAGGCTGTTATTCCATCACAGTTATTTCTAAAAATTGACCTATCTAGAACAGGTTTTTCTATTTAGTACAACATTGTTAAATTTTTATTTTAGGCTAAACTAACATAGTTATTTATCACATAAATTAGTGATCAATTCATTGTTACATGAGCCATTATTAATTATTTAATTTAAATTACATATAGAGGAGTAGTTTGTATGCACTCATAAGGTTCTATTTGGGGGTAGTTTAATAACAACATACAAAATATAGGTGGATTTTGATTTCACTACTATTTTGTTTTACACAGAAGATGGATTATTATAAAGTACATCTATAAATAACATAAAATGTCTCTGAATTCAAAATAAATACGAACATTTAAATGAAAACTTCTATTTATTTCATTATTAATCATAAATTACCGTTTTTAGTATTTTATGTGTCTCTCTGTCTGAAAGTTAGTCTCAATTTGGCTATGAACTAGCTCAACAGATTTAAATTGAAACAAAATTTTTATCTTAAATCTTGGGTGTGTTCTATTTCAATATTTTGTAGAGTTCAAAAGATTATGAAAATAGAGATGCAGACACATTTTAAAACAAATTTTAATATATGTACATACAAAAATACAGATATTAAAATAATATCGAAGTTTTAAAAATTATTTTTATTCTAATAGAAATAATTTTTATTACTTTTTAAACAATAATTAAATGCACTATTGGCTCCTTTTGCTTGTACCCTATGATATCATGAATAATAATAACAGCCCATAAACTTCCCACTGCTGGGACTACTGCTCGGGCCTACCACTGTAGGGGAATGGACAGTATACCCACCACACTTGTCTAAGGTGACTCAGCAGGTTTGACAGATCTGTTATCTCAATGTGCTGGTTTCATCACAATGTTTTCCTTCACCATTGTTATTGGCACACGGTAATTGTAACATTAGGCCAGAAAACTGCCTAAGTGGTTGGTGCATGTGTTTCGGCCAGGATTCGAATCCACCCCTTCGAGTTTAGGACTAGTGCATTAGCCATTATGTTACCACAACTACAATGAGTAGGTATGCTTGTACAAAATGTATGAGGATCTGACATTTTGCAAGATGATAAAATGTGTCTCAGCCAATTTATCTGTTTGCTCCCCTATTATGAATATAGTGTTTAATCCAGTGGGAACAAAGCTGGGTCAAGATATAGAATAGTTTCATGTATTTGCTTGGGGTTGATTTTTTTTTTGCAATGTATATCATTGAATATTTAAATAAACTCTCTAAATAATAATTATATTATTTATAGAGATGTGCCGACTAGTTGGCGTAGTTGGCGATTAGTCGGTAAAGTGGCCACTATCTTAGTTGGTGACTAGTGGGCAATGAACAATAATGGTATTGTTCTTAAACTAAAATATTTTTTTGTATTTACACAAAAACACTGACTCATAGAAAAGCAAAAATCACGGAATAAACAAAACAGTTTCAACACGCTCGCATGCGGTTGTTGTGATTTGTGTGCAAAATCAGCTATAAACGAAGTGTCACGGAAATCCCTGAAACTGTGATCGGCTTGGCCAACTATTTGGCCTCTTTACAACCGACTAATCGGTTAGTCGGCCAAAGTCATAATCAGCATATCTCTAATTATTTAGTATAAAACATTTTGATTATGAAAAGACTTGATGACATTAAAGGAACTACAAAGTTCCAAAATGAAGAGAAAACAATAAAAAATACTTGAAAATTAAAACAGGCCACACTCTAAGGATAAAATGGCACAAAAAAGTTCTGGAATGGCATCCAACGGGCCAATAGAGAGGCAGAGGCCCTAAAGCCCAAAAATGGGAAGACAACATAAAAAAGACAGTAGGAACATTATGGACTTAAGAAGCCTAACGTAGGAGAGGATGGGCATCTATTTAGGTGGCCCATGTTGCAGAGAAGCTACCAAATAGGCTATCAATATAATTTTAATGCCAACAAAATATTTTTATTTACTACTAAAACTTACAAAAAATATATTTAATAGTAGGGTCAGAACTGCAAAATTTTGTAAAATGGGTCTGGTCTGATCTAGCTGGACCCCTAGTAGCATGCTAGTTCACTTGAGGTGTTCTGTCTAAGCTAGAATTGCCACTTTTTTGTAATATTCAATAATTACTTTATTTTGCAATTGAATTTTCTGTGTGTATTTATTACTACTTTTTGTTTTGGCCACCAAAAGTCTATTTTAATAATCATAAGAATGTAAACAAAAAGTGAGACAATTGAATTAGCGAAGTAAAAATAGTCATACACTTGCAAATCTCCCGTTCATAATTTCCAAAGCCCCGGTTGTCTGGAAAAGATCGCTCTAAAGCGATAAGGCCACCCATTACTCCTACTTTTACTGTTTAATGTGACTACTGTAAATTGTTTACTTTATGTGTATGTGGTGAACAATAAATTGTATTCTATTCTATATTATTTTTCTATAATACATAGTACAATTGGCTAAAATATAGTAGGATGCCTATATGTTATAGTACGGTTGGGAACTCTAGTCCAGGCATAGGACGAAATGCAAACATCAATTTTATTCTATAGTGTCGCATTGTCAGTTTAAACTTGGAAGGTCTGGCTTCCTTGCCACATTTTTTATTTTTCAAAGCTGGCGTTTGCAACACCCATGGCAAATCAAACGCGTTACCAGCCTGTGGGATAAAGACGATGAGATAGAGATTAGACAAGAGGAATGGGATACAAGGGTTGGGATGTGGGATTGGAATAGGGCAGGGAGACCTCAATGGAGCAAGTAATGTTCTCTTAAGTGACGCAGGCAATCGTCGGGCATACGTACCTTGGCGAGTGTTTAAATCATATGTTCATTAGCGCGTTCTGTCGCCTTATGTGTCGTCTGGATGCAGTGTTCTCTCCACTTATGTTTTATACACTCGTGGAGGGCGTTGCGTAGGCTACTCCAGGCAAAGTTAGGGCCGTAAACTCGTTGAATTTACAGCGATTCTCACTGACATTATGAGTCATTTTAATGATTTAAAGAAGGGGGTCGCCAGCGAGCAAGGGAGAGGACGGTGCAGGCAGTTTTCGGCTGTCGTCTACTTAATTAGACGGGGGCTCGAAAACAACATTTTGTATCCGGTTCCGGTATTCCCATTACCCAGGATATCAGTGGAATCATCTCTACTGTACGAAGGGGTACGAACCTGCTTCCCAGGATTTAGTACCAAATCGGCGCACTAGGATGTCAGAAGAGATTCTAGATATATGCTCTCATATGGATCCAGGTAGGTTTAGTGGGTAGTTTGTTCGGCCTCCTCCTTTATGGAGGAGATCCCGTTTGCCGTTTGGTGCAGGACTCTTACACGCACACGAGGCGCGGGGCACTAGGCGGCGCTTTTGGTCTTCCCCTGTTTGCAAGACCCGTGTGTGTGTCACAAGATATTCTCCCTGAGTTAACAAAAAAATGGGATAGAAAACGTTGGATACGGGGAAGGGGAAGTGGGCCATCAGAACTCTCATTGCACGAAATACGATTAGCTCCAGGCCGCTGGTACACGCCGATATTTTGTGATTCCCCTTTCTGCGTTCGCGTGTTAGAAAGACCGTGAACGGTATGCATCGCGGTAAATGGGCGAGCAAGCAGTTCTGGGGGAAGCAGGTTTTCTTAATTGCCTTCTCCTCCACTATTGGTTAAAATGGAGCTTTTTATTTCTTTTCTTTATTATCTAGGGATAAATAAGGGGGGAAACTTTTTATTTTATTTTATTTTTTTAACAAAACTTAAAAACTATTACATTTTGTTTAGTACTAATACGATTCTTACTTCTTATTTCTACTTCTTAACTATTACGGAGGAGGCAGGTTGGGCTTGGGTGAGACGGTATTCGAGATGGAGCCGCGTCGTGTTCTGCGCGCGCTCACCTGTCCTCCAGTGAGGCGCGTCACAAAGCGAAAAATGTAGAAACTAGGAAGATGCAGGGGAATACAAGTAGTTCCCCGGCAGTGGATGCAGCCTTAGAGGCCTTCGTCTGCCAGGGCACGCGATTGGTCGAGCTTTCGCTTTCCCGTAGCCCTGGCATAAGACGCATGAAGGAACACCTAGGGTTTTTAGTGGGTATCCTTAACTGTGGAGTGGCAATACTATCTTTAGTTCTGCCCAGAGGTGCTAGTGCCACTCCTACCTGGCGAATCCCACACACGGGTCCGGGACTTATTCCTATATCCTATGATATATAATAGGTAATAATAAGTCAATAGGATTCCTACTGGCTTAAAAAAAATGGGTAAGACGCTGTATGAGGTCGTCTACTGTATTCCATCTATTATTACCATGGTATCTTCGGACGATAAACAATTCTTAGATGTTTATGCATGATCTGCGTATCTAAAACGGTCACTTTTGCAGATTCATATTAAGTATATGAGAAGCATCAAAATAAACTGTCATCGTATGCTTTATTTATGTCTTACATCTACCATTAGATCTAGAAACGTGTCAGTTTCAACAACCGATTCTCCAAAAGCAGCAGCTTTAGGTCCTCCGATGTTAAAGAAACGCCTCAATATTAAATAAATAAATTAATTTGAAATCAAGGAGACATTATATTTCTCTTTGTTGCAGGATTCCGGCGCTGGATTGCCGGTTACTCTACGCGTGGACCCTAAAGGGTTCTTCCTGTTCTGGACTGATCAAAATATGGAAGTGGAAATGCTGGATATTGCAAACATCAGGGACGTCAGGACCGGTGGCTTCGCTAAAGTGCCTAAAGTAAGTGTGTGCACTATTTCTTATAGTTTTTTTTGCAAAGCATAATTCGTAAACTAGCTGTATAAGTATTTTTTTCCGCTCGGGATTAACATTTATCGTTATATTTTCATTTATTTAAACTATATTATTATCTTTTATGGCATGTGAATTTTCTAATGTATTATACGGTACAATACTGTGTAGTTTCATTAAAATCCGTTCAGCAATTTTTACGTTTAGAATATTAATAGGATTTGACGGCCTTTGTGGTCTAGTGGTCTAAGCATTGGCCTGCTTATTTCACTGAAATACGAGGAGGGATCAAAAAGTAGTGAGAATGAGATAGAATATAATGACTATTGATAACTTAATAATTTATTTTTCTACGTAGTCTCTGAGTCTCTCTACACACCGAGTCCAGTGCTTTTCCAAGGCTTCAATCCATTTCAAAAAAAGTTTTGAATTGATTCTGCAAAAAGCTCTCCACGGCATCCAACACCTCGTTATCGTCTTCGTACCTGTTTCCCCTTAAGTATTCTTTCAATTTGGGGAACAGATAGAAATCGCTAGGCGCCAGATCTGGTGGTCAACCAATTCGAAGCCAGCTTGCTGAATGGTAGCCATCGCAACTGCCGACCTGTGCGCGGGTGCGTTGTCATGATAAAACAGTACGCCCCTTCGCAGTTACCCTCTCCTTTTCTCTTTGATGGCATTCCTCAACTTGGGAATTAAAGCTGCATAATATTGGCCTGTAATAGTTGTTCCACGCTCCAGGTAATCAATCAACAATATCCCTTCTGAGTCCGAAAATATTGAGACCATAACCTTGCCAGCCGATGCCACGGCACGAAACTTCTTCGGGGTCGGTGATGATGGCTGTTTCCATTGCGAAGATTGCTGTTTTGTCTCGGGATCAAAATGATGGACCCATGTTTCGTTCATTGTTACGAAACGAGACAAAAAGTTTTCAGAATCTTCTTGAAACTTGTCCAAGAATATCTTCGAAATGTCAACTCAATTTTGATTCTGACTGTCGGTTAACATTCTCGGCACCCATCTTGCGGAGACTTTTCTCATATTCAAAGATTGTTTCAATATGGATTGAATACTTCCATACGAAATGCCCGTTTCTTGAATTAAGTATCGGATGGTAACTCTTCGATCGCTCAATACAATTTTCTCAACTGACGCAACATTTTCTTGGGCGACTGACGTCGATGGACGGCCGCAACGATGTTCGTCTTTCGTGCTCGTTCTCCCTATTCGAAATTGAGAAGCCCACCTTGCGACAGTGGAATACGGCGGAGCAGACTCTCCTAATGTTGCCTCCAAATCGCAATGAATCTCTTGCGTCGTTAATTTTTTTAAACAGAAGGATTTAATAACGGCTCGCATTTCGTTTTTCTCCATTTTCGACAACACGTTCCGACACGAAGCAAACAAATGACTACATTCAGAAAAAAACAAAAGAGAATCGAAGATTTTTTTCTTTATTAATATTACAAATATGTATTGAGCTATGCTTGCCATTTTTTTTTCTTACCAAGGAGTTTGTCGTTCTCACTACTTTTTGATCCTTCCTTGTACAGACCAGGGTGTACCAGTCAGGGTAAGTGTCATAAACGAACTTTACATTTTTTACATTGGTCTGGATGTTTGCGATTATCCACACGAGTACTTGTGTAACAGTATATTAAATATCATCCATTTTTCCATTGTTTCCTGTCATATGGGTTTTCATTATGATTTTCAAACTCGTTAAGTACAGTCCACCTTTAAATCTAATGCTCGACAATCCACACAATGGTGTAAGATTGGTATTGGTTTGATCTTATTTAGAAAATTGCTTTTCTCAAAAGGATTATCTTAGGTATTGTGGCTCCATTTTCAGAAATGATTCATACTTACTCGAACCACACTAGTCGTTGTAACCTTAAAATTATTTCCAAAAAAGACAAAAACGTAATTGTGAAGAAGTCGATTTTTCTTAGAAAAAATAATATTGTTAATACAATAAGTTATCGCTGGTTTATTCGCCGTATTTATACGATTTATTTTGGTGAGTTCAAAAAAGGAATTCGAAAATAAAAACCAATATGTTTTTTTTATTTTATTTTTAACGCTCCCTTTGACAATGACACCGGTCAGAGAGGATTTTGGTTGTGTTGTTTTAAGAACTGTGTTATATAAATTACTGGCCACATTATTAGATTTATATACTATTACACGTTTATTACGAAGTCGTGGTAGCGTAATGGCCTGATCCTGGCCTGAACGCATGCACCACAGGCAGTTTTCTGACCCAATGTGCATATTGTCACAATTACCAAGTGCTAACAGCGGTGAAGGAACACATCGTGATTAAACCTGCACATCGAGATAACCGATGTGTCAAACCTGCCAAGCCGCCTTGGACAAGCGTGGCCGGTTTACTGTCCGTTCCCCTACAGTGGGAGGCCCGAGCCCAGCAGTGGGACATTTTTGGGCTGTTATTATTATTTTTATATACTATTACATATTTCTTTGTTTTCAACCTGTCTCTTCATATTTTGACATTGCCAAAATCAGTGCCATTTGCAGTGAAGCCATATATACAAAGACATCAATCTTTTTTTTCGAATACTGTATCGTATTCGTATATTGTGTTTCAATTTAATTAAAAATAGTTTTCTATGAAATCATACGTGTATTCGGACACGTGAATTTATTCTATTAAGTGCTTTAAGTCGTCGATTGCGTAATCTTTGGGATTTAAAGCGTTATTATATTCCACTATAGAACCCTAGCAATAATCATTTTTTTTTATTGCATGAGATCAGCAGACAAGCAGACGGCCCACCTGATGGAAAGCGGTTACCAACGCCTATCGACATTTGTAACACCAAAGCACATTGGGAGCACACCAATGTGCTGCCGCTCTCTAAAGGGCTACTGAAACCTGGCCACTAATGCCGGAACACAACTCAAGGTTGTTATGGCGAGATACTCTAGACCAGGAGTGGTAGCCATCCAGTGGGCCAAATACCCTACCACCTGACAGTTTATCAAATTCGAGAAAGACCCTTTCTTTGCACGATCTCTTAAGACGAATAAACTTACGTTTTGTAGACTCAGTTTTCGCGACTTGTACACATAATTAAAACTAACGGTTTTAAGCGCGGCATTTTATTTATTTGTATTTTATTACGACGTTTAGGCCATTTTTCATTAGCCGCGATCACGGAAGACATCTATGTTTCATAAATAAATTGTCGCGCTTAAAACCGTTAAAACTTAGTTTTAATTAATTAACACGTTTAATAAATTAACTAGTGGTCGCCTAGTGGTCGAAATTCAACCATAATTAATTTAAATTAAAAGTTTCAACATTATTAAGATTCTGTTGTCAAACACTATACTTCTATAATCACAGATTTCGCCAAAGCTACACTGTTAATTTGACTTCAATAAACAAAAGAGTACATATGCGTGTGTGTGTCAAATACATAGTAGTATGTGTAATGTTTTTTTATTGACTTAATGTATAATTTAAAAAAAAATAGCATTCTGCACTCCTCTATGTAAACTATATGTGTGCGAAATTCCATACTCGCGTCCGCGCAATTTTCGTAAAAAGGGGTACGAAGTTTTTGCTTCACGTATTAATTTAATAAATTAATACTGCAAACAATCTCTCCCCTTTCACCTTTTCCCAGTGACTTACTGTCGGCGCAGTATATTTTTCCTACCATATTTTATATTCTGGCATACGTCATCTGTCATACCACAAATGATCTGTTATTTACGTATTATAGTACAGACTAGCCTGTGCTAGTGAAACTTTGTTTGCATTGCAACGGCGTCAACGTATTTGTTAGTGATGAAAGTAAACAAAAATTCTAAAAATTGTATTTTCGGATTCTGCTGGGCCAAATTAGCCTTTTTTCTCATTATTAAAGTCATTGTTCTGTTACAAGTTTGCGGGACTCGATTTAAAATGCGTTAGAATTATTATAGAGTTTATTAGAACTATACAAACACGTATAACACAGGTACAGGTAACAAATCCAAACGTAATGCAGAAGGTCGTAATTCAATAAAACGCGTAAAGTCCGTCAATATTAGATTCCCGAATGTACACACATCAAGCCTAGATCGTAGTTGTATCCCAACTGACCCTCTCTCTTAATCTGGCCATCGTTTTATACTTCACAAATGCAAATGTGCCCGCCCGGCAACGTCGACATAATTTCATAGAATTAGCTTGCACCTATAATCCGCAAGGCGTGGCTAATGATGCTCCTGAGCGGCCGTAGACGAGTACAATATGAAAGTAGGCTATTCTCCACAGTAACTAGAAACGTATGCCAATAAATAAAGTGAACAAAAGAAGACGATCATAAAAGGATTACAATTAGTTCAAATGCCGACAGGTAATAAAATGTGCTTTTACAGATCTGTACGTGGAATTTGTCTTTGTCGGAGCCTAAGTTGTAACTGTACAAACTCGAACTCCTACAGATTTATAATATTTAGTCCAGTCATTTAAGCAAAAAAAAGGGGTCAATCTCGGAATGAGAGATAATAAGTTATAAAGTTGTATACACCTTCATTTTAGTGTTCTAAAAGTTGTCTGAAATGTCTCATAAAATCTCGTGTCTGCGCCGTAAGTTATTCAAGGTCTAAGGTCACAAAAATCAGTTTTTCGCGATTATCTTGGTTTCTATAGCTCCAATGATGTTATTATGAAAATTGTAGAGCATAAAATTAGCGACCAATTTTGTCTTAAACATTTTTTTTAACCGTTTTTGAGATAGAGAGCAGAGAGCCCTCAGCGCTCAGCCATACTCACTGTAATGCAAGGCGACCGACAGGGACCCTCCAACATCTAGGGAGCGGAGGAGTCATCCCCCTGATTACGAAGTGAGTCTATCCTACTTCCTGGGGCACTCTCAAGCACTGCTGTGCTAGGCTCAGTGTGGGCGTAACTACGTTCGAAGTCTCACGCTCTTCCAGCCATAAGCGCGGAGCACATGGGAGGAGGGTGCTTTTCGTGGAGTATTGAGTATTCGAGTCTATACACATGCCGGCGATTGACTCTGGTGGCTATTCGCGGCTTCACCTCTCATCGCTTTGGTCTAATCCCTAGCAAAGGAGGAGAGTGCGAAATGCATTTACCCCCGCCTCAAAAACATAATGCTCGGTCGACCGTGTATCTCAGTGAATAATACTTCATATAAAGTTATTAAATAATTGAAATACCATTAACAATAAATAATTTGTATTTTTTTAAATATATAATTAATAATATAAATCGGCAGACAAACACACACACTGTATATCCCCAAATTAGCAAGTTACGCTTGTGTTATGGGTAATATACAACGGACCATTCTGGGGCCGATCCCAGGCACCCAGACCACAGTAAATAACGGAGAAATTACGTTCCCGAAATTTACTATACCAGGAATCGAACCGGGAGCCTCTCTGCGTTGCAGTGAGGTAAGCCGGCAAAGGCTTAGCCCGCTCAACCACAGAGGCCGACCAAATCTTTATGTTTGCATATAGGCAAACTGGCAGACGGGTCCACTTGATGGCAAGTGGCTACGGTCGCCCATGGACATCTGCAACACTAAGGGAGCCGATGCGTTGCCTACCTCGTTGCGATTATTTATTATATTTCGTTTAATAACATTTGCATACATGTCATATATATATTTAATAATACAAACCTACTTTGTGTAATTGACTAGACTAATTATAGATTACAAATTTAAGAGGTTTGTTGCTGACTTGGAAAATTATTTTTCAATTTTCTATTTATTTATTTGCTAAAACATGTTACATTTACGATGGCAATATAACAATGACTTTCGCATGTTTTTGCCTGTTTTGGCGTGCAAATTTATAAGATATGTCTATTTTAACATTTATGGAAATTTAGCTACATAAAGTTATATATTATGCTAGCTGTACCCGGCAGACGATGTCCAGCCTTTAAAAAAATAAAATCTAGAACGCCCTCGAGAGTAGAAAATTATTAAAATACTAATATCGCTGTTAAAAAACAGGGGTTGGTGGTAGAAGGGTGAAAATTTAGGTTAAGTATGTATTCAGGGGTGGGTCACCCTTATCATTTAGGGGTATGAAAAATGGATGTGGGTCGATTCTCAGACCTACCCGATATGCACGCAAAATTTCATACAAATCGGTTCAGCCGTTTCGGAGGACGTTTGGTAACAAACACCGCGACACGAGAGTTTTATATATAAGATTACAAAATTCAACAATTTACATTAACATTCATAATATTTTACTAGATACAAATACAATGTCGTCATATAGCTAAGAATAATTACTACATTTCATATAGTATTAGTGGATACAATAATTAATAATAAATAAATTCAAAAATTCGCATGTGATTATGTCCTTTTGCATGTTAGGATAATGTTATTATATTAATATTTATTTATTACATCAAACTGATGACTCAGAATTTGTCGTTTAAGTATTCGCTAATGTGATGTAATAGGTTGGGGAAAAAGTCTTTTCACATATAGTATGTATGAACTTGTAATAAGATCTCTTTGGCTATACCACTTGTATCTGGCTGGTTTTGGTATCATTAAAAAGTTTTAATTTTAAACAAGACAATTCCAAATTCAAGTTTGGAAAATGTGCGATCTTCATTTGTTTTTCTGTTTTTAAAATGAGTGAATCTAATAAAGAAATTCGATACTTTTTAAAATTTTACTACAAAAAAGGTAAAAATGCAACATAAGCCGCGAAAAAAGTTTGTGATGTTTATGGACCTAATGCAGTATCTGTGAGAGTAGCGCAAATTTGGTTCAAGCGTTTTCAATCCGGAAATTTTGATATCAAAGATGCACGTCGCTCTGGTCGCCCTGTTACGGACAAAATTGATACCATTTTTGAACAAGTGGAGCAAGATCGGCACATTAGTAGTTACGATGTAGCTGGAGAACTGTGAATTGACCACAAAACGGCTTTGGCGTATTTGAAAAAAGCTGGGTACACAAAAAAGCTCGATATTTGGGTGTCTCGTGAGCTCACTGAAAGAAACCTAATGAACCGTGTACTCATTTGTGATTCTTTATTACGACGTAATGAAACCGAACCATTTTTGAAGAAGCTGATAACTGGTAATGAAAAGTGGATCATGTACGACAAGAACGTGCCAAAAAGATCGTGGTCAAAGGCCGGTCAGGCTTCACAGACTGTGACGAAACCCGGGTTAACTCGTAACAAGGTGATGCTGTGTGTATGGTGGGATTAGAAGGGCATTATTCATTATGAGCTATTACCGCCAAGCAGGACCATCGATTCTGAACTGTACTGCGAACAACTGATGAGATTAAAGCAAAAAGTTGAGAGAAAGCGGCCGGAATTAATCAACAGAAGGGGTGTGGTTTTTCACCATGATAACGCTAGACCTCACACAGCTTTAGCCACTCAGCAAAAATTACGAGAGTTTGACTGGGAGGTGTTAATGCATCCGCCGTATAGTCCTGACCTTGCATCTTCAGATTTCCACCTGTTTCGGTCTCTACAGAATTCCTTAGGCAGTGTCAGGTTAACATCACGAGAGAACTGCCAAAACCACTTGGCACAGTTTTTTGATCAGAAGCCCCAAAATTTTTATAGTAATGGGATCACGTCCCTACCTACAAGATGGCAAAAAGTTATCCAACAAAATGGCACCTACATACTTTAGTCAAATGTTAATAAACTTTATAAAAAAACCTTTTTAATTTTATACATAAAATGCGAAGAAACTTTTTATGTCTTATTAATTAAAAAACATTTCACATTTCATCTGTGCAGGAACGGAGAGAGAATACAATTTCCTGCGTTGGGGCGGCCTGTTGTAATAGGCGAGAAAACCACACCCAGGTGGTAGGGTATTTACCTATCTGGATGGCTACCACCCCTGGCCGCTTAAAGTATGCCGCAATAACAACCTTGAGTTGTGTTTAAGTTAGTGGCCAGATTCCAGTCTCCATCCAATCAATCTCTCCATAGCATTTAGAGAGAGCGGCAGCCAATTAGTAGCACCTTTAGTGTTGCAAATATCCATAGGGCGATGGTAACCGCTTTCCATCAGGTGAATCGTCTGTCTGTCTGTCTGCTGAACTCATGCAATTAAAAATAATTAAACTATTCTTGAAAACATTTTATAATTTTGTTACTAATAATTTTATTCGGAAGATGATAAATTTTCGGTGCCATACAGAATATGCTGTTTTTCAGATTTGCACTATTATTAGGCGGACAGTATATTTTGGTTTTATGGCGATTGCTGTTAGGTGTATTAAAGAGGCTCATATTATACGAATTCATAAGTTTTTATTCCAGTCTCCCTTTAGAGAGCGGCAGCAAATTGGCAGCACCTACATATATTATAATTGTGCATAGGCGCTGATAACCGCTTTCTATCAGGTGAGCCGTCTGCCAGTCTGCTGGTCTCACGCAATAAAATTAAAAAAAAGCAAGTATGCTCCATAAATACTATCCTCGGTATCTCTTTTTATAAATGACAACGATGTGTACCTAACAAATGAATGTATAATTAGGTTTCGAGTTTCTCGGATATCGTGTGAATATTTTATATCTGCCCCGTTCCATTCCCAGCAGATAGCGGTCTGAAGTTAGCCCATATTACGAATGAAATTATTGTTATACCCGTCCGGGGACGTACTGATTTCCGTCCCTGAATTGTTTTGTGGTCTATCTATATGTATTTGACCTTCATACGCGTTATAAATTTTACCCTTTCGACCCATGACCGTCACTTGTATAGGGGAAATCGTGGCCTTCAAACGAGTCACATTGTTGGATTTTGATTAATAGCTCTTTGGTTCGCTTGTCTGAATTTCTTATACATTACACGCAAAGATTTATCTTACAACGATGGGACTGAATTTGAGACCTTGCTCAAAAGGTTTTCGTAATTTTTTCGTTATTATTTAAGTGCATTTTACAATGTATGTTCCATGCATTTTTGATTTATATAAACTCTACTACTACTATTCTTGTAGTTATAAATAACAATTTGTTCTTTCTTTCTACTTTTTAAAGTTTTATTGTATCTTTCGGGTCGATGGGACGATAACAAACTACGAAAGGCTTTTGGGAGTAAGCCCTCTGTATCCATCTAACTTCATTATTGTCTATAAAATGTATCTATGTTATACTAATATATAAAGCTGAAGACTTTGTTTGTTTCATTGCACGCGCTCATCTCAGGAACTGCTGGTCTGATTTGAAAAAATCTTTGAGTGTTAGATAGCCCATTTATCGAGAAAGGCTATATAGGCTATATATCATCACGCTAAGATCAATAGGAGCGGAGCACCAATGAAGAATGTTTCAAAATCGGGGGGTTTTGAAAACAAATCCCACGCGGACGACATCGCGGGCACAGCTAGTCTGTAATATAATAAATCTGTAGAGAGCTCGAGTTTGTACAATCGGTTGTTTAACTAAATATTATGGTCAACGAGTTGATCCTGGTGACTTGCACTACCTACAGGTTAATTTGCTTGCTGACGTGAATGAAAAGTAATTCATTCATTTGCTTTACCATCGGTTGAATTTTGACATTACTTGTATAGAGTTTTTGTCAAATTTTGACCGATAGTAAGGCAAATTGTATAACGTTATCTTGCCAAGCTTGTAAGGGATTTATGGAGATATATTGCAGCATAACATTTTAGTACGTCATGTCATTATTATAACTTTCATAATATTTTTCTTTCCTCTTATTGTGTCTTGGTCTTATTGAGTATGCACTGTTTGCTCAACTCCATTAATTCTTCAAAAAGTAATTCTGTAACATACTTCTGTATTAAACTTATTAAAAAAAGACAACTTGAGATTTAAATAGAATAAGAAACTTAAAGAAAAACAATATTTAGCTAGACGTGTTGCTGGGGAGTTTCTTGCCGCTTCTTTTCCTTAACAGCAATAACACGCTGCGAAGCGGTGTACAAAGAATAGAAAGAAAAAATAAATTTTAACTTATATATATGACCTTCAAAAAGTGTTCTCTAGTGGAACTTATTTTGAATAAAAAAACTTTGAATTTGAATAAAAAAACTTTGAATTTGAATTTGAATGGTTGGTAAGATATAGGAACGGGCACTGAGTGAGCAAGCAAGCCAATCAGATAGACGTTTATGGCTGTTATTAAATTAATTATTTATTGATCTAAACTGAGACTTAAATTGAAATTTAATTATAGAACCCATTAACTAGAAATCTCTTGAAGCCTTATGACACCTCGTCCACACGAAAACAATTTTTAATTTATACGGCCTATCATCTCAAGCCTCGTTTTGCGCAGCATCTAATATTGTTCTAGAATCTAGAAGAACATGTCTGCTGAATGAATTTACTGCTGCTTCTTTTCCTTAAAACAGCACTAACTCTTTGGTGAAGTGATGTATATAGTATAGGAAGTAGACTTAAATTCTAACTTATATGTATGATCATCATAATGTATTCTCTATTGGAACTTAGTTTGTTTAAAACTTGATTTCAAGGGATAGATCCTAGTATAGTTCACACCAAACTTCATAACTCAAATTATTTATTAGTTATTCTTAGTTTGCTTTTGCGTAAGTTCTGAATTATAGAAGTAACTAATCCAACGGTTGACGGGAGTCGTTTCATTTAAAATATCTTCTTATAAATAAAAATCAATGTTTGTATGTTTGTCCTCGATGCGCTCCTAAACCATTGATCGGATTGTGGTGAAACTTTGGTAGGGTGTTCTGAGGACGCCCGCGAGGGTTTCTGGCCTAAAACTCTTACTATATAAAATTCTTCTGTTCGTGTGTGTGACTGAACTCTTCCTAAACGATTGAAACGATTTTGATGAAATTTTTTGTAGTTGTTCAAATGGGTCCCGCGATGGTTTAGATTTACAATTGGACCCGGTAGGTGGCGCCACTGAACTCCTTTTAAACAGTGGGATTGATTGTGATGATTTTTTTGTGAGTTGAAGTGGATTACTAGAATTGTTTAGATTAACAATTGATCCCGGTAGATAGCGCTGCAATCGGGTTCCAGGATTTTAACGATTTTTTTTGTGTGTTTAAGTGGGTCTCGGGATGATTTAGATTTACAATTAGACCCGGTATATGGCGCTGTAATCGGGTTCTAGATTTTTATTTTTTAACGGCAAGACAACGTCTGCCGGTTACAGCTAGTATATAATAAACATAGACTTTATTGTTGAAAAAGCTCATTAATTTCACTTAAATTATTTAGTACATTAGTATCCAGTTATACATCATTCTTAGCTTCTTCGACAAACGCCTCTCTCGTAGCCCCATTTCACCTTGTCTCTACAGGTTCTGGACTACAATGACCTTGCTATGTGTTTCAGATCAGATCGTCGTTTCATTAAGTGAGTTTAAAATTATGAAGAGGGGCGGCAAAATTTCACTAAATCTCATTAAAATCAACTTCAAATGTTCTCCTTTAAATACATTTGTAATGTCACCTCCAAATACAGATAGATAGGGTACAATCCGTAAGTACTAGATTCACGTTGTGAATGATTATACAAGTGAATTTTTCAAATGGACCCCTATGGCTATATCCGAAATTACGCGAAATAGCAAAAAACTCTCGAATGAGTCCGGGAGCTTATTTTCATGAAAACTAAAGTGGTTATTTGTTTATAGCTGGAGTACAGCAGACAGCCTGGCGGCCAATCTGATGGAAATCGGTTACCGTCGCCTATGGACGTTTGCAACACCAGAGATGTCACCAACGCGCTGCCGGCCTCGAAGAAATTTTATGACAGCCTTTTTGAAAAACTCCATATTGTAGCGCTGTAGGAATACCTCGGCTAGGAGCTCATTCCAAATTCCCACAGTATGCAAGTGAAACGTTCTACAGAACCGTTGCGTACAAGAGCGAAGCGGCTCAAGGAAGTGGGGGTGAACTCCCAACCGATGGCGAGCGGTGCGATGGTAAAAAGAGGACGAAGGCACCATTCCAAACAGTTCTTCGGAACACTCATCATTATACAGTCGGTTTATATTCTTATTTGATTTTCTTAGTGGTATAATTGTTCGTTGCCCTTAATAAATTTTAAAAAAAGCATGAAGGCAGAATCTTAAATAATTATATTATATATATATACACACACATACGTAGTATATACAAGAAACAGGGAGAATAATAATCATGAATAAATATATTAGTGTTATATATACGAGTATTTCAAAAATTAAATAAAAGTATCGACATTACAATTAAATTAAATACCACTTGTATCATATTTTAGGTCGTGTTGCGAACGCTGGTGCTCTTTTAAAAATATCTTTAATTTAGTTCTGAACCAATCCCATTAACATATTGCAGATTTCTAATGGGTGGTGGAATATTAATCCAGCACCTTGATACTGCGTAACGAAAGCTCCCGCGAAAGCCGGCTCTAAAATGGCGTTGCGAAGCAAGTCGTATCGCACATGTCCTAGAACCGACCATTCTACGGCTTGGTACCCAGGAGAGCTTCTCATATAAATAACGTGGGGTTTTGTGTTGGGAGAATGGACAAAGAAGAGAAGAGATACCTCTCTATTGATACGGTTCGGACCAATTGTTGTGTGCACGTAGAATATATTACGCTAAAATTAACGGCCGGACGGTCGTTATCGATTCGATGTCATGCACTAATTTTAGAAAAATCTATTTCATAAATTAATCGCGTCACCCGACCGCTGCCTGAATTACGCGACCGACATTATTACATTGTGACTGCTAATTGGCTGTACGGGCCTTTGTTGTTATAATTAGCATTTTATTATTATAACTATTTTTATGTCACAGATATATTGACCTTTATAAGTTTGTTGTATGCCTGTCGTATAATATAGCTTATAGATATGATACAGAAGTACTAGAACTACCTCAAGTTTAGTAGTTGAAGTAACGGCTCGTTTAAATGATATGTGTGTATGTATATCACATATGCGTGTATATATATATATATATATATATATATATATATATATATATATATATATATATATATATATATATATATCTAATATATAAAATTCTCTTGTCACGGTGTTAGTTACCAAAGTCCTCCGAAACGGCTGGTCCGATTTCTATGAAGTTTTGTGTGCATATCGGGTCTGAGAATCGGACAACATCTATTGTTCATAACCCTAAATGATAAGGGTGACCCACCCCTAAATATATTTTTTAATTCTTTTTACAAAATTTCTTATTTATATTTTATTATAAGCATTGAAAAATATATGTAACCCTAAATTAACATCCTTCTACCACCAACCCCTATTTTTTAATAGCGATATAAGTACTTTCATAATTTTCTACTCTGTTCAAGTTGATTCGAGTTTCGATTAACATTTGGAACATTTGGTCCCGGTAGATGAACTTGTAATCGGGTTCTAGATTTTTATTTTTTAAAGGCAGGACAAAGTATGCCGGGTACAGCTAATATATATATATATATATATATCTCTTTCTCTTTCTTGAATTCGTGACCAAGAGAGCTTAAACTTTTTCTGACTATTATGCAATTGTTATAATTTTAACTCGCTATGGGACTACGAACATTTTTAATTGCTGGAGTACATCAGACAGGCTTGGCTGCCGGTCCACTTCATGAAAAGTGGTTACCGTCGCTTGTGGACATTTGCAACAACAAAGGTTCTACCAATGTGCTGCCGGCTTAGGACGGGGGACAGAAACCTGGGTGGTATATGCCGGAACACAACTCAAGGTTGTTATGGCGGCATACTCTAAACCAGCGGTGGTAGCCAACCAGATGGGTAAAAATACCTTACCGTGCTGTGAGTTGTTTTGCCGTCTCAACTACAGGCCGCTCGAACGCAAGAATTAGTATTCTTCCTCGGTTCCTGTACAGATATCTGCCCATTTTTACGACTGGGAGCTAATATATACCAAACTACCGACTTAAATAAATAAACGTACATCATAACGGTTTCGTTTTTGCCAATATTTCTATTGTACCCTAAAAGTACTGCTCAGTCTTGAGTTTATCCATTTATCCAAAATTATTTCCCGTATTTCACATTTTGTGGTCATACTAGACTTTTATTATGTTGTATAGTTGCTGAGATAATTAGTTGTGGCCCATAGTTAGACAGACGTGGGAGGAGGGTCATAATCGAACCGTGGTTCTCTTCTCGTGGACAACGGACAAGACGACGCCGAACAGAGCAAAACGACCTCTGGTCGCCATAGACACACACCCGTGGATGATGTTGTGCCAGAACACCTTATCATCCGCACTCAGACCACCGAGACGAGAGCGCGTAGGTATTCCGCAGGAGCTCCTGTCAACTCAAACCGAGAGTACAGTTTCCGGGGGCGACCAACTATGTCCGGTCTAAACACAGGCCCACTCACAACTAGGGGTGGCCCACGCTAGCCAGGGTCACGGTATCGGCGCTGCCCTTGACCGTTACAGTTCAAAGGGTGGATATTCGCGTAGGTCCCCAGATGAAATATCTGGGGCTAATTCTCGATGGGAAATGGCTGTTTAAAGCGCACTTTGAGCAGCTAGTTCCCAAACTCGTGAGGTCCGTAGGTGCCCTCTCTCGGCTCCTCCCCAACTTGGGGGGACCGGGGGGAGGGGGGCGACTAGGAAAGTACTTGAACATCCTTAGGAGTATGGCCCTGTACGGTACACCCGTATGGTCCATTGCACTTCACCGCCACAATAGGACTTTGTTGTGCCACGCACAGCGGGTCCTGGCGGTGAGGGTCACCCGAGGATACCGTACAGTGTCGTGGACGGCGTCGACACTCTTGGCAGGCGATCCGCCCTGGCCTCTCCAGGCGGACGTACTTTCCAAAGTTCGGCGCTCCCGACAGGATGCCCTTGCACGTAGCCTGGTGTACTGCCAGGCCGAGCTTCAGGCGATCAGGACGCGGGAAACCGCGACCATGATCTAATCTTGGTCACTAGAGTTGGAAAACCCTGTGGCTGCAATTGATACGGTGGAAGCTGTTCGACCGCAGCTGTTGCGCTGGTTCTCGCGGAAACGCGGGACTCTGACCTTTAGAATGACGCAGATACATACCGGGCACGGTTGCTTCAATAAGTATCTGTGTCAGATTGCGGGCTGCTTGCCTTCACCCCAATGCCGCCAGTGCGGCGCACAAGACACGTCATACGCTAGCCGAGTGCGCAGCATGGGCACCCCAGAGGTTTGAACTCGAGACAATAGTTGGTCCGGTCGATTCGCTGAGCTGTTTGGTGCAAGCCATGCTGCATAGCGATGATCATTGGGTGGGTGCGGCCAATTTCTGCGAGATTGTTATGTCTCAAAAGGAGGCCACGGAACGAGATGGGGAGAGAGGTACAAGTGCGCATGCGTCTCACGGGTACCGACGTCAGTCGGGGTCCCGGAGGTCTAGGGAGCAGAGGAGTCTTCACCCCTGTTGACGAAGTGAGTTTGCACTGCTTCCCGGGGCATTCTCAAGGACTGATGCGCCAGGATCAGCGTGGGCTAACTACGTTCAAGTCTCAAGCTCTTCCTGCCATAAGCGCGGGGCACATGGGAGGAGGGTGGTATTAGTGGAGTATTGAGTAGTCGAGTCTCCACACAAGCCGGCGATTGACTCTGGTGACTATTCGTGGCTTTACCTCTCATTGTTTTGGTTTAATCTCAACAAAGGACCCGGTAGTGTGAGAAATGCATTTCCCCGCCTTAAAAAAAAATCGGCGCTACCTACTGCCTTGCTCCCATGAAAACACTGAGCTGCTTAAGTGCTTATCGCAACAAATGGCTCGCGAGCCCCACTCTGCCCCACTGCCATGTCCCAGCAGTGCGGTGTGCGTAAATCGATTTCACGTAAAAAAAAGTATCACCTACAAAATAATACTATTTTCTTGCAAATTGTTCCTTACAAAATAAATGAATTTGACGAATATTAATCGCTTTGTTCGCAGGACCCAAAAATCCGGAATGTCGTGCTGATTGGCTCTCAAGGTTCGTTAGAAGAGAAGACGGTCACCGTGTGCTACGGCGCTGACTTCGTTAACGTGACGTTCATCAATTTCTGCTGCACCAAGAAGGAAATTGCGCAGGTAAGCCAATCACGGCTGAACAGTTTATCGCCTTAGTTAAATTGTCGACTAGTGAGGTGATCTGTCACTGTCGATTTTGCATACTAAATAGTATCGACTTTTTCAAAATTTACTAAACATTTTGAACAGTTTTCTTTGATTAAATCTTGTTGGTTTCACCACTGGTTGGATTAAATCTTGTTGACAATTTTATTACATTACATTAATGTGTCGCGTTGTACTCACTAGTTTCTGAATAAACAAAATAAACGACTGTGACATACAGACACAGGTGGTCATGAGTTTCTGACGCTTTCATAGGAGTTGTTTTTTATAATAAAACTACGTTTTAACGGTTTTCAGCGCGGTAATTTACTTGATTTTTGTTATTCCGACGTTTCACGGATCACGAAAGATAAAGATGTCAAGTGTCAACGAGTATTGTTAACGTTTTATTTAGCCTTCCGCCAACTTGCTCATTTTAATTATTTAGTTTTAATTTTGTTTATGGTTATTATTTACTCTATGGGAGCCTAATATAATTTACTACCGCTTCGCAACATGTTGTGGCTTGAAGAGAAGAAGCGGCGCAAGAAACTCTTCAGCAAACATGCCTGCCTAGCTCTAATAATTTTATATAATATTAAAATGGGTGGAAGGAAAAATAAAAGAAATTATCAGTCAAGTTGGTTTGTGTTCCGGTGCACGCAGAAAGAGCTCACAGTGTCCTGAGGTCTGGCAGTTGGTTTTTGCTGGGTTTGGGTCTTGATAGTTTTTATGATCGGATCCCAAACAAGTGGTACTTGACAACCATCGTCTATTGAAATTTGGGTGTTTTTTTATTTCAATTTCAGTTCTGTTTTTGCCAAATTGCCTGCAGAACTTTAAAAAAATCGGCCAAGTTCGTGACAGTCCGAGTATTTTAAGCCTAGCTAACATTACAATACTATAAGTTCCCCGTTGTCCGTATTTGAATAGACGAATTAGAGAAGTCGAAACACAAGTGATGTTTGTGGAATATTGTAAAGCCGTTAAGCTCTGGCTTTTATGATGCGTTTGTGAAGTGTTATCGCTGTCCCAACAGACTGGTTATGTGCCGCTTTCAGCGGTTCAAATTAATATACGTGCCGGTTTCAGTGTTAGGGCTACACATTGTTGAGAGTTTGACGTATTTTGTTTTGGATTTTCTTTCATTCATTCAGAACTATCTATGACGTGTCAAATTTCTACAATGAACTTAAAAATGAGAAGAAAATCAGGGGGGATGAGGCGGGTAATTCGGACAACTAGGTTTCGGAAATATACTTTTATAGGCGCGTACAGACATCGCGAGGCGTGCGTCGCGAATGGTGCATCACGCATGCCTCTACATGAAGCATACGACGGTACATTTATGCCTGAATCCCGAACGACACATGGTCAAGCACGCAAACAACCAGGAACGGTGTTCGTCAGTAAGAAAAGTGTCTCCGACAAGGCGAGACGTGCAGATTGCAGCTGCATTCTATATAGAATGTCAAGAGTTCCACAGCACTCTGTTATTTTCATAAAGCCGCACAAGTTCACACAGTGATTCGGTATCTGTCTTCATGACGAATGAACGCGCAACCCAAATAATACCCGTCCGTCCACATGTAGCGCACGGCTCGCACTGAGGCGGCGTTCGCGACGATCATATGAGGCGAATGCTCAGAGTGAACACACACGTTCACACAGTCAGAGGCATGCGTGACGAACCATTTGCGACGCACGCCTGGCGATGTCTGTACGCGCCTTAAGAATTTTTATCTATATGTTGTGGAACACTGAAAGGATTTAAATGAAATTCGACATAGAGCTCCCGAGTCAATATTTGAGTTACTTTTTTATTCCAATGAATGACGAAGTTAATTATTGTTAACTATTAACTATATAAAAACTACTATATTTCATAGATTCTGAAAAATCTTGCAAGATATTGAAAAAAACATATGATATATGTGTGAAATTTAAAGATAAATTTCATGTTTGACACCATAAAATTTTCATTAAGTCGTTTTATACCCTCTTTGAGATCGGTCATTTATGATAAGGCATAATATAAAGCGGACTTTTTACTTAAATTTTGGCGTTTATTTTAAAATCACAGGCAGATCAACTTATTTATTAATATGTGTAGATAGATCATGCTCAACGCTGTGAAGTAAGGACAAGCAAACATAAAAACATGAATATCCTCTAGTTGCCAATACAATCTTTTGAAACTTATCATTGTCCTTAGGATAAACGAATGGAAACTCCAGTAACACGTCCTGTTAAGGATTCACTCAGACGAGTTCTGAGTGCCAGACCTGAAAGGAGATTTAAATCTTTCGAAAAATTTCAGGTTACGTAGTAAAAACTATGTGCACCTACTTTCCTATGTATTTGGCTGTTGATTAATGAACCTAGGAGGTTAATAATCATCCTAACTTCATATCCCAGAAGCGTATTCTTCAGCGCCTATGGTACGCTTTACTATTTTTTCTCATTAACTTCACGTGGTCTCCAGTATTCGTTATTGTGAGACTTTTGGTCCGCATGTCATTCTTCACGTCGTCCAGCTAGTAATGGGTTTACTCCTCCCTCTCCTTCTACCAGGACGTGGTGAAGACGCCATCGCTAAATATCCTTACATATCTAGCCGTTTCTGTAAAACATGACCGTGTCGGCGTAGACTCCCTTGCAGTTTGTTTGCAATGTCAAGCATTAAATTAAAGCTGCCGCGAACGGGAGGGTTCTTGACGTAGTCTTTCCTCGTGACCTTACACATCCATCGCAATATATTCATCTTCATGACATGCAGCTCCAATGTAGAACAGGTCACGCTTCAGTGCCATATCAGAGGATTATTTTAATTCTAGAATACAGCTGACAAGATTATGGCTCACCTAACGGACATTGGTTATTGTACTAATATGCTGTCTGTCCTAAAGAATAATTAAGACATCTAACATGCCAGAGGATTATACACATAAAATATTTAAAAAAATGTTTGTATAGAATTGTTTGTGTGTTTATTTGTCTAGTGGCCAGTTTGGACGATACATACATCTCGCAACAGTGTGGATCGAGGTTAAACGGAACAGAAAAACTGCAGTTTGAAATGTTTGAAATAACAAACAATCTCATTGAAGTTATTTGTTTTGAGATCGAACGAACGTCGAACTATTGCGGCTGAAGGAATATGAAATATTTTCTTATTTTATTTCGCCATGTTTCCGACGGCTGCCGCTTACAATATCGTGTCTGCAACTTAAACAATTATTGAGCGTCGAGTGAATTCTAACGATTCTAATAATTGGATGCCGTATATTTTATTTCTATCACCTAGAACAGGATTGTAACAAATGGACACTGGTGGATTGGCTATAGTTGGTCAAATTCGGGATCATGTATCCCGAATTTGACCAACTATAGCCAATCCAATCCAATTTAAGCCCATGGTGTTGATTATAGATGACCATGGTATTGATGTCTATCAGTTAACTCGTACGTTGTTAACTGTGGTGATCACAACAGATTTCTTTAATTATACAATGGTAAGAGATTAATAGGAGTAACAATAGGATAGAGTTTAGTCAAATCGACTAAGATACTCCATATTATCGTACAAAACGTCGCGGCCTTATAGATTTTATAGGACTATACAAAGTTTTGTTGCTATGACGGCCTTTGCGGTTGAGCGGGCTAAGCCTTTACTAGCCTACCTCGCTGCAAAGCAGAGGTTCTGGGTTCTATTCCTGGCATGGTAAATTTCGAAAAAGAATTTTCTCCTTTGTTTACTATATATATAGTCTTGGTGTCTGGGATCGGCCCCAGAGTAGTCCGTTGTGTATTTATTACCCATAATACAAGCGTAACTTGCTTAATTTGAAGATATACAATGTGTGTGTTTATCTGCCGATTCTGAATATATTACGTGGGAAAAGAGGGAAACAATATTAATTATTTATTATTAACGTCTGTATTGTATTACGTAAATAATGTTTTAGTTTAGAAGCACCTCAAATAAAACTATATATATGAGGATATTAATAATATATTAATTATTTTAGAGTAGATGAGGGTAAATTCGTTTGTCAGGTATGTCATGGCCGGACCGCTAGGAGCCCCACATACCCTTCGGTTCGAAGCCGTTAGTTTATTACTTATTTTTAATGAATTAATCCTGTGGTGTAAGGGTCTTTATATTATTAATTGTTGAAATTCATTCACATAAATCGATTACGATACCTGTTTTATTTGTCACCTTATTTTTAAGATTTCTCGTCTTCCAGATTGAATTTAGGGCTTGATGTGTTCCCCGTTGCCTTTATTAAATGTTTTATATCCTTAATAAGCTTACTAAAATTAATACAAACACTAGACCACTGCCTATCCACAATATTCAACATTTAGATATTAAAAAAACGCATCCTAATATGAGTAAGTTTTATATGGTTAGAACATGAAGTACTTACCAGAAAATCTATGTATAATTGAAGTCGTGATCGACCGCTAATAGGTAGAGCCAACGTAACAATGTCACCAGAGTAGTTATTAGTGTTTAACATATACATTTACACATTTGTTGTGATTTCCCTTTAACATTTTGTGGTCGGCCACGCGACTGATGAACACCATTACCTTGAGTTGTGGCATAATCCATTCGACGATTAGCTCTAATATTAGGTAGGGGAAAAAGTTTCTTCTCATTTTATATAAAAAATCAAAAGGTTTTTTTAAAAAGTTTATTTATATTTGACTAAAGTATGTAAGTGCCATTTTGTTGGATAACTTTTTGCCATCTTGTAGGTAGCGACGTGATCCCATTGCTATAAAAATGTTGGGGCTTTTGATCAAAAAACTGCGACAAGTGGTTTTGGTAGTCCTCTCGTGATGTTAACCTGACACTGCCTAAGGAATTCTGCAGAGACCGAAACAGGTGAAAATCTGAAGGTGCAAGGTCAGGGCTATACGACGGATGCATTAACACCTCCCAGCCAAACTCTCGTAATTTTTGCTGAGTGGCTAAAGATGCGTGAGGTCTAGCGTTATCATGGTGAAAAACCACACCCCTTCTGTTGATTAATTCCGGCCGCTTTCTCTCAACTTTTTGCTTTAATCTCATCAGTTGTTCGCAGTACAGTTCAGAATCGATGGTCCTGCCTGGCGGTAACAGCTCATAATGAATAATGCCCTTCCAATCCCACCATACACACAGCATCACCTTGTTGCGAATTAACCCGGGTTTCGCCACAGTCTGTGAAGCCTGACTGGCCCTTGACCACGATCTTTTTGGCACGTTCTTGTCGTACGTGGTCCACTTTTCATCACCAGTTATCAGCTTCTTCAAAAATGGTTCGGTTTCATCAAGTCGTAATAAAGAATCACAAATGAGTACACGGTTCATTAGGTTTCTTTCAGTGAGCTCATGAGGCACCCAAATATCGAGCTTTTTTGTGTACCCAGCTTTTTCAAATGCGCCAAAACCGTTTTGTGGTCAATTCCCAGTTCTCCAGCTACATCGTAACTACTAATATGCCGATCTTGCTCCACCTTTTCAAAAATGGCATCAATTTTTCCGTAACAGGGCGACCAGAGCGACGTGCATCTTTGATATCAAAATTTCCGGATTGAAAACGCTTAAACCAAATTTGCACTACTGTCACAGATACTGCATTAGGTCCATAAACATCACAATTTTTTTCGCGGCTTGTGTTGCATTTTTGCCTTTTTTGTAATAAAATTTTAAAATGAATCGAATTTTTTCATTAGATTCACTCATTTTAACAATAAGAAAAACAAATGAAAATCGCACATTTTCCTAATTAAAAATTTGGAATTGTCTTCTTTAAAATTAAAACTTTATTGATACCAAAACCAGCTAGATACAAATGGTATAGCCAAAGACATCTTATTACAAGTTCATACATACTATATGCGAAAAGACTTTTCCCCCAACCTATTACATCGTAAAATTTTAGCTGTATAGATATATTATGTAATACGCTGAAGAAGTTTACTTATTTCTTCGACTGGGTATCTATTAAATTGGTCAACAGTGGTTTTCTTTCCCTGGATATTATAATGGTTTTGAGTAACTTTATCCCAACAATTAATGAAACTGAAATATTTTGGAATATTGACCATAAAAGAAAACTAGTAAGTATGAAATAAAACATAACAATTATATACCTTGACATCTAATATTTATTAAGAAATACTAGTAAATCTTTGGTTTTATATTTAATTCATTTGTATATAGAAGTAAAAAGAGAGAAAATCTGCTGAAATCTATCTTTTACTTCAGAGAGACGACACCTTCAATAAGATTTTCTTCTACATTGTTTTTGGGGAAAATTGACTTTCTAAAGACCAACAGTAATCTACCATAATGTAACGGTCCGGTCTACCCTAATACCTTTCCACCATCACTGTTAAGTCCTGGTAGAAGTGCTCATCCTGTTCCACACTCAAATTCTCAAGATTATCAGGAAATCTAAACCACGTGACTGTGGAGAAAGTGTAACTTTAAGCTCATATTCACTCTAAAAATCTTAAGAATCAGAGCCAGTTCAGTACTTATATGAATATATTCTCAAATAGTGCACTGGAAATTATTAAAAGCTGCAGACATAACAAGGGCAACAATTATTTTTTAAAATTTTGTTGAGTTGTTTTATCATTATCATGATCATCATCTTTGGGATTAATCTCGGTACCGTTTGGAGTGTCATTTTCGGAATTCGGGGCTTGCTTAACTATTTCTGTTTCTACATTTCGCCAGGGATTCTGTCATCCCTTATTGTTGGCCTATTAGCATATCATCATTACGTCAAACTAGCATTTATCTGGTCCTACCCATTATACCAAGACATGCCGAAGGCAACTTGTTTAGACACTCGTTTTCCACATAACTACCTTTCTATATGACATAGATATATTAATTAGCGTTGGGGATTCTTGCAATTTGTCTGCTATGTCTCACGTACGTTAAGGCTACCTCAATTGCGGTAGTTTCTAACGCGCGGGCCTTTTATATATTTTCACACATCTACTCCAGCATAATTATCTTCGTGACACACTGCTCTGTCTCGTGTCACTTAAGTACAGGTCATCAGCTACACCGGAATTTTGGCGTTAACAAATGACACCAGTTAACTGACGCTACTTGGCTCAAATTACTGAAATACAGACCTCTACCTAACTGACGATTGCATATCACATAGAAACGATCCCATTCTCGAAATAAAAATTGTCCTACATATCTCCGTTTTACATCATATCCATATAATATAAATATAATTCATATTAATTTAGAAAATTACTAGCTTAACCCGACCACGCTTCGCTGTGGCTCAGTAAATTTTTAAAGTGATAACTTCTTATGGGAGGGTAAACCGTTTCGTTACGTAATGCGTTACGGCGCCAGTCTGGCTTCCCTTTCTCTCACGCATACGGCAGCGTTCGGCAAGCTCCTCCTCTCTCACTCTAACCCACAGCGCTAGCCATATTTCGGTAATTAGATTATAAAGATACTAATAATGTACATATTCAAGAAATGTAACTAAAAATAAAATATATTTTATAATCAATAAAAGATTTTATTAATAAATAACCTTTCCTTACATTATCATATTAATATACATAAAATTTAAGTAATAACCTAAACTTTTCTCAAGTTAAACAATATCAATATTAAATAGTTCAACTTAGATTAGTTTAAGTTTTTTTATTACTTTTGACCTAAACCTCCCAAAACACTTGGAAACCTTTCTGTCCCCTTAAGAACTTCATAATAGAAAGTGTATGAAAACACTCTTCTATTAAAATAAAGGATTATACGAATGAACGCTAATACGATCAACAAGAATACTGCAACGTATCCGTTTTGCAAGTCTGCACTTAATACATCGTTTACAATTGAAAGATACGGTTTGTATTTCCGAGTAGGTATTTGCGATGCTTTAACGATCGGTGTTTGCAGACTCTATGGCCGAATGATGTGTAACCTCGGCCGTTATCTGTGTGACTTTTCAAATAGGGATTTCAACCACATTTACAGTTGCTTTACGTACATTCGGATATTTTAGGATGTTTCTCTTATTTCGATTTTTCTCATCCGTTACGTTATAGTTTTAACATTATTTAACAGCATTGTACACTATGTATTATTATGTGTGTTGTATTGTCCTTCGGGACTTCACTTGCTGGTCCCAGGCGGTAGAACAGCACTGGTCTTAATTTTTACTGTTTGATAATACTCTGTATTGTTTTTGCTTACTTTACTTACTTTCTTACTTTCTTTCATCCATGAAAGTGGAATTCTAAGCCATCTGTAAATAAATGACACTTTATTGCTCATTGGAATAAATAATTACAAAAATATGCATATTTACAATAATTGACAAAACAATAGGTGATCAACCCACCTGATAGAAATTGATTACCGTCGTCTAGGGACACTGTATCCGTCCAGGAAAGGAGAAAGAATACAATTTCCTATGCCCGGGCGGCCTGTAGCGACAAAACAACCCGCAGCCAGGTTGTAGGATATTTGCCGGTCTGGATAGCTGGTCTAGAGTATGTCGCCATAACCTCGAGTTGTGTTCCGGCATTAGTGGCCAGGGTCCCATCTCCCTTTAGAGAGGGCAGCACATTGCTAACACCTTTGACATTACAAATTTCCACAGGCGATGGTAACCGCTTTCTATCAGCTGCTTGTCGGCTGAACTCATGCAATAAAAAAATGAATATAGATAAAAAAAATAGGCAACACCAAAGATGCTATCAATGTGCTGCCGAGCTCAAAAGGGAGGGTTGGAACCTAACCACTGATTGTACACAACTTGGTTGTTATAGTGGCATACTCTAGACCAGGGGTGGTGGCCGGCCAGACAGGCAAAACTGCCTTTTGGTTGTGGAATTTTTTGTCGCCTCTTACGATATGCCGCCCGGATGCAGGAATTGTATTCCTTCTTCGTTCCTGCAAGGTTCAATCTACCCTATAACTATAATTCCTCATAGTTCTAAGATAGATAAGACGAAGTTCATTTACACAGGTGGACTTATTTATAAATACACTAAATTTTTAAATTAACTGTTTATTTGTTTTATTGTCCCTTTTTCCTGCGCCACTTACACTGCCAGATTAGCTAAGAATTTTCTTTAATTTAGGTTGCCTGGAAAATATCGATTTAAGCGATAAGGCCGCCTATTGTGTGGTCTAGAAAGTATTTTAAATATGGTTTTTTGTTTCGGTGTGCAATAAGTGTTTGTTATCTATCTAACTATCGATCTATCTGTTTACAAAATGGCCGCGGAACACTTAAAACGAAAAGATGAAAGGAATATAAATGTTAAGCGAGGCATAATACATACATTGAAGGTTAAACGCGCAACTAAAGACCATTATAATTAACCTTCACACCTATCTTGATGTTAACACGCATTATTTTGTCGTCAGATGTGGACCGAGGAGCTATTCGCGTTGGCGTACAATCTCAACCAATTGAACAATGCCACTATCAAGTTCCTTGAGAAAATGCACACGAAAATCGTCCTGAAGGCCGACAAGTCTGGGAAGATACTCGTCAAGAAGTAAGTGTTTTTGTAGGTCAAGTAGAGTCCAGTCTAAAGACAGGTTATCCTAATGTTATTGCTTGCGGGATTAAAGAAAGAAAAGAAATTAACTTTATTATTTCTTAGGATTAAAACGGAACACTTACGAAATCGTCATGTTCGTCCGCATGGCTGTCCGTCTGTTTTTGTTGCGGATAGTTTTGCCAGGTGGTAGGGTATTTACCTTTCTGGATGGCTACTATCCTTGGTCTAGAGTATGCCGCCATAACAACGCTTGAGTTGTGTTCCGACATTAATGGCCAGGTTCCAGTCTTCCTTTAGAGAGCAGCAGCGCATTTGTAGCACCTTTGGTGTTGCAAATGTCCATAGGCGATGTTAACCGCTTTCCATCAGTTGGACCGTCTGCCTGTCTGCTGAACTCATGCATTAAAAAAAGTCAGTTCTTTTGTAAAATGTCTACTAGGTCTACTAGAGACTAACCTACATATTTCACGTTTATAATTTTTAAACATTATTTTTGTATTAGTACAGCAGATCGGCAGTCCACATCATGAAAGAATGTAATAGTATTTTTTTTCCATGGTTCACATGATGGATAGCAGTTACCGTCGCCTGTGGACATTTGTAACACCAAATGTGCTACCCGTAATGAAGGGGGGCACTGAAACCTTGCCACAAATGCCAGAACACAAGTCAAGGTTATTACGGCGATATACTCTCAGATCAGGGGTGGTGGCCATCCAGTCGGAAAACTGCATTAATCTAGGTTGCCATTAAATTACCTTCAATCGAATCTCTTATAAAATACAAATTTTGGAGTTACAGTACTATGCATCTGTGGTAAAGAAATCTTTACATCGTTTTGTATAATGCTGATGGATCGATCAAATCTAATTTAATCGATTTGTTTGAAAGTAGAAAGAAAGGAAACCTTTATTTGGAGAAATAGCGACGTAATTACATTCCTTGTACATTATTATACAGAGCATATTTTGGGAATTTGTACGCCGCATTTTCAGCAAACAAGGTTTGCTTGCACTCAGCATATTGCTGTGCCGGAATTATATCCGACACAACGCTGATTTTCAGTGCAAGTAACAGGACTGAAAGGAAATGACGGTCTTCGATGACATTGAATGTTTGAAGTTTATATTTATATAGATCAGTGGTTCTTAACCTTTAAGTCGTGAGGGACCATTTTAACAAATTTCTGTTTTCCCAGGGACCACCCAGTCGATTATGTATATGTATTTGTGTCTTATCTAATAAAGCACGTAAAACTAACCAGTGGTCCGCTGACCACTGGTAAAGAACCACTGATATAGATCGCTGTTAGTTGATTCATCAAAATTCAAAGAAGGTCTAATATCGGCTTCGCAGAAAATTCTCATGTTGACAGTATCGGGCGTATTTATATGTTGAACTACACGTAACTGTTCAAATATGAAAACGCCTCTCTCGTTCGAATAATTCGCGTTGCATGAAAATATTTCCTTTGATCTTTATAACTTCATATTGTTTTTAGGATATCGTAAAACTGATCTCATTCCATGCATAGCGTATCGTTTTATTATGGATCGTAAGAAAGAAGTAAAAGATGTAATTGATAATTAAGTGCATAAGAAAATAACATTCATCGTAAATAATGTTATATGCGAATGTGAGTTTTCTTTTGCGACGCTTTCACGTCCTAAATACGCAACAGATCGTTACGAAATTTTGCATACACATTGTCAGGGGTATAGAGAAGAAAATAGGGTACTCTAGTAGGTCCTCTACTGCACTGCCTTCTCACGGAACGAATTATGCCAAAAATAACATATTTACTCCAATTGCTAAGACTTACAACACCAAATTTAGTGATATTTGACTTGTTTCGTTACACTAAGCCTATATTCAAAAGTTTAATCTTCAAATCAATTTTGGAACAGATACCACATCATATAATTAATAAGAATATATGCAAGTAATATTTTTTAATAATCTTATATATAAAAATCAATTGCTGTTCATTAGTCTCGCTAAAACTCGAGAACGGCTGGACTGATTTGGCTAATTTTGGTTTTGATTTATTTGTGGAAGTCCAGAGAAGGTTAAAAAGGTGAGTAAATATGAAAAAAAATGATTCTGAGGCGGTACGAAGTTTGCCTGGTCAGCTAGTATTAATTTTTTTTTTATATTTAAATTATATTGTATGTCTATACTAATATATAAAGCTAAAGAGTTTGTTTGTTTGCCTGAACTCGCTAATCTCAGGAACTACTGGTCTGATTTGTAAAATCTTTCAGTGTTAGATAGCCCATTTATCGAGGAAGGCTACAAGCTATATATCATCACGCTAAGACCAACAGGAGCGGAGCACCAATGAAGAATGTTTCACTATAGTGGGAGGCCCGAGCCCAGCAGTGGGACATTTATGGGCTGCTATTATTATATTATTATTATACACGCAGACGAAGTCGCGGGCAGAAACTAGTTATGTATATTTTTACATGTATCTATCAATGTATTTTATTTAGATATCTCTGTATGCATACGTATCTGTTATTATGTATGTATGTATATATTTATTGCACTTATTAACTTATGTATATTTTTATTGCATTTCACATTTTATTTCTCTCGTTTGTTCGCAATTTAACTTTATAGAAAAATCTGTTATTAGCCCTACATTTTAAGTACTTTTTTGTTTGTTAGTATTATTGTAATATGCGCTGTTGGTTTTTTTTCCCTTAAATAAATAGGGTAACTTTTATCCAGATAGAAAGTACTGCTCCCGAGGTTGTGATTTAGATTTATTATTATTAAGTTTATGGACGCCACCGTTGCATTAAGCTGGGTGTCCACTATGCTCCGCGCATCTGCAACTGCTTTGATGAAGACGGTACGCGCATCTCCATAAGAAACACGCACGAACAGACTGAACTCTCCTTTGTGCTCGCACAAAAACCGCCACCGATAGGAGCGCGCGACGTTGCACGCTGCAGAAGCGCGAACGTATCCACTGTATGGGGCAGTTGCAGAAGTGCAAGAGGTTTACGAACATAGTGGATACCCAGCTTTATACTAACAAACACATCACCATGTCAACGACATTGACAGCGACAATTTTAATATCTTGCTCTTATGGTTAGTTACACCTTCGCATATAATTATTTCGAATTATCAGATTTATGTATTTACGGTTGTTCATTTATTCATAAATCTAATATAGATTGAGATCCCAGTCACCCCAGACTTACGTGATTTTAGGAAAGATGAAATTTTCAGTATCGGTAGTTTAACATAAACTTAGAAAGGAATATGATAGCTACTACCTGAAAAACGGCCCCGCTTTCAGCTTAGCGAGTATCCATTCCTTTCTAAGTTTATATTAAACTACCGATCCTAAAAATTTCATCTTTCCTAAAATCACTTAAGCCTGGGGTGACTGGGATCTCTATCTAATAAGATTCTTTAGGAATTGTGTAAATAATTACAAGATAACGATGTGACAGTTTTTACGTAAACTCCGCGAGTGAAACCTCGTCACAGTGTGTCGATTTTTAAATTTAAATTACTCTATAATTATCACAAAATCATAAGCCCGATTTGACAGCTCTCATTACTACATATTTAGGGCTTTGAACCTCTAAATCGTTCACCAAGTTAACCGATTATCACGAGAAATCGATTAAAAATTATACGACTTTGTGATCGTTTGATTTATTTTATTAATTACTTTTTGTGTGACACAAATACCTCACAAAGTCGAAGTGGAGCCGCAAAGTTTTGTCTCATATCGCCTTTCGCGTACCGCATGCATTTATCACGCACCACAATTAATTTATTGACATTTTTATGGTTTCACCCGTATAATATATATTTATTCAATCGTTTTTGTTTTCAAGACAGATATGTACTACTGTTTTAGTATAAATATATAAATAATCTAAGGTTTTAGAATAAATATGTATTTAGTTTAATCCTGAATCGAATCTTGTCAATAAAATGCAACAACCCTTAAGTAGCAACACTAAAACTAAAAATAAGACGTTAGAACGTAACTGTATTTGGGACTTCGTCATAGATTAACACGACATAACAGAATTAATAAAAATTTCATGTTATTTCGTTATTTGGAGGACAATAATAATTGAAATATGTTTTATAACATTTATATAATGCATCAGTAAATAAATTGTATGTATTCTCAACCAAGTAAATTAATTGTTATTGGCTTTCAGTTTTATTGATTTCATTCAAAGTTACGTTCTATTATCCTGCTTAAATGTCAAATCGGACTTTTTATTTTGTGATTATTATAATAATATTAAATGGAGTACACTGGTATCCGAAATTATTCATAACTTTGATATTGGTTACGGTTTTGGATAGATTTCTATTTCGGATATCCGATAGTTTCGGTTACCGTTAAAGAACTCCGTGACATCCCTGGTCACACGTATGGATGCTATTTGAACTTTTCCTAGCAAAGCTGCGTAAGTTTATCGTTCCGATAATAATGCACTGAATAAGCGGAATCGAGTGTTGTGTTTAAGCATCTCACTTATTACACATCGTATTTTCAGGAAGTTTATTTTAATCAACAAATAGCATTTTCACATACGTGATTTTGGTCGATGTCCAAATCTTTTGTGTTCAAGGAGCACCCATTTTGAGGATTGCTAATAAATGAAGGACATGGCTCTGTTATTGAAAGTTGTGTGTGTTTGTATATCTATCTATACAAATTAATAAAATTGAAGTGTTTGTTTGTAATGTCAAAATAACAGCTTTTTACTAAATGCATATGAAAGTATATACGGTACTTATATCAAAAAATCAATATTGTTACGAGTTGCAGGACTCGAGTTAAAAAGCCGTTGGAATTATTATAGAATTTATTAGAACTATACAAACACGTATAACACAGGTACAAATATAATTGAATACAACCAGTCCAAACGTAATGCACGATTCAATAACACGCGCAAAGTCCGTCACCAAATAGATTACCGAATGTACACAAGTCTTGCTTCGCTTGTGGTTATCGCTCGACTGCCCCATCTCTCAATTGGGGCATTGCTTTATGCTGTACAAATTCAATATGTCTGCTCGGCTGCGTGGACTGAATTTTCTAGAATCACACCTGGCTAATGACTACCATAAAAGATTACACTACACAATGGGCTGTTTTTCTAATCACAAATTTTAAACACAAAGTAAACAACAGAAGTGGTAGAGCGTTATCTGGATAGCCACCACCCCTGGTCTGAAGTATGCAACGATAATAACCGTATGTTTCGACAATATTGTCCAGGTTTCAGTCTCCCAGTTGCGACTGGCAGTACATTGGTAGCGTACCTTTGGTGTTGCAGATGTCTATAGGCGACGGCAACGACTTTCCACCAGGTAGGCCGTCAGTAGCCACTTGCCGGCCGTCCCGATTTTTAAGGGTAAAAAATAAAATATAGAGAGCTGAAAAAAGAAAATTGCAATTTTGACAACAATTAACAATAAGAAACAAAGATGATATATCACTACACTTAACATAAATATTAAACGCAATAAAAAAGTTTTACGTGTCTAAACAATGTTCTTATAAAAGATAGAAAATCAAACAACTTTGGTCTAAGTAATGTTTGTCTGTTCTGGGTCTTAGTTTGAAAAGATAGCATGTGCTCGCGGAACGTTAAATGAATCAATTTGAAAACTGGCGAACATCGTCCTGACCTGTACACACTTCTTCCTTCGTTGACAACTCCTTCACAGTACAGGCTGTCCGTTTATGGAACTCACTGCCACTCAATATCAGACAAGCTAAGTCAGTATCCTCTTTTAAAATCATGGTTTTTAATTATTTTTGGTCCTCTCAGGTGTAATAGTGCTGCTTATTCTGTATGTATTACGATATGTATATAGTATATAATAAAGATTTTTTTTTTACTTATTTCATATATTTTGAATGTTTTATATTATTTATTATCTACACCGCCACTGTCATGTTTTAATGTTTTCCTTAGTTTAGGGGGTTGCCGGGAAGAGATCGCTTTAAGCGATAAGGCCGCCCTTTGTTCAACATTTATTGTATCTAGTTTTTAAGAACGTAGTTTTAATTTTGGTGAATAATAGAGTGTTATCATTCATTATCATACCACGACTGTACAACCCTAAATGCCGATCTATTTTACCGTCTGCTCCGATTAATAACAAATTGATCCTGAAAACACTAGCCATCAGCCTGTGAAAGGAAAATCAGTGCGATTTCCTATCTTCGAATTGAAAAATTATTCAATTAAATTATTGTCTGTCACTCGCACTTGCTGTATTGTTAGAGAAACTGCGACGCCTTTGTTTCCTCTTTCAATGTTTTAATTAAAATATATCTACCTTCTGCCACATGATGTATTCCGTTGTATGAAATGTAAATTTGTATGCATTCGTATGTAATTCAATATTTAATTTACGAATACGTGAAAATTACACATCAAAGAGAATGCATTCAGAATGAAACATGGAAAATATAGGCATTGGTTAGTATCCATTTTAATATTGACTTTTCTCCGAAAGGCGCTCGCTTGTAAATATTTAACCAATCCAACCAAATTAAGTAAAATATTTCCGGAAGTTTAAAAAAAAATAATTTACATATGTGAATCGCTTTCGTAAACTATTTCGAGATTAATATAGGCCTATAAGCAGTTTCGATCGTACATTGACATTTATACCGTGCAGGTACAGAGAAAGAATACAATTTCCTGCGGCTGGGCGGCCTGTCGTATGAGGCGACAAAAACACCACACGCCAGGTGATAGGGTATTTGCCCGCCTGGATAGCTACCACCCTTGGTCTAGATCAGTGGTTCTTAACCGGTGGTCCCTGGAGGCATTCCAAGTGGTCCGCGAAACCATCGTAATAAACAAGTGACGTGACGTGTTGTGTCGAGTCATCACAACGCAAACTGCGCAAACAGAATGCAATTACAAAAATCTCATTAAATTTAAAATCCGTAACTTATATTTTTAGAATTTTAAAATAATAAATAAATGCTTGCTAGTTCTAAAATTATAAGTGCTTTATTAGATAGAGCCAAATACATAGAATCTATACATATACATAACCGACTGGGTGGTCCCTGGGAAGACAGAAATTTGGCAAAATGGTCCCTCATGATTTAAAGGTTAAGAACCACTGGTCTAGAGTATGCCGCCAAAACAAACTTGGGTTGTGTTCCGGCGTTAGTGGCCACGTTCCAGATTCCCTTTAGAGAGCGGCAGGACATTGGTAATACCTTTGGTGTTTAAAATGTTCATAGACGATGACAACCGCTTAGGCTCAGGTGTGCCGACTGCCCGTCTGCTGATGTCATGCAATAAAAAAAAATACGCAGTGCTCGAAGACTTTCGTCTTTAAGCACTGTGGGATAGTCGACGTAAAGACGTAAAAGACTCGATGGAACTTTCCAGAAGGGTAAAGGAACAAATACTTATAATCGATATGTCGAAAAATCGCATAACATATATACATGTCATGTTAAACATAATCACTTTCGCATATGAATGTAGGAGTTATTTAAAAAAATATTGATATTTTATTTTTTACGGCAATAGGTGTACTGTGCCTACAGACCATAGATGTAATTATGAATAGACCTTAACGCAGTCATTTGAATTTAAAATTTGGGTTTACAAATAGCAGGTGAAGAAGGAATTATATATGAAGGGATAACTGCAATAATAAACTTTGTTGCAGCAATCAATTGTAATGGTGCTCATCATCCACTCATATCTTCACTTATACATTGCTAAATTCGTCTATCTCAAGGAAACGATATCATATATCGGGATAAAAATTATACCAAGTGTTAACCCAGAATATAAGCTAAATCTGTTTCGAGTTTCATTCAAATTCGTTCAGCGGTTTTCAAACAGACATGTAGGCAAAAATTCCAAAAGTTTTATTTTCGAAATTTTCTGATCCGAATCAGTCACTAATTTTTTCGAATTTTTGTACGGTGATCCGACTAAGGCTGGATTTCATAGACATTTAACCGATGGTTATAATAAAATAATCGCTAAAAATGTATGCCTAAACAGTGATTATCTTATTGTTACAACTTAGGCTCCGACAAAAAAAAAACAAATTCCACATACAGTCTGTAAAAGCACATTTTGTTACCTGTCGACATTTGAACTAATTGTAATCCTTTTATGGTCGTCTACTTTTGTTCACTTATTTATTGGCATACGTTTCTAAGTTATTGTGGAGAACAGTCTATTGTTCTATTGTACTCGCTCATTAGATAGATAGATAGATAGATAACACTTTACTGTACACCATTACAGAAAACTTACGATAAACTTATTAGCATCATTAGCCAGGTGTTACAGATTACGATTACAAGCTAATTCGAGGAAACTGTGTCGATCTTGTCGGGCGGGCACACTTTATTTGTGCAGTATAAAATGATGGCCTGATTGAGAGAGGCGGTCAGTTGAGCGAAACCCACGATCAAGGCGTGACGTGTTTACATTCGGGAATCTAATAGTGACGTACTTTGCGCGTTTCATTGAATTACGACCTTCTGCATTATGTTTGGATTTGTTGTGTTCGTTTATATTTGTACCTGTGTTATACGTGTTTGTATAGTTCTAATAAACTCTATAATAATTCCAACGGCATTTTAGTTCGAGTCCCGCAATTCATAACATTATTTTAACTGTCGATTAAATGTCTATGCACAT
This sequence comes from Dendrolimus houi, assembly GCA_039645545.1. Taxonomy (NCBI): domain Eukaryota; kingdom Metazoa; phylum Arthropoda; class Insecta; order Lepidoptera; family Lasiocampidae; genus Dendrolimus; species Dendrolimus houi. The sequence goes on along the minus strand of CM077128.1, from coordinate 1,982,241 downwards.
CAGCCTAATTGGAGGAGCGAGAGGTGGAATGACTCAACTGTCTCAAAGGAAGAACTACTGCAGAGGCTATTGTTACGCCTCGCAGTCCTTAGCCCGTATACTATTGTTGGAAATTTGTATATATTCTTTGTTCGTGTCGGGAATCGTTTGCGACCTCAATTGTTGCACAGTGTCATCTATTGGCTTGTAAGTATTCCACTACAATACAATCTCGAAAATCCCAGATTTATTATATTAATATAGAATATAGATAGATAGATATTCAATCATGAGCAACAACAAACTTTTGGATACATTAAACATGACAATAAGAGGCTTTGAATACTTCGTACAACAAGGCGTACCGTGTCACGGTGGCTTTGTGAACATGCTGACGTATTGACAGAAATGTCTCGCGTGTTCTTAGCTCTAATCTTCTTGATCGTATATCGCGACTCGTATGAGACTTTTCAGACCACGTTCCGAATTGCATATACTTTAATAATGTATTGCTTGAAAGCGTCGGCTTTTAGACCTGATTTATAATCCTCGGCACGATTCATGAGCGGTCACCTGGGCTTACGTCGTCGTCAGACAACTAATCTCCACTGATGAACCTTACTGAGCTTGCGCCACTTGACTCGGGTCTTCCTCCAGCCCCCACCGGCGAATTTGCGCAGATCGTCGGTCTATCGGGCTGGAGGTTCTCTCTACACTACGTTTGTCGAGATGCGGTCATCACTCTAGAACTTGTCTGCTCCATCAACCATTGGACCTGCGACAAATGTGGCCGGCTCACTTCCACTATCATAGGATAGCTACCACCCCTGGTCTAGTATTAAACACAAAGCAAGGTGGTTATGCCATAACCACCTTGCTTTGTGTTTCGGCATTAGTGACCAGGTTCCAGTCTCCCTCAAGAGAGTAGCAGCGCATTTGTAGCACCTTTGGTGTTGCAAACGTCCATAGGCGATGGTAACCGCTTTCCATCAAGTGGACCGTCTGTCTGTCTGCTGAACTCTTGCGATGAAAAAAAAACTTCACCTTGCTAATTTTATGAGCTACATAATATAATATTATGTCGGTTACTCTGGTTCTCTTACGGATATACTCATTTCTAATTTTATCCCTCAGAGAGAAACCTTCATAGCTCTCTCCATAGCCTGCTCAGGGAATTTAAAGTTTGTGGACCAATTCCACTGTCAGTGTCCACGTCTCAGTACCGTGTCGTTGCTAAAATCAATGCCGAGTGCATTGGAGCCATTTCGCACAAGACTAAAGTAACAATGACAATATATATCGATATGCCAAAAAAATCGTATCACTTTGGTTACGTACACTCAACGCGCAAAGCGATGCCTACTATGCCTCCGACCGCTCTAGATCCGTGCCGGAAACCATACATTTGCATAAGTTAAGAAATGAGATAGAGATGAAACTTGCTAGTTAAGCAATAAAGAAAAAGAATTAAATGCTACGCACACAAGACAAATTGTAACAATAAATAGAAACCATAAAGTACAAAAATTGTACGACGTAATTTGAGAGCTGTGCTGAAACGTAGTCCAACACAGCACTGTTTCAGAGCCCATCTGCTAAATCAGATCATCATCGTTTGAACAGACACCTATTTTAATCGACAACTTTTTGTGTTTAAATAAAAGAAAAATTTGTAAATCTTGTTTCATATTACTTATGATGCGGCCACACCTGCGATAATGAAAATGAATATAAATGAATTTATTTCAAAATCATATAGACTACTTATTGAAAGTCATGAGTCTACTACCACTTCCAAAGCGATTTTAGTTACTGTTAAAGAAGAAGCGGCGCAACAAACTTCCCAGCAACATATCTTTACTTCATAATTATAATTATTTATCTTAATGTTAAATATATTGACTGTGGCCGAATGCCTCTTATTTAAAGCGTTAAAAAAACGTCATTAACAATGTCGCAACTCAAATTGTGCATTACACCCACCTACATCTTTAACCCAGATGAAGCCGCACCAGTATAGAGAGAGGATAACTGGTTGATAAAACGGCAGAGTTTGTAGAAAACAAATTGAACGATAAATCATTTATAACGTTTGGATACACTGACAAGTCTATGTATTAAGATACGACATTTATTGGTTCCCTTTTCCCCAAAATGGTTACCTAAAAATGTTCTTTCAATTCGTCCACGTTCCAAGTACAACTGATATTGACAGGGATCTTATCCACAACCGATACCCTTTGTTCTCTGCGAAACCTTTCTGATACTATAGAGAAGTTTTATGTTAGTTATAACAAGATACCGTTGTTAATTTTCCTATTTATACAAAGCTGCATTGTTCACCTAGTTCTTGAAGCCACGGAAACAGAAACACGGTGCTGCGTGAGTTCTCCAACTTTAACTTAACATGCCGAAGTCGGGCCCTTTTAGTTTCTAATTAGTGCGTCATGTTAATTCAGCGGTACAATAGGAGCCATTGTGAGTTTACATTAAAGATTTGTGGTCCTTTCACACTACTATATTATTCTCCTTACAAATATTAGCCCTTTTGACTAACTATTGCTGAACAAACATTTCGATTTGTTTGCGGGTGTACCCTGTAACACGACAAAGTCGGGCTACAAAGGTTACCTAAGGATTTTGAAAGGGTTCGTTCACTTTGGCTTAAGGCCTGCCGCACTAGACTCGGTTAATACTATCATGATATTTAAATTCAAATTTCTATTTGTTATTTTTTAGGTCAAATTTACTCATTGAAATTTTACCCCTTTTCTGTTGACATATTGACCTGATATTTGGTACACATATTTAGTTCTGACGACAATACAATTGAATATATTAAGTATAGATAGGAAACAAAAAATCTGGTCTAAATATGACGTGTCCTAACTATAGCAATATGTCTTTAGCATCGTACGTCTGTTCGCCCAAAACAAGGAAGACAAGAAGCGCGTGGAGAAGGCCCTGAGCGAGTCCGGCCTACCGACAGGCAAGACCGACACCATAAACCTGTCAAAGTTTCAATTTGAAGATTTCTTCGGCTTTTACAAGAGCCTCACACAGCGGACGGATGTGCAGAAGATATTTAACGATTTGTAAGTATATCTTCTTACTTATTTTTAGGGCTTTGATACCTAAAGGTCATAAAGAACAGAACATCATAACAAATCGTTGTACTAAAATGTAACGGGAAAAGAGTATGTAAACAAGTAAATCAGAAGAGATATCTTTTGTACTAAAACAAGTAAGAGACATAAATGTAATAAGTAGAAGAATTACGTCTAACAGTTTAAGAGTTTTGTTTATTGCGAAACTGATTACTGAACTGAATGAAATAATGAATGAAAATGAAAAAATAACTGATAAAGAAATTCATTTCATTCAGTGACACAAATGGCGGCATGTAATTAAACTAACGAACACAATAATAATACGTTATTCGACTATCGCTTTAATTTGATTCGAAATTCAGTAACCTGGCATCCAGTAAAAGAACAAACAGTAATTGGCGATTCGAAAGAATGAGTTTAATAAGCTGATGTAATTCGTGTGATTTAAGTGAGGTCAAATATCGCGACAACAATTTGTGTCAATTGCCGAGGTTTCACGGGGGCGTGATAAACGACCATATTTTGACTGGATGGGACTTAATTAACAATGAACTATTAAGACAGCTTTATGAAGGAATAAAATGATTTGTGTTTACGACAGGCTTTTTTAAATGTTTGCATATCAGATCTCATTTTGATTCTAATCCTTTGGTTTCACCTTATCCCACACATTTGAGATCGGCACAATTTCCTTTCGTTCCATACTCCTGTATTCTGAAATCCGATTCGCCACGTCGGGGTGGCACTAGCATCCCTAGGAAGTGCTATTTCACTCCATCCAGCGTCGCGTCGTTCGTATCGTCGACAATTCCATACTAACAGGCGGTTTAGAATTGCTTAGCCTTTGAAGAGACTTTGCGTCTCTCTGTGTATTTTACCGCCTGTATAACGGGGAGTGTTATGAGGAACTGTTTGATCTGGTACCAACGCCTCACTTTTACAACCGCACCGCTCGCCAGTGACGGGATATTCATCCCCAATTCTTTGAGCTCCCACGCTCAACTACGCAACGGTTCTCTGGAACATTTATTCCGCGTACAACAATGATCTGGAGGGAAATTCCCGCCGCGGTTTTACCTTTGCATTACATGGGGTTCTTTAAGAAGGGCGTTATAAAATTTGTTAGAGGTCTGCAACGCGTTGGCCACACCTCTGGTGTTGCAAACGTCCATAGGCCACGGTAACCACTTTCCATCGGGTGGGTCGTCTGCCTGTTTCCCTGCTTCAGGCGATAAAAAAAACACCTAGTCAGTGATACCCATTAAAACCCCTCGATGTTCCGTCCTTCGCCCTTATGCCAGGGCCACGGGTGCATAGCCTCGCTACTCCGCGAGGCTCTGGCAGGCAGTGGTCCAAGGTCTCATCAATTGCCAAAAGATTCAAGAGCCCGGCGGCGTACGTTCTCTCTGTCACAACAAATAATCATGTCATCCTTCACAATCCACCCATCTCTTTATTGATCTACAGTTACATTTGTATCCATCGATTTTATAGTTTAACGTTATTTTTGTCATATGCTTTCATCCCTCCTCATTACATACCCATACCACTTTAGTCTGCTTTCTCTCAGTTCTGTTGTCAAGATTTGTATAATACAGAATTGTCGTAAATAAATTCTGACAATTTATGTTTTCGAAATGTGCGAGCGAGAAGCGAACTCCTTTAATTCAACCCCTTAATGTTTAAACAATAATTAATACGCTATTTGTTTCTTTAAAGTTGTGACGCCACAACTTGCTACGCTCGTACAAAGTCTTGGCGACTTTGGCGTTTTGGAAGTTGATAAAAAGTGATTTATTTTATGTGACTCAACTACCCCGTTCTATTTTTAAAGTGCTTGAATGTAGTGGTATTTGCAGGACGGACTCGAAACCGTATCTGACGGCAGCTCAGTTGGTCGATTTCCTGAACGACGTACAAAGAGACCCGCGGCTGAATGAGATACTCCATCCGTATGCGGACTTGCAGCGAGCCAAGGACCTGATCAAGACATACGAACACAATAAATACCATCAACAAAGATCGCAGCTAACCTTCGATGGGTTCTTAAGGTAAGTTATAAGCAACCTGGTGCTAAATGAAAAATGAAAATCTTTTATTTTAGTGAACAATCTTATAGAAAGTTTACCACTGCTTCCAAAACACTTTTAGTTACTGTTATGTGAGAAGAAGCTGCGCAACTAACTGCCCAGCAACATATTATATTTGCTTCATTATTATTATGTTACCTGCGACTTCGTCCGTGTGCAATTTAATTTATTTTGTCTTCCGATGCCGTGACCGCAGCGTCGTGCGCGTTGGTGTTCCAATTGTTTTCTAAATTAAAAGTAGCCAAGTTACTCCTTATAAAATCAGCTATCTTTCAATGAAAGTCCCGTCAAAATCAGTCCAGCCGTTTCAGAGACTAGCCGGAACATCCGATAGACAGGCTGATAAAAATTCTAAAAATGCTTTTGCAATCTCCTGGTCCGAATTATCCTCCCTGATTTATTTCAAATTTTTATTTTGACATTACAAACTTTTGACTTCCATTTTATTTATCTGTACAGATTTTCAATTGTACTATACTCTTAAAACATTTGTTTCTTTAAAGTTATCTCGCAATTAATCCTGTTCTCCTATGTTGTAAATTGACCGAATAGCATGCTTCTGCAGGACAAAAATGGTATTAATTTATGGATTACCTAATAATATTTGCAACGGTAGTCACTTCCTGCATGGATCGTCAGCCTGTCTGCTGTAGTCAGCAATAAAAAAAATCGAAATGCGTGCAGGTTTTCAAATTGGATAAGTACATTAACAATCTGCCCGTAAAACTTCAAATTAAAATTTTGTTGCGATTCGTTTTTCCACTTGTCCGTTGAAGTTTCACTTCTACTATGTATGTGCCCAGCACACATTTCGATTTTTCTCAGGTTTACTGCAAATTTCGATTTGGTTAGGTTAGGTACATTTTAATGAATGCATTTTTTATTTAAACAAATTTTATTTTATCAAACAATAAACTCAATTCGATCCGGAACCAAAAAACGCATCCATAGTCTACTCTAAAATTATGCCGCCTCTCACCACGTCTAGTCTAAATTTATGCCGCTCCTCCAGCCGTAACGCTTCTTCGTGACATAAAATCCTAAGACCCCCGTCTATATAGAAGTTTCACTTCAAAAAACACTATAAATACCATGACTGTAATTGTACGAAAATTTATATGTGTTATAGAAATATGTGGGGTTTTAAGTAAGTCTGTGGTGCGTCGATAATGATTACCCCGTTGGATAGTGACGCACCACCGGCGAGAGTCTATGGCTCAATCGTCCGAGAGGGGAGTACAAAATAAGACGAGTTGTTGTACTATTGCATTATATTAATTTCTGCATTATTTCTAATTTAACTTAGACTGTATATACAGAAACTTTATTGTTTACGCGATGTGCACACCAGTATTCTAATCAACATTCAGTATTATTACAACCTAGACGCCGACAAAGACATAAATTCCACGTACAAATCTGTAAAAGTACATTTTATCACCTGTCGGCATTTGAACTAATTGTAATTCTTTTATGATCGTATTATTTGGTTCAATTATTTATTGGCATACGTTTCTAATTATTGTAAAGAATAGCCTATTATCCTATTGTACGCGCTCTTTAGCATCATTAGCCAGGTGTTGCGGATTCTTTTGCATTTATGAAGTATAAAATGGCGGCCTGATAGAGCGAGGAGCCAGTTGAGCGAGAACCACGATCAAGGCGTGACAAGTGTACAATCGTGATTCTAATAGTGACGGACTTTACGCGTTTTATGGAATTACGACCTTCTTGCATTATGTTTGGATTTGTTGTGTTCGGTTATATTTGTGCCTGTGTTATATACGTGTTTGTATAGTTCTAATAAACTCTATAATAATTCCAACGGCATTTTAATTCGAGTCCCGATAACCTCGTAACAATATTATATTTACACATTTGTGAGATTGGTCATTTTTGATGATTTAAACAAATGCCCAATCTTGTCGGCAGCTCTAACAGCGATATCATCTATTTTACATAGCATCACGTTCATGTATTAACGATAGTCTTTAACTGTGCTAAATTATACATCAATAAATTGGTGGATGAAACGTGACGCAACAAAATACATCGTCCTATTATTCTACTGACATAATAGGAGTGTGTTTGTTTTTTTTATTTGTTTATTTACAGCTTTTATCTAAGGCAGTGTTTGCTATATATGATTTTGTTATGAAATATCTCGATGTCCCCGAATACTGGCCCCCTGCCAGCCAGACCCGATGTATCTATCTTCCCGCTGCGCTATCAGCAAAATGCCTGTCGCTTTATTCAAATTGACTCATGTGTTGTAGGTTAATTTTGCTGTATATTAGGAAGTTTTGTAACAAGAATGTTGCGAACTTATTTTATTTATGTAATAACTTATATAAGTTGATGATATATTATGGATAGTCTTAGGGTATCCAAATATATACTTTTATACTAAGGGGCCATCAAATTACGTCACACGAATTTCATGATTTTTGACCCCTCCTCCGTCTTTGTCACACTTCTCTCTCACTAGTGTGCAATCTCATATTTTGCAATTATACATCAAGATAATCATGAAATTAAACGAGCAGTTCCGTAATAATTTTTATTTACATTGAAAATATTTTTTAATAATTTAATATTTAAACAATATGCTTAATACAGATAGAGTTGGAAATATTTTGAATTTTTTCGTTAATAGTTCATAATTTGTGTTTTAAAGCTCCCCTTAAAGTCACCCCATACCTCACAACTTGTTAATACCTGTTAAAAATGCCACCAAAACGTTTAGTAAATACAACAGTATCGTATTCACTAACTAACCTTGTTATCCACTGCAACAGATCACTAAGCATCTGCCTTAAAATAGCTATTGTTTCGTAATACCTAACGTAATCTATTAAATTATAACATTATTATACGAGTAATTACTACAACTGTAGCTTCATAACATGTCCTATAAATATATATTAGCTGCCATAAATTTAGGTTGCCAACAGTTGTAATTGACTTTTTTTTAGCCTTTATAGCAGTTTGAAATATTTTTGGTTGCTTTTTCTATTATTACGTCATACAATCGGTGTGTACAACGGTCCCAGCTGGTTCATGGTTCTTTGAAATCCTATATATCCTAGATTTTTTTAATAAATTTTCATTGCCATCTTTTGAACCAGCCGTAATAATGGTCGTTACGGAAGTTTTGTTATTGGATTTATCCCTGATAACAAAAATTGTATTAGAATTGATATTCTATGTAATTTGTAATGTGTATTTTTTTAAAAAGCTTACTCTAAATATCTAGATATATATTTTTCTTTCATATGGTTAAATAATTAATAAATATAGTTTATTTCAAATACGATCACACTTATAATAATTATTTGAAATATTTACTTTAAATGGAATAAAATATTATATAGTTATACTATCGAGCAGACGTTGTTGTGCCCTAAAAATTAATAACTAGATACCCGATGGCAGCGCCACCTGCCGGATCCAATTATGAATTTAAACCAACCGGAAACCCATACAAGCACACAAAAAATCATCTAAATCGGTCCAGGGGTTTAGAAGGAGTTTAGTGATATATATACACACGAACAGAAGAATTTTTTATATATAGAAGATAGTAAAATAATACTATTGCATTATTATTTCAATAGTACCCTTTCTCTTTTCTTGCACCATATCAAATTAATTGGGGTCGGCAAAATATGTCCTTTCCTTCCACACTCGTCTATTCTGATATACATCTCCTGTCACACCACAAGTCATCATATCATTCTTCACACAATCCATCCAGCTTTTTTGGTCTACCTTTACATTTGTACCCATCCATCTTGTAGTTTAACATTCTTTTTGTCACGTGACTTTCATCCCTCCTCATTATATACATATATTCAATGTTACCCTTATGACACGAATAATGTAGTATACTAGCTGACCCGGCGAACTTCATACCGCCATATTTTCTGAATTCGTAAAAGACTTTGTTTCATGACATAAAAACAAAATCACCAAAATCGGTCTAGGTGATTAGGAGAATTCTAGAACGCGATCTCAGCGCCACCTACCGGTTCTAATTGTGAATCTAAACCATCCGGGAACCCACTCAAACACATAAAAACAAAATCGCTCCAGGTGATTAGGAGGATTCTAGAACCCGATCTCAGCGCCACCTACCGGTTCCAATTGTAAGTGTAAACCATCCGGGGACCCATTCAAACACACAAAACAAATATCATCAAAATCGGTCCAGCCGTTTTGGAGGAGTTCACTGTAAACACACGTACGGAAGGATTATATATATATATACAGATAAGAGTTGTTTGATGTCTATACCTATTTCTTGTAAACGTTTCGGGGCTAAAACTGCTAAATAACTTATAACTCGGGCCATATTACATATAGCACTCCATAACTGACCACGCTTGAAACGCCACTTGGGATAATTGGGAGAATATTCCGTCGGGCAGGCATACCACGAAATGTTTTCATCGAATAAAATAAATAGACACGCAAAGGTATATTGGATAAAAACATTTATTGTAGGGTATAAAATTATATGATCATATCCTTTAGCAATAAAAGAAAATATTACAAAAATCAAGTCACATTTTGAGTATATCTGATACCTAGGTCCAGTTATTTAATTTTGGAAATGGGCCCTTATTAACATTTATGGCTAAAAGTGTGAATTGGTATTGTTAGAAAAAATCCTCAAATACTGGTTATTGTATTCATCAAATAATCGAGTGCTGTCAGTGTGTTCATTGTGATGTACCCTTAACTCTATATTGTCACGACTTAGCCAAAATTCCACGAAGCAAGCCGACAAATGTGAATGCGCACCTGCCGGCCATAAAACCCAAGTTTATTACCTTGCATTTGCCTTTGCATGCCCGCATTTGCACTACTTTTGTTTTCTTTGTGTTTAATATTTGTAATTAGAAAAGCCGCCTATTGTGTATTGTAAACCTCTCTGGTAGGCAGTGGCCAGGTGTGGTTCTAAGAATCCATTGTTTACACGGTCGTGACATATTGTAAGTTGAGTATAAAGGGATGCCCGAACGGAGAAATAGGCAGTCAAGCGACGACTACGATCAAAGCGAGACGTGTACATTCGATAAGCGATATAGAGACGGACTTTGCGTGTGTTATTTAATTGTGCATTACATAAGGACTTATTACGTCCGGTTATATTTGTACCTATGTTGTACGTGTTTGTATAGTTCTAATAAATTCTATAGTAATTCCAACGGCATTTTAATTCGAGTCCCGCACTCGTAACAATATTTATTACAGTTCTTCGTCGTTTTTCAATGTCGTGTCTTTGTACGTTATCCGTGTTTGGTGTTTTCTTTTGGCAGCAGATTTATAATCCATAGCAGTATGAAATTCAACTCTTTAGGGCTTGAACCGATTTGTCAGTTTCCATAAGTTCATAGTAGACCCAAGCCCTCGCTCACAGTCTTCTTTTGTGAATTATATGACTTGTTTTTAATTCGGTCCTATTGACAGTGGGTCTGCTCCATTTTAAAGTCCCTTGTGTCTATATAAGCATTCGGGAAGTCTTGACTGACATCAAGAAGTTGGTGAATTTTCTAGAGGAATGGGTCTGGGTAGATTAGCCACCTTTCAATCCTCACCTCACATAGGCGCTACGTCGTCGATTCGTGGCAATTGCTCGCTGCAGCAAAAACTAGAATGTCCCTAATGGATAAAATACGTAGATATCCAATGTCACCACCAACATAGCGCGTAAAATTAATAAATTGAAGTGGTGGTGGGCTGGTTACCGCTGTCTCGGGATTGGTAAGCAATGGAATAGATAAGTCATGCAGTGAAAATTTCGTTGTCATTCATTTCGTGTAAGATGCCAACTGGCCAGGGTGATCCGATACTCCACTCGAGGACGTCATGTATGAGAAAAACGGAATTCCGCCGGTTCATGCGTATTTGATTGACAACGAAGGGGAATCTTTCGCTTGTTTTTATACTGCTTTATCATTAGAAAAATATTTTTTTGCTAAGTCGTCGTCAGCTTAACGTTTTATATCCCGGTCCTGTGATTTCTTGCTTCAGCCCTCAGCGGCGAACTTCCGAAGGTTGCCGGTCCAGCAGGCTGGTGGATTATGATATATTTGTCGAAACGTGATTTCCACTCCAGGCTGTATATATAGTAAATTTCCGCTTCCAGCGATTTGTTCAAGGTTACCATTGTGATCATAATTGATATGATTCATTTATTGAATGTTATCAATTATGCGAATTGAAACTATAATTATGTAGGAGATACATTTTGTTCACACCGAACTTTTTCAAGGATTTTTCCCTGTGATAACAAATACGGATGGGCGATTGGGATTGGGTATCTGACACTCCCGCCTAATGATTTACGCAAAGGTTAATTACCACTGGTAGATCGTATAAAACTATAAAGTATCTATTTGTATTTATTACTATTAGAGCAACATAAGAGGAAGTAAGTACATATCTAAAGGAACTTGGGGTTGAGATTTAACTTAGTTTTTCGGAACTTTATTTTCATGTCATGGAATCAATCCCTGAACATTTAAATGCTAGGTTCGGGTCTTCTGTATCAGAGCCATTCGGCCGTCTGGACGACTACTAACCCTGAACTAGCGTATGCTGTCATAAAAACATTGAGGTGTGTTTTGACATTGATGACCTTCTGGTCCGCCCCTTCCGGGCCGGCAGCAAAAGGTAGCTTAGGTATTGCAGATGTCCATAGGCCATCGGCTGTGCAATATGGGGACCATCTTCAATAATATATAGGAACTATCTTCAATAGTAAATTCAAAAAGTTCAGCCTGTTATGCCCTAAGAAGTTTACGTGATGAAGTCAAATTGAACTACCTTAAAATGGTTAACCACGCTTTAGTAGAATCAAAGTTAAGATATAATACACAGTGTTGAGGAAGTAGCTACAAATATAATTACGAGAAAGCTTTTATTATGCAAAAAAAAAATGTGTGAGGACTATGGATTCGTATACCACAAGCACAGTTTTGTCGAGAACATTTTAAAAAATTGGACTTACTTACGGTTTCGGGTATTTATATACTAGTTGTCCTAACTTATCATGCAAAAAATATCACAGAGTTCGAAACGCAGGAACAAAGAAAATATGAAGAAACCACAAGAAGTAAAGGGTTTAAATAATAAATTAATGCCATCTCTAAACGTTCTCAAGTGTTACATATCACGTCATATCAGGCTGTTGAAATTTTTAACAAACTACCAATTGACCTATAGATGAATATATATGTTGCGGACAGAGAACACCCCTCTGACCCGTCTGCCGGCGCACACCTTCTCCACGCCCCGCATTCCGCCGACGCCCATAGCTTGCGCAGTTAGCAGCTAGGCGTCGGACGGAACGTGGGATATAGAAGCGCCCTTGGAGGCAGGAAAGGGTCACTTGTTCACATTGCTCACATACATATAGCACCAACACGCATTACTTTACTCTCTGCCATTCATCATTCTCTCTGTATTTCTTCTATGTATAGTTTAATTGTAAATAATGCCAATAATAAGTCATACAGTCAACATCGAGTTTTATTTAAAAGAAACAACTGCCACCAATAATATACAAAAAGCATTCTTTTAAGCGTAACTTTAAAGCATTGCACCTTAAAGAAGCATATTATTCAGTTGATGAATAAATTAGTATAGTTCTTAAATGTTGATATGATTATATAAAAGTGCCTTCTTATTGACACAGTATTTTGTAAAATGAATAATGTTTATTGTAAATTTGACATCTTTTAATGGTAATTATGGAAATTTTAAAATAAGTGTTTTGATATTTCTACTACGTATCTATATTCGAACACAAAATATTTTTGATAATGAATATATATAAATAAATAAATAAATATTAAATGTCATGTATTTATTTCTTTATTTATTTATTGAAAAAAAAACCAACAGCGCATATTAATAATACAAACAAACAAAAGTACTTATAATGTAGGGCTGATAACAGGTTTTTCTGAGTTAAATTGTGAGCAAACGAGCGACCAAAGTGTAAAAATGCAATATAATAGGTTGGGGAAAAAGTCTTTTCGCATATAGTATGTATGAACTTGTAATAAGATCTCTTTGGCTATACCATTTGTATCTGCCTGGTTTTGATATCATTAGAAGTTTTAATTTTAAAGAAGACAATTCCAAATTCAAGTTAGGAAAATGTGTGACTTTCATTTGTTTTTCTTATTGTTAAAATGAGTGAATCTAATGAAGAAATTCTATACATTTTAAAATTTTACTACAAAAAAGGTAAAAATGCAACACAAGCCGCGAAAAAATTTGCGATGTTTATGGACCTAATGCAGTATCTGTGAGAGTAACGCAAATTTGGTTTAAGCGTTTTCAATCCGCAAATTTTGATATCAAAGATGCGCGTCGTTCTGGTCGCCCTGTTACGGACAAAATTGATGCCATTTTTGAAAAAGTGGAGCAAGATCAGCATATTAGTAGTTACGATGTAACTGGAGAACTGGGAATTGACCACAAAACGGTTTTGGCGTATTTGAAAAAAGCTGGGTACACAAAAAGCTCGATATTTGGGTGCCTCATGAGCTCACTGAAAGAAACCCAATGAACCGTGTACTCATTTGTGATTCTTTATTACGACGTAATGAAACCGAACCATTTATGAAGAAGCTGATAACTGGTGATGAAAAGTGGACGTACGACAAGAACGTGCAAAAAGATCGTAGTCAAAGGCCAGTCAGGCTTCACAGACTGTGACGAAACCCGGGTTAACTCGCAACAAGGTGATGCTGTGTGTATGGTGGGATTGGAAGGGCATTATTAATTATGAACTGTTACCGCCAGGCAGGACCATCGATTCTGAACTGTACTGCGAACAACTGATGAGATTAAAGCAAAAAGTTGAGTGAAAGCGGCCGGAATTAATCAACAGAGGGGGCGTGGTTTTTCACCGCTAGACCTCACACATCTTTAGCCACTCAGCAAAAATTATGAGAGTTTGGCTGGGAGGTGTTAATGCATCCGCCGTATAGTCCTGACCTTGCACCTTCAGATTCTCACCTGTTTCGGTCTCTACAGAATTCCTTAGGCAGTGTCAGGTTAACATCACGAGAGGACTGCCAAAACCACTTGTCGCAATTTTTTGATCAGAAGCCCCAAAATTTTTATAGCAATGGGATCACGTCCCTACCTACAAGATGGCAAAAAGTTATTCAACAAAATGGCACCTACATACTTTAGTCAAATGTAAATAAACTTTATAAAAAAACCTTTTGAATTTTTATATAAAATGCGAAGAAACTTTTTCCCCAACGTAATATATATATAAGTGAAATAAGTATATACTTAGACACATACATATATACATAATAATAATTTGAATGCGTGTTCTTTTATATGCTTTTATTGTAACAGGTCTCCACATTTCTGTTACTAGCGAGTAACTTAAAGAGTAACCTAAATTTCAGATTCCTGATGTCCGAAGACAATCCAATAGTAGCATCAAGCAAATTAGACTTATGCGACGATATGGAGCAACCCCTGGCCCACTACTTCATCAACAGCTCCCATAACACGTATCTCACTGGACACCAGATCACCGGCAAGTCCAGCGTAGAGATATACAGGCAGAGCCTGTTAGCGGGATGCAGGTAAGGGTTAAAAGTACCAATGGTGAAAATTCGCCACGGGTGAGTCGGTTGAAAATCATCCGTATGATGCAAACGCCGACTACACCGCTGTTGAAAAAACGTTTAACTTGCGTTGTATTTTCTTATTACAAACGCCACGGGTTGAGATTAGCTGCTCTAAACAGAAACATGTTTCATCGTTACATAAGTTTAACCTGCATATAAAAATAAAATACGACGCTTGTGTTTATGTGTCGATTATTATAAAGTAAAAAACAAGAAAAATATTAAACGATTGAAGATTCTGAATATTTTACATTTTAATGTTCGTAAAAGCGATAAATCTGTGCAGTACAATAATGTCCTGTGGAGCATTGAAATGCCGAATAATTATGTTACGTCACGTTGCGTTGAGAGTAAAAAGGGATATCGATTGAAAAATGTAAGATCGCAAAGAAAACTAATTGTAATTGGTTTATTTCGTTTTTGTTTTTTTTATTGCTCGAGTTCAGCAGACAGGTAGACGGCCCACCTGATGGTAAGCGGTTACCATCGCCAATGGACGTTTGTAACACAAAAGGTGCTACCACTGTGCTGCCGCTGTCTAAAGGGAGACTGGTACCTGGCCCCTAATGCCGGAGCACAACTCGAGGTTGTTATGGCGGCGTACTGTAGACATGGGGTGGTAGCCGTCCAGACGTGTAAATAACCACCAAGCTGTGGGTTGTTTGGGCACCTCTTCCGACAGGCCGCCCCAACACAGGAAATTGTATTCTATCTTCGTTCCTTGTGTGTTAATATTGTTAATGTGGGTAATTTGTAAAAAGGTTAGTCCGCTATTAAATATTGATACGAATGTGTGGTTTTATCAACACAACATACACAGATTTGACACAGTAACACAGACTTGAGCCAGTACGAGGTGTTGGCTACCACCTGACTACAGTTTTCAATGTATAATTTTGTATTTACTTGTACATAATTATGTTGTATGGCTATGAAATGAAGATTTTATTTATTTATACGTGTCCTTGCAAATAGATGTTATTAAATAATGGAAATTAAAATGTTAGTGCCTGAATATTTTACAACTATCTAAATTGTTTTCTGACCTATTTTGCATATTGCTACAATTACAATATGCTAGCCGCGAAAGAAATAAACACATTGTGATGAAACCTACAGACTTCGAGATTAATCGATATATAAAATCCACCAATGCGCTTTGAACAAACGTGATAGATATATTCCCCGATCCCCTAAAACTGGGCATACCTGATTCAAGCTGCGGGATATACCCCACAGGGCTGATACGATTTAATTTGTGTAACCTCTTTTTTGACTAGAGGATATCTGTGTGTATGGGAGTTGTAATAGTGTATCTGCTATGTCGTCGAGTCGGGCAAACCACCGGGTGTTCCTTCTTTCGCCTCATGTCAGTGCCGCAAGTAGAGAACTTCGCGGGCCGTGGTAGGCGGGGGCTCCAGGGGTCATATCGGTCTCTCTCCAGCGCAGGGCGGTTTCATGATTTGACCCACGGGAGGAGTGGTGAGTGCGCGCGGGACACAGCGCGCTCTCCTCTCGACGGCATTTTTTTATAACTGCAGTACAGCAGTCAGGCAGACGGCCCAGCTGATGGAAAGCGGTTACCGTTGTCTGTGGACGTTCGTAACACCAGAGATGTCACCAACGCGCTCTTAGAAGTGTTAAGGGGTGTTTCTTAGAACTGAAGCGTTTGTACGAATGGGCTTTTCTTGGCAGAGATTGAATTGGACAAGGTTTTATCTCTCCCACTCAAAAACGCTCCCAGGAGTTCTTTTTACCTCAGACACAAGTCTTTCCTGCACAAATGATCAAGGAACGTTTGCACGTCCAGAGTGATGCACGTCGCCAGTGCTGTCATCCGCATAACAATGAATTTTGTTAATGGACAACATATTGGCGGGTGGGATCCATTCCCCACGCACCCCCCGCGCTGCATGCGCACGGTGGCCGAAGGTCGAAATCTGCCCTCCGGAACCGATGCATCTTTGGCGGAGACGGAGCAAGCTCGTACGCTCACGCCTCCTTGGCGAGCATTACGCGCTCGCAAAAGGAGCTTTATATAAACCCACCCTAAACATAAAATCAAATCAAACGTTTTAAATAGATATTAAGATTTTATTATTCTTTTCTCGAACAGTAATAGAATAATAATATTATTATAATCATATAAGTATAACATAAACATCATGCAATAACGCACGTAGGGGCACCGCAGACGAGCGTCGCTTTCATTCGAAACGCACCGTGGCCTTAATTACAACGTTATCGGTACAATTTTTTATTAAAATCTCACCATAATTTAGTTGATGCGTTTTTAATAGTGGATCCAATTAACGCGGTTATCGGAAGCCTCCGATATCGGCCTATCGTTTACGTATCGAATTTCCGACTTGAATAACGTAAATAATATACTATTTATATATCGACACTGCGGTGCAATAATCTAGCATACATATAACTAAAATTTTGCAGGAATAAACATTTAGTGTTTTTGGACATTAAAAAATATCCGTGCAATAAAAATGTTAATAATAGTAATAACAGCCCATAAATGTCCCACTGGTGGGCTCGGGCCTCCCACTATTGGGGAACGGACAGTATACCCGCCACGCTTGTCCAAGGCGGCTTGGCAGGTTTGACACATCGGGCATCTCGATGTGCAGGTTGCTTCACGATGTTTTCCTTCAGCGTTATTAGCACGTGGTAATTGTTACAATATGCACATTAGGTCAGAAAAATGCCTAAGTAAGTAATGCATCCGTTCCGGCTAGGATCGAACCCGCGCCCTTTGAGTTTGGGACGCCTGCGCTAGCCATTACGCTACCACGACTTTTTATAAGTAACAGTAGGAAAAATCTGAAAAAATTCCATACAGGTGCTAAATGTGATAAAACAATATTCAATAATAGTGTTATACATTACTAGATTATCGCATGGGACGTCGATGTGTATTTTTAAGATTGTTTTCCATGTTAGATCATTTTGTAACTACACACACGATTTTTGCAATCAATTACACTACTTAATTAGGTTTAAATCTCTTAGCGGATGGATCGTGTAAAGTTAGATAATAAAGTAGAAAATGTTACGAAACACCAATCCTCTTAGATTTTGTACGAGCATAGCAAATTATGACGGAATTAAGCACATTAAGTATTGTATAAAAAATAATGTAAATAATTTTTATCATATTATTTTAAAAGTAAAATTTTATAAAGCTCGCTCTTTTATGTAAATAATGTTTTGAATTGTTAAATATGTTACCTAGCCAATTCAGAAAGCTCCATCCAGGCCACAATAAGTTAAATATTAAAATTAACCTAGAAAACAGTTCCTCACAGGGCAATACAAACTTTGCTAACTATGTACCTATTCAGTTTTTGGGACAGCTATGTTCTCTAGTATTACTTAAAATCTAATCATAATATAATAGTTGGTAGACAAACACATGTTGTATGTTGTCCAATCAAAGCGAATTACGCTTGTGCTATAAGGGTAACATAACGGACAACTCTGGGGCCGATCTCAAACAACCAGATCAGAGTAACTAATGGAAAGTTTGTTTGCGAAATTTCAACCTTGGGCCAGCGCTTAAACCATTAGACCACAGAAATCAAAACAAAATTTCATAGAACAGAGCGTGTTTTTTTTTACTGTATTTTGTTTTTGTAGGCGCTTCAGCAGATCTGTACAATATTAAACTTTGAAACGGCAGCAAAAAACAACGCCATTTTAATATTTACTTTCTGATCCTAGCATATATAATATCTGGTCTAAATCCTCCATTGATAGATGCGTAGAACTGGATTTTTGGAATGGCCGGACAGAAGAACCTGTCATCGTCCACGGCTATACATTCGTCCCGGAGATTAGCGCTAAGGAAGTCCTGGAGGCTATCGCCGAGAGTGCCTTCAAGACCTCCGACTATCCAGTCGTGTTGAGTTTCGAGAACCACTGCAATCCCCGTCAGCAGGCTAAAATAGCGAATTACTGCCGAGATATTTTTGGGGATATGCTGCTTGATAAACCTCTAGACTCACACCAGCTTGAGCCAGGTAAGATATGTGGTCCTAATTTGTTAATCCAATCTCTGATTTGTTTTATTATAAACGGCTCCCAAACTGTTTGAAAACTGGTGAGAATACCGGATGCACCTGTACCGAACAGGTGCATCCGGTATTTGACACTAGGATGTTGGTGATGATGATGATAATTAAAGAAGATTTTGCTTATCTATTGACTCGAAATATTGATTAATTTCGTTATCTAGCCAACACTTTCTACAGGTTTTTGATCCACAAGAAGTCTACGTTTGTTGAATAATGTTCGATATGAAAATATATCGATTTTAACGTAAATGTAAAAACAAGAATTGTTGTCCTGCGTAATATATATATGTCGGAGAAACATTGTCCTCGTGACATAGTCATTAGTGGTTGCGAGTTTAATTTGCGTCGTCAGGGTAAAATGCAAGCACAAAACACAATGGTCACGGTTTATACACTTTCAATTTAGTAATTTAGATTTAAATAGTATTTTGTCACAGCTAAGACCGAGCAGCGGGTTCAGGACACCGATCTTACTTTAACACTCCTTTTAAATTCTCAATGATCCAACTCGATCCGTTGCTATCGCCCCAATGTGTCGCAAAAACTCGTCCGCATCCCTTAAGTACAGATGGCGTCTCGACCCCGCTCGACGCACGTGCTCTGCTCTGATTGGTCGCTTGTTAAATTATAGAAAGATTTAACAAATTAAATTAAGAATTTTAAAAGTAATTAAAATGTAAACAAATAATATTGTGCGTTATACATGCAAACAACAATAAACGCGACTCATAGCTTCCTTCGATATATATACCTACCTATAATTTTATAAAATTCTGAACATACCGTGTCTGTACATTGAAGTTATTTAAAAAAACAACAACTGGAATAGACTATATAAACGATGGAGAACACGATGCAATTTTTTTTTTATTTCTTGTCTGTCTGTTCGGGATTCACGTAAAAACCACTGGGCCGATTTCGATGCGGTTTTCGCTGATCGATAGCAAATTCTTGGACTTAAAATGTGCGCTACTTTTTATCCTGGGAATCCCGCGGGCATTTTTCTAGGAATTATTTAAAATGGCCAGATTAAAAAAACTAATTCCAACGTGATTTTTTCAATGATCGATAGCAAATTTTATGCAATGTGTGATTTTTATCCCGGGATTCCCGCGGGAACTATTCCAGGAGCGGTATGTCGTTGTTCGGGTGCATAAAAATTATCTTAGTTTACACTAAAACCATAGCTTACATTCTTTTTTAAATGCTGCTGTAGTTTGTGTCCCGGAAAAGCCGCGGGAATTTCGAGTCAAGCGTGGACGAAGTCGCGGACATATTCTAGTTGTAAATAATATTAGGATTATTATGCGAATGGAGCTTTTCACGGCTCGGGACGGCTGATAGCAACAGAACACTTTGAAGTGCCGCCACCTGCGCTGTTTACGTTGGCCTACAACCAACTATCTGTCCGGATTGACGTGTAAACAATATAAGATAGTTTGTGTTCACTACATAATTGTACACTGATGCACCCAAACACCCTCGGCCGTTTGTTCTCTACGACGAGACATGGCGTCCATTAATCGTGATTTCTCGGTAGCTTTTGTCAGATCAAAGTTTTGAAGGCTCGTATTCCAGATTTAAGTCACAACTCGAGATCATACTCGAGTGAAAAGTGCGTTTTCGAATGTAAGCATCATTTTTACTAATTCTGTGCTGAAGTTTTGATCGGCCTTAAAAATTTGATAAGATAGTATTTCTTGGCGTCGCAATAACTGGACACATGTGTCTATACGAAAATTATTAAATTCAAAGTAGGTAAACAGTTGAAACGATCTTACTAAAATTTTTGTTAGGAGATATAAGAACATAGATAACAGAATCTAAAGAAGTTTTCGAAGGAGGTGGAACCTCTAATAAGCGCCTATTCACGTACAACTAACAGTGCCCTATAGCGCGTCCTCATTTACATTGGTCACCAAGCGTTTGATATTAAAACTTTCTAACATTTCAGCTATAAATTATTTAGGGGTTACATTCTTGCGACCTGTGCTCTATGATAAATCAGCCTTTTACTCCAGTGAATAAATTAAAAGATTATCGAATCAGTACGTTTTGTGTGTAGGTGGGGAACTTCCTCCGCCGTCGTTGTTGAAGCATAAAATAATAATAAAGAACAAAAAGAAGCACCATCATCACCACAAGAAAGACGACTCCACCGTGTCAGAAGAAGTGGAGCAACGGCCCGAAGTGCCCTTACCGCAGGGCAACGGTGATGTGCCACATGAGGCTGTGAGTATTACGTAATATTAACAGTTTCTGTATATTGCTTTAATTTACCACAAAAATTACTATTACTCCCACTTTTTCACTTCACACTTTCGCAGCAATCACTCCCACTGAGCTCTTGAATAAATTTTCCTGAATATTTCATTAAATAAAAGGCAGATTCTCGATACTTATGAACTAGATGTCTTCAAGTCCAGTGTGAACAGGTACGTTCTAGGTAAGTATACCAAGTATATTAGACCATATCTCCGCTCTACATCGGGCGAGATCATGGTCAAACGCGAACCAACACGACTAGCAACAAAATTTACGAGTACAAAGAATAGTGGTTAAAAGAGATTCGGTATTATAGATTGCCCGTCAAGGCTCGAAAGAGTCTTCCGACTCGTCGGACTCTGAGAGTTCTTCGGGGGAGGAGGAAGTTTGCGTTGGCGAAGGCGGCACTGTGGAGGACGCTCGCGAAACTCATGCCGGGGCTGAAATCTCGGCGCTAGTCAACTATGTGCAGCCGGTGCACTTTAGCTCCTTCGAGACGGCTGAGAGTGAGTCATAATACTTAATTCAACTTACGTATGACTTTGCCAAATGTTCTTTATCGGAATTTAGTTTGAATAAAACCTTTTGAATTTACTTGCTATTTTTTAATAAGGATAAAAACTCTATTTAGTTCTTGTAATTCACGAAGACGAGTGGGCTTTATTTGTGGTCAACACGTACCAGATTGTGCGTGAGACCAAAAGCGGGTATGATTAGAAGGCACGCTCGCAATAGATCGCTCCATCAGACACGCAAACCATCGCAATGTGCATTTGTAGTATGAGCAAAACTTACTTGCGTCCTTGAAGTTCGTACACATCATTGCGCAGAACACAATTATGAAGTTTACGAGGTGGATCGAGAGACTGTTGCGGTCCCACTCGCCCGCAATTCGCGCGGCATCCCTTTCGCACT
The DNA here is from genome assembly GCA_039645545.1 of Dendrolimus houi. Classification (NCBI taxonomy): domain Eukaryota; kingdom Metazoa; phylum Arthropoda; class Insecta; order Lepidoptera; family Lasiocampidae; genus Dendrolimus; species Dendrolimus houi. Next base: position 1,960,120 of record CM077128.1, on the reverse strand, counting down.
ACACATGGTCAGGTGTAATAAACGTTAACATTTGACTGAACATGCACAAACTAAAGAGGCTAACTTCTCTCCAGGCGCATTTAGGTCTTGCGCATCGTACATGTTCAACCACGAATAAAATCCGCTGCTATCCTTGTGGCCGATTCTTATATTTTATTATTCAATCACTTGCCATACTGTCGATAAAAAGACGTTACTTGTGTGGAGCTTACCTTTGTCAAATTTTACCCGATAGTAACAGTTGCAATACTATCGAGAATGAAACATTTAAAAGTAGGTTACTTTAAACGAACTTCAAAAATGAAGTAAAACTTATGGTTTTCTAATCGTCAAAATTCACAGGTTTAGTTTAGAAAATTTTGTACAGTCGTGGTATGAAAATGTTCGCCAGTTTTCAAACTGATTCATTTAACGTTCCGCAAGTACATGCTACCTTTTCAATCTGAGCCACAGAACAGACTGTTCCACAGAAAATTATGTTGAACTATTTGACAATAAAGTTTAAAATTACTTAGATCAAAGTTGTTTGATTTTATATCTTGTCTAAAAATATTTTTTAGACATGTAAAACCTTTTTATTGGTTTTAATATTTATGTTAAACGTAGTGATTATATCCTCTTTGTTTCTTATTGTTAATCTAAGCATCTGTCATTGTCACATTGCAATATTCTTTTTTCATATTTCCTTATTTTATTAAAATGTTGGCAGTATTGTTGTTTTCTTGTACTCGTGCAAGCAAAAGTCGACTTTAAAGTGACGAACATTTTAATTACTGAAAATAGACACTAATTTCCTGACTATCTCGTATAAAATATGATTTTCCATAAAAATCAGGTGGGACGATTTTTTGATGATCAGTGTAAATATAGGATTGGCCATTAGTGAATTGCGACAAATACACGTCTTGACAATATAAGTACATACTTGCAAATAAAGACGTCGAATTGCAATATATTTTGACAGAAAAGAACCGTTTCTATGAGATGTCCTCTTTTGATGAGAAACAAGCCACGACCTTGCTGAAGGAGCGTCCGATTGAGTTCGTGAACTACAACAAGCATCAGTTGTCGCGGGTATATCCTGCTGGCACCAGATTCGACTCTTCAAACTTTATGCCTCAGGTAAGATATTCGACTTTATGGTCGCCGCGAAAACGTCACTAATGACGTCATGGTTTTCGCTTACGCAACGCTGACAGCGACGCATGTCAAGAGGTGAATTGAATAATGCATTCCACTTGAGTTTACTATCGTAACGCCTGTAATCAAATGGAACGGGAAAAATCGAGTTCGTAAGCGTGGTCGTTGTTAGCCTCATGTGGAACGTAGCCTATAGTCACTGGCCATGACGTCATCATTTTCGACATTCTATGAGGCCGCTAGGTTTTGTAAGATGTCTATCATTTAACCTATTGAGTGGTTAGTATTTTGATTACAATAAAATTGTATTAACTCGTCTGAAGGTATTCTGGAATGCTGGATGCCAACTGGTAGCCCTCAATTACCAGACACTGGACCTAGCGATGCAACTGAACCTGGGAGCCTTTGAATACAATCGACGTTGTGGATATTTGCTGAAACCGGAATTCATGAGGCGAAAGGTAAAAAAAAACATTTATTTTAATTTCCATAAGTTGAACAAGAAACAAGTTGCCCACTTGATGGAATGTAATAGCTGTCGTTTATGGACTCTTCAGTATAATATTTTGAAGCCATCGCGTTTTTAGTCTCCAACATTTGTCTCACTCAGATGTCTATCTTTCTGTATGTCACAGCTGATTTGCCTGATTTCAGGAACTTGATAAAATTGCTGTAACCATATGTGACAAAGTCTCGTCTGTCTATAAATATTTTTTAATACTAAAAGAGGGCCGAATTTAAACTTTGAGTGAACTTGAATATTCATAATTTTGTGTCTAGCCAGGATGAAGTATGAATATACAAGTTTTAACATAAGTTAATAACTCTGCTAGTTATGTACATATAGTTCACGACACCTCCACATAGCAATATGAAGTGAGTATGAACGAATTTGTGGTGAGTTATGGAAGTGGAGATGTCCCGCACACCCGCACAGCTCCTGCACCATCTTAGTTTTAATTCTGTTCGAGTCCACATATCCATCTCGATTACGATATTGCTTTATAGTAGTTGTGTATTAAATATTACTTTTGTCTTTTCGCCCTTTGTTAAAATAAATACAGCAATAATCCATTCTCAATGCACATAAATTAGGCAGAAAAGTATTAAAAAAATTGTCACATCAACGCAAAGTTTATTGCTATAAATAACCTGTCAATTAGAGGTACTGGATAGGGCTGTGTTTGAAAATATTGCTTGAAATAAAAAGGGGGTTATAAATATTCTCATTTTTTTGTGTACCCAAAATATCGGTACCGAATACCTAGTATGAGATGTCACGTCACTAGAGCATTGCCATTTCGACGTCTCGCGAACTGTACGTCGTCTTAAATTGTATTTAAAAAAGAAGTAGAAGACTATTTTTTTTTATCGTCAGGACCGCCGACTCGATCCATTCGCCGAGAGTACAGTCGATGGCATTATCGCTGGTTCTCTGAGCGTCACAGTGGTCTCTGGCCAGTTGCTGACCGATCGGAGGGTTGGAACTTATGTAGAAGTGGACATGTTCGGCCTACCGGCGGACACAGTACGCAAGAAGTTCAGGACTAGAGTGGCGCCCAACAACGGGATCAACCCTCAGTATGGCGACGAGCCGTTCGTCTTTAAAAAGGTAAGGGGAATATCGCTATTTTTTATTTTATATGTTTGGGGGCCGGCCATAAAGCAGCTACGTTCGTGAGCAAGAAGACGGGGGAGTATCGCATATAGTGACAAGACAGTGTAAACTATATAACGACACCGAAAGGACTGTGCATTTTATGGCGTTATAAAGAGTTGTCGTTAAATGGAGAGAAGTCTGTTATTTTTGTCTGGCGTCTTTTGCTGCACCAGTAATTTTGTTGTTTTTTTTACTTATTTTATTCATATCTTGCGATATAGAGGCATCTTGGTGATAAAGAAAGTACTTAAAATTTCGGTATTTCGGAATATCTTAGAAATTTCTTATTTTTAGAAATTTATTTTTATTACGGGCTAGGACAATAAAATGATAAAAGAACGTACACAGGTGCGCAGTGTGTACTAATTTTGGCAACTTAAAGGGTACTTTTTATTACTTAATTGTTGTCGTAATTGAGAGTGGTTGTAATGCTATATAGAGTGTATCATTGTATGGAAGACAAGATAAACCAACCAAAGCCAAGTGATTTCGACGCTTAAGGGAGTTTGTCGTTAAATAGAATGACTTTATATGGAGTTTACACTGTATATGACACGGGAGGTGGGAGGTGTCTCAGGGAACGTGACATTTATAGCGCGCATCGGAGAAATAAAATGAGAGTTCTAGTTTCGCTGATTAACATTTGTGGGTTTGTCCCAGAAAGTGTGATGCTGGAAGTAACACTCTCCCCCGAGTGCTCTCGCCGTGTCTCACCGAGGGCACTCGCGCGAGAGAGAGAGTGACGAGTGCAACCTTGTACACTCTCGTTTATTTAAGAAGAATTGCAAACGATGGGAATATAGACAGACCCGTTACAAATACGTCTACGCGGTTAGAAAGCTTGCACTATATTGAATAAAGCAGTGATGCACTCGCGAGGTTAAGCGATGCCCTTTGACTCGCGCACAAATAACCGACTCGGAACCGAGAGCAGACGAGGCGAGGCGAGACAAAACGAGACGAGGCGAATGGAACTTGTACACTTTCACACTCGTCATGTATCGCGGAGAGTGTACATGCGGCATGACGTAAAGTGACGAGGGGAGGAGATTAAAAAGGCCAAAATTCAGCTTGGTTTATTTTAGAGCACACCCTTTAGTAATAGCCAATTAGTAGTCGAAATACGACGTTTTTTTTTAAAGTTTGAACACTGGTGATATTCTCTTATTAATCTTTACTACACATTCTTTTGTTCCAATGATTTTTGACGTTTCGACCACTTTGCAGCGATCATGTATACAAAATGACTAAAGTGAGACGTGTCAATGAAATATATGGCGCTTTTAACAAAGCTTATATTAGACGGTTCATTGTTATTTTTTAATTTCAATAAAGACAAAATTGATACGCTTTATCGTCCAGAAATGACGCTTCCGTTCATTTCTGGACCTTTGAATAAATTTGGTTTGGTTAACATTAAGAATATATAACATGTGAAATATATGATGACATCGGAATACATATCTGTCGTTCCACTATCAACCATCTCGTGGACACGTGGTAACGCCTTAACATGACAATTGTAAAGGCGTACCCACGCTTTCACCCACGTGTACCGTGACTTTGTATCTCGTGGAAACCAATGTATTTTGTGGGATAAACATTACATGTTTACGACACAATGAATTTCAAGGAAAATCACGCAGGAGAAATGTCGAGTTGTATATTTATCCATAGCAGCGTCATCATGAAAATCAGTTTTTTGCAAAATCATAAGTCAAATGAATTCGGTATCATATTTTTCCATCGCGTACTATTGCGTGCGGCGTTTCAACTGTGTAAGAGAATTTCTACATTTTTTCGAATTGAATAGTTTATATGATTTGTACGGTGGCGGAATGAAAAAGTTGGCCAGTTTTCAAATCAATTCATTTAACGTACCGCGAGCACATCGCACCCTTAAAAGTATGGAGACCTAAATCAAAATTTTGAGTCATTGTATTTAAATATTAAATATATAAAAAATAAGGTACCAAATTGAATAACTTGATATTTTGAATTAAGTCCCTATAAGTCTAAGCGTGTGACATGTTACCTTTTCAAACTAAGGGCCGCATGCATAACGATCACCTTTAAATAAAAATTAGTTTCATATTAAATTGCCTAAATACGTTTTACACAAAACGTATTTAAGATGCTTTTGGATAAGGCGGTCTCCCATGCTATTTAGCTAAGTGTGTTTATGCCGTCGGTAAAACAGCCACATGTGTTCCGTTTCATGCTGGGATCCACTTTTTCGAACAAACATACGAAATTTAGCTTTAATGTTAGTTATTTTTTGCGTTAAAAGGAATTTTAGTTGACCAATGTCAACTTGACATTTGAAATTTCGTTCGTTTGGTTAAGTTTGCTTCGGAATTTTTCGCGGCAACCTGAAGAATGATTTTTTGCCGTGTCGTTTTATTTTCAAATAATAAATACTGGTTAAAAGTGAACAACAGTAGTATAATATTGAATATCAACTATTAGCGAAATCTAAGATTTGGTAAAACTTTAATCAAATTCTAAGTTGACCCTGGCTAGATACACAAATCATAAAGACCAATAAATATTTTACTAGAAAATTAGTTTTCTACACTATGGACATCAGGTTTGTGATTATACTTTGAAAGTTATTAAAATTTATATTATTTCTGTATTTTGTTAATTTGAAATAAGGTACATCTGGCATATCTATACACATTCCGGGTCGTATTGTCACATTTTCGACAGAATACAAATCTAACAAGTGCAAATCTTAAAATAATTAAGTATATCAGAAAATGTCGACTAAAGATATTTGAATTCTATAATATCGAGGCTGTGCTAAATGAACTAGCTTCAGGTAAATCCGAACACATCTGGCAGTTCTATTGTTCAAAACAGAATGCAGTTCTATTTTTTGCCCTGAAATGCGGTTATAGGTATTTAACTGCCCAGTTAAATACCCATTTTTGGGTGGTTAACTTTGACAGTTCTGTCAATAATATGTTAAAATATTTAGCGGCAAATTTTGCGTTGTGCATGCAAGACGCTAATTGTATTTAAAGGTGTTAAATGCGTTTTGTGTTTCTTAAATAATTTTAAGCAACGTTATGCAAGCGGTCCTAAGCCACAGAATAGACTGTTCCACAGAAAATTATGTTTCACTGTTTGACAATGAAGTTTAAAATTACTTAGAACAAAGTTATTTGATTTTCTATATTTTCTAAGAAGATTGTTTAGATATGTAAAACCTTTTTATTGGCAATTAATATTTATGACAAGCGTAATGATTATATCCCCTTTGTTTCTTATTGTTAGTCTCAGCGTCTGTCATTGCTGACACTGAAATTTTCGTTTTCACCATTCTATATTTTATTAACTACGCAAAACGTAACATTTATTAAAATATTGGCAGTATTGTTTCTTGTACTCGTGTCAGCATATGTCGACCTTAAGGTGACGAACCTTTTCATACCGCTACTGTACAATATGTACGCTTCTACAAAATCTATGACGCTGTGACGTTTTGCAAGATTAGACAATCCGCTCCCCTATTCTTTGGCGTTATAAACGCATGAAAAAAAATCACGGATCGTGAGAAAAGTTCAGCGTTTCAGCAACAAAGTAACGGGCCATAAATAATGGAGTTTGCACATGAAATATACGATGTACTATCACCACTACATAATATTTATGTTGAGCTTTGTTTCTTTTTCGCTATTAGTGGATCATATTTTTTGTTCCATTTAAATTGTGTACACTGCTTTATTATTTCTAAGCCGTGTTGTTTTACTTCAACACAATGATACAGGTGTAGACGATATGTTATTGTGTTCAGTAGGGATACAACTCTTTACTATGATATATGTTTAAGTATTTATTTTAATTTTAAAGTAAGAAAGTAATTTATTATTGGTTGTATTCAAATTTATTTATTTGATTTACTAATTAAATATTACATAATTGGAATTAGGTTTATTAATTATTATTTAACAAAATTGGATCGTGTTGGTCATACGCCAAAAGGAAGGTTTGCACTGAAAATCAACGTTGTGTTGGATATAATTCCGGCACAGCAATATGCTGAGTGCAAGCAAACCTTGTTTGCTGAAAATGCGGCGTACAAATTCTCAAGATATGCTCTGTGTATAATAATGTACAAGGAATGTAATTGCGTCGCTACTGCTTGAAATAAAGTCTCTCTTTCTTTGTTTCTTCTTTCTTATTTTATCATTGTAAGACCAGCGCTAGTTGATTCCACCTGCATCCTACTGAACTAGGACAAATTTAGAACTTCATTTTCTAGTTGTATTTTTTATTTATAAATATATTTTATATTGTATATAGTCTATAATATTATAAAATTGTTAAAGTGTAGTCTTTTGTTTTTTTTAGATTGTTTGTGTTTGTCCGTTCATTCGGGATTCACGTAAAAATAAAAACTACTGTGCCGATTTCGATGCGGCTTCCGCTGATCGATAGCGAATTCCCGAACCTAAAATCTGCGTTACTTTATATCCCGGGAATAGCACGGGAAAATTTCTTGGGAGCCGTTTAAAGTGGTGCGGTTGAAAAAAAAATCATATGCCGATATAATATTTTGGGTAATCGGTAGCAAATTCTTGTTATAAAAACAGTGAAATTTAATATTTCGGGAATCCTTCGGGATTTTGTCTGGGACTGGATTCCAAAGTTGTTAGGGCACGTATAACTTAGCTTATTCCGTCCAACGTGGACGAAGTCGCGGGCGAATCCTAGTTCTTATATTTTATGTAGTTCTAATTAAATATGTTTTCTTTCTTTACTATGCACCGTAGGCACTTCAGTTCATGACTTTTTAAACTTTGTATTCCGCACGTCTCTAAATGTTTCTGGTATCTTGTTTTAGTTCATTGCAAAGAGGATGTTTTCTTCTAATGCAAAATATGTTTTACTTATTTTGTTCGATTTAATTTATGTTAACTCCTAGACAATTACAATGTTGATGAGAATCGGCATTCGGGGTACCTCCTTCTTTATGTTTTTAATTAATGTGACAAAGCTGAAAAAGGCGCTGATGACATTTATTCTGTGAAAGCGCAAAAAGAACTACGCTCCTTTCACTTGCTATTTCATTTGTTCTTAATCCATCATTAGAGCTGTCCTTTTGTATGGCAGTGAAGCGTGGCCTGTACTTGAGCGACACGAGCAAGAACTGCGTGTCACGGAGATGAATACGCTGCGATGGGTGTGTGGAGTGACGCGGAAAGACCGTGGCAGGAACTCCCGCATCCGCGGCAGACTTCATGCCCGTGACATAGCAGACTGCTGCAACTGCAACCATTTTACGGAGACCGGCTAATTGTGTGGGGAACAAATGTCTAGCCATACCGATACCAATGGTCTCAAAACGGGAGATGCTGAAGACCGCGCGAAGTGGAGTAGAAAAAGTAGGAAAGAGGACCCCGGGCGTTGGAGTGAACGCTCCGAACGCAACCGGGATTTAACGCTCGCACGATGATGATACCGTAACTGAAGAATAAAATTTTCAGAGATGTTTAGGCAATTCCCTGAATAGATTTTGTTCTATCTATCTACACGCTACACCATACATGTAACCGAGGCTTGAGTACTTTTTTATTCAGGGAACTACATGATCATGTGCGGTGTCGTTAGCCATATCATCTTGGAGAAAATCATAACAATGTTTAGGAAGAAAGAAAGAAAGAAAAATATTTATTTCCAATAGCGACACACAATACAAAATAGTTCGAAGATAACAAAGTATATATAAAATTATACAGATACAGAAATTGTATGCCGCAATTTGAAAATGAGGTTGGCACTCAACATTTTGCTGTGCCGAATCGTAGTCCGGCACAACGATGATTTTCAGTGCCCACCTACTCAATCACATATGGCTTGCGACCCGTATTAAACATTTTAAAAAAAATATAAAATAAAATAAAGACTAGTGAAATATTACCGATCCTAAGAGAGAGAAAAAAGTAATATATAATGACACTAAATATTTACAATTTATTTAAACCTAATACCGATTAAGATTAAATGTTTCTTAATTTTAGCTTCCCGTGTGTTTTGTTTTCCTGCATTACTTTCAAATGAATAAACTGAGAATTCGGAGCAAATATTGCACGATATTAATTAGAATAGATCATCGTCCTTACACACGTAGTATGTACCGATTATTCGTCCGCCAATAACATTCTAGGTAATCATATTTCTCGGAATGTGACATTGGTTAGCAGATGTGTGCAGGAGACGTCCAAAATTAATAAAAGATAACTAGGGTAATAATCTTAATTGTTGACACCAATGACTTGGTTCAACTATTTTCCTTAAATTAAAATTCAAAAGTTTTTATTCAAAATAAGTTCCACTGGAGAACACTTTTTGAACGTCATACATGTAAGTTAAAATTTGAAGCTATTTCCTATTCTATATACACCGCTTCGCAATGTGTTATCGCTGTTCAAAGGAGAAGAAGCAGCAAGAAACTCCCCAGCAACACGTCTAGCTAAAAAAGATTTGTTCGTCATAATTATTTATATATTATATCTGGCTTTTTTTTTATACATGTAAAAGTTGTATTACAATTACTGTACAAAAAATAAAGGTTATATAAAATATTGCGTCTATATTTAGATTTTTGTGTCAGATGTCGGGTTGATTATGTTTCTGCATCGTTATACAGTAAGGATAGTACATTGTTCATCAAGGGGAGAAAATGGCTAATTACTCGAATCGCACGTTATCCCGAATGACACATAATGCTTTCGATTACCGCCTACCGAGTGAATAATTAATGCAGTCAAGTGCGTATCGATCTATGCATAATATGTGGCACATGATCGAAGTCATTCTCATGTCACGGTACACAAATGTATGTAGATTTTTTATATTTAATATAAAATATGATGACGTCATTTATAGTGAAATTTAATGTCATACATGTTTCTTCTCAAATAGTATTTTGAAACATTAACGAGATGATGATAAGTTTCGAAACAATTTTTCAAAAAATAATTTAAATCGATTTTTCACTATTATAGTACACAAATATAACATACAGACAAAATGATATCTAATTGTGGATAAGGACATTGTTGTTATCACTAAAGAACGAACTCTTAAGGCAACCTTAGTCAAAAATTTAAAATTAACTATGAAACAACTGAGATACTTTTATAAACTTACAGAACGTCGCAGCTTTATAGATTTAGCATGAACGTACCTACTTAAGACGTCATAAGCAGCTTCAAGTAAAAGGAATCAAATAGCGCATTAATTTTATTGATTGGAAGTGATTAAAATTTATCTGTCATGATATAAGGTGCTACCTAGCTGACCGAGCAGCGTGAGCGTTGACCACGCAACTTTTTTCTCTAATACTTACATTTTTAAACTCGTCAAACTCGTAAATTCTTTCGAAAAGAATGTCCGATTTGAATAATTCGAAAGGTTACATAAAGGTATTGAAGCAGTCTTGAATATGAAGTAATTTATTTTGATAAGGATGAATACCAAGATACAAATAAAGAGCCTTTTCTAGCGCCGGCATTTCAAATAAATATTTAAAATAAAGGAACACTTATTGTGGCATGACTATAATAGTTAACATATGCTGTCGCGACACTTTTTGTAAATAATGATGTGCTCTGCACAGTCGTAGTACATTATTTTATTCTATCATCAATAGTTTTCGCAGCGCACGCGATGTAAAGAATATTTTAGGTATGTTTTTACACCTTGGGTTACATTATTGGAGTTTTAGTGAGGATCCCAAATTTTTTTGAAAATATAATATAGCCTATGTCACACGGAGATAGTATAGCATGCCAACAGTGAAAGAATTTTTCAAATCGGTTCAGTAGTTTCGGAGCCTATTCAGTGCAAACAAACAATGAAATCATTCCTCTTTACAATATTATTATTAGTATAGATGTGTCCGCATCTCTATTCTATGCCATTTAAATAAAGAATGGATCGACGCGTCCAAACGGCCAATGACTAAGGTGTTCACCCCAGTTGCAAAATAGCATTCGTGTATAATATCGGCAGCAGTAAAGGCGGCGTTGGGTAAACAAACGAAATATCATCGGTGAAGCGGAGTGTCAATCGGTTAGATACTAGCAAATCACTTTATGATAAATTGCGATCATTCCTTGTCGGTCTTGCTTTTAAAATCGCTGAAGTCCAACCGCTTATGATTTTGATAACCCGTCATGCATGCTAATGTATAGTCGCAGTATAAACTTTTATTTCCAACTGGGATATGCCCGCGACTTCGTCCACGCTTGACTTGAAATTCCCGGGGCACAAAGTACCGCAGCTATCGTTTTAGTGAAATCTGTCTCAGAGTAAGCTTATTTTTACGCACCCGAACATAAATCACACATTTTATTGTATATATTAAGTTTGCTATCTATCAGTAAAAAAATCACAGTTCGATTTTTTTAATCTGGCCGTTTTAAACAATTCCCAGATAAATACCGCGGGATTCCCAGGATAATGAGTAGCGCAGAGTTTAAGTCTAAGAATTAGCTCACGATCAGCGAAAATCGCATCGAAATCGGCCCAGTAGTTTTTACGTGAATCCCGAACAAAGTCAGTTTTGTTTTCGTAAAAAAAAAATCGATTCTCAATTCAAAAATCTTTAGAATATTTGGAATACCTAAAGATTAAACAAAATTAATTATGTTCTTAATAATATTTTTTTTTTATCAATTATTATGATGTAATAAATAGTAATTTACGATTACAATGATTCAATTTCAATAAGAAATATTACTCTTTAACTACGCAAACATTCAATTAAAATATTGATTGTTATAAAATTAGTTTTATTCACGCAAAACCAAAAAATACAGGTACACGGTAATTAATTAATACCCGTTTGAAGTTACACAGTGTATTGTGATTATGTAATTTCACACGTGTGTTTCATAGCCGTAAATAATAATTAACCTCGCTTCATTTTATGGTTCAACGTCGAGCTTTTACATTATTACACGTGACAGGTGGAGTAATAACTGAAATACGAGTTATTATACGTTTGTTATTTCACAAGTATGTGCCAGCGGTACATCGTTCGCGTTGTCATGACAACGATGTATCTGTTACTGCAACAACGATATTGTTGCGACTTACACACCGACAAAAGTAGATTCACACCTGCATACCATAAAAGCACACTATTACCTTTCCGCATTTGGACGTCTTTTGTTTACTTTGTGCTTAAATTTTGTAATTAGAAAACAGCCCATTGTGTATTGTAATCTTTTATGGCAGTCATTAGCCTGGCGTCTCGAACTGATTCTAAGAAATTCGGTCTACGCGGTCGGGCAGCCATATTGTATCGGTGCAGTATAAAGCGATGGCCCAATGGAGAGATCGGAGTTGAGCGATAACCACAAGCGGAGCAAGACTTGTGTACATTCGGTAATCTATTTAGTGACGGACTTTGCGCGTGTTATTGAATCGTGCTTTATGTTTAGACTGGTTATGTTCAATTATATCTGTACCTGTGTTATACGTGTTTGTATAGTTCTAATAAACTCTATAATAATTTCAACGGCATTTTAATTCGTGTCCTGCAACTCGTAACAATATCAAAAAATGCAACTGGCATCGAAGCCTTTTTTAAACTAAAAATTAGTAAAGCAACGTTTGTGCCTGAAGGCTTATTATACGACGAAAGATTTTGTAGATGACCGCACCGAATGGGTATAATGCGATCGCCACTAAACCCTTTCACTAATCATTCATGTAAATTACTTCGTTAAACCATGTATTAGTATTACCATTCTCAGACCCCTAGTATCACTAGCAGTTCACCCCAAATAGCCCGGTACTTTTTCTCCTCATTTCCCACAATAGTCCTACACTGACAGGGGCTTGTCCTTGTTGGGTGCATTATGATATTGTTACGAGTCGCAAGACACGAATTAAAATGCCGTTAGAATTACTATAGAGTTTATTAGAACTATACACGTATAACACAGGTACAAATATAACCGAACACAACAAGTCCAAACGTAATGCAGAAGGTCGTAATTCAATAAAAGGCGCGAAGTCCGTCACTCATTCGATTCCCGATTGTAGTACAAGTGTCTCACTTCGCTCGTGGTTCTCGCTCGACTGTCTGCTCCCTCAATCAGGCCATTGCTTTATACTGCACAAGTGCAATATGTCCGCCCGGCAGTGTGGACCAAATTTCCTAGAATCGTAATCCGCGCAACTGGCTAATTATGCCTGCAAGCGGCCATAAACGAGTACAATAGGCTGTTCTCCGCAGTAACTAATAAATAAATGAACAAAAGGAGACAATCATAAAAGGATTACAATTAATTCAAATGCCGACGGGTAATAAAATGTGTTTTTATAGATATGCAGGTGGATTTTGTTTTCGTCTGAACTTAAGTTGTAACAATATGATGTAGACAGAGGCAATCGCTGGTCATTGTCACGCCACATTTACATTAAATTTGTCAAGGGGCCTCTACGTCTTGGCCTTTCCATGGCCCCATGCAAGCCCTCCTAAAGTCCGGATCCACTTTGATGGCCCTTGGTCTTGAAAGACATATAATTATGAAGTAAAGATATGTTGCTGGGGAGTTTTATGCGCCGCTTCTTCTCCTTTAACAGTAACTAAAATTGCTTTGGAAGCGGTGGTAGACTCATGACTATCAATAAGTAATCTGTAACATTCCATTTTTCTTTAGTATTTCACAACACCCGAAATGCTCCGTCTGCCGTTCCACTAGGCGACCGCGCGCGTTATGGTCGTGGCGCTCACAACGACCCATGTCAGGAGGTGGGTCGATTAACCGTTCCACTTGAGTTTACGATTGTGACGCCGGCATGCAAGTGGAACGGAAAAAACCGCGGCTAAGAACGTAGCCATATTCGTCTATCCTACAGAAATTACGTTATTTATCGGGACGAAACTCATATGCAGTATACACATATCACTGTCTGACAACTTACTTGTAACGCGAAGCAGTCTTGTGCACGACCTATATAGTATATAGAGTGGGAAAATAAAATATATTAAACATTTCATATCTTTACAGTATAATAACACATTCAATATTTTATAGGTTACTAGCTGTACACGGCAGACGCTGTCCTGCCTTTAAAAAATAAAAATCTAGAACCCGATTACAGCGTCATCTACCGGGACCAAATGTTAATCTAAACTCGAATCAACTTGAACAGAGTAGGTAGAAGGATGAAAATTTAATATAAATAAGAAATTTTGTAAAAAAAAATAAAAAATATATTTCGGGGTGGGTCACCATTATCATTTAGGGGTATGAAAAATAGATGTTGTCCGATTCTCAGACCTACCCGATATGCACACAAAATTTCATAGAAATCGGTTTAGCCGTTTCGGAGGAGTTTGGTAACTAACACCGTGACAGGAGAATTTTGTATATTAGATGAAGTAAAATGTCATTTGTTGCCTCATGCCAGTGACGTGGCACACAGAATTTGGTAATACTCGACAAGCACTCTAGCGAATTGTATTCGAATAAATGATTCGATACAAGTTTGTTACACGATTATTTATTTTAATTTTAATTCAGAATTAACGTATTTATTGTTGGTTTTATTCAAATGTATTTATTTATTTTTACTAATTAAATATTATATAAGTAGAATTAGTTTTATAAATTATTGTTATTATTCATTATTTAATTAACAAATTTGGGTCGTTTTGGTCTTACGCTTAAAGGAAGGTTTGCACTGACAATCAGCGTTTTGTCGGATATAATTCCGGCACAGCAATATGCTGAGTGCAAGCAAACCTTTTTCGCTGAAATTGCGGCGTACAAATTTTTAAAATATGCTCTGTGTATAATAATGTATAACGAATGTAATTACGTCGCTATTTCTTCGAATAAAGTTTTACTTTCTTTCTTAAGTGTTGACCCCTGGGATATAAGCTGCTCAGTGCTGTTTCATTTAAATCCGTTAAGCGATTTTCACGTGATGCTCGAACAGATTGATAGACTAAAATTATTTTCGTTATATGCTAGTCCGAAATAGCGCCCCTCAGATATTTTTCTTTTTTAAATTTATTGTACAAATTTGAACCTTCTACAGTATTATAACACAAACTAGGGTACGCCCGCGACTTCGTCCACGTTGAACGGAATGAGCTAATTTATACGTGACCCGAGAACTCGAAACCACTCCCGGGATTTTCAGGATATAGAGTATTAAGGATTTTATGACAGAGAATTTGTTATCGATCAGTGAATATATTACATCGGAATACGTTTTTTTTCAATCGGGCCACTTAAACCACTCCCAAGAAAATTCCCATGGGATTCGCGGAATGTAAAGCACATGTAGATTTAAAGTCCGGGAATTTGCTATCTATCAGTGATTACCGCATCGAAACCGGCCCAGTAGTTTTTATGTGAACCCCAGAAACAAACAGAAAAGTACTAAAAAACAAAAGACTACACTTTTACACGCTATAATATTATAAAATTCTAAACATGCCGTGTCTGTACATTGAAGCTATTTAAAAAACAACTGGAATAGACTATATAAACGATAAAGAATGCGATAATTTTTTTTTAGATTTCTTATCTGCTTGTTGGTCTGTCTGTGTGTTTGGGATTCACGTGAAAACTACTGGGCCGATTTCAATGCGGTTTTCGCTGATCGACAGCAAATTCTTAGGCTTAAACTCTGCGCTACTTTTTATCCTGGAAATCCCGCGAGAATTTTTCTAGGAATGATTTAAAATAGCCAGATTGAATAAAATTTGTAATTACAATGCGATTTTTTCACTGATTGATAGTAAATAGTATATAATAAAATGTGTAATATTTTTTATTCCGGGAGCGGTTCGAAGTTGTTGGAGCGCATAAAAATTAGATTATTCCGATACAGTTTTCACGAATACGATAGCTTACATTCTTTTTTAAATACGCGATACTTTGTGTCCCGGGAATCTCCCGCGATAATTTCAATTCATGCGTGAACGAAGTCACGGGCATATCCTAATGTTATAATATTATAGATATTAAGCCGATGTTAGACAATTCATTTCTGTATTTTAATTTTGATGAATGAAACTTTAATTATTCAACGTCATTGAATACTGTCGTGTCTTTTTAGTTCTGTGTCTTTCAACCGAATTGATTCAACTTGATTGATCCGTCTAATATCAGCGTTATCTATATATATAAAAATAAATTGAATTGTTAGTCTCACAAAAACACGAGAACGGCTGAACAGATTTACATAATTTTGGTTTTGAAGAAATATTTATAGTAGTCCAAGGAAGGTTAAAAGGTTAAAAACGAATCATAGAAATGTATGTACGCGCATAACTTGAGAATGAATTTACCGACTTTGATTAAAAAAAATTGTGTGTGTTTGACTGGGTCCCGGGATTATATAGAATTACAATTGGCGCCGGTATCGGGTTCTAGGAGATTAAAAAGATAATCTCCTGGACCGATTTTCATGTATTTTTGTGTGTGTGTTAGAGTGGTTCCCCGGACGGTTTAGATCCACAATTGGAACCGGCAGGTCGCGCTGGAATCGGGTTCTAAATTTTTATTTTCTCTAGTAGATATATAATTATACTACTATGCGTTCCCGTTTTACATTATTGATTTACGCTATATAGAGAAGTAATGTACGCCTGTTCGGAAAGTGGATTAGATTAACTACTTGTAGGAAAGTGGGTGTTTTGGGAGGGATTAATGAATTGGACCAAGTAGCAGACTGGACTTCAACAACAATATTATTATAAGAAGCATAAATAGTCTAGAAATAATAGATTTGTCCGAACGGATTTCGGTTATAACCATCAGTATGCATCTACTGTTGTATTGGTGCTTTGGTTTCGGATTCGAATGTATACTTGCGGAGGTATCAGACCAGAGTAAAAATCTAAAACACATGAATAACTAAAATTTATTTATTCCCAAATTCAGAAGATAAAATTAATATTAATAATTAACAATAAGGTTTTTCCGGGAAGACAAATGAACTCTGTTTCTTTATGTCGCAATATGATAGCATTATTTTTTCTCGCCGTTAGTGATGTGACGCGTAACTAGTGCAGTGAAAATAGTGCCGCTATCTATACATACGTATAATAAAACTGTAGATGTCGAATTTCTGTACAATGAAAAAAAATGCTAAAAACCGAGGGGGGGATGTAATAAGTGAAATAGAACCAATTTAGATTTTTTTTTAATTTTATGTTTCTCTGTTTGTCTGTCTGTTTGTACTGGCTAATCTCCGAAACGACTGAACCGATTTAAATGAAACTCTGTATGGTGGTAGTTTATATCCCTGGTCAACATATAGGATACTTTTGATCCCGAAAAATTAAAGAATTCCCGTGGGATAGTTAAGTTAAAAACTTTCCACGCGGACTAAGTCGCAGGCTTTATACTCGTATGTCTATTAGAGGTGCCCGGCCCGCCCTCACTGCGCCGTATGCGCAGCGGCGGGACAAAAAGCGTCATACCCAATGTTGGCGAGGATTTGCCTCCCTCCCGTCATAAAGGGTAAATTCACCCCCGTGAGGGCGAATATAAAAAGGAGCGAAGAGGCTTCAATGGAACATTAATGTTCCAGGCGGGCCCGCTAGCACATAAGTGATGCAAACAATCTCTCACTGGCAGGACCCCAATTTGGGAGTAATTTTTAATGATCTAGAAAAGGGGTTCGCCAGAGACGGTCAGAGAGGACGGTGCAGGCAGTTTTCGACTGCCGTCTATCTAATTAGACGGTGGTTCGAAAACAACGTTTTGTAATCAATTTCCCATTATCCGTGGTAGAGGGCCACTATGTAAGGGGGTATCGGTGGAATTACCTATGCTGTACGAAGTGGTGCGGCCTTGGTTCCCGGGGCTTAGTACCAAATCGGTACTCTAGGATGTCAGTTAAGCTTAACTACGTTAGATATTCTAACATTCTAGATATATGCTCTTGTAGGGACCCAGGTAGGTTTAGTGGGTAGGTTTTTCGACCTCCTTCTTTAATGGTGAAGATACCGTTTGCCGTTTGGCACAAGATTCCCACACACACACGAAGCACGCGGCATTAGACGGTGTTTTTGGTATTCCTCTGTATCCACGACCCGGTGTGTGTCGCAAAAAAGGGCATTCCCCCTGAATTAAAAAAAAAGCATTCTAGTGCTGAAAGAATTTTTGAAATCGGTCCAGTAGTTTTTTCAATAATTGAATATAACAAGGAGCTACAAATTCCTTACATAAAAATATAGCTACACTATAATATTAATTTGCCAATTAACATAAAATTGTTTATATAGCCAACCCGTTTTTCGTGTCAGAGGAAGGATGGTACCTATGTTATACTCAAACATCGAAACTCTGGCGTTCCTAGGTTTGACTAGTCAAACCTCAGGTCTGACAAAGTGCAAATAAATGACGTTTTTCTCCCTTTGACTAAAGGATTTTTGTCCAACCTAGGACCGACTAATTTATACAGGTATTAAACATGTAACAAGTGCAGTACAAATCGGCGTTTGACCGAGTATGCCTAGTCGCTTCTAGGGTCGACTAGGCAAAGCCCGAAACAGATTATTTTATGTTCGACGTTTGACTAAAAAGACTTATGCCAATAGTCGAAATTGGAATTTATTTCGGTTTTTGTCGAAAGGCCTTGGTCAAATCTAAGATAAATCAGTCATTCCGGGAAATGACTCAATATCGACCTTTGACTATAACATCTATACTAATATTATATAAAGAGGAAAGATTAGTATTTTTGAATTTTTATATGTTTGTTACGAATAAACTCAAAAGCTACTCCACCGATATCAAAAATTCTTTCACCTTTAGCATGCTATATGATCCCAGATTATTAAGAATAATAAATATAAGTTATATTTATTATTAGAAAAAATTAGGGATCCCTACTAAAACTTCAATAATGTAAACCAAGGTGTATAAAAATAATGCGTTTGAGTGGGTCCGGCCGGGGATGGTTTAGATTCAAAATTAGACCCGATAGGTGGCACTGGCAACGGGTTCTAGATGGTAATTTTTCAGGGCAGGACAACGTCTGCCTGAGCCGCTAGTATTTAATTAATTAATTAATATCCAATCACATATATCACTCACTTAGGGTCCATCCAATAATTACGGCACGCGAATTTTATGATTTTTTGACCCCTCTCCCTCCTCGCCACAGCTGGCCACTATCGTGGGGCTCCTCCCTCCCTAATGCGAAGTCACATATTTTGCAACTTTACATCAAGAAATTTTTAAATTAAAACAGCAGTCCCATAATTAGCTTAAATATGTTAGATTTTGAAATGTGACGTCATGAAATTTAGGACCCCTCCCACTCCTTGTCACAATGTCACACTTCGTCGACACCCCCCTTAGCGTGTAATGTAATACATGGATGGCCCCTTATCAATAGATAATAATAACAACTCTGCGTCGGTTCAGACAGTAAAAAAGTTATATCCGTGCTGGTGATTCTAAAAGCATGAAAAAGAAATATTTCGCATGACTATCGACCAATAAAAACTTGTACGAAATGCTCCTAAATCTATATTGTACATGTGTATATATATGGCTATGTATATATCGAGGGCTTCATAACAAATTCGGCGTAAAGACAAAAGTGTAGTTTTACACAAGGGACAAAATTTTGAATAAAACAAAACTAGTTGATGCTATAAGGCTGAAATTTGGAATACCCTTTTTAGGTATATATTATGCATACTGGTAATACTTTCTAAATTGTAACATGTATTGGTTTTAGTAAACAACAAAGAAAATGGCATTTTTGCGTATACGCCTATATGCTATGAAGCCCTCGATATGTGTGTATTTGTATGTTTAATTCTTCAGTTAGTTTGAGTATTTATGTACCCTTTTCGTGCACCACCTACGTGGCCAGGTTAGGTAATAAATCTATAAATTAGGTTGCCTGGAAGAGATCGCTTTGAGCGACAAGGCCGCCTATTGTATTGCCTAGAAAATATTGTAAATATGGTTTGGTTTTGTAATTGTATTGTGCATTAAAGGGTTCCCTCGCCCCCTCTCTATCTCTCTCTCTCTGTCTGTCTGTCTGTCTAAACTCAAAGTAAGTATAAGACGTCACAGATTAGTAGTTTCTCGCCTTCGGACGTTTAAAATGAAACATCCAATATTCCAGGTGGTACTCCCAGAGCTGGCGATGCTGCGCATAGCGGCGCACGAGGAGAGCGGGCGCTTAGTTGGACATCGGGTCCTGCCCGTGGTGGGCCTCTGCCCTGGATATCGTCATGTCAACCTTCGCACAGAACTCGGTCTTCCGTTACCAGCGAGCTTGTTGCTGCTGGTCGTCGTCAAGGTACTTCAGGCTTCCTCACCTCTATTTCGTTCCGGAACACTCTTTTTCTTCATTTACCTTTTCTGTTCTATAGCATAAGCTCTGGGATATACATATATTTTTAGAGAGTACATACTTAATATATATATATCTGAAATATGTTCGTATATATAATAAAACTACGTTTTAACGGTTTTAAGCGCGGTAATTTATTTGATCTTTGTTATTCCTAGGTAGGCTAAATAAAACTTTAACAATACATGTTGACACTTGACATCTTTGTCTTCCGTGATCACGGCCACTGAAAAGTGCCCGAAACGTCGGAATAACAAAAATCAAATAAATTACCGCGCTTAAAACCGTTAAAACGTAGTTTTATTATGTATACAAGTCGCGAAAACTTAAGAAAATATTATATGTTCGTATATGTTTAATTTATAAAATATGTAGTTGAAGTATGTCTGTTTAAGTTCTATCTGATAATTTGCACCATCTACATCGCCAGATTAGGTTAAATTATTCCTTAAGTTAGGTTGCCTGGAAGAGATTGCTTTAAGCGATAAGGCCGCCTATTTGTTTCTACCATGACAATATTGTAAACTTACATTTTTGTATGTGTGTTAGTTTTATAATGAGTAATAACTCTTAGTATCATTGTAAAAAATAAACATTCAATAGTTCTTATTATATTGTTACATGCCGACAAAAAGTAAATGCACATCTACCTGCCATAAACCCAGTTTATTACCTGCCCGCATTTGCACTTCTTTTGTTTACTTTGTGTTTAGAATTAATAATTAAGAAAAACATTCTATTCTATTATTATTGTACTTGTTTTATGGCCGTCATTAGGCAGGTGTGTCGAACTAATCCTTGTTGTTATTGTTTTGCGTCGAGGCATATTGCATTTGTACAAAATAAAAGGGATGCCTGAAGGGAGGGGTGAGAGAGTCAAGCGACGATTACGATACAAGCAAGACGTATACATTGGATAACCTATATAGTGACGGACTTTGCGCGCGTTATTAAATCGTGCAGTTTGTACTGGTTGTGTCCAGCTATATTTGTAACTGTGTTATACGTGTTTGTATAGTTCTAACAAATTCTATAGTCATTCCAAACGGCATTTTAATTTGAGTCCCGTAACTCGTAACAATATAAATATAACAAACTTCAATTAAAAAACCTTACTTCGCATGAACTGTTTATTGTTAAAATTAAAATTACTTTTAACCAGGGCTTAGAAATCGATAAAAAAGTTACAGTTTAAGTACGTACTAAATGTTATGTTCCGTTCTAACTTTAACCTCAATCAGATGGTTTTTAGTGACGAAAGTTCGTTGAATAGGTTTGTAAGAAAGAAAGAAAAATATTTATGTCTATTAGCGACATTGTATGCCGAAATGAGCTTGGCATTCGGTATTTTGCTGTGCCGTAACGTAGTTCGATACAGTGCTCACCTCCTAAATCACATATGGCATGCGACCCGTGCAAAACATAAAAAAGCCAAATAATTATGAAGAATTTAAAAGTGCAAAGAGTAAAATATAAAGTACAATAAAGAGAATAATGTAGGATGTAAAAAAAAGAAATAATCAGTATATGAACAATACCTATTCTAAGAAAAAAGTAATATACAGGATGTTTCAGCAAACGGAACACCTACTTAAATGGGTGAAAGGGCATAACACTAGCGTACAGGTACAAAAAGGAAAAAAATCTTAGAAATTCAGTTTTAGAGTTATGACCGTTTAAACTTTCACTTCTTATCACCGTCATTTCGCATAAAACCAGGTGGGACATGTACAATAAAATATTTTAAATCGAACATATTTTCTTCTTTTTAAATTTATTCATCCGGTATTGAAAAACGCATGAAAACTAACTTCAGCAGCGACGTCCTTCTGATAGGATCCCCCTTAACGATGTTTACAAATCGTTGAGGTCACGAACTGCCAGCTGAACTTTATAAAAAACGCCGACTGTCGGTAAGCCGGATGCGCGGTTGCTTTGTCGGCGTGTCGTGTTTGGCGGCATTATTAAAGGGCAGCGAACTTACGAAATGTTTTATGCAAAGTCCAATCATTCTTTGTGTGCAATGTTAAGGAGAAGCATGACCAAAATTATTGCTTTTTCTTCCTGTATCTATGTTATTATTAAATAATAAAATTATAATGCATCTTAATTAAGATATATTCCCGGTATACTATAAAGGTTTCAAGCAGGTGTTCCGTTTGCTGAAACATTCTGTATAATCACATTAAATATTCTGTTTTTGTAATTGTATATTTTGGTGTGCAATAAAGTCTCTCTCGCTCTCTCTCTCTCTCTCTCTCTCTCTCTCTCTCTCTCTCTCTCTCTCTCTCTCTCTCTCTCTCTAAATATTCATTCATTGAATAAACAAAGAAAAAAAAAATTTTCTATTGCAAATAACATTTATAAGTTTTACAGTGTGTTTGTTTAATACATAAATGCAAAACAATTTAAAATATAAAAAGCTTATTCGAAGTGGTCTCCATTGGCTGCAATACAGTCCTTTAAACGTTGAGGCCAGTTATCAATAGAAGCACACACTCTTTCCATGGGAAAATTCTTCACTGCCAATAGTATGGATTGTTTTAGGGACTCCAAATTATCATGGCGTTTAGAGCAAGCCGTACTCTCTAAAACTGACCATAAATCATAATCCAGCGGATTAAGATCTCGACTAGACGACGGCCAGTCTTCAGCTCTGATGAAGTCCGAAACGTTCGTATATAGTCTTCCCATTTTCCCGTAGCCCTGGCATGAGGCGTAGGACGGAACAACCAAGGGTTTTAGTGGGTATCCCTAACTGGAGAGTGGTAATAGCATGCCACCAGTTCTGACTGGGCATGCTAGTGCCACCCCCGACCTGGCGAATCCCACACACGGGTCGCAAATTATCCCCCTAGGCTTCTGTGCCTGTCGCGGCTTAGTCCTCAAACGGATTTCCCCTGGCTAAAAAAAAATCTGTATATATAGTCTTAAGTTTAATGTTAAATTAATTATACCCACATATATATGATTTAATTTCATCTGTATATGCAATAAAGAACATCCATTCATTAATTTATTCGATTTTACGTTTGACTTGGTTACAGGACTACGTCCCAGACCGACTGTCAGAGTTGGCCGAGGCGTTGGCCAACCCTATCAAGTATCAGAGCGAGTTGGACAAGCGCGAACACCAGTTGGCGGTGCTGACGCAGGACACCGACGAACCTGCGCACGCGCAGATCATCAACGACGACAGCCAGCGACGGCTCAGCGCACATCCGGTAAGGAATATTTTATGAGCGACTAGCTTTTTCCCGCGTCTTGCGTTAATCTATACATTTAGTAAATCAATTAAAGTGTTTTTCTATCTCTCAGGAAGGGTAAAGAAGAAGAAGAAAGAAATAAAACAGGTTTATTTTTAGGATGAACATGCACAACTGAAACAAACACGTTTAAAGTAATTAATAAAGTAAACAATACAAGAGAAAAACAACCACAAATTAACAAGACAAGATATACATATCGCACACTTAATAATTAATCCACTTAATAATTATTTTAAAAAAAGAGAAAAGTTTGAGTTTATCAATTTTTAGCTAAACGTGTTGCTGGGGAGTTTCTTGCCGCTTCTTCTCCTTGATAGCAATAACACGTTGCACGTTGCGTACATGTACATAGACTAAGAAACAAAATTAAATTTTAACTTATATATATTGACCTTCAAAAATTGTTCTCCAATGGAACTTATTTTGAATAAAAACTTTTATTTTGAATTTAATCAATGTAATATTACACTAACCAAAATTTTGTCAAATCGCCTTTTTAATGCCATCTATCGTAAAGCATAGAAATACGTATAAAAGCGGTAAACCTGGTTTAAAAGTAACAGAAATATCCTTTGAAAAGGCGTTGTAATAATACTGATATTCATGTTTAAAAAACGGTTTTCTTGGCTCTCCTCTAAGGTTCACTTTTTTGGATAGTGTCAGTATTAGATTAAGCCTGAGAAGTATAAGTCCTAAAAATTGGATCAAGCTCAGCAAAAATGATAATATATTAGACAAACGCTGATCTTCCGCTTGAACCTACAGCGAAATCACGGCAAACTACATTTTATCAATAAATAATTTTATTATTGTTACAACCTAAGCGCCGACAAAGACAAATTCCACGTACAGATTTGTAAAAACACATTTTATTACCTGCCTTCTTTTATTTACTTATTTATCGGTATACGTTCTAGAGAACAGCCCATTGTTCATTGTACCCGTTTATGGCTACTTGCGGCCGACTCATTAGCCAGGTGTTTTGGATTATGTCGACTACGATACGGGCACATTGAGCGAGACGTGTGTACTACAATCGGGAATCTAATAGTGACGGACTTTGCGCGTTTTATTGAATTACGACCTTCTGCATTACGTTTGGACTTGTGTTCGGTTACATTTGTACATGTGTCATACGTGTTTGCATAGTTCTAAATAAACTCTATAATAATTCCAATGATATTTAAATTCGAGACTCGTAACTCGTAACATTATTAAGATAATAGTGACAAATAGTTAAAGTACAGATTAGCAAAATGAAGTAGAAAATAATAGGGGCGCCACTTTTGCAAATATGTCTAAATTTGTCTGGCTACTCCGATATTGGGTTAAGAGTGATTTTGATACTTACTAGTAATGTTTAGTACGACATCAAACATCGTCCAATTATCAAGTTACTTTAGTTAGGTACGACGTACGCATTTTATATGTACTTTAATAATAATAACTGTCATTTTGCAAGCAAGAGCTTTAAACAGAACAATTATTTGATTTAAAGAAGCTAAACTAACCATTAGAAATCTAATCATGCCGGCTGTTCTTTGGTAAATATCGTCGAAGTTAACGAAAAAATATTTCTTCGCATTTTTGTAAACTTGGTACAACACTTTGGTAAACTTTAAAAATCACTGGTAACGTGAAACTTGGTATTGTTAAATGCGATTTAGTTATTTTTTAGCGGATTTTAAACTCGGATCAACGTAAAAATTAAAATAACATAAATAAATTCGCTTTATTTATGACCTTGACTACAGATAAAATAGAATATTGCCAGACGACAACAAACATAGTTCGCGTTCTATAAGTTATGGTCAGGTTATACATTATTTCCGGATGAAAGGTACCCTTATGCTACCCTGAACAAACACGTTGACATGTCATCGACTTGTTTATGTGTATATGTTTTAGGGATTGCAATCCGGCCTCATTTTCAATTTGGCCGGATTCGACCGGATTTGCGTCAATCCGGCCGGGTTGATTTGACCTGGATAACTTAACTTTCCTTTTTCGTTGAAACGTGGGGGCGTTAGTGAAGTGTAAAAATAAAACGCTACGTATACAAACTCAACTTTATTATGACTAATTTTAAAAAGAAAAAACAAAAAAATTCTTGGTGTGAAAACAAATACAATCACAAATTATTATAAAAAGTCAAATTAAATAAAATCTCAAAAGAAAAATAGTTATCGTTATCTTCAATATAATGTAACTTGTGGTTCAATGTTCTTGGATTTTAAAGATAAAGTACAATACAAAATTATAAAATTAAACATAACATAATAAATTATCTTAACTGCGACCACAGTAATATCGATAATTAGCTACCTATTTTAGAATGCTACTCAGTTTTATTCTTATATATGACAGACAACCGAATCTATCAAATGAATAGCACAACAATAACAATTTACTTACTTCACTTTAGTTTTTAAACATACAATCAATTTTTGGTTTGAAAAAACGATCTTAGGAAACAAATTGTGTTGATTGTCTCATCTGCCCTTGTTAGTGATTGTTCCACTTTATCGTTAGTGCTATTATCTTGGTTAATTCTTTCCAAGATTTTTTTTCATTTCTATGTCTTTTTTCTTTGGCATAGTAAATGCATTATCAGCGTCAAACGACTAGCACGCACAAGCACCACGCGTTTAAAGTATCCATTCGTGCAACGCGCGATTATTTGGCCAAACTAATCGCGCCTTGCGGATTGTCACCGGATCCGGTCACCAGATCTGTCATGTTTGTACCGGATCAGCCGGATTACCGGATCCGGTTTTCCGGATTGCAATCCCTAATATGTTTGTACGTGTGTGGAATATATCTATATATTGGTAAAGATATTTTTGTGTTTTTGTGTAAGTGTTTAAAATGAACACAATAAGCATTAACTACTGTTTTCTATTTCAGTCAAAACCAGACGCACTGGATAATAGTCCTCTTAAAATGGCAGCAATAGAAACTAAGAAACTGATAGAGAACGAAGCGACGACATCTGCGCCTCTTAATTTCTCTATGGACGATAAAAATGCTCAAGGTGATTGAAATCATTTTACTTTATTTTAAATTACGCTTCTGACGACCCAGTTGGCCAGAGCATTATTTTTTCTTCATGGTGTTTAATCTTTATTTATTTATTTAGGAAACATACAGTAATTATCATTCTTACAATATAAAATACATAATTAATACACATATCAGATAAGTTTCCACTGAAATAATAATTCATGTTGAGTAACATGAATTATTATTTCATTATTTGGCTCATACAACTATAAGAAAATTATAATTATAATAATATTTATTTAATTTGTTTGGGAAACATACAATAATTAATATTCTTAAATATAAAACACAAACTTAATACATATATCAATCAAGTTTCCACTATAAATATAATAAAATAATGATATAATAAAAAATGAATGATATTGGATAATAAGATTTAAAAAAAAAGCCATTTAGTAATACAAGACCACACAAAAAAGCCATACAATATGTCTATTTATCTTTCTTATATTTTATCTTGTTTATGTTTTGTTTGTTGTTTACATTTCGTACCTAAATTTACGTTTGTCTTATATATATTTAAATATATAATCAACCGTATATTATCTATCCTTATGTCTATTGATTACAATTTTAACATATAACTACTGTTAATGCCAGTTTGTTTTGAGAGCAAGCATTGGCTAGTACCAATGCTTTTTATGCATTGCATAAAAAATTGTAGTATCTAGGCGCTATTCACTCCCGGAACATTGATTTTATTTTATCCCGGAATTTGTCCCATTTTTTCCGGATAAAAAGTATGTCCATTCTTTGTATTCAGATTACGTGTACAGGTAAATTTTTCAAGTGGAATCCCAAACTGTACGAAATAGCGAAACACACAAAGAAGTCTCGGTGCCGACTTTGACGAAAAGTGAAGTAGTATCATTAGATTTTTGAAAATTAATTACCCTTGTTAGGAATTGAATCGGTTGATTTTGAATAAACGAAAACAGTCTGTATTATAACACCAATTCATAGTGCATAATAGCTTATGAAGACCAATGTTTATCCAATACCAGCTGTGCCCGCGACTTCGTCTGCGTAGAATTTTTTTCGCGGACCCCTAAAAAAAGTATAAACAAGTAACCTAAGTTACTCCTTATAACATCAGTGAAAGTCCCGTCAAAATCGGTCTCGCCGGTTAAGACATTTTTTTTATTTTTTTTAATAACCGTATTATGTATTTCATACTCATTTAGTAAAACGCTGTTATTTTGACATTACAAACAGACACTTCAATTTTATTTATCAATATAGATAGAGATGTATAGATTGCAATTGATAAAAATTGTTCTATTGTTGGATGTGTATATCCTAAACTGCCGTAAATTATGCCACATGAAATTCTCGAGATCTAAAATAAAATTATGAAAAATATGTATTTAGAGCATAATTCTGTTTTTAATCAGAGCAAGGCGACAAAAAGACAAATGGTGTATCAGAGGAGTCCCTAACGGAGAGTCTAGAGGCGCTTTTGTCATCGAAGTTAGTGAGAGAGAAGGAAGCGGAACTCGCGAGAAAGCTAGATGCGTTACGTCGCAAGCACGACAAGGAGAGAAAATCAACGTCGTCGAAGTTCTACGTCGGAAACAAACTCGTCAAGAAGCTGTCCTCGAAGAATGTGTAAGTGTTTTCAGTACACGCAAAACATGAATGCGCTTCGACAGAAGTTAGCTACGTGAGTTTACGCAAATCCTGTCTACTTTATAGTGCTCCCAAATTATCTGTGAAATGGCATGAAAATGAAACTACACCCGCCATGTGGAAATTTCATACGAATTAGGGCTGCCACTTGTAAAAAACTCGTATATTCGTTAATGGTGTTATGTCTAACGCTATAAATAAGACGCATTTAGCCTCAGTCAATAACTATAACATTATTCCAGATAGAGCCCAAGTATTATAATATATGATTATCTTAAATTAATGTGATATCTTCAAATGTGTTTGATGATTATTCATAGAGTCCGTAAAGCGGACGAGCGAGAGCACAACACTCAACACTTTTCCTCTAAATACTACCATGTATATTGAACATCTTGTAAATGTGTTCTGCGCAATAGCTTGTACAAACTTCAAGGACGCATTTAAGTTTTGCACATGATTTTTGCATTCTGTAAACTGACCTATTATTTATTATGTTACCACTGGACAGGATGATGTCATTTTTTGTGCCTGTGTGATTGGCGCCATTTTGGCGTCGAGGGTTGCTATAATCAAGATATTGGTTCCAGCATGGCTCTGTCACGTCAATTTATATGTTCGCTAGAATACTTTTATTTCCTTAAAATTAAAACCTGGAATGTCAGCGATATATCCGTTTGTGTCGCGAACTTTTTAATTACACTCGTGTTTCGTGCCCACTATTGGATGATGATAAAATCCTGAACTTTGCCACTGTTTACGTTTTCTGTGAAATATAATCCAGAATTCAACTGAATGGGTCTTTTTTAAAATAAATATTTTGATTGTTGTTTGCCTTGTTTTATGAAAAAAGTCCGGCCATTCCACGGGATTTATAATATCAGATGTGCCACAGCGAAATGTATCCGGGTTTAGCTGGTAAGAGAATAAGTATAGATGGTTGTTTAGGTACACGGGCGGGTCGGGGGTCGGGGGCCCTGGCGAAGGAGGGGGCGAGGCGTGCGCGGGGGAGGCGGGTGAGGTGCGCGCGCAGGAGCGTGAACTGCGCATGCGCTACCACGACGCCCTCTACGCCGCGCTGGAGAAGCAGTTACGCCACGACCAGAGCCACCAGATGAAGGCTCTCACCGTGAGTTACACATTTTTATCGGGTTTCTAAATTTCACTTCATCCATTAATTTACCTTTTTTTTTGAGGTGACAAAATCCTATTTAGAGACTGCCCACTACAAGGGAATTCCGTTGGGTAACTCGCTGTACTTTAACCGGACGCATAAATTCTAAAAGTTGCATTTTTGGAATCTACTTGTCCCGAACTAGTCGTATTATTTATTTTCATTCATTGTATAAACTCGATACCTCTAAAAGATTTATTATAGTATAGATGAGAGTATAAATGTTCCACTACTGGTCATCCCCTTCTCTACTTCAGGAGAATGAATAGCACATCAAGCATGCTTATCCAAAACGAATTGGCTAGCTATTTTTATGGTTCCTCGGGATTGAATTTTAGAAATTATTTTGTTGTAGTTTTTTTTATCAATAAACATTATTGATGTATAATACTCATTAGGTTTTAAAGCTATTTTGTTATTTACAGGATTCATTGGAAACTGACAAGAAAGAGATTCTAAACAGATTGGCGAATTTGAGGAAAGAAGACGTGAAAGCGCTGTCGAAGAAAGCCAACAGGGATAAGGACGAGATTCTCAGGATAAAGAGAGAAATACATTCGCAGGTATAGATTGCAATTTTTATTTAAATGGAACAAATATATACACTTTTTAAATTTGAATTTTCTTCAGTACTTGGTCCTTCGAACCGGATAAATAGAAACTAGAGACTTATTATTTCGAAAAGTCCTTTAACCGAATATTTTTAGAGGCGTTCTTCTATACGAAAACGTAAGAGAAGAATGAGTGATGGCGCCCCCTGGAAATTTAGGTTTCATGTGATTCTTTACAGTTACATAATCATTTTAATCAGTCATTACTTAGTATTGTTCTACCACTATTAAACGTATTGAAACGATTATGTATATAGGGTAAAATATACATTGTTGGCAAACCCCAGAACACGGTTAGCACCCTATAAATTAAAACATTAAATGTAGAGTTCCACTTGCAATGTTCGAAGGACCTTTTGATGTTGGGGCTTGATCGTCGTTACTGATAGACCTCGGTTTGAAGGGTGTCGCCAAGCCAAAACACGTTGACTTATTGCATGTGCCTTATTAAGGTCAATTGATGACCTGAGACTCGGAACTTGAAGAGTACAAATGCCGCACGTGACGGCGTGTTTAATACGTCTGTCTTAGTATATTATTCGTTGCGTATTTATGTACAAATTGTGCTGTACGAGCAATATTGACTCGTACATAGAGTTGTGGTGGACACGTACGAGCCGGTACATTTGTTCCGTACATAATCTATTTGTACACTAATACGGTACAAAATTGGGAAAAGTATGTCTTCGAATCTTTTGTCGCACTACTCAGTACTACTCACGCTTCAAGTAATATGAAATGTAAGAGGAAGGACGGAAAGAGGTTTATGCTAGAACAGTACAATAACGCCTCTACGGATATTCACACGAAAAAGAGGGACAACATGACATGTACGACTGCTAGTAAAATGAGGTGGCCGAGGCCGATCACATCCGACTCTTAACGAACATTTCCGAACTAGAAATTTAGTAAGGAACAAATGAGGGAATGACGCTCACCGCCTCACCGGCCTCATCACTTCAAATGTACTGCCGTGATACAAACCATACAAATCTCCTCGCCTCATTGGAAGTGGTACATTGTACTGGTTCAGTACAAAATGTCATGTTACTCTTACAAACTCATTTTAAAATCATGTCCTACCCAACTCTAGATGCATTGATTTTTAAAACAAAAAATTATTCATCGTTTATTTTATTCGTACAATTAACACGAAATATTGACCGTATTGTAAATCAAACCATAGCACAGTACAATATTGATCAACGCCATCTATGGACGAATGATGGAACAGTACAAATGTAACTATTTTATTACAAATCCTAACATGTTTCATTTTGTAGTCATACATACAAAGATAATAATAATATATTATTGTACGGCTACAAAATAAACAATATAAGATCTTGAATATATTGAATGAGTGCCAACAATGGTACAGTTTACCTTATACAGGTGGTGGTGCCAAGTAAATTTTGAGGTCCTTCCCCCACCTCCCCTAAAGCACACCACGTAGCGGCAGTTGTATATAATTGCCCTATCTCCTGGACTGGTGCGGCCTTCGATAATATAACTCGAGAACAGTGGACGGCAGGACAATCAGACCAATCGTTGCATCCGATTGATAGATAGATAGATAACACTTTATTGTACACCATTACAGAAAACCTTATAGCCTAAAAATGTTCTAAATGTGCACAATGGGCGGTCTTATCGCTAAGAAGCGATCTCTTCCAGACAACCCGTATTGTCCCGTAACCCGATTGATCATATGGGAAGAAAAATCAAGCCACTAACCTTAACTTCCCGAAACTGCACTTCTCCCAATTCGGCAAGCCTGGAGACGTCTGGCAGCGGTCATCGAGGATCAATTGGTTGCACACAGTGGTATTAAAGAGTCTTTTTGTCACACAGAATATAGCGGTTATAAATTATTAAAAACTAGCACAAATGGCTGCGGAGTGGCGCAGGCGATATTCGACTTATTACTATATGTTGGGGCGGTGGTGCAACTTTGTCCTTTCAGTGTCGTCGCATGACCACATAACATCGTTGGCCAATGAGCCTCCTTAGAAGGGCACAGATAGGAAAATATCGGCGTGACTGATTTCATTCCGATCATATAATCAAACGAATGAACCAATCGAAATAATTGGTCTAAACAACAGGTGTTTTATTTTTAAATTACAATTTATTTTTGTCAATTGTAAGTCTGTGGAGCGAGGCGTGGCGGAGTGCTGCCGGCTGGAGCAGTCGTACGCGCGGCGGCGGGAGGCACTCACGCGGGCCCACGACCGCCTCCTGGGCATGCTGACCAGGCATCGGGAGCAGGTGGGTGCGAATAACCACATGCTGGAGTACAGCAGACAGACTCACGGTCCACCTATTGGACCTGACCAACACGCAGTCGTTTCGTCGGCGTATTCTAGACCAGGGGTTATCACGTGGGATGGGATCAAGGAGAGAAATGAGTTTCAACACAATCAATGCGTAAAGTAACATTACAACAATGATTTCATCCGTGCCGGAACGGCGAAAGAATACAATTTGCTGCGGCCGGGCGGCTTGTCGTAAGAGGCGACAAAACAACCCACAGCCAGGTGGTAGGCTGTTTGCCCGACTGGATGGCTACCGCCCCTGGTCTAGAGTATGTCGCCATAACAACCTTGAGTTGTGTTCTGGCATTAGTGACAAGGTTCCAGTCTCCCTTAAGCAAATGTCCATAGGCGATAGTAACCACTTTGCATCAAGTGGGCCGTCTGCTTGTCCGCTGAACTCATGCAATAAAAAACAAGAAAAAAAATGATGACGTCATTAGTGACGCTTTCGCCACGACTACAACGACTGCGGTCGCCTTGTGGAACGGCTAACGGGGCATTTTGGGCGTTGAGAGCTACTAATGGCACGCGCTGTTCGTTTACAAGTGATAGGGAATGACAATATTTTATCGGTCGGCTGCAGGAACTCCTGAAGCTGGAGCGCATGTGCGGCGGCGCCCCCGAGGGCTAGCGCGCCCGCGCAGCTCTCTCTCCCCGTCAGCCCCACTCGCCGATGGCGGTCGCCGCGGCCGGTACGAGAATCATGTGTGTTTAGTTTTTTTTTAGGAATCTGTGATATTATCGCCTAAGGAATAATCCGTGGAAGCGGTCCAACCGAACCGATATCGCGCGTGCGCATGCGCAGGTGCTGCCATCTATGCCTTTAATGATCGCCTCAGATTTATTTCACCTGCAAGCATTAACCCCTCTTTTTGCCTTGTAACCGATTAGAACTAAAATTGTAATCAAGGTCAAATTGTAATTTTTTTCTAATTTTTCCAATTTATATCAATAATCAAAAATAGATTACTTTTAATTTGATAAATAAGCAATAATAGTAAATTATTATGCTGGGGACTTCATCTGAGTTAGCGTTAAAGATTTGGGCTGTGGCCGAATGCCTTATTTAAAGCCTTAAAAAACCGTTTAATGTCATTAACTATGTCGCGTCTCAAGTAACGCATTAAACCCATCGCCATATCTGTATGAAATGGCCTATATTCGTAACATTATCCCAGATGAAGATGAGCTTAGACTTGCGATTCTGTGATTGTCGATTTTATATGTCAGTCGTCTGTTTAAAACTATCTGCTAGATAATTAAATACTTTTATGTTGATCTGTACAGAAAATGACAGTTCAATATGGCGGCCGCAGTGTCTAGTGACACTGCATATAAGCTTGTAGGTGAAATTTTACTAACGTAAACGATCTTGTTTCCGAAGTTTCAAAGTCAAATAGCGTTCAAAATTACTGAATTGCACCAAAATAATATTAATATTGATCACAGTATAACCTCTGAAGTAAAGCTTACGTTTATGATTCTTCGGAAATAATATGTTGGTGACATTAAAAGCTGCTAATGTCGTTGACAACGGACGCCTTCCATAATACTATTGCTTGCCCTTCGCTGTGTGGAATGCACTTGTAGTGACTTATTGGAATCTTAAGGAGAAAGTCGATGATGGCTTCGAGATCTGATCCTTTTATCGCTGAGCTATTTCAGTTGTAGACGAAAAGTCTTTCGAATATTTGAATCTTTGTTAATAAGCATTTAATAATTGTATTTGTAGATAGTGTAACGGTTTAGTAACTAACGCTTCGATGGCACGCTAGTCAAATTGCGGCTGACGCGCGCTCTGGGCGTAGACAAGAGATTTCTTTACTAATTCGAAATCTTAAAACACTGCCATCTAGCGGATTTTTAACGAAACTACTTGTCTATGGCCTCACCGCTGCGCGTGCGCTAATACGATGTAAATTCTATACTATACATATCTGAAGCATAAGACACTGATGTTAAAATGGCAAGTATAATGCTATCACCCGATTTCTCGTGACATTTTAAATGGACAGGGGACTCCTTTTGTAAACATGTTTGTAGTTTTTAGCGTACTTATATACCAATGTGTAATATTAACATAATGAAATTGATTCTTATGATGGCTATTCCAATATTTTCTGGTTAGTGAACGCTCTCAGTCCATGTAGTATTATGTTTATTTAATATTGTATCCAATTATATGATATTTTTATGTATATTTTCCCTTTGGCAAATTTATTGTTCCAATAAATAGCACTTGTTATAAAATAATTTGAACACAATATTGTTTTGTATAAAAAAAATTAATTAAAAGAAAGAAAGGGATTTGTGTAACGTCGTTAAGATATATGTGTGGTAGTGAATTGTGTTTGGTTGCATTTTGCTAACAAAGCCGCACTAACACATTTCAGTAACAATAGGTTGTAAATTAACATTCCATATTATTCAGCTTATTTATTAATAATATTTGTTTTTTATTAAAAAAAAAAAAAATATAAATACACGCTGTTTAACCTGTTTTGAAAGATATAAAATAGAAGATATTCTCGGCGCAATAATTGATACGTCCCTATTCAGTACTATGCGACTGTTTAAAAATCCTATGTAGGGCATTTGACACACGATAAGTGTATATTTTAAAAAGACATTTTCACGTAGAAGGCGGTCCACTTTTAAATGTTTCCAATAGTATTTTGAATTTCGAACATTAAAAAAAAACAATTGACATTTGGGTTGTCTAATTAGCTGTCAGTTGCGTCGTTGTCTATGGGCAGGATTGCGGTTTGCGAAGACTGAGTTTTTGGCGGGAACTGAAAGAGGACGCTGTGCTGTGCAGTTTTATTTTCTAAAAATGTGTAAAATGACTCTAAAATGAACAATAGGTGTAGGATATTGATAGTTTTTGAGTGTACTTATGTGTTTTTGTGAGAAATGTGAACTGTATAGCCAAATGTGGCCTTCCGAGTTTTCACAAAAACTCCGTTGGATGGCGTCGATTGTAGCCTACAATACAACGGCGCCTGGCTTAAAGGCCTAGTTGCCCAAGCCATAAACATTAAAAAAAAATTGCTAAGACCAACAATTTTATTGTCAAATGCCCCATTATATAATACGCACAATAGATCTAGGCATACTTAAAATCAATTATAGATGGCGCTACTTTAGACAGATGGTCCTGCTCTGAAATTTATTTAACTGTGTGTAGTAGACTTGCAGTTTTTAAGGTTTTTTTTTTTAATTTATTTAAAGCATATTGTTTTTTGAAGGTTTTCTATTTCAACTTATCTGGGAAGGACATAAAAGGTAACATTGATTTTGTGGTGTAGGGCTGTTAGGTTTTGAACAGATGGATGGGATTTCAAAAGGTATGTATAATTATGCCTGAACATGGCTGTGAGATCTATTCATATGTGTATATAGTTATATTAAAAATAATCTCGAATCTTCCTTTTTTATTTTGGCCAAAATCTATTGTTCCTATTGTATAACAACTATCTAATTCGTTCTTGCAATAATCTTCAATAAACACCGGTTGACTGTATCTATATGTAGATTAAATATTTAGGTAGAAAGTTAATAATTATAAGAGTTAGTGTGTTAACTCTTAGGTTTTCTATTGTATATATGTAGACACAAAAATAGCAGACGCACAAATAAATTTTATGATTAATGCCGCGTTTCTATATATTACCATCTATTCTCTTTACCATTGGTCGAAATTTAACATGACTTGTCAAATTTTAACCAATAGGAAGGCAAATGAATGAATAGTAATATTAGACCTGGGCGTAAGGTAAATTATACCATTGTTGGCACGCACGCAATAATTTGCACCCTATTAATTTATTCAAAACTTTAAATATATATATTTTTTAATTTTGTAATTATACAATGATAACAATAATATAATCGTATGGCTACAAAACAAAACTTATAAATATTACTAAATATGTTTAATAAATGGCAGTTGCCAATTACTAGGAGAGTGCCAACAATGGTACAGTTTCCTCTAGATGATTTCGCTGCGGGTTTTTAAGTTTTTTCTCGAACGCTTATAATGGCTGTACATATAAATAAGTCTTCTATATTTCAATGGTGCTTTTTAAATCCCAGAGCTCAAATTTTTTATCTACCTTCCAATAAATACTTGTATTTTTTCTCATTTTTTTTATAATATCAATTATTGAGTGAACTATTTTAAATAATCATTCGCTTCTTACGTTCGCTTGTTTGTTATGTAAGCTCACATTTCCAATGTGTGATAATTTACAGCAATAAATATCAAAACTTTATAAACTATCCGTCGTAAATGATCTGAAACGAATTTTACATATATATATATAAATATTAAACTAAGAAAAATAATTATCTCTTGTGCATTAATAAATCTCCACTATATAGAGAATTTCGATATATTTAATCGCGTATACAACTCCAATCTGGTATTATGAATAATGTCTATTTGTACATAGCCTTCAATTATATGCAGTATTATATGCTCAACTCTTCCTTATTAAATTAATGAATATAGACCATGTGACAAGTACCTCTGGGAATGAACACTAAAGGTCCACTTAAACATTTAATACAACGTGGAATAAGCATATTGACGGTTCCAATATATTTGTATCGAGGTATTTCGAGACCTTATACTGACCACTTCACCAACGTGCCTGTACTGGCCTGGTTTACGATAAACCTTTACTCCGATTATAACCGGTTTCGTACTGGTACTGTTTCTTATAACCGGTTATATATTGATGAAACCGCTTGAAAGCGGAGAGACTTTTGACAATACAATTTATATAACAAATATCTGGCATGGTGAATAATGTTGAAATCATGTTACTAACGGAATAATGCGTGTCATAGACAAATCATCTCGCAATATAGTCTGTACTCGTCCTTACATATCCATACGTGAATGTGCATGAGACGAAACAAAATTAAACCCTAAGAACCCATTGATGTGTTTATAACTAGATGGTTTGCATGAAATGGCTGAATCTAGCAATCTAAATTTATTTTGTAGAAGTCCAAAAACATGTAGTGACGTTTAATATTTTAATAAAGATTAATTATAATAATTATTATCATAAAATAATAGGCCTGATTTGACAGTTCTCATTACAATATAGTTAGGGATTGAAACCTTGAAATCGTTAATCAAGTTAACCGATTATCACGAGAAATTTATTAAAAATTATAGGACTTTGTGGTCGTTTGATTTATTTTCAGTTAATTACTTTTAGTGTCACACAAGTACCTCACAAAATCAATATGGAGCGCGAAAGTTTTGTCTCAGATCGCCTTTTGCGTACCGCATGCATTTATCACGCACCACAATTAATTTATTGAGTTTTTTATGATTTCACCCGTATAATATATTGTTTTTCAATCGTTTTTGTTTTTAATGCATAAATCTACAATTATCTAGTTTTGTTTTAGTATAAATACATAAATAATCTAAGGTTTTGTAATAAATATAATATGTGTTTAATCTTTCTTCCTGAATTGAATTGAGTTAATGAAAAGCAACAACCCTTTGGTTGTTGATCATTAACACTAAAAATAAGCCTCCTTAGAACATAACTGTTTCTGGGACTTCGTCATAGATTAATATGACATAACATAATTAATAAAAAAAAAACGTAATTTCGTTGTTTGGAGGAAAATAATAATTGAAATATGTTTTATAACATTATATAATGCACCAATAAAAAAATTATGCATATTATCAACTAATTAATTTGATTGTTATTGGCTTTCAGCTTTATTGATTTCATTGAAAGTTACGTTCTATTGACATTTAAGTGTCAAATCGGGCTTTTTATTTCGTGATTATTATAGGTATTTATATTTGAAAAGTGATTCACAAAATTACATAAATGCACAAAGTGTTTTCCTTTTTCGTACTTTACAGTCGAACTGATTCTTTTCTTTTCTAATTGAATTTTAGAATTAATGTAATTTTTTAAATTAATTCTTTCGAATCACATCCATTTTTATAACCTTATTATATTTAAAATATACAAGTAATAACAATGAAAATGTCTTTGAATATAATGTAGTAATAAATAATGTTAAGGATTTTGACTATTCTCCTTCCATGTAACCTGTTCGTAAATAACGGTTATATCCGGTTCGTCATTTTATTAAAAGATTTTTATAATACCGCATTTAATATTATTAAATCATTATTAACCACGACAAATTCTTTATTATTCAAAAACCTAGCCAAATCGTAACTTTGTAGTTTATCCTATATATTTATAAAAGTATAATACTTAATTAATCTTGAGCCTTACATATAATTAAATCCTTTGTAGTAACGAAATGAAACAGGGAAATCTATTTGTCTAAATATATTTATCGATCCATGGGTAATACATTTATAATACTTATTAATAATATATAATAATCGTAAGTCCTGGTTTCCGTCAGACTTGTTTAAAAGGATATGTGGGCTCTAATAGCTGATTGTGACAAATTATTAAAAATCTATTCAAGTAATTTAATTTTTTTCTATCAGAATTGGTTTTTTATACAGCGTAATATGTCAAAATAAACACTCTTTGTAAAACAAAGAATTTATTACACCCAATCAATGAGTTATTTTTGTAAATCTTATTATTTTTATAATCATGTTTTAACCGGTTATGGAAAGTTCTATATAATTAATATTTCTCTGGTTAACAGACATTGAGTGATTGAATTTGTGCCATGTTTTTTCGGGTGTTTAGTTTTAACCGGTTTTTATGATTATTATTATTATAAAGTTCAGCTGGATTTTTATATTTGATTCCAAAGTAATAGCATGAGCAGCAAGTATAATAATAGTAGGAGTAGAAGCATTATTTAAAATAAGGTTATACACCTAGTCCGTGATATTTTTTTGACCACAGTGTCGTCTACGAATCTCTTCAAGAAGGCCTAAGGCTGGCTGCCCTTTTCCCAAACTCTATCTTTAAAAAAATCTCGCCTTTTTATGTGTTACAGCTTAGTATATATTTAGTATACTGCCCCAAAGTGGCCTCGATATGTACGCAATTTAAACATTTCTAAAGATTATTATTTATCTATCATGTATTTATTCTCCACGACCTCCTCTACGTTCTACGTTAGTATTTCATATAAAACGTGTACCTATACATTTCACTGTGGTCTAACGGTCTTGTTCATATTGAGTTCTAGTAAGTTCGTAGGCTTCTTTAAGGTTTTTAAAGAAGCCTACAAAATTACTCGTCACTGAATATGAACAAGACCGTAAGTGTTTAAGATATAAGGACGTATTTATAAAATATTTAGAGTCTGTGTGAATTCGCCAAGTAAATGTTAATGTTTAATAATGTCGTTACGCACTTATGCCGCTGCAGCTTCGATTATGTGATTGGGTGAGCGACTGGTATTAATAAATAAGAGATTTTAATTGATTTCAAGTATTAAATACATATACATATATGACCACAATCATAATGTTTATACAGGGTTTATAGGTTCTTTAAAAAGTGTCATTCATAATCGCATTTAGAATTTTACTCTGTTAACGAGCCTGCAAACCTCGTATAATTATTATGAATAAGGGAGCATATAGTTTAAGTAACATTACTCTCTAATCTATCTAAGTATATATATATCGACCTTAAATTAGCTTTCGTATACGACCACGGTAATAAATTGATTACATATAACAATTCAACATTTTAGTAGGCGCAAAGATTTTCAAGAAAATTGAAAGAGATGTGGTAATATGAGATTTGATATATGCGTTCACGTTGTCATTTTCACGCTTTTCTCGCGAGAATAATGAACGTCGGATAAGAAAGGGGGTATAATGGGCATCTATTACTCTCACTCGCCATAAATATACGGGTAACCCGGAGGCTAATCACTTTAAGCCCTACGAGTAAGTGATAACAATCTAGACGAGACCGGTGAGTTTGAATACATTTAACGTTGTTAAACCACGACTGTTATTTTTAAAGAAATCCAAATTACGTCTAAAAGAAAAAAAAATTGACCAGCCATGGAACGCATGTATAATACAGCATACTCGTAGTTTGTATGCGTTTAATTGTTGTAACCGGTCCAAATTATGTTGAAACAAAATATATCATCTATCTAATTTAGTATAGTTAAGTAACTATCAAACTCGTTCTGTTAACTTGTGTAATGATATTACCTATAGTATTATCTTCAAATTTTAATGCGTATATACTTAATTTTAAAATAAAATTAATATTTTTTATAAATATTACAATCTAATATATTTTCATATATGTTTAAACCCTCCTACTATACTACATTAGTTTTTGATCATCTTACAAAGCTCTCTACTAAGGAACAAATAATATAATTTTTTGTCAGTTGTATATTTATTATTAAAAGTTAAAAAAGCCGCATTATTTAATGCTCATCTGTAAGATTACACTAGTGACGGGTATAAAAGGGAGTTGTCGCACCGGGAGGCCGATAATTCGCTTCGGCGAAGTGCAACGTTACACATTAAGCGTGGTGTTTGAACAGAACAGCCCACCGAACAACGACACGTTTGCCATAACATCCCAATCTTCCACTACAGAATATATTTATGCCTTAAATGTAATGTATAAAATTAAAAGACGCATTGACACGATGAGGGTCTGCCCGAACCTAGTGCATTCGTGCAGAGTATGTATACTTACTTGTTGCAAGTAGATTTTCAAGGTAAAAAAATAGCAAACTATTTGAAGCCTTTTTATTATAGACTCTTAAAACTGAGCAATGTTCGAATTTACTCGCATTATACGCTGTTGCCTAAGTACGCTTTGGTTGCCAGTTACCACGATACGAGTACCTATCCGTGTGAACCAATTCGGAATGTACTCTAACCGGGGTAACACGGCATTAAAGAAATCTGTATATAGAATACGATAGTCTGCTTCTTCAAAGTAACGCTTTGCTTTAGCGTTACAATATCCTGACAATGCAAACACACATATAGATGTCGCTGAGGGTAACTAGTTATTGCAATGTTGCCGTACAATTATATTTAGGCTTTTATTGTAAAGTCTGGCCGTGGAATATTTTCTTACTTCTGACAATTTCCTGCTTGACTGTCTCTCACTCGCTCACAATTCCGCTGCCGATGCTACTTTGCGACTGCGACAGCAATATATTTTAACGCGAGCGAAAGAGATGACAAATGTCGGCTCACTGTAAAGAATTCTCCATGATTTTCATCATTGACAAAATTATACCATTTGAAGCCTTCTTTTGACCTATACGTGTATACTAACTAGTCGCTAAGAAGTATATATTGTATGCCTCCGCTTGTAATGTCTTAACTTTTAGTTATAGCGTTTTGGTACTAGCTATTTTCTATTTGAGAGGAGAATTTGAGACGGGAAAGACAGTTGTGGTAAATCAATGTATCTTCTTTACTACAACTTGCGTTAGTATTTAACTTTTTAGTATTGTTCGTGCCATTTTTCAAATGTTTGGAGTATTATAGTTAGTTAGACATGTAGACAAAAGACATATATATATAGTGGTAAACTTATATTATAATAATTTATTAATAATATGTCAGCAGTTTGTTATGGTAAGTTGTTGTTTTAAATCAAGGATAACATTAACAAGCGGGGTGGAATAGTGATGGGACACTCTTATGATCTATTTAATAAGCGTCGAAAACGGCGGGTTGTGAAATTAAAAATGGTAGTTTAACTTTCGGAGCTGCAGCCGGTTTCAATATTAGGGACCCTGTTTTAAAACCGAGAGTGGCAGAGCCGTCTAGCTTCCTAAATTTCTTAATTAAATAAATTGATATATTCGAAATATATCAACAATATATTTAAATACATACAATTATAACGAATCGAGTTTATTCTTAATTATTTTGCTTCTTTTTAGACACTCATTTTCTATTTTATATCATTAACATAATTAACAAATTAGTGTTCAACAAACTGCTTTTAAGTCTGACTTTCGTAGCATTTATTTTTGCATTTTACTAATACTTATTCATAATAGTTATATGAAGTTTATAGACTTGTTATAAAGAAGCTAAAATGTTATTCATAATCGATGGTCAGTCACATAGGATTATTCCTTTTACTGATACCAACTCTCGCCATTTCAGTTTATAAGAAACATTGTTACTGATTTAATTATTGTTAGTGTGAGAGAAAATAAAGAATTATTATTATTTAACTGTATGTCTCTGTAGACCACGAGCCACAAAAATAGCCCGGACTTTTGGAGGGGTTATATGGGGCCATGGGAAGGCCAATACATAGAGGCCCCTCGACAAATTTAATGTAAATGTGGCGTGACACTGACCGACGATTATCGCTGTCTACACTATATAATAATGCACCCAAGGACAAGCCCCGGTCAGTGTAGGACTATTGTAAGAAATGAGAACAAAAGATACCGGGCTATTGGGGTGAACTGTTTGTGGATCTGGGGATCTTGAATTATAGGGACTATGGCGTCTGCCCGTCTCCAATGTTCGAAAAAATATTATTATTGAATAATAATGAATAATCGGCAGACGAGCACACATATTGTATATCCCCAAATTAAGCAAGTTACGCTTGTGTTATGGGTAATATACAACGGACTACTCTGGGGCCGATCCCAGCCACACAGACCATAGTAAATAACGAAGAAAATACGATTCCGAAATTTAATATACCAGGAATCGATTTTTTTTTAAGAGCCTGTAAACCTCCTATAACTTATGAATAACGGGCTTAATGTTTATTGCTACAAGATCGCCACTTGTAAACATAAATAAATTATTTCATTTATGTATAAATCGCCTAATTGCAAAACCAACTATTTAAGAACACTACTTTTACGATAGATGCGTAATGGTGTTTTGAGACGAAAAATACAACATTTAGGCGATAGATATATACCTATTGTTCTTTTTCCCTTATTATTTAACCCTTTTATAATTCTGTGCTTATTTTAGTTTGATAAATAAATAAGTGGTAAAAAAACAAGGCAACTATTTGCTTTGTAGCTCAATAATTCTTTAACTACATGCTTGTTTGTGTGAATCATGTAAGTAAATCATGTGAAGCATTTTTGAACTAAACCATGTGTTCTTCCAGATGTATCTATTGTCATTATTTAAGTTTATTTATATGTTAAAAGCAAGCCTTAGAAAACGTATTAAATTCAATATTTTCCATATCAACTTGCTTAAAACAGATTTATAGGCGTGTTCTTTGAGGTTTTATGAAACGTGTAGACATTCGACACAAGGCACATCTAAAATAGTAATAATTGAACATAAATAATTTATTTGTTTGGAACTCGACAGTCCAAAGATTTCTGAATAAGTACTTAGGACGAGTGTTGTAATTTTAATCGTT
The DNA here is from genome assembly GCA_039645545.1 of Dendrolimus houi. Lineage (NCBI taxonomy): Eukaryota > Metazoa > Arthropoda > Insecta > Lepidoptera > Lasiocampidae > Dendrolimus > Dendrolimus houi. The sequence goes on along the minus strand of CM077128.1, from coordinate 1,916,529 downwards.
TATCAGAAAGTGAGCACCTGGTCGACATCTTTGTTTAAATTAAAACAATGTGTGAAAAATTCAAATAGAACTGTAATATAACGTAAAGTCCGATGTTTTAACTGTTTTTGTTGGATATAGGATGTGTTAATAACACATTGGAGGAAATTTAGAAACCTTAAACAGGCTTTTTAGTTCTCGGAGTATAAATTTACTCTAAAGTGTCAAGTGTCAATGTCGCCATGCGTCTTAAATATATTGTATGTTGGTACAGAGCGTGTAGGTAAGGAATTCGTTAAACAATTGAGTCACTGTAGCCAGAGGGTACATTTTAAAGAAAGCATTTATATCAGTAAAAATTATAACATCACTTTAAAGTATTATTAAAATTCAATTAAAAAATGACATATTTATAAGTTTGGTATACACTAGCGCCATTCGGACCGATCTAGAACTATTATTTACGCTCACAGCTGGACATAAATGACTAAAATTTACAATAAATTACCACTAAATATTAAGGAACCATCGAGAGTTTTAAAATAAAATTACGACCATTATCGATAAAGAAAACATATTACACAATACATGAGTGTCTTACTGACGCAAATACAGATACAGCAGTCTGATTTTGTGACATAAGAAATCCTAATTATTTGTAATCATTATTGTAAATTGTATATTGGTTTGTATTTAGACATTAGTAGTATTAAATTCAATTATTTTGTAAGCTGCATATGTGGCAGGATGCAGTGATACAGTAGTAACTCGATTATCCCGCCCTCGGTTATACGGATTCGCGTTTCCGGACTACCAATCGCGATCAAATAACTTTATACCTTCAAGTCGAATCCATGCGTGCATTAGCTTCAAGTCGAATCCATGCGTGCGTTAGCTTCAAGTCGAATCCATGCGTGCATTAGGTTCAAGTCGAATCCATGCGTGCGTTAGCTTCAAGTCGAATCCATGCGTGCATGGACATGTCCGAACTTGTATTTACCAAATATTTCAAGCCTTTAGACTAAATACATATTTTATTTGTTGATTACCAAATATTTTAAACAAATTATACTACATGATACCTACATATTATTATGTACCCATATTATGTCAGGATTAATGTTGCAGTATTTTAGTAATTTAAGCAAATATGTCGTCTCTTAACAATTACTTAATAAACATTGATATTTATTAATAAGTTTAATTTTTTGTTTTTAATAATTACCTAGCAATATGTATTATGCAATATTAAGTACAAAAACCGTTTCTCTTCATTCATTCGATTATCCGAATGCTCAACGACAACAATTAGTCCCATTAATCGAGTATCTACTGTACTTGAATTGTTGTATTTATAGACGTCATATTCAAATCTGTCTACACAAATTACTTTGACTGACAGTATCAGTTCGACACCCATGTAAGATGGTCGACCTTACCTCAGCGCTCCATAGTGTATTGGATTATAATTATGTGATGTGACAGATCTGAGAAAACATACCACTAAGATGTTTCTAGTTTTAACATCTAATAGGATCTTTGCATTAATAACTACTTTAATTTGTAGCAACAAATAATCGCCGTTCGGTACCGCTGTCGAGCGCCATCAATTTCTATTGTTTGTTGCTACAAGTAAATGTGAATTATTTTTATTGTTTTGAATTTTCGTGTGCCAGTTTTTTTGTTGTTGTATTTAGTAATGTAAACAAACAATGTGCTCTGAGTTGATAGACTTTTATGTATATTGTCATTTATTTAGTTTTAGTATCTATTTAATTAATAAATCAATCTATCCCATATACGTAGTGTATATGATATTTTGTATAATTATTATATACAATACTTTAAAGCAAATTATAATTTCATATGGCCATAACTGTGATTTTCAGAATAATCTATATTTTTGTTAGTTTTAAGGTTTCTGAATCTTGTAGTAAATTCGTTATTTTTATCGTATAAATAGTTTTTGTATTATAATTGCTTTGTGACAGTTTTAAATATCAAATGCAGTTTTTTTGCCGTAAATCTGTGTTAAAAACATAAAATTTTATTTTATATATTATCGGTCTTATTCATATCGACTTGTGACCGGTTCCTATATTTTACTATTCATTCGTTTCGTCTACCATCGGTTGAATTTTGACATTACTTGTATGGACCTTATGTCAAATTTTAACCGATAGTAGGGCAAATGAACAGTCGGTAAAATATAGGAACCGGCCATTAGAGTAGAGTAAGTAACTTACTGTGTAACTCAATATGAATAAGGCCATTAGTACTGCAAATGTGAAGCAACTACACAATTCGTGAGAGATATATTCCGTACTATATTTTACTGTCTAAATTTATTCATTATATTTACACGAGGTTTATAGGCTCATTAAAAACCGCAAAGTCGTGTTATTCATAATTCCATTTATAATGCGATTATGAAAGACACTTTAATAACCCTATTTTAACGAATATATAAACCTCGTTAGCTAACTGTTATGAATAAAGGGTTGTTTCGATCGTATTTTTTGAATCTCATCTAGATAACATATATTTCAATAGAACTAATGTCAATGCTGGTTTCTAGACATTGCACTTGTTAAGAGCATTGCACTAACTGTCATTTTAAATGACTCTTATTGCAAATTAAATATACTTTGTCGTCCGGTGACCAGATTTCACGCAAATACAGATTAGGGCTATTTGACGTGTCTACTGTGGTGTCTTTACAGTACTATCATAAAAAATCGAATGCCCATTAAAAACGTAACTCGAATCTCTCCAGAACCTTCGTTATTAGATATCACCACAGACATGTCTTCTCCTATATTGACCTTTTTAAGCAATTTAGAAAAAATTTCAATTTTTTACTATTTTGGGCTGAAAATATGTTTCAATCACGTACAGGACAAGCGTGGCTGTTATCAGTGCAGGTGTGACAGAATTTCTATCCAAGGGAAGAAAGCATCCCATGTGTGAGCAAATGTTGCTCTACTACTACTACCTTGCTCCAGTAAAAGACATGAAACAGCAGTTACAATTCTGATCCCATACAAAGTCTAAGATATGTATAGATGCTTCACGTTTTAAAAAGTACTCATATTTATAGAAATTAAAATTAATATATTTTTTAAATAATGTACTTATTTACTTCTCGAAAGTACTGTATTCGAATTGTACAGTTGTCTGGGCGGCTTTCACTCTCTAATAGTTCTAGTCATTTGAATTCCTCCGTGTTGTATTGATACATGTACCAGTATAGTCGGACACGCGTAGTTTTCCCGATGCAAAAATTGCAGCGATATCATCAATAATTGTTGTTATTGTATGAATACTAAGATTTTAATCACTTCTGCAATACGATATCGTTTCGTAATATTTGCAATAAAAATTTCATATTGTTACGAGCTACAGGACTCGAATTAAAAATGCCGTTGGAACTACTATAGAATTTATTAGAACTGTGCAAACACGTATAAAACAAATACAAATAAAACTGGATGCAACCAGTTCACACTGCACGATTCAATGTAATTCGACACGCGTAAAGTCCGTCGTCTATATCGCTAATCGAGAGTACTACAAACGTCTTACTCGTCTCGTAGTCGTCGCTGGACTGCCCCCGCCCCTCCATTCTAAAATAAAACATAAAACAAAAAAGAATTCCTAATCCGGGAAGACAATGGACTGCGCTTACAACAGACAGCTGTGCGCTTATCTTTGACGGCATGTAACAATATACAAAAATCATGTAATTCTTGTCTTTTGTTATTTTCTGTAAAGTTTTGCTCTGTATAGTTTCAAGACGAGATCCGAAGGTCTATTATTGCGTTAATTAGCTTTTTTACCTTGTCCGATTTTGAGTGTCAGTCTGAGACAGTCGCACTCCATTTTTCAGTCTTTAACTACGTGGACTTACTTCCTTACATCTTTGTTTTTCTTATATATTTATTGTCACTGTTGTTGTTTATGCAAGTATTAAGGGAATTGTGCTCTTGTTGGCACTCCTCAGTGATTGGCACCCTGTCAATTCAATCAAGATGTTAAGAAATGTTAATATTTTTTTAGCCATATAATGATAATAATAACTGGCTGTCTCTGGAGCCTTAACCACCGGTAGCTTGGGCCCTAGGCCCCCCTGCCGACGGACGGCATCTTTTATATTTTTTTAATATGTGTATTATATATATGTATTAGAAAGAAAGAAAGAAAAATATTTTGTTTAGGACAAAAACTAAGTTAAAATAAATAGAAAAAGAAACAAAATAAGTCCTAAATTGGACCCAGTCTCAGCATAATGCTAGCTAACAAAGACTAGCGCTGTTCCGTCTAGGACCATAAAGTGAAGTCACGGTCGACAATAAAACACACCTAATAAAGCAATAATTTAAATAACACATACATATGTAACATAATTGTAGCAACACACACAACGAAACAACATATATCTATAAATTAACCAAATTATATTAAATTAAAAAATAGATAAATAAATTCCTAAAGTCATATAGCACTTGTGTCATGCCTAAGATCGCATTGTGCGTTTTGATGAATTTGATGTATTAATAAAACATAAAAAAGAATAAATAAATATATATGTGAAATAATAATAATAATCATCATCGGCAGCCAACACACATATTTTATGTCCCCAAGCAGGTTACGCTTGTGTTATGGGTAATATACAACAGACTACTCTGGGGCTGATCCCAGACACCCAGACCATAGTAAATAACGGAGAAAATACGTTTCCGAAATTTAACATATCGGAACCCGGAGTCTCTGCCTTGCAGTGAGGTGAGCCGGCAAAGGCTTACCCACTCAACAAGAGGTCGCCAAAAATAAAAAAAATATTATTTTAAATTTAAATAAAATTATTATTATCATTCGCCAGGTGATAGGGCATTTGCCCGTCTGGATGGCTACCACCCCTGGTCTAGAGTATGCCGCCATAACAACCTTGAGCTGTGTTCCGGCATTAGTGGCCAGGTTCCAGTCTTCCTTAAGAGAGCAGTAGCACCTTTGTAGCACCTTTGGTGTTGCAAATGTCCATAGGTAATGGTAACCGCTTTCCATCATGTGGGCCGTTTGCCTGTCTGCTGAACGCATGAAATAAAAAAAAAATATGGCTACAAAATAAAATAATATTAGGATTTCTTAATGATTCGAATAAGTTAAGAGTACCAATCATTGAGAGGGCTGGCAACATATCTCATTTTTAATTCCTGACATAATGCTCACCATTGATCTCAGCTTGACTTCTTGCAACTTAGTTAATTCCCATGTTGAAATGGGCAGTATTCATATTACATGTTTACTGATAGCTAATATTAAAATTATCTATTTTAGCGTCGTCTATAATGTCATTTCAAACTTAACTACCTCTTGGGTATAATTTGAATGTTTTAATACTCTCCTTTTGTTTGGATTAAATATCTCAAAATAGTTAATTGGTTTCTTTTTTAAATATTTTTATTAAGTACTTGAACAAAAAAGATGGCCGTTTGGCGCCTTTTTTTCATACAGTCCCGCGCCATCAAAAAATTCCACAGACTTAAGCCGTACCTAATCTCGCCAGAGTAATTATTTGCTAATCCGTAAATCGATGTAGGTAATTACTTAAGAATTATTACAAAATATTCCACAATTAAAGCTATAAAATTATTTTTGGCTAATTTACGAACAAAATTCTATGAAATAGCAGAGCCTACAGTGTTAGTTAGTTACTTGATTTTCCACGGGACTTTTTTCATGGCGCGGCCTCTAAATGCTGTAACTCTTCACCCCAGGCCATAAAGTGCACCTAACTTCGTGTTCTGTGTGTTGCAAATTCATGTTATATGCAGCGAATTACATTGTTATTGTAAGTGGTAAAGAATCTTATATTCTTCTGTAGATTATATTGTTTTATTTGTTGTATTTATATTTATACACGTCACATTTAGTTTAAAATGTGCATCGGTGAAGTTACGCGTTTCGGACTATACACCTGTATTTGGGTAGACCGTATAATATTAATCAAATTGAATGTTAAACGTAATATATAGGTGAAACTTATATGTATTAAATTTGATGTCTGTTCCACGTGTGTTTTATTTGCTTTCTAGCTTAATTACAGTTTATTAAGTAGCAATTATGCGAAGAAGAATACAATTTCCTGCGGCCGGGCGGCCTGTCGTAAGAGGGCATTTGCTCGACTGCATGGCTACCATCCCCGGTCTAGAGTATGCCGCCATAACAACCTTGAGTTGTGTTCCGGCAGTAGTGGCCAGGTTCCAGTCTCCGTTAAGAGAGCAGCAGCGCATTTGTAGCACCTTTGGTGTTGCAAATGTCCATAGGCGATGGTGACCGCTTTACATAAAATGGGCCGTCTGCCTATCTGCTGAACTCCTCCAATAAAAAAAGATTATATTATTATGATGGTGTTTGTACAATGAAATAACAACAATAACAGCCCATAAATGTCCCACTGCTGGGCTCTGGCCTCCCACTATAGGGGAATGAACAGTATACCCGATAAGCTTGTCCAAGGCGGCTTGGCAGATTTGACACATCGGTTATCTCGATGTGCAGGTTGCATCACGATGTTTTTCTTCACGTTGTTAGTATGAGATACATGTAACAATATGCACATTAGGTCAGAAATCTGCCTAAGTGGTGCATGAGTTCTGGCCAGGATCGAACCCGCCTCTTTTGAGTTTGGGACGCATGCGCTAGACATTAAACTATTAAACGGATTTAAACGAAATTCGACAAAGTTAGTTTATATCTCGTCAACACTTAGGATATGTATTTATTAACGCAATAAATAACGTTGTTTCTGTGGAATAAATTAATATAGCCAAAAGGATGACGCCTACAGTTGCATCTTTTTTGCCACCGTTACGAATCTGACAAATACTCCGGCGTGGTAACGCGAACGAAGTTACAAATATACGGTATTAGTGATATTGAGTTATAGTAAGTTTAAATGCTTCTTTAAGAACCATAAAGAAGACTTCAAACTTACTCTATCAATTCAATATGAATAAGACCGATAATGTACTTCATACCGGGACATAGACTTTTATTATATAAAGCTCAAGTCCGTGCCCATGTGGATTACTGCTCCCATCTTTGGGTTGGTGCACCCCAGTACTAGCTGCTCCCACTTGACTCCTTACAGTGCCGAGCGGTTCGGATTGTCGACGATCCCGAAATTTCAGACGATTTAGAGTCTCTCAGCCATAGAAGAGACATTGGCGCTCTGAATGAATGAATGAATATTTATTTGTAGAAATACAGGTAATAGTTGTACAAAAGTTGGTAAACAAAGTCAATTGGTCTCACTGTATTTGACCTAAACATGGTCATACAAATATTTGGGTACATGTCATTTAAAAAAAAATATAACATTTCGAAATTTATAAACATATTAGGTTGGGGAAAAAGTTTCTTCGCATTTTATATAAAAATTCAAAAGGTTTTTTTATAAAGTTTATTTACATTTGACTAAAGTATGTAGGTGCCATTTTGTTGGATAACTTTCTGCCATCTTGTAGGTAGGGACGTGATCCCTTTGCTATAAAAATTTTAGGGCTTCTGACCAAAAAACTGCGACAAGTGGTTTTAGCAGTCCTCTCGTGATGTTAACCTGACACTGCCTAAGAAATACTGCAGAGACCGAAACAGGTGAAAATCTGAAGGTGCAAGGTCAGGACTATACGGCGGATGCATTAACACCTCCCAGCCAAACTCTCATAATTTTTGCTGAGTGGCTAAAGATGTGTGAGGTCTAGCGTTATCATGGTGAAAAACCACACCCCTTCTGTTGATTAATTCCGGCCGCTTTCTCTCAACTTTTTGCTTTAATCTCATCAGTTGTTCGCAATACAGTTCAGAATCGATGGTCCTGCCTGGCGGTAACAGCTTATAATGAATAATGCCCTTCCAATCCCACCATACACACAGCATCACCTTGTTGCGAGTTAACCCGGTTTTCGCCACAGTCTGTGAAGCCTGACTGGCCTTTGACCACGATTTTTTTCGCACGTTCTTATCGTACGTGATCCACTTTTCATCACCAATTATCAGCTTCTTCAAAAATGGTTCGGTTTCATTACGTTGTAATAAAGAATCACAAATGAGTACACGGTTCATTAGGTTTCTTTCAGTGAGCTCATGAGGCACCCAATTATCGAGCTTTTTTGTGTACCCAGCTTTTTTCAAATGCACCAAAACCGTTTTGTGGTCAATTCCCAGTTCTCCAGCTACATCGTAATTACTAATATGCCGATCTTGCTCCACTTTTTCAAAAATGGCATCAATTTTGTCCGTATCAGGGCGACCAGAGCGACGTGCATCTTTGATATCAAAATTTCCGGAGTGAAAACGCTTAAACCAAATTTTCGCTACTCTCACAGATACTGCATTAGGTCCATAAACATTACAAATTTTTTTCACGCCTTGTGTTGCATTTTTACATTTTTTGTAGTAAAATTTTAAAATGTATCGAATTTCTTCATTAGATTCACTCATTTTAACAATAAGAAAAACAAATGAAAATCACACATTTTCCTAATTTGAATTTGGAATTGTCTTCTTTAAAATTAAAACTTTTTAATGATACCAAAACCAGCCAGATATAAATGGTATAGCCAAAGAGATCTTACTACAAGTTCATACATACTATATGCGAAAAGACTTTTTCCCCAACCTATTACTTTGATTAATTATATATTAAGTACAGAGATAAAAGAATGTCAAAAATATAGCATAAATCAGATGTCAGAGGCCAAAATATAAATATAATCATTTACCTAATAAAATCCCTAATGTCATGAAAACACTTTTCTATCAGCCATGAATGTAATTTTAATTTAAATTTTCTTTTTGGCAATTCTCTTATTGATATGGGTATCGAATTAAAGACTTTTATGATCATCACTTGGCAGTTTTTTTGTCTTAATGTAGTGTTGCAGTTAAGTGTTACTAGTCTAGTGGGATTTCTAAATTTTACTCTAGAACTAACGCTATCAGAATATTTATCAAACATTAATGGATTATCTTTCACAAAAGATAATCTAAGTTTATTCTACCGTCTGTACAACGGGGAGTGCTCTGATGAGCTGTTTGATTTGGTGCCTACGCCGCCATTCTACCATCGCACCACTCGCCGGCGATTGGAAGTTCATCCATACTTCCTAGACACTTGGAAGTCCTCCACGGTACATGGCGGACGCACCTTCATGCCATATGTGTCCAAATTATGGAATGAACTCCCTCCCGCGGTTTTCCCAGAGCGCTACAATATGGGGCTCTTCAAAATGGCGTGAACAGATACCTAAAGTCTCAACTAGGTAGGCAACGCATCGGCTCCCTTAGTGTTGCAGATGTCCATGGGCGACAGTAGCTAACTATCACCAGGTGGTCCGTTTGCCAGTTTGTCTACTATCAAATATTAAAAAAAAATGTTTAATCAAAATAAAGCGGCGAGGGAAGTGGGTAGTATGTAAATGCAACTTAATTGAACATTTGATGCTCGCACTGCCCACTTCCCTCGACACTTTTCTGCTTGCTGCCGAAAACGTAAAAGTGGACTAATGTAAATAAGGAAAAACGTGTTACATGGGGAGAAAAACAAGAAGACACAACCGAACAATTTTGATACATCTTGACGACTATACTATAAACATAAAGTTGAATCATTCAACGTCATGGAATACCGTCGTATATTCCGGCGAAATATGATGGGTACCTAATCTCTTGAGTTTTTACGTAATTCAGAGACGTGGTCGTATTTACGTAACCCAAATATGATTCTTATACAGTAGTTTTGAAGGCGCTCAAGTTTATTTAATATTGCAAAAGATCTTGTAATTTTTTATAATGCTGTTTACAGATGGATCAAACAAATTGAATCGATTTGGTTGAAAGGCACAGAATTAAAAGGATACGACGGTATTCAATATATTTTGTATTCATTATGGTATTCAATATATCAAAATATTTTGAAATGTGACGTCACGAAATTTAGGACCTCCCATCCTTTAACGTGTGACGTAAGTTATCGATGGCCCATTACTTCCTTTTTAACTCTATAGGTACTTCTTTCTGGTGCATTAGTAATGACAACTGATGACAACCCAGAGAACATCAATGATAGAAGTTGATTCAACATCAACAAAAAATAAATTTCAAACAAAAATGTTTTCCTAAAAAATGTAAAAATAATCAACAAAAAAATTTATGTAACTAACTATAAACTCAGTTTTCCAAAAACACATAGGTATTGTATAAAAAGTACACTATGATTCGTCCAGCAGGTAACGTGTTTCTCCGTTCTAAAGCAAACATTCAATACATTACTACAACGAAACGAAGCTATCAGAATTTTGTGATGTCCGAGACTTTGGCTCAGCTCGAAAAGGAATGCGAGAGGTTTTGTTCGGTACCACGTTTTCCAGCGAGAAAGGTTTGTGGTTTGTTACACAATTAGTATAATTGCTGTTTAACATTAGGTCGAACAAACAGTTTTACCGGAACGACAAAGGTCCCGAATACATATTGGCATATGTATTTCGTTAGCCCTTTTCACATTCGGGCGACCCGGTAAAACTATCGGCGACGACACATTTACCGAACGTTCAGCCACGATTTCTGTTGGGTCGGGTATAATATTGACATACTACTTTGTAAACTGTGAACCAAGGTCGACAAAGGTCGCAAAATTAGCAAGTTGAAATGGCATGGACCGGTCACGTCTGTCGCAGGACCGATGGCCGATGGAGCAGACGAGTCGTGGAGTGGAGACCGCGTCTCGGACACCCTCCAGCCCGATGGACTGACGACCTGCTCAAGGTCGCCGGTAGGCGCTGGATGAGGAAGGCGGAGCACCGGAATGAGTGGCGCTGACTTGGGGAGGCCTACGTGACCGTGACAACAGTGGACCGTGATTGGGTGACGATATACTCCTTTGTATAGCGCCGTTCATACTTGTCGTCTCCATTACATTACATTGTATACAAAAGCCAAGTCACAAATGCCGAACAGCGATTGGTTGTTCATACTGCTCTATTGCTCAATGCAACTCCAATAAATAGAGTTAGAGTTTAAATATCTGGGGCATAGGTAACGGAGGTCCTTGACAATAAGGTAGGGCATTGTCAGTCCGGGCAAACATTGTAGCCCACTGATTTGCTCGGTGTACAGAGACCGTTAAAATAATGTTGTTTAAAGCTGACTGTACCTCTCTGTCCTCGGAAAGTCAGTGGTTCAAATATACCCAAAGAGATTACAATGCTCTACGAGTCCAATACAATAATTCCCTCGGGGTGCTCTTGGGGCGACCGCGATTCTGCAGTGCGTCGTCTATGTTCGCCGAAATACACATACACAGCTTTGATGCTTTATGGCGTAAAAACACATCTTCGTCACTAAGCAGATTGCGTGATAGCAGCAACAGCATCTTGAAGGGAATATCTGTTAAATTTGACTGCCCACTGCTTTGGTCCTTCATTAAGAGGACCAAAGCAGTGCTAGTCATTAATTACTAACATAGATATAAGAAAAAAATATTACTAACTAGCTGATGCCCGCGGCTTCGTCCGCGTGGTGCGGTTTTTTTAACTATCCCACGGGAACTCTTTAATTTTTCGGGATCAAAACTATCCTATATGTTGGCCAGGGATATAAGCTACCACCACACAAAATTTCATTTAAATCGGTCCAGTCGTTTCGGAGATTAGCCGGTACAAACAGACAAAACAAAACATTTAAAATATTCCAAATTAGTTCTATTTCACTTCTTACATCTCCCTGACTCGGTTTTTAGCGTTTTTTTTTCATTGTACAGAAATTTGACCTCTACAATTTTATTATGTGTATATATAGATAACATTATTTATTACTAATAACATTATTGCGTGTGTTTATTTGTGTATATTTATTGGACTGTGTTGTCTTGTAATAAATTAAATAAATAATAAATAAAAACATATAAGATCAAACCGATAGCTTTGTGAACAGAAAGACCTGACAATCTGCCAAATATAATATTATAATATATATGTAATAAAGTATAATATTCAGAGTGTACCTACTATAGTTCTTCTTATCTGCAAGCGGGCGGTTTTTGCAATTCGACGACTCCATCCAGCCTAGCTCCTCCAGGAAGTCCAGCAGGTTCTTGACATTGCCGAACACTTCCCGAAGGCTACCTAGAGCGTACAGATACCTACTTCGCCCTGTAATTGGCTACGTAGCAGGACACGGGTGGTTGTTTCTTCTGCCTCATTTAATATTTTTTCTTTTATACCATTTTAGGCAAGCATTTGTCTATGCCGGCAAGGTTTCATTTAAAATTATTCATAATATTTCTACCAATCAGGTAACCGTGGTAGGTGCTGGCAGCGATGTAGGTCGGATTGCTTGTTTATTTCTGAAGCAGCAGAAGATTATAAAAACCCTAGCGATGTACGACGATGTCCCAGAGCGCTGCGTGTTAGGAGTGGCAAATGACCTGGCGCACATTGACACCAGCACCGAGGTGGAAGCTTATCAAGGACGAGTGTTCCTTAAACCTGCATTGGAGGTTTGATCACTTAAGTTTTCTTTTAATAACCATAAAAGTCAACGTATCGTTTAGTTTATTCTAGCGGTCCGCCCCGGCTTCGCACGGGTATCTAAGAAGAACTTTTCTGTTGATTATAATTACCTGCTAAGCGAATTCAAAATATTTCTCCTCCCGTACGGCCCGTACCCCAGTGACGCCTACATCGCATAAGGTGCTGCGTAGCTAGCCAAGCAGGATGAGCGGGGACCACGCAACTTTTTTCTAATACTTACATTTTTAAACTCGTGATATGTTTCAAATGGAATGTCTAAATTGAATAATTCAAACAGTTGGATAAAGGTATTGAAGCAGTCTTGAATATAAAGTAATTTATTTTGATAAGGATGAATACCAAGAAACAAATAAAAAGCCTTTTCTAGTGGCGGCATTTCAATTATTTTTTTAAATAAAAGAATATTCATTCTGGCATAACTATAACAGTTAACATATGCTGTCGCGACACTTTGTAGAGAATAATGTGTTCTGCAAAGTCGTAGTATGTTATTTTATTCTATCATCAATAGTTTTCGCAGCGCACGTGATTTTAGGTATTTTTTTTACACATTGGGTTACATTATTGGAGTTTTAGTAAGGGTCCCTATTTTTTTTGAAAATATAATATAGTGTATGTCCCCGGGAAGTGTACCTTGTCAACAGTGAAAGAATTTTTCAAATCGGTTCAGTAGCTTCGGAGCCTATTGAATGGAAACAAACAATCAAATCTTTCCTCTTTATAATATTAGTATAGATGATAGTTGTTAAAACTCTCTTCTTAATCACACTAGGGCTAACTAGACTGTATGAGCGAAGTATTCCCTCTTGACATGATTATAATACAGGTTTACTAGTGTGATAATTAGTGACAGCCGCTGGATTTGAGCGGACTAAGCATTTGCCGGCCGAACTCACTACAACGCAGAGGTTCCGGGTTCCATTCCTGGCATAGTAAATTCCGTAAACGAACTTTCCGTTGTTTATTATGGTCTGGGTGTCTGGGATCGGCCCCAGAGTGGTCCGTTGTATATTACTCATAACACAAGCGTAACTTGCTTAATTTGGGGATATACAATGTGTATGTTCGTCTGCCGATTATTATTATAACATTAATTGCGTTTACATATAACCTATATACTAATCATATACGCTAATATGTAGTGTTAGTTGAAGTTATAATCCCTGGGAATACGCGACGCCACAATAATTATAGACCCTAATTTATTCTGAGAGCATTATAGCAATACAGGTTACATTGCATTAAATTTTTATCTAGGCGCTATTCGCACCCGGAGAATTTATTTGATTTTATCTCACTATTCTGGAGAGCATTCGACTTTCCGGAATATATCCTACATTCATTATCGACATTGCATACTTAAATTGGATTTTTCAAGTGGGCCTTCAGGGTCAAATCCTAAACTATACGAAATACCGAAAAACATTCAAAGGCATCTCTGGGCCTAATTTGACCGAAACTAAAGTGGTATCATTACTTTTTTTAAAAATCGAATAGGCTGATTTTCAAAAATATACACACTGGACGCAAGTAGCTCACAACGCCAAAAACACTCCGTTAACCGTTCCACATGGCGACCACAGTCGTTATGGTCGTGGTGAAAACGTCTTTGATGACGTCATCATTTTCTATCACACAGCGCTCACAACGACCTATGTCAAGAGGTGGGTCGAAGTGGGCGTTGACCACAGAGCATTAATTCTTTGTATCTCTTGACATTGAAAAAGGCGCCATTTTCAAATCAACCAATGACATTTGTATATTTCGTCGTTTATGACATCAACGCTCCATAATCCGTTCCACTAGAGTTTATGGTTGTAATGTTCGCAAACAAGTGGAACGGGAAAAAACGCGATCGTTGTGAGTCTCTTCTGGAACGTAGCCACTGTATTATTATATCAAATTATAGTGTAGCTTGTAAGGATCAAAAACCTACTCCTTCATTTTATTCATTTTGATATACAGAATACGGACGTTGTGCTAATATGTGGCGGTTGCTACGTACTCCCGCCGTGTTGCAACATCCAAGATCGAGACTTATTCTTGCAAAATATGCAGCTAGTGCGCACCGTGACCCTGGCCTGTGCGCAGTTCTGCCCTCATGCCATCATCGCAGTACAAACGCCTCCCGTAGACTGCAACTTTGCACTCTGCATTCACGTTAGTACACTTTATAGTCCTAATTTATTTTAGCAGCAATAAGAATCAAATATGGTACAAGAAGTATAACATTTAAGCGAGCACAGCGACACAATGATCTGCTTCTAGCCATAAGAGTGTTGCCATCAATAAATATTTTTAAAACAATACTTCAAAAATATGTAGAGAACCTTATTTAAACACACAAGACCGACAAACAGACAGACAAATATTAACTCTGAACGATACCTCTAAATATGTATAATATTATATAGTAATATATAATTGTTAAATGTACGACGTACACACGATGTATTTTAGTAAACTTATAATAATGTATTTTTCTCTAAGTTTTTTGTTTTTAAATAAATAAATAGTCGACAGACAAATATACAACGGACTACTCTGGGGCCAATTTCACACACGAGAAAATTAGTTCCCTAAATTCACCATACCAGGAATCGAATCCGAAACCTCTGCGTTGCAGTGAGCTAGGCCGGCAAAGGCTTAGCCCGTCCAACCACAGAGGCCGCAAATGAACTGTATTGTATCCCACTACGACACAGGAAGCTAACGACGCCTTCGACTCCTTGTTAACCGTTAACTACGGGATCTGCTCGCTCATCGTCTTCTCTCAGCCACCTCCTACTGTGACATGCTTCGTATCATCCAATCCCTACCAACCATCCCTCTCGGAATTCATTGCAGACATTAAAAATGGCCAATGTGTATAATAAACGACGCGTTCTCGGCGTGAACGCGATCAATGCAATGCGAGCAAACCAATTGATCTGCGCCATAACCGGCACGGACCCCAGCTCCACCAGCACACCCGTCATTTGCGGCACGGGACGTTGCACAAGGGTGCCTGTCTTCTCCGCTGCTAAAGCGAAGAACTTTCCCCAGGTAAGTTTTTTTTCTTTTTATAACTGGAGTACAGGAGACATGCTGACTGCCCACCTGATGGAAACTGGTTACCGTCGCCTATGGACATTTGTAACACCACACGTTACCAATGTTCTTTGGAAAAATCTCATATCATAGCGCCGTGGAAATCATAAGCTAGGAGCTCATTCTAAATCCCCGAACAAAGTGGCTCGAGAAGTGACGATGAACGTTCAGAGCTGAATTTCTGTATCTATATATATATAGACTAGGATATACCCGCGTCTTCGTTCACGTTTGTAACTTGATATTCCTACCGGATTCCCGGGACACAAAGTACCGCAGCATGTAAAAAAGAATGTAAACCATCGTTTTAGTGACAACTGTGTCGGAATAAGTTATTTTTTATACACCCAAACAACTACAAACCGCTCCCGGGAGAATTCCCGCACGATTACCGGGATATAAAATATCCAACATTTTATTATATCAAATTTGCTATCGATCAAAAATTACATTGGAATTCGATTTTTTTCTAATCTGGCCATTTTAAATAATACCCAGAAAATCCCCGCAGGATTCCTAGGATAAAAGGTAGCGCAGATTTTAAATTTAAGAATTTGCTGTCGATCAGTGAAATCCGCATCGAAATCGGCCAAGTAGTTTTTACATGAATCTCGAACAAACAGTCAAAAAATCTAAAAAAATGCATCGTGTTATCTATCGTTTATGTAGTCGATTCCAGTTGATATTTTGAAATAGCTTCAATGTACAGACACGGCATGTTTAGAATTTTATAATATTATAGATGACTAGAGTTTACCCCGCGGCTACGCTGCTAGTCAACCTCTAGTGCGTATCTCTCATTTAAAAAGCAGGCGGTACAGGTTACATTGTATTTATTTTTTATGTGTTTGCCCCCAGAAGATACAACTCATTTTATATCGCAAACTATACCGTCCCTCATCTATCTGTAAACTACATAAGTGACAAAACTTGACAAAAATGACAAAAGTGAACCAAGTGGACCAAAGGTACCAAGGGGACCAAGTGGATCAACGGGACCAAAAGGACCAACCAACGGGACCAACGGGACCAAAGGGACCAAGTGCACCAAGTGGACCAACGGGACTAAAGGGACCAACGGGAACCAAAAGGACCAACGGGAACCAAAAGGACCAACTGGACCAAAGGGAGCAAGTGGACCTACGGGACCAACGGGACCAACGGGAGTAACGGGACCAACGGGACCAAGTGGATGAAATGGACAAAATCACAAAACCTATCCTAGTTTCCGGGATAACCTTTCCATAAATCTATCCCATTATCTGGGATGAAAGGTATTCCTTGGCCACCCTCGATATTAAAATTACATATTTACCGAGTTTAAGCCAAATCGGTCCTATAGTTTTTCCGTAAAAGCGTAACAAACAGAGAGACAAATATATTTTTATCCCGGAATCTATCTCATTTTTCTGGATAAAAAGTATTGTATGTTCATTCTTGGCATAGAAAATATATATATATACTGAGTTTCAGCCACATCGGTCCAGTAGTTTTTCCGTGAAAAAGGAACAGACAGACGGACAGACAGACAGACAGAGTTACTTTTGCATTTATAATATTAATAGGGATTACAGTTTCTCGTTTCAACGTGCACAAATTACTCTCCGCTAACTTTCCACTAGACGAATTTTATCATATTGTGGGAAGGAGCATCATATACACGAAATTGTCTACAATGAAATATTGTTGAAGACGTACTACAGCATTTGTTAGTGGAATGTGTCAGGACCGGAGCCGGTGGAGAGAAGCTGGTGGATGCTCTGGGAATGAATTTAATGGACGTGGATGTTTTCTAGAGCATTTTATCGCGACTCCTTTCTGCTGCGGCTCAGTTAATATATAAAATGGTAAAAACAGTGATTTAAGCTAAGAATGCAAAATTGTATAATTAGGGTAGAATGGGGCTGACATGGTGACATCAACATTAAAATCCTCTAAATAAATTAGGTAAAAAAAAACCATGATTTACACTTATTGAAATTCTGTACAAAAAAGAAAGCAGTCGTACATATTAATTTACGAAAATAACTAAATAATTTTTAATGTGAGACGTAGCGGAATTTTGAGAGAGAGACTTTTTAATATTTTTTTTAAAAAATAGACACAAGTGGAATGTTTGACGCGTTTGGTACGCGAAGCTGACGACATCATCTGCAAGGTGAAGAGCAACAACGAACAAGGGCATCTATCTATTGGGTTTTCCACAGCCAGATTTGTACTGAATATCATCAAAGGTACTGAATATTATGACAGGTACTGTCATGCTTATTCTACGTCTTCTTAGGGTTCTAAATTATTTTGAAAAAAAGGGAAGCCTTTTGAAATCGCTATGTCCGTTCGATTGTCTGCCTCTGTAAATCACTGTCGTTTTCAATACGAATTACTAAGTAGTCCACATAGACATAGTAGTAATATGTAATTTGTATGCCACTACACTATATTGTAGTGAAATCACAATAAAAATGGTTGACCTTCATACATGTAAATGAGGTTTGCAAGAACTTTAAATTTGTAGATTAGAAAGATCTTGAAAAACCATAACGATGTTTCTTAATTTGTATACAATTAAACAGTTGGCCAAGATGTAGCTCCCAAATGCGTGAAAATTGTTTCCAAGTAAGTTTGAACAAGATTTTTAGTGCATTTTTGGGGCATATACTTCAACCCTCAAAACTGGTATTCAGGTCTGTTCGAAAAGCCAACATTCATAGACAGCGCATTGGTGGAGCAGGGTGACCCAGAGAAATGTTACAGTATGCCTATTTGCGCCACCCCAGTCACGATGGGCAAGGGAGGCATCGTCGAGTACGCGGTTCCCACATTGACTGAGGCCGAAACTCAGTTGCTTCAGGAGAGCAAGTAAGCTTTTATGTCAATTTAGGGCTAGTTTTCTAATCGTTCCTTAAAAGTTATTCAAGGCATAACATTCAACAACAAGATAAAAATTAAAAATTTTGTATGTATAATAATAGTTTAATCATTCATTTTTGTTATCAGTCAGTTAAAATTTTGTCGATGGGTAAATGTGAATTCTTTCCAATTATTAGTTCATCAAAGGTGACCCACCTCTTTGCAGGGATTCGCACTTTTTATGTGATATTAAAACAGGTTTCCGGCTGATAATAACCAGACTCAAAAAACTGCAGGCTATACAAAGTTTTATAGAAATTATTTCTACCCGGTCAGCAAGTTAACAGTGGATTTTCATACACATCTACTGCCAGCATATGGCCGGACTCTAATAACTTAGAATCGATTTTACTGTCGAACTGCGTACATAAATATTTATAACAATACAGTTAAGAAACAACAGCTCGCCCAGTTCTCATACATTCTTCATTTCTAACGAAATATTATGATCCTTACAGAGAAAAATTTGAAATCTTAACATTAACTTCATTCATTTCGCAGGTGCGATCTGGAGGATATGCTTAACCTTGGTCGCTGTTACGCAGTGGGCGACGAGTACTGCTTGCATCCATGTAAAATATGCCCCTGCGTCCCCCCGCCGCCCTGTAAAGTTTGCCCCAATTGCTCCGCCGACGGAGATGCAGAGAGTGAAAAAAGAAGAAAGAGAAATAAATGATAACAATTACGTGACAGTCAAAATGGCATGACTGAATTCCGAAAACTCGTGTTCAATTCATACGGAAAAGCTTTCAATTATGAACATAACCATGGAACTTGTTGATTATAAACATTGAAGTCGATTTCGGAATATTTGTTAAGGTACAATTATAGCATACTTTATGGTTGTTCTCGCTTCGGCGAATGGACGGAGAATAGATTGAATTGAAGTAAGAAATAAATGCAGTCTTCGACAGCTAATCCTGACCGGTTAAGAAATGAAAGGATTTTTTGAGTTCAGTTGATAAAATATGACTTTAATGACAAATCCCGGATAATTTATTAATATTGTTATTTAATAAATAAATTTGACAGTGTTTTAATGGCTCATAATTATATGACAAAGACAAATAAAGAAGTATATATAGGTAATTGCAGTAAGACCTAAAATTATATTCTCGTTGAAAACAATGTTACAATTTCCACCAAAATTAACATACATTTTCAAAAAGATTTTCTTAATTTGGTATGCTTGGATACATAATGGTTATATTTATTACATATTACAACAGCCAGTTTTAGAAAGAGCTCTTTAGTGGTAAGTTATTATTATCCAATAATAAAATTAAGATGTTTAGCATTATACTTTGATTTTTTTTATTTCATGAGTTCAGCAGACAGGCAGATGGTCGACCTGATGGAAAGCGGTTACCATCGCCTATGGACATTTGTAACATCAAAGGAGCTACAAATGCGCTGCTGCTCTCTTAAGGGAGGCTGGAACCTGGCCACTAATACCGGAACACAACTCGAATGTTATTATGGCGGCATACTCTAGACCAGCGGTGGTAGCCATCCAGGTGGGCAAATACCCTACCACCTGGCTGCGGGTTGTTTTGTCGCCTCTTACGACAGGCCGCCCGGCCGCAGGAAATTGTATTCTTCCACCGTTCCTGCACGGATAGTATGAATATTTAGATTTTTAATTACCTGGACTAAAATGACAGCTGTTTACGACCTTTGTGTTGATTCAACTTGCACAACTCACTTTGGAATGAAAAAAGTTGATAGCAGCTGTCATTTTACTCCAGGTAATGAGAGTGAACTCCAAAAGATAAGGATGAATTAAAAATTCCAAATAGTATTTTCTTAAGTTTTCAGTAGTCCTGACCACGTGATCAAAAGATACTTGACATCTTTATCTTCCGTTAGTTATGACGGCTACTAAAACGCGGCCGAAACATCAAAATAAATAATCAAACAAAATGTCGCGTTCAAAACTGTTAAAACGTAGTTTTGTATATTTTAAATAGTGAAAACAACAAGATAGCAAGATTGAAAGATGAACAAGCCGTAATTAGTAGTTTCCGGATCCAAGGGCTTTACGAGAAATAGATATTCATTCGTATCACGTGAAACAAAACGCAATTTGAGTGAGTTATTTTGCACGAGGCTCCCACATTATTTACTCCACACTCTTCACGTGACCACGTGCAATGGACACGTTGTGACATAGCGTTCATATGGAATTGTGCTGGAAGAGATAATTAAAAAGTCAAACTTTACTGACGGTCACCGGTCAAATATACACATCGCCGGTTCCTATATCTTACTCATTTACATGCCCTATCATCGATTGAATTTTGACATTTATTACTTATATGGAGCTTATGTCAAATTTTAACCGATAGTAAGGTGTACGGTCGGTAAGATATAGCAACCGGCTATTAAACAAGAAATAATAAGAGAATTCTCAAAATCGAATCACTCTAGTTCAGACCGTGTGGACAAATGGCATTAGCACTAAACGAATGGTATGACAATGTATGGGAATGACATAATACTTAGCGTAACGATATGTCGTTCTCATACATTTTCTATTCTAGTAAACGCGTGCCAGTACTATAATTTCTACAGGCGATTAATATATTATTTCTAAAGCTATTCTAGTAATTGCGTAAATAAAAAGAAAAAATATATTTGTTTTAACAAAACCAAACCGACTTAAAACTAAAAAGCAGAAAATAAATATTTAACCGACTTCTTTCTACAAACATCTTGAAGTCGGTGCAAAAAAAACAAAAAATTACTATATTATTCAAAGTTGTTGTTTTTTATGTTTTACTTGGCACCGAATTCAAGATGTAGAAAGAAGTCGGTTAAACATTTATTTAGTATGAGGAGGGTTTTGTTTTAATTTTAAAAAATCAGTAACGATCAAATGAAAATCAATAAAATGCCACGTTTAAAACCGTTATATCAAAACGTAGTTTTAATTAACTGATTCTCATCTAAAACGACTACAATATGCAGCGATCACTTTATAGGCAAGAATGAATCCAAAACCAAAAGACAAAAATGTAAAACATTCGACCATGTGTATCGTTTAAAATAAAATACTATTCCTGTTGTACTTTATGTCCGTGTTGTTGAGAGTCGGATTAAAGTGGTCGTTTTGGAATGTAAAGAAATATTATACTGTATGGTTTCATTATTCGCCTAGAGTCTAGACAAAAGCAGTTGTTTAATAACGTGACAGGAAAAATTCGCAATCGCGAACTCACGTTGGCTCACTTGTGCTGGTTTACATTCCAGGGTGTCCAGATTGAGTTTTGGTAATCTCCCCAATTTGATGAATTTATTATGTCAAGTATATTGGATGCCGGAGTGAAAATATCACCTGTGCCCCTTGGGAACAATAAACAGTAGTTCTCTGAGTTTGTGACACGATTTGTTTAAACCATCAATATGATTCTTATAGAAATACTAGAGTTTGCCCTGCGGATACGCCGTGTGTCAAACCGCAGCAGCTTCATTTTACGTACATAAAAACTTAATCCAGTTTTTTATATATAATAATAACAAAGAAACTAAGTCCATGTAATTTAGACAACTGCCTAGGAAAAGCTGGGCAGTTATATACGTTAATACGTGAAGCAAAAATTTTGTACCCCTTTTTACAAAAATTGCTCGGACGGAGGAGTATGAAATTTCACACACTTATAATTTATACTAGCTTCTGCCCGCGACTTAGACCGCGTGGATAGCTTTTTAACTATCCCACGGGAACTCTTTAATTTTTCGGGATCAAAAGTATCAAATTCAAATTCAAATGCAAATTCAAAGTTTTTTATTCAAAATAAGTTCCACTGGAGAACACTTTTTGAAGGTCATATAAATATATAAGTTAAAATTTAATTTTTCTTCCTATTCTATGTATACCGCTTCACAACGTGTTATTGCTGTTAAGGAGAAGAAGCGGCAAGAAACTCCCCAGCAACACGTCTAGCTAAATAATGTTTTTCTTTAAGTTTCTTATTCTATTTATATCTCGAGTTGTTTTTTTTTTAATAAGTTTTATACAGAAGTATGTTACAGAATTACTTTTTGAAGAATTAATGGAGTTGTAGCAAACAGTGCATACTCAATAAGACCAAGACACAATAAGAGGAAAGAAAAATATTATGAAAGTTATAATAATGATATGACGTACTAAAATGTTATGCTGCAATATATCTCCATAAATCCCTTACAAGCTTGGCAAGATAACATTAAACAAAATATAGTATAAGATGTTAGAGTGAGCTGCTATGTAAATGAATTTTTGTCATTTAAGTATTCTTCAATAGTGTAGTATCCCTTTTTAGCAAGATACTTTTTAATTTGGTTTTGAATTTAGTGAAAGGCAGATCTAACATTTCACTCGGAATCTTATTGAAGAAGCGTATACCAACCCCAAGAAAGAGGACAGTACTTTTTGTAATCTAAAAGATGGCAATATCAGTCTATTACAATGCCTGGTGTTGAAATTGTGAATATCCTTATACTGCTTGTAGGCACTCAAATTATTACGAATATAAATTATATTATTAAAGATATATTGGCAGGCGACCGTCATAATATTGATTTCCTTGAAGCATTCTCCAAGAGACTCCCGAGGGCCGAGGTTGTAAATTGATCTTACGGCTCTTTTTTGTAAAACAAATATGGTCTCTAAGTCAACAGCGTTGCCCCAAAGTAAAATACCATAGGACATGACACTATGAAAATAACTAAAATAAACTACTTTAGCAGTCTCTTCGTCAGTGAACTGCCTAACTCTTCTGACCGCATATGCAGCAGAACAAGTTTTCCTGAGAGACTAGATACATGAGCGCCCCAGTGGAGCTTCTGATCAAGGTTAATGCCTAAGAATACAGTTGAATCTACTAGATTAAGTCTAGTGTCGTTAAGAGAGATATTAATATCGTATTCTTTTACATTGGGCATAACAAACTTAACACATTTAGTTTTGCTCGGATTGAGTAATAAGTTATTTACAGTAAACCACTTAGATATTTGGGATAAGGCGTTGTTTACGTCGTCAAAGTTCAGTTTATTTCTATCAACTTTAAATATAAGTGATGTGTCATCAGCAAACAACACTACCTCACACATATCATTAATAAAATATGGCAAATCAGTAATATATATCAAAAATAAGAAGGGACCTAGAATAGAGCCCTGGGGCACACCCATAGATATGCCAGTCTCACAAGATTTGACATTGTTAATTTCAACGCTTTGGGATCTGTTATTTAAGTAAGACGATAATAGGTTGAGGGAATCGCCATGAATACCGTAATAATTGAGCTTTTTTAGGAGGGTCACGTGTTCAACGCAATCGAATGCCTTGGACAGGTCACAGAATACACCAATGGCATTCTGTGATCCTTCCCAAGCATCATAAATGTGTTTTAGGAGCTCAACACCTGCATCGGTAGTGGATCGACCTTTGGTGAACCCGAACTGTTTAGTATGAAATAATTTATTAATATTAAAATGTGAGAGCAGTTGATTCAAAATTATTTTTTCAAAGATCTTGCTTAAGGTTGGTAAAATAGAAATTGGCCTAAAGTTGGAGGGGTCGTTTTTATTTCCACTTTTAAATATAGGGATAACTTTGCTAACTTTCATTAAGTCGGGAAATACCCCTTTATCTACACATCGATTAAATATTTCTACTAGTGATAGTGCAATAGTGTCTATTATGTCATTTAATACTTTTAAAGATATACCCCAAAAATCAGCTGTGTTTTTAATGTTTAATGATTTAAACGTTTTTACAATATCACTTGTATCTATATGATTAAATTTGAATGAAATATTACATTCATCAACACACTGTGTCATTAGCAGCTCAGCTTCCAGTGGTGATGATGACAAAGAGCTAGTTGTTAAGGTTGGTATATCCTAAAGTATTCATTAAATGTTTGTGCAATTTCAAAGTTATTACTAATGGTGTTATTGTTAATTACAAGCTCAATTCCATCATCTCGACGTGAAGTTTTGCCAGAAGCGTCATTTATGACACTCCAAGTTGTCTTAATGATATTTGATGATTTTTTAATTCTGTTACTATAATATAAAGATTTGGCAGCGATGCACACTCTTTTAAAGGTCTTAGAGTACTTTTTAATATAGTCAAGAAAGTCTGGATTTTGATTAAACTGTTTTTCACTGTATAATTCATACAGTTTTATTCGACTTTTATATATACCTTTTGTAGCCCAATCACTAAACTTAAGTTTATTACTTTTGTTAATTGTTTTAGTTTTAAATGTGTTTTCAAATTCAGCTTGTATAACGTCGAAGAAACTACTATACAAGTTGTTTGGATCTTCGTTGTTGAGATCCAAGGTAGGAATTTTTTTGGCTAGATTATCTTTAAAGGTTCTTAAGCGATGATAATTCACCGGTCTACAGGTTATTTTTGAAGTGATTTTAATACTGTCAAAAGGTATTGATATAAACTGGCCACAATGATCCGACCGTAGTACATCTATGAGTGATTTATCGATTATTTTGCAACTACAAAATATATTGTCTAAACAGGTAGCTGTAGTAGCAGTTATACGCGTAGGTTCATTAAAGACATGTATAAGATTAAAGGATTTGAAAAGATTAATGATCATAGTACGAGTTGATGACATTTCCAACAAATTAACATTAAAATCCCCACAAACTATAGGCAATTTATCAGTTTTATTTAATTTTATTAATAATTCCTCCATTGTGCTTTCAAATACACTATAATCCCCTGTGGGGGGTCGGTAGACGCAGACAATTACATAGCGCTCAAGCTCAATACAGGAAACCTCCACAGTACGTTCAACAGAAAGGGACATAATGTCTTTACGCTCTTTGCATTTTACATCATTTGCTACAAGGATAAGTGATCCGCCATGTATAGCGGACTTCCTTACAAATGCACTTATCACTGTATAATGCTCTATGAAGTTTATGACTTCAAAAGTTTTAAGCCAATGTTCTGTAATACATAGGACATGAACCTTACATTCTTTTAAAAAAAGTTCAATTTGTAAATCTTTACCTGCTAAACCCTGTATATTTTGGTGAACTATATTTAAATTAGAAGTAGGTTTAGCTTTGGTCATTTCTAGCAGTTTAAAGGTCTAGGACTCATAGTAGAGTTAATATTAAAAACATTATTGTTTTTATTTAAATTGATGTCAGGTTTTTCTGTTATATCATACATAACTTTGTCATGATTTTGTATATTAAATGCTAATAAAGTAGCTATACGTCTTCGTAACTTAAAAGGCAGATACATAGTATCTTTGTTTAGCCTAAATTTACCATTAGTATCTTATATGTTAACCAGGGATATAAGCTTCCACCATACAAAATTTCATTTAAATCGGTTCAGTCGTTTCGGAGATTAGCCGGTACAAACAGACAGACGAACAGAGAAACAAAAAATTTGAATAAATCTAAATTAGTTCTATTTCACTTCTTACATCCCTCTGACTCGATTTTTAGCATTTTTTTTCATTATACAGAAATTCGACCTCTATAGTTTTATTATATGTATGTATAGACAGAGAAGAAGCGACGAATGCAATTTTTTTTTAATTATGCTTAAAGTTGCATCAATTCCATAAAAAAAATTACACACACTACCATGTATTTGATACACACACGCATATATACTCTTTTGTTTATTGTTCAAGTCAAATTAACAGTGTTGCCTAGTTTTCACGTGATGCTCTAACAGACAGACAGACAAAAATTCTAAAAATGTATTTTCAGAATCTGCTGGCCCGTTTTATCAAATTTTAAACGCAATTTTTCAAACGAATGCGGTTACCACCGTCTATGGACCTTTGTAACACCAAAGGTGCTACCAAAGTCCTGCCGCTCGCTCTCTAAAGGAAGATTGGAAACTGGCCACTAATCCCAAAACACAACTCAACGTTGTTATGGCGGCATGCTCTAGACCAGAGGTGGTAGCCATTCAGTCGGGCAAATAGCGTACCACCTGGCTGTGGGTTGTTTTATCGCCTCTTACGACAGGCCGCCTGGCCGCAGGATATTGTATTTTTTCTCCGTTCCTGCACGTATCAAACTAGTAGATTAGGCATGGTATTTAGATACTACAATCCACTTGCACCCCTTAGGTACCTGCGCCCAGGTGCCACGCATCCCTTGCACCGACGAGTACAGACGGCCCTGATGGCAAAAGTAACATGACATCCAAACCGCCGTTATTATTAGATACAATTTAGTTCTTGGCTCGGATTTTTACATCCCAAAGACAACATTTTATAAAATTGTTTGAAGCCAAACAAAAAATTTATTTACTTATTTATTTTAGTAAGGCTTACAGACAAACATTCGTGTAAATACACGTAATTTATATTATTATAATCTATTTAATTATGTATATATATGTATATCTATATTAGTTTATTATTTGGTTTTTTCTTTAATTACGATTGAATTAGTTTTAATTTACTTAAACCACCAAATATTATTTATTTTTTCTTGTGATGTCTCCTTGGACACCGGGTTGCCTGGAAGACATCGCTATAAGCGATAAGGCCGCCCATTGTTCTCATGAAAATGTATTTATATTAAATTTCTAGGCTTAAGTTATGGTGAGCAATAAAGAGTTTTCATTCATTCATTCATATAAATAAAAAAATTGCTAATTACAAGCCATAACATATGAACTTACTCAGGTAAGTAGCTTAGGATACATATTGAATTAATTTTGTTTAAGGAAAAAAGAAGAAATTATGGAATAAAGTGAGGATAATTTGCAGTTCGGGTAAAAATTAGTTCATGTCGAAAAAGTCTTTATTCATTATGTTTCTAAAAGTGTTGGGTCTAGTTAGAAAAATGACCAGGTTAAATTTCGATGACAAATCGTTAAAGTTTGATGCGCTACGAAGAAAGTGTTCTGCCTGTAGTTAGTGGATGCAAATGGTACGTGTAACAGCTGCCTCTGCTGTTTTTAGGGGAAATTCTTTCTATCCCTTCATTATTGCATGTTCCTGTGCTGTTTGTTTTTATTCACAATGGAATATTAAAATCTACAGATCAATGTTTGCTTAACAATCTAAAGCCAAACTTATTTATTTATTATATGGGGATTTTTAATTTATATATAACATTCGAGATTAATTAATAGCACCATCGCAGCGTTTCATTTGGAGTATTTGGAGCCTGGAGTCGACTTTCCTATATATTTTTCTTCACTTCGTACTGTGTCTGACATCCTTTATTGTGAAACCTACTCATCTAATCTACCCATTTAAAAAATATATACATAATTATATTTTATAGAAATAATTTATGACGGAAGGTTATACGTTTTAATGTCAAAATGTCACATCTACATTATTTATGTTTGAAAGAAAGAAAGAAAAATATTTATTCAGAACTTCAAACACAAAACGTACTTATAAATAAGACAATACAATTGAAATGAAGTTCTGAATCGGTCCTAACTCAGCATGATACTGGTTGGCTCAACCAGCGCTGGTCTTCCGATAGGGCCGTTCAAGTGACTTACGGATAGACAAAACGAAACAAATACAAAACCAAAAAAAATAAAATATAAAATATGACTATTACAAACAAACAAATATAAAAATTAATATATAATATAAAAAATTATATAAAAATAAACTATATCATTAATATATAAAAAAACTGATATAAAAATTAATGCTACGAAGCGAATTTATAAAGAAGAATATAATGGAATAAGGAACATAAAGCTTAAAAACTAAAAAACTATAACAATATCAATTTTATATTTTGTCTGTCAGTCTGTTGGTTTGTGTCAAATATGCTGCAAATAGGAAATATCTAATCTGAGAATAATCATGGTTAAACAGGCAAAAAGAGACTGAAAAATTAAAGTAGATCAGGCAGAACCTGCACATGAAACCGACATCATTATATGGCACTAGTATCATGTACAAGATCCGCCTGACTCACTTGATGATCATATATAATTTTTTTTATATTTCGCTCTAAACCCGTGTATATTTTGCAAGTTTTTAATAGGGGGTGGAATATTGTTCCAACATTTAGTCGCAGCATAGCGAAAACTACCCCTAAAAGCAACCGTCTTATGCCGTAACGTCGTAAGCTGCATAGCATATTGTCGCAACTCAGTCGATCTCTGAGAAGCAAACCACAAAAGTTTGTCGTATAAGTATAACGGAGCTTTATACTTGATGACACCGAAAAGTAAGCAGGCTAGATGCAATTTACGACGGTGCTTCATTTTTAACATCGAACACTTATTTATATATGGTGTCACATGATTCCTAAAGGGAATGTCAAAACAAAAGCGTGCACATGCGTTCTGAACTCATTGGATTAATCTCTGTGTTCTGCTCAGCAGACGAGGACTAAAAACAATATCAGAATAATTAAGTTGCGAGAGAACCAATGACTCAACTAATTGAACTCTCATACTCTCATTGAAGTACGGCCTAATTCTATACAATACTTTAAGTTTATAAAAACAAGTTTTTACTGTTTTGGCAACATGATTTTTAAATCTAAGCTCACTGTCGACAAAAAGTCCTAAGTTACGCGCTTCATATACTCTGTCAATAGGAACTCCATTAAGGTTAACTGTAACTGTAGGGTTGAGATTTGTTAAATTAACTTTGCTTCCAAAAACAAGATATTTGGTCTTCGAGGGGTTTAGTAGTAAGCAATTCTGTTGGGACCACAAAGCTATTCTTGATAAATCTTCATTTAATTTTGTAATAGCAGAATCAATATCCATTGGCTTAAATGAAATAAATTTGGGTATCATCGGCATAAATGTGAAATTTACAATATTGTATTTGTTGCGTGATATCTGCCGTGTACAAAATAAAAAGAAGAGGGCTTAAAATTGATCCCTGAGGTACTCCTCTATTTACTAATAACTTACTAGATACAGAACAAAAACCATTGCCGCGATCAAGTATTACGTATTGGTAACGATTACTAAGGTAGCTAGTAAACCAGTGTATAGCCTTGCTGTCAAACTCATAGTATTTCAATTTGGCAAGTAATAAGTCAATGTCAATGGAATCAAAAGCGCGGGAAAAATCGAGCAATACAAGGCAAGTGCATAGCCCATCGTCTTGTGCAGTAAGTATGTTGACATCAAGTAAAGCAGTTACCGTACTGCGACCTTTTCTAAAGTCCGACTGTAATTCTGGCAAAATGCTATTAAATTCAAGGTAATATGTTAGTTGCATGCATACTGCCTTTTCTAAAAACTTTGACAGGCATGGCAATATACTAATCGGTCTTAAGTCTTTTAAATCATTAGGATTTTGAATTTTGGGTATGGGACGGATAATTGCGATTTTCCAAATATCAGGAAACACACAAGTGTCTAGTGACATATTTAAAATAGACCTAACGATTTCCATAGCATTAGGTAACGTTAACAAAAGCATGTCAAGATTTATGGAATCATTCCCCTTAGCATTCGACTTCAAACTTTTGAAGATTTTTTGTAATGACTCTAAACTGACTTACTGAATACTAAAGATTCCATTGCTAAATTTATTGTTGTTGAAATATGTGATCAAAGAGTTACATGCGTTAGAAATACCGGGTATGTTTAAAAAGTGGTTGTTAATGCTTTCTGGGTTAACAAAACTAGATGGAAGTTCTGTACTAGTTTTAGGTATTACAGTATTTTTAAGGTTTTTCCATAATAGTTTTGGATTCTGTATTTTGTTATTAATATTATGTTTAAAGTAAGCCATTTTTTCACGATAAAGCGCTTCATTTACAGTATTTTTAATTTTTTTGTAATAATCTTTTTTGGTTTGTAATTTGGTTTTATGATAATCGCTTAAAGCCTTATCGCGCAATTTCATCATTAGTTTTATGGTCTCTGTGATCCACGGAGGAGAACGGTTTTTAATTAGAGAAGATTTTACAGGTGCATGCAGGTCGAATAAGGATATAACAATGTGGTTAAAAACGTCAACAGTTTCATTGACGTCACCCATTGTCGCTAAAAGATCCCATCTTATAGTCTGCAGATCGGTCTTGAATCTTTCTAGGTTAATATTTTTAATGGGTCGGTATGTTATAGTATGCGATGTAGATTTATTTCGTTTAATGTTAAATTCGCAGACTAGAAGACAGTGACCATAAAGGGAGCCTAAATGATCATAACAAATTTTTTTAGAGTGTAAATTAGTGCAGACTACATCAATGAGTGTCTTAGAGGTATCAGTAAAGTGAGTAGGTTCAGTTACAATTTGAAAGAGATCAAAGTAAGTTAATATAGTTAGTAATTGAAGAGTTTTTGAATCCGTTTTATTTATAAAGTTAATATTGAAATCGCCAAGTAAAATTAAATTATCATAATGACCTAATGAATTAACGGAGTCAGTAATGGCGTCGAAAAAAAGATCAATATCCATCCAAGGAGGTCGGTACGCTGTGCCAATTGCTAATCTTTTCCCATTTAGGGTCATAGTGATCCACATCTGTTCTACTGCCCTATAAAGCGGATCGACAGGATGAGCCCAGGTACGCGCGTTCAATCTCTGTTTTATATAAAATCCAACACCTCCTCCACGAGAGCGCACGTCACAGGGACGTGGTATGTGTCGAAAACGGTACCCTGGCAGAGTTGGAGCACGACCTTCCTCACCCACTCTAAGCCACGTCTCATTTATTGCTAATAAATCTAAATCATAGCGCATAACAGAAACAATAAAATTATCTTGATTAGTCCCCAGAGAGCCTGCATTATACAAACCTATCTTTAGATATTTATTAATCATTATCAATATGTGAAATAGCTATTAATATTATATAATAAATATAAACAAACAGCAAAACTGAAAAATTAAATAGTATTATTATAAATATTTCATAATTTACACACAATATTAATGAATTAAAATCACGAAGACATATAATTTTAAAGTAAAAACATTTTAAAAATAATATTATATAATATAATTTAAAGTAATTAATAGTCATAAAGATAGTAATTACAACTGATAGACCTACAGGAGCATAAAATGATCCACTAAAACAATGAGTGATCGCGACTTTGTATACATACATTATATATATTAAATAAAAAGTATTAAACGAATTTATTCGCCTCAACCTTATAGCTTTTAGTAAAATTAAAAAACTCAAACTTTGCCAATTTCAAAAACACGAATTAAATCGTTTTCGGAGCGAATGTTAAATGCTTGTTTGCCATCGCCTTGTCGAGCATAGACACGTCCTCTTTTTGTCCATGAGTACCGCCAGTTACGTTTACGACATTCTTCGCGGACTTTATAGAACAAATAGCGGTTAATTCGAGTAAGCCGCTCGTTTATATAAATGCGACGAGACAAAGCTGTGGGCGACGCTAGTCCAATGTCCGAGGCAGTCAAGTTGCGCCGCGCACGCGCAGCGTGCAGAAGTTCGTCACGCAAGTTACGACGCGCAAGCCGCACGACAACGCGCCGTGACCGTTCTACTGTTTCGCCCCCGCTTACAGCGTTACTCATACCAACCCCACCAATACGCTCAGCAAATATTATGTCCCGCTCTTCAATCTTGACTCCCAGTTTGGCAGCCAAGAGAGTTACGATATGATACACATTTTCGCCTTTCTCCTCAGGAAGACATCCAATGTCCAGGTCAGATAATAATGCCTCTTGATCCTTCTCATTTATTTCTAACTTAAGTTGTGCTATGGTGTTCTCCAGTTCGGCCGTGCCTTTCGAATCAAGGATCTCCTTCTGCTCCAGTACGTCCAACCTACACTCGATGCTATCCAAACGCTGACCAAATCCTGCTATGGAAGTGCGAAGCTGAACCATTTCTCTACGTAGCTCACTCATATATTCCGCCATTTCACGTCGCATGGCTCTCACTTCATTCTCATCCTCTTCTGGAGGAGAGATGTCGGGCGCAGAAATACCAGCGGCAGTCTGAAACACGGTTTCGGATAGCGACTCGTTTCCGCAGATGCCCTTTACCGGAGTAGTAGTATTATCACCCTTGCGTACTTTCTACACTCAGGGCATGCCCAGCTCTTAGACAAGATCGCCGTTTCTGGTATAGCTACACACCCCCTATGAAATATTAACGGGCATGAAAAACAGGTAGCGGCACCTATCGGCGAGAGGAACTTGCCGCACGCAGAGCATTTAGCCATGTTTACTTTATACGATCGACAAAGAGACAAACGCAAGAATCAACACTAGAGGTCGCAAGGCACAGTTGTTTTAGCTAATCGCAAACGCAATGTAATTACCTACCCGCTTTTAGTAAAAAAAAATGTTTACGATACTATCACCCCTAATAAGCACTTTATCAATAATTTGTTAAAATTTGACTGTATTTGTATACACAAACACTCTCACGACTACTTTTGATACTAATTTTTAGATTGTTAACACATAGGCAAAGATTTAAAGCGTTTTAATATTTTTAAACGAAAAATTAATTGCCGTCCGTGACATCACGTTTGAATGTCCGCTAACCAGATGAATAATAATCGTCCGCTAACGAGACCGTTAGATAAATACCTACTGGTCACAAACTAGACGACGCCTGTATTTTGAAAGAAGAAAGAAAGAAGGAGAAAGAAGAAATAATTATAAGCGCTGGTTATAGATTATATCACCATTTTTTTTTAGCCATGGGAAATCCGTTTGAGGACTAAGCCGCGACAAGGGCAGAACCTTGGGAGGATAATTCGCGACCTAGTGTGGGATTCGCCAGATCGGGGGTGGCACTAGCATGCCCAGTCAGAACTGGTGCCATGCTATTGCCACTCCCCGGTTAAGGATACCCACTAAAACCCCTGGGTGTTCCGTCCTTCGCCTTATGCCAGGGCTACGGGCATATGACCTAGCCTATCCGCAGCCCTGGCAGGCGTTTATCCCCCGGCATCTTCAATCTCTCTAGGCGTGGGGTGGTCTGTAACTCGCCCCACGGGAGGAGAGGTGAGCGAGCGCGGAACAGTCGCGCCCCCATCTCGACGGCATGTGCAGGTGAGTGAGAATCTCTATACCCCAAGAGGCCCCACCCGCGCCGCCCGCTTACGGTGGCCGAAGGTCCTGGCTAGCTCTCCGGCGCCGACGCGTCCTCCTTTGGCGGGAGCGGAGCAGGCATGTACGCTCACGTTCCCGCTCCGCCTCCTCCTTCGCAAGCATAACGCGCTCGCAGAAGGAGGATAGATTATATCACCATGCCACAACCCAAGGAGTAGGCAGTAGCCACAAAAACCATGTTATAAATCGCTGATTTCAGTAATAACCAGTTTAGAAGTTATTATTGCATGAGCTGCAATATTAATTGAAGAACTAGCTGTTACCCGCGATTTCATCCGCGTGGAATCTAATTTAATTAATTTTCTTTCCGCTGCTGCTGTGACGGCGGCCTTTCAATTTTTTTCCAAACCAAAAGTAGCCTAAGTTACTCCTTATAACATCAGCTATCTGCCAGTGTAAGTCCGGTCAAAATCGGTCCAGCCGTTTCAAGGATTAGCCGGAACAAACGGGTAGACAGACAGACAAATATTATAATTTTCTTGATATAACTACCGAAATTATATACTTTCATGTGCATTTAGTAAGAAGCTGTTATTTTGACATTACAAACGGACACTTTAATTTTATTTATTTTTATTATAGATGCATTGTAATATTACGATGTAACCCAAAAACGAAGCAGTAAAGCTCACGTTTTACGGCTGAATGAATCAACGGGATACATCTAGCAAGAAATAAAAAGATAAAACGTTATTCATGCTAGCAATATTATTACAAGAACAACCTTCTCCCAAACACAGTTAGGCCATGGTCTGTGTCGTTGTACGCTGTGTCTATTGAACTTGTATCATGGCCTTGAGGGAGTTAGGGCGAGGCCGAAGGGGGATGGGGCTTCCCCCCGGGCTCATCCCGCCCCGTGGTACACGCTCTGTGGTCCAAGTCATATACGAATTGGCTATAATTTATTTTTTATTGAAATAATTTGGATTACTTTTTTATCGCTGGAATATTCCAAGCAGGCAGACAACATACATAATGCAAAGTGGGTTTTTTTAATTATAACACGTTGCGCTTTTCCTCGATATTCTTCGAAGACATTGTACATCATATTTTATAAACATCTTAGTATTAT
Source organism: Dendrolimus houi (assembly GCA_039645545.1). Lineage (NCBI taxonomy): Eukaryota > Metazoa > Arthropoda > Insecta > Lepidoptera > Lasiocampidae > Dendrolimus > Dendrolimus houi. The sequence goes on along the minus strand of CM077128.1, from coordinate 1,881,829 downwards.
CTATTCTTATTATCCCTATAAACTACTTAATAATCTATCTATCTGACTCATTTTTTTTTAATTTAGGTTGCCTGGAAGAGATTGCTTTGAGCGATAAGGCCGCCTGTTGTATTGCCTAGAAAAATATGGTAAATATGGTCTGTTTTTGTAATTGTATATTTTGGTGTCCAATAAAGTGTTCTCTCTCTCTCTCTCTCTGTACTATATTATAGTAAAGATGTAAATAGTTCGAGATTGTAAAATGCGTTTAAAAATGTGATAAAAACGAAGGGACCAGCAGATTCCGAAAATGCAATTATAAGATTTTTTGTCTGTCTGTCTGTCTCTCAGAGCATCACGTGAAAACGACAACTCGACATAGAGCTAGCTTATATCCCGGAGCGTAACTTAGGATTACTTTGAATCCCGATAAATGACGTCATTTACGCAAGATAGACGAAAATATCAAACACTTGGAGCTGCTATGGCATCCTTTTTGAAAACTACAGAACGCATATGAACGAAACTCGACACAGAGATGGCTTATATCCTGAATCAATATTTAGGATACTTTTTTACCGATAATTGACGTAATTTTTTATTATAGTTCTTCTATTTAGTTATTATAGTTCTGTTTACGTATATATTTTTTTATTATTATAATTTATTTATTTATAACTATTATTTTTTTATTATATAGGATAATGATTCTTTTTATTTTCATATACTGTGGTGATGGGTCTAATATGAATCAATGAGGCGGGGTCAGCACTGAAAATCAGCGTTGTGCTGGAGGAAACTCCAACACAGCATAAAGCTGAGTTGCCCACCTCATTTGTAGGAAATGCGGTGTACAACGCATCAAATTTTATCAAAAAATGTATGTATAAATATTTCTGCATCCATGTATTGTCGCTTTCCCGACAAATAAATTATTTCTTTCTAATTTCCATAGAATAGACGGATTAGCTAAATAGATGGCGCTGCAATCGCGTTTTTTCAATTTACTAACAAATACCTACGTTGTCATAAACAACATGTCATTCGTTGTAATAATTCAAATCAGGTTGGCTTCGACTAATCTGTTTTGTTGGGCAGTTGTCTAGACTATATGGACTTAGGTTCTCTGTTATTATGATGATATATGATGTATAAGTGATATAATTACATCATCATTACCTATTCGAATATAAATGGTCAATAATATGTGGACTTTATTATTAATCAATTAAATTTAGAACATTCATTGCTATGCAGATGACAGTACAGGTGACGCCAGATGTATATCTGGTCAGGACATTAGCTCGGCTAGTATAGGCGAGCTAATGTCCTTCGGTCGCTAGTGGAAGAAAGTCGGGTCAGACTTGTGTCTGAAGTGGAGAACTCACTGGAGCGAGTCTCTGAAAGGGGATGACAAAATCTTATCCAATTTAACCCCACGTAGGCACAGGTCTGCGCATTCTCTGCAAAAAAGACCCCATTTGTCCCTGCACCACAGTTCCAAGGAACACCCCTTACCATCTCCAACAGTATCGGGATTCTAGGGGATGATATAACCAACGACGTGCAGTTTCGGGGTCATCTGGAAAGCAAGGCTAAACTTGCCTCAAAGAAACTTAGTTTGCTAAACCGGTCTAAGCAGTATTTCACCCCGCGGCAAAGACTTGTGCTTTAGATAGCACAAGTTAGGCCGCATATAGAATACTGCTCACACTTATGGGCTGAAGCAACCGCTTACCAGACTGACCCTCTGGACTCCATCCAGCGTCGCGCCGTTTGCATAGTCGACGAACCCATACTAACAGGCGGTTTAGAATCGCTTAGCCTTCGAAGAGACTATGCGTGCCTCTGCGTATTCTACCGCCTGTACAACGGAGAGTGCTCCGAGTAAATATTTGATCTGGTGCCAACGCCTCATTTTTATAACCGCACCGCTCGCCATCGACGTGATGTTCAGCCCCATTTCCTGGAGCTCCCACGCTCCACTACGCAACGGTTCTCTAGAACGTTTATTCCGCATATAACAACGATCTGGAGAGAACTTCCCGCCGAGGTTTTCCCTCTGCGCTACGACATGGGGTCGTTTAAGAAGGGCGTTATAAAATTTCTTAGAGGCCGGCAACGCATTGGCAATGCCCCTGCTGTTGCAAACGTCCATAGGTGACGGTAACCACCTTCCATCAAGTGGGCCATCCGCCTGTTTGCCTGCTTCAGGCAACAAAAAAGATTTTTTTTTATTAAGTGTATGAATTTTCAGTTTTATTTATTTTATAAAGCCTTGTTGACCGACGTTAGCCTTCACGAAAGACCTGTAAATATAACGATGCAATACTTAGGTAAGTGGTGTGGAAGCTTATACAGAGACAATTGAGATTTGTACGCATGAAAGACACTAGAGTGCCTAAATCGGTCTTTTACTCGCAGCTAAAGGATGGAAAGCGTAAATCTGGCGGTTAATTTCTGCGTTATAGGAACGTACTCAAGCGCCATCTTTTTGCATGCGATATCACAAGTGACAGTTGGGAAGACCGTGTACTACAAAGAAGGGACTGGCGTAGTTCAATTAATAAAGCTGTGGCTGTCTTCGAAAAGCAGCGTGTCGAAAACTCAGATGGGCAAAGCCTTATCAAAAAGAACCGCCCTAAAATCTCCTACAGCTATACATACGACTCATAAAGACGGCTGTATTGCTCTCCTTGCAAAAGAAATTTTAAAGCCAAATTTGGTTTCGCTAGCCACCTGCACTCGCACAGCCGGACTTGACAAGGTTCGCCGTTGAAAGATACGTCAAGGAGGACTATTATTATTATCATTACCTCGTCTTATTCCTCACTATGGCGTCTCCTGTCACGCTAAGACAAAATGCTTCTAGATTCGGTCTGGAATACTTATCGGCAAGCATTACCGATAATGTCTGCTCGGTTAATATTATATCAGTATTCAATTCCAGGTCGTGTCTGGCTCGTGCAAGCCTTGGACAGTCCAGCAACAGATGTTGATCTGTTTTTGAGCTTAAAACAATGCAAAATGGTTACCATCGCCAATAGACACCGCCGACGAGTCGGAGTTCATCCACACATACTTGACACCTGGAAGTCATTCACTGTACGTGGCGCTTGCTCCTTTATGCCATACGTGAGCAAGCTATGGAATGAACTCCCTCCCGCGGTTTTCACAGAGCGCTACTATATGGGGCTCTTCAAAAAGGTCGTAAACAGATATTTAAAGTGTCAATGAGGTAGGCAACGCATTGGCTCCCTTAGTGTTGCAGATGTCCATGGGCGACAGTAACCACTTGCCATCAAGTGGACCCATTTGCCAGTTTACCTGCAAGAAAACATAAAAAAATATCAACATCAGGGGTGTTGTAGCCAATGCTGTGCCAGCCTTTAAGGTGGGATAGTAAGCATAGGATAAAGGGAACAAAATAGAGGGATAGAATATGGAAGATAAGAATGGGGTAGGTAGAAGTAGCTCAAGGCTAACCTTTTTAGGCGGATATTCTGTGAGAGCGTGGTATCATATCGATCGAGCCGGTCCAGCAAGCTGAAATGAAGATAATGATTCCAGCATGATTCTAGCACTTTATCTATCGTGGGCCAGTTGCGCAAAAATAAAACTACATCCTACTAATATTATAAACACGAATGTTTCTAAGTATAGATGTATGGATCTATGTTTCTTCTTCTTTCACGCATAAACTACTGAAAGGATTTTGATGAAACTTTACAATAACATAGTTTACACGTCAGAATAACGCATAGGCTATAATTTATAAAGACATAGTGTGAATTATCCAAAATATAACGATTTTCCATCACCGCGGACCGCGGAGCGCAGCTAGTTCAACCATATGACGTATACGGGCTGACATAATCTTTGATAGGCACGCAAACGCAAGATATTAAATCTTAAATATTTTTGCTCTTACAAACTAAAAATACTTCCGAAACAGTTTTTAGTTTTCTATTTTGAGACCCATTACGAGTGCGCTGAAGAGATAGAAAATAATTTATGCAATGACCTTGCTCATTTTTTTCTAGGGTTTGCTAGTTATTCCGCGCGGCTTCACTTGAATACACTTGGGTCTTGTATCCCGCAAAATTTGTCTTTGACTCATAAATTTCTTAAATCCAGATCTGTGAAGTCTTGTTACAAAAACACTATAGACTCAAAATAACCTTCACAGTTACGCTATTATCTACTATTTTATGTCTACAGCTTCGCTTGCGTTTTATAATTATAATATACAACTAGGATATGCCCGCGACTTCGTTCAAAATTCGATAAGCTATTGTTTTAGTGAAAACTGTGTCGGAATAAGCTAATTTTTATGCATCTGAATAACTTCAAACCGCTCCCAGTAAAATTCTTGCGGGACTCCCGAGATAAGAAATATCATACAATTTATCGATTAGTGAAAAAATCGCATTGGAATTCGATTTTTTTTCAATCTCGCCTGCTCAAACACAGAGTTCATCTACTAAACATAAATACCCGTACATCTCTTGTCCCTTGAACAGTTCAGATAATTCTCTACTATATATATAGCCGGCGTTGTTCAATGTCAGGAGCACATGTATTTTCCATGGCCTTTGAGATATTATTTTTCCTTCAAAATATTGTATTAAGATTTGTTTTCAAAACAAGCGACCAGGCAACAGATTTTTATATAAGCTTTTCTTCCTGAAGTCACTCGTATAAATTTAGATTATATTTGTCACTATAACTTATGACTAAAGCCTAAATAACACACTACGCATATACGATAATATTGTTACAACTCAGATCTCGACAAAAACTAAATCCACCTGCATATATGAAACAAAACCTAATTGTAATTCTTTTATGATCGTCTTCTTTCGTTTACTTATTTATTGGCATACATTTCTAGAGAATTATGTCGACTAAGATACGGGCACGTTGCATTTGTGCAGTATAAAACGATGGCCTGATTGAGGGAGGGGGCAGTCGAGCGAGACTCACGATCAAAGCGAGATGTGTACTACAATCGGGAACCTAATAGTGACGGACTTTGCGCGTTTTATTGAATTACGACCTTCTGCATTACGTTTGGACTTGTTGTGTTCGGTTATATTTGTACCTGTGTTATACGTATTTGTATAGTTCTAATAAACACTATAATAATTCCAACGGCATTTTAATTCGAGTCTCGCAACTCGTAACAATATTTTATCTACGTATAAAGTTTTTATAATTAGCTGAAAGTACCACACACTACGCAGATATGATAATGTGCGAAATGATACATTCCCTCGAAATACTTGAAACTGACTAGACCAGTTTGTTCATGCTGAATATTTATACAGAGTGTTGCAATGTGTTTGTGTATGTTGCTTCTGGATTTCAGGGGCCCTCCAGCATCTAGGGAGCGGAGGAGTCATCCGTCATGTTGACGAAGTGAGCTTGCCTTTCCCGGGGCATTCTCAAGCACTGATACGCTAGGATCAGTGTGGGCGTAACTACGTTTTAAGTCTCACGCTCTTCCTGCCATAAGTGCGGGACACATGGGAGGAGAGTGGTTTCAGTGGAGTATTGAGTATTCGAGTCTCACACATGCCGGCGGTTGACTCTAGTGGCTATTCGTGGCTTCACCTCTCGTCACCTCAAAAAAAAATATTACTTCTAGATTTGATGGACAGCTCGACAGGGTTCTGATTTTAAATTTGATACGTGTGTTGCATTAACATTGATTAAAAGGCGACGAATTTGAATACAACGACATATAAAGCTTTAACAGGACTGACGTGAATTTAATATTTACAAGGATTTGCCAGATAACAAATGTACAATATATTTTCGAAACCCAAGGGCAACATGGTGATTCATGATTCATGATTTCATGCGCAAACTGGACTGGCGCACAACCACCTGCATTCGTCTACAGGTAATATCTTATTCCATATATATATATATCTGCAGATGTTGTCTGGAGATATATTTGTATAAGCAAATAATATTGTCACCCTCTTATAATATTGATTGATGGCTACAGATAATTTATACGTAAATATAAATTATCTGCGCTGTGTGTGCTAGTTCATTGAATTACATAGAGAGCGACATTGAAAGATATGCGCTTAGATGCAGAAATCTTACTGTATCTCCGTAGTGTGTTACGCTTTTAGAACATGACCACGTGGTACTTGTAACAATATACTACGCGGTAGGTCAGAAAAGTACATAAGTGGTGCACAATTCGTGGTCATATTGCTCGATCTGTAATAAGCGAAGTTGAGGAGTAGCCGCGTCTCATGTTTGCGAGACATGCACTCAATGTTAGAGGAGACGGTGAAGATCTTCACCCATCTGATAACCAGATGAGACATATTTTTTTAATCAAATTGTATTGATTTATGAACACGCCTATGATAGCTTGCCAATTGAAAAGTGTTCATGGCTAATTTTAATTAAATAAATTATAGTCAATTTTTTTCATAACCTTCAACTCCTTTGATAACTGATCAAATTTAGTTTCAACTGATAGTTTTTATAATTGATAATATGCCTTGATACGCTTGCTTACCTATTTCTGTTCATGGCTACCTGGCAATCAGGTATGAACAGGTAAGTCAATATAGGTAACTACACCGTTCTGTTAATCAATAAAAATTGGTATCAAGAAAGATAATTTAATTACAAAAATAACCATATAGGCTTGCCTGCAAATAAACCGTTCATGGAATATTATTGCCATGCTTTGAAGATTTCAAAAATAGCCATGAAAACTTGTCAATTGGTAAGCTACCGTGGACGTGTTTACAAATCAGTAAAATTAAAACTTGTGGCCGAGTGACTTATCATAAGAGGCGACAAAAGAACCCACATCCATGTGGTAGGCATCGGCCCGTCTGGATGGCTACCACCCCGGTTTAGAGTATTCCGTCATAACGATGTTGAGTTGTGTTTTGTTACAACAAATTATTGAGTATATTTTTGCTAAAATGACTATGGGAGACCTAAAATATAAATTTAATAATTAACTAATTCTAACTCATTACTAATATTATAAATGCGAATGTTAGTTTATTTGTTTGTTTGTTACGCTTATCGATCACCAAGGTGGTAAGGTATCTGCCCGTCTGGATGGCTACCACACCTGGTCTAGAGTATGCCGCCATAACAACCTTGAGTTGTGTTCCGGCATTAATGACTAGGTTCCAGTCTTCCTCCCTCTAGAGAGCAGCAGCGCATTTGTAATGCCTTTGGTGTTGCAAATGTCCATAGGTGATAGTAACCGCTTACTGGTGGGCCGTCTGCCTGTCTGCTGAACTGATGCAATAAAAAAATCAAGAAACTGCATGCACGTGTGAGGGGTACAAAAAAGAGCATATCTTTAGTTCTCATCCAGAAAAAATACTGTTTCCGTGAGATAGAACACGTATTTTAGAAGGTTGTTATACACACAGTGGTTGTATGATCAATAATAGTAATAACAACCCATAAACGTCCCACTGCTGGGCTCGGGCCTCCCACTATTGGGGAATAGACAGTATACCCGCCACGCTTGTCCAAGGCAGCTTGGCGGGTTTGACAAATCGGCTATCTCTAAGTGCAGGTTTCGTCACGATGTTTTCATTTCACCGTTGTTAGAACGTTGTAATTGATTAACAAAATCTACATTAAAGCGAACGAAGCCCCGGGCAACTAGTAGTATATAATTTTAATGTACCTGAGATTTCCCCACGGCGTGGCATAGCTGCGGGTCAAGCCCTAGGGAGTAGTAGTTCTATTTTACTTACATAAAAAATTAATTAGATATAACCTAAAACTAGTCCAGGCAGACGTTGTCCTGCCCTGAAAAAATAAAAATCCAATTGTGAATCTAAACCATCCGGGGACCCACTCAAACAGACAAACAATTTTATCCAAATCGGTAAAGTTGTTGTCAAATTATAGTCGTATATACGTTTCTACTATTAATATTTATTTATATATAGTCTTATGTTAGTGTGTATGCCACTGAATTCCTCCTAAGCCCCTGGACCGATTTTGAAGATTTTTTTGTGTGTTCGAGTGGCTCCCCGGATTGTTTAGATTCACAATTCTGGTGTATGTGACGCTGCAATCGGGTTCTAAATTTTGATATTTTGGGCAGGACAACGTCTGCTGGTTCCTCTAGTATTTATATAATAAGCCTTCAGTGAAAATTTACCTAATTATTGGTGTAAAACGTTCAAGAACCCGTTGCGTGGTTCAGGAGGAGCTAGCTGACAGACAGACGCGGAAAGTGATTTTGTTTTATACTATGTAAAAACGCGGATCGTACTCGTATATTGCCATTTGTTATTTGTAATCTAGAAAAGAAAAAGAAACCTGACAAATGCAAACGCGCTGCAACCCTCAAACTCAGCTAAGAAAAGGGTTGTATTTATTTACAGTTATTATATATGAACTGTATTTACCTTTTTCGCAACGACTTTCTAACTGACTATAAATTGTAGGAGCCAATATTGCTCGTACAGCGTATTTTACATATAAATACGCGACAAACAATATACTAAGACAGACGTATTAACATAATTATCACGTGCGGCACTTGGGCACTGCAAGTTGTGCGTCTCAGGTCATCATACGACCTTAATAAACAACATACAACAATTCAACGTGGTATGGCTTGGCATCACCTTTCAAACGGGGTCCATCGTTAACGACGATTAAGCCCAGAAACTTTGGAAGTGTACAAACCGTAGACATATATTCAAAAAATAACAACGTCCATTACGGACAAACATACAGCCAGCATGAGTATAAGTAATCATCAGTAAAAAAACACACATATTACATATATTTGAATCTAAGCCAGCAACGATTGTATGATAGGTAACTAGCTTTTGTCCGCAGCTTCGCTCGCGTTAACGTTACCCCAAGAGAATCCTATATTTTTCCGGGATAAAAAGTAGCCGATATGCTATTCCTGTCTATACTCTATATCTGTGCCAAATTTCATCCAGATCCGTTCAGCCGTTCTGGCATGATTGAGTAAGAAACATCCCTCTAAACTTTTACATTTATTATAATATTAGTATCGATTTATACATACAACAAAGCACTCTGAATCCGATATCAAACACCCAAACCATAGTAAATAACAGAAAGTACGTGTACAAAATTTACCACGACGAACGAGGAGCCTTTGTGTTGCAATAAGGTAGTCTGACAAAGGCTTCGGCCCCTCAACCAGAGACTATAAAGAAAACTTTTTTAAGTACCTATTAGTGTTGCAAAAGCCGATACCTTTCCGAGATCAAGTTCAAATAGCACAATGTGACTTGAAAGGTCGCCCACGTGACGGCTGGGCGGCTCCATCCCTCATTAACCACCCTCTGACTTCGCAACTCCGCAGCATTCAGTCTACGCCCAGACGTAGCAAGACTCACTCGTTCGAAAATCTAGGTCCAAACCACAGCTAAACAAAACATTTTTACATTTCTATTGACGTTTTTAAATAATTATCAGTTTTGATTTTATGTATTTTATATATTCAAATACAAAACGTTTTTGTTATTTGATTCGTAAATAAAATAAAAAATAGGCACAACGTATATATATATATATATATATATCTACGTAGTTGCAGTGAGAATTATTTTACAAAAGTGGTATATGTTTTTCTAAATTATATAATTGGGCTTTCAACAGGTATGTATTCATCGATTTAAAAATTAATTATCGTTTGAATATATAATCTGAAATATTATTAGAATATTAAAACATTATATTGCATCGGAATATAATAGAGAAGTTTAGTCGCGGTTTTACGATGGCTGTTAGCGAGGAGAAATTGTATCCGAACTGCGATTCTGGTGTGTGGCTCCGGTCTTGTGAAGAGGAAGTCACAGAACCCTTAGAGGGTATCATTACTGGTAAGTCATGAATTACAATTTCTTAATGGCCGGTTCCTATATCTTACTAAGCGGTTGTTTATTAATCAAAGTGGTCCACGTAAACATAAACTTGACTCATTCAATGTCATTGAATACCGTGTTCTTTCAGTTCTGTCCCTTTCAACCAAATTGATTCAATTTAGTTGAAAGAAATCCATCGTAGATATCTGACATTACTTGTAAGGAGCTTGTGTCAAATATTAATCAGTAGTGATGCTGATTTTGGACGGTTTTCATTTAACACTTCATATATGCACGTTTATTTGATATGCTTTTTACCTGACCTCGTTTTAATACTTCTGTTATTTGATCACGATCAACCGGTACCAACTGTATCATTCACAATACTGTCATACACTTGTTTTGTGAGTCAATTTTCATCTATCCTCTGTATATGCCCAAACCACCTTAACATTCCTTTTTCAACTCTTCTTATTACATCTTCTTTCAGTCCACAACGTTCCCTTATTACACCTATTCCCTATCATGTAGTTACAACTTAGGCTCCGACAAAGACGTATTCCACGTACAGCTCTGTAAAAGCACATATTATTACCTGTCGGCATTTGAAGTAATTGTAATCCTTTTATGATCGTCTTCTTTTGTTTACTGAAATACGTTTCTAGTTATTGTGGAGAACAGCCTATTCTTCTATTGTACTCGTCTACGACCGCTTGCTGGTTGCATCATTAGCCAGGTGTTGCGGATTATAAGTACAAGCAATTCTAGGAAATTATATCCACGTTGCCGAGCGGTCACATTTGCATTTGTGCAATATAAAACGATGGCCTGATTGAAAGAGAAGCCAATTGAGCGACAACTATGATCTAGGCGTGATGTGTATTCCCGAATGGGAATCTAATATTGACGGACTTTGCGCGTTTTATTGAGTTGCGACCTTCTGTATTACGTTTGGATATGTTGTGTTCGGTCATATTTGTACCTGTTATACATGTTTGTATAGTTCTAATAAACTCTGTAATAATTCTAACGGCATTTTAATTCGAGTCCCACAACTCGTAACAATATCATTCATGCTTACCTCACATTATCACATTATCCGTGCAGGAACGGAGAAAGAATTTAAATTCCTGCGGCCAGGTAGCCTGTCGTAAGAGGCGACAAAAGAACCCACAGCCATGTAGTAGCATTTGCCCGTCTGGATGGCTACCACCCCGGCTTAGAACATGCCGCCATAACAACCTTGTGTTGTGTTCCCTACCGCATTAGTGGCCAGGTTCTAGCACATTGGTAGCACTTATAGTGTTGCAAATGTTTATAGGCGACGGTAACCACTTTCCATCACATTTGGGCCGTCAGCCTGTTTGCTATACTCCAGTAATAAAAAAAAATGCATATACTTCTCAAAGCTCTCATTTCAACTGCATTTATTCTAACTAATTAGTATCTCGTCAAAACAGTCGTAGGTTTGCCTGATTTCAATAACCTGTTATTTCCAATGGCGTACCCGTGGCACACCGCTCTTTCGTTATAAATAGTAATAAGCGAACAGTCGGGAAATAAAATTTTACATTTTTAGTACCTTTGTATATACTTATATAAAATGCCATTTCTGCTAATGGTAATACCAATTTCTTTTTACTATAAAGTAATACAATATTATAAACTATCATATAAGTAGTAATAATGTAATACAATAAAAGAGAACTTAACTTACTTGTATTGATTGCATTTTACCCATAGTCCCTCAAGGCTATAAGTAGAATACTGAGCCTAGATCACCTTCCTCTATGGGTAAGGTGCCCAGAAGGCTGGCTACGTTTCCTCGCTGGATCGCCATACTGATCTGTTGCCCGAGGTAAGCACCCCAGCCTTATGATCACCTGAACAGTCAATGAGTCGTTTTGATAAATTTTGGTAGAGGCTCATAGCCTAGGACCCCACGCCACAAACATAAAACTCTCACTGAGGGTTGCATATTTGCGCCGCTTGAGTGATTCAGCTGTTTCCGCCGCCGAACTGGCTGATTTAGACGTGTTAGGTAAATGGGATACGGCCCACGTGTCTACGCAGGTCGCATCCCACACCAAAGGCTTCCTACGCTGCCAGGGAATCAGAGTCATTCCGTCAGGACGCCTACCATAGTCCAATAAAGCCGGCGTGTTAGCGGTGGCAAGCGCCCACCGTAAGACATCATTCAAGGCGGCGTGGCGTGACCATCTGCCGGCAGCGCGGCGGCATTGTGGATTTAGTAGAATACGAATTTTTGATACTATCGCAATGGAATCGTACTTTAAATATTTTTGCAACGCCAATATATTGAAATGGCAGGATTAGGCGCTTGGAGAGAAAAGACTATATCCAACGACATTGAATAAATCAACTTTGACTTCACTTTGTCAAATTATCACTACAGAAAAATTCAAATTACATGTCGGTAAAGGTGTATAACAAACTTCCCGAGGGTTTTTATATATCAGCCCGCAAATCTTTTCAAACAAAGACTACACAAATGGCTGTTGGATAGATGTTTTTACTCCGTAAACGAATTTTAAGGGTAATTTTTTGACAAATTGCAAATGACTGACGTTAATGTGTATATATATATATATATACATATATATTTGTTTTTGTAATTTTTTTAATAATTGTGATAATGTGTTTTTTGATAATCCTAAAGAAAATTTGCACGTCGCACAGGCAAAACATATGAATCTTATATTCTCTCTCTCATCTCACCTCTAATTTATGTACCATGTTTCAAGCAAAAAATGAATTTGAATTTTTGTGATTCATCAAAATTGAAATCCAGAAATGGATCAACCATCTAATATCGGTTAAAGATTAGTGAATAAGTAGTACGAGATAGGTAGAGCTACCAAGGCGTCTTCACTCGCGTTAGCATTATATCCGAATTCCGAGGTCCTGAAACCATCCTATTTTTCAGGATAAAAAGTATCCTATGTTCATTGTTACTATAAAAGTACTTCGGTGTATTCTATTTCATTCATTTAAACTTGGGATACAGTGCGTGAACTATCTCATTTTTGGGGTAAATGATTTTTTTTCATCTCCGTTCCGAAAAGTACCTTCATATAAGTAATTTTTTTTTGTAGCTGGAGTATATGGTTCAGAACAAGTTGGCGGTGGGCTAAATAAAACTTAACAATACTCATTGACACTTGACATCTTCGTCTTCTGTGATCACGGCTACTGAAAAGTGACCGGAGTGTCGAAAAAAAAAATTACCGCACTTAAAACTTTAAAAATACAAAAGCAAAATAAAAAAAAACAAAGGAGATAAAATAAAATTCAACGCTAATATACGGTCGGAGGGCAGAATTATCAAAAAAGTGTTTATTTATAATATATAATAGCAGTCCATAAATGTCCCACTGCTGGGCTCAGGCCTCCCATTATAGGGGGAACGAATAGTATACCCGCCACACTTGTTCAAGGCGGCTTGGCAGGTTTGACAGATCGGTTATCTCGATGTGCAGGTTGCATCAGGAAGTTTTCCTTCACCGCTGTTAACACGCGATAATTGTGACAATATGCACATTAGGTCAGAAAGCTGCCTAAGTGGTGCATGCGTTCCAGCCAGGATCAAACCCGGGTCCTTTGAGTTTGGGACGCGTGCGCTTGCCATTACGCTATTACAACTTTAAAATGTATAAAAATGTAATCATTCTAAACTGTATTAAACTACAGCATTAATATGTAAATAATTGATAATTTAATTAACAATTAAATGTAGCATTAGGAAAATTCAAATCAATCCAAGTTTTAAATCAGTATTTCAAAAGTCCGACGGATTGGTGCAACCAGATCCGCACCATACTAAACAGCCCCGTGTATGACGCACTGCATGTTGCCGCGGTTCGTCTCCTATGGAAATACTCCAAAACTAAGTAGTGGGAAAGGTCACGAGACTCAGGAAGGAATACGACTCAAGGAGGAGGAGGTTATTTCAAAAAAACACATATTGTTGCGAGCCGATACTGCTCCTTTGCAAGTGTCTTATTACCCTTTTGAATTACTGTAATCGCGCTAAGCTCTTTGTTCACGTTGCCGTAAAACGTCATAAAACCTTCTTTCCTCTATTGATATTTCACGCGAATTCTTAGAAGCTATTAAGCCGACCATTTAAGGATTTGTGGGTGGCATGTTGCTAGGAGGCCATGTCTAATTTACAAATGGATGAGAGTCAGTCAGTCGGGAAATGCGACAGTCGTGTTCTGACTGCTAACGAGGCGTTACCTAGTAGACTTTATGCGATTTATGTGATAACAATTTTCTGCCCTACGATTTGTTTTTTTTTGTATTCGGCTATACTTGTAAGAACTGTGAATTACGTGTGTGTACTTCTAATAAACTCTGTGATTTTCGAATTTACAGCCTACAAATTCGTAACAATATTTTCAGCACATTTTTTTTAAATATCATTAAAGTTGTTGGTAGATACATGCTTATAACTACTGTAATGATTTTACTGTGTCTGAGATGGACTCTGAAATCGTTCGTTGCATAGCACTCATAACACAAACGTAACTTATTTAAGTTGTGACATAGAATGTGTGTGTTTGTCTGCCGATTATTTATTTTACTTGAGTGAAAAATATGTTTATATTGTATAGGTTCCCTGCCCCCATGGCTTCGCGGCACCTTGCTTCGCAATGGCCCCGGCTCGCTCAAGGTGGGCTCTATGCGTTTCAAACATCTATTTGACAGCTCAGCTCTTCTACACAGGTTAGTTCCATACTATGTTTTGCAGAAAGTGAAGAATAGTAAGTCATAGTAGCGTAATGGCTAGCGCACACGTCCCAAATTCAAAAAGCGCGGGTTTTATCCTGGCCGGAATGCAAGCACCATTTAGGCAATTTTCTGACCTAATGTGCGTATTGTCACAATTACCGCGTGCTAACAACGGTGAAAGAAAACATCGTGATGAAACCTGCACATCGAGATAACCGATGCGTCAAACCTGCCAAGCCGCCTTGGACAAGCGTGGCGGGCATACTGTCCGTTCTCCTATAGTGGAAGGCCCGAGCCCAGCAGTAGGACGCTTATGGGCTGTTATTAGAAGAACAGTAGAAAATTATTCAAATAGATAATGAAGGTTGATAGGTTATCGTAGTCATTTGGGCAAAAACGGACTTTATATGTAATCACCAATGTTGTATCTGGTTATCGGTTTGTCTGTGTATATGACAGACATACGGAAACTACTGGGACTACATGGTGGAAATCAAGCCGAAACGTATAATATATTAATGGCTACTAACTTATGCAATGACATCGCGGAAAAAGCAAAGACTTCGGGTGCTTGCTATACATGTAACAAGGGTTGAATTTATTTTCAAGGTACACATAGGGCGCGTTCCTTTAGTATCTCACAACGAACAAAATGCTCCGTCTTCCGTTCCACATGGGCGACCACGATCGTTATGGTCATGGTGAAAACGTCACTAATGACGTCATGATTCTCGCTCATGCAGCGCGCACAACGACCCATGTCAAGAGGTGAATCGAATAACCGTTCCACTTGAGTTTACGGTTGTGACGCCGGCAAGCAAGTGGAACGGGAAAAATTGTGGTCGTTGTGAGTTTCTTGTAGAACGTAGCCATGTCATACCAGTCTAGGGTTGCCAACCGTCCTATTTTCCCAGAACATGTCCTAGTTTTCGTACGGTCTTGGGATGTCTTGGATGGTTTTTAAGCAGCATCCTGTGTTTTAAAGCGCCCATATAAGGCAGGTGTTTTAAAATTCGCGCGGCACTTTTTTATTTTTATTGCAGTAGTTCAGCAGACAGGCAGACGGCCCACTTGATGGAAAGCAGTTACCATCGCCTAAAGACATTTGCAACACCAAACGTGCTACAAATGCGCTGTTGCTCTTTTAAGGGAGGAAGACTGGAACCTGGTCATTAATGCCGGAACACAACTCAAGGTTGTTATGGCGACATACTTTAGACCAGGGGTGGTATCCATTCAGTCGGGCAAATGCCCTACCACCTGGCTGTGGGTTGTTTTGTCGCTTCTTACGACAGGCCGCCCGGCCGCAAGAAATGTTTAAAATAAAAAATAGTCTTCTTCGTGTAATTTTTAATGAAGAGTTTGTGTTGTTGTGAATACTGGTTTATAATATTTGGTCTTTTATATTTAAATATTTTTTTGTAGTATCATAGCAACCTTTGTTACCTGCCTTTACAAATAAACTCTTCATTAAAACGTACACGAAGATAACTATTTTTTTTATTTTCAACAGGAAATTGTATTCTTTCTCCGTTCCTGAACGGAAGAAGAAGCACTTTTATAATTCTTACGTTACAGGCGGCTTCACAGCTCGTGAGCGTCCAACGTACAGCTTGTACAATTTTATTCAAATACTTTTATTATTAAAACATACGATTATTATCATTACTTGAATTGAACATGAAACCTATTTTCACTACATACTAATAATTAAATTACCTATTGCAACTTTATTACTGTGTCCTGTTTTTAAACTGAATTGTCCTGGTTCTTCCAACTTTAAATCCTAGTTTTTTAAATTTGAGGTTGACAACCCTATACTAGTCAGATTTTGAAAAATCACAATAATCTTCCTGATCACTGTGCCCCCCCTTTTGACTTTTATTTAACTCCCCTAACAATATTTAATAACATAATAAACAATATTTAATACGCTATTTGACTCGTTTAAGTTAGGACGTCATAACTTGCTGTTCTCGTACAAAATCTAGGCGCCTTCGGCTCTATTCTGCTATTCAATAAATAAATTAGGCCATTTACAATCTTTATTCAAATTAATGAGGTTTAATGTACTACGTACTAGTGTACATATCACTCAGTTATTCAAATCCACATTTCGCAAACATCCTACGCAAAGCAATTTGCGGGGTTTTCAAAATTGCTTTCTATTTATAGGGATAATTCGCCGTATAGGATTATCATTTGGTTGACGTTATACGTCTCCCTTGTGCGTATAGTTATTTAGAAATACGAACGTGTGTCATTGTAATGAATAGACTGTCTTTAGGGAAATAAATAGCGCATATTAATATGCGATACAAATATAACACTGCTATGAGCTATTCTCAATGAAGCGTCCTTAGCTTCTTTTAGAATTTTATATTGTATGTTCCATTTATTAGACTTAGACTTGTTGTAGTTCTTAATAAATATTAGTTAGTTCCGTCTTTATAAAATTTCATTGAATTCTCATCGGGCGGATCGAACGAACGCGTAAATGACAGGTGTTTGAGAGTATATACACCCAGACTCGGCTGTAGCATACGTACTTGAAAGATGGGAAACTTAAATATTATGATATTTGTCAGAATCGAGGTAATTTTTGAGAATAAAACCACGTGGGGGAAGTAGTCAAATAACCGGATATCGAGTAACCGGTAGTGAATAGTTGATACATTGACTATCGATAACCGAAATGCAAAGTTTTTAGATGTCAAATGACTAGAAAGCCAACGGACGAGCGCTCGACGGAGTCTCCGGCGTGGCAACGTGGTCACCTAATTAGCCGAGGGATGACAGACTAATTATTCTTTGGTGATTTCTGAGGAGTGAACTCGAATCGTACAAACTGCCACACATTCCTTACTCTTGTCGGCTGAAATAGTATAAGGGACCATGTGACAGCCAGCGGTTTCAGAGCTGACCGAGCTCTTTATCTCCAATGAGAGATTGGTTTAGGGTATAAGATTATATTCGCAAGCGAGACACTTTTACATTAGATGTGTTCTGCTCACGGGCCGATACAATAATGTATTCTCTTGTTTTAGAAGGCATTTCTCGTTTACGTTTAAATATATTATGTTTCTTAATATATCATAACGACTAAGGAGGTAGGTTAGTCATTACATCTCGCCGGCCTTCGAGAAATTTTTTGTCACGGTGAAGTGATGAAAATTTCCTCCAAACAAAACCCTAACCTAATCCCTATCTAAGATAGGAAAAGTCACAATGCACAAGATGGCACTTCCCAAGTGCCCAACCAGGACAACAGTTCCATACGTCCGTAACTCCGGCTGACAAAACCTGGCCAAAAGTCAGACGATCTTGTCTACAAGTGAGCCCAATGAACAATGTTATAAAATTAAAAAAAAACTAAATTCCTAGCTAAAAATTGACAAAGGACCAATAATCCAGCAAACCTTCTACAAACCTAATAACCTGATACACATTAGACTTTGTGTAAAACTGTGTTAGGATTCTATTTTAGTCATCACGATACTCCCACGATGTTCAAATCAGAAAATCTGTATCGATCTCGGTCATATTAATATATTTTCTGTGAGCAGGTTCTCGATTCAAGATGGCAGTGTCACGTACCAGTGCCGTTTCCTACGCTCGAATACATTGAAGAAAAATCTGGCAGCCAATCGAATCGTCGTCACTGAGTTTGGAACGAAGTCTGTGCCAGACCCTTGCCATACGATATTTGACAGGTTTGTCTTTTGTTTCCTTCAGCAGGCAACAGATAGTGGTTAAGTAACGATGCCTATGGACATTTGCAAGACCAGCAGGAGAAAGATTTTATACCGCGCTTTTTATACAATCATATGTCTAGGTGCAGAAGGAAATCTTTGGTGGGAAATTTTGTTTATATCGTTGTTGAGTCGCTGCGTAGTTCAAACGTGTTTACTCAAAGAAACCAGGATGAACATTTCGTCAATGACAAGTGGTGTGGTTGGGAAGAGACGTTGGCACAACATCAGACAATGCCTCTGAATACTCCTCGTTGTACAGACAGTACAATGTGTAGAGGAAGGGAGGGTAAACCTATCACAATAATTGTTCCCAGTGAATTGGAGTTTTGTAAAACGGTAATTTAGACTTTCAGATTCCCCACAATATTTTCCTTCACCTTTAGCTCCTGGTTATTATATCAAAATGCACATTAGGTTAGGAAAAATTTCGAGCGCTCCAGGGATCTATAATAAGACCATTATTGTTTTTAATATACATAAATTCTTCATAGTATTAATAACCATTCCGCCATCTTTTTTGCCGAGGACAGCAGTTTTATTTTTACATTATATTTAAAATAAACAATAACGTATGAACTGCACGCTTTTCAACCATCTGCAAACCCATGCCTTTCATACAAGAGGCTTTGATAGACGTTTAGATATTAAATTATCAAAATATTGATTACAGGGTGGCAGGTCTATTTAAACCAGGGGAGTCGATGTCTGACAATGCAATGATATCACTATATCCTTTTGGCGATGAAATTTATGCATTCACTGAAGGGCCTATCATTCACAGGTACGAGAAACAAGACTAATTAATTATCTTTCATTTTGTTAAACTTTACAATTAATCTATCTATTACTAGATGTGCTCATAACTTTGTTCGTGTAAGACTTGGACTTTATATTCATAGCTTCTAAACTCTATAAGATATCAAAATGAAACAACACACCAAAATTTAAAATTTCATTTAATTTTAAAATGGCTGTTTTATTCCTATAATCGTGGCTTAAGGTAATAAAAGTTACAGCGGAGTGGGTCAAGTTGATTTCCTGGAGTCTTAGCGTAACTACACTTGCTCTTAAGACTATGAGTCCTTATGGACATCCTTTATGATCCAGCCACTGCTCAAGACAGAAATTCTTGAACAGTGGCTAGTTCATGAAGGATTTCCACCTCTCAAAAACAATTAGCAGTTAGAACAAAGAGTCTTATCAGTATGTGGTAAAGTTCTTTGGTATCTAATTTCCTAAATTGGATTTCGTATTTTTCTGGTCGATCTAAAAGCACCTCTTGTTGTATATCTTCTTTCGGTCTTATTCATAGAGAGTTATAGTAAGTTTGAACACATCTTTATGGTTTTTAAAGAAGCATTCACACTTACTTTAACTCTCTATGAATAAGATCGTTAATATTTACATAAAGAAAACAAAGTCGCTTTCCACGTCCTTGTCAGTCTGTGTGTCCGCTAACTCCTTCTAAACTACGTGACGGATTTTTAAGCGGTTTTCACCATCAGCTAGATGTTTTTCACGGAAGTTTTATATATGTATATACTAGCTTTTTCCTGTGACTTCCCTCGCGATATATAATGTAATAAAGGATAGTATAAATTATGATTTTAGAATTGATCCGGTAACTTTAGACACGTTGGAACGTAAAAACATGATGGACTGCGTCGCTTTAGTTAACCATACTTCACATCCACATGTTATGCCCAACGGTAAGTTCATTTTAATCTCAACTATGACTAAAGCACAACACACACCAAAGCCGCGACCCGCCGACACAGCCCACCGTCACAACCCGGTGGCGCCTATATGAAAACATTATGTCGGCAAAATGCGCCCGCGTGTGTGTCCGCCGACATTTTGACGGCATGTCGGCGACTTGCGTACGCCAGCACTCAGTCCCGGCGACACTCCATCTGTAGTGACGTGCTGTATTTTTTTTCCTCATCTCGAGCCGTCGACTGCCGCCGACAAAGTTTTCCGACTTGCTATGAGTGAAGCCACTA
Source organism: Dendrolimus houi (assembly GCA_039645545.1). NCBI lineage: Eukaryota > Metazoa > Arthropoda > Insecta > Lepidoptera > Lasiocampidae > Dendrolimus > Dendrolimus houi. Next base: position 1,861,468 of record CM077128.1, on the reverse strand, counting down.
ACTAGCCAGCCGACATAGGTTGGCGAATCGGAGGCTTTAGTGTATATTGCGCTTAAAAATGTTTATAATTCGAGAGGTGAAAGGCTATTTGTTTTAAGCGACATTTTGTGTGAGACTTTACACAATGAGTTTTTTTCATCCTAATGTCTCAACTTAAAGAAATATAAAGAACCTGATGTCTAGTTTAAATATATAGATGTTCTTTTTTTTAAGTATCGTACATAGTTGGTTAGTGGTGTGTTTTTCTGGGTCATTTGAAACTTCAAACTTTTCTCCCGACTATTTTTTAACATGTCGTTTAAAACAAATAGCCTTTCAACCACCAAATATATTCTCTTCCTAACTGATCTCGGTTAGGGCGATCGCTTCAGTTAGATGTTGGACGTTAAACGGTTTAAAATTACGATGTAATGTCATTTGTTCATAGGCGTCTATTCATATGTTGAAAAGCAGCCAAAACGTCAGACTAGAAATGAAAAATTGATTGAAACTCTCGCTTGAAACCCTTCAAACGTTATTTTACACATTTCTAACCGTCGCGAAAATCTTAGAGAATTATATAGTAACTTAAACGAGACAAGGGAAACCGCAAGCCACAATCCTATTTTATTACCATACTTAATGCGGTCGTACCGAGAATTCAGTCATATTATTGTGGCTACGTTCCACATGAACTTACAGCGACCACGCTCTCGACCGACATTTTTCTCGTTCCACTTGCTTGCATGCGTTATAATCATAAACTCAGGTGGAACAGATTATGGAACGTTGATGTCTTTAACGACGAAATACACAAATATCATTGGTTGATGTATTATTGATTTGAAAATCGCGCCTTTCTCAACGTATCGATAGAGAGAATTAATTAATTAAGAATTAATGTTCTGTGGTCAACGCCCACTTAAACCACCTCTTGACATGGGATATTGTGAGCGATGCGTGATCAAAAATTATGACGTCATTAGTGACGTTTTTGAATGGCTAAAGTAGCATTTTGAGCGTTGTGACCTACGAGAGGAACGCGCCCAATAATTCGAGTATTCTGTAATCTATCATATTACAATCAGACGAATGAAAATTTTGACGGAGCGTAAGTAAAGAAAGCCTTCCCATGAAATGACTTTTACAAACTCGTGTCAGTTAACTCATATAGTATACACATAGCTTGCGTCTGTTTTGGGTGATAATAATGTTATACGAGCTACAAGACTCGAATTAGAAATGCCGTTGGAACTACTATAGAATTTATTAGAACTGTACAAACACGTATAAAACAAATACAAATAAAACTGGATGCAACCAGTTCACACTGCACTATTCAATACAATTCGAACGCGCAAAGTCCGTGGTTTATATCGCTAATCGAGAGTACTAGAAAACGTCTTACTCGCTTCGTAGTCGTCGCTTGACAGCCCGCCCCTCCATTCGGGCATCGTCTTATACTAACTACACAGTACAAAGAAGTTGGAAGCGCACACTGAGTTTCTAAGAAATATTAATTTGCACACCTGCGAACGTCCACAAAGTCGAGAACAATAACAATAGGGATTAGTTCGACGCTAATGATGGTTATAAAACAAGTAGAAAAGCAATAGCATGTTACAAATTAAAACACAAAGGATTCCCTAATCCGGAAGGATAATAAGCTGCGCTTACAATAGGCTGTGCGGCTTATCTTTGACGGCGTGCAACAATAATGTTGCCGCTGGCAACTATTCCACAGTTATTATATTTAATTAAATTTAAAACAGAAACAAAACCTTAAAAGGAACTTATATTATATTTTTATAATAACAGTGAAACAGTTATTTATATTAATTTACTATATTTTAGAGATTAAGAATTATAAATAAAAAAATATTTATTATATATATTACAACACTAGCGGTCTCGGCAGTCGTTGTCCAGCCCTGAAAAGTAAAAAATCTAGAACCCGATTCCAGCGCCACCTACCGGGTCTAATTGTGGATCTAAACCACCCCGGGACCCATTCAAACACACATAAAATTTCATGAAAATCGTAAACCCGATTCCAGCGCCAAGTATTTTGTTTATATTGATGGGTTACGGATTGGATCCCTAATTTTCATATAGCCTATTTTATTCAGGGATAATGTAGCATTGAAATGGCGAAAGAATTTTTGAAATCGGTTTAGTAGTTTTTGAGTTTATTCGTTACAAATATACAAATCTTTTGTCATTATAATATTAGTATACATAATTATACTGGGAACTTTCAACAACGTTTGTTTTGAATTAATTTTTGTTAGATTATCTGTTGTATATACTAACATTTGAATCATCGATTTGTCCTTACAAGACTTAATACGACTTGTATTTTCAAACGATAAATAGTTTTGGTGCAAAAGCGTGTAGCACGTCTGTCTGCATTCTTGTTGTGCACTGCAGCGTAATCGGCTTCCTAATCAAAAATCGGTTTACTTAGTCGGCATCAGAAAGTTCGGAACTTCGTCTATATTTTTGTTGGTCTGAGCAATAATATAAAACTATAAAATAGCGGTGATGTAACAAGGCTCAATCTTAATTTTCTTCCATTTTTTTTAATAGTGAAAGAGGAAAATCCCGAGGCAGTGTTATGTATATTAGATTTATACGGTTCACAGTCTTGTACTATATGAAATGTTGAATACATTTAAAGATTTTTTTTGTGTAATTTCAGGTGATGTTTACAATGTAGGCATGTCAGTCGTTAAAGGCAGACTTCGACATGTGGTGGTGAAATTTCCGTATACTGAAAAAGGTACTTGAAAAATCTTATTCACTTGTCAACAGTTAATTGATGGTAAGTATTTTGCGCCACCCATGGAAACCTGCAACATCAAAAGAGTATGTGCCATTTCAAAACCTAGAAATTGACATTGTTTTGTTAATGAATATTCGTGCATCTATTATCTTAGTAGGCATTTGCTGATGTATTGATCTTGCCAAAACATGTGAAGACTGTATCGCTTCCAATAAGCTTAATAAATATCAAAATGTAGGTAGTATTGGGGGCCTTATCTATAAATTGGGTCGAGTTACGAGTTCGGGGGACGACGAAGGCTACGTTCCATTAGCGACTCACAACGACCGCGAATTTCCCGTTCCAATTGCTTGCCGGCGTTACAATCGTAAACCCAAGTGGAACGGTTACTCGACCCACCCGTTGACATGAAAATGATGACGTCATTAGTGACTTTTTCACCACAACCATAACGACCGCGGTTGCCCTGTGGAACGGCAGATGGAGCATTTTGGGCATTGCGAGCTACGCCAAGGAACGCGCTAGAAGTGTGACATTTTATGACAAGGAGGTGGGAGATCTAAATTTCGTGACGTCACATTTCAAGATCTAATATAGTTAAGCTTTAAAACACAAAATTTAAACTATTAATGGAAATCAATCTTTAAAATATTTCCATCTCTATCTGTATGAGCATAGTATTTAAATTAGTCAAACATAAGAGAAACGCTGACAAGAGCCCGGCGGATGATGTCATTGAGGTTGGCATGGCGAGGTCTATGACCAACACTATATAAACATGCTAATCCGTGGTGTCCATACGGGTCCACCATACTCCACACTGGCAACGATGGGGTACACAACATGGGGCTCCCAAGCGAAGGCTCGCAGCTAATCGAAAAGTAGCATGATCTAGGAGATTTAGATCCAGACTTTTAAATTGCATAGCTATAATTAGCTCCATACCTATATCCAGTTTTCTAAAAACCAATGGTATCGAATACGTGTGTATAATCGAATATCTATTAGATACTGTATCGACTAACCTACTTAGTCGTTATTATATATCAAGAAATATAAATTTATTTCAATTAAATCGAAGAATGCCTCCCATAACAAGAGAAGACATTATTGTAACGGCCAGTGGTTTCAGAGTTCAGCGGGATCTTTATCTTCAATGGGAGACTGGTTTAGGATATAAGTTTGTACTCTCAATCGAGACACTTTTTCATGAGATGTCTTCTCTTGTTTTTGGAGGCATTCTTCGAATAAATTTAAATAAATTAAGTTGTTAATATATTGTTGCGAGTCGCGAGACACAAATTAAAATGCCGTTAGAATTATAATAGAGTTTATTAGAACTATACAAACACGTATAACACAGGTACAAATATAACCGAACACAACAAGTCCAAACGTAATGCAGAAGGTCGTAATTCAATAAAACGCGCAAAGTCCGTCACTAAAAGATTCCCGATTGTAGTACACACGTCTTGCTTCACTTGTGGTTCTCGCTCGACTGTCTCCCCTCTTCCATCAGGTCATTGTTTTATACTGCACAAATGCAATGCCCCCGTATCTAAGTCGGCTTAATCCGCCACACCTGGCTAATGACTAAGCCGCAAATTGCCACAAAAGAGTACAATAACAAGTGGCTGTTTTCTAATAACAAATTTTAAACACAAAGTAAACAAAAGAATACGATCATAAAAGAGTTACAATTAGTTTAAATGCCGGCAGGTAATAAATGTGCTTTGTTTCAGATATGCAGGTGGATTTAGTTTTTGTCGGAACTTAGTTGTAACAATATCATAACGACTAAGGAGGCTAGTCGTTACAGTACCTTACTGCTCTATCTGGGATAATGTTATAGCTTAAACGCTTCACGTGGATGTAGCGATAAGTTTATTGCGTTATTTGTAATTTGATATTGTTACTATTTCTTAATTACGTTTAATATTGACATATTATGTATCACTAATGTAATTATTGGTTAACGGCGTTATTTTTAAACAAGACGCATTTGGCCACAGCCAATAAATATAACGTTATCCCAGATAGAGCCTGAGCATTAGAATTCATTTATTTAATTCAACAATAAAAATATTCCCAGGAAGTATTGAAGGTATTTTGATTACATAATAATAAAGTATTCTGGGAGACTCCTCCTGCCTCCACGTTCCTTCTGCGCACGGCAGAGCTGTGGAATACAGTACCAGAGACCGTGTTCCCCAAAAGTTAAACCCGGGTGTCTTCAAGGCTCGGGTATTTACCTATTTAGGTACTATCTTAAGCATCATCGGTTAACATAAGGCGTGATCGTGATTAACAAAAAACTATTTACTAATTTTCTTTATAGGTACCATTCTAGAACAAAATTCAAAAACTTTCAAGCTCAAGGAAATAATTTATCTCAATACATACAAATGACTGTCTTATTTCAGGGGACATGTTCGAGAGAGCGCACGTAGTGGGAAGTATGAAACCTAGGTGGTCGCTTCATCCAGCTTACATGCACACATTTGGTAACTACTTGTCACTCTTATAAAAACTTACAAACTCATGTATATAAGACATTAAAACAAACAAATGAAAAACATTAAACCCAATTGACTGGGCAGTACACCTGCGCTTGTGGATAGAGGCTTCGCGAATTTGATACATCGGTTACCTCGATGTTTGAATGTTTTCCTTCAGCGCTAGAATAGAATGGAATATACTTTATTGTACATAAATGCTACATAAAATCAAGAACTTTAACATACAAGTACAATCGGCGGTCTTGTTGCCCATGGTGATTTCTTCCAAACAACCTTTGGATGGAGTATAGGAAGGACAACTCATGTCGGTAGTTGCTAAACCAGCAGTCTTACAATAATTTAGTTGTTTTACTTACCACATTAGCACGTGGTAGGTAAAACAACGTGCATATTAGGTCTGTAATCTGCTAAGTAGTGCATTCTCCCCGTCCAAGATTCGAATCTAGTCTCTTTTGAAATGCGAATTTGTGATTTAAGAGCGTTATCTGCTACGAACGCGTATAAAAAATATTTACTTAAAAATGTTTTGTTCCGAACGGTGTTGGTAAAGAAAGACTCATCAATATGATAACCAAAATGCTTTATTGTTGGTCAAATAAAGCATATGTATAAATAATATCAGCCCATAAATGTCCCACTGCTGGGCTCGGGCCTCCCATTATATAGAACAGACAGTACACCCGCCACGCTTGTCTAAGGCGGCTTGGCAGGTTTGACACATCGGTTATCTCGATGTGCAGGTTTCATCACGATGTTTTCCTTCACCGTTGTTAGCACGTGGTCTAACAATATGCACATTAGATTATAAAACTGACTAAGTGGTGCATGCGTTCCGGCCAGGATCGAACCCGCGCCCTTTGAGTTTGGGACACGTGCGCTAGCCATTACGCTACTACGACTGGGTAATAAATAAAGCATGCATCTACTAAAATATAGAGATAAATGGGGATAATCATATGATGGACCTATACTTGCGACTATCTTGACGAACACGTTCCGCTTCATCTACCTTCATTAATCTGTTCCTACATGCACGTTTCAGTAGGATGCTTTTTACCTAACCTTTCTTTATACGTCTGCGATTTTATCAAATTATTACTAAAATACATAATTGATTTTTATGTTTTTATATGTCAGGTATAACAGAAAATTACTTCGTGATAGTGGAACAACCGCTATCTGTATCAGTGTGTGGGATAGTCAGAACACAGCTCGCGAATGAACCGCTAGCTTCCACGCTACATTGGTACCCGAATTATGATGTAAGTTAATTATTTACTTGTATAGTTCTTGCAATTCACGAACACGAGCAAGCTTTACTTGTGGTAAACACATACCTGTGTGTGCGTGAGATCAAAAGCGGCTATTGGACGCTTGTAACTGATCGCTCCTTCAGAAAAGGCACACTATCGCATTGTGTAATGTGCATGTACAATTGTACATATTCAACCACGAGTAAAGCCTGCCTCCGTTCTCCTTCGTAGGTGGCATGAACTCCCAAGACATCAGGATAACAATATGATCAAAATTCTACTAAATGCCAGCTTAGACATTTCAAAAGGCTTAATCTACCCCCATGTTGCAGATAAGTTTTAACTTGAAAAGTCATTAAACAAAAATATCTGTCTACACACGTCATACTGTTGAGTTTGATGCTTGACGTCAACTCGGGAACGTTCTGCCCACTTCCACGACAGTCTTGACGAAAGTAGGTAGTGCCAGTATATAAAACAACACTCCTCTGAACACTAGTATTGCTACCGTCATTGCTCTACATTTGCCTCATTGGCGGCTTTAAGACTTGTGCAAAAGGGCCCACTAAAAAGAAAAAATTAATCTATCTCCTTCGCTCAGAAGAACTGTAACACACAAAAGCCGTTACACAGCTATTATCAGAGAATAAAAGAGGATACTTATTACTAGAGACTAGAGAGGTACTCATTAATAAATAGTATCTCTCTAGTCTGCAAGATATAATTATACTACCATAGAAAGCTACTACAACATATGGATCGGACCAAAATCAGAATAAGAGTCTGTATCCAAATTCAGACTGGTTCTCTTTTTTTATTGGACTTGACTTTATGTTGTTGGTCCGAAGACCTTTCAACTTTACCGGGGTTTTCGGAGCGAGCGGCTTCGCGAAGGCGCTCGAGCCCGGGGAGCAATTTGCTCGGGGCAGCTCCCTAGGGAGTTTTACCTCGGCTGGACTGTTGCCATGAGAGAGAGATGATCTAATGATGCCCACCATAGGAAGACTAATTGAAAACGGGCGAGGCTCCCGGCGGACCGGGATCGGCGGGTCGCGGCGGCCTACGCTATCTTATTGCCGTTTCGAAACGTGTTATGGCTGGGAGAGAAGAAACAGCGAAAGAAAGTTCCCAGCAACACGCCTGGTCTATCCTATGGGGGGGCTATGTCTCCTGGCGTCCCTCTCGGGGACGTGGAGAGATCGGTCGGTGCCTGCCAGCCTGCCGTCCTGTGAGGACCTTACGCGGTCGTCGCACGACAGCCTTTCGACGAGGCTTATAATCGGACGCGAACACGACAAGCGGATTTCGATGGTGCGGCGCGAGATCATTACTGGCTCATGATTATTATTATTATTATTGGACTTGAATTTATGTTGTTGGTCCGAAGACCTCACAACTTTACCGGGGTTTTCGGGGCAAGTGCCTTTGCGAAGCGAAGGCGCTCGAACCCGGGGGGCAACTTGCTCGAGGGGGCTCCCTAGGGAGTTTCACCTCGGCTGGACTGTTGCCATGAGAGGGGGATGAATCTAATGATGCCCACCATAGGGCGACACAATGCACTAATTGAGAGCGGGCGACGGGTAATATAAGGCCCGCGAGGAAGGATCCCGGCGGACCGGGATCGGCGGTTCGCGGTGGCCTATACTATCCTACTGCCGTTTCGCAACGTGTTATGGTTGGGAGAGAATAAAAGGCGAAAGAAACTTCCCAGCAACACGCCTAGTCTATCCTATGGGGGGGCTGTGTCTCCTGGCGTCCCTCGCGAGGACGTGGAGAGATCGTGATTGGCGGCGTCGACGCCGCCGTCTGTGTCTGTCTGTCAGTGCCTGCCAGCCTGCCGTCCTAACCGCGGGCGGGCTGATCCGAACCAGCCGTTTTGTGATATCGTCGACCTTATCCGTGAGGATGTTACGCGGTCGTCGCACGAGAGCCTTTCGTCGAGGCTTATAATCGGACGCGACTGGCTCATGTCGCTCCGTCCACACGCTTTTATATTCGAGCGATGACGGAGCGAGCCAAGTAGTGGGGTAATCGACAAAAACCACTCCTATCTACTCGTTAATACAACTAACCAACAATAGTACAATACATCTTACAGTAGAGAGAGAGAATAAAAATCAGAACCACATTGCTCACTCTCTCGAATGAGCGTTTTTGTATCACGAACTTGGGAATACAAATAGTATTATTTTTCTGGGGATTTATAAAAGAATTCAATTGCACGTGTAGGCATTTCGTTTGATTTTTGTCTTGTTTTAATTCTAGACGCACGTAGTACTCTTAAGCAGGAAGAACGGCAAAGAAGTGAAACGGTATAGAACAGAGACATTATTTTTCTTGCACATAATAAACTGCTACGAACAAGGAGAGACTTTGGTGGTCGATTTGTGCACGTACAAAGACGCCAAGGCGCTGGACGCGATGTACATTCAAGCTATTGAGGTTTGTAAAATTACATATCTCTGCTAATAGAGAAAAGAATTAACATGTCATGTCCTTAGACCATACACTAAAGTGTTTAAAATTTTCCTCATTTTAGGCCTGGTACCTATATCTTACCAACCGATAATTTGCCTTACTTTCGGTAAAAATTTGACATAAGCTCCACACGAGTGACACGAGTGAGTCAAAATTCAACCCATGGTAGGGCAAGTGAATGAATAGAAAGATATAGGAACTGGCCATTAAACGATAAGGGGTCAAGGATGATTTTGACGTAATTAATGAATGGCCCCTAAGGCCGCCCTTTGTTCAACAATTATTCTACCTAGTTTTTAAGAAAGTAGTTTGAATTTTTGATGATCAAAAAAGTGTTTTTATTCATTCATTCATTAATGGCTAGGTGGTTACTATGACGTGTCATTATTTTTTTCTTTTTTGTTGGTTTTATAGACGATGCAGAGTAACGCAGAATACGCGGAGTGGTTCCGCGGGCGGCCGAAGAGGTTGCGGCTGCCTTTGAATGCGGGGCGACTTCACAAAGTCAAGCCCACTCTGCTAGCGGAGCTCGGCTGCGAAACGCCCAGGATACACTACGAAGTCTACAACGGTAAGAACCATCCCGGTGGATTTCTCCTACATAATCGAAAAATAAAAAAATGTACGGAAACTAGCGCCATCAAGTGGTCCAGGAACATCAAAAATTATAATTAGTTTCCATTTAGTCCACTTAACTTCACTTACGATAGTGCTGTGCAATATCGTTGAATAAATACATCGCGCTAACGAGATCTTATGAGCATAAATGAAACCACAAGTTATGGTCATATTTCGTGAATCTCGCACACTTTTACATGAAGTTTTATGTGAACCATTTTTTACGTTTGGCACAAATTATAGTGTTATATATAAGTTTTTTAATCTGTCTTTCCCTTTATTCCAATTTAGAACAAGTTATAACTTATTAGTACCTTCTAGTGGAATTTATAGATTATCGATTGTAGCGCCATCTAGTGGTATATATAGAAACATAATACCGATTATAGTGCCATCTATCGGACAGGGTAAATTATATTTTATTCCAGAGCAGCTTACCTATTATATATATGGTGTATTATCTATGGTAAGAACCTTAATATCATAGTGGATGACTCCCGGCGTGCCAGATTACTTTCATGATACCGTGGGAGTAAATAAAAAGCCTTTAATAATAATGGTGTAACCCGTATATTAGAATCTTATATGATATACACTTGTGGTAAAACACACAAAATAATACTTTGTTAAGATTATCACGTTTCATTATTGAACAGCGACATCTACTGGGCGATCAACCAAAACAATTTCTGTTAAGCCAATGCGGAGTATTTAACACTTAGAAATGAAGATTTATATATGTCTCGCTTAAGGTTCATTCTTTAAAAATAGATAAAATACACAATATCAGCCCATAAATGTCCCACTGCTGGGCTCGGGCCTCCCATTATAGGGGTGCGGACAGTACACCCGCTACGTTTGTCCATGGTGGCTTGGCTGATTTGACACATCGGTTATCTCGATGTGCAGGTTTCATCACGATGTTTACCTTTACCGTTGTCAGCACGTGGTAATTGTAACAATATGCACATTACGTCAGAAAACTGCCCAAGTGGTGCATACGTTCTGGCCAGGATTCGAACCCGCGCTCTTTGAGTTTGGGACTTATGCTCTGCCATTAGGTTACCACGGCTTAAAAATGGATAAACCCTGGCCATAATATCTAAAATTCTAACCGATTTTTTTGTCGTCTGACAATATTCTATCTTATCTGTAGTCAATGATATTTTAATTTTAACGTTGATCAAGTTATATAATCCACTAAAAATAAAAATACTAAGTTTTACGAGCAGTAATTTTTATGTAATGAAAATTAACTTTTATTCTTTCCTTTTCAGGGTTACCGTACAGATACTTCTATGCTATCAGCTCAGATGTAGATGCAGAAAACCCTGGTTGTGTAAGTATAATGTATTATATACATTTATAATACATTTCATATGTATACAGTATATGTATTATAGTCGAGCCGTTCTGAGAAGCCCCGTTTGAAGTTTCATATAAATATTGACAAACTAACTTTGTAACATATCAAAATAAATTCTATTAAATTAAAACACCATAATTAGGTCATTTCTTTAGAAACGTAACACTTTTTTCTTAAATATTACTGACGTGACCTAGTGATTGATGTATAATTGAGAAGTTTAAACATAAATCCTAATTAAGGTATATGTGGGGCGTCGTGCGAACGACACGACACCGAGTATAACACAATAATCTGAAATATTATAATCAAAGTTTATTACACTAGAATTATTACAATTATAATATTAAATACAGCACAATAATACACAGAAATATTAGGACAACTCCAAGAGTTGCATCCACGCTTGTCAGGCGTCGAGCAGCAATTTGCCCTCAAGAATACTGCGATTATCAAGCAGTAATTATCGACCACAAGACGACTTGGCTATAGACTGGTCGGTTGAAGACTGTCCCCTCTCTGCCCGAACACCGCGTATTTATGGTCGTCGTAGCGCGCCGTAGTGACAATATCCGGTAATGCTTTGGCGCCACTTCAGTTTCGCTTTCTTCATAAAACCAACTTCCGCCATCCATTTTAACTTCCAACTTCCGGTTACTCCATTTCCGATATTCGTCGCTCGATAATAAATGCCGCTTCGTTGACCTCCGGTTATATGACTACTTCCGTCATATGGTTACTTTATAATAACGCTTCCTACATATACATATTTGCTACATTTTAAAATATAAAAAATAAAAATATTTGAAGTAATAGCGCCGTACTTACATTGCTGACATTTATTTTAAATATAAATACATATTTTGAGAATTTGTACGCCGCATTTTCAGCAAATAAGGTTTGCACTCAGCTTATTACTGTGCCGGCATAATATCCGACACAACGCTGATTTTCAGTGCAAACCTTCCTTTTGGGATAATACTAAAACGACCCGAATATTTTGTGAATTTAATTTAAAAACTATTTAATTTGTAAATAATAATATATACCTACGTAGAATAAACAGTATCAATATTCTGTTAACTCCATGATTTCATTAAAAAATATAACTCATGCTTGTCTATATTATAACATGCTTGTGTGTATATTGTGTATTGTTACATATACAATACACATACATATATTGCGCATAACAACGTGTATCGATTGTGATCGGATACAGCGATTGTCTACTACTGATTGACATGAGGCAACAATTCTCTTTGGTATAACCTATAAATGTTTCATATGATATCTTACTGTAACATAAGTAAATGGCAACAAAATGTAAAATAGATTTTATATTTTTTTAAATAATAAATCGTTTTATATTAATCGATACGGTGTAACGTGTGACTTCCTATATCGATTCTAATTTCTAAACGTATCATCATCGATAGTTCACGTACCTTCTAAAATCAGTTTGATAGATGCCAAATGTGGCTTTGTAGAACGGCCTAACTATAAGTAGATACATTTGTTTTAAATATTGCACTGTGTATTTCCAGATGTCTTGTGTTTATCACGCCGCAATTTTTTTTTTCTTTTGATGTATTTGCTATAGCTCCGTTAATTCTTCGAAAAGTGTAACATTCTTATGTATTTTAAGAAGTGAGCTTGAGATAGACAAATATGAAGTAACAGTATTGTTCGCTTCGGATTTCTGGGGAGTTTCTTGTCGCTTCTTCTCCTTAAACAGCGATAACACGTTGCGATGTGCAGTACATAACATAGGAAATGGACTTAATTTTTAACTTATATAAATGACCTGACACGTGGACACTGGCGGTAGGACTGGTCCACAAATTTCAAGCCGCTCAGCAACTATGGAGCGAGCTATGTTGGGTGTTTTTCTTATGGGTAGAATTAGAAATGAGGATATAAGAGAGAGAGAACAATGGAACCGACATAGCTTGCAAAATTAGCAAGTTGAAACGGCAGTGGGCCGGTCACGTCTGTCGCAGGACCGATGACCGAAAGAGCCGACATGTTCTGGGGCCCAATTCTGCTATTACTATCTCCTCAAAATCACTGGACACTATCGTCTCAATAGTAAGTTTAGCTGATTTCGAAAATGTGGAAATTTTGGTAGTTTTTCAATAATCATTTCAGCTACCCCTACTTCTGCTAGTAGTAATACCAATTTTTTCTACTATTATTCTGCCGCGACGGTATCAAGAAGGTACTAGCCGTGCGCAGAAAGTTTGCCGATAGCCTCATGATGTCACGCGTCTATGCTCAATAGGGGTGACAAAAAAGGTTACATAAATAGTTGTTTTATTATTGTATATACTTTACATAAATATATAAAATAATAGTAAGTAATACAATACAATAATAGTAAGTAGTCATCGGCAAACCTACTGCGCGCGGCTCTGTGGATTTAGTAGAATACGATATTTTTACACTATCGCAATGGAATCGTGCTTTGAATGTCTTCCAACGCCATAATACTTATTTAAATAGCAGAATTAGGCCCCTAGAGTGGAGACCGCGTCACGGTAAATGTAGTGTCGGACGCTCTCCAGCCCGATGGAGTGATGACCTGCGCAAGGTGTCCAGTAGGCGCTGGATGAGGAAGGCGGAGGACCGGGATGAGTGGTGCCGACTTGGGGAGGCCTACGTCCAGCAATAGACGGAGACAGGATAAAAGAAAATGTCGAGAGATTTAAATAACTTTTCTTCCTTTAATGAGCGCACAGGATAAATGAATTTATGACGGTGGATAAAAAAATGTTGCGTCATAATATTAAGCGCCTGTAGAAAATGTAGTAATGGCACACATAAACAAAATTGCCCTTTAAAATAAACAGGCGTTCCTTAGCAGACTGCGCTTGGCTGACGACATCAATGACCTTGAAATAAAATTCAAATGTGGAATTTTGTGTGAACAAAAACTTTTTAATTTGAATTTAAAAGTTCTTCTTAATCGTTTTCTTTATTTATTAAGCTTCAGATTATTGATGTTAGTTATTTTATGTGCTTTAACAGATTATAAAGGTAGACACGCACACAGGAGAAATTAGGACATGGTGTGAACGAAACTGTTATCCAAGTGAACCCGTGTTTGTTCCAGCGCCTGACGCAAAGGTAATTCTAACTAATGTAATTATAAAATTTTAAGCAAGCCGTGTCTGTACATTGAAGCTAATTAAAAAAAAACAACTGGAATAGACTATATAACCGATGGAGAACACGATGCAATTTTTTTTAGATATCTTGTCTGTCTGTTTATCTGTTGGTTGGTTTGTCTGTTTGTTCGGCATTCACGTAAAAACTACTTCGCCGAGTTCGATGCGATTTTCGCAGATCGACAGCAAATTATTAGACTTAAAATCTGCGCTCCTTTTAATCCCGGGAATCCCGCGGGAAGTTTTCTGGGAATTATTTAACTGATCGATAGCAAATCTAATGTAATAAAATATGTGGTATTTTTTATGCCGGGAATTTTCCCTGGAGCGGATCCATAAATCCATGGATCCATAAAAATTAGCTTACTCCGACACAGTTTTCACTTTTTAGTGAAAAGGATAGCTTACATTCTTTTTTAAATGCTACGTTACTTTGTGTCCCGGGAATCCCGCGGAAATTTCAAGTCAAGCGTGAACGAATTCGCGAGCATATCCTAGTACTATAATATAAATGCGAAAGTGACTTTGTTTGATTGTTTGGAACAGACGAATATAGCCGAACATATGGCGTTCTGATCGCCTGTTATTAGCGCCATCGTTCCTATTTATTAACAAATACCTCGCCATGACAGCGACAGTTTTGATGTGTTACTCTCATGCTCAGTTTCACTTTCGCTTCGCTAGATGGCGTTACGGGTATTTATCATTAGGTAAGGTAAAATTTAAGTACGGCATTTCTAAGAATTATGACATGCCCACTTCATTGTATATACATAGTCAAGGCGGGGAAATCTGTCAGTGGTGGAACTCCGTACATCTCTCGTTATTTTCGTGTTTGAATAGCTACGACGAGAACAAATCGTTCAGTAAAGCTTTTCACCATTTAACTTCCGTTTAACAAATGTAGAAAGACTCCGTTCCTGCACGGATAGTCTGCTTCAAGGTAATGGACCATTGATAGAACATTGGATGAAACTACATCGTGACAATCATATCTTAATATTATAATAGCAATAATGTAATTTATTATGTACCTAGTCTGGATTAAATAAATATTATTATTATTGCTTAATAATTTAACATTAAACTAAAGACTATACATACAGAAATCTTAATTGTTATGTGAAAATATCTAAAACTTAACCATGTTCATAGATGCATCTCCGAAGGTTTTGTCATTTTCTTTTTTGACAGATTTATGTACGTACTTACATATTTTAATCTTGCTAATTATGTAGCATTAAATTATCATGGCTTACAGACACTATATTTTATTAATACGCGTCTTCATTCCCCTAGGAGGAGGATGACGGTGTGGTGATAAGCGCAGTGGTGTGGGGAGGTGCTCGCAGCCACGAGACTGCTCTCATAGTGCTGGAGGCGCGGGGGCTGAGGGAAGTGGCGCGTGCGCATTTCGCGACCCCTTCTCCCGCGCCCAAGTGCCTCCACGGCTGGTTCCTGCCGCAGCCCCCGTCGCCGTGCCCCCTTTAGCTCCACGGCGAGACATGCACCTCATGGCACGCTCTCAGCCCCACTTAAAACGCTCAAACTCAAAGGCACTGTTGCCAACTCAGCGCTAAATCTAACGCATTTTCGTATTCGTTAACGCCTAAAAAAATACTTACTTCTTAGCGCCACATTTAGCGAATTACTAGCACCCAGCCAAAGGTAGTTTTGTGAATAAAATCAAGTTTCGGAAGTAGTCCAATAACTCGATGCTCGACAGTAGTTAGTGTATTGACTATAGACAAGCGGATGCTGACTATTTAATTGTCAAATAACTGGAACGCCAGCGCCGCCCTGGTGTCGCTCGATTGAGTACGATTATACTATGTGATCTGTAGTCTGTGACATAGCAACGCAACGTGGTAGCCTAATGGACGGGAATGGAATGGGGAGGACACCATTCTTCGGCGATTTTCGAGCAGTGAACACAGATCATAGAAACTGTTACGCGTTGCTTAGTATTGCCCGCTGAATATATAACATTTGTTATTGAGTTTATAACCTTATAGTTTGTCGCCATTATTTTTATGTGAAGTTGTGTTACGATTTTATTTCAATCATTACGATACGAAGTTCAAATGATGAGAGAATGAATGCTCAGAGAAACTGGTCTCCGTCAAATATATTTTAAAAACTTAGTATTTTTTAATAGAATAAACTTGTAATATTATCAATCTAGCCATGTACATTAAAAATATTCAGTTTTATTTGTTTTGATAGGTTACCAGTTTTGGGTTACCTTACTAGTATTGGGGTGCTAATAATTATACAGTTGCCCCTATACAATAATTAATTATATTGGTATTACAATATAATTGAAAATAACACTTAATGCTTAGTTGGCGTTTAATAGCATGTTGATGTAATGTCATCTATCTCTATAAAATATCTAATATTTATTTTGATTCCTTATCATAATTTATTTAAAACGTCATAATATCTTCTTGTTCTTACCTATCACTTAAATATTCTTGGACACTATAATAGGACTTTTGGACCTACCATTCGAATAATTTTTGTATAAATAAGTTAAAAAAATTTTCTTTCATTATATTACACTGTAACTTATTATATATTCTTGGTGCCTATAATTTGCCTACAATAATGTAATATATCTTTTATTTCTTACTGAATGTTTTTTTTTTTTTTTGGAAATACATCTTAATCTATCACTTTTTAAGGAGTTGTAAGTGCATCTTCTCTAACGAGTGTTGGCAACACTGCTTAAAGGACTTCCATATTCTCGCGAGAAGAGCAATACAAACGAGACTGTAGAACGGGTTCTCGCGTTCTAGACTATGGAGGACCTGTTGCACTTTGATATTACTCATATAAAGTGTGACATTATGCTTAATAATATAATTTATAATTCTTTACATAAATTTCCATTATAGTCCGGCCGCTCTAAGAATGTGCTTGCGTTTTGCGCTAAACAAATTTAGTTTAACGTAAATTGTCGTGGTGATATGAATTATAACTAAATTTTAAACAGTAAGAAATATATAAACCTAAATCTATACATATAATAAAACTGTAGAGTTCGAATTTCTGTACAATGAAAAAAAAGCTAAAAATGAAAAAGGGGGATGTAAGAAGTGAAATACAACTAATTTAGATTTTTTTAATTTTATGTTTCTCTGTTTGTCTTGTTTGTGCCGGCTAATCTCCGAAACGACTGGACCGAATTAAATGAAATTTTGTATGGTGGTAGCTTATATCTCTGGTCAACATATAGAATACCTTTGATCCCGAAAAATAAAAGAGTTTCCGTGGGATAGTTAAAAAATCTGTACCACGCGGACGAAGTCGCGGGCATCAGCTAGTAAATAAATAAAACATTTTCTCTTAAATTGTTCAATCGTCACTACAATGTTATCCACCCACAATTGTTCACAAAATGGGAATGCATTAAGAGCGGCCGCTATAGTCCGCGCCATAAAAGAAGTCCTACGAAAAATAAAGTAACTAAACAAATGTGGCGGTTCCGCTATTTGACAGATTTTTGTTCGTAAAGTAGCTAAGAAATAAATGTACAGCTTTAATTATGGAATATTTTGTATTTATTATCCGATAATTATCTACATCGATTTACGGATTATTAAATAATTACTCTGGCAGCATTAAGTACGGCGACCGCAGCGCCACGTCTGTGGACTTCTTTTGTGGCGCGAACTCTAATTAGAATAAGTAAGATTAATACTACTGCTCCATCTAGGATAATGTCAGTAACCGTTTCTCGCAGGTGTAGCGACGGTTTTAGTGAGTTTATTGTGTTACGATGTCATTATTAATTGTAAATATAATAACCCATAAACGTCCCATTGCTAGGTCGGGCCTTCCACTATAAAGGAATGGACAGTATACCCGTCACGCTTATCCAAGGCGGCTTGGCAGGTTAGACACATCGGTTATCTCGATGTACATCACTACGTTTTCCTTCACTGTTGTTAGCACGTGATAATTGTAACAACATGCACATTAGGTTAGAAAACTGCCCAAGTGGTGAACGCGTTCCGGCCAGGATCGAACCCACGTCCTTTGAGTTAGGGACGCGTGCGTTAGCCATTACCCTACCAGGACTTCATCATTAATTGTTAATGACGTTAAACAATTACAGATAATATGTATGTATATACACTAGTGTAGTTAATCATTGGCGGTGTTATTTTTAACGATATAATCAAGGCATTTGGCCACAGTCGCTAACACTATCCCACATGAAACAGGGACAATAATATAGTTAATTTACGGAAAACTAAAGAGTACGTACAACGTAATATTTAGTGGTTAAAAGTAGAGATGCCACGAATAGTGCTTTGGCCGGATACCGAATACAATAATCTCAAACTTAGGTACAGATTAAAACTACGTTTTAACGGTTTTAAGCGCGGTAATTTATATGATTTCAATCTCAATCAATCAATCAATTCAATCGATTTGATTTTAAATCAATAAATTACCGCGTTTGCAACCATTAAAACGTAGTTTTATTATGTATACAAGTCGCGAAAACTTAAAAAAAATATTACATACAGATATCTTATTGAAGTCCTCGAGTATACCACCACTTCCAAAACAACATATTTTCATTACTATATAGTTATTATGTATATACATTTGTTTAGATTTATTTTAAAGGAATGCAAATTTTAACAAAGTAATTGTTATGTATAATTATTGATCGACCTTGATCGCGATCGTATCATTCTCACACGACGCGGTCATCAAATGTTTCGTGGTTTTTGTCTATGACTCACGTAAAAAACTAGTAAATAACTATTTGTTGTCTATGGTGTCGACATAATTATTATAGGTATGTGATGTACCTCTATGTCTATGGTAAGTAGTTCTTTCCCGTTATAAATTCCTACTTTTTATACCAGAGTATAACAAATGTTTAATGGCGGGAGGAATTTAAATAATTTAATAAACAATTTTTTAAAATTATAAATGTTTTTTACTCATAAAAATCTCGCCAAGGAATGTTTAAACACCTCTTAATTAAAAAAATCAAGTTTAATTCAGCTGTTTTTAACAGACTTCAAAAATAAGAAGATTTTCAATTTGTCATGTAATATTATTCTTTTATATAAGTCTGTCGCTTATCTAAGGGCCACAAGCACACTAGCTACTTTTAGCAGACAGATAGTCAGACAGATCTTTATATTACTTACATTGCTCAAGAAACATTCACAGTTGCAGTATGATTCACAGCTATTAAGCGACAAGCGCAGAAAAACTACTGTCTGTAACTTAAGAACCTGTCAGACGAGTCTAGTCCAAAGATTCTTTCCCTTTCTAGGACCATACCTTTACAATAAAGTAAATAATATTTTACAAGTATACCCTCTACAGAAATACGCCTGCAAAGAAAAAATCACTAAATGGCTTAAAACCTTAAGCTATGATGAGACAGAAGATCAGCTCCACCCACTTATATAAAATACTAAAAGTATTAATGTCTTATTAATTTGAAGTTTTTAAATTATTTTGCCTATACATTCAAATCTACATACACCCGTACCCACACACACCCGTACACATCCTCACCCACCCTCCCACACCCACAAACACACACACATACACTCACACACTCATACAGTCATCTTTAATTCTAACATTTTATTTCTGTGTCTTAACTGTGGAAGCCTAAATTTAAGTTAATCTTAAGAATCTTTTATATTTGGTAGCCATGGAGTGGAGCACTGGTGACCTGTCATACAGATTTCTTATAAATTTATTTCAGGCACCAGTCTCACACACCAGGTTTCTTAGTGAATCTGTTGTGTTGAGAAATAAATAAAGTTTTATTATTATTTTATTATTATTATTATTATTATTTATTTGTTCTAAAAAATTTTACATTTTATAAAAGATATATAAAGACATTTTTTTATAAAAAAAATAGATAACATTATTCTTTTATAAAAATACATCAAAAATAAATTACATATTCAATAAAAAAATATAAAATCTTGCAGCTCACCGCCAGTGGGGCCTGGGGTCCAAACTACCGGTGGTTAGGGCTCCAGAGACAGGAACCTCCTCACAATTCGTGCCGTGTCCAAGAGTGCTGCCTTCTGTATCTGGCCCTTCACCCAGCTTCCCAGCGAAAGTCTCTCTAGATGACGGTCGAGGCTTTTCGCTATAAGACCATTGACGGTGACAACTATCGGCACAATGCTCGTTGACTCCAGACGCCACATAGCGGTAACCTCGTGAGCAAGATCTAAGTATTTACTTAGTTTTTCTTTTTCTTTCTTCACGAGGTTATCGTCATGACTGATGTCAACGAGTATTGCTCGTCGCGCAGATCGATCTATTATCACGATATCAGGCTTATTGGCTACAATAGTCCTGTCCGTGATAACTGATCGATCCCAGTAGAGCGTGGCACGACTGTTTTCAAGAACTGGCTCCGGCGAGTACTGGTAATAAGGCACCTCCGTTTCCACAAGACCGTATCGAAGGGCAAGTTGCTGGTGGATAATCCTGGCTACGAGGGTATGTCTGTGCAAGTACTCGCCGTTAGAAAGATGTGAACAGCCGGAAACAATATGCCTGAGGGATTCACCTGGGCGATGACATGCCCGACAGATGTCTAAGGTGCCATCCTTCATGATATATTTCTGGTAGTTATTCGTCTTAATAAGTTCATCCATAATTGCAAAGACAAAACCTTCGGTTTCTCCAAAGAGATTACCGAACCGTAGCCAGTTTACCGACGCTGACAGGTCTACATCGGGCCCTGTTAAGGCCCGATAAAACCTACCATGCAGCTCCTTGCATACGTTGATGCGGTCAGAGGCATCCATTAAGGAAATATGCCCTGAGATTGTTCACCTCGCGATTGTGCAGATCCTTGGCATTTAGAAAGCCTCGGCCTCCACTCTTCGCGAGATGTACAATCTCATTGTATGATTATTGATGTTTTGTCAGTAGGCAACGGACCCTTCGGTCTAGGGCGTCCAAATCCGTTTGAGTCCACCTAAGTATGCCAAAGGAGTATGCCAACACGGGCATAACCCAGCTGTTGAAGGCTCTGACCTTATTTCCACCTGAGAGAAGGCTGGTTAAAACCTTCCTCAGGCGGCAAAAGAATCGGTCCTTTACCGTCTGTTTTACGTCCGCGTCGGCTATACCTAAGGACTCTGACATACCCAGGTAATGGAGGTTTCGGTTTCAGAGAGGGATTTGAGGGACATGTTCTCTGAAAGTTGTAAATTCGGTGAATTCACAACTTTCCCTCGCCGCACATGCATGACCGCACACTTTTCTATCCCGAAGTCCATATTAATTGACTTACTGAAGCGTTCAGTTGTTTTCAGTAATTCAATCAAGTCTGGTTCGTTGGATGCGAAAAGTTTATTATTATTATTATTATTAGCATCGGCGATCGGCGATTTTCCGACTGCGTCGATGCTGCATCGCGCGCGACTCTATGCGTTCGATCGCGGTATCAAAATCGCGCGTCATGCTGCATCATTCGCGACTTTCTGCGTTCGAACGCAGTATCGGAAACGCGCGTTTTAGCGACTGCTCAGATGCTGGATCGCGTCGGCTGTCTATAGTTTTACGATTTGTAACTTTCATTATTTATGTCTGTGATTTGCAATTATATTGCAGTATTCCGTAATCTGTGGTTTTGTTTACTTACAAATTAAAAAAAAGTTATACTGAGAGTCAAATCGTGTTCGGCAGACGCCAAATCGATGACCAGCATCCGAATGTGTGCGGAGTGTAGCGTTCGGCTGCTGTGTCGGGCTTCTAAAAAGCGACTCAATCTCCGCGTTTGGCGTTTTTAAGTTTGCAGTGTGGAGTGTTCGGTTGCCGTATTTAGCTTCTAAAAAGCGACTAGTCGCCGATCGTCGATGCTAAAAGTAGCCAGTGTGCTGTGGCTCTAAAGACAGAGAAATTAATCATATCTTGCATGGTAAATATGATTGTAACTAAAACCTAAACCATAAAAAGAGCCAGTATTGCTGTCAAATAAACTATGATTTTTTAAATCTATATTTTGTGATTTTGGGCGGTCAATATCTTTAATAGTAAGTTGGCAACTGTCAGCTGATTCAAATAAATCCGCCATCTTATTTCTTAGCGATTGCTTAAACTAGGTGTCGAGGTTGTTTCATTTTGACAAATATTTAAGAATTCTTAGCCACCTCATCCGTGATATGTTTATAAAAGTACGATTCTCGGTAATCAGTGTCAAAGCAGTTATTAATATTTAAGAAGCATTTATATGTAAGACCATCAAGGTAGGTACTTTGAAGAGATTAACGATCTTATTCACATAGAGTTAAAGTAAGTTTTAAGGCTTCTTTAAGGAACTTAAATAAGCCTATATCTTAAAGCAATAAACCCATTGACTTCGATGGCCTAGGCTCTGTGAATACTGAACCTAGGTCTTCAAAGTCAACGGGTAAGGTTTCCGAAAAGCTGGATCGCCATACGGATCCGTTGTATGTACGATGGTTATATCGAATTTCGATATATTTATTAAAGAGAACTCCAAAATAAATTATTCATAATAATAATAATTCATTTATTTCAAAAAATTGAGTATGTCCATATTATACAATTTTATATTATAAAACTATTTCCATGTTATCAAAGTTCAAATTAATTCACGGCACAACAATTAATTAATAAGACAAATACTAGGGCATTACACCCGCGTCACTATAATTATTATCAATATTCTACTCCATGGCGTCAAAGGACCAAAGGGACAGTATACCAAAATGACTTCAAGTATGGACTCTGCCTCCGGGCCGCGAGGCGGCAGAAAACAAAGAAACAAACATTATATTATAATAAACTGTTCTATATTAAGTCAAGACCACAAATAATCAAATAAAGAGTTTGTACAGTTTTGACCAGCTCTTTTATCACCTGAAGTCAATAAGGCATTTTGAGAGTGCAAACCGACTGTCGCTATTGGAGAGCGTCCATAAAAGTCTGTCAGCGTTGCCGCGTTGTTTTGCAACGCGTATTCGTTGGCTGAAAAACCCCTTTGATCTCGTATGACATCTTATAGTAATCTATACTAATATTACAAAGAGAAAAGATTTCTATTTTTGTATGGTTGTAACGAATAAACTCAAAAACTACTGGACCGATTTAAAAAATTCCTTCACCATTCGAATGCTTTTTTTTTTTAAGGCGGGGGAAATGCATTTCGCACATACCGGGTCCTTTGCTAGGGATTAGACCGTTGTTGATCATGGAGGCTTTCCACTGAGGCAATCCAAACAATAATCAACCGGCTTGTGTGGAGACTCGACTAATCAATACCCCACTAAAACCACCCTCCTCCCATGTGCCCCGCGCTTATGGCAGGAAAGGCGTGAGATACAGAACGTAGTTACGCCCACACCGATCCTAGCGCACAAGTGCTTGAGAATGCCCCGGGAGAGGCAAACTCACTTCGTCAACAGGGGTGAAGACTCCTCTGCTCCCTAGATGCTAGAGGGCCCCTGCAGCGGTATTTCAGGGAGGGAAGTCATGCGCATACCTGCGCCTCCGAGCTCCCGACTGACGTCGGCGCCCGCGAGACGCTTGCGCACTACTATCTCTCTCCCTATCTCGTTCCGCGGCCTCCTTAGGAGACACTACCGTCTCGCAGAAATTGGCCGCACCCACCCACCAATCGTCGCTGTGCAGCATGGCTTGCACCAGATCGCCCAGCGATTCGATCGGTCCTACAAGTGTCTCGAGTTCAAACCTCTGAGGTGCCCATGCTGCGCACTCGACTAGTGTGTGTAACGCCGTGTCTAGCGCGCCACATTGGCGGCATTGGGGTGAAGGCAAGCAGCCCGCAATCTGACACAGATACTTATCGAAGCAACCGTGCCCGGTAAGTATCTGTGTCATTCTGAAGGTCAGGGTCCCGCGTTTCCGCGAGAGCCATCGCAACAGCTGCGGTTGAACCGCTTCCACCGTGTCAATGCCAGCAACAGGGTTTTCCAACTCTACTGACCAAGATTGGATCATGGCCGCGGTTTCCCGCGTCCTGATCACCTGGAGTTCGGCCTGGCCATAGACCAGGCCACATACCATTCGAATGCTACATTATCCCTGATTAACACAGGCTATATAAAAATTAGGGGTCCCTACTAAAACTTCAGTACTGTAACCCATCAATCTAAACAAAATACTTGGCGCTGGAATCGGGTTCTACGATTATCATGAAATTTTATGTGTGTTTGAGCGGGTTCCGGGGTGGCTTAAATTCACAATTAGACCCGGTAGATGGCGCTGGAATCGGGTTCTTGATTTTTATTTTTTCAGGGCAGGACAACGTCTGCTGAGGCCGCTAGTACATTATATACAATATTACTTAGTTACCTTTCGTAAAATAATATGTACACAAACATTGTATGAGACGTCACTGGTCCCAAATATTTAGAATTAAATTAATAATATCAAAACCCTAAAATACGAAAATAGATCAGATTAGAATGTAATTTTATTTAAATAAATAAATTAATAAAATACAAAAATCATTTTTATCGAAAAGAACAAGTTTTTAACGGCATTCTACTGTTTTTCTGACTTTTATAATCATTTTTATAAAGAACAATTTTTAGGCACTATTAGATTATAAGATTATAAGATTATAAGATATATCTGTTCGATACCAAAAAAAATAAAAAAAAATTGAGTACGTTTTTTACCTCCTTTTCACCTCTATCAATGTATGTAACCCGCCTATTCTGTGTTCCACTATAACTGTGAAGCGTAAGCTTAAAAGTAAGTCAAGGATACAAATTTACTCTAAAGGTATGTAACTATTTTACTTTAATGTACACGAACAGCCTTACGTCGAATTATCATACTCAAATTGTACGAGTTTTTCTGAATAGTCCCATAATTTTTTCGCGAGGATTTGGTTTCTAGCCTTGGGCAAGGTGATCCTTTCTGCGCAGTCGACGAAGTACTTCCCAGAGACACGACTGCACTCTTCCGATACACAGACATGGACCACTGTCTGGGCTCCTTGCTCCGCTGTCCTGTCGTAAAACCAGCACCATATGGCGAACAATGCACTATCCAGTTTAAAGGTCTCAGACCACATGATGCCCGTCCATATGACCCCTGGATGAACCGCATTCGTTGTCACCCTCGTGCCTTCTAAGCGGCGAGATAACTCCACAGAGAAAATTAAGCTGCATAATTTGCTATTTGCATAGGTAAACATCTTGTTATAATAACCTATTTCATTGATATTTTTGAGGTTGATATCGCCCAAAAAGTGCAATACAGAACTTAGGTTCACTATCCGGCCTGATTGAGACTCCTTGAGAAGCGGTAGTAGAAGTAGAGTAAGTAGAAAATGTCCGAAATAGTTGACTTGCATTGTTTCAATTATTCCGTCGGAAGTGTAGTCATCTTTGCCATAACCCCCGGCATTGTTAACAAGAACATCCAATTTTGATTCGATGTTAAGGATGTTGTTGGCAAAATTCCTGACTGATGTCAAGGAGGAGAGGTCGAGGTTGGAGTAGGAGATGTTTTTATTACCAGTGGCAGCGATGATGGAATCACAGGCAGCTTTCCCCCGTTTATTGTTCCTACAGGCGAGAATGACGCGGGCGCCTCTTCTGGCTAACTCCAAGGCCGTATAGTAACCGATGCCTGCATTTCCACCAGTCACGATGACCAATTTTCCTGTCATGGTAACGCTACACTTGCACATTCTGATTCTCCATACTAACAATAGTCTTGTTATGATAATGATAATGACAACAACGAGAACACAAATTGCACATAAAATCAGCATTCTTGATTACACAATTAAATTTAGTTTTACAACCCGAATATTTTTATTTGTAATATTACAATAAACAATGTTAAATTTAATATGTTGAATACGAAATGCGATGATCAAATAGTTCATGAATTAAGTGAACACTGGACAAAGATACGTGTGAATTTGATTAGATCTGCTTTACTAATCACATTTTACACTCCTTAAACATGTATGACCCGGAAAACTTGTAACATACAATCTTTATGCCTGGCCGTCCTCGTTCTTAT
This sequence comes from Dendrolimus houi, assembly GCA_039645545.1. Taxonomy (NCBI): domain Eukaryota; kingdom Metazoa; phylum Arthropoda; class Insecta; order Lepidoptera; family Lasiocampidae; genus Dendrolimus; species Dendrolimus houi. The sequence continues at coordinate 1,835,249 of CM077128.1, read as the reverse complement.
GTATGTTGCGAATCTGGCAAACAGCCAACTGAAAGCCAACATGTGGCGAACATTTAGGATTGTATAGGAGGAATGGGATAAAGAGGATAGATTAGGGGAATGGAATAGAGAGGGAAGTGGGCCAGAGGAACTCACGTTGTGAAATACGATTATTTCAAAGCCAATCGTTTCACGGCGACATTTATTAAAGGATAATATCACACCGACCGAGCCAACCCCCAAGACCTGTAATCAAGGTAACGAGTTCAGCATGGCTCTACCATGCCAGAATGACAAGATGCGTACAATTCACATCCTTTAAATTACTCCTATCCTTCGAGTGAGGACCATAGACCGCGACAAGCTTAGAACCATGGGGGGATAATTCGCGGCCCTAGTGTAGGCTTCGCCAGATCGGGGGTGGCACAAGTATCTCTAAGCAAAACTAAAGATGCCATTGCCACTCCTCAGATAGGGATACCCACTAAAACCCCTGAGTGTTCCGTTCTGCACCTTATGCTAGGGCTACGGGGAAGTAGAAACTATCCCAACTCCACACGCCCTGACAGGTGGGAGCCTCGGAGGCCACTTGCACCGCCGGGGGACTAGTTTTACCCCCGGGTATCTTCATGGTCTAGTCCTGCCTGGGGCGGTTTGTACTTGGCCCACGGGAGGAGAGATGAGCGCGCGCGGAACACGTCACGCCCCCTATCTCGATGGCATAACGGCGGGTGAGGACTCCTATCCCCAGAGGAGTAGTCATCCACGCTGCATGCTCACGGTGGCGTAAGGACGAATTCTACTCTGACGTGGGCTCACGGCCAAGGTGACACAGATACCTCACGAAGCAGCCGTGCCTCAAGAGGGCCTGTGTCAGCCGAAACGTTAGGATGCCGTGACGACTAATGAGCCACTCACGCAGGATGGACCTCACCGCCTAGATGGTGACGGGGCCCATGCTGGGGTGTATCTCATTCACTCTGTCCCATTCCCCCAGCCCATCCTAGAGATTTGGGACGCGTTGGTACGTACCTGGTGAACCGTGATTTCCTAAGATAAACAAAAAAAGAGTAATCAAAACAACTCATCGATTCATCGGGTGATTACAGAGCTGGTGTCTACTACCTTGGACATTGGATTAGTAAAGCAATCCTTGGAATTAACGTGGGGCGATACTAGCCCCCTGGGCACCACATCTATTTTCGGTCTACGTAAATAGTCGGCGTAGTCCACATATGGTAAAGACGACGATTGCTTACTGGTTACGCGAGTTGGTAATTGTTTCCTTATATTCATTCCCTTTGATGTAAAACCACAATGATGGAAATATAGCTGCATAGAACACAGGGAAATACAGGCAGTTATATAAAGGAAGGATTGCACAGTACCTTTACGTAGTGAAGCGATGAATTTTGGTGTTTCTTAGAAGTTAGCACGACACGTACAAATGTTCAAATTTGACGAATCAACTAACTTGATGATATATTATGTATATAGACGAAAAATTGTTAACAATACTCAAAACGATGCGTAAGCGTTGCAGTTCGTTAGCAAAAGGTGAATTTTATACGATAACCACTATTGCGATGCTGTTGACGTCGCATGCCGTCTCTTTTCTTTCGCTTGCTAAGATATGTACAGGAGAGGAAAAAAGGATAGGAGGTGGTTTTACATGATTTAAAAGTATTGCCATTCGTTCCATTCCTTTAAGAATTTTACGTCAAAAATAACATACGTTAATATTACTCGACTGACCTTTGTTAAAACCAGTTATTGTGGTATATCTTGTCTTCAATTTTTTATTGTTTCTAGTCTATACTTGACCGAACCGGCTCACTAAAAAGAAAAGACATGTGTATAATTATAGTTATTTCGCTAAGAAGAATTGTATGACTCCTTTAACTCTCATTTATGTCAGTAGACACAGAACAGAAATCAGAACGGCACCTCTGAGCTGTGTTGTGACACGAACGGCGAAATTTTTTTTATGTTGCTATATGTGTAAACAAAATATTATTCAAAAGAAATAAAAATGCATTTTTTAATTGCACGAGTTCAGCAGACAGACAGACGGCCCACCCGATGGAAAGCGGTTACCATCGCCAATGGACATTTGTAACACTAGAGGTGTTACCAATGTGTTGCCGCTCTCTAAAGGGAGACTGGAACCTGGCCACTAATGCCCGGAACATGACTCAAGGTTGTTATAGCGGCATACTCTAAGACCAGGGGTGGTAGCCATCCAGACGCACAAATACCCTACCACCTCGTTGTGGGGTGTTTTGTCGCCTCTTCTGCCTCTCCTCTTGACAGGCCGCCCGGCCGCAGGAAGTTGTATTCTTTCTCCGTTCCTGCAAGGATATGCGATATAGGTATGTTTATTCCTGCCACTTATTTTTATAAACAGAAAAGGTTATTACATGTAAACGAATGGGCTCTAGTATTCTCATCTTTGTATTAATATGCACAAATATCTTTTTAAACTTTACATATTGACGACATTATGCTTAGTGTCGGTAACTGAGCCGTTTGACCTGGTGAGCCGATTCCGTTGAGCTATTAGTTACTACCTAGGCCCCGAGTCTGTAACCCATATCGGCGATCGAATGCAATTGGAATTGTAACTTTTGACGATTTTGGTAGTCTGTAAACCATCTTGGCCCAATATTAAATCAATATTGATTGGACCGAGATTGATTTAATATGAATTTTAGAGATTATGGATATTTGATCATCGTCAGTCGAATGGATCTTAACTCACAATGGCATGGTGAAAATTACAGACTTGGAGGTCTGAGCGAATGATAGAGAAATTTTATAATAGGAACTAGTTCATTTTTGTCTCTCATTCGCGAGTTATCGAGCTTATGAATTTTACGTCTCAATTCTAATGTTAGAGAAGAGGAGATAATCCAAGGACATTATATTGTTCATAATAATTATAGTTGAACTCAATTAGTTGTTTTAATATATTTTATTATTAATTAGAAGCCATGGTAGCTTAGTTTGTGAAAATGAACATGAATGTATTTGTTTCAAAATGGAATCTGACAGATTACTTATTGAAAGTCATGACTCAACACCTCTTCGAAAGCAATTTTAGTAACTGTTAAAGGAGAAGAAGTGGCGCAACAAACTTCCCAATAACATATCTTTATTTCATATTTATTATTATTTGACTTTTTTTTAATGTACTTTGAAAACTTAAACAGCTTTCTGAACTAACGTCCACATTGTTACAAATACAACGTGCTGGCAGTAAAGGAAAACGTCATGATAAAAAATACACATCGACATAACTGATGTCTCAACTCAAACCCGCTAATCCGCCTCAGACAAGCTTCGAATATAAACTCTCAGAGTAGGGAGACTCGAACTCAGTAGTGGGACACTATAAGTTGTTGTTATAACTGTAAGTAGGACTACAATTTGACTACTGATTATTAGAAGTCAATTTTATTTACTTTGTTTAATTATTTATTAGCAACATTAAAGTTAGAATTTGGCTTTCCACTGTTATAATACTGGGCTTCGATTCCTGGCATGGTAAATTTCGTAAACGAACTTTTCATTATTTACTATGGTGCAAGAGTCTGGGACAGCACCAGACTAGTCTTAGCGAATTAAGCCGTTTTCGGCACATGTAATACCACAGGCGGCTTTTCGGCCGGGGGAGGGTCGTCGCCGCCCCTTCCCCTTTTTTCCCCTCTTGACGGTAGTCCACGCTCCCCCATAGAGATGGGAAAGAGGCCACCGGCGCGAAAGATGACGCGCCGATTGGAGTAGCGACGCCCGGTGTCGCGTCTGCGGGTGTTGGTCCGGGCTTGGGGGTAGGCTTGGCAGCCGGTGCCCAAGGCCTGGGCGCGGAAATGGACGCAGGATTGGATGGTGCCTGAAACGGCGCCGTCTTCCTAGTGTATTCCCCCTGTTTGTCTTCTTCTTGGGGGGTGGAGGTGGTGGTGGAAATTCCAATACCTCGGCGGTGGAGGGGTCGGTACCACCTCCATTGGGGCCGGTGGGACTAGGTCCTCCGGTTCCCGCTGGGGGGGCGGTAACAGTCTCCACGGTAGTCAAAAGAAAATAAAAACTTCCAGACTAGTCCATTGGCTTTTTATTCATAATGGTATAGGTTCGCGTTTGACAGCTATCTCATCTACTGTTAGTGAAGATGCGATCTAGGATGAAGAACGCTTATCTAGTAGATACCTATACACTCATGAGTCGTGACTTAACCAGTGCTTTATATGAATCTGGGAATACAGACTCTGGCAAATAATATTATCCATATGGTGAGAATTGTTAATACGAGTGACCGTGAAATAAAACTAACTTATTTAGAAGCACCTGATGTACATACCTTACAATTTGCAGATGACTTATTTTTATGTAGCATAAATCAAAACATAGAAAGAGCAACGGCTAGAATTAATAATGCAACTATACAACTATTATCATCATAAGCTTAAATTAGATATAAGTCCAGAAAAGAGTCCAGTTTTAATTGTAAGTAAAAATTCAAATTTTATAAAGGATGTTAAATTTTTTTATGACAATGCAGAAATACCAATAGTTCAACAACATAAATTCCTTGGAGTCATTATTGATGATAAATTAAAATTTGATGAACATGTCAAATACATAAGTAAAAAGGCTCTAAATGGAATCAACAAATTGAGATATTTATCAGGAACTTACTGGGGTTCTGATCCCAAAGTTTTGAGTATGTTATATAAAAGTATAGTTAGAAGCCATTTTGATTATAGCAGTTTAGCTTACATGCATGTTAACAGCACCTTATTGAAAAAATTAGATGTAATTCAAAATATGGGACTGAGACTTATTTGTGAAGCTATGCGTTCCACACCAATTAATTCACTAGAAATTGAAACATGTATACCTCCATTGATACTACGTAGGTTGATGTTGGCTGAGCGGTTTTTCTTAAAAGTTCTTGCATCAACTAACAGTCCTTTGCATAAGAAATTAATAATACACCTTCAAATCACTCTTAGAATTTCTCCAAATATTTATCTGCCGCCTCTTTGATTAATGGAATTTTACCAGAAATTCCAATATTATTTAAACATGTTAAAGGATAATTCCAAAAACTTAAGCCAACATGATATTTGGCCTGTCTATAAAATTCCCTTTAATAGTCTTATTAATAGTTCTGTAAACATCCATTTAGATATAGCGCACAATAAATTTGAATTTTTGCAATTTAAGGATGATAGACCAACACATTACACTATATACACAGATGGGTCTAAAACAGATCAATATGTAAAAGCAGCATATTATGATCCACAAACAAGTTACACTAAGTGCATTAAAATAAACATAAATTGCAGTATTTTTAGTGCAGAATGCTATGCTATTTATTGTGCATTGGAATATATAAATAGTTGTGTGAATAATGTACATAATGTCCTGATAGTTACTGATTCTAGAAGTGTCCTAACCGCAATAGTAAATGTGAATATATTGTTACACGCCGTCAAGGATAAACGCACAGCTGCCTGTCGTAAGCGCAGTTTATTGTCTTCCCGGATTTAGAAATTCTTTTATGTTTAAAATTTGTAATTAAGAAAAACATGCTATTGTTTTCCTACTTGTTTTATGACCATCATTAGCGTCGAATTAATCCTTATTGTTATTGTTTTCGACTTGTTGGACGTTCGCAGGAATAGATAACCAGGTGTGCAAATTACTATTTCTCGGAAACTCAGTGCGCGCGGCCAATTTTTTTGTACTGTGTAGTTAGTATAAGACAATGCCCGAATGGAGGGGTGGGCAGTCAAGCGACGACTACGAAACGAGTAAGACGTTTTGTAGTACTCTCGATTAGTGATATAGACGACGGACTTTGCGCATGTCGAATTGTATTGAATCGTGCAGTGTGAACTGGTTGCATCCAGTTTTATTTGTATTTGTTTTATACGTGTTTGTAAAGTTCAAATAAATTCTATAGTAGTTCCAACGGCATTTTTAATTCGAGTCCAGTAGCTCGTAACAATATCTTTTAAACTAAATTATATATTGTATGATATTAGAAATTGTATAAAAGAGCTGTATAGTAAGAATATATATGTAGAATTTGTGTGGGTATCGTCACACAGTGGCATTCCTGGGAATGAATTAGTTGATACTGCAACAAGGTCAGAGCACGATAAAGATAAGTCTGAATTATTTGAGGTTCCGTTTACTGATTACGATGGGTATTTCAAAGAGCTTAAGCGGCACTTGTGGAAGGATCACTGGACGATAACCCTAGAAAAGAAAGGCAAATGGTATGCTAAGGGTACATCTATAGCATTCTAATACAGGAATTTTAAGTAGTGGGGTGGTGAAGTGGGGAGGGGGGAGGCATACTTACCTTTACCACAAGCCCTAAGGTCCGGAGAGCTTGAAATATGTTTTTTTTTAATAAACATAACCTCACTTATTTTCACTGATTTTTTCGCTAATATTGCACTTCTATCATAGGTCCAAAGTTGAAAAATCCTTTCGAAGTTAAAAAAAAGCCAGTAATCAACATAAAAAGAGCCAAAATAACCAAAAACCAGCTTAATTGGATAAAAATGAAGAAAAAAACAATAGAACACATTCATATACACTACAAGAGTAACTATTCAAAATGGCGACCAATAAAGACGATTTTTTTACGTAATCGCATTAATTTATAGATAGATAGATAGATAACACTTTATTGCTCACCAAATATACAATTTCAAAAACACACAATTACAATATTGTCATGGTAGAAACAATAGGCAAAACATTACAATTTATATTTAACCTATATTTTAAAAAAATGTTCAGCAATGTATTTTAAAATTGATGTCATTAATATATTGATTCATTGTCATATTTAAAACCAACTTGCTAGTCGTCCACTAAATTGATAAATAAAACAAATGTTTCATACATGACTTTTAAGGCATCGTACTGTTTGTGTGTATAAAATAAATAGTAAATGGTAACTAGTCGGTCCTAGTACTCGCCGGCCGCTGCCGCGATATGCTCGCTTCGCTCGCTCGGTTCTGTTATCAGGTAAGGGATTTCTTTAAATAAAATATGGTGCCTATATAATTTAATTAACTTTAAAAGTACATTCACTTAACTGAAAAGGAATAAAATGGCGGCAATAAGAATTGCAAAATATTTGGCAATATTTTCTTTTTATAGAAATATGTTGATTTCCGAAAATTATATGAAACAATATATTAATTAAAAATCGATAAGTATTATTGACATAGCGATTAATTTATTTTTATCATCACACCTTGTTAGCTAAGCCATTAAAAACAAAAGTGACAGTAAAAACTGTCACTTTTTAATCAATCGATTATATGTCTAGCATGAATTTTGTAGTTATGCCTCAATTAAATTAGAAACTTTATTTCTACATTAAAAACAGTTTTAGTGTTACAAAAAGTTCTGGCGGTTATATATAATTCGTGAGTACATTCATAAACCCAAATCTCAGTTTGTTATTATCAAAAGTGACACAATTTTACAACAAAAATAAGTGAGGTTATGTTTATAAAATTTTAAAAAATTAAGACCTCCGCACCTTAGGGGTTGTAGTAGGGGTAATTATACCTCCCCCCTACCCACTACGCCCACCCTCTACTTAAAATTTGTGTATCAGATTGTTAAGTCGCAGCCATAGCCGTTGCCCTCACTGTAACTCCAGAGATGCTGATTTGGACCATACTATTTTTCAACGTTCAAGTTTTAATATGCAAAGATTGATTTTAGTGGCTGAAATTTGTGATTGTAACATCTCTGATGCAAACAATGACAGTCCCAACTTATTCAGTGACAGGAACGTCCACAAATTGTTCCCCGCCGAGTACAGGATCTATTAAAACACAAAAGTTACTATAGTAACTTTTGTGTTTTAATATTGTACGATTATATTTGTAACACAATAGGAATAATTTAATTTGTTTTGTATAAATAGTGTAATTAAGTTGTTTTTTGTTTATTAGAATATATTGTATTTAATTTACTTGATAAGGATTATATATGTATATAAATATGTAATAGGTAGATAAGTTTTAATAACAAGTTTTCTTTGTATTAATAATATAAGTTATTTTTAAACATGTTTCTGACTGAAAGACGTAGTTTCTACGGTCATGAATAAATTTAAAAATGTTTAAAATCTAAGAGGCGATTATAAGTAAGGTCATTTGTTTTTTCAATACAAAAATTAACCATTTTAAAATAATAAATTCAAACTATTTTTTTTTATTAAATTTTACTTCAAAATACTCACATATTATGATGAACTGGTATAATAAAGAAAGTTAGTATAATTAATTTATATTGTATTCTAACTATAATTCCTTAAGACAATAAGTAGAACACTCAGCCTAGGTCATCGAAGTCAATGGGTAAGACTGGATTCCCAGAAGGCTGGATCGCCATATTGATCCGTTTTCTAAGGCAGGAACCAGCTCTTTATCACCTGAAGAGTTAATTAGGCATTTTGACAGTTCAAACTAGTATAGTTGTACACATATTTAAGTAGGTAAAGAAAAACGGGTATAATGTAGATAGAAAATTAGACCCAAACCACTGTCGCTCGTCGGGACCGTCCATAAAAGTCTGTCAGCGTTGCCGCGTTGTTTTGCAACGAGTATTCATTAGCTGAAAACCCCTTTAGTCTCGTATGACATCTTATAGTATAATCTAATATAAAAGAAAAGATTTCTATTTTTGTATGTTTGTAACGAATAAACTCAAAAACTACTAGACCGATTTCAAAAATTCTTTCACCATTCGAATGCTACATTATCCCTGAGTAATATAGGCTATATAAACATGAAGGGTCCCTAAGGGCACTAAAACTTCAATAATGTAACCCATCAATCTAAACAAAATACTTCGCGCTGGAATCGTGGTCCGCGATTTTGATGAAATTTTACGTGTGTTTGAGTATGTCCTGGGGTGGCTTAAATTCACAATTAGACCCGGTAGATGGCGCTGGAATCGCGTTCTTGATTTTTATTTTTTCAGGACTACGTCTGCCGAAGCTGCATGTACATTATATATATATATATATATATATATATATATATATATATATTACTTAGTTACCTTTCGTAAAATAATATGTACACAAACATTGTATGAGACGTCACTGGTCCCAAATATTTAAAATTAAATTAACAATAACAGGACCCTGAAATACGGAATTATTCCGATTAGAATGTGAATAAAAAATTAAATTGGTGTACATTTTTTTCCTCCTTTTGACCACTATATTAATTATCAATGTATGAAACTTGCCTATTCTCTGATCCAATAAACCTGTGAAGTGTAAGCTTAAAAGTAAGGCAAGGATAAAAATTTACTCTAAAGGTATGTAACTATTATACTTTAATGTTCAAAATTTTCTTGTACCTTAATTCAATTAGTATTTTAGTTTAGAACTACTTTTGCAAGTAAGCAATGTGCGACAATGAGCTCACATTTATACAACAAAATCGATCCCCATCACGATATTCTCGCTAAGTAAATCTCATACTAATATATAAAGCTGAAGAGTTTGTTTATTTGATTGAACGCGCTAATCTCAGGAACTACTGGTCCGATTTGAAAAATTCTTTCAGTGTTAGATGGCCTATTTATCGAGGAAAGCTATATATATATCATCATGCTAAGACCTATAGGAGCGGAGCATCAATCAAGAATGTTTCAAAATCGGGGGGTGTTGAAAACAAATTCCACGCGGACGACGTCACGGGCAGCAGCAGCTAGTTCGAAATAAAGCACAAATTGTAATATTGACTATAACTTTCAATTATAACGAAACAGAAGAATTATTAAGGATTGGAGAGTAAACACACCATACACTCAGCACCACATACATACACACTTGCACACGTTTAGTACGCACTATGTTTGTTATTATACAACAAGACAATGCAGCAGAGAACTCTAGTAGCTCCAAAGATAGTTAATACTAGTTTTAGAGCTATTAGAATCACAAATAATAATTTAGTTTCTAATACCGCAAAGATTTGTCTTGTATGTGTAATTAAAATTATTACTTATTTTTGAAGCAAATAAATCATTTAATTATTACATTAAAAAAATGTTCACGAACTATTTATTATCATACTCGAATTTTACGATTTTTTCTGAATAGTCCCACAATTGTTTCGCTGGGATTTGGTTTCTAGCCTTGGGCAAGGTGATTCTTTCTGCGCAGTTGACGAAGTATTTTCCAGAGACACGACTGCACTCCTCCGATACACAGACATGGACCACTGTCTGGGCGCCTTGCTCCGCGGTCATGTTGTAGAGCCAGCAGAACATGGCGAACAATGCACTATCCAATTTAAAGGTCTCAGACCACATGATGCCCGTCCATATGACCCCTGGATGAACCGCATTCGCTGTCACCCTCGTGCCTTCTAAGCGGCGAGATAACTCCACAGAGAAAATTAAGCTGCACAATTTGCTATTTGCATAGGTAAACATCTTGTTATAATAACCTATTTCATTGATATTTTTGAGGTTGATATCGCCCAAAAAGTGCAATACAGAACTTAGGTTCACTATCCGGCCTGATTGAGACTCCTTGAGAAGCGGTAGTAGAAGTAGAGTAAGTAGAAAATGTCCGAAATAGTTGACTTGCATTGTTTCAATTATTCCGTCGGAGGTGTAGTCGTCTTTGCCATAACCCCCCGCATTGTTAACAAGAACATCCAATTTTGATTCGATGTTAAGGATGTTGTTGGCAAAATTCCTGACTGATGTCAAGGAGGAGAGGTCGAGGTTGGAGTAGGAGATGTTTTCATTACCAGTGGCAGCGACGATGGAGTCACAGGCAGCTTTCCCCCGTTTATTGTTCCTACAGGCCAGAATGACGCGGGCGCCTCTTCTGGCTAACTCCAAGGCCGTGTAGTAACCGATGCCTGCATTTCCACCGGTCACGATGACCAGTTTTCCTGTCATGGTAACGCTACACTTGCACATTCTGATGCTCCATACCAACAATAATCTTGTTATGGTAATGATAATGACAACAACGAGAACACAAATAGCACATAAAATCAGCATTCTTTATTACACAATTAAATTTAGTTTTAGAGACCAATTATTTTTAATTGTAATATTACAACAAATAATATAAGATTTAATTTTTTGATACGTGTGAAGTTAACTAGATCTCTTTTACTAATAATATTTTTAAGACCTCGTAGACATTAAAATACCCGGAAAACTTGTAACATACAATCTTCATGCCCCACCGTCCGTGTTTTTATGTATGTTGCGAAGCTGGCAAAAAGGCAAATGGCCCACCTAATAGAAATTGGTGACCATGTGGACGTTTGCAACATCAAGGGTGAAGCCAACATGTGGCCAGCACTTAGGATTGGATAGGGGGAGTGGGATAAAGAGGATAGATTAGGGGAATGGAACAGGAGGAACTCCCACTCACTTTATGAAACACGATACCAATCGTTATAGCTTCAGGCCAATCGTTTTACGCCGACATTCGTTAGAGGTCACACCGTCCAAGCCAACCCCAAGACCTATAATCAAGGTAATTAGCTCAGCATGGTTCGACCATGACAGAATAACAAGATATTTACAATTCACATCCTTTAAATTACTCCAATCCTAATTTTGGACGTGGTATAGCCGCGCTGGTATCATTATGTTCATTACAGATATCAGGGCTCTCTCGATCAGTGCGATATCAACCATACTCTCACAGAATACGGTAGGGCGTGAAATACGATATACAGTGTACGGTGAATGAGAGTTCCAATGGCTGATTTTCTCTTTCCTCTATCCATTATCTTATCCCCTATCCTATCCCTCCTATCGCACCCCCCCCTCTTCACCTTTTTTAGCCAGGGGAAATTCGAGTAAAGACCATAGAGCGCGACAAGGTTAGAACCTTGGAGGGATAATTCGCGGCCCGCATGTAGGCTTCGCCAGATCGGGGGTGCCACAAGCACCTCTGGGCAGAACTAAAGATTCCATCGCCACTCCTCTGTTAGGGATACCCAATAAATCCTCTGAGTGTTCCGTCTTGCACCTTATGCCAGGGCTATGGGGAAGCGGAAACTGTCCCAACTTCACGTGCTCTGGCAGGCGGGAGCCTCGGAGACCACTTGCACTGCTGGGGGTCTATTTTTATCTCCCGGTATCTTCATGGTCTAGTCTTGCGTAAGGCAGCACTCGGACCACGGCAAAAGAGGTGAGCACGCGCGGAACACGTCGTGCCCCTATTTCGACGGAATAACGGCGGGTGAGAACCCCTTTTCCCGGAGGAACCCACGCTGCACGCTCACGGCGGCCTAACGACGAATTCTACCCTGACGAGGGCTCACGGCCAAGGTGACACAGATACCTCACGAAGTCACGAAGCAGCCGTCCCTCGAGAGGGTCCGTGTCAGCCGGAACGTCAAGGTGCCGTGTCGTCTAATGGGCCACTCACGCAGGACGGGCCTCACCGCCTCGATGGCGGCGGGCCCCGCGCTGGGGATTTGCGACACGTTGGTAAGTACCTGGTGGACCTTGGTTTGATATTTTAAATTTAGTGCCAGTGTAATATAATAAATGTTAATTGTTAATTTGCAAGTATATTTCACATATAATATTACTAGAGTTTAACCCGTACATGCCGCGGGTCAACCTCTAGTGCCTGCCTCTTGTTTAAAGAGCAGGCGTTGGTTGATACAGGTTACATTGTACTAAAGGTTTAGCGAGTGCTGTTTGCACCCGGAAGATTAATTTCATTTTATATCGCAAACTATCCCATCTCCCGGCAAGGCCAAAAAGGACAAAAAGGCCAAAAACGCCAAAAAGGACAAAAAGGTCAAAAAAGACAAAAACGACAAAAAGGACAAAAACGACACAAAGGATAAAAAGCTCAAAAAAGATAAAAAGGCAAATAGGGCCAAAAAGGTCAAAAAGGGGAAAAAGGTCAAAATGGACAAAAAGGTTAAAAAGAACAAAAAGGTCGAAAAGGCTAAAAAAGGCCAAAAAAGGACAAAAAGGATAAAAGGACAAAGATGACCCAAATGACCAAAATGACGAAAATGGCAAATCACAAAAAACCTATCCTACTTTTTGGGATAACCTTTATATAAATCTATCCCGAAATCTATCCTATTATCCGGGATAAAATGTATCCCTTGTCCACCCTCGGGATTATTTTCATCCCAAAAACTATCCCATTTTTCGGGTTAAAAAGTATCCTATGTTCATTCTCGGCATTGAAATATATATATATATATATATATATATATATATATATATATATATATATATATATATATATATATATGTATATATATATATATATATATATATATATACATATAATATATACTGAGTTTCAGCCAAATCGGTCCAGTAGTTTTTCCGTGAAAACGGAACAGACAGACCAGACAGAACTACTTTCGCATTTATAATATTAATAGGTATATGGTTTTTGAATGAGGGGGGGGGGGCGCTAAAAGGTATTGTGCCGCGGGCGCGAGTTAGGCTCGCTACGCCACTGCCGTCTATATGGCCCCTGGGTGAACCGCATTCACTCTCATCTGCGTGCCTTCTAACCGTCTAGATAAATCCACAGGGCTTGTGAGTTGCACAATTTGCTATTGGCCTAGGTGAAGATCATGTAATAATAACATTTTTCATCTACATGTTTGAGGTTTATATCGCCCAAGATCCGGCCTGACTGGGACTTCTTATGACTAGAAAATGTCCAAAACAGTTGACTTGCCTACGTTCAATTATTCCGTCGAAGATGCAGTCATCTTTGCCATAATGTTAACAAGAACATCCAATTTGGATTCTTCGTTAAGACTGTTTTTGCCAAAATTCCTGACTAATGTCAAGGCAAAGTTTCTTTAAAGACATATGTCAGAAACTATTTGAAATTACTTATATTTCTTACAACACATAAGTATGCCATACAGCGTGGCAATGTAGCCAGCCTTCTGGACACGCTCCCCGTCGGCAGTGATTTGCTACAATGTATTTTAGTTTCAATGTCTTTGTTTTTTATTTGTGCTTAGTTAATAAATTAGTTTTAAAACTTCTTTAAACGGTCTTTTGAACATGTCAAGAAGGAGAAGTCGAGATCGGAATAGGAGGCATTTTTATTAACAGGGGCAGCCATGATGGAGTCACTTCAGGCTGCAAGATTTGACCTAAGCAAATGAGTAATAATTGCTAGTTAAAAAAATCTTTAAAAATGAAATTATCTTCGTTAGTTATTATGTAAACTGACCACTTAATCTGATTACATATTAAGAACACACAAATTAATGTAACATATAGTGTTACACCATAGCAAACATTGGCTATCGCAAAGACACCGTGTTTAACGTCTTTTATTAGTAGTGAGGACATGGCACAGAAAACAATATTATCTGTTAACTTTTACATATTGGACGCAAATTCATGAATTCACAACTCAAGCACCAAAAACAAAGCTTACTGAATTATATAAAATTAAGTAAATAAAGTCTATATAAAGAAATAAAATACAATTAATATATAACAACACAAATAAATGAAAGTACGTATCACTATATGTGATTTATGAATTGAAAACTGCTTTTCATACGAAAGAAATAAATGATCCTTTTTAGTGTTCTGTCAGTGGCATTATTATTAAAGTGTTAAAATTGTGAATACGAGCCGAAACTGCTCAATCAATTTCGATCAAAATGTTAGTAATTCTTGAACTTTCATATGTGTTTCGTTTCGATATTTTACAAAACAAGGTTCTGACGATATCATTATGGAGTACATGTGCCGTGCCAACGAAATAAGTGGTCACAGTTGCGTTGTAAAAATTATAAATAATAACAAAATTACGTTTTGACAATATTATGCGCAATTTTTAATTGATTTTTATTCTAACGTTTCGGCCCCTATTTAGTAGCCGTGATTATGTGAAAGTTTTTATTTAGCCTACCGCCAACTTGTTCCTTTTAATTTTTGTTTATGGGTTATTATTTACTCTACGGGAGACTAATCTAATTTTCCACCGCTTCGCAACATGATTCGGCTTAAAGAGAAGAAGCGGTGCAAGAAACTCTTCAGCAACATGGCTAACTCTACTAACTATAATCTTAAATGAAAATGAATCGTAGAAATGTATGTACGCGCATAACTTGAGAACCACTTTGCCGATTTTGATTAATTTTTTGTGTGTGTGTTTGAGTGGGTCCCCGGATTATTTATATTCACAATTAGAACCGGCAGATGGCGCTGGGTTCGGGTCCTAGATTTTTATTTTTTAGTGCAGCATTTTTTTATTTTATTTTTTTATTGCATGCGTTAAGCAGACAGGCAAACGGCCCACTTGATGAAAAGCAGTTACCATCGCCTATGGACATTTGCAACACCAAAGGTGCTACAAATGCGCTGCTGCTCTCTCAAGGGAGACTGGAACCAGGCCACTAATACCGGAACACAACTCAAGGTTGTTATGGCGGCATAGTCTAGACCAGGGGTGGTAGCCATCCAGTCGGGCAAATGCCCTACCACCTGGCTGTGGGTTGTTTAGTCGCCTCTTACGACAGGCCGCCGGGCCGCAGGAAATTGTATTCTTCCTCCGTTCCTGCATCACGTCTGCCGGGCCTCTAGTTTTATGTAATATCAAAATGGGTGGGGGGAGGTTAAAATAAAAAGAGAAAATTGACAGTCAAGTTGAGTTGGGTTCCAGTGTACGTTTATTATGTGAACTAGTCTTGAAAATTTAATAAAATACAATGATCAAACAATGAACAAACTATGATCAAAAAATACTACCTGTCGTTGGAATATGATATTTAAATTATAAACATTTATATATTTTGTAGATATGTATTTGTATGGTATGTATATTAAGTATATATTTATGTATTTATTATTAAAATGTAAGTAGTTCGTACTATATGTCACGTATACCACCATCGCCATTATCATCTCAATTCATTCCTGGGGTTGTCTGGAAGAGATCGCTTTTTAGCGATAAGACCGCCCTTTGTACACAACTAGATATAATTTTAGTCTTTAAGTTCAAGTTTGTATTGGTGTATAATAAAGTGTTATCTATCTATCTATCTACAATATATATTCACTTTAATAATAATGTGGACACTGACTTACAATCATATTAAACAACATTCTATTGTGTTGTATTTTTGAAGACACTTAACTAGTGGTTAATCTTAAAATAACAAAAAATAAACGTTAGTCTATAAGTTGCTTGGAATTAATTGCTCTTAGCAATAATATTATATTTATCCAGATTTACCAAATTAGCATTATAATCGTGTATTTTTCTAATTATTTATTTTAGTCAGCCATCAAGTTTTAATTAACTCTTAAATTTTAAATTAAAATTTGTAAATACATCATGTGCAACGTTACTGAAAATGATAACGCAGCTAACATAAAACTTTGGTCTGAGATGGTGGAGAGTCTCTTGAGTCAGCAGTCCAGCACGTTTCTTATCGCTTACATCGTCTCCATGTACATAATCTTCATATTTAGCTTGATTGGAAATTTACTAACTTGCATCGTCATCTACTGGGACCGAAGTATGCGAACGACCACCAATTACTACCTGCTGAATTTAGCAGTCTCAGATTTCTTCGTCAGCTTTGGAATATTGCTAGAAATCAAAGAAAAATTTGATCATTTAGATCAGTACTTACATTACTACTTTGGTTCGTTTGCATGTAAGATACATTACTTCTTAATCATGACTCTGTGGAACAACAATATTTTGATACTGACAGTGCTGGCTATAGAAAGATACTTGGCAATTTGTCATCCATTGTGCCAGTCGAGGAAGACGGGAAGTCGAGTCATGAAGGTGATCGGGTTAATTTGGGTCGTCGCAATCCTGGAGAGCTTGCCCGAAGTGTGGACGGTGGACGTCTTGCGGAGCCCGAGAGCGTCTCTGTGCTTCACAACCCCAACGAGGTTTGCCAAGATAGTGAATGGAGTTGTAGCTCTATTCACATTCGTCATACCGCTTGGAATAATGACGTTTGTTTACACGATGATCGCGTTCGCAGTTAACAATGCGCAGAACAAAGATATGGAAATGAACAGATTCAACCACAACGATAATCGAGGCAAAGTAAACAAGTTAATCGGTAAGTATTATAGAACATTTTTTCTATGTAAATAAAGCAAAAAGACAAAGTAGTCAACATGCAGTAAAGGATTATTTAGAGACGACGATTAGCCAGTTGTTTCAACATTCTTATCTCAAAATATATAAAGAACTAGTATACGCCCGTGACTTCGTTAACGCTGGACTTGAAATTCCCGCGGGATTCCCGGGACACAATACCGCAGTATTAAGAATGTAAGATATCGTTTTAGTGAAAACTGTGTCGGAATAAGCTAATTTTTACGCACCCTAATAACTACAAATCGCACCCGGAAAAATTCCCATTGGATTCCCGGGATAAAAATATCACACACTTTATTACATTAAATTTTCTATCAATCAGTAAAAAAATCACATTGGAATTCATTTTTTTTTTAATCTGACCACTTTCAATCATTCCCAGAAAAATCCCCGCTGGATTCCTAGCATAAAAAGTAGCGCAGAGTTTAAATCTAAGAATTAGCTGTCGATTAGCGAAAACCGCATCGAAATCGGCCCAGTAGTTTTTACGTGAATCCCGAACAAACAGACAAGAGATCTAAAAAAAATTGCATTGTGTTCTCCATCGTTTACATAGGTAGTCTATTCCAGTTGTTTTTTTTTACCAGCTTCAATTGTAGATTGAACACGGCATGTTTAGAAATTTACAATATTATAGATTTTTCGACGTCACAATTCAAAAGTTAGAGAGGAAGGGGATACATTTTTGACATTTTGAAAATCATCTTTCTACCTATATTACCTATTGACTTATATAAAAAGTCATCAAGAAACATCGTCATAATTTTTACTCGCGTAACTAATGACAATTCACACGCATACATGAGATCAATTTTAAGTATATACTTATACATTTAAACTAAATAAAACTATATATACAAATTAAAATTAAACTATAAAATCTAGTTCCAGACCGCTGTCAGTAGGAAACGCGCCCAAAAGACTGGCTACATTACCTCGCTGTATGGCAACGCTAATGCGTTGTCCGAGGTATAGACCAGTCTTTTGGCCACGTGAGACGTCTACCAGGCGTTTCGCTATGTCTCGATAAAGATTGTGCGCCTCTGGCCCCATGGTCCCAGGGTCTCAACTCCGAAAGCCGCAAATATGTAACCATTTCCGATGGCGGAATATTTGCGGCATTTTAGGGTCTCTTATTGTGCAGCAGCTGTACCGGCAGACATGCCAGTGGCTGAAAGATGGGATACCGCCAGAGTATCGACGCAAGACGCATCCCTACTAAAGGGCGACCCATCCTCCAGGGCACCAAAGACATTCCATCGGGTCTCTTGTCATTGTCGCGGCACAAGCCGTTCGGTTCTGGAACGGCAAGTACCCCGGCGGTGACAAGAGCCCGTCGGATTATGTCATTAAGTGCTGCATGACGCAGAATTCTATCGGCACTTCTAATACAAGATAAACCATCGATATATAAAGTATATAGTTACTTTTGTTTAATACTTTAAGGAAAGAAGGAAGGAAAAATATACTCTAAGGATAATAATATCCATATTTTTTATTCTAACGGTCTTATTCATATTGAGTTGAAGTATGTTGTTAAGAACCTCAAAGAACTTGTAGGGTTCTTTGAGGTCCTTAACAACTTACTTCAACTCAATATGAATTAGAGGAAAGTACATGCCGACCCGTCAAGTCTTTTCGTCGACCATCCCACAATGCCTGAAGATGAAAGTCTTCTAGCAGTGCGTCCTCCCCGTCCTGACCTACAGACCTACGGGGTCGAGACGTGGACAGTGACGGTAGGACTGGTTCACAAATTTCAAGTCGCTCAACGGGCTATGGAGCCAGCTATGTTGTTGTATCTTAGAAATGAGGATATCCGTAAGAGAACCAAGGTAACCGACATAGCTCGCAAAATTAGCAAGTTGAAATAGCAATGAGCCGGTTACATTTGTCGCAGGACCGATGGCCGATGGAGCAGACGAGTCCTGGAGTGGAGACCGCGTCTCAGTAAACGTAGTGTCGGACGCCCTCCATCCCGATGGACTGACGACCAGCGCAAGATCGCCGGTAGGCACTGGATGAGGAAGGCAGAGGACCGTGATGAGTGGCGCCCTCTTGAGGAGGCCTACGTCCAGCAGTGGACGGTGATTGGCTGACGACGACATAGCGACCCGTCAAGGTGGAGAAGCGAGATGGGATTTTCCTCCGTCTCAAAGGAATATCTTCTGCCGAGCCTACTATTAAGCCTCGCAGACTTGCAGGCCGATATTATTTTTGGGTGTCGGGAATGGTTTTAAACTTCAATCATTTATTGCACAGCACCATCTATTGGCTTGTAAGTGTTCCACTACACTATATTTAGTCGAAGTAATGAAAGTATTGTTTCCCTTGTTTAGTAGCGCTGACAGTGTCCTTCTTAGTATGTTGGCTGCCATTCTTTCTGGTGCGCCTCGTGATGGTCGTAGCTGATGTACCTGAAATCATCGCCTTCAAAGAGGTAAGTATAGTTGGTACTTGTATTATCATATATATTAACTTGTATTTCGTTATTTCAAACGACATCTTCTTAAGCTAAAAACAAAAATCGCGTCCTTATGATGGAAGAAGTAAGGAATACAAAGTCGAGTTGGATTAAGTAAATGTATCTTTATTTATTTGACTACCTATAAAGTGGGATCTTCTGCGGGTGGTTCGCCTGCACACTGCATATCGAGACTTCCGCCATTTTATCGTAAGCGACATTCGGACCTAAGTATAATTTTGTTGCAAAAGGTATTTTAAATTACTATTTTATTTTAAGACTTTCAATTTTATTTAGATTAGACTTTACTGAATCAAAAATTGAAATAATAGTTCAACATATCTTTTGCAACAAGAAATATACTTAGGTCATTTGACATTTGTTAGGTCTATCGAGCCTTTGCGGCCATTTTGTCGTAAAGACAAATGTCTCTTACGTCAATAGCGTTGAAGGCTCGATGTACCTAATGCTTCGTGTTGTGTGTAGGACAAAATAAGCGTGGGGGACACGGCTTAAGAAATTTCCCAATTGTTCCCTTTGAGTCAAAAGGTTGGTATGCCCATGTCCCTATTAAAGTCTCGACGTGCTCACTGCTCATCAATTACCTACGGCCACAATCTCTTGACACTTCTGGACCTACTGTCTATTTATCACCTCAACATTACAAGCATACTTTATTATGAGATCAATGTCATTTATGTATTCAAAGCTTAATCTTAGAAACGTTGATTTAATTCTCTTGTTTCAGTGGTGGAGGATTTGTTATAATTTATGTACATTCAACAGTTGGTTCAGTAGCGTCCTGAATCCATTGCTCTTCAGCCTCATGTCTAGTAAATTTAGAAAGACTCTTAAGGTAATTAAATTTTTATAATAAATATAATTTTAATTTGCCCGCGGTTTTGTCCACGTTGGACAGATAAAGATTACAATTATTTTGCTAAATATAAAATTCTGGGTCAACTTTTATTAATTTTTTGCTCAATTAAAAAGTTCAAAGTGATCAATATCGACCCCCCCGGGTCCATATCGGTTTTCCAGGGCCCGATATAAACGAAAATTGATTTTGGGGTTCGATGAGATCTAAAAATCGATGCCTATTAATGAATACAAGTTCTTATTTTAAACTTTCAACATAGTGTATAAGTTGCGTTACGTGTACAAATGTGTGGTTTTTTTCAAAAAATCTACCTAAGTGTTTTTACTTAATTTGTATTAATAATTATTAATTACATTTGATATTTCCTGAATTTTATGTCTATTTATTTTGTTAAATTTTGATGAGAAAATGATGTCAAGTTTACTTACTTACTTAACCAACCGCAAAGATTTTTAAACTAATTTGCCTATGGGGGTATCAGTCGATTTTGGACAAGGGGTCTCTTGCTCAAAATAGTTTGGGAATCCCTGGGGTAGACGGGCCAACTCATAGTTGTGGTCGCCTATAGACGTTCGCAACACCAGTGGCGAAGCTTACGCGTGGCCAGCCTTTAGAATAGGATGAAGAGGAGGGGGGGAAAGACAGAGGGATGGGATAGGGGCGGGGGGAAGTGGGCCATGGGAACTCTCACTCAAACGGCAAACCGATTCACGCCCATATTCACTGAGAGCGTGGTATAATGCCGATCGAACTAGCCCTAAGGGTATGGCGTGAGTGCCCACTGTATTCGTGTCAAACACTGGAAACGCTAGCGGGTGTCCTTAGTGGCGGCTCCAGCGGGCATGTTTGCGTTGAGCGTCGCGTCGTGTATAGGAACGCTGCACGCCCCGCGCCGCTGCACGCTCGGTTCATAGGTAGATAAACTAATTTAAATGTATCTAAACGCTAACGAGTGTCCCTAGTGCCAGCCGAGATGTGCGTCGAGCGGGGGCGTCGCGTACAGGCTTAAATCACTGAGGCCACTCTGCCATCGGACGCCCCGCTGGACGGTTTGCCACTCAAGCCGTACACTAAGAGTTGTAATTAAGATAATCATCCCAGCATGGCTCTACCACGATAAAATTATAATGTTCATATTTTATGTGAAGATAAAAGAAAATATTATGCTTGTTGCAGAAAATTTGGCAAACCAAAATTAAGGCCCTTTACGGCCCACCTCCTGCTTCCACAAAGGTATGACGGATACAACACTTCCACTGTGGGCGCGTTCCTTTAGTATCTCACAACGCCCAAAATGCTCCGTCTGCCGTTCCACGTGGCGATCACGGTCGTTATGATCGTCGGAAACGTCACAAATGACGTCATGATTTTCGCTCACGCAGCGCTCACATCGACCCATGTCCAGGAATTTACGATTATGAAGCCAGCAAGCAAGTGGAACGGGAAAAATCGCGGTCGTGAACGTGGTCGTTGTAATTCTCTTGTGGAACGTAGCCTATGACAGTAAATGATACTTCATTTTTTATAGGCAACTTAATAGATTTTGAAAAATTGTTACTGGTGTGTGATAGTGATAGTACCTAAGCCCAACGAAGCGAATACGCCAAAAGAGTAAATTAAATGGTTAGTTAATATAGTCCTTGCGGCGTAATGCCTTGATCACACGTAACTAGTAGAGTGGCGAGTAAAATAATACTAGGCCGAGAGAGATCGGCGGGCGAGCAAGAGTTCATATGTATTTTGCTTGTATTGCGAGTCAGTTTAGTTTTGATTCACTGTATCAAAAAAATGGATCATAAAAAAAAAGAATATAAACGGATTTTCAATCTGATTGTTTCTACGACAAATATTGTGAAATTTAATAGACGAAGAAAGTTTAACAGACGAAGTGTTTGGACGAGAAAATTGATTATAAGGAAATCTGCTCCTGGTGCAATAAATAATATTTTTCCCAAGGAATTTAGGGCGCTTTTAAGAATGTTTATAATATTGAATTCCTTTTTAAAGTTTTATTTAAATTCCACTTATTGTTATTGGTAATTTTAAACGCAAATTCAATGTAATAGCAAAAAAACCGATAGCAAACAAAATGCAAAACGCTGCTGGCTGGGTGGCAGACGAGCGTGTATTCATACCTGGCGAGCAGGATACTCAGTCTAGCAAACATATCGTGGATCTAGTGACCCTCTCACCACACTGGTGGGCCGAGTACTCGTTAAAGTGTTACCACCTTACGTACGCTAATAATCGCTGCCTTAGTCTAAATAATTACGATTCCAGATTGGGATACTACAAAGCAGTACCACTGAATTTGCGACACAAGACTGCTGAATTTCTGTTTCTTTATAAACTCTTAAACAGCAAAATTGACAGTCCCGAACTCCTCAACAAACTAAAATTCGCTGTAACACGAGCTGGATGCCGTTTGCATAATCGTAAAACATTCGCTCTACCAGCATGTCGCACTGTTTACTATCAACACTCACCACTCTACAGTCTTTGTACTGCCGACAATAATATCTGCCACGAACTCGATATTTTTAATGTCCAATGCATTAAGCACATCAAGAAATTTCACTCTTTGTTAATTATTTATTGTAACTTCATTATTTATTTATTTATTTTCTTTTATTTTAAATTATTATGTACACGATGTCTATCTATTAGAGATAGATGCATGCATGCATGCTGTGTTCGCATCAAGAAGGCCATTCAGCAACCATATTCTCTGTGTTCTAGATTTTTTTAAAGCACGTAAGCTGAGTTGGCCAGTTTGTGAACCAAACTAAAATAAAATGTTTATAAGCACCGAGTATTCGGCCGAATTGAGCATTGTCTTGCCACTATAGTCGTTACGTGTAATCAAGCCTTTAGCTCAGCTTTGCATTTGTGTGAATTTGTGGGAGGTTCTAGACACCACCGGGTCGTTAATTTTGGATATATAAAAATCCAGAGCACATGGATAGTTAATACTTATCTATTCCCACAGGCGGAAAGTCACAAAAACACATTAATCTATAATAATAGGTATTAATTGTTTACAATAGTTTTTGCCGGGAAGCAAGTTCTTTTATTGAAGTCATAATATGACAGCTTGGTTTTTTCTTTTTGGGTTAGTGATGTGACGCGCAACTAGTGCTGTGCACATAGTGCCGCCACAAATGCACACGGATAGTGCAGCGTGTGTTACGGCTTGTGGCGCGGCGCGTCCCACATGGTATGAACCAGTTTATACTGGTTTTTGAATCGTGACTTGGTTCCTCACGCGTCACCTCTGAGCCGCGCACTTTCCGCACTTCACCTATACTAGACGTGCGCAAATCATGTCCTGGAGCGGATTGAAAATGGAACGATTCACTTCCTTATCGGAACCATGTCTGCGAAACATGTTCGCGAAACTATCGACTATACTTCTATAACTAGTTCCATTAGTTCCGAGGTTTGGTTTTGGTTCATGTCTTGCAATCAGTGTCCATAATTAAATAGGTCCCTACGGTTCCTTGGTTTAATTGTAATGCATAGCCAAGGAGGCAATTATACATTCTTAAAACTAACATCGTCAGTTGATTTACCTTCATACTTTGTAGGCTTAGGACTATCAACCAAGAGACCAAAGTTAAAATTAAATTTACTAGGGCATTTTCTCGGTTCGGCAGGACCCCGTCGTAGTCAATCGGATATGTGGGTCTATATATTTGACACCTCGGATTGGACCGACATCTTTCCAATGGTGATCATAGTTCCTGGAACTATTACGGTCCGTAACTACACACCTCTGGTACCATTAGCACTCACACAAATGCAGAGCTGAGCTTACGCCGCGAAAGTTATATCAAGTTTTAAATTAAAACTGAAATAGACTTACCCATTTTTTGTAAGTTACCAATTAATATGAAAATAATCAGGAGTTCGGATATAAGTACTTATTCTGTGGAAATTTCAAATCAAGCATGGACGAAGTTACGGGCATATCCTAGTTTATAATGAAATAAGTATTACAAAATAATTAACATCACCACAACCCTACACCTTTCCACTAGCTTATTCAATTATAAGGAATATAATTAAGGTTGTAACTAGGGGTCAGACTATTGTTTTACAATGGATTCCTTCACACGTTGGGCTAGAGGGAAATGAGATGGTTGATCGCCTGGCAAATGAAGCTGCATCTGATGGAGAAATATACAATTGCCTGCCTTGCTATAGCGAGATTACTCCTGTAATCAGAAATTTATGCTTAAAATTTTGGTCAGAATATTATGACAAAAGATCGTTAACAAAAGGCATATGGTATAAAGTGGTCCAGCCATCTCTCCCTCGCTCCCCTTGGTTTGATGTGAACAGAATAAATAGGCAAGAAGTTGTTACGGCACTGAGGCTTAGATCTGGTCATGTCCCACTGAATTGTTTTGGCTACATGATGCGTAAAATTAATTCCCCGAATTGCACTGTATGCGGAGTGAGAGAAGATGTCCATCACATTTTGCTTGAATGTGGGCGCGTCGAGCCTCAGAGACGTGACAAATTTGGCGCTAGAACTTTTAATCTAGGCTTCTTTAACAGTATTCTGGCCTCACCACTATCCGATGAGGCCAGAATGCTGTTTAAAATTATTTGTTTAAATTTAAGTAGTAGAAATTAATTATTAATGTTCCTTTTATATATTTTTGTGAGCAATAACGGGGGTGACATTTTCTTTTTGAAAAAACCCTCATAAATAAATAAATAAAGATTTAAAAAAAAAAAGTTTCTGTCCATCCAAAGGGTGTCTGGAAAAAATCGCTCCCAGCGACGATACCGCCCGGTATAACTTTACGATTGTATGCAATAAAGATTATTCTATTCTAACTATAATTCGTATGTATCCTTTCTTTATTGTATGTGTGTGTGTGTTTTTATAACGATATAAAAGTGCAACTTAAGCTCTTAAAAAATAAATTTCCGTCACATCCCAGCATAATTCTCCAGCTGAAAGTAAGTTTCACCACTACGTCTGTATCTTACCAAAACAATCGACAGACACAACTCCAAATATTACGCGCGCTCTTAGCACAGTGCTGTTTGACAATCTTTGCGAGTGAAACAGAGCGACGATAGTAACAAAACATAGTTACAACGGTAAAATTACCGATAAAATAGTATTAACGTTATATTTTTATTACCGGTAAAATAGCTAGAAATAACGGTAAGTTTTGTAACGATATTTTTTATACCGTTATCTGAAATTAGGATAAAGACCAATACCATATGTTTACCGGTTTTTCAACCTTGATTTAATGACCAGTAAAGGGTTATCTATTGTATTCTAATACAGCATTACCGATAATATAAATGCGAAAGTGAGTTTGCCTGCTATGCAATAGATCATCAAGAAGAGAGACGAGAGGTAGAGGAAAGCACAAAGGGTACCTTTCATCTAGAAAAAATACAGCTCCCAAGTGATAGAATTTTAAGAATATAGCTGAAAAGATGGCACTTCGATCGCGTTTTATTGGCGCTAGGTACCGTCTCAATCAAAATTTATCTATGGTCCCAATTCACTAACAAATACATCGTCATGGCAACGATTATGACAACGTAATTTTAATATGATGCTCTCATGGTTAATGTTATCTTCGCTAGATGGTATTACTGGTATTTTGAATTAAATTCAAGTTGATATATTTTCACAACATATATGTTTTTTTACCCTGTGGAATGAATTTGCGCACTTAGGTAGTTCAAATAGGCCGATTGTTTAAATAACAGTAAAATTTTGTGTAATGCTTATTTTTCGGTAGTACGTCTATTTATAATTCAACGCGCTACAGCTGTTAAATCGGATATCAAACATAAACAATATTACATGTAGGAGAATTATGATTGAGAGATAAAACCAACGATTCTAGAATACTATTATTTATCGCATTCCATTTAACGAAATGTGCTTATAATGGCGAGAGTAGGGCGTTTCCGACGTCTGATGGGTTGTCTATTGTTTGCCCTAAAAATATAAGTAATAATACTCATATGCCCGAATTTTACTTGCCCGAATTTTACTTGCCCGAATTGTTTGTTTACCAGAAAAGTTATGTGACATTCTCATGTTTGCCCGTACATTAGATTCCATAATGACACGAGTGCCATACGTATTGTTATCCATTTTATTAATTGCAATAATATTATTTAACAGAATATTTCAACGCCATACTAAATTAATTTCAAATACATCTAAGCCGTTACGCCTTTGTCCGAAAAAGCGATTGGCTTTCTTGCACTTCGCCGGCCACTGTTGCGGCACGCTCGCTTCGCTCGCTCGGCCCGTACGTTGTTTTTCATGTTCTAACTTAACCTAACCTAACCAAACCTAAACCTATTGATCGTTTAGTTTAAACCGATTTTATGATTTTTTTCTAGAAGCAATTTCGATGGTAAATGATGTTCTGGCATATAATAATTATGCCTTACAATGATGATAACAAATGATGTTATTGAAATTAACTTTATGGCAAACAAAGTTTCTGGCACGTGACTAATATTATACAATGAGTATAACGTATAAAATATGAGAAAAATTATTATGTCTGTTGACCAGCATAGCAGATGAAATTATTGTCAAAACTGTTGGGCCGATTTCGATGCGGTTTTCGCTGATCGACAGTTAATTCTTAGACTTAAAGTCTGCAATACTTTTTATCCAGGGAATCCCGTGGGAAATTTTCTGGGAGTAATTTAAAATGGCCAGTAAGAAAAAAACTTCGACTTCCAATGCGGTTTCATCAGTGATCAATAGCAAATTTTATGTAATAAAATTAGACATACTTTTTATCCCGGGGATCGGGCGGGAATTTTCCCGGGAGCGGTTTGAAGTTCTTCGGATGCTTATAAATTATCTTATACCGACACAGTTTCTACTAAAACGATAGCTTATATTCCTTTCTTAAATGCTGCGATACTGTGTATCCCGGGAATCCCGTGGGAATTTCAAGCCAAGCGTGGACGAAGTCGCAGGCATAACCTGTTATATAATAAAACTGTTAAGGCTGTCAAGTTTGTACCTACAATGATTTAATAATCAAAGAGGCTAAATAGCACTCTAGCGAATTGTATTCAAATGATTCGATACAAGTTTGTTACACAATTATTTATTTTAATTTAGAAGTAACGTATTTATTGTTGGTTTTATTAAAATGTGTTTATTTGTTTTTACTATTTAATTATTATATAAGTAGAATTAGTTTTATTAATAATTATTATTATTCATTATTTAATTAACAAATTTGGGTCGTTTTGGTCATACGCTAAAAGGAAGGTTTGCACTGAAAATCAGCGTTGTGTCGGATATAATTCCGGCACAGTAATATGCTGAGTGCAAGCAAACCTTGTTTTGCTGAAAATGCGGCGTACAAATTCTCAAAATATGCTCTGTGTATAATAATGTATAACGAATATAATTACGTCGCTATTTCTTCGAATAAAGTTTTTCTTTCTTTCTTTCTTTCTTTCTAAAGCAGATTCCGAATAAGAAATATTTAAAAACTTTACCCACCTGCTCTGAGGATCATGTGAAAATCATCCCGGATCAACGCTTATTTTTTATTTGGTTTCCTTGGGATAGACGAATATAGCCAAAACAAAATGTGCTACGATCGTTTATTGGCTGTTATTATACTTATATATTGTTTTCGTCACGGCTACTGGCGGATTAAACACTAGTGAGTTGCTCTGTATTTACTCACATAAAAACTTAATTCGATTTTTATATATCGCGAGCGAAGCCGCAGACAAAAGTTAGCATATATGTATATAACTTTTTTTTAAATTATCTAACTGATCGTGAAAACCGTTTAAAAATCCATTGCGTGTTTAGGAGGAGTTCGCTGGCTCAATCGGCCCAAGCAAAGTTTGAAATTTACCTAATACGAGTACTTTACGTTTAGTAGACGTCACACACCACCACGGCTGGCGTCTATTTTGCTCAAAGATCAAGCGTTGCTTTACAAGTAGCAACGCTGCCAGCCTTATGGGAACGTTCCCGGTCAGTGACAATGGTTTGGGAGAAATATCTGAGTTTTATTTAGTTTTAGTTTTTATATAGTATAGTTTGTAGTTTATTTTTAAGTTTATATTTATTTGAAGTTATTTTTCATCAAAAAACTTGTAAACACTTTAAATCAACAAATTTTTGGATAAAACTTTAGTTAAATGCTAGTACTTATTCTAAAGTATAACTAATAAATTTTATACAACAGATAAAGCAATAGATGAAGTCCTATCCGCGTGTTTTTAAGACGGTGATCAAATAAGATCGAATAGTAAGAAGCATTTTATCATAAAATGATAATGGAAACAATTAATTTCAACATTGTTGATCGCAATTGAACTCTTATACGCATTCTCTTGATCCCTATAAATAACTTGTTATTTATAAACGCATCAGGTTACGCATATATATGCTTGGAAAAAGAAAATCATTTTGAAAAACACATTTATAGTAAGAAATGAACAATACAAAGAAAAACTACTACAAAATACTTGCAAGATATATGTCCTACAAATTGAATCAAGCTCAGAAATAAATTAAGATCTGTAGAAAAGCATACATTTTCTGAATTCAAATTCAAAAGTTTTTATTCAAAATAAGTTCTACTAGAGAACACTTTTCGAAGGTCATACAAACCTTAAGTTAAAATTCAATTTTACTTCCTCTTCTATGTACACCGCTTCGCAACGTGTTATTGCTGTTAAGGAGAAGAAGCGGCAAGAAACTCCCCAACAACACGTCTAGCTAAAAATTGTCTATCTTTATATTTCTTAATCTATTTATATCTCAAATTCTTTTTTTTTATAAGTTTATACAGAAGTATGTTACAGAATTACTTTTTTTGAATTTATTTAGGGCAACGAACAATTACACCACTAAGAAAATGAATTAAAAATATAAACTATAAATATTACTTGTGGTGCACCCAGCGATGTTGCCCACAACTATAATAAAAAAAAGTAAGAAATAAATCCGTCTGTCTGTCAGTCAGATACTATACAGAGAATTACGAATTAATTTTATAAGATTTGGTATACAGTCGTCAATAGATGTGAAATTCACTACAGTACCTAAATAACTAAAACTTTTCGAAAAATTAATGGAGTTGTAGCAAACAGTACATACTCAGTAAGACAAAGACATAATAAGAAGAAAGAAGAATATTATTATTGTTATAATAATGACGAGACGTACTAAAAGTTAGTAGATATTTTGTACATATCTCCATAAATTCCTTACATGTTTGGCAAGATTAAAACTTTATTCAGACGATTGTTTAAGAAGCTAGAGCGAGCTGCTATGTAAATGAAGTTTTATAATTTAAATATTCTTCAATAGTGTACTATCCCTTTTTAAGCAAGATACTTTTTAAATTGGTTTTAAATTTAGTGAAAGGCAGACATTTCATTCGGAATCTTATTGAACAAGCGTATAACAACCCTCAAGAAATGGGACAATACTTTTTGCAATCTAAAAGATGGCAATATCAGTCTATTACTATGCCTACTGGTGAAATTGTGAACATCCTTCCTTATACTGTTTGTAGGCACTCAAATTACTACGAATATAAATTATAATTGGTTTTCAATTATATTATCTATACTAATATTATAAAGAGGAAAGATTTGATTGTTTGTTTGTTTGCATTGAATAGGCTCCGAAACTACTGAACCGATTTGAAAACTTCTTTCATTGTTGGCAAGCTACACTATTCCCGGGTGACATAGGCTATATTATATTTTCAAAAAAATTAGGGATCCTTACTAAAACTCCAATAATGTAACCCAAGGTATAAAAAACTTACCTAAAATCTCGTGCGCTACGAAAATTATTGATGATAGAATAAAATAATGTACTACGACTTTGCAGAACACATCATTATTTACAAAAAATGTCGCGACAGCATATGTCTAACTATTATAGTAATTACACAATAAGTGTTCTTTTATTTTAAAAGTTCAATTGAAATGCCGCCGTTAGAAAAGACTTTTTATTTGTATCTTGGTATTCATCCTTATCAAAATAAATTACTTCATATTCAAGACTGCCTCAATACCTTTATATAACTTTTTGAATTATTCAATTCATTGGGCTTATGCGATGTAGGCGTCACTGGGTTACGGGCCGTACGGGAGGGGAAATATTTTGAATTCGCTTAGTAGGTAATTAAACTCAACAAAAAAGTTCTTTTTAGATACCAGTGAGGAGCCGGGGAGGATCGCTAGTTAATAATATATTGGCTGGCGACCGTCATAATACAGATTTCACTATAGTAAATTAAGTTATAGGAAAAATTCACTCAATCCGAATTTGACATTAATGCCTACAATGGTGATAAATTACCTCATTACGACCGTAATAACACTCGAATTTAATCAATTAGCTTTGATGGTCTGTATATAAGGCTCAAGGGAGCGGCCCCTTAATACTACAACGAATGAACGAACAAGTACATGCCGTAACGATGCGAAGTACATACGTAGTGCCAATTCTTTCATTAGTGTAATATCAGATCTGGCGGGTGTAACGTTATCTCAAAGACGCGCGAACAGCAAACACATCTCGGGAAATGTTTTACATCAATAAAACGATTGCAACTGCCTTTTGCAATAATTTAAGATGAATTTATCAAATTCAAGTGATTTTAACATAGAAATTTGGATAGAATTAGCGGAATCTATCATGCAAGATCGGAATAGTTGGAAGCATAAGTTGTATGTAGCGGTCTTGCTGATGATATTTGTGGCTGCTGTCATTGGTAACTTGTTAACCTGCATCGTGATATATTGGGACAAAAATTTGCACACTCCGACCAACTATTACCTCTTCAATTTAGCTGTTTCGGATTTGCTGGCCACGTTTGGAATTGTGTTGGATGTAAGTGGACAGTTGGAGGAACCAGATAAATGGATACATCCAGATTTCGGTGCATACGCGTGTAAGATACAGTATGTTACGGTGTTAAGTCTGTGGCACAACAGCATACTTGTGATGACGGTTCTGGCAGTAGAACGCTTCTTGGCAATATGTTATCCCATGAAACTGAGATCACAGCCAGGGAGGGTAAAGTGGACAATTGCTGGTATATGGACCGTTGCAATTCTTGAATCTCTTCCGGAACTATTCATGGCTAATTTAACTAAGAGAAAAAGTTTCTCACTTTGCTTTACGATACCAACCCCTAATGCGAGGAAAGTGAATGGAATTATGGCCATATTAACATTTGTCGTGCCGCTGACTATTATGATGTTTGTGTATATTTTAATTGGGTTCAAAATAAATATGACGCAAAAGCACAGGACGTGGGAGAAAACGTTTAATCGTCGAGACAATCGTTCCAAAATTAATAAGTTAATTGGTAAGTTTCATATTGGTTTACTAGGATATGCCCGCGACTTCGTCTACGCTTGACTTGAAATTGACTGTCTTATTACATTTACTGCTACTTAGTTACTTCCTGTTACTTGTTGCATTTACTGTGGTGATGGGTCAAATATTAATCAATGAGGCAGGGTCGGCACTGAAAATCAGCGTTGTGCTGGAGGAAACTCCAACACAGCTTTATACTGAGTTACCAACCTCATTTATAGGAAATGCGGTGTACAATATATATAATTTAATCATAAAAATGTATGTATAAATTATTTCTACATCCTTGTATTCTCGCCTTCCTAGCAAATAAATTCTTTCTTTCTTTATAAATTCCTGCGGAATTCCCGGGACAGAAAGTATTGCAGCATTTAAACAAGAATGTAAGCTATCATTTTAGTGGAACTGTGTTGGAATAAGCTAATTATTAGGCACTCGAACGACTTCATACCGCTCCCGCTTGACCAACGAAAACCGCATCGAAATCGGGCCAATAGTTTCTACATGAATCCCGAACAAACTGACAAACAGACAAGAAAACTAAAAAAAAATGCATCGTATTCTCCATCGTTTATATAGTTTATTCTAGTTGTTTTTTTTTAAATAGCTTCCATGTACAGACACGGTATGTTTAGAATTTTTTTATATTATAGATATATTACCACATTTAATTTGACATTGTATACACAATTAGATAGATATTTTTTAACCGAATTCAAAAAAGCAGAAAGTTCTCAATTCGTTTGTATGTTGTTTTTTATATGGTCGTTATTCATAAAATTACTATATTTTGTTAATTTTTGTTGTTGTACTTTTATATTTTACTTGGCACCGACTTCAAAACGTTGTAGAAATAAGTCGGTTAGATATATATCTTTCTTAATTTTAATGTGAAGTCGGTTTTATTTTGTTAATAAAAAATTAAGTTCTATCCGTGCGGGAACGGAGAAAGAATACTAATTCCTGCGGCCGGTCGGCCTGTCGTAAGAGGCGACAAAACAACCCACAGTCAGGTGGTAGGTATTTGCCCGTCTGGATAGCTATTACCCCTGGTCTAAAACGTGCCGCCACAACAACCTTGAGTAGTGCTCCGGCACTTGTGGCCAGGTTCCATTCCCATCTACGAGCCCGGCAGCACATTGGTAACACTTTTTGTGTTGCAAATGTTAATAGGCGACGGTACAACCCGTCGGAAATATCTGCGCATCTGGCTGGAATGCGCTTCGCCTCTCGCTTCCCCACGCATCGCCCTGCCTATATATGTACTTTATACTCTATAAAGTACATATTGATGTAAAAGTTGTTTCAAAGTGAAAAAAAATAGATACACATAATTCAAATATTTTTTAATTTTACATCTGGTATTTTTCTCCAAAATCTCGGATTTTTTTGCTATCTCTCTAGTTTGCATGACGACATTAAGCTAGGTTAGCAGATATTTCCGACTGGTTATATATAACCACTTGTCATCACAGTTGGGCCGTCAGCCTCTTTTCTGTACTCCAGCAATAAAAAAAGTCAGCTTAGAACCTTGTTAAACAGAGAGAAATAATGTGTTAATAAATATTCTGATGATAGCATTAGTTCTACAGTCAATTTTAAGCTCATAACAAACACTACACTCAGTCAAAACTGCCAGACGATAATCGTGAAAGTATTTAATTCAATTACAATGTTCATTGTCTACGCGACATATACGTTGCAAAGCTGTGTACAGAGAATATTAAGTGGACTTAATTTTTAACGTAATCTGGACGGGTGGTATATATAAACACAGTTTTAAAGTGTACAATATTTAATTATACTTAAAAATAAACTAAAACTAGCTGATGCCCGCGACTCCGTCCGCGTGGTGCGGTTTTTTAACTATCAGACGGGAACTCTTTAATTTTTCGGGATCAAAGTATCCTATATGTTGACCAGGGATATAAGCTACCACCATACAAAATTTCATTTAAATCGGTCCAGTCGTTTCGGAGATTAGCCGGTACAAACAGACAGACAAACAGAGAAACAAAAAAATAAAAAAATCTAAATTAGTTCTATTTCACTTCTTACATATCCCTGAATCGGTTTTTAGCATTTTTTTTTCATTGTACAGAGATTTGACCTCTACAATTTTATTATATGTATAATTACACTAAAAAAGAACTTAGAAATTAAATACTATTTACAAGTAAAAGATGTAGTCCAGATCACCGGTGGTGGGGAGCGTTCCCAAAATACTGGCCGTATTCCCACGTTGTATGGCAACGCTAATCCGTTGCCCCAAATATAGGCCAGCCCTTTGGTCACGCGAGACTTCTTTCAATCGCCTTGAAAGTTCTCGATAAAGTAGATAATCCTCACGTCCCCATGGCCCCAAAGTGTCAACCCCGAATTAGTTTAGTCTATCATGTAAATAATTTATTATACTTAACTTATACAATTACAATTAGTTCTGATGTCAAATGCCGCGACTTGGCTTGTGGCGTGTGTAGATGTTGATCACTGAAAGAAGAAACAAGGACTGATGAATGGGGTGGCGCGCCCACGCCGTCTTACGATGGCGACCGATACCTCCCCACTCTTCTATTGTTCTTAAAAGAGAAATCGGTCGTAACGGAACCTTTGTTGCCACCGTCTGTGGCATGGCGTGAACATAATCTATGACCTTCAAAAAATCTTCTCTAGTGGAACTTATTTTAAATAAAAACTTTTAGATTATAAATACTTAAGCATTGAAAATTAAATAACGAAAGACATCAAAACTAAAATACAGTATGTAGGAGATGACTGCCAACGGGGAGCGTGCCCAGAAGGCTGGCTGCATTGCCGCGCTGTATGGCAATACTTATTTGTTGTGCGAAATATGAGCCAGCCTTCTGATCACGGGTAGTAATGTTTCAACCCCAAACGGCACAAATATTTAACCTTTTCCTAAGGCCCCATATTTGCGCCGTTTGACGTCTTCAGCTGAAGCGGCGGCGTTGCCAGCCCCTGACTCGGTCATTGGAAGATGTGATGGGGCCAGTGTGTCAGATTATAAATTAATATTGGATATAAGAGAATTGCAAAAAAGAAAATTTCTATCCATGCAAGAACGGAGAAAGAATACAATTTTCTGTACCAACCCTTTTTTTTTTTTGATAACGCAGTGGGAATGTTTTTGGACACCATCCTCGGATCCTTCGGGGGAAGGGTCTGAATACAGGCATAAGGCCCGCATCGAGGGTGTGTGGGACTCTCAGCGACCGGTTCTCCACGCTTGCTTCTAAAGCGAAGCTGTCGCGAGAATCGGCCGCCAAACTACACACTAAACCTAAACCTGCGCCCCATTTATAGCGCTTTTACGTGATCTCATACAGAGTAACTGCACCATGACGCCCCTATGCTCTGTAACTAAGCCACTCCGGGGAGCAGAGTGACCCACTTCGTCCAGCAGGGGGGGAGTCCGTTATCACCCCCGTGACAGCGGCCCCCTGTGACGGTAACTAAGGGGGAAGAAGATGCGTGTGGCGGCGCCTACGACCTCCGGCCCGTCTCCTCCGGACGGGGTCCGCATACGCGTCCTGCTCCCTCGCTCTTTCAGCGGCCTCCTTCTGCGACATGACGGATTCACAGAAGGAGGACACCGCAAGCCAAGAATGTTGACCCTGGAGCATCGCTTCGACCATGCTACGAAGCGAGTTCTGTACCAACCCTAGTTTAGAGTATGCCGCCATAACAACCTTCAGTTGTGTTCCGACAATAGTGGCCAGGTTGCAGTTAGAGAGCGGCAGCACATTTGTAGCACCTTTGTTGTTACACATGTCCATAGGCTATGGTAACCGCTTTCCATCAGGGGCGCCATCTGCCTAACTCCTGAACTTACCCAATAAAAAATGATATTTTTTATTGCGTAAATTCAGGCTGTCAAACTTTGGAGTGCGCTGCCTCTTACTGTTAGAGAGGCCAAAACTTCTATCATGACAATATAGTAATGTGTGTTTTTGAAATTATATATTTGGTGAGCAATAAATTGTTATTTATCTATCTATTTTTTGTAACAAATATTTAACGTGGTAGAGACATGTTGGAATCGTTATCTTGATTTCATACCACACTCTCACAGAATATTGGCGTGAAACGGTTGGCATTGAGCTAGTCGTGTTTCATGCGATCAGGAGACTTTCGAGGGCCCACTTCTTCCTCCCCCCTATTCCATTTACATATTTGCTCCCTCACTTCATTCTAAAATTAAAAAGAAACTTCCTGAACATTTGACGGCTTCTGTGGTTGAGCGGGCTGTCTTAACCGACCGAGTTCGCTGGAATACAGAGGCTCCGTGTTCTATTCCTGGCATGGTAAATTTCGGGAACGAACTTTCTGGGTGTCAAGGGTTCGGCCCCAGAGTGGTCTGTTGTATTTCACCCATAACACAAGCGTAACTTGCTTAGTTTATGGATGTACAATGTGTGTGTTTGTTTGCCGATTATTATTATTATTATTTACAAAAATTAACATATATAATTAAACCGAATATTTGCTGAGTAAAATTGGATCTTGATTGAACACTCATCTGCTCATAAATTTCCACCTAATGACATTTTGTAACAAACACCCATACAAACCTACAACCCCCAAGACATAAGTGCAAACCTAGTTGGCGGTTAGGGAAATAATGTTGCCAATTTATATACATCTACTATAGCAAATGCTAGTAAATGTATATAAATATATATTGCCCGCGACTTTGTCCACGTTCGACGGGTAACTAAGATGATAGTTATTTTGCTAAATAGAAAATTAAAGATTATTTTCAGCAGGGTATTTTAGTATGAAAATACAAGAATCCCGGAATTTCCCGTAAAAACTTGGGAATACTTAATGTTACCAAAGGCATACACAACTGTAATAGTTTTAATAGAGATTTTATCGATCAGCGAAAATTTTGCATCAAAATCAATTTTTTTTTCGACCTGGCCCCTAGAAAATTCTGGGTATATAAAGTACCGTAAATTTTATGTCCGGGAATTTAGTATCGATCAACGAAAACCGCATCGAAATTGGCCTAGTAGTTTTAACGTTTTTTATTTTTATTCTAGAAGCTCAGCAGACAGGCTGACGGCCCAACTGTGATGGAAAGTAGTTACACCGTCGCATATGGACATTAGCAAGAAGCTTGAAGGAGAAACCGAACCTGGCCACTGATGCCGGAAGACAACTCAAAGTTATTATGGTGGCAGACTTTAGATCAAGTGTGGTAGCCATCCAGGTGGGCAAATACCCTACCACCTGGCTATGGGTTGTTTTGTCGCCCCTTACGACAGGCCGCCCGGTCGCAGGAATTAGTATGCTTTTTCCGTTCCTGCACGGAAACCTGTACATGAATCCCGAACAAACTACAAAGTAGAATGTACTGTGCATCTACAAGTGTATAAAACCTGTATAAACTACATTCTTGCGAATAAAGATGTTGATTGATTGATTGAAACAGACAGATACAAACAGGGCGTTCCACTAGTAGCTCAGAACGCCCAAAATTCTCCGTTAGCCGTTCCACAACGCGAGCGCGTCCGTTGTGGTCGTGGCGAAAACGTCACTAATAACGTCATCATTTTCGATCACACAACGCTCACAACAACCCTGTCAAGAGGTGGGTCGAATAGCCGTTCCACTTGGGTTTACGATTGTAACGCCGGAAAGCAAGTGGAACGGCAAAACTCGCGGTCGTGAACGAGGTCGTTGTTCAGTACCACTTCACTCCTGAAGTGGCAAACGTCTATAGGCGACGGTAATTACTTTCCTTGAGGTAAGCCGTCTGCCTGTTTGCCAATTTCGCAATAAAAAGAACACATTTTTTTTTTTCAGTGGCTCTGACGCTCGCATTTGTGATTTGCTGGCTGCCGTACTTCGTTTTTAGAATGACCTTATTTGTCGCTGATTTGCCATGCATTATTCAATTCAAAAAGGTAAATGTCCTCAAGTTTTTCTTTTATAAATGTGTTTTTTATTTTAATTTTATTATCCAGTTTGATTAATACTAGTGGTCGCCCGTGGTCGAAATTCAACCATAATAATTAATGTCAAAGACTTCTATAATCACAGATTTCGCCAAGGCTACACTGTTATTGTGAATTGAACAATAAACATAAGGGTATATATGCGTGTGTGTGTCAAATACATGGTAGTGTGTAATGTTTTTTTTTATTGATTTAATGTATTTTTTATGCATCATTAAAAAAAATATTAGTATTCTGCCCTCCTTCTCTAAAACTATAAGTATGCGAAATTTCATACCCCTCCGTCCGCGCAATTTTCGTAAAAAGTGGAACAACGTTTTTGCTTCACGTATTAATATAGATATCGGGATATAAGCTAGTTCTGTGTCGAGTTTCATTAGAATCTGTTCAATAGTTTTCACGTGAATTCACATGATGCTCTAACAGACAGACAAAAATTTTGGAGGTTGTAAATTTCGAACTTGCTGGTCTGGAATAGACCCTCTTGATATTTTCTTTTTTAAGTTCAGTGTACAAACTTGACAGATTTTTTATATTATTAGCTGTTACCACTTCGCGCGCGTTATAAAAGGATATGTATGTGAGCGTTTCCCAAAGTTTTTGACCAAAGTAATTCTGTGGCGTTCCGTATTTTTTTGCAAAAGAATAAATAATATCACATTAATCATACAGATTGATATTTGGTTTTGGTGACTTCACAACTTGTCAAATCATCAATATAAAATATAAAA
This sequence comes from Dendrolimus houi, assembly GCA_039645545.1. NCBI lineage: Eukaryota > Metazoa > Arthropoda > Insecta > Lepidoptera > Lasiocampidae > Dendrolimus > Dendrolimus houi. The sequence goes on along the minus strand of CM077128.1, from coordinate 1,796,634 downwards.
ACATATATGATATGATGTAAAAAGTAAGTGAATTGCATTAAGAAACGACATAATAGAAATACACTGGAAATGGCGACTTCACAACTTATCAAATTATCTAATCAAAGAATACACATTAAAAATAAGTAAATTATATTAAGAAACGATGAAAATGAAATGCACTGGAAATTGAAATAGTGAAAATTGCTTGTCCTAAAATATCACTGTATAAAAAATATACCGTATATATAGTACTTTTAACTCATAATAATTGGTGTCAATATTTTCAAAGAACTCATTACGTTAAGAGTTTAAAGGCATCGTTTTACAATAGAATATATTTCTTGAAGGTTCTACATCATGTGGCGTAGTGTTGCATAATCAGAAAGGCAAATTTAAAAAATATTTTTTAAATCATGTCAAGAAATTAGAGAATCGCTCATGTTATAGTTCTTAGAAATGTCAAATTTTTGAAGTGAAACTTCTTTATAATCGTTGTGATTTGAAACTCGATGAAACGAAAAAGCGACACTAAAAAGAGATAAACAGATAAATCTATAAGACTAAGCCTGCGAGAGAATGAGATAGAATACATTATATTTAATCATTTAAACACTATCTTCATATAGATAGAGTTGGAAATGTTTGAAGTTTTTCGTTAATACTTCAAATTTCGTGTTTTAAAGTTTAAATGTATTATAACGATATAATATACGAAATGTGAAGTCACGAAATTTAAATATTCTTCCCACCCCTTGTCACACTTTGTTTCACTTCTACTGCGTGTGAACTGCACACACATTTTTTTTATTTTATTCACAGTACCTAATGATAAATACTCGTAACGCCATCTAGTGAAGGAAGAACTAGCTAGCTAACCATGACAGCGACATATTAAAATTTTGGCAATCATTCTTGTTGCCATGACGATATGTTAATGAATTACAACGGTGGCGCCAATAAAACGCGGTCGGAGTGCCATCTTTTTGGCTATCTCTCGGGAACAATACTTTTTCTGGATGAAAGGGTCGCTATGTCCTTTTCTATGCCTCTGACAACGTGTATGCAAAACTTCATGACGATCTGTTGCGTAATTAAGGTGTGAAAATGTCAGAAACAAACATCCGCATTCATATTCACGAACTCGCTAGAATTTTGAAATTACTATAGTTGTTAAACACTTCTTTAAATATAAATTTGTTGTGGTCTGTAATTATTTGTAATAAAAAACTGCACGTGCGTAATATATTAGGATTTTAATGAAAGAAAAAATATACAGATAAATAAACCAAAAGAACATCTATGTTCCATATTTAAAAATAGTATATTGTCGCCAACAGTAACAAACTTTATCACAATAAAAACTTTTTGGTGGAGATTCTAACAATAGTATTGTTTGATTAATGTTGATTGATGCAATATTTTTAGTTGTGGTGCGTCACTTATTACGTCACTGCAATCAACGGCTGGTTCAGCGCAGTAATCAATCCTCTACTCTTCAGTCTTATGTCTTCCAAGTTTAGAAAATCACTAAAGGTACACACTTCTTAATACCTATACAATGTAATTGTTACGGTAAACGTGATTAATGCGGTGATTATATATAAAAACCGGTGATTATGCATAATTACCACTAAAATTGGTAAATATGATAAATAAATGAAAATTTATCAAATTAACCGGTTTGTTTGCATAATTCCCAACGCGTAATGGTAAATGTGATAAAAGTCTCTAAATGTAGACGCTACGTGCCAAGCGAGACCTGCAACTTAAATTAATATTATTATATACCGATTGGTCACCATTAATTCATTGATAACTATTTAAACAATGGTTAAAGTTGATTCTGGGAAAAAAGCGTGGCTAGGGTTGCGACGTTTTTTTTGAAGAAAATATATTATTTTGTTTTTTAAGGGTAAAAATATTGTACTTTGAGAAAATTAAGGGATTAAATAGTGCACATTTATTTTTCATTATTTATAATATATTTTATTTATTTTATTATTGAATTTTCCATGTGTTATTGTGACTACTTTGATGACCGCTGTAGGTAAGCGGGCTAAGTCTTTTCCGGCCTACCTTACTGGCAGAGGCACCGGGTTCGATTCCTAGTATGGTAAATTTCGGAATGTTCGAATCACATTTTACAAACGTTTGGGCATTAGTACCACAGTTTTGAAGATACATATTGTCAGAATTCACTTACGACAAATCTGTACAATTTACCATTTTTAAACAATAAAATTACGAATGTTTCACATATATTAGATTTTTTAATTCATATACATTTCATTATATAAAAAGTTAATTATAAGTGTGTTCCCCGATTCATATAAACCAGTGATTTTCAAATCACGAGTGAATAGGCATCTTCACTGAACATCAGGTGAAATAGCTGTCAAACGCGAACGTATATCATGTTAAAAAACATTTCTTATGAAAAAATTTTTTGTATGAAACCTTATCTGAATCAAAACATTTCTTAATATTATTGTTGAGATTCATAGAACACAGATTTGTCGTAAGTAAATTCTGTCAATTGATGTATTTAGAAGAGATAGCCACTTAATTAAGAAGCAAAAGATTAAAGATAAATTTAATTTTACAGGCCTTATGGAAGAAAATATTTCGGCGCGAGACTGAAATGTACAGAATAACAACAACCACCTGTGAAAGAGGCGTGAGCAATATGAAGTGACTGGAATGTCTGAATGAAGAACGACAAAAGAAAACTCAAAAGTTTGAGTTATAATGCAGACGGGGCTTTACTTTCCGCTTGAACGAAATTTTATTGAACACATCGAATAGTACTTTTTCCTTGTAAAAAATCGCGAGACAAACACACACGTGGTCTATTTCAAAGCTCAGGAAGCTATGCCTGAGTTATGGGTGGTATAAAGTTATGTAGTAATATTGAAAAAAAAATGGGCTGGCCATAAACAAGTACATGTAACTAGGGCTAAAAAATCAATGTATATAGGCGTGTTATAATGCATCATTAGACCTAGGGCCCAATTTTGCTGTTTCAATACCTTGAGATTGCAAAGGTATTCCAAGAACAATTCCATGGAGATAATGACAAAAATTCGTATATAGTAAATAATAATAGAACCCTAAAAGGCACACTGGTTTCCTCGATATTTCTGATTAAGCGCTTGGTTTTCCAAAAAACTACGACAAGCCCTTTTATGTTGCTCTCCAAATGTTGTTTTATGTTGTTCATCTAATGATTGAAAAAAAATCTAAGAATCAATAACTAATCCTTATTTACATTAGAAAAACCGTTTTTCAACCGGCTTAAAAATACAATTAAAAACTAAAAATAAACTAAGTTATAAATAGTACTAGTGATTATAGACTGTGTATAAAAATATAATAAAATTGATATTACCATTAGCAGAAGTGGCGTTAGCCGAAATCAATATTGAAAAGATACCAAAAATTTGGAACAGTTATTTTGAGAGTTTTGGCTTATAGATCTTTATAAAGATAGATTGTTACTGACAGAATACCAAAATCAGACAAACCCACGATTGAAACGAATTGAGCCTCTGTTCTTTTGTATGTAGACAGCCTTCATGTCGGTGACATAGCGGACATAATGTCTGGCTAAGCCGCCTCCGCCAGTTCCCGGTAGAAGGGATAGGTTCAAGAAATGCTGGCTTGACGTTGTAAGGGACCAATGATTTCACGATCAGGTATACTAAAGACCGCGCGAAGTGGAGAATAAAAAATAGGAAAGCGGACTCCGGGCTTCGAGGCAGACATTTCGAACCCAACCGAGATTTACCAGTCGGATGAGGCGTCCTACACTAGGTTTATCGAGATGAAATCTCTATCTAATTATTTAGTACATTAAGTAAATGGAATTGTAGAATTAAGTACTTAAGTCTAATCTATACTACAATAATTTATAATAAAATATTTAATTTAAGAATAATAAGAAATATATTTTTCATTCATCCTTTACCAAAAATAAGAATAATGAGCGTTTATTTTAATGATATAGATTTACAACGTAAATTAGACTGAAGTATTGTATTCAGTTATTAAACAGGTTGCTGTAAATCAACTCTATGCCAACCAGCTTCGGCGATATTTTATTATAACGGTTTTCAACGTCACTTGGATCGAAAGGATAAAAATCGCCGAGTAAAAAATGTAAGGCTGCTTACTAATTCGTCGGTACAGTAGCAGAGCGGAATCGTATATATCGTAATCGTAGAGCGGTCTACGTGGTGCTGAAAACTTACTGAGCGCCTACCTTTCGATGAGCGTTTCCTGATTCACTTGACATGTGCCGCTCCCGCAATTTTGAATAAAACATTTGACTTGGGCTCTGTAAGTTCATGTGCCCGGGCGCATCGCATCCCTTGCAACCCCGGGTAAAAACGGCCCAATCAAAAACCTATTGTACACTGTAATACTGAATATTGATACCTAGTCGGCGGTCAACCATTGTCCACTTCTGGATGTAGGCCTTCCTAAGGTTGAACTACTTATCGCAGGCCTCATCCAGCCTCTAAACCAATTAACAAAGCTATACGTAATTAGTTATTTTGCCAAGCTTGTGGCCAACTATAAAATAACAACTAATTAAGCATTTTAAGCTTAGTCTCTTTGCCTGCTATTATGGCGAAATGAACAATATAATAATTCTAGTACCTACTGACAACAGGTTTGCGTTGACATTGACATTTGACAGTAATCGATAGGGTATCCGAATTTGCTTGCAGGCATTGTAGACATTGTAGTTGTTGTTGTAGCGCTTTGGTAATGTTTACTTTTTGTTTTCGTGTTTTATACAATTAATATACTACTATTAAAAGTTTTAAAATGTGTTATTGAAAGTCGCATAACAAATTATACATTTTGCTACAATAGAGATTAGTATTAAACGTCCAAAATGAATTTGGAGTTACTTGGTAAGTTTTGTTTATTTCGTGACAATTCGCGATATTTTATGTTGTACAAATCTTAAAGTATTTATTTTTATATAATTCCAGAATCCTTCGGCCAAAACTATCCTGAGGTAAGTAGAATATAGTTTGTGTCAAATCATTTAAACCACAATCTTCACTTTTCTATAATTATAACCTAGTCAAAACTTTTGTAGTAAATTAAATGAGTATGAAAATTAATACAGTGTCTGGCATTTGCTGCCATACTGATGATTGAATGATGACTGATGCATTATATAGCTGTCTGCCTATCTGTCGTTTGCAGTAATGTTGGTTTTGTGCCACAGGAGAACTTGTTTTCTAGGATGAAAACTACACAAGATACTTGTCCCTATAATATTCATTGCTATACTCCAGAAAACACCTTAATATCATTTGATTTCTAAATTTAATAATTGGTGAGGTAAATCTACAGCGATCCAGTGCACAAATTTTAAGTATTGTGGTGGTGGAATGGGGAAGGGGGATGCAAACTTATCCCTACTACAACCCCCGTGGTCCGGAGTTCTTCAGTTTTTTTAATAAACATAACCTCACTTATTTTTTCAATAATATTGAACTTACAAAGTTGAACAATCCTTTTAAAGTCAAAAAAAAAGCCAGTAATCAACATAAAAAGAATAAAAAAACAGTGTATATTGTCAAAAAACACAGCAGGGCACATTCACATACATTACAAGAATAGCCATGAAAATATTCAAAATAGCGGCCAATAAAGACGAAATTATAAATAGTTTATATAAAACAAATAGTAAATGGTTACAGTTGGTTCGAGCACTCGCCAACCGCTGCCGCCGCACGCTCGCTTTGCTCGTTCACCACGCATCACAATTATGTTACTGAAAAATAGGTGAGGTTATGTTTACCAAAAGTAAATATTTCAACAACTCCGGACCCTAGGAGTTGCAGAAAGTGCAAGTATACCTTCCCCCCTGCCCACTACGCCCACCCACAACTTAAAATTTGTGCACCGGATAGCTGAGTAGCAGCCATTGGTGATTTTGCACACCCTCTTGGACAGATGATCCGCGCTCAGAGCTAGTGCCCTACTTGCGCCACACTAGCTAGCCCTTTACAAATAGTATTACTGTATTCTGCTACATTTGTAGCTTATAAAATATTATAATTTGAGACTACTAATGTAAAATACAGACTAATATACAATTTCATTATAATAATAATTACCTACAAATAATGAAAGATTTGTCATGGCACAAAACCAGACTACTGTATCAGTATTCCATCAATAATATACTAACTTGTACAATATTCATCATCATCAAACTCACTTCACTCATTTGTATTAATAATAATATAAACTTTCAGATGTATAATACTAAATTGAATATTTATATCTAAAAATAATACATAGTATATATTTCATGTGGTAGGAAACAGGTGGCGTGTTCTCGTTTTGGAGAGGCCTAGACACATTTTGGGTCGCTGAGCAAACATGGTTAATAAGTTACTTATATTTTATGTGATGCTTTATTTCAGGAATTTGATGGAACCTTAGACTCAATATCCTTGGCAGCAACATGCGCTTTCAACAGACGAGGTACACTGCTTGCAGTTGGCTGCAATGATGGCAGAATATTTATATGGGATTTCCTAACTAGAGGGATTGCTAAATCAATATCAGCACATGTTTATCCAGTTTGTAGTTTGAGCTGGTCCAGGAATTGTAAAAAGGTAAGGTAGATGGATATTATCTACAACCTCAGATTCAGCTGTAGTAAAAAGTAATTTTCGTGGTAGCGTAATGGTTAATGTATGCATCCTAAATTCAAAGGGCATCGATTTGATCCTGGCCAGAATGCATGTACCACTTAGGGGGAGTTTCTGACCTAATAAGCATATTGTTACAATTATCACATGCTAATAACGGTAAAGGAAAATATTGTGATGCACTCTGTACATTGAGATAACTGATGTGTCAAACCTGCCAAACCGCCTTGGACAAGGGTGGCGGGTATACTGTCCATTCCACTATAGTGAAAAGCTGGAGCTCAGCAGTGGGATGTTTATGAGCTGTTATAATTAAGAGAATGGGAATAGGGGGGAAGATAAAGGTGTCTGACATGAGGAATGGGTTTGGAATAGGGAGATGGGAAAGAGAAGATAAGCAGTGGGACATTTATGAGCTGATATTATTTAATTTTATATAAAAACTAATCTATCATAATTTCACGATAAATTCATTTTAAAAATATAAATAAATTATACAAATTGTATATCCACTTGGTATTTTATAAAATTTTGGCCAATGCCAAGGTTTTATTGCCTAAATCTGGTAAATAGGCAGGTGCGCCCTGATAGTAAGTGGTATCTGTTTTATGGCTGTTTCTGACAACAGAGACATTGCCAACATGTTGTCTGCCTCAAAGGGTGTACAGGAATCTGGCCACTAATGCAAGAATACCACTCAAGTTTGCTATGGCAGTATACACTAGACGGGAGATGACTGGCCATCCAGACGTGCAAATGCCATTCCACCTGGATGTGGGTTGTTTTATCACCTCTTATTACCTTTTGCCTGACTACAGAAATTAGTATTCTATATCCATGTTTCTGCACAGTAAAATGTAAAACTCAGTTTGTTTGGCACTGACTTGGTTATAATATTGTTACAACCTAGGCGCCGACAAAGACAAATTCCACGTACAGATTTGTAAAAGCACATTTATTACCCATCGGCATTTGAACTAATTGTGATTATTTTATGATCGTCTTCTTTAGTGTACTTATTGATTGGCATACGTTTCTAGAGAACAGCCCATTGTTTTATTGTACTCGTTTATGGCCGCTTGCGGCCGAATCATTAGCCAAGTGTTGCGGATTAAGTCGACTACGATACGGGCACATTTCTATCTGTGAGGTATAAAACGACGGCCTGTTGGAGAGAGAAGGCAGTTCAGCGACAACTACAATCAAGGCGTGACGTGTGTACAATCGGGAACCTAATAGTGACGGACTTTGCGCGTTTTATTAAATTACGACCTTCTGCATTACGTTATGATGTGTTGTATTCGGTTATATTTGTACCTGTTTTATACATGTTTGTATGGTTGTAATAAACTCTATAATAATTCCAAAACGGCATTTTAATTCGAGTCTCGCAACTTATGACAATATAAAACATATTTTATCTTGCAAATATGTTGCTTATTATATTAGTAACTTAATTGGTATTTTAATGTTTATGTCATTACATATTTTATTAAACTTTGACATTTTATACTAATACAATAAAGGAAAACTTAATTTAGTTATATTGTATTCTACCTATACTGAAGACTATAAGTAGAATACTGAGCCTAGGTCACCATCTTCCTCGTCGTAGCTAGCCTTCTTCACTGGATTGCCATATTGACACATTATTCAAGGTAGGCACAAGACCTCTGATTACCTGAAGAGTTGACAAGTCATTCTGATAGCTCTCTAGCCCAACCTCTCAACAACAAAGGGCACAAATAAGTGACTGAGTACTTCAGCTATGTTTAGTCATAAATGTACTTCATTATTTGCAGTTGCTATCAGCATCAACAGACCACAATGTGTGCATATGGGATGTATTGTCAGGTGACTGTGAACAGCGTTACAGGTTCCCCACACCAATATTGAGGATTCAGTTTGATCCAAGGAACGACAGGCGGTTTCTCGTATGCCCAATGCGCCATGCCGCTTTGCTGGTTGACACTGATGGTGATTATAAGATACTGCCCATTGATGAGGATGTGAGTAGATTTTACTGCGTTTTGGATTAGAATATTTTAAGTTAAAATTATATTACTGAACTTTCTAAACAACTGTAGCACCATTGAAATAATAATGTTATTATTAAATTAAACCTCAAAAATTAAAATTAATAAATGTCCATCAGTCAGTCAGTCCTTTATTGAACAATGCATTTCATTAACATGTAATTTACATAAAATTAATTATTCTATCCAGCAATCTGCAACCAGTCTCAATACATTTTTGTTTGGTGTAGTATGCTACCAATGGGCGCAATTATATAGTTTCTACACCTCAACCCTAGTCAAGAAATTTGCAATATGATTTCTCCGGATAGCACAAAACATGTTCAATCTAGCCTCAAGAAACATACTCGAGGCACTACAGTACCTTTTAAAACCCATTAGGTGTCGAAATGTGTTATTACCTATGAAATCTATAATACCTTGTACTTGCATAATTACTTTTATAAATGTATATTTACCAGATAAAGAAAATATTAGAAATGATTAACCTAAATAATTATTTACAAAAACCTATGTAATTAACTGAGATTTAATGTAAATGACATATTTACTGTATATCATATAAGTTATTTTAAAACTAAGCTTAAGTACTGAAAGGTAGTACAATTAATGGTCTTATTAGGCAGGTAAAAATAACTTTACATTTGACATGTATTATTTGATATATATTTAAAAGATTGAAATTTAATATCTCTGTCTATCCTTATAAGGAACAGGTATGATAATACCTGTGTGTGTATATAGATAGATAACACTGCATTGCTCACCAAAATAAACAACAACAAAAAAAAATGCAAAACTACAATACTTTTTGGCAAAACAACAGGCGGCCTTGTTGCTAAAAGAGATCTCTTCCAGGCAACCTAGCTAAAAAGGAATTCTTAACTATAATATTTTTTTAAGTTTCCGCAATTAAATACATACAATATACATAATAAAACTACGTGGTAACGGTTTCAAGCGTGGTAATTTATTTGATTTTTATTATTCCGACGTTTCGGCCACTTTTCAGTAGCCGTGATCATGGAAGATGTCAAGTGTCAATGAGTATTGTTAAAGTTTTATTTAGCCTACCGCCAACTTGTTAATTATAATTTTGTTTATGGTTATTATTAACTTTATGGGAGCCAAAACTAATTTACCACCGCTTAGCAAGATGTTGTGGCTTGAAGAGAAAAAGCGGCACAAGGAACTCTTTATGTCTCGCAAACGTCGGAATAATAAAAATCATATAAATTACCGCGCTTAAAACCGTTAAAACATAGTTTTATTAAATTCTTAACTAATCTGGCGATGTGGGTGGAGCAGAAAATAAGATAGAACTGTACAATTTAAATGATGTGCGTCTATATACGTAGATATTACCCCAAAATCCAGGCCTGTCCTAGTTATGGGCGAATCGTCAGTAAAAAAATGAATATATATCCCTTCAGCAATATTGCTGTAGCCAAGAAATAAATGTACTGTAAAAATATAATAAAATGTAATATCTTCTACAGGGTGATGTAAATGTTATAGCATCATTTGACAGAAGAGGTGATTATGTGTACACTGGCAACGCGAAGGGCAAAATACTAATTCTAGACTCCCAGAACTTGTCTGCGAAGGCTAGTTTTAAGATAACAGTGGGAACATCCAGCACCACTGGAATCAAGAGCATCGAATTTGCGAGGCGGGGGGAGTAAGTCACCTCTATTTATTTATTTAAGGCACAACAACAGCACTCACATTATTATGTTACATTACAAATCGTTTAATATAGAAGTTCTGATGTGTGGACCCATTTAAAGGACAGCACAACATTTACAATTCATATGTCAAGTAATAATTTAATTTTCCAGGTGGTAGGGCGATTGCCCGACTGGATGGCTACCATCCCTGGTCTAAAGTATGTTGCCATAACAACCTTGAGTTGTGTTCCGGCATTAGTGACCAGGTTCCAGTCTCCCTTAAGAGAGCAGCAGCGCATTTGTAGCACCTTTGGTGTTGCAATTGTCCATAGGTGATGGTAACCGCTTTCCATCAAGTGGGCCATCTGCCTGACTGCTGAACTCCTGCAATAAAAAATAAATTAAAAAAAATTGTTAAATGTAAATGAATAAATAATGTTGTCAAAATTAATAAGCAAAGCAAAGAAAATGCAAAAAGAATAAAAATAAAATAATTAAATTAAAAATAGTTAAATTAGGAATAATTAAATTAAAAATAGTTAAATTAGGAATAATTAAATTGAAAATAGTTAAATTAAAAATAAATATATATAAGTACAAGTGGAAACATGAACGGCCCATTAATTATTTTATAGTCGCAGCTGATGTCAACACTTTATTTTTAAACCAATTATATGGTCTGTGAAAAATATCGAGATTATCTAATTTTGAGTTTAGACGGTTGTATATGTTGCACATTCTTGTGATAGGGCTGCTGAGGCCTAGGTTGGTTATTACCGGAGCATTGTAAGAGATTTTCCACGCTTGACTTGAAAATTCCCGCGGGATTCCCGGGACACGTATCACCGCAGCATTTAAAAAATAAGCTGTCGTTTTATGTTCGTAATTTTTATGCACCCGATCAACTACAAATCGCTGCTGCGAAAATTCCCGCGGGACTCCCGGGATATAAAATGCATAAATTTTGCTATCGATCAATGAAAAAATCACATTGAAATTCGTTTATTTTTTAAACGGGCCATTTTAAATCATTCCCAAAAAAAAATACCGCGGGATTTCCAGGATAAAAGGCAGAGTATATTTTAAGTCTAAAAATTTGCTATCGATCACCGAATACTGCATCTAAATCGGCCCAGTAGTGTTTATGTGAATACATCCCGAAAAAACAGACAAAAAAAATGCATTGTGTTCTCCATCGTTTATATAGTCTATTCCAGTTGCTTTTTAATAGCTTCAATGTACAGACACGCCATGTGTAGAATTTTATAATATTATAAATATAAAGTCAACCAGCAATATTCAGTACATTTAAAAGATTAGTGCGACTTCATTATTGTATGAATGAATGAATGAAAACTAATATGGATACATTTGCATTAGAACAATGGGCTGCCTTATTGCTCTAGCGATCTCTTCCAGGCAATCCAGTCTAAGGAGATTTTAAAGGAAATTTAAATATACGATTTTCGTGGTGTACTAAACTAAAATAAAAGTAATATAATCAAAATGAAATACTATTAAAAATAAACTACTATTTCCAGATATACATATATAATTAGATATACGATATTGTATTCTATATTGCAGTTGTTTCTTAGTGAATACTACGGACCGCGTGATCAGGGTGTACGACGCAAGCACAGTGCTCAAGTCTGGTGTCAACGGAGAACCAGAACCCATACAGAAACTCCAAGATCTAGTCAACAAGTAAGTATTCTCCATGTTCATTGTGGAGGTTTAAGTAAGGGTGAGATGCGTCGATGATGGTAACCCCGATGGATAGTGTCGCACCACTGACGAGAGCCCATGGCTCAATCGCTTTTGAGAGGAGTACAAAATAAGACGAGTTATTGTACTCTTGCAGTATTGCAGTTTTATCTGTGCAGGAATGGAGAAAGAATACGATTTCCTGCGGCCGGGCGGCCTGGCGTAAGAGGCGACGGGACAACCCACAGCCAGGTGGTAGGGTGTTTGCCCGACTGGATGGCTACCACCCCTGGTCTAAAGTATGTCGCCATAACAACCTTGAGTTGTGTTCCGGCAGTAGTGGCCAGGTTCCAGTCTCCCTTAAGAGAGCAGCAGCGCATTTGTAGCACCTTTGGTGTTGCAAATGTCTATAGGCGATGGTAACCGCTTTCCATCAAGTGGGCCGTCTGTCTGTCTGCTGAACTCGTGCAATAAAAGTATATTAATTTCTTCATTGTTCTTAATTTAACTTAGAGTATATATAATATTTTCGTAAGTTTTCGCGACTAGTATACATAATAAAACTACGTTTTAACGGTTTTGAGCATGGTAATTTATTTGATTTCTATTATTCCGACGTTTCGGCCACTTTTTATTTTTATTTTTCCTTCCACCCATTTTAATATTATATAAAATTATTAGAGCTAGGCAGGCATGTTTGCTGAAGAGTTTCTTGCGCCGCTTCTTCTCTTCAAGCCACAACATGTTGCGAAGCGGTGGTAAATTATATTAGGCTCCCATAGAGTAAATAATAACCATAAACAAAATTAAAACTAAATAATTAAAATGAACGAGTTGGCGGTAGGCTAAATAAAAACTTTAACAATACTCATTGGCACTTGACATCTTTGTCTTCCGTGATCACGGCCACTGAAAAGTGGCCGAAACGTCGGAATAACAAAAATCAAATAAATTACCGCGCTTAAAACCGTTAAACCGTAGTTTTATTATGCATACAAGTGGCGAAAACTTAGAAAATATTACTAAAAATGTTAATTTCTCCTAGGACGACTTGGAAGAAGTGTTGTTTCTCCGGCGACGGGGAGTACATATGCGCCGGCTCGGCGCGCCAACACGCGCTCTACGTCTGGGAGAAGTCCATCGGGAACCTGGTGAAGATCCTGCACGGCACCAAGGGGGAGCTGCTGCTGGATGTCGTCTGGCATCCCATCAGGCCCATCATCGCTAGCATCAGTGCAGGTAAGTACCTATTTCTTGCTAGGACGAATTAATGATAGTATGTACCCTCAGCCCACTCGAACAAAAGCGTGAAATAGAGCGAAGAATTTTTTAACAATTTGTACGCGTGACTCCATTAATTCTTCTTATTCTTCTTGTAAAGTATACTTCGGTATAAAATTGATAAGAAAAAGAGTTTCAGCTAGAGAAATAAGAAAAAGATAATTTTTAGCTAGACGTGTTGCTGGGGAGTTTCTTGCCGCTGCCTTTCCTCAACAGCAATAACACGTTGCGAAGCGGTGTATATAGAATAGAAAATAAATTTCAATTTTAACTTATATATATGCCCTTCAAAACGTGTTCTCCAGTGGAACTTAATATGAATAAAAACTTTTGAATTTGAATAACAGCCCATACACGTCCCACTGCTGGGCTCGGGTCTCCCACTATATGGGAAGGGACAGTATACCCACCACGCTTGTCCAAGGCGGTTTGGAACATTTTTGAAAAACATTTGAATTTGAATATTTAATACTAGGTTATCGTAACGCACTGTGGCGCGATTGGTTTGCTATTCCAAAATCGGCTTCGCTCTGAGAGTTCGGGGCTTGGTTTATTTATTTTGTTCTTCTGAGCTCCTTGGTAAAAAAAAACATCATAATATTAAACGACAAAGTGTAAATGTCCAAGTAATTCATCATGAGGTCAGCTCTTTGTACCGTACGAGCAAAACTTAAATGCGCTTCTAGTGAAGTTAGTTCCGTGAGTTTGCGCAGATCCAATCAAATGGTCACATTTATTACATCTTACGTTGTGTTATGCGAAAGAGATGGTATACAACTGCGGATAGCGGCCTAGCGAGAGCGCAATATTCCCCGCTCAGCTATGTCTGTAAATCTTATAGCTATGTACTGCCCAAAGATGCGTACGAACTTCAAAGACGCATGAAAGTTTTGCTCGTACAATTTATGTCAATGTCAGTTGTTACACAAAAACTAGGCACTATATCTGAAGCTCCGGAAACCTTATAGGTACTAAATTTATCAAATACAAAACATTAACAGTTGATTCAAAATAACCCTAGACTCTTATCCAAACCTGATTTTAAAATATGCTTTTAACAAAAATTGAGTACGCATCTGTGCTAACTACCAATAAAAAATAGAAGTTGTAGTTTTTGTGACGTGAAATTATAGACGAGGTCCTAGAAAGTGTGAATCAGCTTGACGAAGGTGTGCCACCTTCGTCAAACTGCGTAACACTGGGAACGGTACCAGAAAGAAAAAATGTACATGATGCATGACCTCTCCAAGAAGTGCACGTGTGCTCGACGAAACAATAGTGTCGATGCGTGTTCCAGGCGTGGTGTCGATCTGGGCGCAAAACCAGGTGGAGAACTGGTCTGCGTTCGCGCCGGACTTCAAGGAGCTGGACGAGAACGTGGAGTACGAGGAGCGCGAGAGCGAGTTCGACGTCGAGGACGAGGACCGCTCCGTCGACGACGCCGCCGAGCGCCGCGACGACGACGAGGTCGAGGTGGGCGCCCGGATCGTATTCTTATTTAATTACCTCATCGAGGTGGTGTAAGAAAATAACTGCGATATTCACCTAAGCAGAAGTGGCGCACGGCTATGCGTAGGGCACAGAAATAATCTACCGCGATATGCATTTCAAAGTTACACATGCACGCAAAGAGTACTTACTCACTGACACACATACACACAAATATGCACTTACTTCCTCACGTATTTACTCACGCACTCAAAAACTCATTCACTTACACAAACACTCACTCGCTGACACACACAAACACAAAAATTCACTTACTTCCTCACGTATTTACTCACGCAGTGAAAACCACTCACTCACTCACACAACCATAAACACTCATTCACACACGCACTCTTGCACCCACGTATTCGTACACTCATAAACACTCGCACTCGCACTCACTCACGTATTCACACACTCAAACCTTATGATATATGGAGCCTTTTTCATTATTAAGCGCGAAAATTGTGAAGAATTACAGGCAATAATGTAATGCAGGTGGACGTGACGACGTGCGAGCCAGTGGCCGCATTCTGCAGCTCTGACGAGGAGGGTGAAGACGAGAATATGCTGTCCTTCCTGCCCATTGCTCCGGAGATTGAGGACCCAGAGGTATGTATAACCTGACCACGACGTCTAGAACGAGAACTCGTTTTTTTTGCCTTCTGGCAATATTCTATTTTATCTGTAGTCAAGGTCAGAGAATCATAAACAATGCGAATTTATCCAGGTTTTAATTTAAATTTTAACGTTGAACCGAGTCTAAAATCCGCTAAAAAAATAACTAAATATGCATGTGCATATTTAGTTAGTTTAGCAAGTTTCAAGTGAGCAGTGATTCTTAAAGTTTGCCGACGATATCTAGTGGAATTTGAAGCAAAAATCTTTTCGTTATAATTGGACGATATTTACCATAGAACAACCGACATGATAAGTTTCTAATGGTTAGTTTAGCTTCTTTTAATCAAATAACTGTTCTGTTAACTATCACAAGGTGTTCTTACAATATTATAGTCATTATTATTAAAGTAAACATCACAGCACACAATACGTGTGTTTGTCTGCCGATTAAAAAAAAAAACAGCCTATGTTGAAAAAATGAGTATGTGGCAACTAAAGCACCTTGATACTTGTACGATGTATGATGCGTACTAAAAACCACTAGTAAGTATCAAAATTACTCTTGACCTAACAATGGAGTTGCTAGAGTTTAGACAAATTTGCGAAAGTGGCGCCTCCATTATTTTCTACTTTATTTTGCCATCTTGTATACACTTGTGCGTCAAAATAATATATTTATATTATAAACTAGCTGTTACCCGCGACTTTGTCCGTGTGGAAATTAATTTTATTATATTTATTTTATAACGCCAACAAATAATTTTTTATAAGTTCTTGTCTATCCAAAGGTTGCCTGGAAGAGATTGCTTTAAGCAATAAGGCCAATTGTACTACCTTATAGTTAAGACAATAAAGTATATTACATTTCTCATGTTGGTGTACAATAAAGTAGCCTAAGTTACTCCTTATAACATCAGCTATCTGCCAGTGAAAGTCCCGTCAAAATCGATCCTGCAGTTTCAGAGATTTGCCGTAACAAACAGACAAAAATTTTAAAAGTTTACTTTTTGTTATAAGTGCCGTATATACTTTCATATGTATTTAGCAAAAGCTGTTGTTTTGACATTACAAACAGACACTTCAATTTTATTTATTTGTATAGATGCGAAAGTAACCTCTTTGCGACGCTTTTTATGAAAAAAAAAATCTTGCTGAAATTTGGTATAAATACGTAGTCTCAGTATCAAGAATGGACATAAGATACTTTTTATCCCGGAAAGTGGGATATACTATCCCGCTGATCCCCCCACACCAGAATAAAATGAAGTAATTTTTTCAGAGGCGTTTAGTACCTAGGTAAAATTTTTATGTAGTATATATAACCCGTGTGAATGTTGCTCTACGAATAACCTAATGTCTACTAGTTGATATATACATATTTGTTAGTAGCATTTGCCCGCGACTTTGTCGACGTTGGACAGGTAACAGAGATTACAATTATTTTGCTAAATATAAAATCAAAGGTTATTTTTAACAGAGTAATGTTTTTTTAGTGTCGAAATACATGAAACCAGGAAATTCCAAAAACTCAGCATAAGTAATATTACTAAAGGCAAACACAACTACGATTGTTTTCCATCCATTCAATCCAATCCATAATTTTTTTCTATCTAGCCACATAAAACCTCTCCCAAGAACATTCCCGTAAGATTCCCGAGATATAAGGTACTGGAGATTTTTAGTTCGGGAATTTACTATTTATCAACGTAAACCGCATCGAGATCGGCCTAGTAGTTTTTACGTGAACCCTGAACAAACAGACCGCTACCACACTTGAAAAGAATGTAAGCTAATGTTTTAGTGAAAACTGTGTCGGACTAAGCTAATTTTTATGCACCCGAACAACTTGAACCGCTCCCGGGAAAATTCCCGCGGGATTCCCGGGATAAAAAGTAGCGCAGATTTAAGTCTAAGAATTAGCTATCGGTCAGCAAAAAACCACATCGAAATCGACATTATTCGTGCAGGAACGGAGAGAGAATACAATTTCCTGCGTTGGGGCGGCCTGTCGTAAAAGGCGACAAAACAACCCACATCCAGATGGCCGGGCATTTGCCCGACTGGATGGCTATGGCTACCACCCCTGGTCTGAAGTATGTCGCCATCACAACTTTGAGTTGTGTTCCGGCATTAGTGACCAGGCTCCAGTCTCCCTTAAGAGAGAGATTTGGTGTTGCAAATGTCCATAGGCGATGGTAACCGCTTTCCATCGAGTGGGCCGTCTGCCTGTCTGCTGAACTCCTGCAATAAAAATATTTTAAAAAATTGCATCGTGTTCTCCGTAATTTATATAGTTTATTCCAGTTGTTTTTTTTTAATGGTTTCAGTGTACAGACACGGCATTTTTAGAATTTTATAATATTACTAGCTGACCCGACGAACTTCGTACCACCATATTTTCTGAATTCCTAAAAGACTTTGTTTCATGACATAAAAACAAAATCACCAAAATCGGTCTAGGTGATTAGGAGAATTCTAGAACCCGATCTCAGCGCCACCTACCGATTCTAGTTGTGAATCTAAACCATCCGGGAACCCACTCAAACACACAAAAACAAAATCGCTCCAGGTGATTAGGAGGTTTCTAGAACCCGATCCCAGCGCCACCTACCGGTTCCAATTGTGAATCCAAACCATCCGGGGACCCATTCAAACACACAAAACAAATATCATCAAAATCGGTCCAGCCGTTTAGGAGGAGTTCACTGTCAACACACGTACAGAAGAATTATATTGTTACGAGCTACAGGACTCGAATAAAAAATATGCCGTTGGAACTACTATAGAATTTATTAGAACTGTACAAACACGTATAAAACAAATACAAATAAAACTGGATGCAACCAGTTCACACTGCACGATTCGATATAATTCGACACACGTAAAGTCCGTCGTCTATATCGCTAAACGAGAGTACTCGAAAACGTCTTACTCGTCTCGTAGTCGTCGCTTGACTGCCCACCCCTCCATTCGGGAATTGTCTTATACTCACTACACAGTACAAAGAAATTGGCCGCGTGCACTGAGTTTCCGAGAAATAGTAATTTGCACACCTGCGAACGGCTAACAAAGTCGAAAACAATAACAACAGGGATTAGTTCGACGCTAATGATGGTTATAAAACAAGTAGAAAAACAATAACATATTTTTCTTAATTACAAATTCAAAACACAAAATAATTCCTTAATCCGGGAAGACAATAAACTGCGCTTACAACGGGCAGCTGTGCGCTTATCTTTGACGGCATGTAACAATATGTATATAGATAATAGATAATTTTGAAATGTTGAATGTGGCGTTTCGTTGCGCAGGACGGATGGGCGGCCACCCAGGAGACGGTGACCCCCGTGGAGACGCCCGAGAAGCTGGAGCCGGCCGCCAAGAGGCCCAAGAGCAAAACGTACGAGATATCGCTCAAAATCGCACCACAAGGTAAACACCTATACTATTGACTACATTAATAACTTGTTACTTTTAACATATCGTGCTGAATGTAATTTTAATTGCTGCTTAAACAAACAATAGGCTATTTAATTCGTTTAAGTTGTGACGTCATAACTTGCTAGAGTTGAAGACAAAGATTTCAAATGCCAATGAGTTTTGTTAAAATTTTATTTAGCCTACCACCAACTTGTTCATTTTATTTATTCCGTTTTGAAATTATCAATTTGGCGGTAGGCTAAAATACATAAATTACCGCGCTTATAACCGTTAAAACGTAAATTTATTCTGTATACAGGTCGCGAAAACTTAAGAAAGTATTGCTAGGCTTGTACAAAATTTAAAAGACTGCGTCCTTTGGTGAGACAATAAAAAGTCAATTGATTTGATTGTCAACTACCCTATTAGTCACTTGGTTTTTTTTGTGGAACTTATAATTTATATACAAGAAAAGCAATAATATATATAATACCCAATTTACTTTCACAGAACAACCTGCGTCTTTGGGTGGCAAAAACAAATCATCAGCGGGAAGTAAAAAAGTTACGGGTAGATTAAGGAAGTAAAGTATATTTTTTACAACAGAAACAGGCTTTATTATTTTATCCCGTTTTTGATTCCGGTGTCCCTAAGGTAACAATAATACGCTTATTATGGGTCTTTGTATACGTAATACACTATATATGAGATGGGTCTTTATCTTATATACTATTACCGCAATACTTACATTCTCACTCTCCTTTATAACATATTATTTACTCCTAATAGTCCCCAGTACGTTTTAAATTCCTTCGCCTATCCACTGCCCATAATTTGCGCCATGATACCTACCGAAAACTTAGGACGCCTGCACATTCTTCATCTTGTTATGATAATTCTTTTACAGTGCAGGCTGTCAAACTTTGGAATATGCTGCCTCTTACTGTCAGAGGCCAAATCCTTACCAACATTTAGAAATTTGCTCAGAAAACACTATTTGTCCACAAATAGCTATGTCTGATTAACAGAATATAATCATGCTAATACATTTATTATAGTAACTTATGTATTATTGTATATATATGACTATGTATATATGTATGTATTTGTATATTCATTTCTTAAACTAGTTTGAGTATTTATGTATCTATTGCCTTTTTCCTGCACCACCTATATCACCTGATTCAAATTTCTTTCATTTAGGTTCCCTAGAAGAGATCGCTTTGAGCGATAAGGCCGCCCATTATATTGCCTAGAAAATATTGTAAATATAGTCTGTTTTTGTAATTGTATATTTTGGTGTGCAATAAAGTGTTATCTCTCTCTCTCTCTCTCTCAAGCTAGAGTAAAAAAATCTAAAATCGTGATAATTACTAGAAAACTCCAACAAAAGTTAAGAATAATTTACTTTTTGTAGTAATCTCTATTTATATATAGCATCTCTATATATTTATAGCACGACATTAAGTGATGTCAATTTTTAAAATGGTAACCCTGCGCGGCAAGTTATCGTTAACGGCGAATATGTAATTTGTCACAGTGTTAATCTATATATTGTCAGCCCATAAACGGTCCACTGTTGGGCTGGGTTTTCTTATTTTAGGACAACTGACTGTAATTGTCATTGCACGGTGCAGGGTGTGTACTCGATGAAACACCTTAAATATGGACTATATTTATTATAGGCGCTTACAACAGCAATAGGTATGATTAGCACTACTGTATCAAACGGCACGTTCAAGTCAATCAGCACAAGTTAGCCCTAGAACCCGGATGTTCCTCTGGAGACTGATAGCACTCCGATCAATACTAGTTGCACTAATCAAACAAACTGGTTTTCACAAGAACCACGAAAGTCACGCTGAGAGTCCAAATGGCTGTAGTCTTCCGAATGCTTCCTTGTATTCTTTTTCTTCTCTTGTGTAACTTGATTCGGAAACTGGTTGTATACTTGACCAACTTTGACTTGGCGGTGGCTCGCACCATACTCGCTAAGGTAACTACTTTTAAGCAGACGCTTAGCTGCTAATCGAGCGAGCTACATATTCGCGGTAAGCGGGGTGTGGGGTACGGCAGTTTCGGAGAGGTCAGGGGGTGATCCTGTCTACAACAGTCATGTTTGTTATAGTTGAATTACACACATCAATAATCTTGCGGTTTCATCATTATGTTTCCTTTTACCAGCAGCATATGCATATTAGATTTAAAAAGTCATGCAGATAACTCATCAGCGAGCATTCGAAACCACGTTCAAAACGAAACATTAGTGAATTAATCACATTCTAAAAATAAGTGGAGTAAAAACATTCGCTGAAATAAAACGAAATACTGTAGGAGAAAACATTTATTTTGAAAAAAAAGTTTGATATCATTCTTTTAATAAAATTCGTATTCAGAGTATACAATAAGTACCTTCGTTCGTGTATAAATAAATCTCACTTAAAACATAATCAAAAATAATACATCGCTTATCATATTCGAGATTGCAACATTTGCAATTCTATTCGCTAAACACTATTACCAATTTTACATTAAATATGATACAGGGCCCGGCGCGGGTCATAAATAAACTCATCTATGCCTATGTATACGTATTTACATCGACGCGTCGAGGTCGTCCTCCCGCTGCGACGAGAAGTAGCTGACGAGGCCCCCGAACACGCCGCCCTCCTCGGCGTCGGGCTGCTCGGGCGCCTCCGTCTTCACGAGCGGCGCCTCCGGGGCGGGGGCGGGGGCGGGTGTGGGGGCGCGGCGCACCGCCACCGCCACGGGCGCCTCCTCGCCGGCGGCGCCCACGCCGAGCGACTCCAGCCGCGCCGGCGACGGCACCCGCTCCAGGCGGGGGCGCCGAGCTCCGGAGCAGCGGACCCGTCGGCCTGTACGCGCCCAGGGGGCCGCGGCCCGCCGGGGTAGCGCGGCGAGCCGAAGGGCCCGCCGCGTCGGGGTGCGGCCGCGGCGCCATCATCCCCGAACGGCGGCCGCGGCGACGCGCGCAGCTGCGCCGACAGGTACGAGGGCGGCGCGCTCTCCAGTGGCGACGGCGACGGCCGGCTCAGGGGCGGCGGCGGGGTGGGGTGGTGCGGCCGCGGCGGCGGCGTCATGGCCAGCGGAGACGCCCCCTCGGGCGGCGGCCGCTCGAACGGCGGAGTGGGATGCCGTCTCGCGGGACTAGGCGGGCGCAGCTCTTGGAGCAGGTAGCGAAGTGGAGGGGTCGCCCGAGGGAAAGGCTCGGGGGGAGGAGCTGCGCGGGGGAACGGTTCATGGGGTGGCGGCCCGCGGGGGAACGACTCAGAGGGTGGAGGTCCGCGGGGGAAGGGTTCCGACGAGACACTACGCTCTGGAGGACCGGGGCCTGGTGCATATGGTCCGTACGGCCCGTACTGGGGCGCGTAAGGGCCCAACGGATACCGCGGCCGACGGTCCTTATTCTCGGTGACCTTGATTTTGGGATGCCGGGGCGGCTCCTCGCGGGGCGGCGCTCCTGGAGATGAGGGCGGCGCCGGTGATGCAGAGGGGGAGCCCGCCGGCGACCTGTACTCGGGCTCCGTCTTCACTTCGGCCTTGATCTTGACCGGTGGCTCGCCGGGCGGCGTGGACATCGGCGCCGGCGGAGTCATGCTACGGATCGGACCCCCCGGAGGTGCACCTCCCGGGCGGAGGGGCAGGGGGCTCGAAGTCGGGGGCATCGGTGAGGGCGAATTGGAAAACGAGGGCCCCGGGCGGGGACCGTATCCAGGGGGTCCCACTCCGGGGGGCCGGTAGGGCATCGCGTTCGGGGGTAGGCCGGGCGGACGGGGCCCCATGTGAGGCGTCGGGGGGTGAGGTCCGCCATTGGCGGGCGGCGGTGCGGCGTGGGGCCCTCGGGGCGGATAGCCGGGGGGCAACGAAGACGCGTGCGGTTGGTAGTAACCTCTCGGAGCGTACTGGTGCCTCGACGTGTGCAGGGGGTACATGCCCACGCCCTGCGGCGGCCGGGGGCCGTAGCCCGCCCCACCCGGATACATCATGGGGCCCCTGCGCAATCATCATTAAACAACATGAATACATTTATCCAAGGCTTGGAACCGGTTTGAAATTAATCAGTCATTTATAACTGGTTTTTAGTCAACTATTTCGTATGGAGTGTAAAACTTAAAGAGTGTATTCCGCGAAAAGAGGGAGTATCATTCTATTTGTGTAGGACTGGAAACTTGCTGCACCACATGGCTGCGCTTTACAGGTGTGTGGCGAAAACTGTTCGAAACCGGTTTATGCAACAAAATCTACTTAACGAACTTTTGTTACCAAAGTCCAGTTGACTGAGCTTAAAGTGATAACAAAACTGAAAAAAGTTTCAATGCACTTTGGGGTCTCATTCATTAATTACACGAGAATGAGTTTGACGATTTTGACCCCCCCTCCCTCTTCTTACGTAAGATTCCATCTCGTTTTTCCGAATAATAAAACGTTGTTAGAAAAGGATCAGTTACACTAAAATTCACAGTTTAATGTAAATCAAAGATATTTATTATTTAACATATAATTTAGGTTATACTCTTTTTATTTTTTTCATTTAGGTTTATGGCTTGGCAGCTAGGCCTTTAAGCCAGATCTTAGATTATAATGTAGTTTCTTCATTTTCTTAAGCCTATGTGTAGCACAGCTGAACTGTAGGTTATCAGCAGGTGCCATTCAACGGAGTTCTTGTGACAACTCAAAACGCCACATTCGACTATACAGTTCACATTTCTCACAAAACACTACTCAAAAACTATCAATATCCTACAACTATTGTTAATTTTAGAGTAATTTTACACATTGTTAGAAAATAAAACTGCACAGCAGGACATCTCCTTTCAGTTCCCACTATAAACTCCGGTTATACTCTTTCACTGCTATCAGATATAGGTGATTATCTTTGTATAATATTAAATTTCGACTTGTAAAACATTACGTAAGAATGGGTTTTAGCCCCCCCTCCCCGTCGGGACCCTTACATAATGAATTAATGGACTGACTGTAATTGTTTCGACTGTTATTTACCGGGGTTTCCAAACCTTGCATTCTTAACTTCACTACCGCGTTTAACAAAAGCAAAAGGAGATATGCAGTTTAAATTTTTAAAATGTAAGAACAGTAATTAGTTTTGGACAATTGGAAAGCAGTAACAATCACCTGTACTGTTGATTTAGCATGTGCGGCATCCTGGTGATGATGCTGGGCTCCTCGGAGACCGGCTTGAAGGGCTGCGGTGAACCGGCCACTGATAAAGTGCCTGCGGACGGAGGTTTGCAATATAATAATATTACTTTTAATTCTATATCATACATACAATAATAAAAAAAACTTTTACAATGTTAAGTAAAGTGCGTTCCGCGAAGCCACAAAGCTCAAAATATTCCTTCAGTCCTTCTACATGACGACCATGTCGTTATGGTCGCGGCGAAAACGTCACTGATGACGTCATCATTTTCGCTCAAGCCGACCTCGCAACGACCCACCTATCTGAAGAAATGGGTCGAAGTTGAGAAAACTGGAATCCGGGAAGATTCGTAGAAAGTAATCAGATTAGATCAAATTTATAGACGTTGGGAGATCCTAGAAAAGTATATTAATTATTGATTAACAAAATTTGTCATGAGTTTTTCATCTTCACAATTCTTTGTAAAAATTATTAATAATAACAAAAAACGAAATACTTATTATTAAGGCTTATACATTATAACGTAAATCATTTAAGTAGATTAATTTCAAAATTTACATCAAATCATTAATTAGCCATAATCCATTCCACTTGAGTTTATGATTGTGACGCTCGCAAGCAAGTGGATCGGGTAAAATGACGATTATGAGCGTGGTTGTTCTAACAGCTTGGTGGAACGCACCAATAATACACCTAGCATTTCTTTCGTCACTTTGACATTTACAAAATCGACGTCAAGAGAGTTGGAGCCATAGAGGCTATGTTCCACAAGAGAGTCACAACGACCACATTCATGACCGCGATTTTTACTCTAGTGGAACGGTAATCTGTTCCACCTAGAGTTTGTGGAGCGTTGGTGTCATTAACGACGAAATACACAAATGTCCCTTTGTTGATTTTATCGCGCTTTTTTCAATGTCAATATATAGAGAGAATTAATGCTCTGTGGTCAACGCCCACTGCGACCCACCTCTTGAGCGAGCGATCGTCGTGAGCGCTGTGTAATCGAAAATGATGACGTCATTAGTGACGTTTTCGCCACGAGCATAACGACCGCGGTCGCCTTGTGGAACGGCGGACGGAGCATTTCGGGCGTTGTGAGATACTGGAGGAACGCGCCCAGAGTTGCTCAATTAAGCGTTGTTACCTTCCCGGATGACGTTGGGCGGGAACTCGTGGTGCGCCTGCGCCATCCTGTCCTCGGCCGAGATCACGCCTCGCAGCTCCGCACGCACCTGCACCCAAACAACCAATATGGCAGAATGAATGAGCAAATATAGAGTTTATGACTTTTTATCGCAATAACTAAAAAAATTGTGAATAGAAACAAGATAGTTAATATGTAGGTACATTGAGTTACATATTTTAGTATACTGGTGAATCTTTCAAGTGGGCCGTCAGGGCCCAAATGCTATATAAACTATATGCAATAGCGAAAATTACTCTAAGAAGTCTTTTTGATGAAAACGAAAGTGGTATCATTAGATTTTTGAAAAATCATATATCCTTGTCAGGATCGAATCGGCTGATTTTGAAAAAAATTAACACACCTGTATTATTGCAGCAAATCATAATATAGCTTGTAAGGATCAACTATTATGAAGGAATGTCAAATGGATAACCAAGGGAAAGGATTGTTTTTTTTAACAAAATGTTTTATTTTGTCATCTGTCTGTCTGGATGTTCCTGCTAATCTCTGAAACGGGACTTTGACGGGATTTTCACAGGACTCTCACTGGCAGATAGCTGATGTCATAAGGAGTTAAGTTTCCAAGTATGTATAAGCTTAATGGTACCGCCATATAAACCTCCTTTCGACCTATACGACCTTTTCTTCTAACACATTTTAATTTCTTCCATTAAATCTGACGACGCGTTCCCCTTTCGCACGTCACGTCAATTCATACATTGTCATGTTATCATAAAATATATTAAATCGCTCCGCATTGTAAATGTATATAAAATAGCATAATATAACTATAAATAACCCGCTCCGCAACACAAATATAAAATAAAGTGAAGTGAAGTGGACTGAGGAGCAGAGGAGCAGCTGCATGTCATGCCCATTAACCAGGTAAGTGCGTGTTCGTTCTCAAACTCCCGTCCAAATTGTCCCAGACTTCTTTTGCTGTAAAACTGACACAGTTTGCTTATCACAAACCCAGCGCCGCCGCAGCACTTTATGATGATCGTATGATGTCCGCTTCGTGTGACTCGTTTGTCACTTACGTTCCATAACATTTTAAACAGACTGCTTTATAAAATGGCTCCAAAGAATATCGGAGGGACTGTGATAGCACTCAACAAACAAAAAAAGTAGATGATGTGGGGGCACATACCTGTAACCTAGGGGTGGCCGGAAACCTCTGCTCCTGGAAGTCACCTGGATGCCGTATGGGAATAGGCGCGTTCCCGTACATATTCATCCTCATGTCGCCCGAGGGTCCGAACCCGCCCATATTCCCCCCATACTCCGGCTTCTCCTTCTTCATCCTCTTGCTCTCCTGCAACGCGAGGCGGGCGAGTCTCTTCTCCTCCCTCTCCTTCGCTTTCTGCTCTTTCATCTTCTCCTTTTCCTCCTTCTTCTGGAGACGTTCGAGCTTCCTCGCCTCCTTCTCCGCTTGTTTCGCTTCGCGCTCTTGCCTCTTCTTCTCGCGTTCGATCTTAAAATTTAAATAATTGGTAATTAGTGTCGAAATTATAGTGGAACGAAGAGTTTATTCCAGCAGTGGGTAACTAAATGGAATTTCCGATTCTATAGCCAGCTAAAAAAGTAGCTGATGGCTATTTGGCTAATAGTTGAAGGCTCGCTTACCGACTGCTGACGTCTAAGTGGTTAATTTGTCAGTTTTCGGTATTATTCGAAAAACATTAGCCAGCTGGCGAGTTGGTGGAAAACTTAGCAAAGCAAAATAGCCAGCAACAACTGCGAGTTAGTGGTTTTTAAAATAGCTACCTATCTCTAGTTTGTTTATGTTGTTTGTGATATCTCAGTACAATGTTACGGGCTCAGTTATGAATTATAAGAATCGGGCAAGTGCGTGTCGGACCATGTACAATTAAGATTTCGGTAGTGTTGACAACTGTGTTCACCGTTTTCGTCAACCTACGAAAACATAAAAAGTGTAATTTAATCCAAAATACCTCCATATCTCAAACTAAAGCCAATATATTACACTACATTTCTATCTTTCAATTTGGATGAAGTAACCAAAGTGATTCATGTAAACATACAATTGAACCATTCAATGTCATTGAATATCCTCGTTTCCTTTTCGTATTGCGTCTTCCAACCAAATTGAATCAATTTGGTAGATCTGTCTAATACCAGCATAAACAACTGATTGTTGTAATCAATGTTGATGAAAGTATTTCTGGAGTTCTACATTTTTTTGAATTTAATTAAATACTTGGTTCCTATATTTTTTTTTTTTTTTATTGCAGGAGTTCAGCAGACAGGCAGACAGCCCACTTGATGGAAAGTGGTTACCGTCGCCTATGGACATTTGCAACACCAAAGGTGCTACAAATGCGCTGCTGCTCTCTTAAAGGAGACTGGAACCTGGTCACTGATGCCAGAACACAACACAAGGTTGTTATGGTGGCATACTCTAGACCAGGGGTGGTCGCCATCCAGTCGAGCAAATGCCCTCCCACCTGGCTGTGGATTGTTTAGTCGCCTCTTACGACAGGCCGCCCCAACGCAGGAAATTGTATTCTTTCTCCGTTCCTGCACGGATTAAATCTATATATCTATATATATCTTACAAACCGTTCATTTGCATTATTACTATCGGTTAAAATTTGACGTAAGCTCCATAGAAGTAATGTCAAAATTCAACCGGTGGTAGGGCAAGTGAATGAATAATAAGTGGTAATTAATATAACACGCTTACTTGATTCGGTTTCAATGGTGCGCCATCCTCGCTGAGATCTGGAGATAATAAGAGACATGGTTAAAAAAATACCGACCAAGCCATGTCACGTGACCAAGCGTGACGACATTTTTTTTAAATTGATTAAATAACTGTTCTTTCTTTAATGAGCTCACAGGATAAGCGAATTTATGACGGTAGTTACAAAAATAGCGCGTCACTATACCTATATTACGACCTGAAAGCTGACAAAAGACAAATTCACACATGTATATCTGTAGACACTTTATTACCTTTTCGGCATTTGCAGTGTTTAAAATTTGTGATTAGAAAAACAGCCCATTGTGTATTGTAATCTTTTATGGTAGTCATTAGCCAGGTGTGGTTCTAAGAAATTCGGTCCACGCGGTCAGGAAGACATATTACATCTATGCAGTATAAAGCAATGCCCCAATGGAGAGATCAGCAGTCGAGCGATAACCACAAGCGAAGCAAGACTTTTGTACATTCGGTAATCTAATTAGTGACGGACTTTGTGCGTGTATTTGAATTACGATCTACGTACGTTTGGACTTACTGCGTTCGATTATATGTGTACCTGTGTTATACGTGTTTGTATGGTTCTAATAAACTCTATTTTGACGGCCCCTGTGGTTGAGCGGGCTAAGCCGTTGCAGGCCTACCTCACTGCAACGCAGAGGCTCCGGGTTCGATTCCCGGTATAGTAAATTTCGGAAACGTATTTTCTCCGTTATTTACTATGGTCTGGGTGTCTGGGATCGGTCCCAGAGTGGTACGTTGTATATTACCCATAACACAAGCGTAACATGCTTAATTTGGGGATATACAATGTGTGTTTGTCTGCCGATTATTATTATTATTCCATTTCCAATTCCAACGGCATTTTAACTCGATTCCTGCAACTCGTAACAATATTAAGCGCCTGTAGAAAATGTAGTACTGTCACACATCTATAGAAATTCACACGGGTCGCATGCAATATGTGATTGAAGAGATGGGCACTGAAAATCAGCGCTGTGTCGGACTACATTTCGGCACAGCCAAATGCTGAGTGCCAACCTCATTTTCAAATTGCAGCATACAATTTCTGTATAATTTTATCTATACTTTGTTATGTTAGTACAATTTTGTGTTGTGTTGTGTGTCGCTATTAAAAATGAATATTTTTTCTTTGTTTCAAATATTATAAAGAGGTATGAAGTTTGTGAGTTTCGATGGAAATCGCCGGTACTACTGATCCGATTTTGAAAACTCGTTCACCAGTAGAAAGCTACATTACTCCCGAGTGAAATAGGCTATATTTGATTGTTGATTGTGATTAACAAATCGTAAATAGTAAAAATGTTTTACGCCCAGCGAAGTGGGCACAGGAACGCCTGTCAAATATGTTACAGCAATAACGTTCCACGCAAGAATTGCGCAGATCCTCGTACGAGGCACTCCGAGTGCTTTCTGCGTGTATGAATTAATTAAAGGTTACAGAGCTTAATTAAACCTTGATATTTTTAATAACACCCAGCGAAGTGGACTAGTCAGCTAATATATATATATATATATATATATATATATATATATATATATATATATATATATATTAGCGATATTTCAGGAACTATACCTATAGTAATAGAAACGGAACGCGTCTGTCAACGTCATTTGACAGGTGCGTCAACCGTGACGTACCGGAGCTGCACACCCCCTCTCGGGCTTTTATTAACAAAACTACACCTATAGACTTGAAATTTGGCATGGACCTTCCTTTCGCCAAGTAGAGGTCAGCTAAGAACGGATTTTACGGCACGCGAAGCGGGCGGGTATCAGCTTGTAAACAATAATTGCACTTTAAAATAAACACGACGTTCCTTAACAGGATTTCGTAGTAGCGACGAACTTTCACCGTTTTCGCCAAGTATTTGGCTACGCAGTCCTAAAAGCTCATCTGTATATTAATACGTGAAGCAAAAACTTTGTACCCCTTTTGATGAGAATTGCGCGGACGGAGGATTATGAAATTTCGCACATTTATAGTTTATATATATAGAGAAGAAGCGACGAATCTTAATATTTTTTTTTAATATGCATAGAAAATACATGAAATAAATAAAAAAAAACATTACACACACTACCATGTATTTGACACACACACGCATATATACTCTTTTGTTTATTGTTGCCTTGGCGAAACGGCGAAATCTGTGATTATAGAAGTTATAGTCTTTGACATTAATTATTATGGTCGAATTTTGACCACGGCCGACCACTATATAAATAATGTTCTTAATAATTTATAGATCGACTATAGCTGTGGCTGCGACTTTGTCCTGTTAGTCCCGAGCGCTTATATGTTTAAAAAAAAAACACTTTTGGCTATTGAGACCCTTTTTTTACCGAATAGGGTTGTAACAGTCCGCATGAATTTTTTTCGCGGAACCCTAAAAAAGTAGTGCGCGTTACTCCTTATAACATGAGCTATCTGCCAGTGAAAATCCTGTCAAAATCGGTCCCGCTCTTTCAGAGATTCTAAAAATTGCGTTTTCGGAATCACCTGGTCCGAATTATCCCCTCTGATATTTATCACATTTTTATTTTGACATTACAAACAGACACTTCAATTTTATTTATCTGTATAGATTAATAATATCTGCCAATAATAAAATACTTATTTTGTCCAAGAAAAATATTATTATTATACAGAAAGTGATTGATGGGCGATTCCTGTATCTTACTGTTCATTCACTTGTCCTACATCGTGTTCAGCCGATGCGTTCAGGCAACGCATCAGCTCTCTTAGTGTTGCAGATG
Source organism: Dendrolimus houi (assembly GCA_039645545.1). NCBI lineage: Eukaryota > Metazoa > Arthropoda > Insecta > Lepidoptera > Lasiocampidae > Dendrolimus > Dendrolimus houi. The sequence continues at coordinate 1,765,863 of CM077128.1, read as the reverse complement.
TCCATGGACGACAGAAGCCACCTACCACCAGGTGGTCCGATTGCCAGTTTGCCTACAAGCAAACATATAAAAAAAATCGGTCGTATTTTGTCACTACTCATACGGAGCTTGTGTCACATTTGAACCGCTGAGGCAATTGAACGGTCGGCAAGATACAGGGACCGGCCATGGGGTGATGAATATTGTGTTGTTTACCTTTGATCTTGACGCCCACGAGGCGGGCGAGCGCCTCGTCGCAGGGGGGCGCGCGGGGGCCGCCCCCCGCCCCGGCGCCCGCCCCACCGTGCCCGCGGCTTCCCCGGCTGCCCCTGCACACACACACACAAACAACTCAGCTTCTCTATTGTCACGTTGAGCTGTGAGACGGAGAAATGGCTGGTCAATCGTAGCTTTACCTATTTCGGTATTTTGTTAATTTCCATGATGTCATAACAAGTGTTGAAAAAGGCATGTTAAGGTGGTTTGAACACGTACAGAGAATGGATAAAAGTAGAATCAAAAAAATAGATGTATGACAGCATGGTGAATGGTAGAGTTGTTTTCGAACACACCACAATCAAATATCGCAAGTGTTAAAGAGAGGTCAGGTAAAAAGCATGTCAAATAAACGTGCATGTATGAAGAGGTTAATGAAAATAGATGAAGCGAAAGTTGTTTGGTCAGAATCGTCGCAAGTGGAGAACTATAGTCTCTGCCTACCCCCATGGGAAACAGGCGTGATATTATGTATGTATTTTAACTTGCATGGCGTGCCCGTGCCATGCCACTCTATCTTTATATATAACTAGGATATGTCCGCGAGTTTGTCCACGTTTTACGGGTAACGTAGATTACGGTTATTCTGTTTTAAAATCAAAGGGTATTTTGAGCAGGACAATGGATTTTTTAGTATGAAAATACATCAATTCCGAAAACTCCCGTAAGACCCAGGATAGGTTACTTAAGGCATACATATTTAAAGATGTCTAATAAACGTAGAAAGTATCATGTCAAGTAAGTCCTAATATCACGTGGTTTCGAAGTTAAAACATACCGGGGAATATAAGAAGTCCCGGATTATATTCTTTTAGTATCAATCGGATCCGAATCAGCTAATTGTCATGTACAATACGCACTGTAAAACACTCCCGGGAAAATTCTTACTCATTACTTGAAAAAGGACTCAAGCTATCGCTCTAGTGAGATCGTAACGAAATCAACTAATACTTGTGTAATCTAACCAATTTGTACCGTTCCCGGAAAATTCCCGCGGGATTCCCGGAACAGAAAGCATTGCAGCATTTAAAAATAAATTATAAGACATCGTTATAGTGAAAACTGTGTCGGAATAAGCTAATTTTTATGCATCCAAACAACAACTTGATAATTCCCGCGGGTTTCCCAGGATAAAAAAGTAGGGCAGATTTCAAGTTTAAGAATTAGCTGTGGATCAGCGAGAAACCGCATCAAAATTAGCCCGGTAATTTTTGAGTGAATCCCGAACAAAGAGTCAAGAAATTTAAGAAAAATTACATCGTGTTCTCCGTCGTTTATATACTCTATACAAGTTTTTTTTTAATAGTTTCAATTTACACACAGGGCGGGCATGTGTTACAAAATATCCACCACAGTAGTCATGAGAACCATAGTGTATATTAATATGACATAGACAATCGTCATAGATAACATTTTTAGTCTATTTATCAGATGATTCGATTTATAATTAAATTACCATTTTCTACCGGTTAGTTAATTTTATGAGCCCACTAAATTATCATCTAGATAATTTAGTGCATCAGTAACTAATTATTATAGTTGTTTTTATGATCCTGGCAACACTATGATGTAATTGCTATTTTTAGCAATGATGCAATGTTATTGTTTTGTAGGGTAGCATTTTCGTATAAAAGGCGTAGTGGCGTGTAGACGGTGTTCATTACTTACTGTGCTGTGTGAATATTCACATCAAAGGCTGAACAATAAAGGGGAAACCCTGCCCAAAAAGTTAATATTTGGTATATTTGGTACTTTCTTACCCAAATCTCTCCTTGCATTTTACACATGTTTAGAATTTTATAATATTATAGATATTAATTATTGTTTCCCAAATATATTAAATAGTGAATAAACTCTTACCTGCTTCCCCTCCCGCCCCGGCTGCCCCTGCCGCGGTGAGGGCGAGCGTGCGTTGCGATTTTCGCATCTGCACATAGTATATCCAAAAACATGAACTTCGTTACAAGTCACGGTTATATATGTATTATTACTAAATTTTCAGTTATTAAGATTTACATTATTTGTCGTCAACCATTATAATCCATGAATTCCTTCAAACTATAGAAAGTATCCCCGATTAGCCACTTCTTAAGCCTGCAAGTAAATGCACTTAAACTGCCGGAAAGTGTGATTTTGTTCGGTAGTTTATCTAAATATATATCATTGAAATCAACGCATATAGTGACTCATCGTGGTATCTCAGGAACTATAAATACCTATAGACTTGAAATTTGGCAGGAACCTTCCTTTCGCCAAGTAGAGGTCAGCTAAGGACGGATTTTACGGCACGCGAAGCGGGCGGGTATCAGCTAATTATACATATAGTCGAAACCATAACATGCGTTAGCGTGTTAGATTATCCAATCGCTTCAGCAACGGTGCAATCCATCTCTGTTCCGGGTCCGATATGAATGTACGTCGCTATGCTTTGCATACATACATACATACATACATACATAAATACATACATACATACATACATACACGTTACTTCTATTCGATGTGCTGACAGCACACTTACAAGAAGAGACCCTCCGATCTAAAAAGTTAAAGTGAGATTCTTTTCAATTTATTGTCGTCCCTGTCTTACTATTCATTCACTGCCTTTACTGTAGTGCAACACTTACAAGCCAATAGATGGCGCTGCACAATAATTGAGGTCGCAAACGATTCCCGAAACGTGCAAAGAATATATACAAATTTCCAACAATAATCGAGGAGTCTAGGCCTGCGAGGAACAATAATCGCCTCACTGGAGGATCTTCCTTTCAGACGGAGGAGCATTCCATCTCGCTCCTTTAACATTTGTAGAAAAACATTACTTGTATAGTGCTTATGTCTTTTTACCAATAGTAAAGCTAATAAATGAATTAATGACTAAGTTCCATATAAGTAATGTTAAAATAAACCTATGGTAGGGCAATTGAATGAAAAGTAAGACATAGGAACCATCCATTGAAGCCAAATGTGTAATATGTTTTGTGGTAATAGTACCAGTAGTTTTGTCTTACTAGCGTGCAACATTGAATACATGTAAACAATATTAAAATTAAATTATATTATAAAAATAAAATCCGTACTTGAAATTATAAATGCGAAAGTAACTGTCTGTCTGTTATGTTTCCACAGAAAAACTACAAGACCGATTTGACTAAAATTTCGTATATAGATAGTTTAAATACGGAGAATGGACATAGGATATTGTACATCTCTGAAAATACCTTTATTTTCAGACTTTAGCTTTTCCGACTTTTTTGACTTAACAACTTTACTGACTTCTCTGATTTTTATGATTTTGCTGAATCTCTGGTTGTTCCGAAGTGCTGTGAATAAGTGATCATTCAATACTGCATTTATTTGAACTTCCGCAATTAGTAACAATACTTGACTGTTGAATTTTATTTTTATTGTTATTAATTTTTTTTCTAGTAGGGGTTTTAAATATTGACAGATACTGTATGTATGTATGTATGTATTTACCGTAATATGGCTATGCTTTAAGTGTTATTTTTTAACGCTTTAACCTCCTTCAAGTGCCAAATTTAATATTGTTACAACTTAAGTTCCGACAAAAATAAAAACACATTTTATTACCCGTCGGCATTTGAATTAATTTTAATCCTTTTATGATAGTCTTCTTTTGTTCACTTATTTATTGGTTATTGTGGAGAACTGCCTATTGTACTCGTTTATGGCCGCTTGCGGGCATAATTAGTCAGGTGTGCAGATTACGATTACTAGGATATTACGTCGACGCTTGCCGGGCAGACATATTTGCATTTGTGCAGTATAAAAGATGGCTTGATGGAGAGAGGATGCAGTCGAGCGATAACAACGATCTAAGCGTGACGTGTGTATGATCGGAGCTTTACTAGTGACGGACTTTGCGCGTTTTATTGAATTACGACCTTCTGCATTATGTTTGGATTTGTTGTGTTCGGTTATATTTGTACCTGTGTTATACGTGTTTGTATAGTTCTAATAAACTATATAATAATTTCAACGGCATTTTAATTCGAGTCCTCGCAACTCGTAACAATATTATTTTTTCCACAATCCGCCATCAAACGTAACGTATATTATATATCAAAACCAAGAGAATTATATCGTCCCTTTTATTGTAATACAAATTCTATGTAGTTAGAGGGAAAAAGAAACAGTTTCAAGACCATTTTAATTATCCGCAGAATCAAAGATGATCAGATCAGGGATCAGGTCTCAGGATCTGGGTTAAATTAGTAAATAGTGGGCTAACCCAGATGCGCCTGCAGCTCTTCGGCCTTCGCCTTGGCGACCTCCTCGGGCAGCTTCTCGAGGGGCACCACGGCGCTGCTGGCCTTGGCGAGCGCCTCGCTGATGGCCCGGCGCCTCTCTTCGTCGCCCCCGGCGTCCCCCTCACCCTCGGTCTTCGCCCGCTTCGCCTTCTCCCACTCCGAGTCCGAGCTCAACTCCGACTCGGATATCTTGAACTCATCAGAGCTGTCGGGCATGTGTTTGCCGCTCGATTTGTGCATCTCCTGTAAACAACACGTTTTGTTTGTTGTTTGACAAAAATACAAATATTCTAATCGAATTCAATATATTACAATATCGTGTTGGCAAAACAATAGGTGGCCTAATCGCTTAAAGCAACGTTTTATTTTTTTGTATAACAACACAGAAATTTTTTTGAAATTTGTAGGCAAACACACGGTAGCGGCTTAATTAGATTCATTTTTTTTTTTTTTGTTTTAAATAATAGCATATACATGGTGATATGTAATGTAACATGATAATAAATTAATTTATATTTATTCATTCCGTTATACTTTCCACCGATTTTTATTTAGCACCCTCCGATATTAGTTGCAGTTTCAATCGCCCCCTCAGATAGCCTCAGCGCCCACTTGGGGCGGTAGCGTCTACTTTGAGAACCTGTGGCTTAGAGCAATCTCTTCCATAAGGTTGCTAAACTTGAGTCAAAACAATATTTTAAATTAATCTGGCGATGTACATGGTGCAGAGTACCAGATAGGACACCACTTGAATTGTTGGAATACATTTCGACGTGGTATAGCCAAGTTGGAGTCATTGTCTTGATTACAGCTCTTAGGGTGTGGTCGTTTGAAATGACACCACGCTCTCAAAGAATATCAGCATGGATCAGTTTTGGCGTTGAGCTAATTATGTTTCGTGCGATGAATGAGAATCTCAATGGCGCACTTCCTCCTCCACCTTTTTTTATAAACTGTTTCTTATTTCACGATTCCAGCAGACAGGCAGACGGCCCGCCTGATGGAAAGCGGTTACCATCGCCTATGGACATTTCTAGCACCAAAAGTGCCACCAACATGCTGCCGCTCTCTAAAGGGGGACTGGAACCTAGCCATTTATGCCGGAACTCAAGCTTGTTATGGCGGCATGCTCTAGACTATGGATTGTTCTGTCGCCTCTTATGACAGGCCGCCCGCCCGAAGATTGTATTCTTTCTCTGTTCATGCACGTATAATTCCCTGGACAATAATAACCAATCCTAACGCATTTTGCCCTTAAGGTTCCAATCGTCTATAGGCGGCTGCAACCGCCTTCCATTAGGTAGGTCTTTCGTCTGTTTAGTAGCTTTCCAAATAAAAGAAAAATACAAATCTAAAGCATCTAATGGTAACTGTTCTTTGTAGGATAAGTGAGACTTCCGGTAACCCATTTCTTCAGTCTGATCCCTCTTTTGTATCTTATGCTATCCTATAGGCTGACAACACATTGCCTTCGCTCATTAGCAGCGCGTTCCTTTAGTAGTTCAGAACGCCCAAAGTGCTCCGTCAGCCGTTCCGCCTGGCAACCGCGGTCGTTATTGTCGTGGCGAAATCTTCACTAATGACGTCATAATGTTAGATCACGCAACGCTTTCAACGACCCATGTCAAGAGGTGGATCGAATAACCGTTCTAGAGTTTAAGATTGTAACGCCTGCAAGCAAGTGGAGTGTGAGCCACTAGTGGAACGTAGCCTAGGTGAGCGATCTACCTGTTTATCCCCCCCCATATTTTTTTTTTTTAATAGGGCCAGCAAGCGCCCCTTCTCGCCTAATATTGTCAAGGACTTTTATTTACTGTTTAGCTTTAATACTATTTACTTTTTTATATATCTTTAGATTTAACTCATATGATCATATGCTTGTCTATAATATTATAAAATTCTAAACATGCCGTGTCTGTACATTGAAGCTATTAAAAAAAACAGTTGGAATAGACTATAAACAATGGAGAACATGATGCACTTTTTTTAAATGTCTTGTCTGTTTATCTGTTTGTTGGTTTGTCTGTTTGTTCGGGATTCACGTAAAAACTACTGGGCCAATTTTGATGCGGCTTTCACTGATCGACAGCAAATTTTTAGACTTTAAATATGCGCTACTTTTTATCGCGGTAATCCCGCGAGATTTTTTCCTGAGAATGATTCAAAATGGCCAAATTGAATTCCAATGCAATTTGTTCACTTATCGGTAGCAAATTTTACGTAATAAAATTTGTGATATTTTTTAGTCTGGGAATCCAGCGGGAATTTTCCCGGGAGCGGTTTGAAGTTATTCGGGTACATAAATATTAGCTTATTGGGAGACATGTTTCATTAACACGATCGCTTAAATTCTATTTCAATTGGTACGGTACTTTGTGTCCCGGGAATCTCGAGTCAAGCGTGGACGAAGTCGCGGGCATATCCTAACATTTATATACAATTGTCACCCATCGAGTTGACATAAGAGCGATACCCACATCCTCGGACTCGGTGTTGGGCATCTCGGTGTAGTTGATCTTCTTCTGCCTGGTGCGGTGCTTGGGCGACCAGTCGTTGTTGGCGTCGTCGCTGAGGCCGCCGTAGGTGACGCGCGCGCGGATCACGTTCCCCTCCGCGTCGTACTGCGTCAGCCCGCTGCGCTTGTGCCGGCGCCTCTTGTGCTTGCCGCTCGACTTGTCCCGCCTCGAGTGCTTCGGGTGCTTCGAGTGCTTCGAGTGCTTGAGTGCTTCGAGTGCTTCGATCTGGAAACATCACTATTCATTACCACTGAACCGACAAATATTGCTGCCGCTTTCTAAACGGACACTGGAACCTGGCCACTGATGCCGAAACACAACTCAAGGTTGTTGTGACGGCATGCTCTAGACCGGGGGTGGTAGCAATCCAGGTGGGTAAATACTGTAGATAAATTAGTATCGGCAGTGGTCTGTTTTCAATATTGAAATAAGCACAATCAAGGATATTAATATACTATATAAAAAATTGAGACATAAGGGGACAGAAGAATATATCAGAACATGGTGTCAAAAAAATTCAAATATAACATGACTTCTGAGGTGCCAGTGCCAAGTTAAGCGACCCCATTTCAACAAATACCCTAACACCTGCCTATGAGTTGGTTTGTCGCCTCTTACGACAGGCCGTCCCAACGCAGGAAATTGTATTCTTTCTGCGTTCCTCCACGGATGAAATAAATGAAAATAGCCTTTATTTTTGCTGTCATTTTTTTCTTTTTAACGCATTGACAGCTGTCAAGTCGGATTGCCTCCTCTAGAATATTGCATAGTATATATGCCTGATGGTAAAGCATGACTTTCACACAGATGGTTTAGACTTAGAGCATCGTTTTTCAACCTGGAGAGTCATAATCTGATAAAAATATAAGACTATATACAAAAAAATCAATTCAATCAAACATATAATTATAAGCTATTAATTAAAATATGATTATAATTTTGTAGTGAAGCGGTCGCAAGATTTCTTACTTAACTTTTTGTTTCTTTGTGGGTGTCGACATAAAAATCGTTGAGAAACAATGGTTTAGACTTTAGAGTATACCGCTACCTTAATTTGTGTTGTGGCATAAGGGGCCAGGTGCCAACCCTTCTTACTTTAACTTGCTTAACTAATGCAATTATACATCAGGCTTTATGGCAAGCATATCTATGTAAATATCTGTATATGTATATTGTAATTTTGCTTGCTATAAGGGGGATATAGCAAACGCAGTACTTGCCAAAACGCGGTAAACATATTTTTAGGTAACTAAACAACATATCCATGTTATATAACTTTTTAGTTTTCTGAAGATTAAAATAAAATGAACAGGGTTTATGTATAGGTTAACGCCTTGGGATACCATTTCTGCAAAAAAGTGATAAACCCGAATGTGTTGATTACTGCAAATACAATTAGTAGGGCAGAATTGTTCTAATATAATTGTGTATATGCATTACGACTATGGGACATGCTTTCCTGAAATCAAATTATAAATAAATAACTCAGGCCATTTTTATTATGTTAAATTTTATTTCGCAATTTTATTGTTTAATTAATAATATTTTTTGCTGTACAATTTTTTGTAGATTCACAAATATTTGTTGCTGTATAATTTTTTTTTGATTCACAAAAATTTGTTGATGTACAATTTTTTGAAAATTCACAAATATAAGGTGCTGTACAATTTTTTGTAGATTCACGAATATTTGGTGCTGTACAATTTTTTGTAGATTCACAAATATTTAGTGTTGTACAATTTTTTGTTGATTCACAAATATTTAGTGCTGTACAATTTTTTGTTGATTCACAAATATTTGGTGCTGTACAATTTTTTGTTGTTGTTGCACAAATATTTGTTATTGTACACTTTTTTATGTGTTGTACGAATTTACTTACTTCTTGTTAGTTGTCGCCCAGTCCTTAGTACCGGCCGACTCGCTCGAGCTGTCTTGGTAAGCACCTTTCTTCTTCTTAACTTCGGGTGATGACTCCACGATCTTCGTCCGTTCTGTGTTGAAAACTCTTATCACAATCTAACCATACATGTGAGCACTTAAGTTATCTTTTTACTGGCAACTCTGTATGATTCCTTTCGTATTTCCTGCATTGTATTAGCGCGTGTGTCTCGATATAATAAAGTGAAATTAAACATTATTCAGAGTTTATTTAAAATATCACAATACACATTTCTAATTTGAATACAAAAACAAGAATATGCAAGTCGTACTGCAGGTTTGTGAGTCCTTATATAAAATACAATACCAATATCAAATTTTATTTCGAGTTAATTTATAAATAGTAGACCAAAGAAGAGAGGATGTATTGTGTGAAGGATTTTTTTTTATGGATGTATAGGTTCGCGTTTAGCCACTGTCTCACCTGACCTTGAGTGATGACGCAGTCTAGGATGGAGCACGCTTACCTAGAAGATACCTATTCACTCGTGACTTGAAGACTTCAAGATTGTATTTGTCAGGAAAACCAGACTCCGGCAAAATGATTCCACTCTTCGGCAGTGCGCACCAGAAAAGAGAAAGCGAAACGCTTGGTTCTGACTGGTGGTGTTTCCACCATGTAACGGTGGCGCAAACCGGTGCGTCTGGTTGTCCGATGGTAAAACGGGGATGGAAGAATCAGCTCGTGCCATTCTAAGGAACACTCCCCGAAATGTATCCCATAGAAGACAGTTAGCCCCGCGACCTTGCGTCTATGCTCTAGACCCTTAAATCGACTTGATGGATGGATGATATGATGATTTGTGATGTGACGGAGGACGTATGTCAAAATAATGGAGTGAAGAAGGAAAAGACATATTGGCCGACCCTAAATAATTGGGAGCAGGTGAAAGACAAGAAAAGGAGAGTTTAATACAAATAAATCTATCTATACTAATATATAAAGCTGAACGCGGTAGTCTCAGGAACTACTGGTCTGATACGAAAAATTCAGTATTAGATAGACCATTTATCGAGAAAAGCTATAGGCTATATATCATCACGCTAAGACCAATGGGAGCGGAGCACCAATGAAGAATGTTTCAAAATCGGGGGTTTATTTCCCCTTTGAGAGCTTCTGCTTCGTGCGCTGCGTAAACGGTTAAAGTTTCGCAAAAATCATGTGTGACAGAATTGTTCCCCTTTAAAAGTTCTAAAAAAAAGTCCGAAGCAATATATGTCTATCTTTTAAGGTTGGCTCACTATAACCCTTTTTATGCTAACCAAATTTGTTCTAAAATAATGCATTATTTGCGAAGGTGTTTTTATAAACATGATGATATTAATCTTCATGACAAGTATTTAATTTGAAACAAAATTGCCATTTACATCATTCGATTTCAATGAATATCTTAGGAGATGTCGTTTATATAGTTAAAAAACCGAAGTCCACGCGGAAGAAGTCGCGGGCATCAGCTAGTACTTTAATAAGATTTCAAATATTGATGATTATCAAATCAGTGTTGGCCTTAAGCATTTTTAACGGGTCGATAACCTTCGTATAACTGTTATGAATAAGGGGGATTTAAATTTATCGTGTTATTAAACAAGTGGAAACGAAACGAACCTTTCTTATTCTCCGACCGACAAGTTCTCCGAATGGGGAGTGAATCTGATGACCTCGAATCAGTTGAGCTGTCCCTTTCGGCTGACGTCGATATCTCTTCAGATGACGATTCCATTCTAGTAGAAGCACGAAATAAATTTTAGAAAATTATCCTAAAATAAGATACAAACAAAACAAATGTGGGTCGAAATCCTACTATTACTACCCTCCCCAAGTCAAAGTTTAACCAGTAGCAGGATGGTTGATTTACATCATCATTATCTTAATTCCAGCTCGACCGATGGTGATACTACCCTCTCACAGAATGTCGGTGGAAACAATAACAACAACACTCTATCTCATCTCAACTTCTATCCCAGCACCTTTATCATATCCTCCTATTTTATCTTCCTATACTATCCCTCTTAGCTCATAACTCATATCCCACTTCTCCTAACTCATCACCCCTATTCTAGCTCTTCCATCTAATCACCTAGGGGTGATGAGATGGAAAGTGGGATTGGTCCCACCTTTCATACCTCATCACCCCTATTTCACCTCTCCCACTTTATCACCCTTATGTCACCTCTCCTATCTCATCACCGCTATCCCACCTCTCCTGTCTCATCACCCCTATCCTATCCCACCTCTCCTATCTCATCACCCTTATTTCACCCCTCATATCTCATTACCTATATCTTAACACTTCCATCTCATCACCCCTATCTTAGCTCTTCCATCTCATCACCCCACTCCCACCTCTCCTATCTTATCACCCCGATCCCACCTCTTCATATCTCAACATCCCTATTTCACCTCTCCTACCTCAACACCCCCATCCCACCTCCTATCTTATCACCCCAACCTCCATTATCACATCTGGTGGCATCGCTGGCATTGCCCCTGGTGTTGCTAACGTCTATAGATAATGGTACTTAACTATATTATTGTAATAATAATAAATAAAATGACTAAGATAGCAATAATAAATTTAATAATATAATTATGACGAATGCAAATAAATGTACACACTGTATTCTTCCATTTAATAATTATGAAGTCAGTAAATAATCTAGTCGGTGTCGATAATAATTCTATAAGGTAAGTCTGGAGGAGACCTCCTTTGGCGATAAGACCGCCCATTGTAATTTAATGTAAGTGCAATAAGTTATTCATTCATTCATTATTTCATATATTCCTTGAGGTGGCCCCTCAGCCTGGTTAAGATAAAATAATCGCTTGAACTATATGGCTAAACGGAGATAATTTAATTTCAGCCGTCGGTGTATGTCTATGTACAAACTTAAAGCGTTAAAAAAACATAGATAACGGGCACGGAGGAAGGTAGTGCCAAGTCCACGACTCACCCGGTGTCCTTGAAGTCCTCGTCGGTCTCGTCGTCGTCCTCGGAGGGCACGTCCAGCGAGTTCAGCTTCCTCGGTTTCCGTCGCTGCTTCTTCCTCAGCTTCTTTATTTCTATCGGCTTACCCTGAAATAGGGGAGCGAGCGCTCAAATTTTCATTCGTTTCATTTCTATTATTCCGACGTTTCGGCCACTTTAATCAATCTAAAATAAATTAGATTAGGCTCCCATAGAGTAAGTAATAACCATAAATAAAATTAAAATGAACAAGTTGGCGGTGGGATGAATAACACTTTAACAATACTCATTGACACTTGACATCTTTGTTTCGTGATCACGGCCACTGAAAAGTGGCCGAAACGTCGGAATAATAAAAATCAAATAAATGTCAACTGATATACTTTTTAACTGGGAGTGTACAAGCTAATGACATCATAAGTTTGTATTGTCATAAGTAATAGCGCATTCATTATTTATGGTAATAAAAATTATTTCTACATAATAATTTAAAAGTAAGATTCTTTGATGCATATTTTATGTATTAATTTTTTTTATCGCCTAAAGCAGGCATGCAAGCAGACGGCCTACCTGATGGAAAGAAGATGACAATTTTTTTTTTTTCAACATGTGTCCGCATCTCTTATTCTTGAATTCATGATCTTGGAAATGAACCTATTCTCATGGAATTTCATGAAATTTAATACATATAAATATATGTACTAATATTATGTACTTTCCATAATGAAGATGAACATCGGATATTTTACTATATGAGAAATATGATAACTGCCACAGGATATAGACTTGTGTTAATGTTGGATAAACCAAATTGGCACAAATTTGTGGTTGAATTTAAAACGAAACGATTTATTTTCGTTGTCTCACTCTGTTTATATAGGATTTGTATAAAATGGGTATATACTATTGGGTATACGATAAAATGTTATGATTCATCATTTGAGGTTTGCACCTGAAACTGGTACCAGGACATTATTATGATTGGATAAGATTAAATCAATTGCGTTGTAAATAGACTCAACGGAAAGAACACATTGGTATTCAATGGCATTGAATGATTCACATTTATGTTTATATGGATCACTTTGGTTGATTCAACCAAATTGAAAGGCAGAAATAAACCGTTTAAAATCAACTCTAGCACAATAAACTTCATAGTTAAATATATATCACTACTAGAAATTGCTCCGCGAGTCAAATCTTAGGCAGGCTTTGTTTTATTTATTTATTTATAACATAGACAATAAACTCTGTTTTATATGAATTTCGCCAATTACTGTATACTTTACGCTTTACGATGTTTTTGTACAAAAGCAAGACCACTATAAAGAGTTCATGATAAGCTCTGATATAAATGTAATTTATTTATTAACATAATACCTGCTGAAGTGTCCCCCATATAGTATATATTATCTATACATATAATAAAACTGTAGAGGTCGAATTTCTGTACAATATTATATAAAAAATCATATATATATTATGCACATATATTTTACTTAATTGAAAATCAAGTCCAGTCCATAAAAATGATGCAACTGTCCAGCAAAAGTGAAATAGAACTAATTACAATGAATGACGTTTTTTAATTTTATGTTTCTAAGGATATTCTAAGGAATCGACTTCATTTGTCGAGATAAAATGTATCCTGTTAGTGTTAACTCGGGTTATAAGCCAGCAATACGTCGAGTATCATTTATATACGTTTCAGTAATTTCCAAATAATGCTACGATCGCAGCGCCATATTTTTCGCTACTTTTTTCTATCCCACGAAAACGATGTTACTTATCGGGATGAAAAGTATCCTAAGTTACCCCCCGGGGTATAAGCTAGCTTTATATTGAGTTTCACTTAAATCCGTACATCAGTTTTCATGTCATGCTTTAACAGACAAACAGATAAAATTTCTAAAAATTGCATTATCGGAATCTCGTGGTCCGAATTATCTATCCCCTTGATCTTTTTCACATTTTCAAACGCACTGTACAAACTCGAACCATTTACAGATTTATTATAGTATATTGATTGAAGATTGACGCTTTAACATTTTGAAAGTACTAGTGACAGTTTTACTTAATTATCCCTGCAGGAACAGAGAAAGAATACAATTTCCTGCGGCCTGTCGCAAGAGGCGACTAAACAACCCACAGCCAGGTGGTAGGGTATTTGCTCGACTGGATGGCGACCACCCCTGGTCTAGAGTATGCCGCCATAACAACCTTGTGTTGTGTTCCGGCATCAGTGACCAGGTTCCAGTCCTTTAAGAGAGCAGCAGCGCATTTGCAGCACCTCTGGTGTTGCAAATGTCTATAGGCGACGGTAACCACCTTCCATCAAGTGGGCCGTCTGCCTGTCTGTTGAACTCCTGCAATAAAAAAAAAATTCACCGTAATGCGGCGAAGTAACAGCTTACCTGTTCCAAGGCCTCCCTTTCGGCCTTGAGCTTCTCCTCCTCGGCTGCCTCGATGATGGTGGAAATGTCCTTCCCGCGACCTTGGTTGCCGGCACTCGTCGTCGGCTCCACATACTCCTCCTGGAGTTCGTTTATATTTCACTTTAATCACATTACGACTATCAAAGAGTCGGGTTTACACAGCTTTTTTATATATCATAGCAAAGTCATGGATTGTATTAAACCCTTTAAGAAGGAACCACCACAAATGTGTTCTCGAACTGTCACACGACTAATTGGGAAGCACCACAAAGTGGTCAAATGCAGATAATTGAAACGAACGTTGAACTGATACTTTCTCCCTCTAACACATAGAATTTGTATTAGAATAAAAGAGACAACATAATTCTCTTGATTTTGACGCGGCAATTTTGATGGCAGCTGGAAGCTTTTGGAAAAAAATATATTTTTGGTCCCTCGAAGGGGTCAATAGTATACATTCACGTTTACATAGATAAATCTATCATAAGACTGGTCATGTTATATGGGTCCGAATATCGGGCCACCAAAGTGATAGACCACAAACGTCTTCTGTGTGATTCAACGTACATAGTTTTGCTGACTCTGTGGCCTACTTTAGGCTACTTTAATATTATGATATCTATATATTAATACGTGAAGCAAAAACTTTGTACCCCTTTTCACGAAAATTGCGCGGACGGAGGAGTATGAAATTTCGCGCGCTTATAGTTTATATAGAGTAGAAGCGACGAATGCTAATATTTTATTAAAATTACGCATAGAAAATACATGAAATCAATTAAAAAAATATTACACACACTACCATGTATTTAAGACACACACACGCATATATACTCTTTTGTTTATTGTTGCCTTGGCGAAACGGCGAAATCTGTGATTATAGAAGTTATAGTCTTTGACATTAATTATTATGGTCGAATTTCGACCACGGCCGACCACTAGTCACTATAAATAACGCTCACAAATACTTTGTGATCGATTTGCTATTAGTCGTAACACACGACTTCAACTACCACTAAGTTGAACCCAGGGATCAGCATCCAAGCTCAACTAGTACGAGAGTAAATCCCTGAAAGCAACAAGGTGTGTTTTCTTCACACTACTACAAGAAAGCACCAGCATTCGCCAATACAAGCAAGAGCAAGTGTACAAACTGTACTCAGCTGAGATGAGAATGCTGCGCTGGACGTGTGTTGTTACAAGAATGGATAAGGTGAGAAACGAGTACATAAGGGGATCTTGGAGAGTTGGACCTGTGACTGGAACAATTGAGAGGAAGAAGATTAAGGCGGTATGGGCATATAATGAGGAGGGATGAAAATCACATGACAAAAAGAATGTTAAACTGCAAGATTGATGGGTACAAATGTAAAGGTAGACCAAAAGAGAGACGGATGGATTGTGTGAAGGATGATATTGTTACGAGTTGCTGGACTCGAATTAAAATGCCGTTGGAATTATTATAGAATTTATTACAACTATACAAACACGTATAACACAGGTACAAATATAACTGTACACAACCAGTCCAAACGTAATGCATGATTCAATCACACGCGCAAAGTTCGTCACTAACGTCTTGCTTTGCTTGTGGCTATCGCTAGACTGACTATACTCTCCACTGCACCGATACAATATGGCTGCCCGACCGCGTAGACCGAATTTCTTACAATCAGTTCTACACGCCTGGCTAATGACTGCCATAAAAGATTACAATACACAATTGGCTGTTTTTTAATTACAAATTTTAAACACAAAGTAAACAAAAGAAGTCCAAATTCGGAAAGGTAATAAAGTGTGCTTTTATGGTATGCAGGCGTGAATACTTTGGTGTGACAGAGGACGTATGTCATAATAGAGGAGTACGGAAGGAAAAGACATACTGTGCCCACCACAAATAACTGGGACAAGGTGAGTGAAAAGAGAGAGTATAGATTCGCGCTCAACCGACACTGCACCTGATATTAAGGCTGGTGTGCAGATATTGAACCGATAGTTAAAATTAAATAATCGCTGAAACTATATTGCTAAACAGCGGCCTATGAGGAACTGTAATTTAAGATGGAGCAAGCATATATAGAAGATACATGTTCACGCAAGCGTTAAAGACACCTAAATTGAAAAGGAAGGGTGGAGGATAGGGTAGAGGACACGGGTCTCAGAATTTTTATGACTATACTCTGTTTCAAATGTAGAGCGAAAAGCGGACATTGACCCTATGTATTATGTTAGCATTGAAAAGAAACGATAGTATCGCTGTTTATGCATTTAATTGTAGTTTATGCTGCGCGTAAATGGCCCACCGACCACAGCCACCGCGCGAACACAAGTGGCTTACACGTGTAGCGCGAGTGCCAACAAAATGTATGAAAAAGCGTGTAAACTGCTTGTCTTTAACGCGTTTACTGAGTTTCTTGCTAAGGAGTAATGTAAGCGACGCCGTCAACCACAAGTTGCGAACCTGTTCGTGCTGTGGACATCATTCCGCTCGGAAATGCGCTAGGGTGGATTGTATTAGTTATAAAAAAAAATCACATGGTATTTTTAAACGCTAAAGGTCAATGTCCCCTTTTCATTCTGGATTTGGAAATAAGTATAATTAGTTTATAATCTGTTTCTTTTTGGTGTATATATTTATTAAATTTTATATAATATGATGATCGCTACTCTTGATAATGCATTTACCACGTGCTAACAACGGTAAAGGAAAACATCGTGATGCAACCTGCATATCGAGATAGCCCGTCCGTTCCCCTATAATGGGAGGCCCGAGCCCAGCAGTGGGACATTTATGGGCTATATATATATATATAACTCTAAGCAAAACTGAACGCCTTTACGGATGAGGTGGTGAGAACGGCATTGACCTTGATGGCGGAGCTGATGAGGCGGTCGTACTCCTGCGCGCGGTAGCTGACGGGCGCGTGGCGGCGCGCGCGCAGCCGGTACACGGCGCCCGACGACGACGACGACGTGTCGCTGCTCGAGCCGCTCTCTGCCCACACACACAACACACACATACATTTCTATTCAAAACTAGGACATCGAGCCCTCACCGCCATTCTATCATATTTATCCGTGCAGGAACGGAGGAAGAATACAATATCCTGGGCGGCCTGTCGAAAGAGGCGACAAAACAACCCACAGCCAGGTGTAGGATATTTTCCGTCTGGATGGCTACCACCCTTGGTCGAATCTAAAGTATGCCACCATAACAACTTTGAGTTGTGTTCCGGCATTAGTGACCAGGTTCCAGTCTCCCTTAGGAGAGCAGCAGGGCATTTGTAGCACCTTTGGTGTTGCAAATGTCCATAGGCGATGGTAACCGCTTCCCATCAAGTGGGCCGTCTGCCTGTTTGCTGAACGCATGCAATAAAGAAAATAATAATAAAGAACTCATCCCAAGTTCACTTGTCTCGTGGTGTGCCGAATGGCCTGAAAGGTGGATAGTCTTAGAAATAATCACCGGAGTCAGAAGTGGCAGACTTCGCCTTCTTCTCGTCCCTTCCCGAACTCTCCCCTTCCGGCTCCTGCTGTTTCCGTTTCGCTATTTCCGCCTCCACACGTTCCACTAGTTCGTCGTACTTCACAAGCTCTTTCTCTAACGCTGATATTAATAATTCCTGGAAAAAATGACAAAATAAATTAGGTGGGGTATATATGGGCCAAACACAAAAACAGAAGATAAAGTGTTCAAGTTACATAAATTCCATACGTACATTATTTGTTCAATTTTTTTTTTACAATCTTTTGTATTTTAATAAATAGATTAAATTATATTTTTTTAAGTTTTCGCGAATTGTAAACATAATAAAATTACATTTTAACGGTTTTAAGCGCGGTAATTTATTTCATTTTTGTTATTCCAACGTGTCGGCCACTTTTCAGTGGCCGTGATCACGGAAGACAAATTGTGAGTGTGGATTATCATACATTGGGCAGACAAAGAGGTAACATATAAACACGGGTAAAAGAACACATTGCTGACATGAAACACACAAGGTCTGCGAAGTTTGCGATTAGTGAACACACGCTGGATAAACCTAACCACTACATCAGATTCGATAAACCACAAATCCTCGCGAAAGAGAATCGTTTCATAGCTAGAATGATGCGTGAGGCTATTGGAATTAAAAAACACCCTAATTTCACTAGGGAAGATGGTTGTCAAGTACCACCTGTTTGGGATCCGATCATCAAAACAATCAAGACCCAAACCCAGCAAAAACCAACTGCCAGACCTCAGGACACTGTGAGCTCTTTCTGCGTGCAACGGAACACAAACAAACTTGACTGATAATTTCTTTTATTCTTCCTTCCACCCATTTTATTACATAAAATTATTAGAGCTAGGTATGTTTGCTGAAGAGTTTCTTGCGCCGCTTCTTCTCTTCAAGCCACAACATGTTGCGAAGCGGTGATAAATTATATTAGGCTCCCATAGAGTAAATAATAATCATAAACAAAATTAAAATTAAATAATTAAATTAAACAAGTTGGCGGTAGGCTAAATACAAACTGTAACAATACTCATTGACACTTGACATCTTTGTCTTCCGTGGTCACGGCTACTAAGAAGTGGCCCAAACGTCGGAATAATAAAAATCAAATAAATTACCGCGCTCAAAACCGTTAAAACGTAGTTTTATTATATAACTGGTCGCGAGAACTTAGGAAAATATTAACTTTTCATATAGCATCCATATTTGCAAATCCAAACATATAAACATATTGTTCCAACATTTATAGTCTTCTCCTGTAGACATGTAAGACAAATTGTGTTTCGCCATATACGCGCCAGTTTTGTTATTATGAATTTAATATTGACATGTGTCTAGGAATATACTTATGACTTATTTATAACAACTAAAAGTGTTTATGAGTGTAAGAAAAGGAGGTTATTAATTAATTGGGATACCTTTTATTTATTATGAACAGATCCGAAAAAGAACTTTTTTGTTTTACATTTAGAAGGCTAAGCCTCTTAGCCTTCGTGGTTATTTTTTTTATAACCACCAAAAAATCATTTTATATCTCAAATAATGAGTATCTCATACCGCACCCAATATTCCTCACTCCCTCCCCCATCTCATTACTTATAGTAAAAACAGGCACATATCCATACCACAACCTAGAAGAATTTTTTGAAGTGAGTGGGTTTTTGCTCACATTACTGGGTTCAAAAATTACGGATATTTTACCCCTAACCAATCACTATTATCACTATTAATATTATAAATGCGAAAGTAACTTTGTCTGTCTTTCTGTTCCATTTTCACTGAAAAACTACGGGACCGATTTGACTGAAACTCACCAATTGAAAAACACAAATTTCTCGTCAAATACAGATAATTGAAACGTATGTTGAACTGATGCTTTCTCCCTCTAACTACATAGAATTTGTATTAGAGCAAAAGAGACGATATAATTCTCTTGGTTTTGGCGTGGCAATGTTGATGGCAGCTTTGGACAAAAATAATATTAACTTTGTACCCTCTCAAAAGGGTTACAGCTGACAACGTATTGGCATTGCTTCTCGTGTTCCAAAAATCCTATAATTTAATTTAATTAAAGCAAGATTAACCACTATGCATTAGACAGGCCTGAGATATAATAGGAAAATGTATCAATTTTTATTGTAAACACTTAAAACATTGATGAGTATAAAAATATCTTACATGACTACAAGGCGGGCAATACCAGTTGCCTTCCGGCACCAGGAACAGCATGGGTTTGAGGCAGCTCGCGTGGTAGCCAACGTCGCACTTGTCACAGAGCAATATCCACTCCGGTTGCTCGCCACTGCCACAGCTTTTGCAGAAGCCATCGTCTTGACCTGAAATCCATGAATTACCTATAGCAAAGACGATTACCACTATTTAAGACTAATGATCAGTCAGCAAAAAAGTTTACCTTTAAATAGCCCCTAAATTGTAGAGAATGAATTCAGGAAAGAATGACTTTCACTTTCAACTGACAACAACATATTAAAAAATAATAGTTTTCTGAACATCTCAGTTTTAAAGCTAAAATCCTAGTTGTAGTCTTTCAATCTTATTTAGTAAGTTTGAATGCTTCTTTAAGCATCATAAAGTAGCGTTCAAACTTACTCTAACTCTATATGAATAAGACCGTTTGTTTTTCCGCACCAGATTAGCCAAGAATATCTATTAAGTTAGGGTGCTTGGAAAAGTTCACTTTAAGGCAGGGATTCCCAAACCATTTTGGGTAAGACACCCTTTTTCCAAAATGAAGTGATACAGCAGACCCCCTAGATAAATTATTTTAAAAATCCTATCTCTAGTTTCTTTCGAATTGATACAAAATACTTACCAATTTAAAAAACTTGACATCAATTTGTCATCAAAATTTTACAAAATATATAGACATAAAATATACTAAATACCAAGTGTAATTAATATTTATTAATACAAATTACATATACTTAAGTAGATAAAAACAGTAAATATTTTTTGAAAAAAGAAAATTATTTGTACACGTAACACAATTTATACAGTATCTTGAAAGTTTCAAATAACAGCTTGTGTTAATTAATAGGGGTCGACTTTTAGACCTCATCAACCCCCAAAATCAGTTTTCGTTTATGTCGACCCCTGAGAAAGCGATTTCGACCTCAGGGAGTCGATATCGCCCACTTTGGGAATCCCTGATTCAAGGGATAAGCCTGTTTAACCTTAGAAGATATTTTTTGTACATTACAAACAGCATTTTTGTAATGAATTACACTATTTAATGATGTTTATATGTCTTAGACAACTTAAAGCACATCTAAAGTTAGATCTTACAGTAGAAAATGTTTTAAATTAATCATATAAAAACACAATTTAACTAAAATTTTATCCAAAAATTTATTTTGTAAGAAAAACAACCTGACTATAATGTATAGAACGTGAACTATTTTTTTGACTTCTGACAATTTTCTATCTTATCTGTAATCAAAGTCAATGAGTTACAAACAAAGTAAATTCATCTGTGTTATTTCTAAAATCCAAAGTCTAAAGTCTAAAATCCACTAGAAGTTGTACATCGAAGCTATTAAAAAAAAACAACTGGAATAGACTATATAAATATAAACGATGGATTACTTAATGCAAATTGTTTTAGATTTCTTGTCTGTTTATTTGTTTGTTCGAGATTCGCGTAAAAACTACTGAGCCAATTTCGATGCAATTTTCGCTGTTCAACAGCAAATTTTTAGACTTAAAATCTGCGCTACTTTTGACCCCGAGAAACCCATGGGATTTATTCTGGGAATGATTTAAAATGGCCAGATTGAAAAAAAATATCGATCTCCAATGCTATTTTTTCACTGATCGATAGGAAATTTTATGTAATAAAATGTGTGATATTTTTTCTCCCGGGTATCCCGGGCGAAATTCAAGTCAAGCGTGGACGAAGTCGCGGGCATATCCTAGTAATGATATATGGATATAATAATACCAAGGATGTTTAGGGGATTTAAATTCGAGTTTTGACTAATTTCCCATAATAAAAAGAAGTACGTTACCTTCTTGCAGGGTTCGCGCTCGCTTCAGAGGCTCCGCCGGTCCGTCGCATTCCAAGTCGGATTCTGGCGAAAACTCGTGGTCAGACTTGTCGTAGTCGACTGGAAATGAATATCTTTCTTAGGAATACTGTACTATGGGAGCTACATACGCGTAGTCATCGCAGTGGACAACGAACTACTGGCTAGCGCAACTAGTTGCGTCGAACACGTACGAGCCGGTACACTTGTCCCGTACAACATCCATTTGTACAGATATGGTACAAAATCTAAAAAAGTAATGCTTCAAATATTTTGTCCCGCTACTACTCACGCGTCAAATGTAAGAGGAAGGACAGAACGAGGACAGCAGTATATTCACATAACAAAGAGGGACAACGTGACTTGTACGACTGCTAGTAAAATGAGATAAACGAGGCCGATCACATCCGATTCTTAACGAACATTTCCGAATAAGAAGTTTTGTACGGGACTAATGAGGAATGGAATACAATAAAATAAAAAGCCAAACACGTTCTTCTTATGTCTTTAACTTTAAGAAGATGGCTGACTTTCTGGGGGAGGCGGTCTGTTTTGCATGGTAAAGATGCACCTACTCCTCTAACAGGAGTCACCTTACAGCCAATATGTTTGTGTAATTTGTGTATATTACAGAAATACTAAAAATTAACATTGCGATTTTCAAATATTTACTTTCATTTGTTTCACCATTTCATTTATGTAGAAAAGTATAATATTTTCTTAAGTTTTCGCTACTGGTATACATAATAAAACTACGTTTTAACAGTTTTAAGCGTGATAATTTATGATTTGATTTTAATGAACAAGTTGGCGATAGGCTAAATAAAACTTTAACAATACTCTTTGACACTTGGCATCTTTGTTTTCCGTGATCACGTAAACTAAAAAACGCAACAATAAACATGATATAAAACCCGTTAAAACATAGTTTTATTATAGAAAAGCATGTTTGTATACCGATTAAAAATTAAAAACTGTTTAAGTTTAATAGAATACATTTATATTTTACAAAACACATAACTGTCCAGTGTTTATACAGATAAAAACAATACGTTTCGGGTTCAATTCCCAGCAGAGCAAATTTGGTAAATTAACTTTCTGCTAATTACTCTGGTCTGGATTCCAGGATCAGTTTTGACCCGTGTCTTGTATATTACCTAAAAACAAGTGTGATTTGCCTAGGTTTGAAATACATATGTATGTTTGTCTGCCACTTAAAGTTTTTTTTAATATTTAAAAGTAATCTATACAAATAAATAAATAAATAATCGGCAGACTAACCCACATATTGTATATCCCCATATTAAGCAAGTTACGCTTGAGTTATAGGTGATATACAACGCACTACTCTGGGGCCGATACCAGACACCCAGACCATAGTAAATAACGGAGAAAATTCGTTTCCGAAATTTACCATACCAGGAATCGAACCCGGAGCCTCGTGCGTTGTAGTGAGGTATGCCGTCAAAGGCTTAACCAGCTCAACCACAGAAGCCGTTGATTAAAAAAAAATCACTTAAATAAAATTGAAGTGTCTGTTTGTAATGTAAAAATAAAAAAGTGAAAAAATCAAGGGGGATAATTCAGAAAAGGAGATTCCGAAAATCCATTTTTAATACCTTTTGTCTGTCCGTCTGGATGTTCCGGCTAAAACGGCTGATAGCTGATGTTATAAGGAGTAACTTAGTTTTTATTTTTTTAGAGCACCGCGAAAAAATTAATTCAAAGTCGCGGGCACAGCTAGTTTTAATATATGAAGCGACTTACGATCAGGCTCCTCATGGTGATGGGGTTCTTCGAATAGAGGCTCATCAGAATCGGAATCCGGTTCGGGCCCAGTGGACTCTGAGCGCCAGTCTCTCCCCCTGGCCTTGGCCCGCTTCCCCCCCTCCGACCCTGAGCTGCAACCACTAGCTCTCCATTCCTCTTCGTCTTCCTTGCTCTATAAAAAACATACCGCATCATTTTTATCAAATGCCTACTTCCCGATGCCCAATTTGGCGTTGCAACGATATTCGACGTTTGATTACGTTACGATAGGTTCAAAAATTCCTATTCTACTAAACTTACAATATCCTCTCGATATCGTCGCGGCGAAACAATAGTTCAAAAATATTGGTAGTTCCTTTAGCAGAAATGAATAGTTGACAAACTACCATAAATTTTAAAGCATATATTTCGCGAGTTTACGCTTATAAATACATATATTAATAAAGACAAAGTACCGTGCCACAGGCACACTATTGGGGTTAACAGAATACCGAAATCAGGCAAACCTACAATTCAGACGATATAGTAATAGCAGAATTTGGCCCCTTTAAAAAATCCTTATATGTTTATATTTTAGATTATATATGTACTAGAGTTTACAAAAAGGACTAAAAGGACAAAAAAGGACGAAAAGGACAAAGATGACCCAAATGACCAAAATGACAAAAATGGCAAATCCCAAAAAACCTATCCTACTTTTTGGGATAACCTTTACATAAATCTATCCCGTTATCCGGGATAAAAAGTATCCCTTGTCCACCCTCAGTATTAACATTACATATATACCGATTTTCAGCCAAATCGCTCCAGCACTTTTTCTGTAAAAGCATAACAAACAAACAGACATATATATATTTATCCCAGAAACAATCCCATTTTGCGGGATAAAAAGTATCCTATGTTCATTCTCGGCATCAAAAAAATATATATACTGAGTTGCAGCCAAATCGGTACCGCAGATTTTCCGTGAAAACGGAACAGATAGACAGACAGAGTTACTTTTGCATTTATAATATTAATAGGGATGTATGTATCTAAGTGTATCTTGTATATAATTTATTTTTGTTTAATATGTTTATATTATATGTTACATAGTTAAATCGTAAAATATCTTAATGTACACAACCCTGACTTTTGCTTCTCCCCTTCTCGCTAGACTCATACTCATAGGTTTGCTGGAAGAAAACTCTTTTAGGGTTAAGCTCGCGTTTATACATCACTATTCTATAATTTTGTATGTAACTTTGTGTGTACAATAATAAAGAATTTGGCCCCTGTATATAAACTAGATATGTCACCAATATTTGGCCACGTAATCAGCCGAAGCGCCGAATATTCAAAAGCAAATTAATTAATTTGTTTAAAACATGGTGTTGCGTCACGTTTCATCCAACAATTTATTGATGTATAACTTAGCACAGTTAAAGACTGCGGTTAATACATTAACGTGACGATATGTAAATACAGATAGATGCTATCGCTGTTAGAACCGCCGATAATATTGGGCATTTGTCTAAATGATCAAAAATGTCCAATCTCATAAATGTGTAAATATAATATTTAATAATGATTAAAATATTGGTGTGCACATCACATAAACGACAAGGTTTCTGTATATATAGTCAAGTCAAATTAGGAACAATGAAGAAATTAATATACTGCAAGAGTACAACAACTCGTCGTATTATTTTGTACTGCCCTCTGGGGCGATTGAGCCATAGGCTAGTAGCCAGTGGTGCATCACTATCCAACAGGGTAACCATCATCGAACCACTATACACTTAATTAAACCCCACATATGTTACATAAATTTGGTGACATAAGGATACGAAACTCACATGTTTTGCCTATAGAGCAAAACGTAAAGTAATATCCTACGTTCGGCGTGGGATATGTGCGATTCGCGCGTAGCAGGTTAGTATTGAAGCAATAATTTATGAAGTGTTTCCTTACGTTCTCGCGAATGTTTTAACGCGCGATTTTAAATGATTTTTGATTTGGTGTAGTACTGACATTTCAAAAACTGGCCCATAATATGATTTTTTTTTAATAATATTTTTGTAAGTTTTAATTGCGGTAATTTATTTGATTTTTGTTATTCCGACATTTCGGCCACTTTTCAGTGGCCGTGATCACGGAGGACATAGATGTCAAGTGTCAACGAGTATTGTTAGTTTTATTTAGCCTACCGTCAACTAGTTTATAATTTTTTAATTAAAATAGCATTTAACACTGTTAAAACGTAGTTTCACTATCAATTATTCATGGAAATATATATAATGTTGAGCAATATCTACGTTTTTTTATTCACAATTTGGTATTTGGCCATATACCAAATAATTTAAAAAGTGGCTGAATAGACCAAATACCAAATAGCAGCCAAATATTCTGGCATCTTTAATAAAAAAAACCCACACAATAATACTGTCAATATTGTTAGGTATATAAAAGTGGAAGTGTTCTTTATATAAGTTATTATGAATTATTTGATGATTTTGCTTTCTTCAATGATTATTGTCAATTTTCATCTCCTTAACAAATAGTGGAGCACACTGCGCCTTAACAAACAACTTGTAGAAAGTTCCATAGACATTTGAGAGAGAAGAAAACATAAGCATGGAAAAATTAGAGCAGCATGAAGATATGTGGATAGATAGTGTTAGAGCAAGATATAAATATTGGGAACATAATGGTATACGGCCATACAGTTTTCTGGAAATAAGTAATAACGGTGAAAACACTTGTTAGACAAAGGTCACACATACAGGCGGAGTCGTATGGAAGAAGGAAGGTACATGCTCTGGCACTAGCCTTGGATCAAAGCACCATAGGTGCATTGAGGCTATGCATATAGTCATCGGAAGCAAGGCAAAAGGTGGTGCGGTGTGGCAACTGACAACTCATCAAAGAATGTCAAGCATCCTATGATTACTGCATAGTTAAAGGAACACTGGTTATGTGCAAGGGTAAAGTCACATTTTAATTTAGTTGGTAGAGATAAATTAACTGGTTGTCTTCTATATTATAGAAATTCAATTTTACCCAGGAACAGCATCTATCCAATTGTGTACTGACAAAAACATACCTTTTTCTTGTGTATCATCTTGAGCTCCCTCAGTGTCACCTCCTCGATGTGCCTACGTTCAGCCTCCTCCTTGATTTTCATCTGGGCGATACGCCTGGATTGCCTCACTGGCGCCGAATCATCATCCTCGCAATGGGCACTAGCTTCCTTTTTTATTAGTTTTTTGTCTTGTAAAGGTTTTGTCTTCTTATCCTTCTCTTTTGGTTTCTTTTTTAATTTTTTGGTTGGTCTTTTGCTGGCTGCTAAAATAATGAGTAGTACATATAATTAATGCAGGCCAGCGCTGTGACACAAAGACATCCATTGGGATGAGTATTTCAAATGACACCTACCTAAGCTGTAAAGAGTCTCCTCTTCAGATTCATCGCTGGAATGTCTATCTTGAAGCTTAGCCTCCACTTTTTTTCTGAAATATAAATTATATGTTTAATATGTGTGTTTTTCAAATCTCAGTTTATATTTAATCATCACTTTGGAATTATATTAAAATATACATATACTAACCTAGATGACATTAAAATTCTCTTAGGTTTAACTTTCAATCTCTTTCTACTGGTCATTTGCTCTTCCTCCTCACTCTCACTCTGAGATTCTGCTTTATGTTTATCACTCACTGTTGTATTCAAAAGAGATCGTTTCAATGATTTACTTTCTTTCTTTTCATTACTATTTTTCTTATCTGTTTCTTTATTTACAATATTATCTTTGATTATCTTTTTTACTTTTAATTTTGATTTATTAGCTTTAATTTTCTTTCTCTTATAAATAGGCTGGTCAAAAATGTCTTCATTTCTGTTACCTACACTGTCCTCCACATTTTCTTTGGAATGTGTTGTATCTCTATCAGGTGTTGGTTCTAACCTTAACTTTTTAGGAGGTAATGGGTCTTCTACTTTTAAATCTTTTTCTGGACTATCTTCCTTGTCATTTTCACTTTCTTTGTCATGTTCAGATGATACACTACTTTTTCTCTTTTCAATAATACTGGATTTATTATCATGACAGTTATCGGTCTCTGATACTGAATTGATAATTTCTTTACTGTCTCTAAATTTGATTTTTTTTATAGAACTTTTCTTTTTCACTTTGCCCCTGTTTTTCTTTAAAGTATTCCTAGTGTTTTCACTATCACTTTTGTCATTATTAGTTTCCAGTTTAGTATCATTTTCCAAGTTTTTACCATTTGAGTTTGAACTCTCAGATTTATCTTCTGCATCTCTAACACAATGTTTCTTTGAATCTACATTCAACACTTCAGTAGTATCATTAGATTGCTTTTTTAAAGACCTCTTAGTTACTGATGAACAAGTTTTTAATTTAACTCCTTTCACTCTTTTAATATTGCTCAATTCAATAGGATGTTCTCCATTCAAATGATCTTCTGATACATTCTCTTCGTCTGTTTGTTCTGGATCACTTTCATGTTCTACAGTTTCTGGATTACCAGTATCATTATCATAACCACAACCTTCTCCAAAAAAATACATTACTTCTTCTGTTATTTCTTCACCAATTATGTAGGAACTTTCACAATCAGCACCATTTCCTTCTCCTGTCACAACCATAACTGGTTCTTCTATTGTTTCACTAAATTCTTCATCTGATTGGTTATCAGTGGCGTCAGTCATTTCATCTGACTTTTCTACTGATTCTTCACATCTCTCTGGTGATTCTTTATTTATTTTTAATGTCTCTTCTATTACTTTATTTGGTTCTCTTCCTGTATTTTCTATGCTACTAGGACTTTTATTTTCAATAATTTCATGCATCTGTAACTTATTTGCTTGAACTTCTAAATCCACTTCATGATCATTGTCAACTTCATTATTACTGGTTTTTTCCTCTTTTGGTGTTTCTTCTTTGCTGTCAGTATTTTGTTTTGTATCTATAAATGTTTCTGTCTTCTCCTCATTATCTTTTTCAACTTCTATATGAACCGGTCTGTCATCTTCATCTTTTTCTACTTCTGAGTCCTTATTTTCATCTTCGTTATGAATATCCTCTGGTTTCTTTTCAGCTTCTTCTTTTTCAGAATGTAACTGTTTTTTTGATTTCACTATTATATTATCACTAAGAGTCTTATCCTCATTATCATTGTCTGATTCAGATTCTGGACTTAGGAACTCTTCTTCATTGTCATCATTTACTTCCCCATTATTTTTCTCTTCTTTCAATGGCTGTAAAATGAATTAGTCAATAGGAATAATCCAGAAAGCTTCATTGATAAACCTTTAAACCATAAATCCAAAATGACTACATAACATATGAAAGTAAATATAAATGTATGTTAGTTCTTTTTCTGTTTGGAAAAAGACCAATTTTAATGAAATTTACCTACATATTTAGAGAAATCAAAATTCTTGTGAGATAGAGGGCAGAAATAATAATAGCACCCAGCATTTTAGGGTAATTAACAGTATACCCACCATGCTTGCCCAATGCAGCTTGGCAGGTTTGACACATGTGCAGATTTCACTAAAATATTTTCCCTCACCAATTAAGACCTGAGTTTGTGACTCAGTATAGTAACCTCTAAGCTATATGGCTCTCGATGCTATCACAGGTCGAAAGTGTATGCCTAATTATAAAATAAATAACATGAAAATTTTGAAAACCTCATTCTGTATATCAAGATCAGGGTCTGATTTAAATTCTCCACTACCAATATCTTCAAGGTTATTTGGTGGATTCAATGGAACAATGTCTTCCCCATTTTTCAGTTGTGAGATAACCTTAACTAGTCCTTCTCGATTTCTGTAAGAATATTAAAATAGATAGATAACACTGTACCAAATAAACAATAACAAAAATGCAAAATTACGATATTGCCTTGTAAAAACAATAGAGATCTTATTACTTAAATCGATATCTTTCAAGCCACCTAATTCAAAAAATGATTTAAACTAATCTGGTGATGTAGGTGGTGCAAAATTTTAGAGAGGACATAATTTAAATACATATACCTAAACTACTTCTAAATATACAATATAATTGCGGGCTGATCATCTTGATCTTAGACAGAGCATTGCTTCACATGCCTTTAGTAAACACCATCTACAGAAAAAATGCCTTTATCTTACAAAGCTCAAATTTGTTTAACCAAAATAGTAGTAAATTTAGCCTAGATTTATATTGAACTGATGTAAATTCAGTCAAGTAAATATTGGCTCAATTTGTTTTTGTAAGACAGAAAATAACTATAGTATCATAATGTATATGTTGTTACCAATAAGCAAAGGCTTGTTATCAGAATTTTTTTACATGCTACACAATTTATTTTAGCTGATATGTATTAGTCTGTAAGCCTTACTAAAATTAAATAAAGAAATAAAATTAACCTTGCTACCAGCTGCCAAGTTTCCTCATCTTGATCTTCTTGATATAAGCGTAAGTTTGCCTCATGGTCTACTTGAAGCCAATAAACACACCCATTTTTGTCCCTGCCAATTGGATCCAACCTGAGGTCCTTGCAAGGTATTGCATTCACTGCAGTTTTGAATTTAGGATGGCAAGTAAACTGGTATTCCAAGAGTAACTAGAACATACAGTAGAAACTGTAGATACACAGTAATAAAATTAAACTAAGATTTATTTATGACCACAGCATAAATAAAAAACCTACAGGGATGAGAGATTATTTCTTTTAAGTGACTTTTAATACTTTTCAGGAACATAATTGACTTATGTCTTTTTGAAATATGTCATTAAAAGAATGTTTTTAAAGTTTAAAAAAGAAAAATGTTTATAAATTACAATATACCTAGATGAATTTGAAAAAAGATAGCTGATGAAACAAAAACACATTGGTTCTCAAAATGAATGAAGTAGCCTCTAACATGTCTATACTATAAAGATGAAATAGGTATAAATAGTGTAAGAATAAAGCTGAGTGGAGTATAGTAATAGGGCATTTATTTATTATGAACTGTTATAAAGAAATCCAAACTTTTTAAATATAGGTTAGAAGGCTAAGGCGACATGAAGTGGAGCTCCAGCCTTAGCCTTAATGGTTATATTTTTTCATAACCACCCAAAATTCACTTTATATCTCAAAAAACAAATAAATATGCCCTATAACTATACAGCCCCCTTAAAGCTTAAAAAGATATTCCAGATGTTACACTAAAGTGTACTTGATATTTGATAAGTTGAATAGCATACAAGTGCATGACGAATATCAAGTATGTTGGCAATTGCTTGATGAAATATCAATAAATAAAATTGGTTAAGGACACATTTATAAAAAAAAACTATGTTAAAGTATAAAAAAAGACTTTGTCTTGATAACATAAACAATCCTAATTATAAAACATAAATGTAAAACTTTTTATAAATTTCTTAATTCTTTTTCTAAGAAATAACTCTCATAGATCTTTTATTATATGTTATTTAAATTAGCATGCCAAAAGTACTAGAAAAGCACAATGAAATACTAATTGCTTAATAAGTACCTTCAACACCTTAAGTTTCACTTGTGTGCTAGCTTTCTTGTAAGTGAACCTTTCTATTTCCCAGGCTTCCTGATGGTAGCCCTGCTGGTGGCAGAATTTGATCAAACATCGTTCCCATCTGTTACTCTGCGCAGATTTGAGAGCTCTACGCAACAGTCTCAAGTGCAATTCCTTTAAATACTCCGATACTAAACAAAAAAAGGCTTATAAGATGTTTGTTTATCATACCACGTAGATTATCGACACGGATATCTCACCTTCCTGTGTGTTATCGATGGATTCCTGTAATTTAAGTAATGACGGCACATCTAAACCGTATAATTCCCCGAATGCCTTCAAGAACGAGTATATAACAGCAAAATTAGGATCATTCGCACAAGAAACTTCGCCATCGGACGCCATCGCAGTAACTTATAAAGACTTTACACCAAACATCACTAACATTACATTACAGTGATAAAAGATTACTTCACTTAAAACTAACAGGTATTTATAAAACATGTACATTATTCACGAAAATATCATCATTTTATGTGCAAGAAACAATATTTTCATTTTCTAAAATAAAACTCAATGACATGACAGCCATCTCCGCACCATAAACTAACTTTTTCTTATTTTGACTCATTATAAAGAACAGGCGAAGTTACATGAAGTGCGATTTAACAGATTTGTTTTACATTTAAAATATTCAGATCACTTTCAATAACGTCTAATATTTTTTTTTAATCAAACAGAAAACACCTGCGTTTTTATAAATTGCAAGTACAGGCGTAACAAAATTATATTTTGTCTTAAACATAAAAGGAAAAAGTATACACTGTTGGCTATGATTTTTCCAACTTCTTGTCAATTTGTCAAACTAACTTTTTATTGTCAGCGCATTAAATGATACCACGTTAAAACCAAAAAATTTTTTGTTGAGTATTTTTCTTTTAATTGTCCTAACGAAATGTTTAGTTAATTCAAAAAATCCATATTATTTCTAATATTGTGAACTAATAATATATGAATATAAAATTTATTTGATTTATTGTTCTGGCCCTAAATATGAACCAATTATCATGAAACTTGGAATGCGAGAAAGAGAGGTGTGTAATGTGTATGTTAGTGTATCAAATTTCATAATACGTTTACTTAATGAAGAGTTAATTTATAATACTTTAAAAATAGTTTTTGCAGAATAACAATCCTAAGCAATACGTACGTGAAGCCTTGTGCATTTATAGTAGTATATTTATGATTTTCATGTAGACATAAAATTAATTTCTGGATACTTCATACAGTATAATAGTTTTTGCATTGCCACGCTGTATTTGAATTACTTTATCGAAATTTTTAACCGAATTCTAAATGGAGCAGAGGATTTACTCTCAAACATCTATCGTCGCTCGTTTTCGTCCGATCAACCCGAAAGAGTCAATGCTGTTCTATATTTAAGAAAAAAAGAACAAAAAAAATCTTTAAAACCATATTAATAAATTTTAAAAAACACACATATAAACGGAACTTTTCCAATGGAAAAGGCACCAAAATATAAGAAAACAAGCAAAACAGTTCTAAAACGAAAACGAACGGCGAAAGACATTTGAGAACAAGCCAAATTCACCTGTATGTTTTTTTCTATGTTACGCGATTTCTTCGCCAATAGTGGACCGATTTTAAAATTCATACAGAAATGTGAAATTATGCATTGCCAAGCTATATTTGAATTACTTTATCTGAGTTTTTTTACGGATTTTCCTTCCAACAGTTGCAACACTAAACAAAACGCCATTGAATAAAGTGTTTAGTTTTGTATCCGTGTCGTTTACTTTTATGATTTGTGAGATCTCTTTGTTTCGAGCAGTGAATTATTTCATATTATAGCCAAGATGTCTTCAGTATGTTGCGGAACTAAAAAACAGAAACTGAATAACTCATATAGTAATAATATAGAGCGACCTTTAAATGGTTACCAAGTCTCTGTGGCTATTCCTGATATGTGTTACTTCTGTTTCGATGTTTTGTATTGTCAGCTGCACAGTATGGATCCACCGCAGACCCCCCATTTTACCAACGACGCCTAGTAAGTATAATTCAAAAGAACATTTACTAAGCTTCAAAGTTGTTCTTTGTCTGGAATGGCTTAAAGAATTCAGTTCAAGTTAAGGTGCTTTCAAACTTTCATAATTACGAATACAATTATGGCGTTGCCTTGAATACATTGTTATTATGCTTTCTCACAAGTGGCGAAAACAAAGACTTGATCTTTCTTCAGACACCTACATACAATTATCATTGTTCTTTTATGAATTAAAGGAGCTTACATTATTTACTATGCTATTTTCAGAGACTTAATATTATATCCATTTAAAAAAATAAATACATCTAATTGTATGCAATTGTTTGCTTATTTCACTCTAACCTTCATTATCATTCCTTTGTTTCATTATGACCTTATACAGTTTTATTTATAAATAATAGTAATTAATTTATATTATACAAATAAATTCTGTTAAAATGAAATGAAACATAATTCGTGTTTCGTTTTATTTTTAAATGAACATTAAGTAAAATCTGAATTGGTGTCAGTGAAAGCTTTATTGCATGACTTGTGTAATTGTGTTTTATTACAAAAATAATTATTTTTTATATATCACAAATAATATATGTATCAAATGTATATAGTATTTATTTACTATACTAACTATATTATTTTCTTTTCAAAAGTCTGTTTTAAGTTTAAAAAACATCAAAATGTAGGTATATAGTAAGGGAATCAATACTTTAAATTTAAAGGGTATGTTCCATGCAGAGATGTCACTTATCTAAGATACAAATATCTGAAATAAAAATATGTATTCTCATCTTGTATCTCTAGATACTTTTTAAAAATATATTTTGTATCTTGTATTTAGATACCATTTGTTAAGTATCTTAGTATTTTGTAAATACTTTGTTTACTAAAATACTTTTAGTCATAATTACCTATGCATATTTTTTACATTTACTATCTTCTACCTTTATATTCTTAGACCTTTGTCTAAGAACTTATTATATATCTATAATTAAATGTTTATCCTATAATAAAAATAATATTTTTCAAATATAACACATGTTTGCCGAGTTCTGCCCCTATGTAGCGACTCTTCTTTTGGGGGTATGATATTGAGACCTCATCGAAGAAAAATGTGTGATAAAATCTTGAAGAACTGGTCTCAATTAAAACCTTAAAAATATAATATTTTGTCACATTTGCGCAATCTATTCATAATTCATATAATAAACTGAAGTTCAATAATTTTGGCATTTCTTTCAAAAAGTATTTTCTCTTTAAAAAGTATTTAGAAGATACATATTTTGTATCTAGTATTTCAAATACTAATTTCAAAAGTATCTTGTATCTGGTATCTCAAATACTTATTTTAATAGTATCTTGTATTTTGTATTCAGATACTTTGTATAGGGTATCTTGTACATCTCTGGTTCCATGCTACTGCTTACTTACACTTTAAATAAATGCCTTACCTCGATAAACTTACTCTCATGTATTTGTCCCTTTTATTATGCCTGTTCTTCAGATATCGAAGAACAAAAATACTATTACTACTACTCTATGCTATGTTTAAATGATAATATCCCTGTATATATTTTATATACATTTTTTATGATTAATAACATTTATTTATAGCATAGGTAGTTTAACTTAATGTATGTTTGTTTTGTCCACAGGATTACAGAATGTATTTGCAATCGAATACTGATTAAAGTTCATGATTTTTTTTACATTTCATCACCTGTTTCTCTACTCCTTACTGTGCCACTGGCAAATGCAATGTCGATGCAGAGTTTTTGGAGGGAACTGAAATGAGATGTTGTGCTGTGCAGTTTTATTTTCTAAAATGTGTAAAATTACTCTAAAATGAACAATAGTTGTAGGATATTGATAATTTTTGAGTAGTAATTATGTGTTTTTGTGAGAAATGTGAACTGTATAGTGAAATGTGGCCTTTCGAGTTTTCACAAGAACTCCATTGAATGGTGTCAGTTGAAGACCTACAATTCTGCTGAGCAATACGAAGACTTATTATACATGAGCTGCTTGGACTAACATTCCCTTGCCTGCCATTGTTTGCTGCATATTCTACTACTACCATTCATGTAACAACGTGTTGACGACCCCATACCACAGACGGTTTAGATATGCTTGGCCTTCGGAGAGACTTCGCGTCTCTCTACGTATTTTATCGACTATTCAATGGAGTGTTCCAAGGAACTGTTCAGAATGGTGCCTTCGTCTTCTTTTTATCACCGCACCGCACGCTATAGGCTGGGCATTCATCCCCACTTCCTTGAGCCCCTTCGCTCTTGTATGCAACAGTTCTCTAGAACGTCTCTCTTGCGCACCGTGAGGATTCGGAATGAGCTCCCAGCCGTGGTCTTCCCACAGCGCTACAATATGGGGTTTTTTAAAAAGGGTGTCATAAAATTTCTCTGAGGCTGGCAGCATGTTAGTGACACCTCTGTTGTTGCAAACATCCATAGGCGACGGTAACCGCTTTCGATCAGGTGGGCCGTCTGCCTGTCTGCTGTACGCCAGCGATGAAAAAAATAAACAAAACTATTCAATGCCTATGTGCTGGCGCCATTCCAACCAAAGATAGAAATTAAATATTTGGATTTTTGTGATATATCTTGATATTTGTGTATTGTGCACATTTAAACGTACACATAATAAAAGCTAACAACAATGTATGTAAAAGTAGTTCGAGAAAACTCATGCTTAATATGTTTAAGTGTTATATGACTGAATTGAAAGTGGCAAAGTAGCTTTATTATTATTATTATGATTTTTAAATGTGGAAGAGCAAAGTTAACAGGTATGTACAAGTAATTTTGTGTTATACGCTGTAAATCAATGGTAATGTATTGACAATTACTCGTTTTTTAAGCATAATTCATTGCATTTATAGCATTGTTTATATTTTAATAATGTTTTATAATATGTTTGATACTTTTATATTATGTTGTATTTATTTGGGTTGAAATATGATATGTGGTAACATTATTTTATCGGTTTCAGGTATTCTCAAAGCAATGTTCGGCGCATTGTGGATGAAGGTATGAGGAATAGTAGTAATAAAATAATTAAATTTATAACACCCGGAAAACAAAGGAGAGGTAGGCCCAAAAACCAAATAGAAGACTCCTTCCGCTGTGTCATTTGTCAGAAAGATAAATTTTACATAGTACGAAAATAAGTTCACACTTTGAAAACGATTGGCAGTTATGATGGAAGAATAATATTTTGATGACAGAAAATTTCTTGCAGTGCTACAAAAATATTGCTTAGGATGAGAGCTACATACATGTGTCCTACAAAGTAACAATGTTAGCAATCTAATAATGTTGCCAAAGTCTAGCTAGATGTATATAAATAAAAAGGTGGATATTATGTTTAATGTACTTTTAGTATTTATTGGTAAAAATAAAGCTGAAGATTATCACTCTGAGATGAATATTCAAAATTTTTAAAATGGGTTTCCAAAAATTTATTACTCAATATTATAGAATTTTCAGTTATTGTAATGGATAATCATATCATTTCGTGATAATAAATAAAGTTCCAGTAACATAAAGTTGATGCAAATAATCAGAGTGGGTACAAAATAAGGCAACTTTCGACCCGCAGCATTTACGGGACCCTCTAATTGAGCAGGTAAAGAAACATAATAATGGACAATGATTTAATTTCATCAACATTACTTGTTGGTATTGGAATTTTATTAACAGAATGATATGGTGAATTCTCTGTTACAATATTGAAGGTTATGTTATATTGAGAAAAATGTTTTCGGAAACCCATGAAAAAAAATTTAAGCTTTCATCTCAGATTAATTGATATTGTTTCACAATAAAGTTTTTCACAATAAATCAAGGAATTCTTTATTTGCTTACTGCAAACCACATTGTTCCTTTACATTCACAAATCGCTTTAGACTTGTGGGTTTGTCTGTTTATACAGGTGGCCGGAACAGTGATATTCAAAAGAAAAATTTAGTTCAGATGAGTTTGGTTTTTGAGTGTGTAAAAGTAAAACTCATCAGGACTTAGTTATATAAAAAACTTTTAAATAATTATACCAAAATATATAGTAAAAAGTTTTTAAACCGTTGCGGTCGAAATTTCCCAAGAATCACAAAAAAATTAATAACTTGACAACTAAACATTTTGGTAAAACATACACAGGGGTAATTCGGGTACCCCTTCATGTAAAATAACATTTTTTCTTTTAATGTTACTATTCTGACTACCTGTATGTAGAAAATTAGAACGAACAGATGAAGTCACATTCCGGAAGTTAATTGTATAATAGAAATATAAAAAATTGAAAATAAAAGTAAAAGTATCAAGATCATTCTCGATCGAAGGTACTATAATATAGATAATATTGTGTGGCTATATTATATGAACGACAGTGTTGACCTCTTTTTTTGTCACGACTTCTTTGACACATACTAAATATGTTTACCTTTAACTTTACATTGTAAGTAAAAGTAATATACTATAACTGCTTATTGTTTATATAAGTTCTACTTTCACAGTCCACTGTTTGTGACATGGAAGATTGGAAAGGAGCACCGACTTAGAGGCTGTATTGGGACATTCAATGCAATGCATCTACATTCAGGTATGGAGGCATTGGTTGTACATAATACCTACTCAATATCATCCTGGACTGTTTACAATATCAGATATTTTTTAAACATGCTTTTCGAAGATCCTAATATGATATTTGTGTCAATGACACACACACACACACCATAAAATTATTTAAAAAATACATGTGTGTAATAATCGATAATTTACAAATCAAATTCAAGTAAAAAAAGGTACGGAACTTAAAGTCCGTATAATTGTTCTATTAAAAAAAATTTGAAGATTATTGGTTTTTTGCTCTCTAATGTGATTTCTAATGACCAAATTATATATTTTAAAAGGTATTTGGAGATTAAAGTCTGGCAATGGGCTTCGTCTCTGGTGTTGCAAACGTCTGACGGCGATGGTGACCACTTTCCATGAGCTGAACCGTCTGCCTTCACCAGTTTCACAATAAAAAAATGAACTATGCAGAATATATCTGGTTACAGGACTCCGTGAATACGCGATAACGAGCGCGTTGAAAGACTCCCGGTTCACCCCTATAACACGGGAGGAGGTGCCGCGGTTGACGGTCTCCGTGTCCATCCTTCAACATTTCGAGGAGG
This sequence comes from Dendrolimus houi, assembly GCA_039645545.1. Taxonomy (NCBI): domain Eukaryota; kingdom Metazoa; phylum Arthropoda; class Insecta; order Lepidoptera; family Lasiocampidae; genus Dendrolimus; species Dendrolimus houi. The sequence goes on along the minus strand of CM077128.1, from coordinate 1,727,377 downwards.
CCGAGCACTACCTAGACTGGAAATTGGGGAAACACGGCATCCGTATAGAGTTCCTTAGCGAACGCGGATCCAAGAGGACCGCTACATATCTTCCACAAGTTGCAACTGAACAGGGTGAGAACAAAGTATCTGATAAAGAATTAATTTATACCAGATTAAGATAAATTGGAAACTACTACAAAGAAATCATATCGTGGAAAAAATCCACGTTGGGCAAGTGCGGTAGAGAATGCATATTGTTACGAATTTGTGAGATGTGAATTTAAAATACCATTGGAATTATCACAATCTTTATTAGAAGTACACATAGACGTAATTCACAGTTCTTGCAAATACAACCGAAAACCGTGTCCGTGTCCAAAGCGTAAAGCAGAAAATCGTAATAATATAAATCGCGCAAAGTCCGTCAATATGAGATACCGTTCCGTTTGTACACTTAGTAATGCCTCGATCGCAGTCGCAGTTGAAACTCAACGGTCCCGACGGATCGACCTTATATATTTGTAATTTGCAAATTGCGCCTCCTAGCAGCATGCCCTTTGAATTCTTAATTTGTAAGCCTTATGGCTTCTAAGAATGTGAATGAAATGCAAACAATAGAAGGAAGGATTTATGACGTCTTACCGGGAGGCGTACAAAGGGATTAACGCGAACAATAGATCACTCAATTCGAAGGGGTGATAAAACACCTGTAAAGGATTAGTACGTGCGTTATTATCCATACAGGAACGGAGAAAATATAGAATTTCCTGCGTTTGGGGCGGCCTGTCGTAAGTAAACCTATACTCAGGAGGTATAGCGTATTTGCTCGTCTGGATGGCTACCACTCCTGGTCTAGAGTATGCCGCCATAACAACTTTGAGATGTGTTCCGGCATTAGTGGCCAGATTCCAGCCTCCCTTTAGAGAGCGGCGGCACATTTATAGCGCCTTTGGTGTCACAAATGTAACCGCTTTCCATCAGATGGGCCGCCTGCCTGTCTACTGAACTCGTGCAATAAAAATAAAATAATAAAAGTTTCTGTTCGCAACAATATACAATCAATTCCCTGAATAGGGTAGTTGACAGTTAAATAAACTTAGATCCCGTTCAAGTTATTATTTAGCTTGTCCCCAATTTGTAAAGTAAATAATAATCCTAAACTGAGATACTTTTAACTTGCAAAACGCGAAAGCCACCTAGATTTTATATGCGCATTGCAAATTAGGACAACATTTGTATAATGAGTCAAATAGGGTATTAATTATAGGTTAAACCAGTGGTGCTCAAACTTATCCCGCGGACTTCCCCTCCTGTTGGTGAAGAGGGTACCCTCCCTCGGGGGTGCCCTGAGTGAGATAGCCAGGCGTCGGCGTGTCGCAGATGTAGTACGTGTGATCCTGTGGCACCCGATAAAAGCGCATAGGAGAGGGGCGTAAGATAGGTTTAGTGGGTAGTTTTACGGCCAACCATCCCCAGGCCCGAGGATGGTGTCCGAAAAAAAGACATTCCCTGCGTTATCAGAAAAACGGGGTGCTCAAAGTTGAACTGCTGGTGATTGACCTGAACTATGTTACACTGATAGATGGACTCAGAGAGGCTGCAAGTACGTAAGATGCAAGATTGTCCTCTAGGTAGGTATAGGGTGTACCGTAAATAAAAACTGTGAATAGATATACATCGGTATTTTTTTCTTTTTTTATTGCATTAGTTCAGCAGACAGGTAGACGGCCCACTTGATGTTAAGTGGTTACCATTGCCTATGGACATTTGCAACACCAAATCTTACAAATGCGCTGCTGCTCTCTTAACGAAGACTGGACAGACACTAATGCCGGAACACAACTCAAGGTTGTTACGGCGACATACTCTAGACCAGGGGTGGTAGCCATCCAGTCGGGCAAATACGCTACCACCTGGCTGTGGGTTGTTTTGTCGCCTCTTACGATAGGCCGCCCGGCCGCAGGAAATTGTATTCTTTCTCCGTTCCTGGACCGATAAAATTTCATGCGATCTACTCAAAAAGCAGTCGCCGATCGATAGTTTGGGCATCCATATCTTTCTACACAGGGGAAATCCGTTTGAGACCATAAGCTGCGCGAGGGGGAAAGGTCGAGGGCCGTGTGTGGGATTCGCCAGGTCAGGGTTGGCACTAGCACCTCACGTGTGAAGTGCTGTTGCCACGCCGCAGTTAAGGATACCCACTCAAACCCCTGTCCGGGCTCTGGGCTCGCTCGCGCATTCACCTCCTGCCCGGATGGACGACGGCCGGCCCTTTACGGGCTGGCCCCACCATTTGCTAGTCGGAGATCTGGATCTCTCCGGCTACCTCGGAGGGGGCGCGCGGTGCGCGTCCCTAAGTTTGGGCATCCCTGGACTAAACAATAATTAAAATTATTTCTATCATAATATTTTAAGGTTATGATGATAACATGGTATTTGAACATCTTCTCTTTTACATGAACATTGTTTCAGAATTCATTGTGATATGTGTCAACTACTTTATTGGAATTTAGCAGTTGAAAGTTCATAAGCTTATATTATTTACTGGCATGTGCCTGCGTAATATGCAACTTCCTTTGCGTAGTTGCCATAACAGCGAAAAATCGCAATCACAACGGCCAGCCCCCTTTTCGCCATATTCCACTATCGCATGGAAACTACGTCATTTATCGGAACAAAAAATATCTAAGTCAATGAACGGAATATAACCTAGCTCTGTCTCAAGTTTAATTTAAATCCGTTCAGTAGTCTATACTATAATGAATTTGTAAATGTTTCGAGTTTGTACAATGCGTTTAAAAGTGTGAAAAAAAACAAGGGGGATAATTCGGACCAGGAGATTCCGAAAAAGCAATTTTTAGAATTTTTGTCTGTCTGTCTGTTAAAGCATCACGTGAAAACTACTGAACAGATTTAAATGAAACTCGACACAGAGCAAGCTAATATCCCGGGGCGTAACATAGGATACTTTTTATCCCGATTAATGACGTCGTTTTGGCAGGATAGACGAAAATATAGAAAAAGATGGCGCTGCGATCGCATATTTTTTGAAGCATACATAACGTATATAAACGAAACTAGACAGAGAGATGGCTTATACCCCGAACCAGCACTTAAGATACTTTTTATTCCGAAAAATGGCATCCTTTCCATAGAATAAACGGATTGGCTACATAGATGGCGCTGTGATTCAATAACAAATACGTTGTCAGGTTGCCCACATGTCATTCGTTACGTATTAGATACTTCAAATCAGGTTGGCTTGTACTTTTCTTTGTTTTGCTATGCACTTGTCTATACTATATTGACTTAGTTTCTTTGTAATTGTAGTGAATTAATCAAGAAACTAAAGTATTGAAGGTTTATATATTATATAAAACACCTAATCAAATGTTTATGTACGTAATGTAGAGCTATTATTTAAACATAATATTCAAGCAATCAGACAGACAAAAATTCTAAAAGTTACATTGTCGAATTCTGCGGATCTAAATGAGGCCACCTGATGCTTTTCTTATATGTAATGTAAACACTCCTCTCAAACAGATGTTTTGTATTATAGATAGATAAGGCGGGTAATTTAAAAATGATTTTAAGCATGACATAATCTTCTTATCTAAAACAGAATAGTGTCCGGTTTCTGAGGTACTTTTAACTGTAGTTTATCTTTTCGTTCGCGAATCGGTTCAATAACTTATAAAATTGCGTTTCTGAACACATCATCGTACGGTAGTTAAACTAGGTTCAACTTAACTGACCAATATTAGGCGTTTATCTATTCCATGTCTTTTGTTTGACGTTTTGTTTGTTGATGTTTTTGTTTGATGTAAATAAATATTAGATATTCCTTCTTAAATAGATCCATCTAGTGGCGAGTTTTGGTATTAGTTGTAGGTTAGCAGTTAACTTCAGTTTCTCTATTACATTTATGGAATCAATTGTTATTGAACTCATAACTGGTAACCTCAGAAACCGGGCATAAATGCGGCCCGGCTAATGAAAAGCGGTTACCGTAGTTATAGTCGTTTGTAACACTAGGGGCCTAATTCTGTTATATCAGTATAATGCCGTTGCGAAGATATTCAAAGTACGATTCCATTGTGATGTGTCAAAAATTCATATTCTACTAAATCCACAATATCTTCTCGATATCGTCGCGGCTGAATAATGGTAGAACAAAATTTATATTAACATTACCAAAAAAAGGGTTAGCTGAAATTAATATTGAAAAGCTATAATCATTTACGCTACTTTTCATTTATAAATATTTATAAAGATAGAGTGGAATTAACAGAATACCAAAACCAGGCTAATCTACAATTGAGACGATACTGTCCGGCCATTTTGCCAAGAATTGAGCCCCAGGGGCGAAGCCGGCACGTTACTAGCCTTCAGGATGGAATAGGAGGGACCGAGTACAAGGGATGACTAAAAGGGATCAGACAGGAAGAATGGGAAGGAGGCCATCGGTACTCTCACTCATCGTACGAAACAGGACTGGCTCAAAGCTAACAGTTTCACGCCGATATTCTGTAAGAGCGTGGCGTCACACAGACCGAGCCGATCCAGCGAGCTGTAATCAACGTTTTTTTTATATTAGATAGGTTAGCATTTGACCATGATCACGTCCAACGCCGGACGATGATGCGGTCGAAGATGCAGTACGCTTACCTAGATAGTACCTATTCACACGAGACTTGAAGATACCCGTATTGTACTTTTCGGGAAACACGGGCTCGGGTAGTAAAAATAAATACATAATGATTCCAGCATGGCTCACCACGTAAAAAGTAGTAGTATGATAATGCTTCCAGGTTGGGACCAAATCCAAACGATAGACTCGTTGCTCCGCAAGGGCGGCTACAAGGCGGCCATAACGGCCGACATGCGCCGCAGCATTAAGCTGACGCGCTACCAGTCCGAGGAGGTGTCCGCCACCTACGGCGAGTACGTCAGCCAGCGCTGCTAGCGGCACCTGCCGAGCGCGCGTCCCGCACTCGACTGCCAACTTAAGCTAGGTGTTAAGTGTTTTTGTTCAAGGACACGCGGACATTGCATATCCTATCGTAGTGGTGTCACAATAGATCACAACTCAGCTCAAAGTGATTGTCATACGAACAGTTCGTGTTACGTTTGGATCGTTTAATGTTGACACTGCCGACTACATTCCTTTGTGATCGGGATGCGGGGAGACGTGTTCGCGGCAAGGTGTGACATCGAAAAGACCTTGTTAGTACTATATCATTGCAGTACAATATGAGTGATCAATACTTATGACACGAGTGCCATGAGAATTGACAATACTATTGTCGTGTGTCGACTGTCCCGAAATGTACTTCAACAGCTGAAAATTGCGCAAAATTAAAATTAATGGTTTCGGTTTAGTAACAATCGAAATAGGAGCGCTTTATTGAATTAGATTTTTTAAGTATTCACATCCCCTTCCACTCAAGGAGAATTGAAATAGTCAATTTGCATAACAGTACCTTCTGGACAGTCTATAAGAAATGTGTAGTATTTATAGTATGACCGCTTAAAGTGTGCCACGTGCCTCTATTCGCGTTAATCTCTCCCAATGGTTTATATGCGAATATTTTTAATATAATAATATTCCTATGGGTTATATATGGGTCTAAAAATGTAATTTATAAACAGTCTTAAATGATACATTCCTAGTTGGTGACACAAGTCTTGTTTTGCTTTTAGATAAGCATTTTTGTAAAATTCACTGGATTTAGAGTCCACGCAAAATTTAAATGCGCGAATGAAGTTAGTTCCGTATGTTTGCGCTAGTCCAGTCAAATGTTAACGTTTATTACACCTAACGGTGTATTGTGCGAAAGAGGTGGCATGCGAGTCTGGATAGCGGCCGAGCGACAGCGCAACACTCACGTGTACGAACTTCAAAGACGCGTTTTAGTTTTGCTCATATTTTACTTTTAATATAATTGAAGTTTTTGATAGATTTGGCTTAAAAATTAGTTTTAAATGATATAATGTTGCTGAAAGTGTCTAGAAATCTAGTGATGTTTTGATATATCAAAACATATGAAAAGAAAAGAAAACGTGTGCGTCTCGGGATGCCCGACAGAAGTGATAACTTTAACTAATCTAAGTTGAACTATTTAATATTGAAATTGTTTAACTTGAGAAAAGCTTAGGTTATTACTTAAATTTTATGTATATAGCGCGTGGGTTAGAGTGAGAAAGGAGGAGCCTGCCTACCGCTGCCGTATGCGTGAGAGAAAGGGAAGCCAGACAGACTGGCGCCGTAACGAAGCGGTTTACCTTCCCATAAGTAGTTATCACTTCAAAAATTATGTCGCCCTCTGGATATGTAAAACCTAAAGACGTTTTTAGAGTGACACTGTTCATCCACGGGTTTTTTGCTATTCTGAAATAAATGGATTGTCCTTTATGACAATTGAGATTAATTAATAAATAAAAGGTTTAATCAAACTGGACTAATAATTCAGAGATTGTCGCCGAACTATTACATAAAGCGTGGACCAACTTAAGCACTCAAACTATAAATTTGTTTCAAAAAAAGAATTGGCACGGTACTGTGAACTATTAAGTAGATTTGTAACATTATAGTTCACGCCAAACTTAATGGTATCTCTAGATCAGTCGCCAAAGGGTTGCATTGTAACTGATTTTCTATAAAAAACTGTCTTCAGAGCAGCCATCGTGCCGTATGTTTTAGTCTGTTAAAGAGATGCCATCGCGAAGAGCTTATGAATTTATTAAAACAATAATTCAGTGATTGTTTCATTCGAAAAAGGTAAAAGGTTCATTGCGTGTATTGATAATAATCCTTTAGTCTAAATGTAGTAGTAATTGATAGTTGATTATCAAGGCAGTAAAAATGTTGATTATTTCCATTATCTGGAAAAGAAATATAAAGTGACATTGTACTAGGCTAGTGGTTAAAAAATTATGAACATTTTTCATTATAAAATTAATTAAAGCAAGTTATAGGGATTCTAGAAGTAAAGTTTGGCTAAAGGAAGTAGACATTTGAATTGTTCACAAACTTTTTACATGGCAATGCTAGTAGAAATATCAATGTCATTTTAGCAAAACATTGGCATTTTTGTTATTTTGCTGTAATTGTGTTTTAGCATTTACGAGAATAACCTCCTGACGCCCAGGTCTTTCAACGCTTTCAAGAACTAAACGCCCAAAGTACTTAAAAAAGGTTTCAACAGCGAAAACCCAAGACTTTGAACTTTAAAAATTGTACCTTACAGTAATCTCACAAGTATGATATTTTTTTTATTGTATCAGGTGAACGAGGAGAAGGAAAATAAGGACAAAAATAGGTTACCTTTTGGTAGGCCTTCGGGTCAAAAGTACTAACCTTAAAACAACAAACATTTACAACATCAAATTTTCCCAACTACCTTCAAAAAATCAAAATTTAAATTAAACTTTAAAAACTAATTTAATAACCTTAATATACAAAAAAAATCCTTTAAAGTTAATAGAAACATTTATTTTATTATTATTTATTTAAAACATTCGAAACAATCATGATAGTCCTTATTAACCCAAAGGTCTATTAAAAGGACTTAAATTTAGAATTAAGATAATTTTCACTATATCTCAGATCCATATAAAGTTTTGATGTAAAAAGCAAATATAGTATATAAGCACCTATTTTTGATAAGCATATCAACACAAATCGTAAAGATTTCATGAATACATTAAGATTTATTTTCACATTCGACGATCTTGTTCGATGTTAAGTCAAGAAAGACAAATTTCTTTTGTTCTTGTTGGCACTGTTACTTGGTCATATACAAGCAAAAACCTCGAACATACGATCGGAGATATCACTTAATAAAAAGGTGGTAATTTGGAATTAGTAGTAATGGTTAAAGTTGGGGTACTTAGAGTAGTACCCTGGGCGTTCATTTGACAAAATTGGATTTGGTGTTGGGCTTTATTCACTATTTCATTGAAGTACTTTTTTAGGACCGTGGGCGCTAGGGTTAAAACACTCAGAAATCTAAAAACGACTGAAACGTAGAAATCATTATTTTACATGATTTCCAAATTCAACAAAATGCAACAGAAGAGTTTGAATTTAAAGAAAAATTATACACATTTTTTTATATTTTATATAAATGCTCTATTTGAGTTGCCATACTAATATTTATTTAAACTAACCGCGTTTTTCAGATTCTACTTTCATTAGACAGACTATCTGCTTTATAGATGGCGTTTTTGTCAGAGAAGTAAGCAAGCAGGAAGTCTCAGGTACCTGTAAGCGATAGTAATTAGTAAATTATTGAACCTCATGGATATAGTTCAGAGTTGAACTCTCATTATAGTGAAGTAGTCTCTGCTAGAGATAAGGAAGTTTGATACTTTACCAAGTATAATTTATTAATATTGCAAATTCAAAGTAATGCTGCGTTGGCACGATCAGAATACACTCAGATGCTACCCATATAGTGGCATCTGACAGTCCGAGTGAACTCTTGCAAAAGCTTTTTATCGGAGTAAACTCCAACTGTACTCAATTTTTGCGACTCTCATCAAATCATTTCATAGAAAAAAATGCCGACAGGTGGCCTGATATTTTTAACCTTGCAAACGAACAGATTGATACGAGTAAAGCCGCTTTCTTGAATATATATCTTCAACAGACGGTTAAACTCTTAATTGTGTCAAGAAAAATGGATAACTTGAAAATAGAGTGCTCGTATCGAGTGGACTCGTACGGAATAATTTCATGAGAGTGAGTAGCGGTTTGCACCTATTTACACTTGGCCGCTTTCTGATTTGTCGGTGTAGCAGCGGTGCGGAATCGATATGTTCAGCATTCGCGGTACCGGATACTTACATGAACACCTAATGCTATGCATTCGGTGTCTTATGTATTTATTTAGGTTTATGGCTTGGCAGCTAGGCCTTTAAGCCAGATCTTAGATTATAATGTAGTTTCTTCATTTTCTTAAGCCTATGTGTAGCACAACTGAACTGTAGGTTATCAGCTGGTGCCATTCAACGGAGTTCTTGTGACAACTCAAAAGGCGACATTCGACTATACAATTCACATTTCTCACAAAACACATAATTACTACTCAAAAACTATTAATATCCTACAACTATTGTTCATTTAAAAGTAATTTTACACATTTTTAGAAAATCAAACTGCACAGCACATCTTTCAGTTCCCGCCAAAAACTCCCGAGCATTCGGTCCCGCGTATTACGAGCATACAGATTCAATGCTGCTACACCGACAAATCGGAAAGCGGCCTAAATGTAAACCACTACTCGTGCATATTCCGCCCAATTTATCCGTGAAGTGGCAAAAAGTGCAACTATGGTCGCCATGTTGAAATTAGGGCTGCCACTTCTAAACAAAGTTTATTCGTTATCGACGTTATTTTTAACGAGATAAATAAAACACATTGTATCGTAGCCAATAAATATAACATTATCCCTCCTGCGGTTTCCTCAGAGCGTTACAATATAAGACTCTTTAAAAAGGGCGTAAACAGATGTTTAAAGTCACAACGAGGTAGGCAACGTATCGCCTGCCTTGGTGTTGCAGATGCCCACGGGCGACGGTAACCACTTGTCATCAAGTGGATCCGTTTACCAGTTAGCCTACAAGCAAAACAAAAAATCTCAGATGAAGCCCGTGCATTATAGTAGATTAATATGGTACATTCAAATGTCTTTGATGATTATTCATAGATTAGCGACACTAATTAGCACTATATCTACTATTGATGGTAATTACAGCTACTTTAATATATCGAGCACTGCCGTGAAATTATCTCATTTTGTCACTGCTATTTCACCGCTGAAAAATCGCCACCCGATATTTTTAGAGGTGACGATAAAATGAGCGCACCGCGACGTGTCACTGTGACGACTAGAACTACAAGTGATTATCGGAAATGAAATAATCGTTGCACTCTCAATACTTCACGGCGATATAAATAACTCAAGCAAATGAATGCCTTACGTTTCAAAGTAGACGGTTCAATTTGACTCAAATAAATTCGCTCTTATTATCTTATATCCTTGTCACTATCTATTTTAGGTATTTTCGTCGTTTTGAATTTCCGAGGCCGCTAATGTAACTTTTATATTATGAAAGAAAAGTATTATACAAAGCCATCAATAGTTACTATGGGCACACTTCTCTAAACCACATCGGAGCGGAAGTAATTTGGGCATATGTGGCCCTTTAAAAATCGCAGTAATTATTATATTTTGTTGTATTATTTCGGTTTATTGCCATATTTCTACAATTCTAAGTAAAATAAATCATTTTTGATTAATAGAAATCCATTTACTACCTACCCACCGCATAGGGTTTGCGGTAGAAGACTGTGTACTTCGGCGGCCTGAAGCCGGAATACCCACTAAAAAAACTTCTTGCTTCTCTTTCATTGTCTTTTATCTATTGGTCGCGAAAAAATGTCATGGCCAACAGTGCAAACCCTGGTAGGCAATAGCCCGCCGGTCTCCTGAACCGGGGGTACCAAGACGGCGTCATACGTCTTAGATGAATCTTGCGGAACATCAACATGACTTAAATTCGATAGTAGAAAGAGCTGGTGGGAGTCTCGCTATGAGGACTCATCCACAGCCGCTCGTTCACGGCGGCCCGAGGTCTAAAAACAGCTTCCGGCGTCAGTACGTTCTCCTTTGGTTGGACTGGACCAACGACATCAGTTCACGCTTCCGCTCTGCGTATTCCTGAGTGGGAATGACGCCCTCACAAAAGGAGAAGACAATATCCCATCCGGTCTCGATCCATCACCCCCGGCCATGGACCGAAACACGACCTAGAGCAAAAGGTGGTTGTGTTTGATAGCGACTACCCCATGGCTTATTTGGCCCAGGTACCTGTCGAAACAACTGTGCCCCGAGAGGATCACCGTCAGCCGGAATGTCATGGCATCTATCGAGCTATTCGAGCAAGACTGATTTCACCATGGCACTTTCGCGAAGCTCTGAACGCCACGCCTTAATTTTTAGTAGTGTCAACCTCGAGCTCAGCGGCAAAGCATCTTTGCGCCACTGCAACAGCGATATGAAAACCTTAACCTCAAGATGATAAGAATTGGGTAAGTAGTAAGGCAGTTTCAAAGGGGATATCGTATGGTATCTCTTTATCGCTCTGACGGCTAACATTCACTGCGTCTTTCTTTGCAGTGCAGTGTTAGTTCTCTGAACCGTTAGGCGGTCTGACGGAATAGAGGCTCCGAAAAGGCTATCGACTGTTCGATATTTTGATTAGTGTTTGCTACATGATACTGTATACTCCAGTATTGGGCAGCAGGTGTGGAAGTTCTTCGACTGGCGTCATGTGTCTGGGGGCTAGCTGCTGTAAATGTGCCCAAAAATTCCTACGCCTATCAAGGATCAATCCTAGATACTTCATAGTCTCTTCAACTTCGATAACGATATCTGAGTCCAACAAAGGTGGTCTGTCACAAGGACCGTGAGACATCACGATCTTTGCCATTCTATATCTGTAGTACACCCGAGCCGTAGCCCAGATGTACGCCAGCGGGTGTGTTCCCCGCGCGCTACGACTAGCATGCTGTCCGAATAATAATAAATAACATTTTCGCCTGGAAGACCGTACCATTAATCGTCCAGTTGCGTGCGATGTTTCACAATAGCGGACCAAGAACCAATCCCTGGTATGATATGGCATGCCATGGTATACCGAGTCCATCTCCTGTGGACCGTGTACATGATGGTTCTTTCATCGAGATATATCTCGACTATTCAACGAAGGCAGATCCCCTGGCGGAAGACCCAGTTGAATGTCAGTGATATCAAAAGACAGTGTCAGATTGACCTCGCCCTGGGAAACCGTACTCTCCCTTAGTCCCTTAGCACAGTGAACTGACAAATATCTTAGCCTATATTACTTAGGGCAAAACTTAAATCCATTATATATTTAACAAAAGTATCACATTAAAATTATTAGTGGTCGCAGTAAACAAAAATTACGCCACTATACCATACAAAGTTGCCCAAACCCCTTTAATAGTCGTTTCCTATTCTTGTAACTGTAGTAAAAAGAGTTTTATTTGATATCAGTGTCATTTAACCGGTGATCAGAGAAATGCGCCTACACTATACATGTACTTTTATGAAATTATTCAATACGAACACTCGGTCCGAGCACACTCTGAGCGTGTCAACGCGGCTTTACTTAAGTGTATACGTTTATTAAATTACTTGGAGAATACACAACAGTCGTAAAATGACAAACTGGTTTTAAATATATATTCAATTTATCCGTTTTACTTGTTAAATTTAAGAGTTTAACCGTTTATTGAAGATACAATACGATACAAAATATATTTTATCCAAGTAGTTCGTTATTTTTACGAATAGTCAATTAACATCTTCTTTCTTCCCATTTTGATGTTTTAATGTTTTTAATTATTCTTTAAATAATTACCCTGTTAGTCATAATACTTATACGCGGTTTATAGACTCGTTGAAAAAGTATTATTCATAATCGCATTCTGAATGTAATTATGATTATGACTTATGAATAAGGGGGTTTTACGATTTCAATTACATGCAGACATTGGACAAAATGTTCGTTCGACAACATGTCTGCAACACGATCATTGTGATTTTATGATTGATTACAAACGGAAATACATCTGGTATTATCATTTTTTATGGTTATAATAATAATTATAGTATATTATTTTAGTTGTTATTGTAACCACAAGAATTATAATAATAATTGAATCTTAAAAATACTTATATACGTAAAACTAAGACGGTTACTGCTAGTTTGTATCAAAAAAGAGAGAGAGAAAAGGAGGATAAGGCCAAAAATAAACAGTACATTTCAATTTGGATAGAAATGATCGTTACAACTACTTGCATAAGTGAATTTTAATTGCTTATAAATTCCATTATGGTTTGTTTAACAGCTTAAATAAGCACTTATAAATGTCGCTTAAGAAAAATATTGTAACGATTATGTTATTTAATTTTTTTTTGATTATTTTACCATATGCCTATCACAATTGAAAGACAAGTGATTCTGTGTAATTTTGGCTTAACGGGTAAGGTGTGAATCCACCCTAATAGTCTAAAATTCTAAATCTAAAAGTCGTTCCGAATTTAAAAATAATAATTGTAGACTATTTTAGTTTTTTTTAAAATAATGAATCATTAATTTTGTCTCAGTGACGCGAAAATTAAAGATTTCGTAAGCGTTTAAGACAATTAAAATTGGCCCTACAAGAGCGTGTTCATTTTGTTATACTTTAAATAACTTATTATCTTGCGAACTCACCGCAAATATGTACCTAATTGATAATTACGGTTAGGAGATGCGGTAAGTACTTATAAGGCCTATATAGAACATTTCAGTTGTGAATAGAGTTCTGACTCAGTCAAATGTGTTAGCGCAATTTGGGTATTTGAATTGTTTTTTTTTTTAATAAATGGAAAGATCATTGTGTATGTAAGTTTTATAACAAAATAATTTTTTTCGCTATAATTAAAAAGTCACTATGATATTTTTCATAATAACTCAACGCAGCTTCATAGCATATTGAGCTCGACTGGGTGGGCTACCACACCTGGTTATCTACCTCAAATGGCTACCACCCGTGGTCTTAGAGTAAGCCGCCATAACAACCTTGATTTGTGTTCCGGCATTTTAGTTATGTCCATAGGCGACGGTAACCGTTTTCAATCGGATGGGCCGTCTGCCTGTCTACTGAACTCGTGCAATAAAACAAACGTTTACGCGTGGAAGAATACTTACTACTATTTTAGTACGATTTCTATAGCTTCAGTTATTTGGTTTAAGGGGTTCATTTTCACTTATTTCCACGAAGACTGTCAATTGAATGAAGAACTTGACAATAATACTTGTTAATATGTGATCTTCTGGCAACATCGACAAAATGTGTGCATGTACCTTTATTTTGTTTCGTGTAGTTTATTGTTATGTTTCTTCTTTTTAATTAAATTTATTTTGCAGCCATCTGTTGGTTAATAACGGGTGGCCATGTTAGACTATGACTGCAGTATGCACAAAACTTTAATGCGTCTCGACAGAGGTTAGCTCCGTGAGTTCGCGGTCTTGTCCACTTTTAACGTTTATTGCAACTGACAGTGAGAAGCGCGAAAGAGATGCAATGCTAGTCTGGATAGCAAACGAGCGAGAGCGCACAACTCACACACAACACAACGTATATCCATCCGTACGTTGCTGGTTCTAATGCGGCTCGAAGGTCCAATGTTTGATACGAACTTGGTGGGAATACAAATATGATTATTTTTGGCTACGTATTTTTTTTGTTTTTAAAGACTTTAAAAATTAGTTATAATGTTTCGTTTAAAGAAAAAAAAAGAAAAATGTTAATATATAAGTATTTAAATATGTACTAATATAGTGTAAGAAAGCCCATGAGAACACGCAATGGAATATAATAATAATCCGAACGGCGGCGACGCGGCTCGCAACTCGTCACGTCTCGTTTCTCATGGGGGCGAAAAGCGGCCCGTGGAGAGCCGCTTAGCGACGATGAATGTTAGAGGAGGGATGGATAGTAAAATAGATGAAGTATGCCAGATGATGAATGAGACGAGTGTGAGTGAGACGAAGCGGAAAGGATGTGAAACCACTAAGTACGGTCAGTTTAGGGCGTATTGGTTAGGAGTGAAAGCGACAGATAGAGGGAGTCAAGGAGTAGGCCTTATTCTCTCTGAAAGAATGGAAGAACCTGTGAAAGAGCATGAATGTTTTAACCCAAGACTTGTATGGATTCGACTGAAAGTTGGCTTGACTCGGCTTTTTGTGGTTGGGGCATATGCACCATCAGACATGAGCTCGACTAATTCCTCCCGACAAACCATAGAGGAAAAGGACAAGTTTTGGGAATGTTTGAGAGGTGTGCTGCTTACATGTAAGCAAAACGAAAAATTAATTATGTTAGGTGATTTTACTGGCTGGGTAGGTTTAAAACGAGATGGTTATGAAAGGATGTTAGGTGCATACGGAGATGAAAGAATAAATATTAGGTTGGGGAATAAGTTTCTTCGCATTTTATATAAAAATTCAAAAGGTTTTTTTATAAAGTTTATTTACATTTGACTAAATAAAGTATGTAGGTGCCATTTTGTTGGATAACTTTCTGCCATCTTGTAGGTAGGGACGTGATCCCATTGCTATAAAAATTTTGGGGCTTCTGATCAAAAAACTGCGACAAGTGGTTTTGGCAGTCCTCTCGTGATGTTAACCTGACACTGCCTAAGGAATTCTGCAGAGACCGAAGCAGGTGAAAATCTGAAGGTGCAAGGTCAGGACTATACGGCGGATGCATTAACACCTCCCAGCCAAACTCTCGTAATTTTTGCTGAGTGGCTAAAGATGTGTGAGGTCTAGCGTTATGATGGTGAAAAACCGCACCCCTTCTGTTGATTAATTCCGGCCGCTTTCTCTCAACTTTTTGCTTTAATCTCATCAGTTGTTCGCAGTACAGTTCAGAATCGAAGGTCCTGCCTGGTGGCAACAGCTCATAATGAATAATGCCCTTCCAATCCCACCATACACACAGCATCACCTTGTTGCGAGTTAACCCGGGTTTCGCCACAATCTATGAAGCCTGACCTGTGCCTGACGACACAAATGCGTACGCGGTTCATTAGGTTTCTTTCAGTGTGCTCATGAGGCACCCAAATATCGAGCTTTTTTTTGTATACCCAGCTTTTTTCAAATGCACCAAAACCGTTTTGTGGTCAATTCCCAGTTCTCCAGCTACTTCGTAACTACTAATATGCCGATCTTGCTCCACTTTTTCAAAAATGGCATCAATTTTGTACGTAACAGGGCGACCAGAGCGACGTGCATCTTTGATATCAAAATTTTTGGATTGAAAACGCTTAAACCAAATTTGCGCTACTCTCACAGATACTGCATTAGGCCCATAAACATCACAAATTTTTTTCGCGGCTTGTGTTGCATTTTTACCTTTTTTGTAGTAAAATTTTAAAATGTATCGAATTTCTTCATTAGATTCACTCATTTTAACAATAAGAAAAACAAACGAACATCACACATTTTCCTAATTTGAATTTGGAATTGTCTTTTTTAACATTAAAACTTTTTAATGATACCAAAACCAGCCAGATACAAATGGTATAGCCAAAGAGGTCTTATTACAAGTTCATACATACTATATGCGAAAAGACTTTTTCCCCAGCCTATTATGAATGGTAACTGTTTGCTTGAGATATGCTTAGAATGGAATTTGTGCGTGACTAACACAATATTCTGTCACAAGAATATACATATGTACACGTGGGAAAATATGAAATGGAAAAGTATGATTGATTTTGTAATAGTAGATGAAGAGGAAAAACGTTCTGGACACTAGATCATATCGGGGTACAGGAATCAATACAGATCACTTCTTAGGAGTATGCCGAATAACAGATCTTTTCAAAACTTGGAGGCACCAACATTCCGATAAATCTAAATCTAGTACACTAGAAAGAATAAAAGTTGAAAAGTTGCAAGAAGAAGAAGTAAAAGAAGAGTATAAAGCAAAATTAGAAGAAAAATTTGTTGGGATGAATGATATGTGCAAGATAGGAGTTATGGATGTCCTTTAAAACCGAAGTTGTGAGTGTTGTGATTGATGTGTGTGGTGTAACTAAAATAAAAATGCGTAAAGAATATTTGGTGGGATAAGGAAGTACAGAGTGTAGTGAATGATAAAAAGAAAGCATGGAAGGATTGGTTAGCTTTAAGAGCTGACCTAAGACTGAATAATACAAAAAAGGAAGATGTAAATGCGGCAAAAATTTTGTATAAAAGGATGAATGAAATAGTTAAAATAACGGCAAAAAGAAAAATAATGAGCAAAAAGATGATTTGCATGAAAGAATGTCTGAAGATTTCCAGAGTAAGATTAAATATTTCTGGAAATCTATAAAAAGAGCCAGAGGAGAGATAGTGCACTCTGAGCTCAATGTAATCAGGGACAAGAATGGAAATATTGTGAAAGAAGAAAAACACATATTGAATCGCTAGAAAGCATATTTTGAACGTTTGATTGAAAAATATATAGCGGATGTGAACAGTATGACTGATGAAAAGGACAATAGCGATAGTATAGTTATGGATGAAATTGTGAAAGCATTGAATAGTATGAAACTAGGAAAGGCTGCTGGGTATGATATAATAGGATAACCGTAGAAACGCTAAAGGCTGGACAAGGTCTGGTCGCAAGTCTTTTGTACCGCGTTTTTAACATATGCTGGAAGAGGGGCTGTGTACCAAAAGATTGGTGCAAAGCTGTTATTGTACAACTCTACAAAAGAAAAGGGTCACAACGGGACTAAAAATTTTCAAGACATTAGCCTTCTTAGCTTTGTCGGGAAAATATATGCTAAAGTGTTGATTGAACGGGTATTAAAAGTAACAGAAGAGAAAGTATGGAATATACAAGCGGGTTTTCGAAAGGGAATGGGATGTTTGGACCAAATCTTTACTTTACGATGCATAACTGAAAAGTTTTTGGCCAAAGGTCAAAACGTGTATTGTGCATTTATAGATTTGGAGAAAGCTTATGATAGAGTGATAAGAAGTGAACTGTGGTCGGCGCTAGCTAAGTGTGGGATAACAGACAACCTGATACGATCACTGAAGTCCCTCTATAGTGATTCCAGTGCTTGTGTTAGGGTCAACGGTGCCTACACTGAATGGTTTAGCATTGAAAAAGGTGTTAGACAGGGTTGTGTACCGTCGCCGTGGTTGTTCAACCTATTCTTGGACAGTTGCTTGGACAATTTGAAAGAAAGCGAAAACTGTTTAAGAAGGAATGGGTTACTTATTAAATGTCTACTCTACGCCGATGATCGGGTTATACGAACGGAATGAAACGGAGTTACAGGAAATTGTAACAATTATGAACGAGTCTTTTGAGAGAAAGGGTATGAAAATTAATGTGAATAAGACGAAAGTTATGGTGTTTGAAAGAGGTGAATGAATGACAAGTTGTAATATACAGATAGGAAATCAAAAGTTAGAGCAAGTCAGAGAATTTGTTTACTTAGGCTGCATGTTTACCAGAGACTGAAAGCATGAAAGGGATATTGAAAGGAGAGTTATGGCAGGTAATAGGGTGAATGGAGCGCTAAACTCTTTTATGAACAACCAGAAAGTGTCTGTAAAGGCACGCTTGGCTGTCCATAAAGGGGTGTTGGTGCCAACCCTAATGTATGGCAGTGAAAGTTGGGTATGGCAGAAGAAGCATGAAAGTAGGATAAACGCAGTTGAAATAAGAGCTTTGAGAAGTATATGTGCGGTTAGCTTGAATGATATGTAAGGAACAGTGTGATAAGGGAACGTTGTGGATTGAAAGAAGATGTAATAACAAGAGTTGAAAAAGGAATGTTAAGGTGGTTTAGACATGTAGAGAGAATGGATAAAAGTAGAATCACAAAACAGGTGTATGACAGTATTGTGAATGGTAGGGTTGTTGCCGGTAGACCGAGACGAACACACCATGACCAAATATCAGAAGTGTTAAAGAGAGGTCAGGTAAAAAGCACTTCATATAAACGTGCATGTATGAAGAGGTTAATGAAAGTAGGTGAAGCGAAAGTTGTTTGTCAGGATCGTCGCAAGTGGAGATCCATAGCCTCTGCCTACCCCCATGGGAAACAGGCGTGATATTATGTATGTATGTGTGTATGTATGTACGTATGTATTTATTTCCCTATAAGTTATGCTATACGGTGAATGAGTGCGCGATGTGGCGTCCGCTGGTGCTCACATACACATGTCGCGGCAAGCCGATTTTCGCGAGCACTCTAGGTAAACGCCACATCAGCACAATGTTCGATTTACATCGAACCTCTACGTATCACCGCGTGGATCTTTTAATTGTATTCTGCGCAATGACTTGTAGATACTTCAAGGGCATATTTAGGTTTTGCACGTACTGTACGGTCGAATAAGAAGTTACTCCCGTTAAGTCAACTAATTAATTTTGTGTATGAAAACATAGTACTAGCAATGATAAATACGCCTTAGCAAAAAGTATAACTCTTTATGTTGGTAAATTTGACATGACTAGATGGAACCACGTGTAATTTTTTTTTGCTTTTTTTGAAATAAGTATATATTTTTAGACCAAATCAATAAAAAATATTTGACCTAAAGATATTCGTTTAGGCAGAGCAGACAGTGCGATTCTAAATGAACTTGTTTATTTTTAGAAAACAGAGTCGGGAAAATGTAGTTATCATACATGTGTGATAGAATACTTTTTCTTTAAGAATAATGTTCGCCAAATTCCATGGGCATACATACGGTTCCCCGTCACGTCAACATGAATAATTTTATGAATATCGCTTCGTTTACAAAGTTTTTTTCAAAAATTAACAGATTTGTCATTTACGAAGACAAAAGTTTTTTTAAATAATTTTGGACGTATAATGTAATTGTTTTTAGAACGAAAAATCTGTCTTCAGAATAAATTATGGTATAATAGAGTCGTATTCTAGAACGCAGCCTCTTTGGGTTGATATTTTGAATTAAGAATTGTATACAGCAATAACGTTGTTTTGAATCAAATTTTAGACTCGTATAAACTGACGCTTAATCTGATAATCCGTCTAAATGAAAAAGTAGGTTTAATCCACGAAGTTTCATAGGCCCTAAAATATTTTTAAATTTAGCAGAATTGGAGCGTCGGTTTGAGCATTTTATAAGGCGCCTGAGTTCTAGTAACACGATATTGGCACGAGTGTTGTAACTCACTGTTAAGGTGAAAGCATACTTAGACGAGTTTTAGTTAAATTCAGTTCTTGCGATGCGTTTACGCGTGCCTTCACCCTTAGCTGGAATAATATGTTAAAGATCTAGCAATAAGTGGAGAAGTTTTTTAAATACTTGTTGAAAGAGTGAGAAAATGTTTTGAATGTGTTCAAAGAACTTAATTGTATGTTTTCTTAATAATAACAAAAATGTGCAAATTGTTTGTTGTCTTTTTGTATATCATAAATAATTAAAGGTAACTAATAATATAGAGTTAAAGAATCGATATGTTTTATTTTATTCCCGCCGAAACTTGGAGCATTCGCCATTTATTGGATGAATATTTGCTGGATAAAAGTGGATTTTAATTAAAAATAATCCGTTAACAACAAAACAATCTAATTGCAACTATTTACAAATTAGAAAAATAAAACTTAACTTATTATTTTCTCTTCATTTGTTACTTTCTCTTCTATCTCCATCAATTTCTTTCTTATAGTCAAATTGTTTCTCATTTCGTAATATGTTAATATTGATGATGCAACTAGTTGAAAAGCACCTAACATGGCCACAGATCCTGAATACGGCCGGGTTATTTTTCTTACAAAATTAAACGTTACTTTTGGACCTTCCATCAGGTCTGGTATCCGGTAAGTAGAGTATCTGTGGGCAAGCTGAAAAAATATAGTTGATTGTTGAAAATGTACATATTTATTATATACAAATAATAGCGCCAAAGCTCATTATTATCAGGCTATTTAACATATAACTATATAATTATTTTAGACTAGCTGTGCCCCCGACTTCATCCACGTGGAATGTTTTTTCGCGGAAAAGTAACCTAAGTTACTCTTCATAACATCAGCTGTCTGCCAGTGAAAGTCCCGTTCAAAATGGGTTCAGCCATTTTAGAGATTAGGCAGAACATCCAGATACAAAAATTTAAAATTGCATTTTCGGAATCTCCCGGTCCCCATGTTTTTTTTTCATTTAAATAAAAAGACATTACAAACACACTTCAATTTAATTTATGTGTATATATTAAACAAATCAAACCCACACACCCACCCACCCACGTCACAGAATTTTAATTTCTAGTGTAGTGCCATAGTTAACTGAACCATTTATGTTTTATAATGTTAATAATTCCTATTTCCACTAGCAGTTCCTCGCAATAGCCCGGTACCTTTTGTTCTCATTCCCTACAATAATCCTACACTGAACGGGGTTTGTCCTTGGGTGCATTTTTATATGGTGTAGACTTAAAATGTGCATTTTTTGGAAAATAAAATTGACTTCTCCCTATCCCTTTCCTGTTATCCCATTCTTCTTGTCTGATCCCACCCTAAAGGCTGGTAATGAATGCGTTGGCTTCGTCCCTGGTGTTGCAAACATCTACGGGCAATATTTACCAGTTTCCATTAGGTAGGCCGTCTGCTTATGTGCCAGATTCGGAATATAAAAAAAGTAAATATGAAAAAATAATATAAAGAGGAAAGATTTGTATTTTCGTATGTTTGTAACGAATAAACTCAAAAACTACTGGACCTATTTTAAAAATTCTTTCGCCATTAGTATGCTATATTATCCCCGAGTAATATAGGCTATGTTTATTACTAGGAAAAATTAGGGACCCCTACTAAAACTTCAATAATGTAAACCAATGTGTAAAAAATTAGCCGTAAAATGTCTTTCATCGCATGCGCTGCGGTAACTATTAAGGTCGTGGCCATAGTAGAAAATATCATATATTTTTTTATTTTCAAAGGATTCATATTTGAATTTGAAAAGAAAAATGCCATTTATTTTCAAATACATACTTTTATTATATAGGTATGTACTTAGTAGGTAATTAACGCCAGTTATAATTCTAAGATGAAGCACTGGTAGTAAATCAACACGTTAAACTATCATAGAATTGAGCACTTAGCTTAAATTAGCAAATTTAAACTTTGGTAGACAATGAATACTAAATTACAAATTAAATAGTAATAAACTGAAGAAAAAAACAATAATAAGATACTACCATAAAAAATGTTAAAACAATAAATTCCAAACTTAAAAAACAATCAGTAAGTGTTTAGAAACAGAAATTGTTTTGGTACATTTTGTTAAAAAATAGTAAGTTTTCAGAATCCGGGACAATAAGCGCTAATTACTGGACACGGGACAAGAGGCAAAATTCCGGGGCAATCCCGGATTTCCTGCCGGTCTGGCAAGCCTAGTAACTATTGATGATAGAACAAAAAATGTTCTACAATATTAAAGAACATATCAATATCTTCAAAAAACTTCCAGACACCATATGTCCAACTTTTGTAGTTACGTCACTATAACTACTTTTTTACATTTGAAAAGTTAACACAAATGCCGACCCAAATCATGACTGTTTCAATACCTGTAGATTACTTTTTGAATTATTCAAATCGGCCATTCCATTCAAAAGATTACAAACTAGCTGATGTCCGCGACTTCGACCGCGTGGTGCGGTTTTTTAACTATCCCACTGGAACTCTTTAATTTTTCGGGATCAAAAGTATCCTATGTTGACCAGGGATATAAGCTACCACCATACAAAATTTCATTTAAATCCGTCCAGTCGTCTCGGAGATTAGTCGGTACAAACAAACAGAGAACCAAAAAAATTAAAAAAAATCTAAATTAGTTCTATTTCACTTCTTACATCCCCCTGACTTGGTTTTTAGCATTTTTTTTCATTGTACAGAAATTTGACCTCTACAGTTTTATTATATGCATAGAAGATATAAAAACGTTAATTTAAACAAAATACTTGACGCTGGAATCGGTTTCTAGAATTATGATGAAATTTTATGCGTGTTTAAGTGGGTCCCGGGATGATTTAGATTCACAATTAGTCCCGGTAGGTGGCGCTGGAATGGAGTTCTAGATTTTTATTTTTTCAGGGCAGGACAACGTCTGCCGGGACCGCTAGTCATAATAATGTATGGGCAAATTAATAAGCACATTGTATATCCTTATCCTAAATAACGCTTGTGTTTTGAGTATAATACAAAAGACAACAATAGAATTGATCCCGGACATCCAGATGACAGCAATTATGGAAAGTTCATTTAAGCTATTTACTTCGTGGTTCCAGCTAACCAGCTGGTCATTATTGTAGCAATTATCATAATTTTAAGCTAATTAACATACCATGTATGACACGTACTCCAAATCGTTAAGCCGTGGGAGCTTAATACCACTTAATGGAGTACTCGTCCCAAACTCAAAAGGGCGTGGGTTCGCATCCTGGCTGGAAAGCATGCATCACTTAGGCAGTGTTACAATTATCACGTATTAACAGTGAAGGAAAACGTAATGAAAGCTGCCCATTGACATGACTAATATGTCATACCTGCCAAGCCGCCTTGGACAAGCTCAGTACTGGGACGCTGGCAGGCAGTTATTACTATTATTATAACATACCATCAATCCAGCTGATGATGCCAAAATAGTGGGATAAACAACGCCCATGATTCCTTGTATTGCAGCAGATCTGACCTCTAGGCATATGGGACAGGCTTCCTGTTTCATTAACAGCATTTCTGTCGTCACAAACTGTAATAGATATATGGACATATGTCACATTCAATTCTAATATTTTTACATAAAAGGGCAGGCCTTAAAATAACATTTTATCATTTAAATTTTAAAACATTATGATGGAAATAATTTTAACCACTTTTCAAATAATAATGATTGCATAATAAAATTATGTTGTAACGGTTTTAAGTGCGGTAATTTATTTGATTTTTATTATTCCGACGTTTCGGCTACTTTTCAGTGGCCGTGATGTCAAGTGTCAACTTGATTGATAATTTCTTTTATTTTTCCTTCCACCCATTTTGATATTATATAAAATTATTAGAGTTAGCCATGTTTGATGAAGAGTTTCTTGCGCCGTTTGTTCTCTTTAAGCCACAACATGTTGCGAAGCGGTGGTAAATTAGATTTGGCTCCCATAGAGTAAATAATAACCATAAACAAAATTAAAACTAAATAATTAAAATGAACAAGTTGGCGGTAGGCTAAATAAAACTTTAATAGTACTCATACTCATTGACACTTGACATCTTTGTCTTCCGTGATCACGGCCACTGAAAAGTGGTCGGAATAATAAAAATCAAATAAATTACCGCGCTTAAAACATTTAAAACGTAGTTTTATTATGTATATATAAATGTATATGTATACAAGTCGCGAAAACTTAAGAAAATATTATAATAATGATTGCGATATTTTACTCCTTTAACTTGTTCCTATTTACGACGTCATAAGTAAGTACGCTCTTATAAAGTGAGGTTGCGAAATTTTGTCGGTTTATAAAAAGTAGCTCAATTGATTTGACTGTAAAATATCTTGGTCTACACCTTGACAGAAGATTGACTTGGAAATAACATATTTTGGCCAAGAGGACAGAGGCAAATATTGAATTTAAAAAAATCCAGTGGTTGATAGGAAGACATTCCGTACTATTGCTTGCGGACAAGCTATTGGTCTACAAAGCCATCATTAAACCAGTATGGTGCCATGGAATACAGCTGTGGGGATCAGCTTGTAACTCGAATCTTGAAATCCTGCTAAGGCTTCAAAATATTGCTCTGCCGAGAACAATATCAAACTGCCCCTGGTACATTCGGAATTCTGAAGTGCACGAAGATTTAAATATACCTAATGTAAAGGAAGAAGTGAAATACTACAGCAAAGCATATAAATGCCGCTTACAGTATCACAGCAATAACTTGGCCAGAGTACTGCTCGACAGAAACAACAAAATCCATCCACTAAAGAGATGGCATATATTAAACTTAGACCAAAGGCTATATATAAGCCGCCTGATTTTTTGGAATGGTTAAGTACTCACTGGAGTACAGACCAACAAAGTGACGCACCGAACATATCTGATTATGGCTTTCCAGCCGACTGTAGATAAGAATGAGGAAATTAAAAAAAAAGAATTGACTATCTGCAGGAATGGAGAAGGAATACAATTTCCTGCATTAGAGCGGCCTATCGTAAGAGGCGACAAAAGTGGTAGGGTATTTACCTGTCTAGATGACTATCACTCTGGTCTAGAGTACGGCGCCATAACAATCTTGAGTTGGGTTCCGGCATTAGTAGCCAGGTACCAGTCTCCCTTTAGAGAGCAGCAGCACATTTGTAGGACCTTTAGTGTTGTAAATCTCCATAGGCGATGGTAACAGCTTTCCACCAGATGGACTATCTGCCTGTCTGCTGAACTCAAGCTATAAAAAACTGGTCTTTGTATGATAAGTGAGAGTTCCGGTAGTCCATTTCTTCAGTTTGATACCTGTTTTATATCTTATGCCCTCCTATAGGTTGACAACACATTGCCTTCGCTCATTAGGTTAGTGCTATACCTGTTTACCCGCTGCCCAATAAACATTACAGGAACTTTTTGAAAACCAACATAGTTACTGGGTAATTGTCATTCCTGATGTATTTTTTTTAATAGGACCCAGCAAGTCGCGCTTCTCTCCTAACATAGTCAACAATTTTTATTTACTGTTTAGCTTTAATCTATATTTAATCTGATCTAGAGTATGCCACCATAACAATCTTGAGTTGTGTTCCGGCATTAGTGGCCAGGCCCCAATTCTTACTTTAGAGAGTGGTACCTCAGTTTTAGCACCTTTGTTGTTAAGTATGTCCATAGGCAATGGTAACCGCTATCCATCAAGTGGGCTGTCTGCCTGTTTGCTGAATTCATGCAAAAAAAAATTAAAGGCACATATATTCTGTGATAACTTTGATTTTGTATGGAGTATGTACATAGTCGAATTATTATTTTTTATCCTTTAAGTAACTTTTATCTAGTGATTGAAAAACCAGCCCTTGAAAACTTACTTGTCTGTGAAATAATGTTGTTAACATTCCTGGCATAAGTGACAGAGGTATAACCGATGCAAGATAACCAAACGAGCCTAAACGGAGTTTATGCCTGTAGTGACGGTTTATCAATATACCTGATAGTGCGTTTATACCACCTAACACACCCGATGCATACCGAAGAGCCCAACTGAAACATTAATTATTTTCCTAATTTTTATCAAATATTTATGTTTTGTGTTATATACAATGTAGGAAGATAAGACTATTTTATATTTTAAAGAGGCCCATTCACTATCCTGCAGGGCAGTGGGCGAAGCTTGCATGACTCAAGAGACATTCTGCCTGGTGTTGCTGGACACAACACAGGTTGCAACAACATTCACAATCCTACATTACGCATCGGATGACTAGGCAGACTACCACAAAGTTTAGTGAATGGGCCCCTTTAAGCTACTAAGCTGTGACTCTTATAACCGCATAGACAGTCATTGCATTGAATAGACAAATTGGAGAGATGGGTATATACACGGCAGGTGAATTTAATGGTGATGTGTTTAACCCGAAAGCTCATATGTTCCTGTCTCATAATGAGACCTGCCAGCAGGTTCAGGTGCAAACCTGAAATGACAGCATCGTAATGTTTATCATATATCAAAATAAAGAGAATTTTCTTTCATACAAATCCTAGATAAACAGAGTGAGACAACAAGAATAAATTATTTCACTTTAAATTCGAGTATGAACTTGTGCTATATTGGGAAGTACCAAATCTATAGCAAGATACTGATTCTCAGACAAAACATGTGTTTGGATAGGAAACTTTAGGGTTTCAGGATATACTTATGACTTATTTACAACAAGGAAAACTATTTTTGAATGTAGCAAAAAGATTTTTAATTAATTATGGTATGGTATAGTTCGCGCCACATAAAAAGAACGCTGGCTCTGAACCTGCGCAGTGAGCGTTTTATCGATCAAATTGGTGATAAACTATCTATTTTTAATTTCAGCCAATTCCAAAAAACCTAATAAGATTCTACAATAAAACAATTACTCATAAAACATTACCCTAGTATAATTAGGATATGACTGTACATCTGCGCAGACACATCCCCTCCACTAGCGCTCAGCGTTCTTTTTATGTGGTGGAACCTATATATTATGGTAAATTAAAATTCACAACAACTATCTGTTAATTTTGATAATAACAAAGTGTGATTTGAGTGTAGGAATGTACTTATAACTTATTTATTACCACTAAATCTACTTTTTACTTGTCCAAAAAAAATAGGTTTTGAATTCTAGGATAAAAGGATAGGGTGTGGTATAGATAAAGGGTACCTTTATTTTAAGTAATGGAGTGGGTGGAGGGGGGAATAGGGAGGAATACTTACCCCTTCTGCAACCCCTATATCAAGAAAATGTATAGTTCTTAATATATTAATGTTTTTGTAAATGTAAGCTCAGGTCAGCAAGTGTTACAACCTATTTGTAACAATAATTTAAATAGTTATTAATGAATAAATGGTGACAAGTCTGTTGTGGCACAAGTCACAACAAGTGACTAGAATGGTGGGTTCAGTTAAGTTAGGTTAGTCTTTAGACCAAAGTGCATGAGTCGAGCAAGTGAAGCGTAATGCGGTAAAGGCCGGCAAGTGCCAGGACACTCTGCTCACCATTTATTCATTAATATCTATTTAATGATGGTTACAAATAGGTTGGGACACTCACTGACTGCTACACAAAAATGTTAATATCTCAAGGACTATACATTTTCTTGACATAGTGGTTGCAGAAGGGGTAGGTATGACTCCCTACCCTCTCACTACACACCTAGCATTACTTAAGATAAAGGTGTCCTATATCTATACCGCACCCTTTTGCGTATCGGTGCACACTTGTCTGAATTTCTTAAAATAAATATACAGCAAAATCATTTTTGAAGTTCCGGTGTGGTATAGTTATAGGGCACATTTATTTATTATTTGAGACTAGCTTCGGCCCGCGACTTCGTCCGTGTGAAAAGTTTTTTAACTATCCCACGGGAACTCTTTAATTTTTCGGGATCAAAAGTATCTTATATTTTGATTAGGGATATAAGCTTCGACCATACAAAATTTAATTTAAATTGGTCCAGTCCTTTCGGAGATTAGCCGGTACAAACAGATAAACAGAGAAACAAAAAATTTGAAAAATATCTAAATTCTATTTCACTTCTTACATCTCCATAACTCGGTTTTTAGCAATTTTTTTTCATTGTACAGAAATTCGACCTCTACAGTTGTATTATATGTATGTTTATAAAATTAACTTTGGATGGGTATAAAAAAATAAACATGAAGGCTAAGGCGGGTGCGAGGCGCCCTTCGCACCCGCCTTAGCCTTCTAACCTATATTCAAAAAGTTCGGATCTGTTCCTAATAAATAAATGTGCTCTATAACTGTACCCCACCCAAAGTTCCTACTGAAAAGTCGAAAAACGTAGACATTATCGCATGTAATCTATCGTACTTAAGAGGTAAGACATTTTATAAAACATAACCTAACTTCCAGTCTCGTTTTCAACTAACGTTGGTGGCTAAGAATATGTTTTCTTATTGCCTAAATTACATCCTTACGTATCAGCCAGTGAATCCCATTCTAGTATTATATCCCAAATATATTTTATTGCTTCCTCTTCATTTAAAACTACGGCATCTTTCGGCACCGAATTTGATTTCATTAACGCCATTTTACAAGACGCCAGAAGATAGTTATTCCACTGTAGAAAAGTTCGATTTGTATTTATAAATAATATTAATAACTATTTTCTTTTAGAATAATAGTTTTAAGCAGTTTTTTTGTGTTTCATAATAGTACATTCAACAACAAAAACATATGATTTTGACAGTAAAAATATTCACAGATTGACATACCGTCGTTATTAACGATGACATCTGACATTAACATTTCAAGCGTGTTCATCTCGGAAGAATTATAATCTAAGGTATTCATATTTTATAAGTAATTATAAAGTTTTGTAGTAATTTTTCTGGGGGAGTTTTTGGCGAGAACTGAAATAGAACGTTGAGCTGTGCAGTTTTATTTTCAAAAAATGTTTAAAATTACTCTAAAGTGAACGATAGTTGTAGGATATTGATAGTTTTTGAGTAGTAATTATGTGTTTTTGTGAGAAATGTGAACCGTATAGCCAAATGTGGCCTTTCAAAGTTTCAAGTTTTTACAAGAACTCCGTGGGATGGCGTCGATTGTAGCCTACAATACAACTGAACCTGGCTTAAAAACCTAGTTGCCAAGCCATAAATTAAAAAAGTAATTTTCTTGAGTTTTTGGCGGGAACTGAAAGGAGATAATGTGCTGTGCAGTTTTAATTTCTAAAAATGTGTAAAATTACTCTAAAATGAACAAAAGTAGAATATTGGTAGTTTTTGAGTAGTAATTATGTGTTTTGTGAGAAATGTGAACTTTAAAGTCAAATGTGGCCTTTTGAGTTGTCACAAGAACTCCGTTGAATGGCACCAGCTGATAACCTACAGTTCAGCTGTGCTACACATAGGCATAAGAAAATGAAGAAACTACACTAATCTAAGATCTGGCTCAAAGGCCTAGCTGCCAAGCCATAAACCTATATAAATAAAATAATTTTTCTAGGGTTTTTGGCGGGAATTGAAATAAAACGTTGTACTGTGCAGTTCTATACTCTAAAAATGTGTAAATTTCCTCTAAGAATGAACTCTAGTTGTAGGATGTTCATAGTTTTTAAGTAGTAATTGTGTTTTTGTGAGAAATGTGAACTGTATATTCAAATGTGGCCATTCGAGTTTCACAAGAACCCAGTTGAATGGTATTAGTTGAAGACCTAAAATTCACGTAACCAGTACTATCAGAATTGGCGGTATGGACTAAGATTCTCTTGCCTGCCATAGTTTCTATTACTACTTATTTTCGAAATTGCCACAAAATGTAGACCAGATAATAATTTATATGGAACTAAAATACTACTGCTCCTATAAAAACTGCTCATATTTATTCGAGTATGGGGATAGTGGTACATATTTACCAGCTTATAACCTAGACTCAGTCTATCGTAGTGATGTCTTTTCAACAAAACTAAAACCACATTAATCAAATAAAAAACCATACTATTACAAAATTAAATTTATTAATATTTTTTAACACAGTAGGTAGTTGTTATTTATAATAGTATTTAAAAGTACTATTTAGATAGGTAAGCTAAAGTACTTGAAAAAATACATTTTTCTCAAAGTTTTTAGAATCACTTCTAGTCACATTTATTGTAGGGTTCCGATACGATATAGGCTAAAAAGAAACTTATAGTCTCAATGTCGGGCATGTTCATATCATACATACACTTGCGAATTATTATCACCTACGTTTTCGGTGGGAGGTAGGAGGGGAAGAAAAAGAAGCCAAGATGTAAATGTTAAAAAATGTAATACAGCCAACCCAACTTATCTCTGAAATAGCCAAAATAGAACTACAGCCGCCATGTTGAAATTTCATATGAATCAGGGCTACCAGTTCTAAAAAAATGTTTATTTTTACCTCGTTTACTTAGCGCTATAAATAAGACCCATTTGGCCACAGCTAATAACTGTAACATTATACCAGATGGAGCCCGAGCATTATAATATATAACTAGCTGATCCGTGCACACTTCGCTGGGAGTCATTAAAAATATTATTAAACACAATCAAGTCACTCACGAATAATGCAACTTTCCACTGGTAAAAGAATTTTCAAAATCGGTTCAGTAGTTCAAGAGATTACTTCCTACAAATAAACTCACAAACTTTACCTCTTTATAATATATTAAAATACAGATTATCTTAGGTTAATGTGATATATTCAGTTAAATGTCGTTGATGATTGATTGAGATGATTATTCATAAATTAGCAACACCAGAGCGTCCAGCGCCCGCTTTTCATTTCTCAGATATGAAAAGCCAGGAGCACTATGTAGAGCTCCAGTGAACACGTTTTTTAAAAATTATAAACTCGATAAAACGAAAAAGCGACACTAACCATTAGCTAATCATTTTGGTAATTTTGTATTTTTGTATTAAATAATTTTGACTTAGGTTATTTTTGTAGTTTACAGATATAGACGGGGTATATAGATAAATATAACTAACAGGTTGCAATAAGGGATGAAAGTTTGTGAGACAAATCATTCCTCAAATTTATAGATATAAAAATTTATCATCAAAATGTATGTGTGTGCAATTCACACAGTGCGAGAGAATGAGATAGAATACTTTATACAGCGTTTCATACTACTCAGTCTCCTTTTTATGCGGTGCTACATAGATAGGGTCTATTTATGTATTTGAAGATTTAACTTGTATATTCATGAATATTTGGCACTATATAAATACATAAACCATTACTAGTGGTTTTGTTTTGTCCTGTGGATAATTTAATTTCCTGTATTTCACTTGTTCATAAAAACTTCAAATGCGGTTTTAACAGAAAAAAACATACAAATACAATAAATAACAAATAGCTATGTCTGATTAACACAGTATTATCATGCTAATACATTTATTATAATAACTTATGTATTATTGTATATATATGAGTATGTATGTAATTGTATATTTATTTCTTAAATTAGTTTGAGTATTTATGTATCTATTGCCTTTTTCCTGCACTATGTACCTACATCGCCTGATTTAAATTTCTTTCATTTAGGTTGCCTGGAAGAGATCGCTTTGAACGATAAGGCCACCTGTTTTTGTAATTGTAATTTTGGTGTGCAATAAAGTGTTATCTTCTCTCTCTCTCTATAATAAATTTTCATCACTTATACATTACAACTTATATAATTAATCTATAATTCATTAAGGACGTTTAACGTCCTATTTCAACTAATTAAATATCACTAAGCCTTGTTACGTTTTATTTCATTCATCTCTTTAAAACCGTTCGAGTAAAGGCGGAAATATATTGTTAACACGTGACGCGTGTGAAGTTAAATCAAACTGTACTATTTTGTATGACTTGAACACTTTATAAGTATCCTATGCAACACCTCGCTCTCACACGCGATGCAATCCCCTCCTGTTGATGATTGTGAGGGTAGTTTCAACATGCCAAACGTCTTACTCATCACACGCGAAAACTGTCATGCAAAGTGTACTTGCTACATTTTTTTTTGTAATAAACTGACAGATGAATTGTCAGGCGAAAGCTGTCTCATTGTCGAATTTCAGAAATTGTCATGGGCACGTGAAGTCGATTGTTGTGGAAGGTTTGTGTTATGATATGTTTCATAGACCAATTTATTGATGGATGATTTAACACAGTTAAAGAATATGTTCAATGTATAAACATGTTCCTATATGAATACAGATAGTCTCTAACCTCTTATACTACATTTTGTATAACATTTTTATCTTTCCAAGCATGTGATGAATTTATGGAGATATGTTGCACTATAAAATTTTAGTATTTCAAGTCTTTATTTTAAGTATAATAATATTTTTCTTTCATTTTATTGTGTTTTGTCTTACTGAGTATGCACTGTTTGCTACAACTGCATTAAGTCTTCAAAAGTGATTGTGTAACATATTTCTGAATAAAATTTATTTAAAAAAAAACATATGTTTGAGTTAATCAATTTTTAGCTAGACGTATTGCTGGGGAGTTTTTTGCCGCTTTTTCTCCTTAATAGCAATAACACGTTGCGAAGCAGTGTACATAGACTAGAAATTAAAATTAAATTTTAACTTATATGTATTCAAAGTGTTCTCTATTGGAACATATTTTGGATAAAAACTTTTGAATAGCAGAAACCGCCGTTAGAATTTTCGACACTTACTATTAAATATATCCAATCTCATAAACGTGTAAATATAATATTTCATCATGATTAGAATATAGATGTGCACAACACGTAGTCGATAACATTTTTGTATAAATAGTCTAGGACCTAGGTTAAGAGTACAATTAAGAAATCAATATACAACAAGAGCACAACTACTCGTCATCTTATTTTATATTCCCTTTACGGCGATAGAGCCATGGGTTATCCCCATTGGTGAGTCATCCTATCCAACCAATATAGACGACGCAATACACGACCTCTACTTCTAACCCCCACAATACGCGTTGTGTGTCGAAACGTCCCGACGTACGGACGTGTAATAGTATATTTTCGCCTTTATTCTTTATTACTTTTTGACTTTACACAAACGTTTCACATCGTGTCACAGTCTAGTAACGAAAACGTTACGATTGGCAATCACAGCGGTTTGTTTCCTTCTGCTCCCCCATTTGTCAGATATGATTCTGATCATGAAGTCTGGTCCGAGGGTTGCAATGATGACCGCACAAGTGAGGAACCAGAACGCTGGTGATGAAAGGAGACGGATGTACGTCCAGAGGACGTCTCCATCTATTTGTCTGTGAAGAAAAGATAATTATTTTATTGGGTATTACAGGGGACGTCATCAAGAGGACATGACATTTGTCGCTCGTTCGTTGTTGTTTCGTGTCTTGCTTCTCTTTTACATTATGCCGATATCTACGGCAGCGAGCAATAAAATGGCAAGGGAAGTGGGTAGCGCAAGTATATGTATGTCAGTGTAATATGTAAACGTAAGCATGTTTTGTATTTGTAAAACCGTAATTGAATGGGAGTCATCGCACTTTACTTTACAATTTGTAAACGTGGGTTTTAAAATTGCCTCTGCTGTAACCTGATATATCCGACAAGTTATGTTTTTAATTGATAATTATTAAAACCGCCGTTTCCAATATTATACTTCCAACCAGAAAAATTGATTTATCTTATAATAAAATATAGATTGACAATGAAAAGATTATTCGTCTATTATATTAATGTACTGTGGTTACTCGTTTCGACATAGAATTTTCGAAAATTTAAATATTATCTCCTTTTTTAAAAAGTTCAAATTACCCGCGTTATTGAAGCAAACAGGCGATATAGTATATAGAGGTTTATTCAATGTAATAAACAGAATAAATATAGCTCGTTCATGCAACAGAATGCAGTTTTATTGCTGCGAATCCTGCCTCATACCGCATTGGGTTTACTTACAAACTGGTACAGCTCATTTCCGTCGCCAATTTCTTGTATACTCTGATTTTTAATTACCTGGACTAAGATGAAAGCTCCGATAGTCTTTTTTATGTTGCAAGCAAGGAGCAACTCACGTCTGAGTTGAATCCTATAACATTTGTATAAAGATTCCGTAGGATTCAACTCACCTTGGTGAGTTGTTGATTCAACTCGCACAACTCACTTATGAATCATAAAAAGGTTGATCCCAGCTGTCATTTTAGTCCAGGTAATTAAGAATCAGAGTATACATAGGTACAGTTTTACACAACTAACAATTCCTCCCGATGTACCTGCGCAGTAGAACAACAATTTTAGTAGCGCGCGACATTTTACGAATCGTGTAAGCGGAACAGAACTAACAATGCATAGGTCAAACACAAAAAAGTTTCGCATGTCTACAGGAGACGATACAAATGTTGGAAACATATGTTTTGATTCGCAAACATGGATTGCTATATGAGAAGTTGTTTAATTTTTACATGTTTCTGTAATTAAAAAGTTTATTTTTTGTTATTGGATTATTTTTCAATGTCTACTAAACAGGTATTCAATATCGAACAGTCTACAGTATAGGAGACATTTTGAATTTAAACGAGAGCAATAAAAAATAATTTATTTGTTAAAATACAAAAGTCTGTCAAATCTAACACACCCACAACATAATGTTACATAATAAAAAAATAGCAAGGAACGCGCAGCAATTTTTGCTTGCGAATAAAATTCATTATAGATTTATTTACATGTGGGCAATCGTTCTGTACTCTTCTGCGCAAACTAGAACTACAGAGCGGAATTCTATGTTGTGTAAAACTGTAGTAGAGAAGTGGAGAGCGTATCTAATTCCAACATACATTATAAACTCGCGCTGCTTACTTTCCTCGCCAGTTACCTTACCGCTGCTGTAAAAGTGCGCACAATGTAAACGACTGTCACGCGTTAAGGGGGGGGTTTGACATTTCAAAATTTAATATATAAGTATAGTCAAGGTGGCGAAATCCGTCATTGGGATAAGTTCATATAGCGCTCGTTTTTTAACTTTTTTGAACGGAATTTAACGCCAACTACAATTCGAAGACACAATTCAATTCAGTGTCTTAGCTTCAGTGACTGATTTGTTGTCGTCGTAACTATTTAAATAAGGAAATAATGAGAGGTGTGTGGAGTTCCCCCACTGAGGGACTTCGCCATCTTGATTAGACTTAAGCTTTAAATTACGAAATTTGAAATATTAACGAAAAACCAAAACATTTCCAGTGTGAGCATAAGTGTAAAGTAAGTAATTATTAAAAAATAATTTAAATGGAAATAAAATTAATCACGGCACTGCCGTTTTAATGTAATAATTTCGTGATGTAAAATTGCAAAATATGTGATGTCACACTGGGGAGAGAGGAATCTTACGAATGTGACTAACTGTGACCAACTGTGACAAGGACGGGGGAGGGGTCAAAAATCATAAAATTCGTGTGGCGAATTTGTGGATGGCCTCTAACGCACGAAACAACAAAGAAGGAGCGACGAGTGTACTGTCCGAGTGTTCTACTCGTTTTGGAAGTGTCATAAACCTAACAATACTTCAATCAATACACATTTCCTATTTGTCTCTGAATAATTCCAGTTATGTCTGCTAAGTCCAAACCCCATTACCAATGGAATTTATATGAAAACACTCTGAAGCTATACTGATTTTTTTTTATTGCATGTGCTTAGCAGACAGTTAGACAGCCCACCTGACGGAAAGCTGTTACCATCGCCTATGGACATTTATAACACCAAACGTGCTACAAATGCGCTGCCGCTCTCTAAAGCGGGACTGGAACCTGGCCACTAATGACGGAACACAACTTGAGGTTGTTATGGCGGCATACACTAAACTAGGGTTGGTAGCCATCCAGACGGGCAAATACCCTACCACCTGGCTGTGGATTGTTTGGTCGCCTCATACGACAGGCCACCCGGCACCCCAAAAAATTTCAAAATTTTGGTTCATAAACAAAGAAGTTATGGCTGAAAACATTCATATAGAAAAAATGGCGAATTAAAAACTTTCTCCTTTTTGTGAAATCGGATAAAAGCTTTTAAATTTAAAAAAGAAATAAATAATACTCACACATAGAACAACGAATAGACAGTATTGAATATTATATACACTGCGATGGAGAGAACAACAGACAACACGAACACTAGAGTGTGGTAGCGCGCTTGTAGCCAGATCTTCAAGTTCACCACCAAGACTAAAAGGTGGAACAGAGCTGCTCCGTACATCCTGTAATGCAGTTATTATCAAGGTATATCTATATTTAGCAGATTTTGTTAATGGTTCCGCAATTCTCTTAATAAAATATTGCTTCTTCTGAATAAATTCTCTTTTATTTCAATTTTCACAATTCTTCGACCACACTTTCAACCTTCCAACTTCCATCACTGAGCAGAGAGAGAGAGCCCGAAGTATAAACTTCAACGATAACACAAAAAATATGCTTTCACACCAGGCCTTTTGAGCCATAGCCACACACACATAGGTACACATACTATACTATGCAGGCACATAAATATAATATCATCTAAATCCTAATATTTTATAGTATTTTTTACTAGTTTAGGATTCAGAATTTTCTCTTTATGTAACAAATTGGCCTTTAACTAGAAGTAATTTCTTGCAGTCGGATGGCTGCCAATGCTACCTGTAACACAGGTTTGATCCTAGTGCGGGGTCTTGGCAACCACCCGACTTCACAGCTTGCGTTTCTTTGAACAATTCTGTCTTTTTTCTACCTTTTACTTGTAAGACAATTTGTTGTAATGACTATGAAATATAGATATTATTTATTTATTACACTAATTTTGATTGTTTAATATATATTAATAATGGCGGACCGCCCCGGCTTCGCATTGGTGGACATTTATTTTTTAAACATTTTGCGATAAACGTATAAATGTGGACTATGTTACTAAGGGATAATATAGCATTGTAATGGTGAAAGAATTTTTGAAATAGGTCCAGCAGCTTTCGAGTTTCTTCATTACAAAAATACAAATCTTTCATCTTTATAATATTAGTATAGATGCTAGAATTATGTATCTTACAATTAATTCGTTTTACCTTATAACTAGTTAGAAATCTGTCATAAAAATAAATGGATAAGGTGAGAAATGAGTACATAAGAAAACTGAAAAACCAATAGGAAGAAGACTAAGGCGGTATAGGTATGTAGTGAGGAGGGATGAAAGTCGCGTGATAAAAAGAATGTTAAACTACAAGATGGATGGGTACAAATGTAAAGGTAGACCAAAAACTTGATAGATGGATTCTGTGAAGGATTTGTGGTGTGACAGAGGACGTATGTCAGAATAGAGGCGTGGAAGAAAAAGACATATTGTGTCGACCCTAAGTAATTCGGAGAAGGTGACAGAAAAGAAGAAACTCCAAATAAATAACATCAATTTTCTATCAATACTAATAATGGTAAAAATAATATATACATTCTTCTGACTTATACCTTTTTGCTGATGGTGAACTATCTGTTGTTGTTGTGTGTGTGTTAGGCACCTACCTTTTCTCTTAACTTGACAAAATCGTAAAAGATGTCGAAGCCACAATAAAAATAAATATTTTGACACAGCTTTGATATTTGCAATTGTCAATTTAGTCGCTGCAATTAATGAAATCAATTGGAGCCAGTATCAATAAAACTAGAATAGAATAAAATCAACGCCGAAAATAAGAAATAGAAAAGATAAGTATGAATACTTCCACGTTAATAAATTGACGGGCATGGTTTAATGTCAATAAAGCCCCACGCCAGCACGTTTTACGATTCTGGCTATAAAGGCCTTTGATATTATAAATAAACTAGCATTTGCTCGCGATTTTGTCCACGTTGGACAGTTAACAAAGATTACAGTTATTTTGTGAAATATAAAATCAAAGGTTATTTTCAGCAACGTAATGGAATTTTAGTACAAAAAAATACATGATTCCCGAAAATTCTCGTAATTATCAGATAAGTAATGTTACGGCATAAGTAAGGTATACATAACTACAATTGTTCTACTTAAATATTTATCATGCAAAAAAAATTTGCATCGGAATAAAAGAAAATCGACTGGCCACTAAATCTTTCCCAAGAAAATTCCCGTAGGATTCTCGGCTCGACAATCACTGAAAACCGCATTAAAATCGGCCCTGTATTGTTTACGTGAATCCCGAACAAACAGACATACCGACTAAAAGATAAACAAAATCTAAAAAAAATTAAACCGTGTGCTCCACCGATAGCCTATGCCAGTTGTTTTTTTTGAAATAGCTCCAATGTACAAACAATGCATGTTTAGAATTTTATAATATCAAAGATAAGCCGCACAGCTGCCTATTGTAAGCGCAGCTTATTGTTCTCCCGGATTAGGGAATTCTTTGTGTTTTGAATTTGCAATTAAGAAAAACATGCTATTGTTCTTCTACTTGTTTTATAACCATCATTAGCGTCGAACTAATCCTTATTGTTATTGTTTTAGACTTTGTTAGCCGTTCGCAGGTGTGCAAATTAGTATTTCTTAGAAATTCAGTGCGCGCGGCCAATTTTTTTGTACTGTTTAGTTAGTATAAGACGATGCCCAAATGGAGGGGCGGGCAGTCAAGCGACAACTACTAAACGAGTAAGACGTTTGTAGTACTCTCGATTAGCGGTATAGACGACGGACTTTACGCGTGTCGAATTGTATTGAATCATGCAGTGTGAACTGGTTGCATCCAGTTTTATTTGTATTTGTTTTATACGTGTTTGTAAAGTTCTAATAAATTCTATAGTAGTTCCAAAGGCATTTTAATTTCGAGTCCTGTAGCTCGTAACAATATTAATGATTTTTATTACTTGAAGGTGGCAAACAGACAGACGCTCCAACTCATGAAAAGTGGTTACCGTCGTCTAGGCACGTTTAGAAAGAAGAAAGAAAGAATTATTTTATTTCGGACAAATAAATACTAACAATACTGAGAAAAATAAAATAAAAGCATCAATATAAGTCCTAAAATTGGACCCAGACTCAGCGTAATGTTAGCCGCTAAGCTCAGCGCTGTTCTTCCGCCTGGGACCAACGGGTGGAGCCACAGAGGACAATACAACACAAATAATATAGAATCGGTTTAGTTAAATAATTATAGAAATAAAACGGATTATTAGACAAATTTACAGCAAAATAATAATTAATAATAAACATATAGATAGATAGAAAATACATTATTGTACACCCTTAAAGAAAACGCAGAAAAACTTACAGCCTAAAACTATTCTAAATGTGCATAATGGGCGGTCTTATCGCTAAGAAGCGATCTCTTCCAGACAACCCGTGGCAGGAATAAAACAGATTATATTGGTCAAAGCTGGTATACATAAATATTAGAGGATAAGCAGTTACTTAGATATATTTTATTCATTTATAAACATATAAGTATGTAAAATATTATATAAGTAAAATTATACTTAATAGACATATATAAATACACCTATTAATATTATATACATAAATAAACGTGAATATATCAAACATCACTATGTATGCAGGTAGTGCTTTTTTGTCATAATGTTAAATATTGTGGGGGATTTAGCTTGTCTAACAGTAACAGGCAGCTCATTCCAGAGTCGAATAGCCTGTACAGTAAAATAATTATTGAAAAAAGATGAATAATGTTCGGGAGTATTAAGTCTAAGATTAGTAAAAGGTCGTAAATTGTGAGAGGAAGAGATAAATTCAAATAAACAAAGGGAGATACGTGAACAACAGAAACAAGTAAATATATATAGTTTACAACTCTAGGGTGATGCTAACGAGTTTCCAGCCACTATGATGGGATAGGACTTGTTAGAAAGGATTGGATAGGGGAGGGTAGTTATGGGGTGGGGAAGATGATGTGGGTCACTGGAACTCTCTCTTTGCCTGGTATCAAATCGATTAAGCCGGCCTAATGAGCTGTAATCAAAAATAATGATTCCAGGATGGCTCCACGATGTATTGTACTAAATCTAATTATATTTGATTGACTTACCACAGGTCCATGTTCTTTCCATCCGTGTTGATAACGGAATTGATGATGGTGAGATCGGTGAAGAGGTAAATTATCACAGAATGGTAAATGGCGGCGAAACACCATCCCGAAAAATGTGACCACGACATCAATTTGTTTCTACTTATTTCCATATAGAGAGTGGGGTTTCTGTAACATTTGAAATTTTATTACTAGTACGAAAAATTAGTATAGGCCTGCAAGTTCGGATATGCTACCCCCATGATACGCGTAAGTCACACTCCCATGATACGCATAAGTCACAATACTATGACACGCGTAAGTCACACTCCCATGACACGCATAAGTCACACTCCTATGACACGCGTAAGTCACACTCCCATAACACGCATAAGTCGCACTCCCATGATACGCGTAAGTGATACTCCCAAGGAAACATGGCAGCAGGCTTAAAAAATATACTCGTATGTCCCAAGTTGCCTGTGTGACATGACAGTGTCACATACTGAACTTACACTTATGGTAGGAGTGTCACATACAAAATTACGCGCATAGGAGTATTACTTACGAACTTATACACATCACAGGAGTGTCACATACAAACTTACGCGTCTTATGGGAGTGTCACATACGAATTTATTTATATCATGAGAGAACTCTCTCATGTTACATATGAACATAGTATGCATATCATGGGTATCACATATGAAATTACGCGCATAGGAGTGTTACTTACGAATTTACACATATCATAGGTATGTATGTCATAAACGAACTTAGGCGCCTCATGGGAGTATCATATACGAACTTACGCATATCGTATAAGTATTATTATACGCTTACGCATATCATGGGGGTATCTAAATAATTGTACTAAGAAGGCATATATTCAAATTAACCGAGATCGTTTTAAGGATTTTCTGGCTTTGTAGCAAAGCACTTCAAGCAAAGTCCTATTTGTTAAGGGTGTAGGTATATGCTTAAGAGGTCCATACTCCCCGAGCACAAATTAAACATAATTAGGTTATATATAACAAAAAGTTTTGAAACTTACTTAAGTAATAAATCAGCCGGCCACCGCTGCTCCGTCACAGACAATACCAGGACTGGTAGGGATGTGAACACCAAGTTAAAGAAAGTCAAGTACATCGAGTCGAACACCGACTGGGTCGAGAACACGGTGTGGATTTGAAATATAAACTGGAATAGCAATTTAAAAAAAAATATATGTTTGTAATTAAAAAGTAAGGTTATTAGAATTTTGTATACAAGTAGCGGGCTTGACAGACGTTGTACTGTATATAAAGATTTTAGAATGTGGAAACCAGTTTAATTCTCTGGGTAATGGGTGCATCGACGGACAGACAGAACGGACTTATTCTAGTTGTAGGCGATATCGCTGTTTGTGCCACAAGTGATATGTATAACCATAACGTCTAGGACGAGAACTATTTTTTTGCCTTCTGGCGATATTCTATTTTATTTGTAGTCAAGGTCAGTGAATCATAAACAAAGCGAATTTATTTTGTTATTTTAATATTAACATAAAAATAGTTAAATACGCATGTAACAATACCTAGTTTCAAGTGAGCAGTGATTCTTAATGTTTAACAAGAATGTCTAGTGAAATTTCAAGCAAAAATCTTTTCGTTATAATTCGACGATATTTACCAAAAACAGCCAACAAGTTAGGTTTGTAATGGTTAGTTTAGCTTCTTTTAATCAAATAATTGTTCTTTTAACTATCACAAGGTGTTAAAGCTCTTGCTTAAAAATTATAGTCATTATTATTAAAGTAAACATCATAGGCTATATTGACAAAATGCGTACGTCATAACTAAAGCAACTTGATACTTGCACGAAGTTTGATGTCATACTTAAATCACTAGTAAATATCGAAATTACTCTTGGCCTAATATTGGAGTTGCTAGAGTTTAGACTTTGCGAAAGTGGCGCCCCCTATTATTTTCTACTTTATTTTGCCACCCTTTATTATTATAATTTAATATATAACTTATTTTTCGTTATTCTAAATAAATATTTAAAAAAAACTTTAAGTATTATAAGAAATAATGCAATTCACAATTTTCGAGAATTTGACGGATAAACGCGTTTAGTACAGTATTTTTTTGCATTAGTAATATAAGAAAAAAATATACGAAAGAAAAAATTACCATTATATTCCCAAGCATCAAATTTTTATAGAAGAAATAGTGAATGAGGGTTGCCAGTCTTTGGTAGTACCAGTGGCCCATAACCAACAAGATTTTCTTTATCATAGAGAACTTTGTTATTGCGAAATCAGCAGACCTGAAACATTAACACATCCCTACGTTAATTTGTAGTTTTTTTCTGAAAATTCAGCTAAAGCTCGAAATAAACATTACAGTCGTGTAAAAAGATTTGTTCAAGTTTGATTTGCTCTCCTCGTTGCATAGATTAATGGGAACGGAGGAGGGGCAGGGGGTAAAGGGGAGCGGTGACGACACTTTTAAAATTCTTAAAACGTTTAAATAATAAAATGGAAAATTCCAGAAAAAATTCAAAGGCATAATTTAAATGCATAAATCACCTTCATGTGATCAGAGGGCTGGTGCTTACCTCGGGCAACGGATCAGTATGGCGATCCAGCGAGGAAACGTAGCCAGCCTTCTGGGCACCTTACCCATAGGAGACGGTGATCTAGGCTCAGTATTCTGCATATAGTCTTGAGGGACTATGAGTAGAATATAATACGAATAAGTTAAGTTTTCTTGCATTGTATTCGGTTACATGTACTTTATTGTAATAGATATTATTTCTAAGTTTATGTAAGATTATAAAAAAGGCATAATTTAAAAAAATCTTTCAACGTAAATAGTTTTATACATGATCCGTTGCTTTTAGGATATAGGATATTTTAGATTTAAGATATTCTTAGTGTTCGTTAGCCAAATTACAAAACTGATCACTTGACATTTATTATCTCTAAAGGAACCCGTTAACTGTGCGTAGAATAGTATGCTTTTTGGCCAATTTTATAAATTACTATCTATATACATATATTTCTTAACAATTCTCACACATATCAGCAGTAAATATAAAAACATGTGTGCTTATGTCCACGAGTGTATGTGAACAGGAGTGTATGTTTGCATGAGTGTATATGTGAGCATGAATGTATGTGAGCATGAATATATGTTTGTATTGATTTGTTTCTTATCGATCAATGAAAGAATTTTTTCAAATAAAGAGTGATTTGATTAGTTGCTTTCGTGAACACAGTATTTCCAGAAAGCCATTTTACATAAGAGAATAGTGATGTCAACGTATAATAGTGATGTGCATTGTAACACAAATATCGAATTAACTCGATTTCCAGCACACACGAGTGTATATGTGCATAAGTGTATATTTGCATGAGTATATGTGTGCATGAGTTTATGCATAAGTATGTTTATGCACCTGGCTGCCTGGTGGCCCTCCCTGCCGAATATTCCGATGCCGACGTGCGCCTCCTGGATCATCGAGATGTCGTTCGCGCCGTCCCCGATAGCAGCCGTTATCGGCCGATTGCCACTCGCCTTTATTAATTTCACTATCTGCAAATAAAATAATAAACAATACAACGCACACAATCACAAATACACATCTACAAATATTCACTAATGTAACTCTGTTTTATGTGAATACATTTTCACTTCATTTCAATAACGGCTATAACCACAGACAAACGAATAAATACAAGCAGTGATAGAGCAGAAATTAAGACTTAATATCAAACTCTTAAGGGGTTAAACATTAATCACGTGATGTTTTTAGTAACACACACACACACACACACTTTAAAATAAAGGTGTAACATTTAAATAAACACACAGGTGACACACACACACACACACACACACACACATGGGTTCTTCGTCACACACACACACACACACACACACACACACACACACACACACACACACACACACACACACGCACGCATGAACACACTCAACATACTTTTAAATATTTAATGTAATGTACACTTAAATTATTTAAAAAAAATTGTTAACCTCACCCTACCATAATGTACAATAAAGAAAAAAAATGAGAACATATCTTAGCTGAATTTACCCCCCAAAATACAGGCCTGGCCTTTTCTGGGGGCAAATTGTGAACATACAAATAAATAATTTAATTAACGGACAACCTAGATGTATGTATGTATGACTTTCAGATGCTCCTCTGCGGAACTTACAGTTTGAAAAATCTTTTAATTTGAACTAAATAGATAGATAATGGAGACTGGCTTGTTATGAAATATAGAGATAGATTTACAACTCACCTTAGCCTTCTGTATCGGCGACAATCTACAGCACAAAACTGCGTGACATTTCAGGGCTATGTTCGCGAACAACGGTGCGAATTTGGTGTCCAAAACCTGCATCATACTGGTCCCATCCACTATCAGTGTGAGATCCCTATAACTGGGTTCGCAGGTTATCCGTTTGCACTCATCCAGATGCGCTTGGAGCGCTACGTCCTCTTCAATGCCGATGAGGAACATTCGCCTATCATTCTCGGATATGTGTGCACAGGATTGTGCCACATTTATCGCCGTCTCTACCTGGTTAGGAAGTAAGTTTTTTTAACATCGAAACAAGACAGCCCTATTGGATAAAAGCGTTATAAGCATGACAGTGAGGATATACAATAACTTGACAAGTGTAGAGGGACCCGTATAGGGTGGAC
This sequence comes from Dendrolimus houi, assembly GCA_039645545.1. Lineage (NCBI taxonomy): Eukaryota > Metazoa > Arthropoda > Insecta > Lepidoptera > Lasiocampidae > Dendrolimus > Dendrolimus houi. The sequence continues at coordinate 1,682,867 of CM077128.1, read as the reverse complement.
TCGGTTGGAGGAGCGAGATGGAATGCTCCTCCGTCTCAAAGGAAGATCTTGCAGCGAGGCTATGGTTGTTTCTCGCAGGCCTAGGCCCGTCTGTTGTTGGTGAAAATTTGTCTATATTCTTTGTACATTTCGGGAAACGTTTGCGACCTCAATTATTGCACAGCGCCATCTATTGGCTTGTAAGTGTTCCAATACACAAACATGATTGGGGAAGTAATTTTTAATTTGTCATGTGAATGGTTAATAAGATAAAGCGTTTTACTCAGTTAACGAGTATCTAAAGGATAAAACCCTAAATTGTATTTAATAAAAAAAATATGAAATATTAATAATAATTATAAGTACAATATCTATATATTAATACGTGAAGCAAAAACACAGCAAAAACTTTGTACCCCTTTTTACGAAAATTGCGCGGACGGAGGAGTATGAAATTTCGCACACTTATAGTTTATATAGAGAAGAAGCGACGAATGCTAATACATTTTTTTTAATTATGCATAAAAAATATATTAAATCAATAAAAAAAACATTACACACACTACCATGTATTTGACACACACACGCATATATACTCTTTTGTTTATTGTAGCCTTGGCGAAATCTGTGATTATAAAAGTATAGTCTTTGACAACAGAAGCTTAATAATGTTCAAACTTATAATTTAAATTAATTATAATGGTCGAATTTCGACCGAGGGTGAGCACTACTTAACATAATTAGATGTAATATGAGTAGACATAATTTAATTATTACATTTTATGTAAAATTAATTTAATGAAAACGTGTTTTAGCCGACTTCAAAAAGGAGGAAGTTCTCAGTTTGATTGGTTTGTTTTTTTTATGTATGTACGCCGATTACGCTGAGATTTATGATCCGATTTACGTGATTCTTCTTTAGTTCGATGCGGAATAGTTGCCATTTGGTCCCCAAAAAAATTAACATAGTTTGGCCCAGTAGTCTTCATTTTATAAACATTTTTTTATGATAAAATTTTCCGTTCCCGTTTCTTGGGAACTATATTTTTTAAGGCGCGCGGCACCTTTCGTAGCCCTACCCATAGCTAGACACTAAAAAGTAACAAATAAAAAAAACTTCCATTAAAAAAACAACTTCAAAAACTAAAAAGTATAAAATAACTTATTTCTAAAGATACTTTTAATTATAATATCATATTTTTAATATATATTAGAAGTTTTTTATTCACTTTAAATTTAATTGAATCAGTATCCTCCTTCAATAGACTTGTATAAGGATTACCATCATAAAGTATAATGTATATACATATATTTATGTATGAGTGTGTGTGTGTGTATGTGTATATATATAACTATGCTTTATGTATTTATATACTAATATGTATTTTTAAATATTTTTATAGAATAATGTGCAACAAAACGCGGCCCTAGCTTTAGTGCCAATTTCTCCCTCCATTCCAAGGTTGTCTGGAAGAGATCGCTGCCAGCGATAAGGCTGCCATTTATACTTAATTCTAAACTGTTTTTGTGTATTGTTTCATAAATTTTATTGAACAATAAAGTATATTCTATTCTATTGAATCTAAATGATGTGGAATTTGCATGCCTACCCAGCAGGAACATGTGATCAATGTAAGCAACTCATAAGACAAAAAATCATTATTTATATCAAATAGGAGAGCAAACAGTCAAATCAACTGAGATATTTTTTTTATCAATTCACAACACAATGCAGCTTCACAGATTTTGATATATACTACTTACTAGGTTATGCCCGCGACTTCGTCCACGCTCGACTAGAAATTCCCGTGGGATTCTCGGGACACAGAATTTAGAAAACAATGTGAACTATCGTTTTAATGAAAACTGTGTCGGAATAAGGTAATTTATGCAAAACAATCATCACACATTTTATCATAAAATTTTTCGATCAGAAAATCACATTGAATTGAATTTTGTTTCAATGCCATTTTGAAACACGTGAATCTCCGGGAACAAACGCAGATTTCAAGTCTAAGAATTTGAAATCCGCATCGAAAAAGTTTTTACGTGAATCCCGAACAAACAGACAAGAAATCTTTAAAAAGTTACATCGTGTTCTCCATCGTTTACATAGTTTATGCCAGTTGTTTTTTTTTAATAGCTTAAATGTACAGACACGGCATGTTTAGAATGTTATAATATTGTAGATAATAGATTTTTTTTCATAATTATTTTTACCTTATCTCCAGTAAGGACCCAGGTCTTGATACCAGCCCGTCGAAGAGATGCCAAGGTGTCAACCACATCGTCCTGAAGGCAATCCTCCACCGCAGTGGCACCAATTAGAGTCAGCTTCTGTTCCAACACCCTGTATTGTTGAGCCACCTGTTGTAAGGCCTCAGCGTTCTTGCCATCCAAACGCTTTATTGCTGCACAGAAGAAAAACCAAAAGTTCAATTGAATTTTTGGTCAGTTGTAATAGCAATTATCCGAAGTGAAACTTCTTTAGAATCGTTGTGATTTGAAACTCAATGAAACGAAAAAGCGACACTAAAAAGAGATCACATAGATCTGTAGGACTAAGCCTGCGAGAGAATGAGATACGAGTCTTACACTGTGCAGCACAGATTAGAGAGTCGATAAGACCGATGATTAAACGTAGGTCCAAATTGGACCGAAACAAAACTGATAATAATATTTTTTAGGCTAAAACAGTGAAAAATTGAAAGTGATACTTAAGAAGTTTATTTTGAATTATAATAATATGTTGACGGATGTAGGCCAAAGGAATTATATTTACATTAATAAAAGTTAGAGAAGAATTATTTGTGAGTATATTCTCTGAAGCAGGTCTTGGAATAGCGGCAAAAATGTAGTATCGTTATAAAACTTACCGTTATTTCTAGCTATTTTGCCGGTAAAAAAAATATAACCCTAATACTATTTTTATAGGTAATTTTACCGTTATAACTATTGTAGCGGAATAGAACCGAAGGTATGGGATAGAGGAGGTGGGATAGCGGAATAGAATCGGAGGAAGAAAATAGAGGAGATGGGATAGCGGAATAGACCCGGAGGATGGGGATAGAGGAGATGGGATAGCGGAATAGACCCGGAGGATGGGGATAGAGGAGATGGGATAGCAGAATAGAACCGGGGGAAGAAAATAGAGGAGATGGGATAGCGGAATAGAATCGGAGGATGGGGTAGAGGAGATGGGATAGCGGAATAGAACCGGGACAAGAAGATAGAGGAGATGGGATAGCGAAATAGACCCGGAGGATGAGAATAGATGCGACGGGATAGCGGAATAGAACCGGAAAAATGGGATAGCGGAATAGACCCGGAGGATGGGGATAGAGGAAATGGGATAGCGAAATAGAACCGGAGCAATGGGATAGCGGAATAGAACTGGGGGAAGAAGATAGAGGAGATGCGATAGCTCTACAGAACAGGGGGATATGATAAAATGGTCAGACAGGAGTAATGTGATAGAGGGGGTGGAATAGGGGGATGTGATAAGGAAGACAGGATGTTGAAGATGAGATAGGGAACATGAGAGAGGGAAGATGGGATAGAGGGAGGGGGAAGTCGGTTATCGTACAAAATACGATTAGCTTAAGGCTAACAGTTTTACGCGGATATTATATGAGAGCGTGGTATTGCAGCGCTCGAGTCTGCCCTAACAGCCGTAATCAAGATTCTAGCATGATCTACCACATCGCTTTCTACATACGTTCCTGACAAAAACTTGAAAAAGTCGGCGCAGGTAGATCGCGACGTACTCACCGTGATCAACTTGAAGATATTTTGAAGAAAATTCAGGTAAAGAGCACCTCAAGTTATTGAAACACTTACATTCGGCGATCCTTTCGTATTCATCGTCAGGCACCTCCCTATACGCCACAGCTAAGGTCCTCAGGCCCTTATTGGCGAAACTATTAATATCCTTGTCGATCTCCTCGACCATGGCTGTTTCGTTGCAAATCGGGAACACAGAACTTTCAGCACCCTTGCAGAATAACCATATCTGCAACCAATGGTGTTTTTGATGTGAAACTACTTTATCGAAGAAGTGGAGAAATTTAGAATAGAATAAGATTTTTATTTTTATTGCAGGAGTTCAGCAGAGGGCCCATTTGATGGAAAGCGGTTACCATCGCCTATGGACATTTGCAACACCAAAGGTGCTACAAATGCGCTGCTGCTCTCTTAAGGGAGACTGGAACCTGGTCACTAATGCCGGAACACAACTCAAGGTTTTTATGGCGGCATACTCTAGACCAGGGGTGGTAGCCATCCAGTCAAGCAAATACTCTACCATCTGGCACTAGATAACACTTTATTGTCATATATACAATTACGAAAATAGGCGTATCTAGAAACAATAGGCGGCCTCATCGCTTAAAGGAATCTCTTCTAGGCAGCCTAATTAAGAATATTTTAAACTAAATATTTTAACCTGATTTAGTCTATAATATTATAATATTCTAAGCATGCTGTGTCTGTACACTGAAGCTATTTAAAAAAACAACTAGCATAAACGATGGAAAAAACGATGCAACTTTTTAAAAATTTCTTGACTGTTTGTTCGGGATTCACGTAGAAACTACTGGACTGATTTCCATGCGGTTTCCGCTGATTGAAAGCAAATTCTTAGGCTTAAAATCTGCGTTACTTTTTATCCCGGGAATCCAGCGGGAATTTCAAGTCAAGCGTGGACGAAGTCACGGGCATATCCTAATATGATTTAAAAATGGGGTCTCATACACTTGTAAATAAATCTTACCTTGCCATCTTTATCTCTAACGACGACCGACATTCTTTTCCTCTCTGAAGTGAACTCAATCAGCTGCAGCCTCTCATACATTTCTGTGTCTTCGCCGATTTTCAGCAACAAGTTGTTCCCCTCTTCCCCAAGAAAAGTGACCCCGGCCCTATCGGCCGCCTCCACTAACGCCTTCTCGTCAGGACTGCTGCCTTGAAAAATATTTTTTTTATCGTTTTGTATATTTTATTATTAGCTTTCGGCCATATCATGCTCGCTCACTAAGTTGAGCAAGGCCGTGTATGTAATGGGCCCTTTAATCTAAAATAGACTACCACATAAAATAAAACAATCCGAAAGTCATTGTTCTTTTATAACGTTGCACTTGCACCATTTAAAAAAACATAGACATAGCCAATGACAGTACTAATGTCATACTACGTCACTGTCAACAGAGTTTAAAAAAAAGTTGTGACGGCGGTTAAGTTTGGGCTCGTTCGAAATTCAAAAATATCAGCTGTACATAAATTCTTTTATAAATGTTATTCCAGACGTTTCAAAACGTCTTTTAACTTTATTAAACTAAAGGCTATCCTTACTTTGCCTAAGAAAACCTAAACAACCAAGCCAACATATACCAGACGCGGACAATTACCGATCTAGCCAGTATTAGAGATGTGGAACTACTTGACTCGAAGAGCTTCCAAGGCTTCGACAGGCCAGTGTACGCTTTGTCCATAGAAGTCCACCGGTTGTCACGGAACAGATTAAATATACTACATAATTATCTTGTATGCTTCATTGACCCACCTAAACCTATTCTGTGGCCAAGGAGGAGCTGACTTTTCCCCCACGTCTAACTTTCAAGAGAAGATTTAAAAAGACAAACATAATATTTTCTTAAGTTTTCGGGACTAGTATACAGATTCAATAAACCACAAAGAGAATCGTTTCATAGCTAGAATGATGCGTGAGGCTATTGGAATCAAAAAACACCCAAATTTCAATAGGGAAGATGGTTGGCAAGTACCACCTGTTTGGGATCCGATCATCAAAGCTATCAAGACCCAAACTCAGCAAAACCAATTGCCAGACCTGAGGATACTGTGAGCTCTTTCTGCATGCACCGGAACACAAACCAACTTGATTGACAATTTCTGTTTCTTTTACCTTTTACCCATTTTAATGTTATCTGAACTTATTAGAGCTAGGCATGTTGCTGAAGAGTTTCTTGCGCCGCTTCTTCTCTTCGAGCCACAACATGTTGCGAAGCGGTGGTAAATTAGATTAGGCCTCCATAGAGTAATAACCATAAACAAAATTAAAATTAAATAATGAACATAAACAAGTTGACCGTAGGATAAATAAAAACTTTAACAATACTCATTGACACTTGACATCTTTTTCATCTGTGATCACGGCTACTGAAAAGTGGCCGAAACGTCGGAATAATAAAAATCTAGTAAATTACCGCGCCTAAAACCGTTAAAACGTAGTGTTATTAAAGATAAACATGTCTAGTGACAATGAGTACTGTTAAAGTTTTTATTTAGCCTACCGCCAACTTGTTCCCATAGAGAAAAAGGATCCCTCCCACCCTTTGTCACACTTCGTTGACCTCCTCCGCCCCTTAACGAGTGACACAATACATTAATGGCCCCTTTCCATGAGCATCGCAATAAAAAAGAATACCAGTTAACTGCCTCCCATACCTTGGTAGTCCATCTTCTTGTTTATCCCACTCATGATGGTATTCCAGTCCACGTTCTGACCATCGTTGACGGGCTGGATCGCCTCGGTTGGTTTAAGCTTTTTCCTTCTGAACAAGCTTGGCAGGATGTCAAGTTCCCACTCAAAGAAAATTTTGCACTCAACTTCTTCATGTCCTCATTGGAGATTTGGACGCAATGGCACAGTGCAAGGATTGTGAAGAAAAATTTGATATCTGTCTGAAATACAAAATTCATTTGCTTGCTTTATGTTACCGTTCTTCGAAGAGGCCTCCCTGCTAGCGGGTGCTCTGCCGTGAAACCTGGAGGCCAGTGGTGGCCGACCTGCGCCCCGTGAGATCAAGGGGCGCAGAGACGAGTTCTAGGTGGTAGAGTAGGCGGACCGTCTTCTAAACGCCACCGCCGGCCTCGCCGTTACCCAAGCGATGAGGCCGATGATGCCAAAATGGCTGCAAAAGCGTCACAGCACCCTAACCATCCGCCTGACGCAGATCCTCTCGGAGCACGGATGCTTCGGGAGGTACCTGTGTCAAATAGGGCGTGAACAAACATCACGGTGCCACCACTGCGTCGGCGGCGACGAAGACATGGCGGTTCACACAGTGTTGCCAGATGATCATGTCAATTTACTCCCAAACTTTTGTCAAAAACCCCTAGAAGTAAGCATTTTGAAAAAAAAACCTCCTAAAAACGACAACGACCCGTGACAATAGGTGGGTCGAATAACCGTTCCATTCAAGTGGAAAATCAAGTTTACGATTGTAATGCCGGCAAACAAGTGGAATGGGAAAAATCGCGGTTGTGAATGTGGTCGTTGTGAGTCTCTTATGGAACGTAGCCTATAGGATACGACATATACCAGTAGAGATGGCATAATAAATAAATAACGAACGAACGAATGAATTGAATGATTAAAATGAACGATTGAATTGAAGTATGATTCACTAATAGAATATAATTCTAAGATAAACTACTACTACTACTGGTAATATATTATATCTTGGATAGAATAATTGTACTGATGTGAATTGTGTCTGTGGATGAATTAATGGTACTTAAAAAAACTCCAAAATTTCTCTCGACTTAATTTTTCCCCGGAAGTCTAAAGAATCTTTACCCCCGAATTTGCAGGATCCCCCCATCTGGCAACACTGGCTTCACACTTTTCATTAGGTGGGCCGTCTACATGCTTAAGACAAAAAAAACTGCCAAGCGATTATCATAAAAGTCTTTAATTCGATACCCATATCAATAAGAGAAATTTTGGCCTCTGACATCTGATTTATACTATATTGTTGGCATTCTTTTACTTCTGTATTTAGTATATAATTAATCAAACTATGTTTATAAATTTAGAACTGTTATAATTTTTTTAATTGACACATATCCAAATATTTGTATGACCATGTTTAGATCAAATACAGTGAGACCAATTGACTTTGTTTACCATCTTTTGAACAACTATTACCTGTATTTCTACAAATAAAGATTCGTTCATTCCTTCATTCATTTACCAGATTCGGAATAAAAAAATGTGCCAACGATTACACTGCCCTGATTCGAAGTAATGCAATGACAGGTTGCCATGACGACGTGTTTGTTAGTTAACTGCAATTGACGGCATCAAAAGAACCAACCCTAGCACCTCCTTTTTGGCCATAATCGTTTGTACCTCAGGAACAATCCTTACCCTAGACGAAAGGTACCCCTTATAACGTGTATGTAGTTCCATTATTATTAGTCGAGTAGTTACAGCGTGATCGTGTAACAAACAAACAAATTCACATTTATAATATTAGTTAGGATGTAACTTGCATTTCTTTTTGGCATTACCTAAGTTATTGTTACATGCCGTTAAAGATAAGCGCACAGCTGCCTGTTGTAAGCGCAGTCTATTACCTTCCTCCCGGATTAAGGAATTCTTTGTGTTTTGAATTTTCAATTAAGAAAAACATGCTATTGTTTTTCTATTTGTTTTATAACCATCATTAGCGTCGAACTAATTTATCCTTATTGTTATTGTTTTCGACTTTGTGGACGTTCGCAGGTGTGCAAATTACCATTTCCCAGAAACTCAGTGTGCGCGGCCAATTTCTTTGTACTGTGTAGTTAGTATAAGACGATGCCCGAATGGAGGGGCGGGCAGTCAAGCGACAACTACTAAACGAGTAAGACGTTTGTAGTACTCTCGATTAGCGGTATAGACGACGGACTTTACGCGTGTCGAATTGTATTGAATCATGCAGTGTGAACTGGTTGCATCCAGTTTTATTTGTATTTGTTTTATACGTGTTTGTACAGTTCTAATAAATTCTATAGTAGTTACAACGGCATTTTTACATCGAGTCCTGTAACTCGTAACATGGTCCTAAAAATCTTCTTATATTATTCCTTCCTATTTAGCACCCGAATGTTTTCTTTAAACAAAAGTGATTCGCAATAATTTTTAACACGAATTGGTCAGAGATAAATAAAAAAAAATTGCGATATCATATGCCACGGTAAATATAGAATCAAGATAAGCTATCATACAAGGAAATGAACCATTTAAATGAAAATATTCATACGAAAATATAGGATTTCGATCATTATTATAGAAGAAAATCTCAGAAGGTCTTATCATATTTTATCTTAGGGACCTTCCATAAATTACGTCACAGTTTAAGGGGGGAGGGGAGGGGGACGACGAAGGCGACATTCACAACCGCGATTTTTCCCGTTCCACTTGTTTGCCGGCGTTACAAACGTAAACCCAAGTGGAACGGCTACTCGACCCACCTCTTGACACGGGTCGTTGTGAGCGTTGTGTGATCGAAAATGATGACGTCATTAGTGACGTTCCGCCACGACTACAACGACCGCGGTCGCCTTGTGGAACGGCTAACGGAGCATTTTGGGCGTTGTGAGCTACTAATTGAACGGGCTAGAAGTGTGACACATCTTTCTAAATTTCGTGACGTCACATTTTAACACAAAATTTTAACTATAAAAGAATAACTTCAAAGTATTTCCAACAGTATCTGCATAGTCAGTATTTAAATTATTACAAAATAATTTAAATGGAAATAAAACTAATTACTCACTAATATATTTAAGCTTTAAAACACATTTTAACTATAAACGAAAATCTTAAAATATTTTCAACTCCATCTGTCTGATTATAGTGTTTACAATTTTAAAAATATACTTAATTATGCAACTGAAAGAAAAGAAACAAAAAATTATTTGAAGAAATAGAGACGTACTGACATTGCTGACATGTATCTTAAAAATAAAAACATATTGTTACGAGCTACAGGACTCGAATTAAAAATGCCGTTGGAACTACTATAGAATTTATTAGAACTGTACAAACACGTATAAAACAAATACAAATAAAACTGGATGCAACCAGTACACACTGCACGATTCAATACAATTCGATACGCGCAAAATCCGTCGTCTATATCGCTAATCGAGAGTACTCGAAAACGTCTTACTCGTTTCGTAGTTGTCGCTAGACTGCCCGCCCCTCCATTCGGGCCTCGTCTTATACTAACTACACAGTACAGAGAAATTGGAGGCGCACACAAGGTTTCTAAGAAATTTAATTTGCACACCTGCGAACGTCCACAAAGTCGAATACAATAACAATAGGGATTATAGTTCGACGCTAATGATGGTTATAAAACAAGTAAAAAGACAATAGCATGTTTTTCTTAACTACAAATTCAAAAGTCAAAGGATTCCTTAATCCGGCTGAAGGACAATAAGCTGCGCTTACAATAGGCTGTGCGGCTTATCTTTGACGGCATGTGACTATATTTTGAGAACTTGTGCGCCGCATTTTCAGCAAACAAGGTTTGCACTCAGCTTATTGCTGTGTCGACATAATATCTGACATAACTGCTGCTTTAATTTAATAATTTCTTGATGTGAAATTGCAAAATATGTGATGTCACACCAGGGAGGTAGGAGTCTCACGAATGTGATCAGCTGTGACAAGGATGAAGGAGGGGTCGAACAATCATTAAATTCTCGTGACGTAATTAGTGGATGGCCCGTAATTGCAAAGCTGGAAAATACGCAAGGATAGAGGGATCTGACAGGAAGAGATTTGGAGGGGGTGGGGATGAAAGGGAGGACGGGATAAGGGAAGTATCAAAATGTGTTGGGGGGCCAAGGGAAAGGGCAAAGTTTTTTATAATATTGTTACATGCCGTCAAAGATAAGCGCACAGCTGCCTGTTGTAAGCGCAGTCTATTGTCTTCCCGGACGGATTAAGGAATTCTTTTGTGTTTCGAATTTGTAACATGCTATTGTTTTTCTACTTGTTTTATAACCATCATTAGCGTCGAACTAATCCTTATTGTTTTCGACTTTGTTAGCCGTTCGCAGGTGTGCAAATAACTATTTCTCGGAAACTCGGTGCGCGATCAATCTTTTTATTGTACTGTGTAGTTAGTATAAGACGATGCCCGATTGGAGGGGAGGGCAGTCAAGCGACGACTACGAGACGAGTAAGACGTTTGTAGTACTCTCGATTAGCGATATAGAGAACGGACTTTACGCGTGTCGAATTGCATTGAATCGTGCAGTGTGAACTGGTTGCATCCAGTTTTATTTGTATTTGTTTTATACGTGTTTGTACAGTTCTAATAAATTCTATAGTAGTTCCAACGGCATTTTGAATTCGAGTCATGTAGCTCGTAACAATATTAACAAGAAATGCTCGAATTGAATTAAATATTATAAGTTATTACTTATACTTAATGCTCCTAACAGCTAAGTTAGACAAACAATTCAAATCAAAGATACATTTTTCTCGCATTTTTTTTCAGAAAACTTATTTATCAAATCATCCTGAAGCTGCTAGCTGAAGACGATTTCAGTTTTTCTAGATTTTCTGTCTCTATAAACATCAATGACAAGTCTGATAGCCGTTCCTGTTGGCCTAGCAGTTGTTCTCAAAAATGGTATTAATCTATAAAAGACTGTGGATAACATTTTAGGAATTTTGCTTACACATTGATACGGCTGATAGGGCGGTAGCTACGCCCCTGATAGTAGAAGGTTAAGGAGAAGAAGCGACAAGAAACTCCCCAGCAACAGATCTAGCTAAAATTGTTTTTCTTTATATTTCTTATTTTATTTATATCTCAAGCTCTTTTTTTATAAGTTTCATACAGAAGTATGTTCCAGAATTACTTTTCGAAGAATTAATGGGAGTTATAGCAAACTGCAAACGCAGTAAGACAAAGATATAATAAAAGGAAACAAGATTATTATTGTCGTTGTAATAATGACTAGACGTACTAATAGTACTATAAAAGTTTATACTGCAACATATCTCCATAAATTTCTTACATATTTTTTGAAAGATAAAAACGTTATACAGACGAAGTATAAGCGGCTAAAGTAAGCTGCAATGTAAATGAAGTTTTGTCATTTAAATATTCTTCAATTGTAGTATCCCTTTTTAATCAAGATATTTTTTAATTCGGTTTCAAATTTAGTGAAGGGTAGATCTAACATTTCATTCGGAATCTTATTGAAGAAGCATATACCAACCCCCAAGAAAGAGGAGAATAGGTTTTGTAATCTAAAAGATAGCAATATCAGTCTATTACTATGTCTGGTGTTGAAATTGTGAACATTCCTATACTGGTTGTTGGCACTCAAATTATTACGAATGTAAACTAAATTATTAAAAATATATTAGCGGGCGACTGTCATAATACCGATTTCCTTAAAGCGTTCTCTAAGAGACTTCCGAGGGCACAGGTTGTAAAAATTGACCTTAAGGCTTGGCTTACGGCATGGCTCTACTACGGGCGCGTTCCGTTAGTAGCTCACAATGTTCAAAATGCTCCTTCAGCCGTTCAACATAGCGACCACGGTGGTTACGGTCGCCGCGAAAGCGTCACTAATGACGTCACAATTTTCGATCACGCAGCGCTCACAACGACCCATGTCAAGATGTGGGTCGTATAATCTGTTCAATTTGAGTATACGATTGTAACGACCGCAAGCAAGTGGAACGGGAAAATCGCGGTCGTGAGCATGGTCGTTATAAGGCTCATGTGAAACGTAGCCTACGTCGAATAGTTTTCACCGCGGCAAAGCTGAGGGGAAATCCCTAGTATATAATATATATTTTTTAAATATTCTATTTAAAAGTTTTGCGCTTGATCGACATTGCATCACTTTGCTTAAAAACAAAAAACTTTAGTTGTATGATATTAATTGTTTATAAACAGGATTTGTGTATTTGTGTTAACAATATTAAATACAATGGTTAGTGAAATGGGCTTTTTTGAGGTTAACAAGAGTATCCCTCTCCTTAGGCGTGAAGTCACCTAGCATTTCGACGTTGTTGTTGTAACTGTATAGTTCCCAGTATTGCCCGGTATCTATTTCCTAGAATACTATTCCAAATCTTGAAAAATTCATGAACATTTGACACTGGCAAAATATATAAATCGTGTAAAGCAAATTTAAAGAAGAACTGACCTGTAACGTGTCCACCGGTTCATCGAACCTCCCCACATCGTACAACTTCGAATCCCTCTCTTCATAAACCTGCCCTTTGATAGAGCAAGCTTTGAAAACCATCAGATTCTTGGTAAGAGTCCCTGTCTTGTCAGAGAACAGCACCTCAACTTGACCTAACTCCTCGTTCAAGTCCGAAGTGTTCGCTACCGCTGGTCTGCCTGTCTCTTCACATTTCAAGTCTTCGTCCCAACCAATGAAGAGAGCACCTAAATTTTATAAATTTATATTATATCGGCAGACAACGCGCCATCCACAAATTATGTCACACGAATTCCATGATTTTTTGACCCCTCCCCGTCCTTGTCGCATTCCTGAGACTCCTCCCTCCCTAGTGTGTCATCACATGCTTTACAATTTTACATCAAGAAAATTTTTAATTAACACAGCAGTTCTGTAATTAGTTTTATTTCTATTTAAATTACTTTTTAGCAATTTAACACTATGCTCATAAAGATAGGAGTTAGAAATATTTAGATTTTTTTTCTTATTAAGTAGTTTAAATTTCGTGTTTTAAAGCTTAAATCTTACACTAATATATAAGTATAAAGCTGAAGAGTTTGTTTGTTTGATTGAATGCGCTAGTCTCAGGAACTACTGGTTTGATTTAAAAAATTCTTTCAGTGTTAGATAGTCCATTTATCGAGGAAGGCTATATATAATCACGCTAAGACCAATAGGAGCGGAGCACCAATGAAGAATGTTTCAAAATCGGGGGGTTTTGAAAACAAATTCCACGCGGACGACGTCGCGGGCACAGCTAGTATATTAGATTTTGAAACTTGACGTCACTAAAGTTAGGACCCCTCCCACCTTTGTTACACAATGTCATACTTCCCTTAACGTGTGACGTAATTATGGATGGGCCCCAAACAAACTAGTGTTCAGAACTGGCAAATCCTGGTGTCGAAAGTACCAGAAATTCCCACCAGGGGGTTTGACGGCGCGTTAGCACTGGTATTCAAGGTTTATTGGCAATTTCAGAAATTGGCATCTACAACTCGACAATATCATATACAAACAGACAGATAACTATTTCGCCAGTAGAAAATACACATATAAGCTCAAAATACATTCACAAACATATTAATTAAAGATTAAAATCATGTAAATAATATCAGAGCGCTCAATACAAAATAATTGTAGTTTTGCTAAAACTCATCTTGGTAAACAAGCTAATATAGGAGAGGTGTACATTAAAAAACGGCCTGACCGATTTGTATATTTTTGTTCGTTCTAATACTGGGGTGGTTTAAAAGAAAAAAAACAATGATTTTAAATTACAATTGTATTTTTTACTCCTCATAAAATTTCCATACTGGGGGCCTTATCTTATATGAAGATCGATTCTTAAGCAGTAAACTCCAAAAAAATTACACTCACCAAGAAACTTATACAACTCGATAGTCACGTACAGTGACATCGGTACGATGTAGTAGTAAAGCAGCAGAAAGGAGAAGAGATCCTCGAACACCTTCGTCGTAATCTCCCCCAGATACAAAGTCCGCTCTGGATGTTTCATCTCAATGTACAATTTAGCGCCAAGTGATACAAGCATCTCGACCACTAGCAAAGCGACGAAAACTACAAGAAAGGCATTGACTGCCAATTCGCACGATGAGAATTTATTGCCGGTGTACTTTGAATTTAGGGCTAATTTTGTTTCTTCGCCTGAAAATCGTAGTGTTAATAATAAGAAATCTTTAGTTCATAACAAAGTTACACGTCAATTTCAATATAATCACACTGTTTCCAAGCATTTATTTTACTTTTGACGTTTGCACGTCTATCAAGTTACATATTTTTTGAAAGTCTAGCCTACATGAAACAATTGGCATAATTGTCGTACTTTATCGTTGTGGGTGTGATAATTGTAATGTTCCAAGAGTCATATGTCGCCCTATTAGGGTTACGTTCCATTTGTGGCTCACAACGTCTCAGTCGTTCCATATACCGACCACGGTCGTTATGGTCGTGGCGAAAAGTCACCAATGACGTCATAATTTTCGATCACGCAGCGTTCACAACAACCCATGTCAAGAGGTGGGTCGATTAATCCATTCCATTTGAGTTTATGATTGTATCACCCGCAAGCAAGTGGAACGGGAAAAATCGCGGTCATGGGAGTGGTTGTTGTGAGCCTCATGTGGAACGTAGCCTAAACCGTCGACACTATACATAAATAAATTAAAAGTAATCGATTTGAAAATAAAAAATGTTCTACTTTAAAGAATAATAATACCGCAATTATTGTAAGTGCTTATAAAATGCCTTAATTAATATATATAAAATATGTTCATTGAATTGTGGGTATATTTATTACGATATAATATTTTGGCAAAAAATATATAGATAAGTTAAATTTATTAAAACTTATTTATATAAATAAAGTCGATTTTTATAACAAATCGAGACCGTATCGCATTAGTACATTACTAATTGATCCGTCATCGAGCTGTCAAAAGGAAAATAAATGCTTGGTAAGGGTATAACTCTCTTTTCTTTCACCTTCTCCCAATTATTTGGGATCAGCACAATATTTCTTTTTCTTCTACACCCCTCTATTCCGACATACGTCATCCGACACACCACAAATCATCATATCCTCCTTCACACAACCATCCATCTCTTTTTTGAGCTACCGTTACTCTTGTACTCATCAATCTTGTAGTTTAAAATTGTTTTAGTCACGTGACTTTCCTCCCTCCTCATTATTTATGATCTTAATTAACGTAGGTCATAAACTCTTTATGAATAAAAAGGTGCTCGGCTAACCACTTCAAAGGCGTACTTTAAATGAATTTACGGATGGTAGTATTATCAAACACCTCATGACATGCGTCAATCTGCCTAATTTCTGTTCTTAATATATGTTCCAAGTAATGCCACCTATTATCAATGGTCTTATAATAACAAGCTCACTGCCTATTATTGTACTATATTAATGTTTGCGGGTATATAATATAAAATCGAGGAGACGTAGCGATGAACAATCATTCTCACTTCAGCTTTAGTCGGATGCCCATGCCATAGTAACGCCCTAGGGTAGCTAATTATTTTGCGAGAAACATAACTTATAATTAGTTTTGCTTTAAATAGGCAGTCTTTATGTAGAAATAAAAAATACAGATCTCCAAGTTCTACTTGTTTTTTTGTATAAATCCCGCACTAACAATAGATTATATTAAATCCAGACAGAATATGAGTTTGATTATAACGCCGTCGTGAGGGAGGAGGGGTAGCTTAGAGATTCGGCTTTCGTCTAGTGCCTAATTCATCCCAGTGGATCTCCCCTACATAATCGAAAAATAAAAAAATGTACGGAAAATAGCGCCATCAAGTCGTCCAGGAACATCAAAAATTATAATTAGTTTCCATTTAGTCCACACTTCACTTACGATAGTGCTGTGCAATATCGTTGAATAAATACATCGCGCTAACGAGATCTTATGAGCATAAATGAAACCACAAGTTATGGTCATATTTCTTGAATCTCGCACACTTTTACATGAAGTTTTATGTGAACCATTTTTTACGTTTGGCACAAATTATAGTGTTATATATAAGTTTTTTAATCTGTCTTTCCCTTTATTCCAATTTAGAACAAGTTATAACTTATTAGTACCTTCTAGTGGAATTTATAGATTATCGATTGTAGCGACATCTATAGGACAGAGTAAATGATATTTTATTCCAGAGAGATTCATCTATTTTATATATAGTGTATTATCTATTCCCTAATTGCTTATTTATATAATACTAAGATTCTCGTCGCGGCTTCGCCCGCAGATAGTTCCGACTCGTATCCCGCAGAAGCTATCCCATTTTCCGGGTGATATGCATGTCATACTATTTTGAGCTTATCGCATTGATTTTTTAGACAGAAAGTATTCTACTAGCGTACAGCGCGACATGTATAAGTTGGCGCGCTGTAAGAAAACGAATTTTAACAGTTCATAGTACTTCATTATTTTATTTAATAAACCCACCAAATAATTTAGTCACATGAGTATCATTGATAAACATAGTTACAACTCCACCAATTCAGTAGGGCGTTGACGAAAATATATTTCACTTGTCAACGCAAGTGTGCGAGGCGCCATTCGGCCAATGTCTGCCAAGTTTCAAACTCACGTCATTACAATGAGAATTTTCTTGCCTATGAACCGCCAACATTTTTCACTAATCGATACCAACTTCATTGTCTGGTAGAGACAGTCTGATGAACGAGAGAGAAAAACTACTAAAATTACCCGTGTATATAGCGCATCCTATGGCCCATTCTGTATTTTTGACCCGGGACCCCCTCAACATGAGATTATCCGTGGTCAGGACCAAGCTATCCGTTCCCGGGATCTCAAATCTGCCGTAGAAAGTGTACAGATCTGCCAAAGGGCTGGGTATTTCTACGCGCATACCATTCGGCAGTATATCTAAAAAGGCAGAAACAACATGTTAAGATTGTAGGTGATATGCCTGTACTGTTGCATTATTTTTAATGTGTTAGAAATCTAGTTTATTCGATATTTGTGTTACAATGCACATCACTATCATACGTTGACATCAGAAAGAAGAAAGAAAAAGATTTATTTACTTAAAAAATACGACGCTATACATAAAAAACACATAATGCATTCACAATTTTTTTTACACAAAACACCATAACATATATAATAAATAAATAAATAAGGTTTGTACGTCGAGTTTTTTAGTCAACGAGGTTGGCAACTCGGCATTGTGCTGCATCGAAATTTAGATATAGCGCTGATTTTCAGTGCCAACCTCCATACACTTGACCCAATAACAGCTCTATACATATTGTATATATATATATATATATATATATATATATATATATATATATATATATATATATATATATATAAATATAAGTATATATATTTATATAATAATATTAGTATATAAAATATTTTAAAATATTATGCAACAAACCCTGCCCTAGCTTTTGTGCCATATGCCTCTCTCCATCCCAAGGTTGACTGGAAGAGATCGCTGTCAGCGATAAGACCGCCATTTGTACCTAATTCTAAGCTGTTTTGTGTATTGGTTCATTAATTTTATTGTACAATAAAGTATATTTTATTCTATTCTATTCTAGTTCGTTCAATTAAGAGTTTTTTTTTAAATATACTTTAAAAAACTCTCAGTGGCGCGGGGTGAAAATTCGACTAGGGTAAGCAGCCGGTTGAAAAACCATACCGTATGATATGATGCGTAAAGTTCTGCACGACTATACCATGGGGGAGGGGTGGTTTTAGTGGGGGTGATTGCGAGTCTCCAGAAATGAAGGCTCCACTATCAGCATACAAAAAAGCACCGGATTTGATGACAGTGACCTTAAAACTTGCACTTCTAAATAAAAACGTCAACTCGCGATGACAATTGATGATTTCTTATGACAATTTATATTTTTAATTTCGCAATGTTAGCGCATTATTTGAAATAAAATACGGTGCCCGATCGGGTTATGAGTTGCTGTTGGTTGCATCCTATACGTGCGGAAAGCCGTCGAGCGTAAGAGATAGTAATACATAATAGTAATAAATTCATGGCGCTTTTGACCTTTTGGTCGCTAACCGCTAGTTTCTTAGGTAGGCCATGGAGAATCGAGTTGTATGAAGACCACGCCACTGATATGTATAGTCGAGTAGGATGTTGTTAGTCAGATTTTGAAAAAACTATGAAGGCGTTCTTTAATTCCTTTTTTCATCAAGTCAGTCGACTTCCGTCTCCGGGTAATGACGGCCCTGGGTGTAATAAAATATTTTCATGATCGTACTCACTGTATAAATATTTACAATATTTTTCTTCAAGGAGTACAAGAGACACTCCAATGTAGATATTGGGTGACTAATCGACATGCCAAAATATACGATGTCATCTTGATAATCTTAGAATTTTACTGTGTTACATTGATATGGGAATTTCAATACTTCGAGAGATACCTTAACATTTTTGCGTATTAATGATATTATTAATTGATAAACATGAATACTGTATAAGTTATCTAAATAGACTACTCAAGCAATAGTTGCTAATAATTTGAAAATATATAAATCAAACAAAACATAGAAGTACATCTCAGATTGTATATGATATACATATCTGTAGGTATGTATATTTATGTATACACAGCAAATTTAACATTACTATTAAATCATGTCACTAATATTTTAAAACTACTAATAAGGGCAGGTAATATCGGACCTTTATTCTTAAAATCTGTTATTTTCATTTTAAACAATTGCTTTAATGCAATTTTACGTGAGGATTAGAATGTTGAAAGGATTTGAAGGGTTTTTTACATTATTTGAACCTTTAACCGTTACCGTTCAAGAAAACGTTCTTTTGTGACATCCAATAGAACTATTATATGCCTAAAACTCAGATTTTAAGTAAGCGTGCTCCATTCTAGACCGTATCTTCGTTTGATATCAGACTAGATCGTAGCCAAACGTGAATCTATAACACAATAAAAATTGCAAATTTATTTTTAAACAACACATGCCTAGCATAACTCGCCATTAATCCAAATACACCGCGCTTTCAGCTAAAACTTTTTATAAGACCATCAACTGTTTTAAGTAAAACCATAATAGTCCTTCACAGCGAAAAATTTATACCTTTGACAATAAACAATTTAGATTAGACGGAGATAACACACCATAGACAAACATTGACATAACACACACCTAGTGATGTCGTATACTATTACGATAGACCCACACCTCAAGCATACAATGAAATCATATTGTGACTAGAAAACCACTGCTCAAAAATTGTTTAATATTATACTGTGACTAGAGACCCACACCACAAAAATGCCTTGACATCATACTATGACTAGAGACCCACACCACAAAAATACCCTAACATTATATTGTGCCTAGAGACCCACATCACAAAAATGGCTTGACATCATACTATGACTAGAGATCTACACCACAAAAATAACTAGACATTAAAGTGTGACTAGAGACTCACACCACAAAAACACTTTGACATCATACTGTGACTAGTGACCCACACCACAAAAATACCTGGAGTGTACCCCACAAGCGGTGGCGGTACCCTCAACGTCTTGAGATTGGTCTCTCCATCCAAATTGGCCGTTGTGACGTAACATTTGCCCTTTTCACCAGCTGAACACAAGAGTACGAGGTCTGCTGGGACCTCTCTGCCTCTTTTAACTCTCACCAGAGTGCCAGGCGCGATGGTTGAGTTTTTAACCTCTTTTACAACGCCTTTGTGCACAATTTCAACTGTTAAAAATCATAAGATTCATAAATATGGAGTTATATTTGTTATCGGCAAGTATATTATAGATTCAGAACACGTTTGATTTTTCTCATCGTAGCTAAATAATAAATAACAATAGGTCAGGTTTTCAAACTATTGGGTCATGTTGAATATATATAGTACGAAGATGTAATTTTAACTTAAATTAATAGATTGGTTTCAAAAAATATGCAAAACCCTTCTTTAACTTCTGGACTATTGGGTGGAGAATTCTAAAAAAAATCAAGGAAGTAGAATTAAAAAATATGTTTTTTGACGAAAATTCCCTAAGATCTATAGAACTGTTCGTGCAGTTGGAATACCACCTATAGAAGTCCTTAGGATCGAGGAGAGAAGTCTTAACGCAATCAAGGTTTAAAACAAAGTGTCGTTCATTATTATTATAAATACATAGCTACGATATAATTATTTCATAGCTCTCAAATTAGGTTTGATCAAAAGACCTGTACAGCCAATTGAATACTTTTTGATACGAGATATGTTCGGCTAAATCCTTTCTTTAAGGTACCGTAGTACTATACACACAGAAACAGTAAACGTAACAAATCACTGTGCGTGGACAATAATTCCCTGATTATTTTTATTACTGAAGAAAAGCAAACAGGCTGACGGCTTACATGATGGAAAGCTCAAGTAACTCTTCACTTATGGACATTTGCAACACAAGATGTGCTGTCATTGTGCTGCTAGTCTAGAAGGGGGAATGCCGGAACAAAACTCAAGATTTTTATACTCTATGCCGGTTAAGTTAAAAGGACAAGTCTACAAATCCATTATTAGACCTGTCGTTTCATACGGCAGTGAAGCGTGGCCTGTACTTGAGCGACACAAGCAGGAGCTGTGTGTCACGGAAGTGTATATGCTTCAGTGGACGTATGAAGTCACGAGGAAGGATCGCGTCAGGAACTTCCGCATCCGCGGCAGTCTTTACCTCCGTGACGTAGCAGGCGAGTCGCTTACGCTGGTACGGCCACGTTTTACGGAAACCGGCTACAAACTGCAGGCGAGTCGCTTACGCTGGTACGGTCACGCTAGTTAGCAGGTCCCAGGCGAAGGAGTAGGCCCAAGAAATGCTAGCTTGACGTTGTTAGCAATGACATGCGTACCAATGGTCTCAATACAAGGGATGCCGAAGATCGCGCGAAGTGGAGAAGAAAATGTAGGAAATCGGATCCCGGGCGTTGAAGTGATCGCTCCGAACGCAACCGGGATTTAACGCTCGGATGATGATGCATCTGGGCTGGTGGCCATTCACCTGGTTATAGGATGTTTTGTTACCTCTTAAAACAGACCACCCGGCCGCAGGAATTAGTCCCTATTCTAACTACTCTTTCTCCGTTCCTACACGGATGAATTTTAAATATATACTTAAGGGGTCGCGATCCGAATTAGCTCTTTGCGTTCTTCGTCTTGCAAAAATATCTTAATCCAGCTACTTAACAAACCGATTCATAACAATGACTTGTATCCTTTATCGATAACAAAGAATACCATTGATCGATAACAAAATCTTATTAGAATACATATGATAATGATGAATTTTTACTCTTTCTGACTTTACTCTTCAAAAATAAAGATACTGTAGATGGTTTAAACCAGATAACGAACTGATAAAATAGCAAAACTACAAATCACATGTCTGTTCTCTATACCTACGCTAATATTCAAGAGATATTAATACGCCAATATTAAAGAGGCACTTTATATGATTAACTGATAAACGTAAATACACCATGAGGAACTATGATGCTTAATACATTTCAAAACACTTTCTAATTTACATATATTATCATAAGTATGTTTCCAGGTAAAGTAATTTACGTGGGAGAATTATTCCGTTCTGTCTTAATTTTTGAAGTGAAAACTTCTTTAGGCACGTTAGGCACTTTTGGGGTGGCGAAAACGCACCGAACTCGCGTGACCGTCACGCTCAGATACAACATTTTCACTTCAGTGCACTCCTACGACTAACAACTTTTTCTACTATTAGATAAGGGAACCTCGTGGTTTAAAACAAGATGTAATAAGAAGAGTTTAGTAAGGCATGTCAGATGATTGAGAGAATGGATGAAAAAATATTAATAAAAGTGTTTGACAGCAGTGTGGATGGCAGAGCGATGTTTTGAGGAAAGATCAGATACAAATCACCTATAATAAACGTGCATGTATGAAGAGATTAATGAATGTAGTCGAAGCAAAAGATTATGCCAATTGGGTGGAGATCAATCGTTTTTGCCTACCCCTATGGGAAAAAGGCATGATAATATTTGATTATATACTAAAATAAGAAATGGGCGTCTTAAGCATCTAGCAAGCTACTAAAAGTTCAGCTAAGTCATACACAAGTCACATGCCTACAAATATCTCAAATTATCGATCGAAAAACACGTATCACGTATTGGAACAGGTGAGCCGATGTCTTCAATTATGGTAAAATTCTTATCATTGATAATATTAATGTTGAGATTTGATAAAGTTTGATAAGAGTTGATAAAATTTATTATAGCTGATGACGAGGATGACGGTCGTTGACCAAATTGGACACATTTTGAACTCACATCAACGTCATCGAAGGTCAGTAATAGTACTTGCAATGCACGAAAGCGATCTTTACCCGTGTTTACATGAGACCAAATGCGGGTATTGCACGCTCGCAATTGGATCCTACCGTCAAATACTCATACTACCGCAATGTGCACGTATACTTTCGACCACGAGTAAAGCTCTCTCGCATTCGTGAATTGCAAGAACTAGAAGCTTAAAGGTCATTTCTATCATTATACCTGTGTTTTTGCATGATAGTGAAAGGTGGCCTTTACTTGAGCGGCAGAAGGAACAGCTACGTGACATGAAAATGAATGTGTGATGGTGAGTGCAAGCACGCGGAAGATCCATGTTAAGAGCTCTCGCATGAGCGACCAACCGCAAGACTTCCCAACGCTAGTACGGCCACGCTTTATAGAAAACGACTAGATATGTTTGTGTAAAGCTGAAGGAGTAACTCCAAAAAAATGCTTACTTGACGTCGTAAAGGATGACAAGCGTGCCAATGGTTTCACAATAACGGATACCGATGACCGTGCGAAGTTAAGTACAAATAGTGGGAAAGTGAACCCGAGATCCGAAGCGAACACTCCAGACGAAATCGGGATTTAACGCTAGGATGATGGACATGAACACCCAACCTCGGTCGAGGTGTCACGGCGAAATACCTATGATGGCCTCAGCAGACGCAGAGGAACTTTGATAGGTTTAATGGGAGGTCTAGCAGTCGGCATCTTGAAACTCCTTCATCGGCGAAGGTGTATGCAAAAGCCCCTGAGAACCCAATGTATCCCTTAATTTATAACGTCCCCGATGTCCGAGAGATGTGTAAATGCATTAGTCCAGCATTATAAAAAAGGTTAAATAATGCACCAGTTCCACTCACCTATTTGATTGTTAACCCTATTATCGGCCCTATGCCGTAGCCAGTCCTCATAACCCTGCTTTACTGCAGTCACCAGCACCATGAAGCTCAGAGGCGCTATACTGGTCATCGGCGACACTGGACTATCTATACATGAGAAAAGAAACTGTAGATAAACAATAAGCGAGTTATATTATATACATTATAAAGTAAATACGTATTACTTTGCAGGAAACTACGTTCCTGTGCCGCGAAAACCCTAAACAAGACAAATAAATATGATATATCGTAGCGATGCTCAACGAGATGTTTAAGTCGATTGTGTCGATAATTCAAACATCTCAATGACTCGATTGTTTACACTCATAGTCGATGCTCAAGAGTCCAACTCGGGTGTCGTAAGAAAGTAAATAGAAGTATCTGAAGTCTTGGTTGTTTAGTCAAGGAACTAGTCAACTATCGAATCGAATACGACTTTTTCAATTGTTTAAACATCTCAGAATCGTCCATCGCTAATACATTGTTCCAATCACTGTTATATTGTTAGCCTTTATAGAAAATAAACCTTTTAGCGCTCATTCAACTTTTATATCCTTTCACATACTTACATGTTACATTTACTCTTTATTTTAGAATGGAATAAATTCAAATTTCATTGTTAATTAATATTCCTACTCGTGAAGGAGAAACAAACATGCAAACAAGTTACGTTCACATTTATATATTACATATAGTACCGATTATAATTTTAACTCTGTCTACAGATGTTATTTCCCGTTAAGGTGGTTAACCACTGTTTCTTCACCTTTAATAAAATATAAAACCTACCTATTACAATAGCGATCACTGTGACCATCAAGAAGTAGAAGTTGACGATCCTCCGGAACTGTTCCGAGAGATTTTTCGGCAGAAACGTAAGGAGTGTGTACTTTGAGGTCTTGATTTTGTTGTGCTTCTTCTTGTCTGCTTCGTCTACTACACCCACTTCTATCTGCCGGGTCTCTGCTGTGGCAAATACCTTGTTGTGCTGGAGTAAAAGATGTAAAAATAATTGTAAATATATCAGGGTATAACTACTGAGAATTTGCTGAAAACGATTACTGTAAGCCTACTAGAATATGTAGGTATGTCAAATACTAATAGTACGTATTTTATATATTTATAAAAAATCTTTAACATATACATATTTCTTTTATTTCTGTGTATGACGCTGAACTCCTAAACAGCTGGACCGATTTCGATGAATTTTTTTGTGTGTCTTCAGGTGGATTCGAGAATGGTTTAGATTCATAATTGGACCCGGTAGGTGGCGGTGCAATTGGGTTCTAAATTTTATTTCTTCAGGGCAGGACAACGTCTTCCGGGACCGCTATTCTTTATGTATAATAAGATAGATAACACTTTATTGCTCACCAAAATAAACAAATACAAAACAAAACGCATAATTACAATACTTCTTGGCAAAACAACAGGCAGCCTTATCGCTAAAAGCTATAGCTTCCAGGCAACCAACCTAGCTTTAAAAAAATCTTAACTAATCTGGCGATGTAGGTGGAGCAGAAAAAAGAGGAATGTACAAATTAACTATATATACCTACTCACACTAATTTATAAATTTTAATTAATACATAAATCCAGATAAATTTATGGAATACCAATATATACGTAATATATACCAAATAATCTAAATAAATATATGTATTAACATTATATATATGTATAATATTCGACCTCGGTAAGTATGTATGTTTGAGTTCGCAAAACTCAAAATGTAATCGATGGGTTAACTTCCCTAGTAATCAAAACATCAAACTAGCAAGACATAGTCGGATAAGCAAGTTGCGTACAATTATAATTTATTAGATCTGCACCATATTTCTTACAATCCTATCCTATAGTTATATGGAAAAGATCGCTTTTTAGAGACAAGGTCGCTGTTTCTATAATTGTTTTTTTTATCTAGGCCTTCGTGTACAAAGGAAATAAGTGTGGACACTGAACATTCTGCCGATGACGAGCGATATTTAATATATAACGCCATAATAACAGGAAAAGGAACCAAATCTATACAGCTTACCACATATCTCACATGGAACAGGTGGTATAATAAGTGCTCTATTTAAGTTTATTTATTTTTTAGGTACTTATTAGTTTTCTTTTTTTATTATGGTATCACTGTTTTCTGTTATTATTATTTTTTCTTTGTTATTATTCCTTTCACGTACACGTTGACTATAATTTAACTTGTTTTTATCGTGGGTCGTATGACTTTTCTTATTAAGGAGGTGAGCACTGAAAATCAGTGCTGTGTCGGACTATGTTTCGGCACAGCAAAAACTGAGTGCCAACCTCATTTCGCAATTTGCGGCACACATTTTCATTGTTATTGTTATCCGTGCAGGAACGGAGAAAGAATACAATTTCCTGCGTTTGGGACGGCCTGTCGTAAGAGGCGACAATACAACCCACAGCCAGGTGGTAGGGCATTTGCCCGACTGGATGGCTACCACCCCTGGTCTAAAGTGTGTCGCCATAACAACCTTGAGTTGTGTTCCGGCATTAGTGGCCAGGTTTCAGTCTCCCTTAAGACAGTAGCATCGCATTTGTAGCACCTTTGGCGTTGCAAATGTCCATAGGCCACTGTAACCGCTTTCCATCAAGTAGGCCATCTGCCTGTCTGCTGAACACCTGCAATAAATAAAATATTATAAATTATTGTTAAGTGTCGCATTTTTAGGAATAAATATTTTCTTTCTTTATTTATATGAGGCTTAAGTACCAGATCAAACTGTTCCTAGGAACATTAAAGACTGCATAGAGCGAGACGTAGTCATTCTGATAACAATCCGTACATCGATCAATCAATAAATTAAGGTTGATGATCTGATATAATTTCACGAAAACCAATCACTTATATCAGTTTCATTGATTTGTTGCGTGACATTTCTGCTATCGATTAACTTAAGACAATCGGAAATACTTACGAGACAAGCCGCCTTAGTGTCTTATACTCAGTGACCATGTCACCATTTTAAAATACGATTGTAGCAAAGAGAGAAGCTGATAACTAGTTAATAATAACAACTGCCCATAAATTTCCCATAATTGGACTCAAGCCTCCCATTTATAGAGGAACAGATTATACCCGTAACGAATCTCCAAGGCGGCTTAGTGGGTTTGACACATCGATTATCTTGATGGTTTCATCAGATCAATTAATCAATATGCACTATTGGTGGCAGTTGCTTCTTCTTTAGAAATGAAACTCGATATAAAATTGGACTGTATGATTATTATAAAACTATTTATATAACTTAGGATATACATAAAGAAGTACGTAATGACAAATTGTGCGAGAGAGTCGAGAGACAGGATGGTAAGTCGTCAATGAGAATTGTAATGAAGCATTAATTGAGAATAATGATTTTTGCCTCCAAGGCCGCTGCTATATCCCGCATAGCGTCAGTCGCCTAGCTGCTAATTGTGCGAGCTATGGGCGTCGGCGGTATGCGGGGCGCGGAGAGTAGGTGTGCTCCGGCGGGCGTGTCAGGGGGGTGCTCTCTGTCCGCAACATGCACGTTAGATCAGAAAACTTCCCAAGAGGTGCAGCATACTTTTCTGGTCAGGATCTAAACCGGCGTCATTTCAATTAACTATGATTCGCGTTGCGTGCCGTGTCTGCTATTGTTTAAGCTAATAGATGGATTACTATCCAAGACGTTGGTCAGTGACAGCTCTGGTTTTGCAAATGCCCATAGACAACGGTAACCGCTTTTCATCAGGTAGACCATCTGCCTGTCTGCTGTTATACTCCAGTTATAAAAAAAACATCCGGATTCAAAGACATTTGAACACTATTCATTATTCTGTGTCCGAGTTTGTATTGTATAGTCTGTGGACATTTGCCGTTTTAGAAAACGATCCTCGCAAAGGAAGATAAGTTAGTAACTATAACTATAGTGGGTACAACTTGGCCAGCACCCTGCATATGGACGTCACCCAGGACAATATCGGCGAGTTCGTGTCAAAGAAGAAGGTCTAGGACTTTTTACGGTTCGCGGCAGTAATTACAGAACGCATAATAAAACGAAACTAAAGCCAATAAATATGTTGTTAATATAATATTATATAATATATATTTGTTAACATAAGTAAAATTATAAAACTGTAGACTTTAGTTTTTTTTTTAAGTAGTTATAA
Organism: Dendrolimus houi; assembly: GCA_039645545.1. NCBI lineage: Eukaryota > Metazoa > Arthropoda > Insecta > Lepidoptera > Lasiocampidae > Dendrolimus > Dendrolimus houi. Next base: position 1,654,948 of record CM077128.1, on the reverse strand, counting down.
AATAAAAGTATAGTAAATAAGAAAATAATGTATAAATAGATAAGTAGCTCGCTAGATAGAAAAATAAGACAAATAAGCTGTAGCAGCGAGAGGTAGAGGTTAAATGACATTTCAGATGGCAGAGAGTAGTATTCAATGTCGAGTTCTGATGTGAACTGAAGTGAACTAATTTATTTTGGAAACGGTAAGCTTACGTACAAATATTATCAAGTTTTACAGCTAGTACAATATATAGCACAATGTGCGAGCGGGACGGATGATATGCAAGCGAGATAGAGCAACTATTAATATGTGCGCTCCCGCGTTGCACTAGCCAGTCCCCGCCCTATAGGAACAGCCGCATTGTTTCTAGACGTAGGTAAGGCCTTCGACAAGGTCTGGCACAACGGCTTGATTTACAAGCTCTACTAGTTCCGTGTGCCAGATAGACTCGTGCTCATCTTGCTAGATTTCCTCCTAGGCCGTAGCTTCCGTTTTCAAGTGGAGGGAACGCGCTCGTCCCCTCACCCACTCACAGCCGGTGTATCACAGGGCTCGGCCCTGTCTCCACTACTCTTCACGCTGTCCAGCAGCGACATCCCAAAAACCCCAGATGTGGAGTTGGCCCTCTTCGCGGATGACACCATACTCTATCCATCAGATCAGAACCGACAAGTGCAAGGCAAATGGTTTCGCAAATGGAGGATAGAGGTGAATCCGGAGAAAAAAGCGCAGCAATGTTCTTTTCCCCGGGCACGCTTCGCTCTCCCAAAGGCGCTTGACTTCGCCTAAAAGCCATTTCGCTCTACGACCAACAAATCCCCTGGGGAAAGTACACCGAATACCTGGGTGTCACCCTAGATCAGAGCTTGCGCTTCGACGAGCATATGACTATAGTCTGAAATAGAGCGCGATTTGTAATGGGTCGTCTAGCACCCATGATAGATAAACGAAGCAAAATGTCCCCCAGACACAAGCTTACTCTATATAAAACATGCATCCGCCCGATCATGACATACGCAAGTGTGGTATTCGGTCATGCTAAGCCTGCCTTTTTAAAGAAATTGCAAATCGTGCAGAATAAATTCATGCACAGAGCCGTCAGTGCTCCCCTCTATATGCGTAACATCGACCTCCACCGCGACCTGGAGCTTCCCTCCATCAAAAACTACATTACGTCGCCCTCGCGTGAGTATTTCGATCTCACGCCGCACCATCGAAATTCGCTCGTCGTGTCCGCGTCCAATTATAAGCCTCGACGAAAGGCTCTCGTGGGACGACCGCGTAACGTCCTCACGGACAGGGTCGACGTTGTTACAAAACGACTGGCCCGGATCAGCCCGCCCACGGTTAAGACGGCAGGCTGGCAGACATCGACAGACAGACTCAGACGGCGGCGTCACAGACGCCGCCAATCACGATCTCTCCACGTCCCTGCGAGGGACTCCAGGAGACATAGACAACCCCCCGATAGGATAGACTAGGCGTGTTGCTGGGATGTTTCTTTCACCGTTTCTTCTCTCCCAGCCATAGCACGTTGCGAAACGGCAGCAAGATAGCGTAGGCCGCCGCGAACCATCAATCCCGGTCCGCCGGGATCCTTCCCCTCGGGCTTTATATTACCCATCACCCGTTCTCAATTAGTGCATTGTGTCGCCCTATGGTGGCCATCATTAGATTCATCCCCCTCTCATGGAAACAGTCCAGTCGAGGTAAAACTCCCTAGGGAGCTCCCTCGAGCAAGTTGCCCCCCCCGGGCTCGAGCGCTCGCCCCGAAATCCCCGGTAAAGTTGTAAGGTCTTCGGATAAACAACATAAAGTCAAGTCCAATAAAAAAAAAGCACTAGCCAGTCGTTCGTTGTCCACTGCGATGACTAGGCGTATGCAGCTCCCATAGAGAAAAAGAAGAAATTAGATAATAATTATTAGGTCATTTTCGATACTTTCCAAAAATTTGTAAATAGATAAATTAGCAATAAAATAATGTATAACTCTAAAAATAATTAAAATGTAATAGTTCATAATATTAAATGTATAATAGTGAGGTACAAGACAAAAGAATGAAAATAAAATAAAAGACACCCACAATTATTTTACGCCAAAAGAGAATAAGAAGAAAGAAATAGAAATAAAAAAGACCTCTGCCTTGTACTACGGCGAGGGATGGCAATATAAAAAAAAACCTATATTTGGTAATCGTAGATATACTATAAATGTTGGCGAAACCTTCACGTCCGTGACATAGCAGACAAACTGAAGGAGAGTCGCTTACGCTGGTACGGTCACGTTTTTCGGAAACCGGCTAGTTACGTGGGGAACAAATGTCTAGCCATGCCGCCTTCGCCAGTTCGAAGGGGTAAGCTCAAGAAAAGCTGGCTTGACGTTGTGTGGGATGACATGCGCACTGTTATAGTCGTCCGTTGAAAGGAAATAATAAAAATATAAAGAAACATGATTTGCTGTTTTGCTCGGCAGATCTCACCCACGGTTTCAACCGACAGACAGTTCATTTCCATCTTCCATCCTGATCGGACCTCTGTTTCTAGAACCCAATCTCTGTTCCAATTCCTGATCCGTATTTAAATTTAATTGTCAATTCTATTCAAAAGTGCATATTTTAAATTTATTATAACTAAACAGTGTTTATTCGGAAAAAGTTTTTTTTAACGCTCTCCGGAGCTTCCGATATAACAGTACCAACGGTCTCAATACAAGGGATGTCGAAGATCGCGCGAAGTGGAGAAGGAAAAGTAGGAAAGCGGACCGTGGGCGTCGAAGTGATCGCTCCGAACGCAACCGGGATTTAACGCTCGGATGATGATGATGACTATAAATGTTGCCGAAGATCGTGCGAAGTAGCTGATATACCTTATGCAGACAAACCAGACTCCGAAGGGCGCGATATCCGGATACTAGGATGAGGAGACATATAAAAGCTAACATAATGATTAAACTTGACGTTAAATAAAAGAATATGTTATAGTCATACTGAGGAGCTTCATGACAGTTGCTCATATTATAGCAAGTGTTGTTTCAAGGCCAGCAATTTTATTAATGCAATCGATATGCCCTACTGTCGAAGAATGCGAGCGCTCGTTATTTATTCAATGCTCAATGCAGATTCCGATACAGAAAGGATATAGAATAAGTTTAAAGTCAACCTAAGTGGATAAGTTTCTTTTTAATTTTCCATTGACTTCAGATTAATATACGAATGCCACTCGGCTCTAAATGAGGCGGCAGGTAAGAACAACACCTTGACCCTTCAATGGATTAAGGGACACAGTGGTGCCCGAAGCAAGGATGCGACAGATCAACTGGCGAGGAGAGGATCCGGAACCCAACCAGTCGGACCGGTACCTTTCCTGCCTTTGTCACACAGTTGGTTTAGAAACTGCATAAATCAAAGGACACGGGCACTACATCAACAATTTTGGGACAACCTGAAGGATTGCAGGCAAGCCAAGCTGGCAATGCCCCGAACAAACCTGCGTTTTTCCAGGAGAATTTTAAGGCTCAGTCGATCCCAGCTGAGACTAGTTATTAGTGCAGCCACCGGACATGGAAATTGTAATAGATATCTTTTCAATATAGGTATCACCGACAGCCCCCTGTGCAGAGCATGCCTGGGGGCAGAAGAAACAGCCGCCCATGTCTTGCTTGAATGCGGAGAGGTAGTCCAATACATGGCGAAGTATCTGGACGCCCCAGGTAGCCTCCGAGAAGTCTTCAGCGACGTCAAGAAACTGGTGGACTAACTGGAGAAGCTGGGCTGGATGGAGTAACCCCTCATCCACCCTCGCACGCAAAATAGGTGCTATGTCATCGAGTTGCGGAAACCGCCCGCTCGCAAAAGAAGGAAAAAAGAAGATTTACTTCGGATATTGAGTTTATTTCGCTGGCTTTGAGCTTAAACATCGGCTTCGTATCCCGGAGGATTATATGAATTTTCTCCAAAGTCTAAGGAACAAGTCGGAACAACCATAGCATATTTTCGTTATTCGTAAATTATTTTAACTCATTAAAAAAATGAAAACACCTAGATTATGCTACCATATCATCTAATTTTCTTTATGTTGTCTGGATTAGATACGAGCGATCGGAGCTTAAGCGATAAGCCGCCAAATCTTTTATCAAGAAAATATTGAAACTGCATTTTCGTAACTATTTATTTTGAGAGAGAGAGAGAGATAACACTTTATTGCACACCAAAATATACAATTACAAAAACAGACCATATTTACAATATTTTCTAGGCAATACCATAGGCGGCATTATCGCTCAAAGCGATCTCTTGGAGGCAACCTAAATCAAAGAAATTTGAATCAGGCGATGTAGGTGGTGCAGGAAAAAGGCAATAGATACATAAATACTTAAACTAGTTTAAGAAATAAATATACAATTACACAAATATACACATAGTCATATATATATATATACACAAATACAATAATACATAAGTAATTATAGTAAATGATAGCATGATTGTATTGGTAATCGATAAAATGTTGTTTATATATATTTTGATTATTTTTGAGATAATCCTTAAAATTACGAAGGTAGGTATGAAAATGTCTTTATATATTTCTTATTGGGACTGGGTATGAACCGTATCGTGACTTCTGATAGTTTACAAAAGGGGAGTTTCTGTGGCATTTGTCTACTATACTACTGCATACATATCTTTAATTCATGCGAGTGAAACTAAATGACATTCAGTTCATGCATACTTACGTTAGGCGAAAAATTTTTGTACCTACCGAGAAAACCTTTTGTTGGAAAAATGATGACAACTTACTAATTTTATGTTAAGTAAATTCTGATTTCGATATATTTTGTCGCGGATATGACGATCATAGAAATAGGCTTTAAATAAGTATATTATTATCTTGTTTTTTTTTTTCAACAGTTCTACGGACTCGAGTTCCGTACCCTTTTTTATAACTTAATTTTCAAGAAAGTTTTAAGTATATAAACACGGTTCTTGGTAATTTTTATTTTTGTGTATGAAATTTGTTCAATCATATGTTTGTTGTAGTGTACCTTACGAATAATTTATTATATTAATTTATTCTAATTTTAATACTAAGCTAATACTAATGTAGAGTGTATCTGTTACATGCTGGTGTTGTGAGGAAGTGCATGTGCAGTGCGTGCCTTATGTCTATACCTATATACATTATCTTAACTAGTGCCATGTGTGTTGTTTTTTACCTTTCTGTGTCTGGGTTATTAATTTTTAGGCTCTGTGTGTCTTGGTTTGTTTGTGAAGTGTGCGTGTAAAGCAATGCGGTGGTAGTGCGCGTTGGTGTGAGTATATGTATAAGTTTTGTTGTTAGTTGTGTGTTTGTGTGGTGTTATAATTTATTGTTTAATTGTTGTGACAAAGTGTTAACTGGGAATTGTTGTAGAAAAAATTTCTGTTGGTCAATGATGATGGATGGTTTAGGAGGGAGATTAATGGCCCTCCATTAGACGTTGGGCCACCGTCTTGTCTCCCATTCTCTTATGTTAATCGAATGGAACTTTCATTCAAGACATATAGTTTTAAATATTGATGAAACTGAAAGAACAAATCTATAAATCCATCTTTAGACCTGCCTTTTTGTACGGCAGTGAAGCATGGAATGTACCTACTTATGGCCGGTTGCTATATCTTACTATTTATTCACTTGCCTTACCGTCGGTGGAATTTCGACATTACTTGTATGGAGCTTATGTCAAATTTTAACCGACAAATGAACAATCGGTAAGATATAGGAACCGGCCTTTAAACGATACAAATTGGAGCTGCGTGTGCGCAAGATGAATATGACGCGGTATATGTTTGATGTCACGCGAAAGTATATCATCCAAAACTCCCGCAACCGTGGCAATATTAAGTATTATAAGTATCTTCGAGACTCAACATGGTGACGACGCCCATGATATTGCATCAGGTAGGCCTTCTCCATTATATCAAAGTACTCTGGGGCCTTCTGATATAACAGATCAACTATAACAGAGTTCTCAACGTGATTTGACCCGGTTTTACGCAATGTAGTAAGATATATGGGAAACAAATGTCACCTCCGCCAGATCTCCATATATAGTTAAAAGCTCAGATAAACGCGCTTCTAAAACAGTTGTACAAACGTATCCGCTCTGTTTTATAAATATAGTATTACCTTCATCTGTTCCTCATAACCCTGCGAGAACTACACATATATTCAGGAAATTGCGCACGATTGAAAAAAACATATTCGTGACGACGGCCGGCTTGGCAATGAGCAGGCCAATGTCAACCTTAGCCAGCGCAGGGGCTGCCTCCATGGGAACTTCGTCAGCTGACATCTGCACATGTCTACCTCCTTTCTCATATAACTAACAAATTATCGTCGATGCAGCTACTATCTACTTATTAATTTTCATAACTTCAATTAACTTCCTTAATAGCATAGATTTAAAAGCACTTTGATTGTCACCCTTTTTTTGAAAATGACAATGTGTACAGCAATTGGCCTAGGAAACATCCAAGGCGAAGAAATCATGCTATACAATACACAAAGTTGTCTTGTAGCGATCATCTTTTAAAACATTTTGTGATCTCTGAGAAATGTTTTAAAGGTTAAAGACCTCCTCCAATTTTTAAAAATAAGCAATGTCTTTAATTCTCAATCGATAAAGCGGATAAGCCTTTAGCAAATATTCTTTAGATAGTAACAGAACCAAAAGCTCTTCTTCCAGGGCTACGTTCCACGAGAGGATTACAACAACCACGTTCACGACCGCGATCTTTCCCGTTCCACTTGCTTGCGGAGGTTACAATCATAAACACTAGTGGAACGGAATATAGAGCGTTTATGTCATAACTGACGAAATACACAAATGTCATTGGTTGATTTGAAAATCGCGCCTTTTTCAATGTCAATCGATAGAGAGAATCAATGCTGTCAACGCCCGCTTCGATCCACCTCTTACCTCACCGCGATTTATCCCGTTCCACTTGCTTGCCGGCGGGTCTTGTGAGTGGCGCTGTGTGATCCAAAATAATGACGTCATGTAGTGACGTTTTCGAAAATAATGACGTCATTAGTGACGTTTTCGCCACGACCATAACGACCGTGGTCACCTTGTGGAACGGCAGACGGAACAATTTGGGCGTCGTGAGCTACTGACGGAACGCGTCCTATATATATTCAACTAGTTTTGATGGTAAAGTGGCGTAGAGGCTTATGGACGTAGCGCGTGCCTAAAGTCACAATATGTCGTGGCAAGAAACCTACATACGAGTATATATCGATAAATATAATTCCAAAGCGAATATGCGTGCCAAACAAAGTTTTGTTATTGCATGAGCTCAGCAAACATGCAGACGGCCCACCCGATGGAAAGCGGTTACCTACGCCTATGGACATTTGTAACACCAAAGGTGCTGCTTCTTTCTAAAGGTAAACTGGAACCTGGCCAATAATACCGGAACACAAATCAACAAGGTTGTTATGGCGGCATACTCTATACCCTACCAGCTGATTGTAGGTTATTTTGTCGCCTCTTACGACAGGCTGCCTGGCCGCAGGAAATTGTATTCCTTCTCCATTCTTGCACGGATAGATGTGATAGTTATGGTTAGATGTAGTGTGAAGTATAAGTTGACAATATAGGACAGCAGAGCGCGAATTACGGAATTACGTGGAGTAGGTACTCAGGTAGGCAGCCGGCTACAATTGTTTAAGAGCTACCGTGCTGGTGAACCTATTTTATTGAAACACAGAGGGATAGGGTTACTTACTGTCTGGGTACATGATATTTACCTTACCTTGAAAATGTTTGCATAAGGTCATATTTGGTTTAAAAAATATGACCACGTTTCTGAATATCGCAAAAAGCTCGTGTGGTTGCTCATCTTCTCAATTTACTATATCGTATACTATATCGTATCGTATACTGTTTATACCTTATAGCCCTCCTTATCTTAAGGAATGTTTCAATTTCCTTTATACTTCACACCCCCAATTTCCGCTCCACTAATAATCTCCTATTAATGGCACCTGGACACTCTTCAACATTTTATTCCAACTCCTTCGCCATGCAGGCTGTCTTACTTTGGAACTCTTTGCCCACTGACGTGAGAAAAGCTAAATCTCTTGCCATATTTAAAAATTCACTTAGGAATCATTACGTTAGTCTTACGAGATAATGTATGTGCTACTTTGCAAGACTTTAGACTGTAATCTGCTGTCCATGTATGTCATTTTTATTAAAAAAATCCTTTTTTTTGTTGCATAATAATTATAGATAATTTAAGAATTTACTTTCAGTCAGGTTGCCTGGAACAGATTGCTGTTAGCGATAAGGCCGCCTTTTGTTTTACCAAATAACTATTGTCTTGTTGTGCATTTTTGTAATTTTTGTTTTGGTGAACCATAAAGTGTAGTCTATGTCTATTGTAGCAATTGTGCGCTGTATGCTTCCCATAACATGAAAATAATTCGCATAACTTGAGAGTATGTATGTAATATGTGGGTTTATTCCCCGATTTAATTTAATAAATAAAAATTGTGTATGTGTGCAGTTCACACGCAGTAGAAGTGAAGTAAAGTGTGACAAAGGGTGGAAGCGAATCTCAAGTTCGTGACGTCACATTTTATATATTATATCCTTCTAATATATTTAAGCTTTAAAACACGAAATTTGAAGTATTTACGGAAAACTTCAAAACATTTCCAACTATCTGTATGAGCAGTGTTAAATTATTAAATATAATGTATTCTATCTCTTTCTCTCGCAGGCTTAGTCCTATAGATTTGTGTTTATCTCTTTTTAGTGTAGCTTTTTCATTTCATCGAGTTTCACATCAATAACCCCGATACTAGTCGAGACCTACAAATGTACTACTGTAATGTATGTAATTTACTGTGCCATTTAATTGGGTAGCTTATATAATTATACATATAGTTCTTGTACGACAAAATGTTCGGTAATCTAGTAGACGATTGAATTTTATAGTCGGTTTCTATATCTTACTATTCATTCACTTGCCTTACAATTGGTACAAATTTAATATCAATATTGTATGGAGCTTAGGTAAAATTTTAACAAGTAGTAAGCAAAATGAACGGTTAGTAATACATAGGAACCGGGCAATAATGGTAATTGCAGTGAGGATAAATAGGTAGTTTTCTATTATTACACGTGCGAAACAATCGACTCACAGATATTTTATAACATAACAGACAGACCACCTACATCGCCAGATTAGGTTAAACTATTCCTTAAGTTGGTTGCCTGGAAGAGATTGCTTTAAGCGATAAGGCCGCCTATTGTTTCTACGATGACAATATTGTAATTGTGCATTTTTGAAATTATATATTTGGTACGCAATAAAGTGTTATCTATCTATATTTTATTAGGCAAAAAATGAGTATAACTTTATCAATTGCGTTAATATAGATTACATTAGATCCTAAAATCATATCTTTTGCTTTAAATTCTTGTTATAGATAACAGTTTATGATCTTTTAGTGGCAATCATGTTTGTTATCTGTAAAAGCATTAAAGAACCAAAATTGCTATCACTTTAACGGAAGGTGGAGTACGAGTGCACGTAAAGTTCTAAGAAGGAAGATGCCGTCGTTATTAGGTTTAATTATTTTAATCAACTTTAATGGCTAGCAATGCAAAGCTTGGTCCAATGTTAGGGCATATGATGTACCTAGTTGTTATTTTTAAAGAGCTACCTAAATGGAATTCGCTATCTCCCTTACGCATTACCACATTTTTGATGATATACTAAATTGACAGAATTTACTTACGACAAGTCGGTATCAGACAAAACTCACTAATAATAAGTACATGATATTACGAATGTATAAAAAGCTTGAGGGGATAGTTCGCGACTCGTGTGTGGGTCAGGGGGTGGCACTAGCATGCCCGGTCAGAACTGGTGCCATGCTATATTGTCACTCACCAGCTAGGGATACCCACTAAAACCCCTGGGTGTTTTGTCCTGCGCTTTATGGCAGGGCTACGGGTATATGACCTAGCCTCTCCGCAGCTCTAGCAGGCGTGGGCCTCGCAAGGCCACTTCCACTCCCGGGGGACTATTTTTATCCACCGGAACATAGCGAACCCCATTTAAGTAAGTTTCTTGTTCATTTTTGCCTTAAAATGTTTTCCTCTCTTTTTCCATTAAACCTGTTCTTGAGGCAAAATCAGAACAATCTTCTTGCCGATAACCAGTCATGGCAACTGCTAAATTAATTGCGCAATACCAGGCAACTATTGAATAATTTTCACGAAATTTAATACAAAAAGACATATTTTCCATGAATTAAACTTGCGATTATATTTTAATTAGCTCTTTTAAAATCAAACGGCGTTGGAAGCTTTTATAAATTGTGTAGTGAAACACTTACAAGCCAATAGATGGCGCTGTACAATAATTGAGGGCGCAAACGTTTCCTGAAACATGTAAAGAATACATACAAATTTTCAACAATAACAGATGAACCTAGGCTTGCGAGGAACTACTATAGCTTCGCTGGAAGATCTTCCTTTGAGGCGGAGGAGCATTCCATCTCGTTCCTCCCCCCTATACGGGACACTCACTTCATTGGTGACATCGACGTGATTTTTATTAAATAAAAGATCTTTCAGCGATGCTAGAGCTGTACTTCGCAGGCCCATCTATACCTGTTGGATATAATCTTTGTACGTTTCGGGAAACGTTTGCGACCTCAATTATTGTACAGCGCCATCTATTGGCAAGTGTTCCACTACTATTGTTTGAATAAGCTTCCATCTAAGCTACCTATGATCCCGACTACAATACCGGCTAAAGTGATCAGACTAAATATTTAGCATAGATAGTATTGTGCACACTTTAAATATTTATGTATCTACTAGTATTTGCCCGCGACTTCGTCCACGCTTGACTTAAAATTCCCGCGGGATTCCCGGGACACAAAGTATTGCAGCATTTGAAAAAGTATACAAGCTAACATTTTAGCGGACACTGTGTCGGAATAAGCTAATTTTTATGCATCCAACAACTTCAAACGGTTCCTGGGAAAATTCCCGCGGGATTCCCGCGATAAAAAATATCACACATTTTATTATATTAAATTTGCTATCAATCAGTGAAACAATCACATTGGAATTCGATTTTGTTTTTAATCTGGCCATTTTAAATAATTCCCAGAACTAATCCTGCGGGATTCCCAGGATAAAAACCGCAGAGTTTAAGTCTAAGAATTAGCTGTCGTAGTGGTCTTCACGCGAATCCCAAACAGACATCTAAAAAATGTCATCACGGCATGTGATTTTAGAATTTTATAATATTACTTATATATAATAATTTGATATTTTTATACATTTCCAAGCAAATGTATTTTAAGCATGTTTTCAGGTTATTATTATTTTTGGTGCTATCTATAGCGCGTTATGGAATTGCAAATTCCTAAGATAAGACTTAACGTGCTAAAATTTTCATTAGCTTTTCTACCTGATCTACAAAGTTTCAATAATACCCCGATGATTCCTTTGAGAATCCATTGTTTAAAACACGGCGTCATTACCCGCGTCACAGTAGGTCTTCAATATTATAAACGTAACGACCTATAACAGTTTAAGCGGATATTTACAGACCCGTTAAAAAAATGTTATTCATAATTTCATTCAAAGCGTGATTATGATTTATAAACTCTGTTTTTATGAGGCCATAAAACTCGTATAACTGTTATGAATAACAAGTATAACGCATCATAATATGCCAGACCGAAATATAAACATCGGCTCAGACAACCGACGTTACTAATAAACAAAATGATAAACTCACAAAACAAAAACATAACAGTCCAATCAAATAACTCAGACACTCTTCAAGTCTTTGAGTCCAATTGTGTAAAACAGCACCACAATGTTTCATCTTAACGTATCACTGTCACATTTTAAATAAAACAATAGTGTATTAACCATGTGCACTACACATTCAACATTCGAATGGATAAAGAATAGGGCGAGTGATAGGACGTATCTTATCTTGGCTTCGAACGGTATCAATAAAAGGCCGATGATGCCGATGTGTTATTTTAGGCCTAGACCTTCTGCTCTAAATCAGGTGTCAATTTTGTTTACCTATTTAAAATAGCATTCATTGGACGCTATATACATACCCTATACAGCTGGGGATTAATAATAATAACATCCATGTTGCCCCTCACTAATCTTCTACGGCAGTTTTTGGGGCCCATGCAGTGCGTGGCGAGTCACTGTCTGCTCTTTTTAGTCATGTTCCCCAAACATTGCGACGGACAGACGCCATAGTCCTCATAGCCCTTTAGGGATCTCCCGACTAGGTGGAGGAGTGAGACGGATTGCTCCTCCGTTTCAAAGGAAGATCTTCCAGCGAGGCTATTGTTGTTCCTCAGCCCTAGGCCCATCTATTTTATTTTATTTTTGTACAGGATCCAGCTGAATAGCCGCAGATGGTTGTTGCAGCGATACCGGGCTTGGGGGCTTCCCGACTCCGTGGGAGCCGAGGCTTTCATCACGGAAGCAGCGCGCTCGAGGAGGTACCTCCCGTGAGGTTCGATCTCGGCTCTACCGCTGCGGGGGGAATGTCTCTATCGGATTAAGCCGTGAGGCAGAATGAGTTAAGGCAACAGGTTGAAGTGTTTATAAATGGGGACTCGTTATCGATTCCGTCGGCAGGGCCGCTCCTAGTCTATCTTTACTACCATTTCGCAATGTGTTATAGCTGGCAGATAAAGGCCTACGCAGACCGGGATGGCATGGCAAGGGATTTTGCCGTCAGTCAGCGCACATTAGCCGCTTAGATACCGCGGCATTCCAGCGCCTTGCCACTGCGCGACAAAGCACGCCTCGGCAGCTCCTGCTGCCCGATACACTTTTAGTCTTGAGTTGCGTTTGATCGTGTTTTGATGTGCCTAAGTTTTAAAATGGTAGATTGGGATTTGGTGTTAATATCGATTATTGCAGTCGTCAAAGACGCGGGAGCAAATGGTGTGCATTGCCCGCTTCTTTACCCCCGCCGCCTCACTCCGCGGTATGTCAAAACGAGCGCCGGAGCCCTTGGCATGCCGTTGCCTACCCGCAGTACGCCACGGTATCCCGCCGTGAGAGCCCGGGGCGCGTCTTTCAATGCCGTGCAATGAAATCCCTTTCGATGCTACGGCATCATTTTAAAGCATAGCAATTTATGTAGTATTTCTATATAGATACGTTTGAATGTCCATTAGTAAAAAATTAAATCCCTTGCCATGCCGTCCCAGTCTGCGTAGGCCCTAAGAAGCGGCGGAAGAAATATTATTATTATGTATGTCTTTGAAGACCACAGGTCACAGAAAAGGCCCAGACTTTTGGAGGGCTTGCGTGGGGCCATGAGAAGGCCAACACGTAGAGGCCCCTCCGACAAATTTAATCTAAATGCGGCGTGACACTGACCTGCGATTATCCCTGTCTACACCATATAATAATGCATCCAAGGACAAGCCCCGGCCAGTGTAGGACTATTGTGGTAAATGAGAACAAAAGATTCCGGGCTATTGGGATGAACTACTAGTGGAGTTACAGATCGGGGACTATGGAGACTATGGCGTCTGCCCGTCGCAATATTCAAGGAACATGGGAAAAAATGGGCAGACGGTGACTCGCCACTCACTGCACGGGCCCGTAAAAATGCCGTATAAGATTGGCGAGAGGCAACATGGGTTGGAGTGGATAAGGGGTGTGGAGAGGTGGGCTACAGGTTCACCAAAGCTACTTCTGACATTATGCTATTTATCACTTCCACCCCTGGAGCTTAGGTCTAGCGATCTCCACTCCGTGCCGGCTGGCAAAGGCAAGCACGGAGGTGGGGGCCTTCTCTCGGTCCCCGGAGTCAGGTCCCAGGTGTCGCTACTCACCTAAGGCTTCGCACAAAGCCCCCCTGCGGGTTATTATTTTTATTATTATTAAATCTTGTATGGGGCCCATCTATTATTGTTGGAAATTTATATATATTCTTTGTACGTTTCGAGAATCGTTTGCGACCTCAATTTTTGCACAGCGCCATCTATTGGCTTGTAAGTGTTCCACTACAGCCCAGGTCCCTAGCTTCACTAGCAGTTCGTCCCAATTGGCCGGTACCTTTTATTCTCATTTCCTACAATAGTCCTACAATGACCGGGGCTTGTCCTTGAGTGCATTATATGGTGTAGACAGGGATAATCGTCGGTTAGTTTCACGCCACATTTACATTAAATTTGTCAAGGGGCATTTACGTGTTGGCCTTCCCATGGCACCGCACAAGCCTTCCAAAAGTCCGAGCCATTTTTATGGCCCGTGGTCTACAATGACATACAGGTATAATAATAATAGTTTATTTAAATCAGACTTACGTTTATAATATGTGTTAGTATATAATAATAATAATAATCGGCAGACTAACACACATATTGTATACCCCCAAATTAAGCAAGTTACGCTTGTGTTATAGGTAATATACAACGTACCACTCTGGTGCGATCCCAGACACCCAGACCATAGTAAATAACGGAGAAAATACGTTTCGTAAATTTACTATACCAGGAATCGAACCCAGAGCCTCTGCGTTGCAGTGAGGTAGGCCGGCAACGGCTTAGCCCGCTTAACCACAGAGGCCGTCAAAGAAAAATATAAGAATAAGAATAATTAAAATTATAAGAATTAAAATTATATTAAAAATATAAGAAACTTAACAACTAATTGTCAGTATAGGTATAACTAAAAGAAAAAACATTTATTTGGCGGCTCGGTTTGACAGCTGCACATATAATATAAGGTCCGTCAACCTTCCTTCAGGAACCAGTAATGTCCGGAATAGGGTTAATCTGCTTTCCGGGTAACCCCCTACTCACGGCACGCGTTGGGTCGTACGCGGAATCCCTGGACCTTGCCAACGACAGGTTGGCGATCGTGGTCCAATGCATAAGCAGTCTTGACTTGAGGGTCTCCCCTGAAAAGACGGAGGCTCTCATTTTCCACAGACGTTCTAGGAACCCACCTGCGGACTTGTGCGTAGCAGTCCAAGATGTGTCTGTACTGGTCAAGCCCCGGATGAAATATCTGGGGCTCGTTTTGGACGGTAAGTGGTTGTTCAAAAGTCATTTTGAACAGCTTGTCCCCAAACTGATCAGATCTGCAGGCGCCCTAGCCAGACTCCTCCCTAACGTGGGAGAACCCGGCGGGACATCTCGGAAGTTCTATTCCGGCATTCTTCGAAGTATGGCACTGTATGGTGCCCCGTGTGGAACCATGCACTCTACCGCCACAAGAGGACTCTGCTGAGGAGATCTCAGAGAGTCCTAGCGGTGAGGTCCATTCAGGTTTACTGTACGGTGTTGTGGACGGCGACGACACTCTTGGCAGGTAATCTAAACGGGGAATCTCCAGGCGGAGGTGTTTGCTAAGGTGCACCGCTCCTGGCAGGATACCCGTGTTAGAGGCCGGGAAACAGCGGCCATGATCCAAACCTGGCAGAGGGCCTCAGAATCCCCTGAGGTCGGCGTCAAGACAGTGGAAGCTATTTGTCCCCAACTAGCCCGATGGGTTACGCGGAATTGCGGAACCCTGACCTATAGGATGACGCAGATACTTACCGGGCAACGGAGCTTCGATAAGTATCTGCATCAGATCGTGAGATGTTTGTCTTCTCCTCAATGCCGCAAGTACGGCGCAGTCGACTCTGCGTTTCACACGCTGGTCGAGTTCGGTGCATGGGAACCTCAGAGGTTCGGGCTCGAGGACATTGTAGAGCCGATCGTTTCGCTGGGGAGCTTGGTCGAAGCCTTGCTTCATAGCGACGATCACTGGACGGCGGCCTCGACCTTTTGCGAGTTAGTAATGACCCAAAAGGAGGCCGCCGATAGAGAGAGGGATAGAACTGCGCATGCGACTTCCTGACGCCGCAGCCAGACGAGCCCCGGAGACGCTGATGTCTCCGGGGACCAGTCTGACTATGACATGCAGAATCTTCTACCGTGATCCCATCACAGAGGTCTGACTGCAAACGGGGGGAGTGCAGCCGGGCTAAAATTCTGTTAGTGAAGTGAACCCACCTTAGCCAATCCGGGGTGGGCCATATAGTGCATGGAGCGACATGGTAGTAATAACCAAAGAGTACATGTAGTAACTACGTATACTAGATCCCGTGTCTTTCTAATCCATGTGCGTCAAGGGGCGCAGGTTTAAGTTTAGCGAGGTAGTTGGGAACGCCTGTACCAGAGTCCTCATTCACGTCTGTGCGGAGTGTTTAAATTTACTCCGTAATTGGCATCCCCCTTTTAGGGTGTATTTTTTTCCCCTGCGTTATAAAAAAAAGGTCCGTTAACCCGCTCCGCCACAGTCCGGAGTATGCTGTTAGAGGCAACAAGGATGCGACCTGCATAGGCATAATCGCATGGAAATCGTCCATGAGTTCGTCCGCGAACATCCCTGAGGCACTACAGTAACGCGACATGTGTGATCCCGGATGGGACGCAGTCTTCTTTTTTTACGAGGGCCTAATGCTACGAGTTTGTTCCACTACCGCTAAAGCAGGACGCGCTGGTGCCGGTGGGCGGATTTCTACCTTCGGCCGCCGTGAGTGGCCATCGCGGTTGGACCTCCGGGAAAGGGAATACTACCGAAGACAGGAGGGCGCATCGAGATGCACGCGCGCTTATTTCTCCTTCCGTGGGGAGAGTCATTTAGCCTACCCACGATGTATAATAGAGTGGAACGCCGAAAGCTATGCTTCCCCCCAGCAGTGGACGTTCTTAGGGCCCGCACCTGCCGAGGCACGCAGAACAAGTTGATCGAGATTCCGCTTTTCCTATGACGCTGGCATAAGGTGAAGAAACACCGACAGGTTTCAGTGGGTATCCCTATGTTGGCACTACTACCCCCCATTAGGGAATCCCACACGCCCACGCGGTGTTTCCGCTGTGGCGGTTAGTGCTTAATCGGATTTCCCCTCATTAAAAGAGTGTGACACAAAAGTACACTAAGGGGGGGTTAATTTACTGCCAGACGACGAACCCTGACATTCTCGCTGACGCAGGTCTTCTCGGGGTGTAGGTTCGTCTGTACAAATACACATAAGTAAAAGAGAAGCAGGTCAATATTTTGAAACTATGTGAATAAAGAGTACATAAATAAGGGATTTAAAGATCACATGTGCAAGAAGGATTTGATCAACATAGCAGTATTTTCATATGAAATTATTTTTTATCTGTGCAGGAACAGAGAAAGAATACAATTTCTTGCGGCCAGGCGACCTGTCTTAAGAGGCAACAAAACAACCCACAGCCAGCTGGTATTGAGTTGTGTTCCGGCATTAGTGGCCAGGCTCCAATCTCCCTTTAGAGAGCAGCAGCGCATTTGTAGCGACATTTGGTGTTGCAAATGTCTGTAGGCAATAGTAACCGCTTTCCATCAGGTGGGCTGTCTGCTGAACTCATGCAATAAAAAATTAATAAATAAATTATTATTAATTTATTTCATACAGCACCATCTACTGGTAACTAACACAATTAAAATACAATGTAAACTACAATATGTATAAAAAATGTTTTGTATGTTTGTGAACTAATTTGTATGAAATTTGGTTTATAAATTGGTACTTAAAAAACCCAGGTGACCATTTCATATAAGTAAAAGAAATCAATATAAAGATTATCCCTTCTTACAAAATTTTATCAAAGAAACCATTTTAATTATCATTAAAAAAAATATCAAAACAAGTAATGTGACTCTTTAAAATTATGGGGTTACAATATAATATATCTATAAAAAATCTAATGTAGTAAGTGACACAGTTGATTTGAATGTCAAGTATTGTCCCCTGCACGATTCTTGAGCAGTCACTTTGTCTTACGAATAGTGAAATTTCAGCCCTTTTTAGAAGTACAAGGTATTGTCCTATTAAAGTAATGAAAAAAAAAACCCAATATTACCAATATGTCGATAAATCTCATTATATTGGCTACAATCTTTGTGCAAAGCGATCCCTACTGTTCCGCCAATGGCTCAAGATCCGTGCCTGTAACTATACCCTCATACAAATTAATGCAGCTGAACTTATATAGAAGTGTTTAACAAATTGTTAAAATAAAAGCTAACTGGCATAGATTAATAATTGCATTAGTTGTGGAACTACAATGTACAAACTGTGATATTTTAAATTTTAACAAAATGCTTAAAACACAGTAATTTTTTTAGTAATAAACCTGAAAGTGGACTAGTAGTAGTAGTATATTTCCATTTTTATTTGCATAGAAACGAGGAAAAAGTGTAAAAAAAAACTTTTTACATTAAATCTTTTTAACAAGCGACATTTTTCCCTTTTTAATTTAAAAATATAATAATTACTTTTTAACTATTCCATTAAGCAGTTAAAGTTGCACTTATGAAAAATATTGTAATGATAAAGTTTATTTATTACTTATTTTTGTCTTTATCCATTTTTTGTCACTTCTATCGAAATTGAAAGACAGAAGTGAACCAGTATAATTTCCGTTTCACACATAAGTTTATTTTATATTATGCCATGTTTGTTTTTAAGACTATAAACCACCCCTATCAAATTTTATAAAAATGTGTCCTACTGCAAAGCTTTAAGAGAGAAAAGTAATGATTATTTTAGTTAATGGAATACAATTAAGCACTCTGTTGGCTCAGCGACCCAAAGTGGGTCTTGGCCTCCAAAACAACAGCATGCCATTTTACTCTGTTCTGCGCTGTTTCTTGCCAATTATTGGCACGTAGCTCCGACAGGTGAGCCTCCACTGTTTTTCCAGCGATATTTGGGACGGCCAACCGGACGCCGACCTGCCGGCCGTTTCAAATGTGCTTTCCTCACACTGTGATCCTCTCCCATCCATTCTATGTGACCGAGCCAATGGAGGTGGTGAGCTTTTATTTCTCCTATTATGTTAGGCTCGGCCTTGAGATTCTCAATGTCGAGAGTTCGAGAGGGAGTTGGTTCGGGCCCTCCAGCTACCATCCTCTCAATGGAATAGAATGACTAGATAAAATTAACCGCGTCAATAGGAGTCATTCATAACTATGTCTTAATAACCAATGAAGAAACATTATGATAGTATATCAACGTTCTTGTGTTAGGTTATAAACCATATTCCATTGGCAAATCCAATTTTATCAATGGTGTTATAAGCCCTAAGAAAGTTACAATAATATTATTACTTTTATCCTTGAATGCGGCAAGTAGACTATCCGTGTGGCATGGGTGCATTATGAAGTATGGTTTATGAAGTAGAGGATGTTCTTGCTGTGTGATCACAGAGTAAAAGTCCTTTTCATTTATCCTGGAAAATAAAACATATCATCTTTTAGTTGTGTAAGCAACTACTAATTTTATTTTTTTTATTGTGAACCTGATAAACAGGCAGTTGGCTCATCTATTATACAAAAATGTATGACAAAATTGCAGTTTTAGTTCTGATAATTTTCATTGAAACCCATATGAAGATTTACTTGTGTTTTATATATAATCAATTATGATTAAGCATCATTTAATCAGTAGTTTTCACTTACATTATGAAATGATAGACAGATATTTCAATTTAATTCATTGATATAGACCTGACTACATGTAAATGTTACTTTTTATATGTAATAAGTACTCTAGACAAACATTGGCCAATTAAAGTCTGCAGGAACCATCATTACCCAGGGGTGCAAGGGGTGTGTGGCACCTGGGCACAAACACCTGAGGGTAAGCCAATTACCTAATTTACCTACACATATAGACCACTTGTAATCCGAGTTTTAAAAATTACTTAACATTATTTTAAATCTATCACTAAAAACATAACAAATCACCTATTGACATTTATAAACCATGTAATTTTTTTATTTGTTATTTCTTGTTTCTGAAATTCGCACCCCTGCGGCCCATATGGTCAAGATGTCCCTGAAAGGCTGTGCAAAGTTGAGTAGATTGAGTGAAAAGGTTTCTGTAAGGTTTGAATTAAAGGATATAACAGACATAATACATTTTTAAAGTCAGCATTAATACATAACAATATCAACAAAGTTTATTAGCTTCTTCACTTTTTAAGCATAAAAATACATTGTTTAAAAAATTCATTTATTTCAGTTTCATGGAAAGAAGAATCAGTTATTCATAAATGTAGTGTGCAGTATTAGACAATCTTCAACAATTTACCTCAAACATGACATGTCTCGCAGTTCATTTAATTTTAAAAACATTCCCGATGAATTCCATAAATTAAAACTAAATGAAGGCACTCCATAACTTAAATTGTAAAATATAACATACTGTGCTTTTAACAGATCATATTTATTTTCTGTGTCTATGAAAGTTTCTTTAATTAAATAAGCTTGACTTGAATCTTCCCCAATTAGCTTCCAACCGTCGCTAAGTTTACTTGATATAGTTGCAAATTCTTTGGCCGCCTTCAAAAACTGGTCGTATGATAATGTTGTATTCATGTTTCATTTAGTTTCGTTTATAATAGATCCAAAACAGAGACATATTCTAAAACAGTTTAAAATAAATTAAACTTGAGTAGTAGTAGTAGAATTCGCCACAAAGGCAGGCAAAGGAATCTCAGTCCATACAGCCAATTCTGATGTATTATTAGGTCTTCTTATAGTAGCGCAGTTGTATTGCAGGTTACAACCGACGCCATTCAATGGAGTTCTTGTGAAAACTCGAAAGACCACATCTGACTATACAGTTCACATTTCTCACAAAAATACACAATTACTACTCAAAAACTATCAATATCCTGCATCTATTGTTCATTTTAGAGTATTTTACACATTTTTAGAAAATAAAACTGCACAGCACAACGTCCCCTTTCAGTTCCCGCCAAAAACTCAATTAAACTTGATTGTTGTTGTTGTTTTTCAAATTTGCCACAAAGGCAGGCAAAGGAATCTTAGTCCATACAGCCAATTCTGATGTAATAATATGTCTTCGTATAGTAGCACAGTTGTATTGCAGGCTACAACCGACGCCATTCAATGGAGTTCTTGTGAAAACTCGAAAGACCACATCTGACTATACAGTTCACATTTCTCACAAAAATACATAATTACTACTCAAAAACTATCAATATCCTGCATTTATTGTTCATTTTAGAGTACTTTTACACATTTTTAGAAAATAAAACTGCACAGCACAACGTCCCCTTTCAGTTCCCGCCAAAAACTCTAATGAATTAAAGTTTATTAAAACTTCAAATAAAAATCAAAATAAATATTTGGTTTTATTATTTTATTTTTGATTATTAATCAAAGACAAAAGACATGTTAATGGCTTGGCAACCAGGCATTTAAGCCAAACAGATCCTCCTGATGCCCAGGTTTTTCATCGCTTTCAAGAATGAAGCGCCCAAAGTACTTAAAAAAGGTTTCAATGGCGAAAACCCAAAATTTAGAACTTAAAAATTGTAATCTCACAAGTATGATATTTATTTTCTTGTATCAGGTGTACGAGGAAAAGGAAAAAAGACAGAAGTAGGTTAGCTTTTGGTAGGCCTTTGGGTCCAAAGCACTAAACTTAAAACAACAAACATTTACAACATCAATTTGAACCAACTACCTTCAAAAAATCAAAAATGAAATTAAACTTAAAAACGAATTCAATAACCTTAATAAACAAAATATCCTTTAATGGAAACATTTATTTTATTATTATTTATATAAAACATTCGAAACAATCATGATAATCCTTATTAACCCAAAGGTCTATAAAAGGTCTTATATTTAGAATTAAGATAATTTTCATTATACCTCAGATCCATAAAGTTTTGATGTAAATAGCAAATATAGTATATAAGCACCTATTTTTGATAAGCAAATCAACACAAATCGTAAAGATTTCATGAATACATTAAGATTTATTTTCACATTCGACAATCTTGTTCGATTAAGTCAAGAAAGACAAATTTCTTTTGTTTTTGTTGGCACTGTTGCTTGGTCTTAGACAAATAAAAACCTCGAACATACGTTCGAAGACATGACTATAAAAAGGTGGTGAATTGGAATTAGTAGCAATGGTTAAAGTTGTGGTACTTAGAATAGTACCCTGGGCGTTCATTTGACTAAATTGGATTTGGTGTTGGGCTTTATAAGGCTTTATTCCCTGTTTCATTGAAGTACTTTTTTACGTGGGCGCTAGGAGAATAAAGTAATCAAGAGCATTAGCCATAGACAAAACTTATAAGGATTAGCATAGATAAAACATAATAGGATTGGGCAACTGTGGGATTTGGATGGGACACAATAGTGCAGTGCCGTAAAAATCCACGCATTTGTGCTATTTCGGTTTACTATACCAGTATTAGTTTACTTTAGCGTAGTTTAACTCAGAAAGTTACTGTATTAACATTATCTTGGTATTAGACGAACAATCAAGTGGAATTAATTTCTTTGAAAGTAGTCTTGTTCTTATTCGGTCGTCCAAGTGAGCGCTCTTTTTTAGTAATTTCGGTTAGTGAAAGCACAGAACTAAAAAGGTACTACTATATTCAATGGCATTGAATGATTCAAGTCTCTGTTTATAAGACTAATTTTATTCGATTCATCCAAAATGAAGAAAGAAATGACCTGTTTAATTAAAGCCGAAGTTTTACGTTAAAGTTTCTTGTTTGCGTTATAAGCCATGCAGTTATAGGGACAAGCTACGTGTTCCTGCTGCGCTGCGCGCCATGGATTAATGTTGAGTTAGCTCATTCTATTGGTGTAATTCACAGTACTTGAGTTATCGAGATACAGCAAGGCATTGAGTTACATATTTAATGGAAAGTCTTTTTTTGCTGTTAAATATCAGTGACATTCATTTGTTCCATATAATAAGTCATGGCTAATGGACGCAGCTGAGGGGCGTGGCTTACAACGTAGCTGGATAAAGAAAGTCCATCGAAGTGTGCACAAAGTCGTAAGTCGCAGATGTAACCTTGATCGTTCGGACGTTCTAAACTTTTAAAGCAACTGGAGAGTGTGTTACGGTTCTGGTGTCCACGTAGTTCGGACGCATCCGTCAGTCGCGGTCGGCGGACGCGTCCCGTTATGTGGGGGACCCTTTATTGTCTCAGTCAGTTATGTTTTTTACGTGTTAGAGTTTCCAGATAGAAATTTTTCATAATTTCGGGCTTTAAATAAATACGAACCATTAAACAAAATATGTTTCAACTTAAATTACATTGTATATTCCTAAGCCAAGAAAGTTGTGCCTGTGTTATGAGTAATATACAACGGACTATTCTGGGACCGATCCTGAATACCCAGACTGTATACCGGAACGTTTGTTTATCAAATTTAATGTGCCAAGAATGGAAACTTAGCACCTCTGCATTTTCAGTGAACTATGTTGATAACATGAAGTTCCTGGCGCAATAAATGTGACTATGCTGACAAGAATATAATTATTTTAATCCAAATTATAATGGAACATTACTACTCCTAAAGTTACCACCGCTTGAAACAAATTACAGTATAAAGGAATATGTGGCATTAAGAGATTTGGGTACTGTATACTGCATAGTTACAGAAATAATATAATTTTGGGTTACTTTCGTGATCGCGGTTGTTTTTAAAATTCAATCTGGACACCCAGGTCAGTAGTCTCTCATTAGTTTTGATTATATGTATTGTTAAAGGTTAGAAGTTGGAATTTAGTGAATTTTAGTGGTTTCAGTCGTTTCAAATTTGAGCCTACGTACGGGTAAGTATAATTATATTATATTTTTATTATACATTTTGACTCTTTACTATAGTTCACTGTTGTAGACTTTATGTAAATTTTTAACTACATTTTGTTTACAATAATGTATGATAAAGGTTACAGCTTATAGTAGTTTATGGACAAATACTTGAATGATTATTATCCCTGAATTACTGATGCTGTCCAATATAATATATTATACAAATATGCATCCCCTTTTTGACATAATTCTTGGTATATGTTTTTTGGTAATCTAAAAATCGAGAAAATTGCCACAAGTCTCTGCTTTTATGAAGAAATTATCTCTATAATTATAACAAGATAAAACCAGAGCGATAGACTTGGTTTTTATAAGCTTAAAATTTAATATTCCTGTAATTTACAAATAGATATTAAGTTTTAAAACTTACTTCTAGGTGTAATGTATATTTAACATATAGGGAGCTGTAAAATGTTATAACTTGTTTTTTATTTCAGATCACTAAAAATTGTTTACCTAAAGGATAAATATGTTATTACTTCACAAAAGGGTACTGACACAGATACTCATTACTAGCTCGAGAAACATATCATTAAAACATAATTTAGTGGTATGCTTTTATGCTAGTAATGAGCATATGTTACAATGCCCTAAATCAAATTCCTTTTTACAGCAGTGTTGCAGCAATGGATAAATTGAAAAATAATTGGTTCACTGAATCATGTGAAATGTGGCCAGGAGGCACTTTCTCATTTGAAGTTAAGGAAGTGCTACATGAAGAGAAGTCCCAATATCAGCAAATTCATGTATTTGATACAACAAGCCTGGGTCGGGTTTTAGTACTTGATGGAATCATACAATGTACACAAAAGGATGAGTTTTCATACCAGGTTAATACTTCATATGTTTTGTATAAATTAATATAGGACTGATTATAAATGATTTGAGCCTTCCAGGTTGATTAACTAACATAGAATTTAGATCTGGGTTTTATGTAGCCAATGGTTAATATCATCTCTGTGAAGGCAAAATTAATAACTGATATTTTTTGTGAAATTTTTATCTATCTATAATAGATTATACTATTTATTGTTTATAAGTCTTTGATAGTAACAGGAATAATCTCAATAAATAATTTTATTTAAATAAAATCAGTAATCCATAATTGAAGATTGATATAGCTATATGGAATTTCTTTTTTTATTAAGTATAGTTATTATTTGACAACATGCAAAATATCTTTGGTAAATTTGTTTATGGTACGAAAATTTTAGTGCTATTTGAATCCGGAAGATTAATTTCATTTTATATCGCAAACTATCCTATCTCCGGCATGAAAAATATTTGTCCATTTTCAGTATTAAAACTACATTTATAACAAAACTACAGCAAAACCAATCCAGTATTCGTAGCATTCGTAACAGAAAGACATCGAGTTGCTATAGCATTTTTTATAGACAATGAATTTTTATATCTATAAACTTCAGATATGATTGTTCTCATCCAAACTTTCATCCTCTATTTCAAATCATCTTAATTATCTATCCCCCATCTATAAAAACTACAATAATGTCAAAAAGGACAAAGATGACCAAAATGCCAGAAATGACCAAAATTACAGAAATGACCAAAATTACGAAAATGGCAAATCACTAAAAACCTAAACTACTTTTTGGGATAACCTTTACATAAATCAATCCCATTATCCGGGATAAAAAGTATCCCTTGTCCACCCTCGGTATTAAAATTACATATATACTGAATTTCAATCAAATTGATCAAGTAGTTTTTCCGTGAAAACAGAACAGACAGAGTTACTTTTGCATTTATAATATTAATAAGGATAAGGATATAACTTTATATTTATGCATTAACATTAATTTTTATGACTGGCAATTATTTAGGTGTTAAATAAAAAAAATTCTATGCTTTGTCTTATGTACGAGAGGAGCAGTTTTAAGCTTTATCTGATTAAATAGTGTATTTTTGTATTTCTTGATTACTCTTGACATTATTTGGTAAAATAATATAATCTATTGTTGATAAGGATATG
The DNA here is from genome assembly GCA_039645545.1 of Dendrolimus houi. Taxonomy (NCBI): domain Eukaryota; kingdom Metazoa; phylum Arthropoda; class Insecta; order Lepidoptera; family Lasiocampidae; genus Dendrolimus; species Dendrolimus houi. The sequence continues at coordinate 1,629,217 of CM077128.1, read as the reverse complement.
CAAAAGGAGAATTATTTGTAAATTGCATTGAAGTTCAGAAATTGCTTAAATGTAGAAAATGTGCTGTGAGAATTTTTGTTTAGTCTAGACGAAATATTATTTTAAATAGATTTGTGTCTTGCTCTAATATTCACATAAAACTTGAACTTACTTTATGTGTTATGCATTGATGAATACCATAAAATGTTTTTTCAGGAAATGATCTCATTTCTTCCGCTGTGTAGCCATCCTAAACCTGAGAAAGTTTTAATAGTTGGTGGTGGGGATGGTGGTGTTGCCAGAGAGGTTGCAAAACACCCTCAAGTTAAGGAAATTGTTCAGGTATATAGGAAGAATATAGTTTATTTCTCTTAGCTTTTCTGTAACTTATATCTATGTCAGTATATAATTAGGAAGCCACAAATCCATCAGATTAATTGATCCTAATGAGCCGTGTGTGACAGTTCGGCAACAAATTTGTGGTGATTCCATCTTAAAGTTTAAATTACTTAGTCAGTTTAGATTAGATGGTAATATTAATAAGGTATATTATCTTAAATACTTTATTTATTATAAAAAACACTTAATTATGAAACTGAATTTATCTGAAAATGTGAGTCCAGTGTGTTTGAAAATTGTTTTTATTTTCTGTCTTCATAGTGTAGTAATTTTTTTAATAGTTTCAATACCGCAATGGATAAGCATTACTTCTACCCTGGAAAATAGATTGGTTGTCATGGAACAGAAATTCAAAGTTTATTATTATTATTTTTTTAAATTTATTTAGGGCATTGAATAATTACACCACTAAGAAAATTAAACAAAAATAGAAACTATTGTTAAATATTATTTGTGTCGCAACCAGAGATGTGGCCTACAACTATAATAAAAAGAAATAAATCCGTCTGTTTGTCAGTCAGTTATTACCCAGAGAATTACAAAGTGATTTTATAAGATATTATAAAATATTATAATATATACAGTCATCAATAGATATGAAATTCACTACACTACTTGACTAAAATCTGTTAGTGATGAGCAATAGATACATCCATTGACAACTCTACAATTCTTTTTGTACAAATAAGGGGTTTATGTGAACATACCTGAATAAATCAATTATGATGAAATTTGTTGTAATAGTATTATTAGTGGTGGAAATAAATGCTTATATTGAAAAATAAAATAGGATAGGTTTTGCAAAAAGTAGATAATAATTTCATAAATATCAATCGATCTATAAAACAGGAATGTCTCATCATTTTAATTTATCTGTCCTGTGAACTTTAGAATGGGCCGATGAACCTCATTCTGTATCCTACATGTGGCCACCGGTTAACCACTATCACTGTATGCTTATCAATGAAACCATTATGTTGTTTATAATTGTATATTGTTTGTGTAAGCATTTAGATAAGGGGTATTTTTATCTGTGGTTCTGAGAGGCCCATACTCTAATGACTTGTAAGTTATTTACATATATTATTATGAACAACATATACATACACCCGGGTCTATTCTTAGATCTCTCTTTTCTTTCCACACTCTTCTATTCTGACATATATCCTCTTTCACACCACAAGTCATCATATCATCCTTCACACAATCCATCCATCTCTCTTTTGGTTTACCATTACATTTGTACTTTTCTTTATACAGTCTACATCTATTCTTTTGACTCCTTAAAATGAAAACATAAGAAATACACACTATAGATGCATGTTCTATGATTGCCCAGATATGGTGATTAAAGGAAATATAACATTACATTCCTATAAAACACCACATTTTCGCAAATAGACATGTACTAGCTGTTTCCTTTTGCAAACAGCTATTACTGGTTTAGATTATTCACTGGCTTCTTAGAGCCTATCAGAAATGTTTAATACTTGGTTCAAATTTCAGGTTGAAATAGATGCAAAGGTCATAGAAGTGTCAAAAAAGTACCTTCCCTTCATGGCGGTGGGTTTCGAAAGTCAAAAATTAACACTCCACGTCGGTGATGGCTTTGACTTTATGAAGAATCACAGTCAAGAGTTTGACGCAATCATTACAGATAGCAGTGACCCAGTCGGACCAGCAGTCACTTTATTTCAGGAAAATTATTTTGCTCTTATGAAGAGTGCGCTAAAACCTGGAGGTATTGTATGTTCACAGGCGGGAACTATCTGGAACGACTTAGATTTAGTTTCAAATACCTTAAGGTTCTGTAGAAATCAATTCCCTTCAGCTGCTTATGCCTACGCATCAGTTCCAACGTACCCTTCAGGTCAAATAGGCTTCGTGATAGGTTCCCTAGACCACAATGTTAGGTTTGATGAACCTAAACAGGTGTTTACACGTGAAGATGAAAAAGCAATGAATTTGAGATATTATAATAGTGATGTGCATAAAGCAGCATTCGTTTTACCGACTTTTGTCAAATACCGACTCGCTTAATAAAATACTGGACGTAATTCTATGTACTTAAATGTGCATTCCGTTTTTAAATTTTAAGCATAGTTATTTCGGTGATATGTTTCTATTTTATTTAGAACGAAACTTCTAACCATCCAATATTATGAATTATGAATTATACGGGATAATAATAAGACTGATTTTTGGATCAGTAGATAGATTTAAATTATATGACGGAGTTAAGTGCCTTACATTCCTAAATATTCCATTTTAAAAGGGCAAAGTAATGTTTTTATTTTTGTTACGTTTTTCTAGTCTATAATTATCTTAAATTTTTACCCATTTGACATTTTAAATAACGATACCCTTGGAATCTCCTGATATTCTACAATATCAGAACTATTTTTCATTCTTTTCCAGATAATATAATGTTTGAAAAAATATTTATGTGGAATGATTCTACTGTTTAATTTTTTAATGACAAATGTATTGTTAAGCATTTTAATGATACAATAACATAGCCGATAGGGGACGCGCTATATGCAACTAAAAGGGAATTTTGACAAATTTTGCACTATAAATTCAATAGATGCACTGTTTTTTAGTGAAAAATTGTGAGCACTACTTGTGGAGTAATGTAGTTTATTTATATGAAACAAATGATTGGTTAGTTCCTGCAAAGTAGCTTATATGTAAACCTGAGAAATTTTCATTGTAACGAATTCAATTTCAAGGAGAATTAATCGATATATATTTTCGGTCATGAAGCAAATAGAATTTCGCAAATTGTCCCATCACTACATACCGCTTTCACATGCGCTGCATAGTGTAGAGCTGTGTCGCTGGTTTGTTGTATCGTGAGAGACTCAGGATTACATTTACACGTAAATGAGAGATTGACGAGTATACGAAGTTCTTTTGCTGTGGCTTCATCTGTGTTACTGTTGATTTACGGTCTTATTCATATTGCCTATCTTATTATTATTATAGAGTAAGTTTGAAGGCGTCTTTATTTTTAAGTCAATATGAATAAGACTGTGGCCGAATGCGCCTTATTTAAAACGATAAAAAATGACGTCGTTAATGCATGGCCACACTAGTGTATGTAATATTTAATGTCATTAAGAATGTCGCGTGTCGAATAAAGTTCTAAATCTTTAACATTAAATCAGATGAAGCCCCAACATTACTATATCATGACGAGAGGATGATGGCCATCATAGCCGTGCCACTTTACATAAAAACTAGACATAAAGACATTGCTCATTTAATTTTATGTGATAGAGAATAAAACGTAATAAATATTTTTCTATGTTTTTGTATATTTTTATGAATGTTGAATCACTGATAATAAATAAATTATTTTTATTAAAAAAATGAATATTATTTAGCTAACTAACATGAGTGGTTTAATAATATAGATTATTGCACCTGAATTAGTTAGGAAATGTACTATAACGGTCTGCCTGTTTCAGACAACAAAATATATTTTTATGTTTATAATAATATAATAGTGTTACGAGTTACGGGACTCGAATTAAAATGCTGTTGGAATTTAAGAGTTTATTAGAACTATATAAATACGTCCAAACGTAATGTAGAAGGTCGTAATTCAATAAACCGCGCAAAGTCCGTCACTTATTAGATTCCCGGTTGTAGCACACGCGTCTCGCTTCGCTCGTAGTTCTCGCTCGACTGCTGCCTCCTCATCCATCAAGCCATCGTTTTATACTGCACAAATGCAAATATGTCCGCCCGTCAAGCGTCGACGAAATTTCCTAGAAATCGTAATCCGCACACCTGGCTAATATGCCTGCAAGCGGCCATAAACGAGTACAAGAGGCTGTTCTCCACAATAACCAATAAATAAGTGAACAAAAGATGATGATCATAAAAGGATTACAATTCGTTCAAATGCCGACAGGTAATAAAAATATGTTGTTGAATTTTGTTTTTCGTCGGAACTTAAGTTGTAACAATATTTTCAATTTCTCTTATAAATATTATATAAAAATTCAGGCAAAACTAATACGTTAATTATTATTTTATGTAGTAATAATTGTATTTACTATTGTAGGCGTAGGTACTAATTAGGAGTGTTAATTTTTTTTATAGAAAGTTGTATAGATTTCTTTTAAAGTATATATAGTCAGTCCTACTTTATATATATTAAAAGACCTATGTGTCTAACAAATTAACATTGCTTCTCTTTTCGTTTCCATTTCCTTAACATTATTTTAACGAAGTATCCTAGTGCTACAGTTATAATTATACTAAAAGCTATTATATCCAATAAGGCTAGTTGGAACCTATTCAGCCTCCTCGCGTGGGATGATAAGTCGACCCCTTTCTGCCTTACTGCTCGTTCTATGTGGTATATTGCAGTTTCCATCGGCGACATTGGTCTGTCTTTCCAGAGTTTACTTACTGCTTTTGCTTTATCCCGCATTCTAAGTAATAAAAAAAATCAAATTAAGAATTGTTAGAAATAAATCAAGATGGGGTTGCTATCAAAGCTAAAATCTACATGAATAAAGGTGAATTAAATTAAACGTTGTAGTAGCGTAATGGCTAGCGCACGCGTCGTGAACTCGCGGGTTCAAAAACTGGCCGGAACGCATGCACCACTTAGGAAGTTTTCTGACCGAATGTGCATATTGTCACAATAACCGCGGGCTAACAACGATGAAGGTAAAACATCGCGATGAAACCTGTACATCGACATAGCCGATATATTAAACTTGACAAGCGTGGCGGGTATACCGTTCGTTCCCACACAGTGGAAGGTCCAAGCCCAGCATTGGGGCGTTTATGGGCTGTTAATCTGAATTTACTAACTACAGCGACGTCTAGACGAAGTTGGCCGTCAACTGCAGGCGTATACAAGTTTTTTTCGAAAAATGTAGGCGTTCGGCGTTCTATAACAAGGGTTACTCTCAAATTCAGATCCACTCATCAGATCTTGACGTGGTGACCATTGCACCGCCTCGGGAGAGCCTATATATACCCCTACTTCACGGGGTGCGACAGGGGGATGTGATATCCTTTTTTTTATTGCATCAGTTCAGCAGTCAGGCAGACGGCCCACTTGATGAAAGCGGTTACCATCGCCTATGGACATTTGCAATACCAAAGGTGCTACAAATGCGCTGCTGCTCTCTTAAGGGAGACTGGAACCTGGTCACTAATACCGGAACACAACTCAATGTTGTTATGACGGCATACTCTAGACCACGGGTGGTAGCCATCCCGTCGGGCAAATACCCTACCACCTGGCTGTGGGTTGTTTTGTCGCCTCTTACGACAGGCCGCCCGGCCGCAGGAAATTGTATTCTTTCTCAGTTCCTGCACGGATAAAGATGAGGAAGGCAGAGGACCGTGATGACTAGCGTCGACTTGGGGAAGCTTTCGTCCAGCAGTGGGCTATTGTTGGCTGACTACGATCCCCTCGGACCTTGGGGTGGTCAATGAGATTTATTTGGGGCTCTTGACGCCGGCTCTACACATATCTTCCCTACGGAAGGCGTTTCGAGATACCAACCGCCAGACCACCCATACCTACCAGCGTGCCTCCATGTCTGCTGAGGCGTCGCAAACCGAACCATAGGTATCTTGTCGCGACCCTTCGACTCCATTTATGTAACCTTGACTATCCCTCATTAAAGCTGATTTACATTGATCCAGCTAATCGCAAATTCGAATTAAACCAGCACTGGCTACTAAGTCAGTTCTGGATCGAAAATTCCCGATTGAATATTTTGAAGTCAGTACGTTCCCCTGGCCTGGCGTGGATGCCAGGCCAGGACAGGCTATCAATCCCCCGCACCCGCTCCGACGGTACTGGATTCGTGTAAACGACAAAGTCAGCAGTAAGCCAGTCATATATAAAAGCTATATGAAGTCAATCGCTGACTTTGCTATATAGGGTAACGTCAGGTCGTATCGGAACTTTTAGCCAGTGGAGATTTGAGATTCTGCTTTGTTGTTAAATCGTTGCGATTTGCAGCATTTTCAAATTTCATTTGTTTTAACAATAAAGCAGAACCTTCAGTTTCATCTCCATCGTTTACCCATTTTCTTACCAAAAGTCGTTTCTTTTTATATACCTATTTCTTCTTCTGATATTTCAGTTAACTCTTCTAACAGTAGATAACAACATTTTCGAATCAAATAATTTAATCGTTTCAAATTTTGCCGTTTTCGAAAACTCTTATCCCTACTGACTTCAGTAACGTATGTACACTGTAAATAAATAACCAACACCACTAAATTCATTTAAACGGGAGAAGTCAGTTCTTGGTGGCTGCATTGGCTTCTTTTGAAGTCAATAGCTGGATCAATGTAAATCAGGTTTTATGCTCGTATCTGAACTTCTCGAAAGGTTCAGACACATGTGCAAAATTATGTGCTTGTTTGCCTAATAGGTACAAATTTCCATGGCTGATAGCTTTAGATGCTAAGACTCACTACTCATTCTTTAAATATGAATGATAATTCAACATCTCTAAAAAGTATTACTAGAAGCATAGCTTACTCTGTCGATATAACTTTCTGAACTGCAGCATAAAATGTATTCTCATCCAATTCCTGAAACCGCAGTACCTCAGCGATGCCGGCTCGCTTCGCATGGGCCGCGTTGCCAAACTGATCTCCCAAGATCGGTATTATCAAGGCAGGGACGCCGGCTGATACTGTCTCTGTTAATGTAAGAAGACCACCGTGTGTTATCACTGCCATGCATTTTGGGTGACCTGAAAGAAAAGAATTTGCGTGTAAGAAAGTAATAGTGTTTATACTGATTTTGTTTACAGCGAACGTTATGTACTGAGGATATTGAAGTTCTAATTTTCAAGCCATTCGTGTGCATGCGTGGCTTATATTATAACTTCGACCAGGTCAACTCTGCTAAGATGCAAGTGTTAGTTAACCCTTTCCTGCTCCTGTAAAGACTCCGTGTGATAAAAGGAAGCGGCAGAAAGGCAGAGAGAAGATGAACTAGCGAATCTCCATCGCAAATGATAAACAGGGACTCAAAAGCGCTACTACGTTCATCTGCTCTCATTGATTTAGTGAAATCGGGGGTAGTTGGTAGACCACCGCAGCGTGCCACAACAATAGTCGCGGGGTGGCCTGGTCCTAAGGGCACCCCTTTATGATGGGTTACGTCGAGGCGCCGTCACGGTAAAATCGGATTGTGAATGACAAATTAAATTATTTCTAGGTTCGTTATTGACTCGATCGCATTTAAACGAATGTAGTCACACATTATATATTAGTTGCTAGGTACATAATATGTAGTCCTGATTTCGTATTTTCTGACGCCACACAATTTAAAAAAGTAAAAACAAAAACCAAATGAAAATTAACTTTTTTTAAGGCCGAAACATAATCGGACGGGTCCATAAGTCACGTTTGACAGCCGCGACTTGTGTATATCTATCGCCGTGACTGAGTATACACAGTCCCTTAGAAGAGCTTTAGCTTTCCAACTCTCATTAGCCAAAACGCGCTATCTTAACTTCTAAAAAGCTCTAGATTGGGACGTACTTTGGAAAAGCGCCATAAATACAGTAACAAAAAAATATAAATTACTTTATTAGAAATGTTTGCCTTTTGACGATATGTTCCGATACACGTCGATATTTCAGTGACGAGTAATAGAATTTGAGAAAAGCGCTTATGGCATTAAGCATTAAATAATATTTTTGGGCGCTAACAAAGATAAAAAAGCATTAGATCTAGCGCCGAAAGTGCTAAATTCACCGCCGTGTACGGCTTACAAACTAATGAATAAATATTTTTTACATAAGAAGTCGGGGAGTTTATGACATACATAGGACTATTTTTAGGGACCTTTTGTGCGGAAATGGGTAATTTTCGTAAAAGTGTAAATACAATCTGGAAACCCTGCTCATAAATAATTATATTAAAAAAAAATTACAGTTATAGAGACTGCTGATAGAAGTGAAAACTTAGAACTTTTAGTATTAAAATTTGAAATTTCATAATGTTTGAGTTAAAACACTATTTCAACAATGCACAGTATATACACGTTGAACTTTTCACTAAATCCATTCAATTTCACTTTTAAGATATACACTACAGCACTAATGTTGCACAATACGTCAGCTGTATAGCTAGAGATATTTTTAACATTTTTTTATCGCAGTAGTTCAGCAGACAGGCAGACAGCCCACTGGATGGAAAGCGGTTACCATCGCCTATGGACATTTGCAACACCAAAGGTGCTACAAATACGCTGCTGCTCTCTGAAGGGAGACTGGAACCTGGTCACTAATGCCGGAACGCAACTCAAGGTTGTTATGGCGACATACTTTAGACCAGGGGTGGTAGCCATCCAGTCGGGCAAATGCCCTACCACCTAGCTGTGGGTTGTTTAGTCGCCTCTTACGACAGGCCGCCCGGCCGCATGAAGTTGTATTCTTTCTCCGTTCCTGCACGGATAAATATACTGAGTATATATAGTGACGTATAAGATATACTACTATAAGCATGTTGGTGACGCGAACGCACGAGATTTCACTCATCTAAAAAGCGTCTAACGCGCATAGCACGCGGCCGCTGCGCATGCGCCAATCATGAGCATGTCGGGAAGCGAACCCGTAAGATTTTTCCCTACCAAAAAGTGCCCAACGCGGCTAAAGAAGTTTTCACTTCAAAAATCAGATAGCATGAATTGCATTACTTGTGTACTTCAAATTAAAATAGATTTTGTAAATCGCGGGTCGAGGACAGCACCAAATTAATATTCTTATCATGAAACTTAGGATATAATTAATTTTTAAGATATTGAGCTAATTACTATTAGAGTTCGTAAATATTATTGTATTTAGATAACTAAATAGAAAAATATATAATATAATATAATCTATCTTATGAATAAATATATATACAAATTTAAATTAAATTATAAAATCTAGTGCCAGACCGCTGTCAGTTGGAAACGTGCCCAAAAGACTGGCCACATTACCTCGCTGTATCGCAACGTTAATGCGTTGTCCGAGGTACAGACCAGTCTTGGTCACGTGAGACGTCTACCAGGCGTTTCGCTATGTCTCTTGTGTACTTATATGTACAAGTTTATGTTTATTTAGCATTCGTCATTATTTATTATTTGCACCATCGTCTGTATTAAAAATCTATCAACCCCTGCTAAGGGTTGCCTGGAAGAGATCGCTTCTTAGCAATAAGGCCGCCCGTTGTACTATCTTTTTCTACTTCTGTTTGTATATGGTTTTGGATTTTGGTGTACAATAAAGAATTATTTATCTATCTAACAAATACACAGTTATGGCAACGCCAGTCACGACGTAATTTTTATATGTTGCTCTCGTGGTTAGTTCCACATTCTCCAGATGGTGTTACGAGTATTTTGAATTAAAAATTTAGTTTGCCATTTCTAAACGCTTGTGAGACTCCCAACGGCCGGTCTTCCACTTGTATATAAAATTTACATTAACGCTGAGTGAAGCCGCGGGCAAACGCTGTTTAGTAATATATATTCGGACGAGATAATAACTTTTCTTTATTACAGTCGGAACTTCACGACTCGCGTACAGGTAAGTTCGTTAGATACTTGTTATGATTACTTACGTAGCAGGTCAAATACTGGTAGCCATTTCTTTACCAGTATGTTCTCAGGCATATTAGGCACATACTCAGTTTCCCATTTCCAAATAATTTTTTGTGGCAATGTCTTAAAGACTGCGATAATTGCTTCTAAATGACTTAGAGGCAACGTTGATGAACGTATTAACGAACCAAAGGTGAACACTATGAAGCCATCATTTTTTTCGTTTACCCAGGTTTCTAAGTCCTGTAATTTAAAAAATAACAAGTATGGAAGAAGAATACGTACTATAGAATGACAATCGCGCTGTAAAGGTGCTCTTACACAGGCAATTTATTGGGCAATAATTGCTTGGCAACAGTGATGGATCAATCTGGAGCAATTGCAATATTGTGCGGCAATTGTTTCTTCGCAAAGGCACTCGCCCCGAAAACCCCGGTAAAGTTGTGAGGTCTTCGGACCAACAACATAAAGTCAAGTCCAATAAAAAAAAAAAAATTGTTTCGGGAACATTGCTCCACATTTCTCAACGTCGCCATATGAGTTGCCGAATATCCAATCGCTTTGGAAATTAGTCAATTTTGTTTTTTGTCTCGTTTGTACATAACTTTATGTCTCGTTTTCGCAAGAGGAACAAGCCGGCGGGGAGGGCGGGGGTGTCTAATTTTGTAAGTTGCTCCGTATTGCATGGTATTGAAGAGAGTGCTATGATGCTGGACGTGATGTAAGAACGAATCTTGAATAAATATAACTTCGATCTTAAAACTGGCTTTTATTTCAACTCTAGTAAATATCTTTCAGTAGTACAAACAGGGCGTTCTATTAGTAGCTCACAACGCCCAAAATGCTGAGTTAGCCGTTCCACAAGGCGCCCGCATGACGTCATCATTTTAGATCACACAAAGCTCACAATGACCCATGTCAATAGGTGGGTCGAATAGCCGTTCCACTTGGATTTACGATTTTAACGCCGGCAAGCAAGTGGAACGGGATAAATCGCGGTCTTGAACGTGGTCGTTGTGAGTCCCTAATGGGACGTAGCCAAAAAGTCTCTCGTAACTAGTTTTATTGCGAAAGTTTCTAATAAACATTTATAAGCGAATAATTGAGTTGGGAACACGAATGCGTGGTAACCAGGATCATGGTATATTAAGCAAAGTGATGAATACAAAAAAACTACAACTATGAACGTGGTAAGTGTACCTACCCACTACAGTATTGTGTGGCAGTTTCTCAGCAACAGCTTGCTACATATTGCCAGCGTCCTTAATTGTTTGATGGAGTCGTGACATCATAGTTTACGAGACGTGTAAGAAAGAGCACCGTAAGGAACGTAACTCCTAACACACTGCTATCACAGTTGGCGTCACGAGGCCGTTCTTGTTCGTACAAAAAATCGCAGTTTGTTTTTAGTTACCTAACTTTAAGTAACGTCTTATGGACTTTATAAACTTAGTTATATTGTATTCTACCTATAGTCTCTCAAGGCTATAAATAGAATCGTGTTCATGAGTCTAGGTCACCATCATCTATGGGTAAGGTGCCCAGGTTTTCTCATTTTTAAATTCATTGCACAAACTCGACAACCCCTACAGATTTATTATAGATTATTTATTTATTTATTTACGGATCACTAACAGTTTTTTACATAATTTCAAGTACACTATAATAATGGGCTCATATTATAATTAAGATTTAAACACGCTTGCACTGTAATATCTTCATCGGTATAACTATAACTCAAACACAAATATGCAAGTTCTTAAGTGCTGAAGGCTTAGCCAAACTACAAATAGAAAACGAACGCAATAAGCCTGTTTAAATGCAATTATCTATTCAATTTAAACAGCCTAGACTCTAGTTAAGCACAAAGAAAAAAATAATTAACAAAAACGATTGACCAATAATTGTTTTGTGTAATAAAATTGAAAATAATGAACAATGATGAGAAATTGTCTTATTTAGTTTTACAAATATTTTGTACATACATATTGGCACGCTCGTCTCTCATTACTCTCTTGAGATAAGACGGGCTGCCACGATCCTGACAAACACTTTTATATACGCTTATTTTAAGCTCTTTTTACCTGACCTTTTTTCAAAATAAATTATGTATCATTTTCGATACAACCTCACCTTGCCTCTATCGAAAATAGTACCTACTTTGTAATATTTTTCTACAATTTAAAATATAGTCAATCACCTCAGGTAACCGCTGAACGCTCGTGTTATGCAAATGCAAGCCACCCACTTCAACAACAGATGGTGGTATATTCCTAATACCATTTAAAGTATAATACGTATTCACCAACACAGCACTTGCGTTTTTGCTAACTTCCGATAAACGCGGTAAAGTACGTCCCAAAGCTTTCTCCAAAATTCTCTGTTCTTCTCCTCTAATCTTCATTTCGAACCATATCTCGAAGAAGAACAAGAAGAAAGTATTTACAATACGTTCGAAGAAGGTCATATTTTCTGTTAATGGTAAAGTCATTATTGGCACATAAGCTGGATTGTCTGGTGCTCCAACTCTCAGTGTAGTCCAAGGCATAATCGCGCTTGAAGATAACCCTACCGAGGGTAGCCCGTAATTATAAATAATCCCAAGCATACAGTCACTATTGAAATGCTCTACTAATATAAGGTCGTAATCCCCTTCAGCTTTCAGGAACTCTTTAAACACTTCAGTGTTTATAATCCTCCTGCAGATTTCAAGGTTTGCAAGCGCCAATTGAGTAACTATCGGCACGCTTTCATAATATTTATCTAAGCCTAAGAAAGAAGTAGCTGCTGCATCTTGTAAACTAACTATTTCGACATTCAAAGGCGCTAAGCCCTCAAGGCTCACGTCTCTTCGGTTCTGCTGAGGTGATGCGGGGAAAAAGGTTACCACAGTTAATTGGTGTCCTCGTGTGGTTAATTCTTCCAGCAATGGTTCGAAAACCATGGTATGGCTCTTCCCTGGGTACGGTAATAAGCACAGTATTCTGTAACTGTAGCACGGAATTACAAATAAAGTTATTATGAGCCATTTCATCGTAATTACTTGTAGATACGCGTGTATGTATGGAAGACTGGGGACAGACTGTTAACATGCAGTTCACTGCCTCTATAATTAGAACAAATTGCAGTACGGTTTGTAATCTATACGTTTACCCATTAATGATTTATTATCTAAATGCTGTGTTGAGTATGTGCTTTATGATTTGCAGTTAATACTAATGGTATTTCGTTTGAGGTTTGAGACAGAACCATTATAATTTTCAATATTATATTTAGATTGAAATTTCGTAAATATTCTGGTATCTACAAAAATAAACAGATAAAATTTGGTAAGAAAATATATATAAGATACCTGCCTATTATACTGTTAGAGTCTAATGTGATGATGATGAGAATTCTGAAAATATTGAGGTTGTAGAGAAATTACTAAATGTTTAAGAAGTGTACGTACATAGAAATTATACATAGATACTAATTATACTAGAAAATGACTTTAATGCATTCAAGCGTATAGGGTGTCGTTAGGTATTAAGTAAACAAAGTGATATATCTTTTTAACATCGGAAAGTTAACCCTTTAACCGTGTAAGTTTTTGTTTAAAAGATGTACTTACAAAAATATTCAAATATGTTTGAATGAACATAACACTAGACCGTTAACAAATCAAGACTGTTAAATAACTGTCTTGATTGGTTAACGGTCTAGTAATGTAACGTGAGGGTACGTTCTCACGTATTAAGGTCAGAACACAAAGTGAATAATGGTAGGGTATGACACTAACTTAACGAGATCATTGAAATGTGCATAAGAGTTCACCTGTAAAATATCCGGAATATATGCAATGGATATCAAGTTATTTATCTATTGCCAGAGTTCAGCATACAGGCAGACAGTCGACCTGATGGAAAGCGGTTACCATCGCCTACGGACATTTGTAATAACAAAGGTGCTACTAATGGCTGCCACTCTCTCAAGGGAGTCTGGAACCGGAACACAACTCGAGGTTGATAGAGCAACATGCTCTAGACTAAGGGTGGTAGTCAACCAGACGAGTAAATACTCTACCACCTGGAAGTGGATTGTTTTGTCTCCTCTTATGACAGGCCGCCTCGCCGACAGGAAATTGTATTTTTTCTTCATTCCTGCACGGATAGAAGTTCAAGTGGAATCGCTAATTACTGCGTATGTAATGCTGCTTTTAAAACGACTTTATGTTTGTTTTAAAGGAAAAGCAAGAAGTTAGAAATTTTGATTTTCACTATTAATAGCTGCCCGCGGCTTTGCTCGCGGTAATGTGTAGATAGAGTGGACCGGCCGTTGAGAGTCATATACGCCCTTCTTAAATATGATTTTTTTTTTAATAGTAGTAGCAGAATTTTTCACAAAGGCAGGCAAAGGAATCCAGGTCCATACAGCTAATTCTGATGTAACAAGTCTGCGTATAGGTAGCGCAGTTGAATTGTAGGCTACAACCGACGACAGTCAATAGAGTTCTTGTGAAAACTCGAAAGGCTACATTTGACTATACAGTTCACATTTCCCACAAAAACACATAATTAGTACTCAAAAACTATCAATATAGTTCATTATATATAGTTCATTTTAGAATAATTTTACACATTTTTTTGAAAATAAAACTGCACAGCACAACGTCTTTATTAGGTCCCGACGAAAACGCTATAATTTTTAATTCAAAATACCTGCAATACCATCTTGCAAACGTGGAACTGGCCATAAGACCAATACTTTAAATTTGCGTTCTCATTGTCGTTGCCATGACGAAGTATTTGTTACTGAATTGCAACGGTGGCGCCAATAAAACGCGATCGGACCGCCCTCTATTCTGCTATATTCGTCTTCTTCTTCAGCCAATCTCAGTCCACTGCTGGACGTAGGCCTCCCCAAGTATGCGCCACATATCCCGGTCTCCCGTCTTCTTCATCCAGCCCCTGCCGGCGATCCTACGCACATCGTCAGTCTACCGGGTTGGCGGGCGTCCTCCACTACATTTGCCGAGACGTGGTCTCCATTCCAGGACTCCAGGACGCGTTTGCTCCATCGGCCGTCGGTCCTGCGACAGACGTGACCGGCCACTACCACTTCAACTTGCTAATTTTGCGAGCTATGTCGGTTACCTTCGTTCTCATTTCTGATTTTATCCATAAGAGAAACACCTAACATAGCTCGCTCCATAGCCCGTTGAGCGACTTTGAATTTGGGACCAGTCCCACTGTCAGTCATATTCGTCTATCTCTCGGGATCATTACTTTTTCTGGCGTAAGGTTCTTTAAAAACTGGGCTTTAGTTTTGCACCAACTATACTGATTTCATACCAGAGGGTAAAAAATTAAACAATAAAAAATTGCTAATAAACTCCTTTTATTGGATAGTCTCGTTCATTTTAGATTTTAATAATATCTTTTGGCCTTCTATCTCCGCTTCGGATATCGCTGTAAACACTGCGCCGGAGCGAACTTTCTTCAGTATTTTCTCATCGTGGAACGGATGCGTGTGCGCAGCAACCCTATAATTACGATACATTGTTATAAATCTTATCTAAATCAGTGACCTGAACTGGCAGTGGGCCGACCATGTCTGCAGAACCAATGGCTGATGGAGCGGACCAATATCTAAGGAAACAAAAATATAAGGACCATTAGCTAAGTAAAAACTGTTTTATTTTTATACTAGTTAAAGTATAAAAATAAAACAGTGAGTTAGTTCACGCTTAACTTACAATTCCCGGGACACAAAGTACCAGGTTTTCGCGACTTATATACATAGGGGAACATCGCGACTGGTATACATAAGGGAACGTACCCATAGTACGGGACCCATTTATTTCTGTTGAAAATAAAAAAATGGTCTTCTTCACGTACGTTGTTTAATAAAGAGATTTTTTTGTAAAGGACAGGTAACAAAAGTTGCTATGATACTATGAAAAAATATTTAAGTACAAAAGAACAAATATTACGAACCAGTATTTACAATAATTTCCCCCTGGCCCCCATCGATGACCGACCCATAGTATGTTCCAAGACCCCTCCCCTTCTAGTTTTCACTTAGTGATTGATAAATATGGTTTTAGATCATTTTTTGCGAACAGAATCGTTTATAAATCGCTAAACGCTGCGCGCCATATTTAGATATAGAGTAGATACTCGATTAATCGGACAAATTATTGTCATTGAGCACTCGGATAATCGAATGAATGAACAGAAACGGTTTTTATACTTAATAGTGCATAATACATATTGCTAGGTAATTATTAAAAACAACAAAAACAAATTAAGCTTATTAATAAAAATCAATGTTTATTAAAAAAATATTAAGAAATTACATATTTTCTTAAATTACTAAAATACCGCAACCTTAATCCTGAAATAATATAGGTACATAATAATATGTAGGTACTATGTTGTTTAATTTGTTTAAAATATTTGGTAAGCAACAAATAAAATATGTACTTATTTAGTCTAAAGGGTTGAAATATTTGGTAAATGCAAGTTCGGACATGTCCATGCACGCATGGATTCAACTTGAAGGTAATAATGCAGGCATGGACTCGACTTGAAGGTAATGCACACATGGATTCGACTTGAAGGTAATGCACGCATGGATTCGACTTGAAGGTAATGCAGGCATGGATTCGACTTGAAGGTAATAATGCACGCATGGATTCGACTTGAAGGTAATACACGCATGGATTCGACTTGAAGGTAGTAATGCACGCATGGATTCGACTTGAAGGTAATGCACGCATGGATTCGACTTGAAGGTAATAATGCACGCATGGATTCGACTTGAAGGTAATACACGCATGGATTCGACTTGAAGGTAGTAATGCACGCATGGATTCGACTTGAAAGTAATGCACGCATGGATTCGACTTGAAGGTTATAAAGTTACTTGATCGCCATTGGTAGTCCAGATAATCGCGAATCCGTATAATTGAGGGCGGGATAATCGAATTTCCACTGTAGCTTTAAAAAGCGCTACATTTCCCAAAAGGATATTGAATACGTCACGAAAACATAAGCCCCAGAATAGATCACATAGTATCGTTAGGGTTAGGATACGTTCCGTAATTAAAATTACGTTTTAACAGTTTTATGCATTGCGTTTTGACTTTTATTTCAACGTTTCAGCCGCTTTTCAGTAGCCGTGATTACGGAAGACAAAGATGTCAAGGATCAATGAGTAATGTAATAGTTATTATTTAGCCTACTTCAAACTTGTTTATTTTACTAATAAAATTTGTGTATATGGTATATTTATGATATAGAGAAGGATGTAAGGAGAAGAATAAATGTAGCATGGCTGAAGTGGAGACAGGTAACCGGTGTGACATCAAACTAATGCCACTGAAACTTAAAGATGTGATATATAAATCTGTCAAAAGACTAGTCATGTTATATGGGTCCGAATGTTGGGCCACTAAAGTGATAGACCTGCCTTCACTCAGCTGAGACGAGAGTGTTGAGATGCATGTGTGTTACGAGAATAGATAAGGTGAGAAACGAGTGCATAAGGGGGCCTTTGAGAGTTGCACACATGCCTGAAAAATTGAGAGGAAGAAGATTTAGGTGGCATGGGCACGTAATGAGGGATGAAAGTCAAGTGACAAAAAGAAGAGAAACTACTAGATTGATGGATACAAATGTAATAGTAGACCAAAAAAGAATGACAGAAGATGTATGTCAGAATAGAGGAGTGTGGAAGAAAAAGACATATTGTGCTGTCCCCAAATAATTGGGGGAAGGTGAACGAAAAGAGAGGGGGAGCCTGATCTAATTCACCACCGCTTCGCAACATGTTGTGACTATGTAAAGTAATAATGATAATAAATCGCCCGATAAACACACATATTATATATCCCCAAATTAAGCAAGTTAAGTTTGTGTTAATATACAACGGACTATCCTGAGGCCGATCCCAGATAGCCAGACCATAGTAAATAACGGAGAAAATTCGTTTCTGAAATTTACCATACCAGGAATCGAACCCGGAGCCTCTGCGTTGCAGTGAGTTAAACCGTCAGAGGCTTAGCTCGCACAACTAGGGATGCAAACAAAACATCGATGTATCGTTCATAAAAATCGATGTTGAAACCAAAACATCGACGATACATCAGAACGATGTTTTATCGTACAAAGACATAACGGCGCCATCTTGCGCTATATCTGTGATCTACACAGATTTCCATTAAATAATTTTTTTCATAAATTTTCTTATTGCCAATAATAATTTATAATGTAAAAGTTGATTATTATACCCATTTCTTTCATTTCTATTAAAAATTACCGTTTTTCTAAGATATACATTTATTTTAAATGGTGATTTGGGATGTGTCATTGTGTGCCCACGCTGTTGTATAAGTACGGTAGTGAATGTTGGGTAAGGCAAAAGACATATAAATAATAAATAATTGAGAAGCGTGTGTAGTATTTCTTTGAAAGATGGAGTGACAGTGGTGTAAAAGGATGATGTTAGTGAATGGAAGAATTAAGAAAGATGTGCTAAAGTGGTTTGGGCGACACGCCATGTTTAAAAAAAAAGCGATTTTTCATTTGCATCGCAGGAACAAGCGTCAAAAGTTTATGTAAATGGTGATAAAAAAACATCGATAACCTAACTTCGATGTTTTTTATGAGCGATGTTACATCCCTACGCACAACCACAGAGTAGGTCAAATAAAAATCAAACAAAATGCCGCGCGCGCTTAAAGCCGTTAAAACTTAGTGTTAATTTTACAGTTAGGATAGTTAAAAATGTAATACGGTAAAAGAGCGGCTCACCTGAGTGAGACGACGCCGTTCTTCGTGACGACTTGCGCCGGACACTTGATGTTCGGCTTCAGGTAGTCGATGCAACGCCATTGACGCGTCTCGTTCAGCTTCGTGTACTTCAAAAAGTACATATACCTGTTCAGGATCATTTGCAACGAGCCCTGGTTCGACACTGTGTACTGCATTACGTTAACACCTAGAAAGTGTGATGTTTTCCAACGTGTCACTCACGCATGGCCACATTCTTGTACAAATATTACGAATGTATATTATAGTAAATCATTTTGATCGAGACAAGGTTTCATATCATTCTTTTTATTACATTTAACAAAAATAGGTTTTTGTATATAGAATATACAGGCTGAATTTTCAAAGGGGAGTGGATTAATACGTGAAGCAAAAATACAGCAAAAAAATTTTGTACCCTATTTTACGAAAATTGCGTGGACGGAGGAGTATGAAATGTCGCACAAAAAATACATTCAATCAATAAAAAAAACACTACACATACTACCATATGTTTGACACACACACGCGCAGGTATATACTCTTTTGTTTATTGTTAAAGTCAAATTAACAGTATAGCCTTGGCGAAATCTTTGATTATAGTAGTCTTTGAGAATAAAACCCTAATAATGTTCAAACTTATAATTTAAATTCATTATTATCGAATTTCGACTACAGGCGACCACTAGTAGCGAAAAATACTCAAAGACTCGAGGCAAATTTTGATGGAAACTCAAGTGGTATTATTAGATTTTTGAAAAATCCATGAATACCCGTATCAGGAATCGAATCGGCTGATTTTGAAAAATAAACACCTGTATTATTAGTAGTGTAGCTTGTAAGGATAATTTTCTGCGAAGTGTTGCCAGGTGGTAGGGTATTTTCCCGTCTTGATAACTACCACCCCTGGTCTAGAATATGCATGACAACTTTCAATTATGTACCGGCATTAGTGGCCAAGTCCCAGACTCCTTTTAAAGGGCGGCAGCACATTGATAGCGCCTTTGGTGTTACAATTGTCCATAGGCGGTGGTAACCGCTATCCATCAGATGGGCCGTCTGCCTGTCTGCTGAACTTATTAAAATAAAATAAATAAATGAGTGTACTTCCTCACCGCGAGCATTCGCCTGTAATGTGACATTTATGATTCGATTTCAAGCATTACGTTATAATATTGCTTCCCTGACTGACAAGCATTCGCCTGTAATGTCTAAAATTCATTTTTTTTAATTCAAATTAGGTTTCACTAGAGAACACTCTTTGATGATCATATATATAAGTTAAAATTTAATTTTACTTCCTATTCTATGTACACCGCTTCGCAACGTTTTATTGCTGTTAAGGAGAAGAAGCGGCAAGAAACTCCCCAGCAACACGTCTAGCTAAAAATTGATTAACTCAAACATTTTGTTTTAAACAAATTTCATACAGAAATATGTTACATATTTACTTTTCGAAGAATTAATGGAGTTATAGAAAACAGTGCATACTCAGTAAGACAAAGATATGATAAAAGTAAATAAAAATATTATTTATCCTTGTAATAATGACAAGACATACTAAAAATGTATACTCCAATGTATCTCCATAAATTCCTTACATGTTTGGCAAGATACATTACATGTTTATGATTCAATTTCGAGCATTACATTACAATACTGCCTCTCTGACTGACGAGCATTCGCCTGTACCGAAACATTTATGGTTCGATCACATATGAAGCGGTCATTGTGTTACAAGTTGTATTAAAATATTACAGATTGTAATGTTAGAATCTGTAGTATTTTGATACAACTTGTATTTGAACACTGTAATGCTCAGTTCTCCTCCTTCACTGAAGTAATGTTCGGTTCTGTAATGGTACATTACAGCCGAATGCTCGCGGTGTGGGAGCGCCTTAATATGCATTTCTAGTAAGAACATTTTGTCACCTATAGTTTCCGATTTGGTCATGGAGGCCCACTTGAAAAATTCAACCTGTATCTGTATATATACTTATGTACGTATTTTAGGCATTTAAGTCAAGCAAGTCTATAAGTTGCGTAATTTGCCTAGAATCACGTCACCATCGTCTTACCAGTGCGTCAGGCCAAGTTATGACTTACTAGAGTTATCAATTTTCACTTCTCTTTTCACAATAGGAGTCTCTTTTATTTCATATTCTTCCAAAGCTTCAATTTCATCACCATGATCATCTATAACATCGTCATCCATTGATTTAATTGAATCAGCGTTATCTACTAACTGCCTGTAAACATTTTAAGGTATGATACAATAACTACAACAGAAAGGCATTTCATTAATAATATGTACACTATTTATTCACTCATGACACTCGGTTATGTTAAACTCTTCTGAAGTATTGTACAAAAATATTCATGAATAATCAAACTCACTCACTCACTTAGAAACTCACTCGCTCACATATAAACAACTCACTCACTAGATATATCTTGTAAACTTACAAAAAGTCACCCATAAACCACTCACTCAGAAATACCTCACTTAATTACAAACTTCAATATTGCAATAATAAATAATTGCATATAAATTAAATCTTTAGTTACTTTTACATTTTGGACCGTTTTGATTTAAAAAATATATTTGAAATTATAGCATGTAAAAATGATAGAAGAGGACCTGTGGCGCCATCTACTTATGTCGGGTTTAGGATTAGAAGCTTTTCAGGGGTTTTTTTAGGCGAATGTCATTTTTGTAATTATTTTGAAGTTACCCATAAGGCCCATAACACAAGCTTTTGTTTGACAATTAAAATAATAATAAGACATTATTATATATTTTTAAGCTAAATAAGCCACTTATGTTATGTTGTGAAATATACAAAAAACTTAAGAGTGAGCCGATTCCAATAACACCTATATCAGAGTACACACTAGAAAGGTTTTTCCGAAATATCTTGCCCAGACTAACCATGAAATATGCTGCTCAGATGTACAGTCGGCACTGGCAATCGCGAATTCATATGTCTCCTTGTTATCCACATCTTGTATGTTGCTGTCAGAAACTTGACTTTCTTGTGTATGAGTTCCTGATAATAATTCATGTAGTTTCTATAAAAAAAATTGAACTACTTAGTTAACTAAATAACTGCTGCAGCTCGACAACCCGAAATGAGTCCTGGCCTCCGAAATGAGAATACTCCACTCCTTTCTGTTCAGCGCTGTCTCCTACCAGTAGTCTTGAAGTTCGCGCAGATCAGCTTCCACTACGTCATTCCAGCGATATCTGGGCTGACCAACTGGTAGCCGTCCCATTGGTTTGTCCAGATAGGCTCTTTTCACCGCGCGATCCTCCCCCATTCTATGTAGGTGGCCACGGCTCCCGACTACGTCTGGCATTTGTCGTAAAAACTCGCAATAGAAACACAACTGTCATGACGTCTGTTTTCTCATGTTAACCTGCCTTCAGGTCGTGCATACACCGCCCAGCGCGCCGCCGGACCCATGACCTGGTAGAGCCATGCTGCCACTATCAAGACCACAGCTCTTACAGTCGGCTCGATTGGTGTGATACCATGCGAACACAGAATATTGATGTAAAACAATTAGCCTTGTGCTAATTTTCATCCATGCAGGAATAGAGAAAGATACCAATTTCTTGCGGCCAGCCAGCATGTTGTAAGAGGCGACAAAATAACCTACAACCAGCTGGTAAGATATAGAGTATGCCGCCATAACAACCTTGAATTGTGTTCCAGCATTAGCGGCCAGGTCCAAGTCTCCCTTTAGAAAACAGCAGCACCTTTGGTGTTACAAATGTCCATAGGCGAAGGTAACCGCTTTACATCTGCCTGTCTGCTGAGCTCAGGCAATAAAAAAAAACTTTGTTTGGCACCCAAATTCGGTTTAGGAATAATATTTATCAATATTTGTAGGTCTCTCGCCGCTACATATTGTGACTTTAGAACAGAGAAAGAATACAATTTCCTGTGGCCGGGTGGCCTCTCGTAAGAGGCGACAAAACAACCCACAGCCAGGTGGTAGGGTATTAGCCCGCCTAGACGGCTACCACCCCTGGTCTAGACTATGCCTCCATAACAACCTTGAGTTGTGTTCCGGCATTAGTGGCCAGGTTCCAGTCTCCCTTTAAAGAGTGGCACATTGGTAGCATTTTTGATGTTATGAATGTTTATAGGCGATGGTAACCGCTTTCCATCAGGTGGCCGTCTACCTGTCTGCTAAAGTCATGCAAAAAAAATAACAATGATGTTTCATGAGATGAGGGAATTTCGATAGTACACTTTCCCCCTCTCCTACCTCATTTCTCTATCCCTATCCTCCCAATCCAATCTCATATCTCATCTCTTCTATCCTTTTGCTCTTGTCTGATCTCAGTATCTCATCCACCTATTCCATACTGAAGGTTCACAACACATTGGCATCATCCTTGGTGTTGCTAACATTATCTATACTTAATATTATATAAAGGAAAGATTTCTACGTTTGTAACAAATAAACTGAAGAAACAACTGGTCCAATTTGAAAAATAATTTTTTCATTAGAATGCTACATTATTCCAGATTAATATAGGCTATATTTATTACTAGAAAAAATTAGGGCTCTCTACTAAAACTTCAATAATGTAACCCAAGGTGTAAACAATTAGGGTTTGAGTGGGTCCGGGATGGTTTAGATTCACAATTGGACCTGGTACCCTGAAAAAGTAAAAAACAATTGGCAGTTATAGAGACTGCCGGTAGAAGTGAAAACTTAGTAGAACTTTTAGTATTAAAATTTGAAATTTCATATTTGAATTAAAACACTATTTCAACAATGCGCAGTATATACACATTGAACTTTTCACTAAATCCATTCAATTTCACTTATAAGATATACACAGCACTAGTGTTGTACAATACATCAGCTGTATAGCTATAGATATACTGTTATAAGCATGTTGGTGACACAAACGCATGAAATTTCACCCGTCCAATTTTAAAAAGCGTCTAACGCGCACAGAACATGGTATGCGTATGCGCCAATCATGAGCATGTCGGCGATGTGAACCTGTGACATTTTCCCCTACCAAAAAGTGCCCAATGCGGCCAAAGAAGTTTTCACTTCAAAAATCTCCTTCTATTTTTATTTATTCAGGGCAGGACAATGTCTGCTGGAACCGCTAGTTCTATATATAGCCAATGGCAAAAGTTATCACTTTCCATGAGCTGGGCCATTTGCTGTTTGCCAGCTTTGCAATAAAAAAAAGTTATTGACAGATGGATGTATTTATATATAAATTTATATACCATATCTTCAAGTCCCTTTATGTATAAATCTTTTGCAGCTTGTGCGAATTCAGTCAAATTTTCCCAGGCCACAACTACTTCTCCTGTATATATATACTCCAATATTGAACATAGTGTTGTGTATGATATTTTCTGGAAAATTAAAAGAATATTTTATTTTTATTGCACGACTTCAGCAGACAGGCAGACAGCCCACTTGATGGAAAGCGGTTACAATCGCCTATAGACATTTGCAACACCAAAGGCTACAAATGCATTGCTGCTCTCTTAAGGGGGACTGGAAACTGGTCACTAATGCCAGAACACAACTCAAGGTTGTTATGATGCTCATGGATCATGGAGCACCCTCGACTCACCGACCGAGTCATATAAAAGCTGCTCTGATTCGAGGCCTCACCAGTCTATTGTGCATGGTGGTTGCTTCTGCATCGGAACAAACTCTTGGCCAATAGAAGCTCCCCGACATCCCGCGACCTATGCACTTGGGCAGTGCTCTGTATTGGACACTGACTCGGACCATAGTATGCTGAGTGCATGCTTTTAAACTTAATATCCATGTATTTGTATATTGTATAAAGTGATTACAAGATTTATTCTACAACCAGTGGTCTTATTTCTTACAATATAATATTATAGAACATTTTATTTTTAACTAAAGGAGATAGGTACACTATTATACATTCTTGGGCCTAGATGAGTGATTTTAAGATTTCTTTATATTGGGTTCAGTTATTTTGAATGAATTAATTGTGTAATGTGTTTTCATATTATAATTGTTGAAATACATTTACAAAAATTAATTATGGTAATCAATAATTAATTTATTTGTGACCTTATTCTTAACAGAAAGGATTTAGGGTTGATGTTCCCATTTTGTAATAGAAAAGTGTAACACTTTTTTAAGCCATATTTCAACTCATTATATTTCTTTGGCCGAAAACTCCCCATCTCCTTTATCAATGCTTATAAATAAAAAAACTTACATTTAAAAAGATAACAGGATGTGGACATTCAATTGTACTGAGTAATTCTTTAACGTAGGGGCTGGCAAGTGCTACTATGACTTGGTGTACTTTAACAAAGTGCCCATCGGCCGCAAGAGTCATATCCACAAATTCACCTTTCTGAAATTCACAGAAGTTCGAGAAGAGATGTTGACACCAGTGGTCTAAAATAGACATGTGCGCCGCATTGTAGTTTTCAGATGACGGCGGGGCAGGGCGGCGCCGGCGGTATGACAATTTCAGACTTCTTTTAATATTTAAATCTACTTCATCTATGTCTGCTTCGAAAAATAATAGTAAATTGCATTATTTCATCTAACTTAATTCAAAACATTATTCTGTTTATTTGGGAATACAAAACAAAATATTAGTAAGTAGCTTTTAGTTTTTGGAGGGAATTTATAATATTTATAAATATGTGTCCAATTGCGGTATACTTATAATTCATTTGTTTCATAAAGTAACTAATGAAAATATACAAAACATTTACCTGCTGCAAAGAACTTAAACCATGAGATATATTTATTCTATGAGCGTCCCATGATAAAGATAACTGTGACTGAGCCATAATTTCACGTTAATTCTTAATATTATTCGTAATTATCGTATGATATGTCCTACTTATTTAATCCAAAAAATATTAACGCTTTGTATCTTCTATTTATAATTTTAAGCTTTTTTATAAATCTGTTGTTTGATTGGCTAATAATATAATAAATAATGAAAATCGATTGCGATAAAGTCAAAAACGTTGCTGACATATGTTAGTTGACATTGAAAGCATTACTTTTGCGTATAATGTCAAAATATCAGTGTTTTCGATGCTAACCACCCGAAATTCAAAAACGACGTAGCCGGCTGAAAACTATCATTGTTATTTGGCTAATATATGCATGACTCGGTACAAACCCGTAAACTTCTCTTTGTTGGTAGACTCCCATTAGCCATCTAGGGAGTTAATCTCGACGGCTGATGATCAAGCGATAAACTTGCCAGTTTTCGGTAATTTCGAGACCGGCTGGAGAGTTGATGGATTATTAGCCGTGATTATGTTGTGAAATTATGTTATTTACTTGTTTTTACAATAGCAACCCATCTCTAGTCAGTTCAATTTGTCAAATTGTTCGTAGCGTCTTATTCTCGAGAGTTTATAATGTTCTGAAAATAATAAATTGTTGTATTAAAACGAAATCATGGCACAAACAAAGTTTTCTGTTTCGTGGGAATCTTATCAGAAGAACATTTGCAATGGATTGAGCGCTCTCCAGCAGGTAAATCTATATATAATATTTTACAACTATATAATACTGGAAACATCAAGTTCCGCGCATTGGGATCGGCTCTCAACTGAGTCTAACAATACATACCGAGTACATAAGATATTTACGGAAACCAGGTATTTCAACAACGATCCTGTAGATCACTTGGATGTGATATTTATTAGGTACTTAGGCCAAATTATTTTTCGATAGTTTTATCATTTCATACATGTCCGCAACCTAGAGTAATTTGTTTATATTGTTAATGTATATATATCATATCCAGAACAGATGTCATTTATGTCTCCTCATAGATCCTCGCCTACTTCCTAGATAATTGATGATGATTGGATGTTAGAAATCATAAGATTTTGTTTTAAGAATTTGCCATCAGAACCCTAATAAGAGTGTGAAAGTGTAGGTATTTGTATGTCATGGGCCATGTCTTCATGTCATGGGTATTATGTATTTTACTAGATGGATATTAGATTCCTATATATTGTCCATCTACTAAAGCAGAGTTATGGGAAGTAGTCAGGGCTGGCCCTAGCTTTTTTGCCGCTGTAGGCAAATTCAAAAACTGCCACCCCACTAAACCTTAAGAAAACTTCGTTAACCAGAGGAATTATCATAAAGGAGACTGTGTTACCACTTTAGGTGTAAAAACCTCAACTGACCTGCATGGTAACATTTAATTGTGTATATACCCATGAGAATATACCCATTTCATACAAATTCTAAATGAACATAGTGAGAAAACAACAATAAATTGTCTTGTTTTAAATTCAACCACAAATTTGTGCTACATCTGTCTTTGCGAAATTGAGTGTGACTGCGAGTCTCACAACATACAAATTTGTACCAAAGGGAGTTAGTAAGGTTAATAATAGATTGGGGAAAAAGTCTTTTCGCATATAGTATGTATGAACTTGTAATAAGATCTCTTTGGCTATACCATTTGTATCTGGCTGGTTTTGGACTGCCAAAACCACTTGTCACAGTTTTTTGATCAGAAGCCCCAAAATTTTTATAGCAATGGGATCACGTCCCTACCTACAAAATGGCAAAAAGTTATCCAACAAAATGGCACCTACATACTTTAGTCAAATATAAATAAACTTTATAAAAAACCTTTTGAATTTTTATATAAAGTGCGAAGAAACTTTTTCCCCAACCTAATATTAATACAAATTTTATTAATGAAAATTTTTATTTTTTTTGAGCATTAGTAGTTCAAGCATAGTTTTTGCAGACATTTTTGCCACAGTGGGTAGTTGCCTACCGTCTCAAGCCGTCTCTGGAAGTAGTTGCTAATATCATTTACTATAACCAGATACTCATTTTAAGAAATTTAACTCCATAAGTACTGCTCATAGGCATCACAAAATAATCAATTTGTTAATCCTAGCTTATAAAATTTAATTATCCTGTTCCATTTCATGTTTCTCCAAAGAGTGTGAAGGATTTTTGTATAGTATAGAGGTTAATATAATATGTATTATTTTTCAAAAAATTGTCATAAATTCCTTTGAGAAGTATTGCACAATGGTAACACCTCTGGTGTTGCAAACATCCATAGGTCATGCTAACTATTTTCCATTATATCTGTTATCAGTCTTCTGCAGCTGTAAAAATATCTATTATGTATTACCAATAATCTTTATTTTAATATTATTTTGTGTGTAGATTACTGTAATTTATTTAATTTACAATTGTCATTTATAATAATGACATAATAATATAATAATAACAACCCATTAATGTCCCATTTCTGGGCTCAGAACTCCCATTATGGGGGAACAGATAGTATATCTGCCACACTTGTCCAAGGTGGCTTGGCAGGTTTGACACATTGGTCATCTTGATGTTCAGGTTGTATCACAGTGTTTTCCTTCACCATTTCTGACATGTGGTAATTGTAACAATATGCTTATTAGGTCAGAAGCCTGCCTAAATCGTGCATGCATTCTGACCAGGATCGAAACCGCACCCTAGCTTGGGATGCGTGTGCTAGCCATTATGTTACCACGACTTTTTGATAATTGTTGATATTGATAATTTAATTGATAATGACATAAACAAAATTAAAATTATAATATTCCTATACTAATAAAATCTATATACAGCTTAATTTACATAAAATAATAATTACAAATAGTATATCCCAAATCAACCCAATTGGAAATATTCTCAAAAGCATTCTCATTATGTATTTGTAGGCTCACAGCGTGGGGATGACAAGACAATGCGAATAACACAATAATAATCTGAAATATTATAATCAAAGTTTATTACACTAGAATTATTACAATTACAATATTAAATACAGCACAATAATACACAGAAATATTAGGACAACTCCAAGAGTTGCGTCCACGCTTGTCAGGTGTCTAGCAGCAATTTGCCCTCAAAGAATACTGCGATTATCAAGCAGTAATTATCGACCACAATATATTATGTGCTCCTCGTCCAAGACTGTCAATGTAGACTGTCCGTTGAAGACTTGGTTGTACACTGTTGAAGACTGTCCCCTCCCTGCCCGAACACCGCGTATTTAAGGTCCTCGTAGCGCGCCATAGTGATAATATCCGTAATTCTTTGATGCCACTTCAGTTTCGCTTTCTTCATAAAACCAACGTCCGCCATCCATATCAACTTCCAACTTCCGGTTACTTCATTTCCGATATTCGTCGCTCGATAATAAATGCCTCTACGTTGACATCCGGTTATACGACGGTTATTGACTACTTCCGTCATATGGTTAATAAATACGATTCCTACATATTTATGTACTTTTTGTTTACCAGCGTGGTGAGTTTGTGGATATGACACTGGCAGCCGATGGTCATCATGTCAAGGTGCACAAAATGGTCATGTCGTTGGTCAGCCCTTACATCAAGGAGCTTATTTCCTCGGCTGACTGCGCTCACCCTGTTATCTTCCTTAATGTATGTATTTTAATAAGTATTAGTTAAAATCTTAAGTCTTCTTAAGGCGCCATTCATAAATAACGTCACTTGTTAAGATGGAGGGGGTCGATGTACTGTGACATTGTGTGACAGGGTTGAAATTTCTTCTTAAATTTCTCCATGTCTCATTTCAAAATTTAATATATTTAAGCTTTAAAACACGAAATTTGAACTGTTAATGAAAAACTAGAAAATATTTCCAACTCGTAACTGTATGAGCAGTGTTTAAATTAGTAAAGAATAATTTAAATGGAAATAAAGCTAATTACGGAACTGCTGTATTAATTTAATGATTTCTTGATGTAAAATTGCAAAATATATGATGTCACGCTAGGGAGGAAGGAGTCTCAGGAATCATGAAATTCGTGTGACTATTTTTTTAATATAATATATAAGTTTGCGTTTGACTAAGATCACGTACAATGCCGGACGATGATGCGGTCGAAGATGGAGCACGCTTACCTAGATAGTACCTATTCACACGAGACTTAAATATCCAAATTTTCCAGTATAACAATCAAAGAAGAATCACCCTGATTCCTACATTTTAAAAGGCACAGCAAACCTCTTATGTTTTGACAGAGAAAGACATCACTCTGAACATTAGAGATTCAAACTTGCAATTTTTTTCTTTACTTATTTATTTTTAATTATTAATTGTAATTTATAATGTAAGTCAATATTGTAAATTAATTTTGCACGCCCTTTGTATGGGCAGAATACATTGATACTATGACAATTTTAACATCCTTGTACATGCATTACCTACGCAATAAAGATATTCTATTCTATTTAAAAAAAATATGGTTACGAGTTACGGGACTCGAATTAAAATGCCGTTGGAATTATTATAGAGTTTATTAGAACTATACAAACACGTATATAATATAATATAACACACTTACAAATATAACCGACCACAACAAGTCCAAACGTAATGCAGAAGGTCGTAACTCAATAAAACGCTCAAAGTCCGTCACTTATTAGATTCCCGATTGTAGTACACACGTCTTGCTTCGCTCGACTGACTTCCTCCCTCCCTCAGGCCATCGTTTTATCCTGCACAAGTGCAATGTGCCCGCCCGTCCACGTGGACCGAATTTCCTAGAATCAGCTTGTACTTTTAAAATCCGTAACACCTGGCTAATGATTACAATACAACAATAGGCTCTAGAAACGAATGCCAATAAATAAGTAAACAAAAGAAGACGATTACAATAGTTTCAATGTTATTAGTTCAAATGCCGGCAGGTAATAAAACGTGTTTTGTTTCAGATATGTAGGTGGGTTTTGTATTTGTCGGGACCTGAGTTGTAACAATATAAATAAACCATCTCATTCAATTCACGGTTCATTTGCTCTATTTATGTAGTCTTATAATAAAGTGAAGTAATAGGTGTGCCATTAATACCAAACTGAGTAAGTGGCTACTGTAATAGGGACCATTGATGTTAAGGTGGAGTTTCATCTGCGTTAGTGTTAGTGTGTTAGATATAGGCCGTTTCACACAAACATGGCGATGGGTTGAATGTGTTATTTGAGAATAGATGTTGTAAATGATGTTGATTATGGGCAGATAACATTCAGCCTAATTAATGGTCTTATTGATATTGAGTTATACAAAGTTTGTAGGCTAGTTCTTAAAGAAGACTACAAAATTACTCTAATTAAATATGAATAATATTTTCTTAAGTTTTCGCAACTAGTGCAGATATAAAATTACGTTTTAACTGTTTTAAGCGCGGTATTTTTGTTCTGCGTCCACCGGGAAACAAACCAACTTGATTAACAATTTCTCTTTTATTTTATCTACCACCATTTTAATATTATATAAAATTATTAGAGATAGGCAAGTTGCTGAAGAGTGCCTTGCGCCGCATTGTCTCTTCAAGCCACAACATTGTGTGAAGCGGTGGCAAGTTACATTAGACATCCAAAGAGTAAATAATAACCATTTACAAAAATTAAAACTAAACAATCAAAATGAACAAGTTGGTGGTAGGCTAAATAAAACTTTAACAATACTTGTTGACACTTGACATCTTTATCTTCCGTGATCACGGCTACTGAAAAGTAGCCGAAACGTCGGAATAATAAAAATCAAATAAAATACTTTATTATTAACTAGCGGTACCGCCAGACGTTGTCCGCCATTGAAAAAAAAATAGAACCCGATTATGTAAATGAAATATAGACTATATTATTCAGAGATAATGTAGCATTCTAATGGGGAAAGAATTTTTGAAATCGGTCCAGTAGTTTTTGAGTTTCTTCATTACATACATACAAAAATAAAAATCTTTCCACTTTATAATATTAGTTTAGAAGTATAGATATGAATAAGATCGCAAATCTCTAACATTAACGCAGATGAATCCCTACCTTTAAAATTACATAAACCTGTCAAAATAAAAAGAAACTTTTTTAGGAAATCAACATATCATACTGGGCACATGTTAATTTCTGATATAAAAATTCCATGCCTTATCCTAAACTTCATAATTTCTCTGGAATACGTGTATTTATTTATTTTCTTATTTTTTGAAGGGGGTTATGGCTCCAACGCAAATTGCATTGATTTGGCCCAGTATTGCCGAGTGTAGGGGCATCACGGTGCAGTAACTCTTGTTCCAAATCCCGTGACGCCTCGTGAAAGCGTGGATACAGGAGTGCAGCTTTAGGTTTAGCGAGTAGTTCGGCGATCGGTCCTCGCGACTGCTTCTGTTTGAAGCTAGCATGGAGAACCGGTCGCTGAGGGTCCCACACACCCTCGATGCATGCTTCTGCGTTGCAGAGCCCGAGGACGTTGTCCAAAGGCATTCCCTCTGCCTTATAAAAAAAAATGGCAGTTATAGAGACTACCGATAGAAATGAAAACGTAGAACTTTTAGCAAAACTACGTTTTAACGGATTTAAGCGCAGTAATTTAGTTGATTTTTGTTATTCCGACGTTTCACGACGTTCGCTCGAAACCGTTAAAACGTAGTTTTATTATGTATACAAGTCGCGAAAACTAAGAAAATATTATTAGAACTTTTAGTATTAAAATTTGAAATTTCGTTATGTTTGAATTAAAACACCATTTCAACAAGGCACAGTATGAACACGTTGAACTTTTCACTAAATCTATTCAATTTCACTTATAAGATATACGCAGCACTAATGTTGCACAATACGTCAGCTGTATAGCTACAGATATACCTACTGCTATAAGCCTGTCGGTGACGCGAACGCACGAGATTTCACCCATTCTAAAAGCGTCTAACGCGCACAGCACACGGCCGCTGGGCATGCGCCAATCATGAGCATGTCAGTGACGCGAACCCATAAGACTTTCCCCTACCAAAAAGTGCCCAACGCGGCTAAAGAAGCTTCCACTTCAAAAAGGTGGTAAAATGTCACGTGTATATAAAGATACAAAGAGAAAATTTTGGCCGGTAATCTTCCAAATCACTTGTGAAATCCCGATACAATGTATTTTATTTAATTCCAGCAAATATCTTTCAAGACCCTCTGTGCTATTTTGGAGTACATTTACACTGGAGAAGTGCTGGTGGAGAAGGAGAATCTCAACTCTTTTGTGATAGCCGGTAAGGCGTTACATATAAAGGGATTACAGGACATGGTATGTGTTTTGTTTATACTGATGTCTCATAATAATAATAATAATCCATTTCATACACAAATATATATGTGAATGTGTCTCTTTGAATATTTGTGTATTTAATCTAGTGTTTTTTTTAGAACTGCGAGCTGTGTTTGTAATCTTAGTAATATTACATAACTGGGATATTCCTGCGACTTTGTCCAAGCTCGACTTGGAATTCCTGCGGTATTTCCAGGACACAAAGTACCACAGCATTTAAAGAAGCTATCGTTTTAGTGAAAACTGTGCCGGAATAAGTTAATTTTTATGCACCCTAACAACTACTAACGGGAAAATTCCCGCGGGATTCCCGGGATAAAAAATATCAAATTTTATTACATAAAATTTGCCATAGATGAGTGAAAAAATCACATTGGATTTTTTAAAATCTGGCTTTTTAAAATACTTCCCATAAAAATTCCCGCGGTATACCCAGGATAAAAAGTAGCCCAAATTTAAGTCTAAGAATTTGCTGTCGATCAGCGAAAACCGCATCGAGATCGGCCCAGTAGTTTTTACGTGAATCCCGAACAAACAGACAAGAAATCTAAAAAAATGCATCGTGTTCTCCATCGTTTATACACGTATAGTCTATTCCAGGTTTTTATTTTTTAATATCTTCAGTGTACAGACACAAATGTCGTTGGAATTACTATAGAGTTTATTAGAACTATACAAACACATATAACACAGGGATAAATCTAACCGAAGACAACAAGTCCAAACGTAATGCAGAAGGTCGTAACTCAATAAAACGCGCAAAGTCAGTCACTTATTAGATTCCCGATTCGATGCTTCGCTCGTGGTTCTCGCTCGACTGACTCCCCCTCCTCAGGTCATCGTTTTATACTGCACAAATGCAATGTCCCCGTATCTAAGTCGGCTTAATCCACCACACCTGGCTAATGACTCGGCCGCAAACTGCTATAAAAGAGCACCATAACAATGGGCTGTTTTCTAATCACAAATTTTAAACACAAAATAAACAAAAGAAGACGATAATAAGAGTTACAATTAGTATAAATGCCGGCAGGTAATAAAATGTGTTTTGTTTCAGATATGCAGGTGGGTTTTGTTTTTGTTGGGACCTGAGTTGTAACAATATTATAGATAAATAAATGATGATTGCCATTTTTATAGGGAAACGGACAGTATACCCGCCACGCTTTTTCAAGGCGGATTGGCGGGTTTAACACATCGGGTAACTCGATGTACAGGTTTCATCATGATATTTTCCTTCACCAATAGCATGTGGTAATCATAAAAATATGCACATTAGGCCAGAAGACTGCCTAAGAGGTGTATGTTTTCCGCCCAGGATTTTAATAATAATAAATCTTTATTGCCGAAAAATTGCCTCTGCATTGCAATGAGGTAAGCCGGCAAAGTCTTAGCCCGCTCAACCACAGAGCCCTTCAAATTATGTATACACTGTACAGTTTCTATTAAGATAAATAGATTAAAACCGTGTTTCGGTGGTAGCATAGTCAAGGATAATAAATGGGGATTTTAACCCACGCCCTTTGAGTTTGGAATTCGTGTGCTAACCAGTAAGCCACCGCGGCTTCCCTATAAAAATGGAAGCCCTTCAGGCTAGCAGTGGGACATTTATTGGCTGTAAATTACATGTTATTCAGCAATATCTAATACTATCCCACAATCATGCATTTCTGTGGTACACTTTATTAAGCAATATCTAATACTATCCCCCAACATGCATTTTTGTGGTACACTTTATTCAGCAATATCTAATACTATCCCACAATCATGCATTTTTCTGGTACACTTTACTGAAAAGCTATCAGACTTTCAGATTTAGGCTTTGACATAGTAATTTCAATTTATTTCTAGATAAAAATATCATTTTATACACATGAAAAAAACAGAAGAGATATAAGTACACACAACAACACAATTTTTATTAATTAGAATTTTATTGTATTCCTAACGCCATCTGTCGATAATTAAAACCATTAACACATGGGTAATATCAACTGGACCGTTACTACTAACGCCATCTATTCGAAAATAAAGAACTTATATCGATGTAAACATGTAAAAAGAATGTTGTTACTATGTAAATTATTACCAGGTAGAAAACTTCCCGAGCCCTCCTAAACCATCGCTTTTTGATAATTACGTTAATTTGATTTATATTTTCGGCCATGAGGCATGAACACGGAATAAATTTGTTTCGAAATGTGGGATAGAATGCAAGAAAAAGCTTTTGAAGTTAACATGAACAAAGCAAGATGAGACTCATCAAAGACCATTTAATTTGCAGAGTGTACAACATTCTATGTCAAACATACACACAACATCACAACACATGTCGAAGGATATGTCCGTAAAAGACGAAAAGGATTTCATCAAAGTCGCACCTGTTACTATAAATAAGGACGGAAACATGCACGAGTAAGTTCTTTTTAGTATTTTATTAGTTTGTTGCAATTTAATCAATCAAATAAATATTATTTACGCAATACGTGATTTCTTATATGGTTGCGCCGAGGATCACCTCCTTATAAATTCCTCCTCCCCATCCTCGCAATCAAGAAAATAATAAACTTTCAACTGAAGAATGCACAATACAAGACCAATACGGTTACCGTCGCCATGGACATTTGCAACAGCCAGGTGGTAGGGCATTTGCCCGTCTAGATGGCTACCACCTCTGGTCTAGAGCATGCCGCCATAACGACCTTGAGTTGTGTTCCGGCATTAGGGGCCAGGTTCCAATCCCATCTACGAGTCTGGCAGCACATCGGTAGCACCTTTAGTGTTGCAAATGCTTATAGACGACGGTAACCACTTACCATCACAGTTGGGCCGTCAGCCTGTCTGCTGTACTCCAGCAATAGAAAAATCGAAATGTGTGCTGGGACACATGGTAGAAGTGAAACTTCAACGGAAAAGTTGGAAGTTTTACGGACAGATTGTTAATGTAATTGTCCAATTCGAAAACCTGCCCATAAAACTTCAAGTTAAAATTTTGTTCGCCATTCGTTTTTCCACTTGTCCATTGAAGTTTCACTTCTACTCTGTGTCCCAGCACACATTTCGATTTTTCGCAGGTTTACTGTATTTATGATTTGGTTAGGTTAGGTACATTTTAATGAATGCATTTTTTATTTAAACATATTTTATTTTATCAAACAAAAAAATTGAATTCGATCGGGAACCGAAAAAAACATCCACAGTATACTCTAAAATATGCCGCCTCTCTACGCGGCCGTATCGCTTTTTCGTGACAGAAAAATCCTAATACCCCCGTCTATATACAAGTTTCACTTCAAAAAATGTAAATTCAGATTAAACTGGAGCATAAATCTGTCGATTCGTAGTTTTAAGCACAAAAGTCACGAAATCTCGAAATAATATTAAAATGTATGAACTTTTCAGGGTATTTATAAATGAGGGTATGTCGAACATGGATGATGTTATGGACAACACGTTTGACGATTCAATGGAACACGACTACACAATGGAACAAGGCAAAATGCAGGAATCTAGCACATCGACAATGAGTGAGTGTACAATTCGTCTTTTTACTAGCATCTGCCAGCGAAACTTAGAAAGAAAATGTCTCT
The DNA here is from genome assembly GCA_039645545.1 of Dendrolimus houi. Taxonomy (NCBI): domain Eukaryota; kingdom Metazoa; phylum Arthropoda; class Insecta; order Lepidoptera; family Lasiocampidae; genus Dendrolimus; species Dendrolimus houi. Next base: position 1,592,717 of record CM077128.1, on the reverse strand, counting down.
TCTCTGCCAAAACGAGTCCTTTCAACTTTACTCCTACTTTTCGAGGTGTATCCATACCGATAGCTGACAGTCTTCAGCTTCTTGGCGTCTCCTTAACACAAACTCTAAATTTTGCCTCCTATAGAGTCTTATAGAGTCTGTTGCTCAGCTGGCTGGCAAAAAGTTAGGGGTTCTATCAAAGGTGAGGCAGTACTTCACATCACTTCAGTTGCTGAATCTATACCAAGCACAAGTACGGTTGCTGAATCTATACCAAGCACAAGTACAGTTGCTGAATCTATACCAAGCACAAATACGGTTGCTGAATCTATACCAAGCTCAAGTACGGCTGCTGAATCTACACCAAGCACAAGTACGGTTGCTGAATCTACACCAAGCACAAGTAAGGTTGCTGAATCTATACCAAGCACAAATACGGTTGCTGAATCTATACCAAGCACAAGTATGGTTGTTGAATCTATACCAAGCACAAGTACGGTTGCTGAATCTATACCAAGCACAAGTACAGTTGCTGAATCTATACCAAGCACAAATACGGTTGCTGAATCTATACCAAGCTCAAGTACGGTTGCTGAATCTATACCAAGCACAAGTACGGTTGCTGAATCTACCAAGCACAAGTAAGGTTGCTGAATCTATACCAAGCACACAAATACGGTTGCTGAATCTATACCAAGCACAAGTATGGTTGTTGAATCTATACCAAGCACAAGTACGGTTGCTGAATCTATACCAAGCACAAGTACGGGTGCTGAATCTATACCAAGCACAAGTACGGTCTTGCATGGAATACTGCTCTCATCTTTGGGATGGCTCAGTCAAATACCAGCTCGAGACACTTGAGTCAATAGAGAAAAGAGCTAGGAAGCTGATAGGCAATAACCGACTATTCGACCAGAGGCTTCAGAGCCTAAATCATTGAAGTAAATTCGCTACTTTGTCAGTATTCTATAGGATACACTTCTGTGTGTGTGCTATATGCTGCATGTGTTTATGTGTAAACGTACTTATATACACACAATATGTATAGAGATATGAGCTATTGGGTCAAGTGTATGAAGGTTGGAACTAAAAATCGACGCCTGTTGGGATTTTTCTTTAAATTCTTCAAGTTGACTAAAAAACTCGACGTGCAAGCCTTATTTATTTATTATATACGTTTTTGTGTTTTATGAATCAGGTTTTTTTTAATCTAAAAATTATTGTGAACGCGCCCTGAGCCCTGCGGTCTTAACCGCGCGGTGACGGATAATCGTTATATTTTGGATAATTCACAATATATCTTTATAAACTATAGCCTATGTGTTATTCTGATGTGTAAGCTATATTATTGTACAGTTGCATCAAAATCCATTCAGTAGTTTTTGCGTGAAAGAGTAACAAACATACATCCGTGCATTCTTACAAACTTTCGCTTTTATAATATTAGTAGGATGTATAGCGTCGTTTTTTTAAAGTCAATAAATATTTTTGTTTCTTTCTTATAAAAAATGTATTCGTTGATGTGATAAACAGCACAGAATTCCCCAAGTTTTCAGTCAAGAACTGATGGCATGTGCGTCATCGTTTCCAGATCAGACCCCCTCGATCCAATACACAGTGTCAAACCACGGTAACCTCCAAATGGTGCTGAACCGGTACATGTACTACCTCACGTACACCGGGAGGACGTCGGGGCATAGGCGTTGGCAGTGCATTGACAATCACACGCGGCGGCACAAGTGCCCGGCGTCTGTGGTCACCAAGAACGACGTCATAGTGCAGAGGTTGGTCACACCTTCAACCCCTTAGGGTATGAATTTCCAAAAACGTCGATACGCGTGTACGTTTATTTCCAAATGGCTGTGCTCGCGACTTTGTCCGCGTGGAATTTATTTTCGCGGTATTTAAAAAAATTTTTAGTCTAAGTTCCTCCTTCTGACATCAACTATCTGCTGTCTATACAGCTAGACTAGACTAGAAGCAGGTAATATTTTCTTAAGTTTTCGCGACTTGTATATACATAATAAAACTACGTTTTGAGTGGCCGTGATCACGGAAGAAATATGAAAAGTGGCCGAAACGTCGGAATAATAAATATCAAATAAATTACCGCGCTTAAAACCGTTAAAACGTAGTTTTATTATAGAAGCAGGTATATACAATTTTGTGCTTCTTACTTTGAAAATGGTGGATTTTGATACAAAATTTATCCCCTTTTTCACCCCTTTCGGAGACAAATTTTTCAAAAATTCTTAGTACACACCTACAAGTATAAAAAGAATCCGCATACAAGTTTCTAGAATCCTAGCTCAAGTAGTTTGATATATCCATCAGTGACGTCAAGTAATTCGTACCTATAGATTAACATGGAATAGAAAGCACTTTATTGTTCACCACATACACATAAAATAAACAATTTACAGTAGTCACATTAAGCAGTAAAAGTAGGAGCAATGGGCGGCCTTATTGCTTTAGAGCGATCTCTTCCAGACAACCCGGGCTATGGATTTTATGAACGGGAGATTCGCAAGTGTATGATGGTGGTGTGCAAATTAAATATATATATATAAATAGGATATATAAATATCACACAATACATATACCTAAAATGAATAAAACAATAGAGAATAAACAATAACACATATTAATATTATACCTATATATATATACTAATATATACATCATAGGAATAGGAAAGAAATTGTAACCAATTGATAGTGTTACGATTTACAGGACTCGAAATTAAAATGCCGTTTGGAATTACTATAGAATTTATTAGAATTATACAAACACGTATAACACAGGTACAAATATAACTGAACACAATCAGTACACACGTAATACACGACTCAATAACACGCGCGAAGTCCGTCACTATATAGTTTATCGAATGTACACACGTCTTGACTCGCTTGTAACCATTGCTAGACTGCCGATCTCTCCATTGGGTATTGCTATATACTGCACCGTTACGATATGGCTGCCCGCCCGCGTCGATCGAATTTCTTAGAAATCATAATCTACACACCTGCGTAGTTATGCCTGCAAACGGCCATAAACGAGTACAATACACAATAGGCTGTTTTAGGGCAGGCAGGCACTTTTGTCCGCGTGTAACAATAGCATAAATAAGGAAAGTAGAATATGTAGGTTAAGAAAGAAGGAGGTAATATTAGAATAAGGACCTATAGGATGTAATAAATAGATTTAAGTGTTTATGAAAAATAAAGTTAAAAAAGATAAAAATAAAACAATAACGCAGAAAAAAAGAAAATTTAAGTAGAAAATAAACATAAAAACCTGGATAAATAAGATATACACCCGGATAATCTTGTCCGTCCGGTGGAAAGAGAATTATATATACACACACACACACACACACACACACACACGCACGCACGCACGCACGCACGCACGCACACACGCACGCACGCACGCACACACACACACACACACACACACACACACACACACACACTCACACACTCACACACACACACACACACACACACACACACACACACACACACACACACACACACACATGTAGGAATGTTAAGAATGTTAGATGTGTAACGGAACGCAAGTGTAGATTGAATGAATGAATGGTTAAGATTTGATGAAATTGAACGAACGGTTAGCAGAGAGTCGTTAGTCGAAAGCCGAAGAGAGTGGTTGGTTCCCTGTGTGAGACGAAGTTGTTTTAAGGTGTTTCTTAAGGTGTAAAATTTAAAGTAGATTTAAGTGTTTATTCGAAGAAGATGTTTTATTCAAACGGGGCAATTTTCAACAAGACCCCCCCCCCCCTTCACACACACACACACACACACACACATATATATAATTAATATGTGTATATAGTCGACGCATTTTAAACTGAGTCGTCTGGCAATAAATGTCACTGACAGTAGGAATGTGCACGCAATGCAACCGGTTATCGATACTTAGCTACCTGCGCACGCGGGGTCGTTGAGAGTAAGGATTGTTGTTTTTCTATAAATATAATACTTTTTGTTACGTCACATTACGATCTATACAGTTTCTCTATGATTACGTCGAAACAAACATTTTATCTTACAAATTAAAATCTTTTATTTTCGCGAAAAATTATTCCTATTAATACTTAACATAATTTAGCACATCGATCGTACCTATCCCTTTATCGATATGCACCTCTACAATGCTTACGCACATCACTACACCTCTCCATAAGACTGTAAGTGCGAGAGAGACAGACATAAATATGATTTATCACCCGAAGCCTCAGTTCATAATGCGTCGACTATAGTAACATGTGGTTGTGTTGAATTTCAGGATAGCAGCCCACAACCACCCGTTCCACGATCAAAAGATTTTGAAAAAGGTACAAGCGAACGCGATATTCTCAGCACTACAACAGGCCGAGATTCAAGGGCAGCTAATGCAGAAGGAGAGACTGGACCAAACCTCAACTAAAAACGACCTCGACGATTCTGATGCTAATAAATAAATAAATAACATTTTTATCTTTTTAAAATTTGTATTTTTAAATCTTAGAGTTATTAATTATAAGAAATACTGTAGAATATACAGGGAGTGTTTTATTTTTAACATGGGTGTTCTAGTCACATTAGGCTACGTTCCATTAGAGCCTCACAACGACCGCGTTCGTGACCCAAGTGGAACGGTTATTCGACCCACTTCTTGACATGGGTCGTTGTGAGTGTTGTGTGATCGAAAATGATAACGTCATTAGTGACGATTTCGCCACGACCACAACGACCGCGGTCGCCTTGTGGAACGGCTAATGGAGCATTTTGGGTGTCGTGAGCTACTAATGGAACGCGCTGTTAGTGTATATAAGTACATTATATGTCATATCTAACGTCATTAACAATAATAATGTTGCATCACAAATAACGCATTACACCCATCGCCAGGTTTGCTTGAAACTATTGCTAACACTACCATTATACCAGACGGAATAGGGACACTACTATATATTAATTATATTTAAAAGAACAGGCGTTTAAACTAACGTCATAAAGAGTTTTTCCCGCGTAAAAAGCTTTTTCATTTCTCATATTTTGAAAGTACCCTTGGAGTTGCCTAATCATAGGGATGAAAACAGTACTTTTCTTCCCTGGAAAGCCATTCTCCTTGCTCTCAAAAAATTTAGCAAACTATGTCCCAACTTTTTTACAGCCACTATTAAATTGCGGCATAAATTTTAAAAAATGTAACATTTTATATTTATAAACTACTTTTCACTAAATTATTATTAAAGTTACATAAATTTGAGCTAAATATTTACTATCATCAGTGACAAAAAATAGTGGTTGGCAGAATGTCATAGAAAAAAAATTACTTGACGTTTCATATGTGACGTACATGATGACGTTTCATCAGATTTAACATCTGATTTTATTAGAGAAGTGTTGCTTAATAAAACTACGTTGCAATTTTTTTATTTATATTATTCCGAAGTTTCAGCCACTTTTCAGTAGCCTTGATCACGGAAGACAAAGATCTCAAGTGTCAATGAGTATTGTTAGTTTTATTTAGCCTACCGCCAATTTGTTCGTTTTAATTTTGTTTATGGTTATTATTTACTCAGTAAAAGGAAAAATCAAATAAATTACCGCGCCTAAAAACGTTAAAACGCAGTTTTATTATGCATACTAGTCGTGAAAACTTAAGAAAATATTAAGTAGTTGTTTGTTTGATTATTATGAAATGAAAAGCAGAGTGTTAACCTCGGATGAAAGGCCTATTTAGGCACTCGAATTATTAGCGCCCTTATCACGCTCGTGCACCAAACCATCTTGTGCCTGAATACGTAATGTGGTTATAATTATTTATTCACATTAGGTAATATACATGAGGATAACAAAAACATTGACGACACAAGTACTAAACGCATTCGCGCGGGCGCCTTGCATTGTCTCTTGCACGACTGTTGTAACCTCTTGTATAAGAGTAATATGTTCCTTGGTTATGACGTACTGATTACTTGCTCTGTGACGACTGTTATGCGAATCAGTTTTGCGCTCTAGGCGGGAACGGCAAGAGACGCGGCGGGGGCGAGGCAAGCGAGGATTCCTGCACATGGTGACGCTTGTCGAAATTTTGTTACATTACACTACTTATTTCTTCTTCTCTATTTTGCGGGAATGTTATATTATTTTACGACTGATAGAAATAATAATTGATGCTTGTGTTTAGGCCTGTCCGCCCAACACACTTGAACGCAATGTCCCAGGGTAAATTTTAAAAATGGACTTACCGTCATTTACTATAGTTTAGGACCGGCCCCCGAGTTATCCGTTGCATATTACCCATAACACTAGCTGCTTAGCTTGGACATATAGAAATGTTAGGTTGTTGTACTATTGACGAGTACGATGACCGTTTCATGGATATTAGAGTGAAGTTTGTATCATTTACCGCACTATGATCCGTGCAAGAATGGTGAAAGAATACAATTTCCTGTGGCCAGGCGACCTGTCGTAAGAAGCGACAAAAACCCACAGCCAGGTGGTAGGGTATTTGCCCGTCTGCTAACACACCTGGTCTAGAGTATGCCGCCAGAACAACCTTGAGTTGTTCCGACATTAGTGGCCGGGTTCCAGTCTCCCTTTACAGAGTAGCAGCGTATTTGTAGCACATTTGGTGTTGCAAGTGTCCATAGGCGATGGTAATCGCATTCCATCAGGGATAAAAAAACTATTCGGCTTGCTCGAATATAACAGCGCGTCGACGGAGTAACGAGAATGTGACAAGACAGTTTGGCTCCAACTTTGGCTGGATACAGAACATCACTTCGGCTTTGGTCCGATGTAAATGTAGTAGTATTTTAGGGGGACTAATCATCGTGAGAAAATTATAATCTATAATTAAATGTACTTAATTATTAATCGGCATTCTAGTAGAAGAACGCTCAGAATAAATACGGTTTATAAATAATAATAAAAAAATAATATCAGCCCATAAATGTCCCACCGCTGGGCTCGGGCCACCCACTATAGGGAAACGGACAGTATACTCGCCACGCTTGTCCAAGGCAGCTTGGTAGGTGTGACACATCGGTTATCTCGATGTGCAGGTTGCATCACGATGTTTTCCTTCACCGTTGTTAGCATGTGGTAATTGTAACAATACCCGCGCCCTTTGAGACGCGTGCGCTAGCCATTACGCTACCACGGTTTATAAATGAATACATTTAATTCGTTTTTCTCTGATAAAAGCTTAGCTGATCTATTAAAATGTGTGTGTTTGTCTGTCGATATTATAATTGAAATAAAACTCAAAATTCTGAAAATAATCATTTAATAGCAACTCCTTTCTGCGTTAAAGTATTATCCTCATATGTCTCCAATACATCAGCCAAATGTTCGTTGTCCCTTGGTTTTTTGAACTGTCTTTTCTTTTGCGACGCCTTTTTCCTCTTCGGCACAACCAGTTTCTTCGGTCCATTGTCCTGCATTGACTTGAAGCCTTGCTTCTCTAGATACTCTTCGATTTTGGCATCGTCCATCGCATCCACTGCTGTGGCCCGCCATAACTTCACAAATTCTTCGTCTACCTGACATTAATTAGAATTGAAAACATTGAAATTATCATTTATTTTCTATCGATCTTATTCATAGAGTTAGAATGCTTCTTTTCAGTTCTTAAACAAGCGTTCAAACTTACTAATTGTCTATGAATAAAACTGTATATCTTCAATTAATTAATAAGGTAGACATAAGGAGAATTATTTATTTAACTATAATAAAATTATTTAATTATAATAATAATCGGCTGACGAACACGCATATTATTCCCAAATAAAGCAAGTTACGCTTGTGTTATGGGTAATATACAACGGACCACTCTGGGGCCGATCCCAGACACCCAGACTATAGTAAATAACGGCGAAAATTTGTTTCCGAAATTTACCATGCCAGGAATCGAACCCAGAGCCTCTGCGTTGTAGTGAGGTAAGCCGGCGATGGCTTAGCCCGCTCAACCACAGAGGCCGTGAAATGTCAATGATCTCTATGTCAATAAAATAAGCATTAAAAAGTATTAAATTGGTGGCGCTACTGTACCTAGAGAGTAAAATTTAATATAAGTGTTTATAACAATAAACACTATATTAAAAACTAGCTTTTATCCGCGGCTTCAGTCACGTTAAAGGGATATGTATGTCGTGAGGTGGTAGTATAACTCTTTGAAATGTCGATTTTAATTTTTAATTCAAAGCACCTAACCATAAATACCCGTAACGCCATGTAGCAAAGGTGGAACTAATTAACCATGAGAACAGCACATTGAAATTGCCGCTGTCATTGTCGTTGCCATGATGTATTTGTTAGTGAATTGCGACGTGGCGCCAATAAAACGCGATCGAAGCGCCATCGTTTCAGCTATATTCGTCTAACCTTCGGAAACAGTACTTTACGTCTGGATGAAAGGTACTCTATTTTACACCCCTGACTACGTTTACGTAAAATTTGTGCCAATCTGTTGCGTAGTTACGGCGTTAAAACGTCACAAACAAGCAAACTCAAATTCGCATTTATGATATTAGTTAGTGTGTTGCACACACACACATCACATGCAGTAGAAGTAAAACAAAGTGCGACAAGGGGTGGGGCAGATTCTAAATTCCGTGACGTCACGTTACATAGTATATTATATCTTTATAATATATTTAAGCTTTAAAACATGAAATTTGAAGTATTAAAAAATATTTATTGTCGCGAATGAATGCACATAAAACTAAAAATAAACTAAATCAACAATATACGTACTCATAAAACATAAATCCATTAGAATTTTATAAAATATACAACTTTAAGAAAGAAATGTACATAACACTCACAGCAATAAGGCTTATTAACGAAAACCTTTAAAACATTTCCAACTCTATCTGTATGAGCAGTGTTTGAATTATCAAATATAATGTGTTCTATCTCATTCTCTCGCAGGCTTAGTCCTACAGACTTGTGTATATCTGTTTTTAGTGTCGCGTAAAAGTTTAAATTATTCTTTATGGTTCATAAAGAAGTCAAGCTTTTGTAAGTGGCCTGTCTGACATATTAATAGTTGTACAATTACATTGGTAACACAACTGGTGTTGCCAAAGTAAATAGATGACTAGCCATAAAAAAAACACCTAAATAAATTTATGTTGTGGCTTGGCAACTTATCTAATACATCTATGTTGCCCTCACAAGAAAAAGGTTGAGTATCGCTGGTATAGATGTAATAGCGAAACTTCGCTCGCGTCGTTTTCATGACGACGGTCAAATGCGAACCCACGTCATGGTATGAAGAAACAAGTGCGTTAGCCACCACGCCACTATAACCTTTTTAAACCTTATATACTTACATCTAATGTGGCCGTCCTGTCGTTGTAGAATAATATTTTCTTTTTATCCGTTGGCCTCGTTATATACAATATTTCTTGTGCTAAATTCTTCAAGGCCCTCTCGCAGTGGGGCAGAGATTCTTGTACATCTTCAAGTAATATTCCCCCGAGACCTTTTAAATCATGTTGTTTTAACAATCTGAAAATGGGAACATCACGTTTATGTAACTTGTAGGGGGATTTTCCTACATAGGATGTTAATGATAGAAGTTGAAGAAAGAAGAAATGATGGTGCTTATGATAGAGCTAAACACCAACCTAGACGCCTACAGATTTTATTCAAACAGTAGCTTAATAAAAAATCGAAATGTGTGCTGGGACACATAGCAGAAGTGAAACTTTGCAACGGACAAGTGGAAAAACGAATGGCAACAAAATTTTAACTTGAAGTTTTACGGACAGATTGTTAATGTACACTTGTCCAATTTGAAAACCTGCCCGTAAACTTCAAGTTAAAATTTTGCTGCCATTCGTTTTTCCACTTGTCCGTTGAAGTTTCACTTCTGCTGTGTGTCCCAGCACACATTTCGATTTTTGCAGGTTCACTGCAAATTATGATTTGGTTAGGTTAGGTACATTTTAATAAATGCATTTTTTATTTGAACATATTTTATTTTATCAAACAAAAAAACTGAATTCGATCCGGAACCAAAAAAAACATCCAGTCTATTCTAAAATTCTAATAAACCCCCCCCCCACCTCCTGTCTAGATAGACGTTTCACTTCAAAAAGTCTTATGTATTTTCTTTACCGACGAGGAGGGGGGTGCAAGTGTACCCCCTCACAATCTGTTTCCGGCGCCTACGGAAGCAGGGGTAATGTCAACTAAGTATATTGTTTATTGCATTACTAAAAACAATAGTATATATGATAAATTATAATAACAGCCCATAAATGTCCCACTGCTGGGGCTCGGGCCTCTCATTATAGGGGAACGGACAGTATACCCGCCACGCTTTTCCAAGGCAGCTTGGCATGTTTGACACATCAGTTATCTTCATGTGCAGGTTGCATGCATTACGATGTTTTCCTTCACCGTTGTTAGCACATGGTAATTGTAACAATAAACAAGTTTGTTTATTGTTCCAGCCTGGATCGAACCATGCCCTTTGAGTTTGGGATGTGTGCACTTGCCATTATGCTACCAAGACTTGATATATAATAGTGTTTCATCTAAACTCACCTTAAAAGTGATTTCTTATCCTTTATTTTATAAACGGGCTTGAATATATATTTTCCATCTTGCGTACATTCAATTTTAGGGTTATTTTGCAATGCTTCTGTTTGGAGCCACTGGAAAATAATGACATTTGTATTAGTGTTTCACAGATTTTGCCACTATCATACTATAAATTTGTGGCGACTAAGACTGCTTCCTTTCACACACTGTCCGGGCGGCCAAAGTTGATGACATTGACAACTGTCATACAACCAGACACAGATAAACAGAGAAATATCGTCGTCGTCATGATACTTATTGTACTGCACATCAATAATCATCTAATTATTTATATAAAATTTTTCGACAATGTAAATATGACAAAGAAAATTACATATGTCCTTTTACTCCATTAACGACCCATCCCCACAAATTACGACACAGGAATTTCATGATTTTTTGATCGTCCTTGTCACACCTGGTCATATTCGTGAGACCCTTCCTTCCTAGTGTAACATTATATATTTTACAATTTTAGATCAACAAATTATTAAACTAAAACAGCAGTTTTGATATTATTTTTATATTAATTTAAATTGTTTTTTATTAATTTAACCACTATACATACACAAATTGAAATCATTTTGAGATTTTGTTAATAGGTCAAATTTCATGTTTCAAGGCTTAACATATATTATTTTGATTTTGAAATGTGACGTCATGAACTTAAGACTCCTTGTCACATAATGTTACACTTCGTCGATCCCCTCCCCGCCCCCTAAATGTATGACGTAATTTATAGATGGGCCCTTAATAGTACCCCAACGTGATTTGAAAACGGAACCTTCTAATTCTTGAACTAACCCATCAAATTAAGTCATCCTTCACATAGTCTGTACAGTTTGTACATTCGTTCTTGCTTTTATGGATGCTGGCAGTTGTTGGTGGAGTGCTGGTGCTTTCTTGTAGTAGGGTGAAGAAAATACACCTAGTTGCTCTCAGGGATTTACTCTCGTAGTAGTTGGGCTTGGATGCTGATCCCTGGGTTCAACTTAGTGGTAGTTGAAATTGTATGTTACAACTAATAGCAATTTGATAGCAACTCAATCACAAAGTGTTTGTAAGCATTATTTATACTAACATTATAATATAAAAGTAGCCTAAAGTAGGCCGCAGCGTCAGCAAAACGCTGTACGTTGAACTGTACATAGTCTATCACAAAATGATACTAAAGTTTAAAACAAACATTTGTTACTTACGTTACAAAGTAAAGAGTTTTCATTAATTTATTGTCAGGATTTGTTACCTGTTTCACTTTATTCCCTACATCTAACTGATTTGTTTCATCTAATACTTCGTCTAATGTTAGTGGGTGATCATCACCTTCTTGGTGCCTTGCTCTCATGTGCCTCACGATACGGGCTAACACTCCGAATCGGTATGAAGAGCTTCCTGCCATCGTTTTATAGCTGTGAAATATAATATTATTATTAAGGTGAGCCCCAGACTTCTGGGCAAGGTTGTTTGGATATTTGGTGCAAGATTGGAAAGGCTGACATCCATTGTGACTCATCAAAAGGAACAATGAATAAATCAACCAAGTGCGTGTCAAATTACACACAACAAAGGGTTCCTTAGACATAATGAACATCCAACAGTTTTTCTTCCGTAGTTATAAATGTATGTAGAAAGCATGTATGAGAGCCACCCTTAATTTTTAGTTGTTTCATGGTTTATTTATTTTTATTGCATGAGTTCAGTTGACAAGCAGACCGCCCACCTGATGGAAAGCGGTTACCATCGCCTCTAGACATTTGAAACACCAAAGGTGCTACAAATTACAATATTCTATATCTACTAAGAAAGATTTTCTAAATGACAGCAACAAATGGAAATAATGTGATTGCTACCAAGCTGTAATTATTCATGAAACTTACTTTTTTAAACCTATACTTCAAAATATATTTAAAAAAAAGATCATGAATATGTATGTAGATAATAATTATAAAGTAATATGTTTCTGGGAAATTTGTTCACCGCTTCTTTTCCTTTAACAGTAACAAGAATTGATTAGCTAAACATATCCTTAGTTTAATGTAAGCTATAATAAATTAGGAAAAGGTATGATTGTGCTGGCATAACTGAAAAGGTTCAAAGCCCGTTTAAAAAAAAAACCATAAGTCAGGTTGCCTGGAAAAGATTGTTCTAAGTAATAAGGCCACCTATTGTTTTGCTTATATAAAAGCATCCTAAAGCCATGTTGGATGTATGGAATACAGCTGTGGGGAAGTGCTAGTGACTCAAACCTCAATATTTTGCAGAGACTTCAAAATATAATAATAAGAAACATAGCAAATGTCCCATGGTTTATTACAAATCATGAACATGGACACTGAGAGGGAGGAAATCCAAAGCTACAGTAGCACATACAAAAAAAAGGCTAGCTAAACACCCTAACAAGTTAGCAATGCAGCTGTTAGATACCAGCTGCGAGACATGGTTAAAAAGGTGTGTCATTTTGAAACTCGATAACTGCTGAAACCAGTTAACACAGACCTTATGAGAAGTTATTTCCGCTGGGAGACACGCTCGCACCGACATTTCATGCGCTTAACACATTTGCTTATAATTACGAAGACCGATTGCAGATAAATATGAAAAAAAAACAATTGTTTTGCTGAAAAATATTTTAACCGAAGTTTTGTGTCTGTTGTTTTGGAGAGTAATAAAATGATACCTATCTAAAAATTGCTTTGGAAACTGTGGTTGAGTCAAGACTGTCAATAAGTAATCTTTGAGATCTCATTTTGAACTTAACATGTTTTCCTTTGATAAAATGATAAATATATGACCCAAATCAATGTGAGATCCATAGAAATGATGAGAAGTAAAATAAGTATGTACTTACTTGGTGGCATCAAGCTTGGGCCCTGCGCTGACCGAGCTTGATGACTTGGATTTCTTTTTGCTGTCATCTTTTGATTGTGAATCATCTTTCTTTTTCTTTTCAACACTGGAAATAAAATCAATTAATTATTTAACAATAGTCAAACAGTGTTGAGCGGAGCCGCCCCTGGCGGAGTACGAGCTCGCCTTGGACTCCATTAGGGCAGCCGTCGGCAGACTAGCGCCGAAGACGATATTCGTCCTAGGCGACTTCAATGCCAAGCACCAATCCTGGGGAACGCGATTACCGATGTTAGGGGACGGGCGGTTGAAGACTGGGCGCTTCAATCCAACCTGTCCATCCTGAACCAGGGGTCGGTCCAGACCTGCGTACGTGCGCGGGGTGGATCGATCATCGACTTGTCATTCGCCACACATGCGGCCGCCCGCAGAGTGGTAGGATGGAGAGTGCTGGAGGAGGTGGAGACTCTGTCTGATCACTTGTACATCAGATTCGAGCTCTCCCCTCGCCTAGCGCTAACCCTGTTCAGGGCCCCTCCCGGCTCCCACGCTGGGCTCTTACCAAGCTCGACGCGGAGCAGGCCGAGGAGAGGGCTATCATCGAATGCTGGACCTATCCAGCCGACCTGGGGAATCTGGAGGCGCAGGCTGAGCACAGATATGTATTTATTTTATTATGTATGTATAGATATATGTGTATGTAAGCTTATGTATGTATATCTTTATGTATTTTATTATGTAAAAAAATATTTTCAGTAATTAAATGTACATTTAGGTATAAGAACCTATATGCTTATGCATATAATACTTTAATGTACACAACCCTGCCTCTTCTTTTCTCACTCTCGCTAGACCCATAGGTTTGCTGGAAGAAAACTCTTTTTAGGGTTAGGCTTGCCTGCCTTTGTATGTCATCCCTATTTTGTAGTTTTTTGTGTACAATAAATAATGTTTTGGCTGATTAAAAAGATTACAGTTTAATAAATAATCAGTTCATTAGTGTCCAGATGATGGATGCACAGATAGACAAACTTATTTTGTTATAGTTGCATGCAATACAGTTGGTTACTCCATTAGTAATATGTATGATGACAGCCTGAGTATATTCAAGGCCCATATGAATAGGAATCTTCTAGATAAGTGTGCTCCATCTTAGACCATATCTCTGCTTAACATCAGGCGACATCATGGTCAAACATAAACCTAAACAGCTATAAAAATATCATTCATTTTCTATAGTGGTGAAGTTGTTCCCTTGACCCAAATAAATAAAAAAAAAACAGGGTGCGGTATAGATATGAGGCACTTTTATTTATTTATAGAGATATAAAGTGAATTTTGTGTTGTTATAAAAAAAATAACCATGAAGGCTAAGGCAGGTGAAAAGTGGAGCTCACACTTCAGTGTTCTAATCTATATTAAAAAGTTCACATCTGTACATCTATACTAATATTATAAAGGGGAAAGATTTGTTTGTTTGCATTGAATAGGCTCCAAAACTACTGAACCATTTAAAAAAATTCTTTCACTGTTGGCAAGCTACACTATTCCTGGGTGACATAGGCTATATTATTTTTATTATAATTTTTAATTTTGCAATTTTTATTAAATACCCATGTGAAGCTAGGGCGGGCAGCAAGTAATAAATAAAGGTGCCCCATAACTATACCCTACCCAAAACACAGACTAGATACTAATTAGATAAGCTCAAACAAACTAGTAGAGACTACTTGTAATGAACTATCCTCAATTGGTATTACTTAAGAGGGGATTGGGAAAAATTTAATGAGAAAATCATTGGATAATGAAGTCATTGTCCAGTGATTTGGGGTCAATGTAATTCAATTTCCTTCCAAAACAATTTAAAATAATCTCATTATCAGTCACAGATTTAATCTCTTATTTGGTACATTTTAATCATTATATCACTGACATTATCATATGAATATGTAACTAATGAACTCTTTGATAATGCATTTTTAATATTTGCACAACAAAAGTTTTATGTTGTCTTGAAGAAAGTTTTTACCGAGACATCTGGGAACAAGCATAAGAAAACAAGAAACAAAAAATAGTTTTAGGAGTTTTTATAATATGTATGCTACAATATTTGTTAAATATTTGTTTCTAAGATACCTTTATATATATTTAAATGAAAATCAGGTCATATTTAGCTGTTAAGACTACAAACACCCAAAGTAACTTACTTTTAGGTTAATATAATATTAATATGGATGCTGGTAATAGGACTGTTAGTATTCTATAGCATCTTTTATTCAATGTCACATCCCCTTTGGAATGTAATGAACTAAGCATGACATATGGCTTTAAGTACATTATGCTGCCATAAAGTAAACAGGAACTGAGTAATGAGAATGGCTATATCCTTCAATCACATACAGTTAGGACACAAATTGGTAGTGTAACGAGTTGTTTTGTGAAAAATAAAAATACATTTGGTGAGTAATTTAGTGAATTCTCTTGAGGTTTCTGAAATGAATTTATAATATTTGTGTACTAGAGGAACTATGTGTGTGGGAGCGAGAGAAAGTGCATGATTGTCGCGGATTGACAGCGCAACATTGGTCAGTGTCCACACCAACGTACCTTGGAGTAGCAAGTGCCTTTTTTTTAAACGCCTCACGTTCACGTAGCAGCGCTGGATCCATTGTTATATCACACTACAGTATACGCTATGTAAGTTATTCTAATGTCATATTTTACTATATTTAGTTTTGTAGTTTCTTTCACTACATAAATAAATTTTGCAACATAAACAACAAATTGGTTTTGGTTGATCTTGTCAAAATGAAGTGACAGTGACAGTTTAATGATTGTTGTTGTTGTTACAGTTTGCCACAAAGGCAGGCAAGGGACTTGGTCCATACAGCCTTGTCAGTTGTATTCGTTAAATTTAGAAGTCATCGTTATTATACAAGGCCTAAGCCACGTGAAATGTGATTTTATCCATATCTCTTCTATTGTAATGTATTGTACTCTGTGTCCATTTCCATTTTCACAAATCCAATCCGGTCATTGATAGCTCAATGACAATTATTGACAAAGGACGATAAATATATATTTAATTTGTTACAACGAGAGGCCAAGTAATAAAGTCCGTACATCTTAATCGGATATTTGTTAATAATAAAGTTTGAAAGGTTCCAACGCACGTATATATAATAACACCCTTCAAGTGTTGTTTATTTTTTATACATTCACTACATTTTATGTGATATAATATTATTATACGTATATTTTTTAAATTCCATAATGACTTTCTTGCAAATTTTGGCGGAAACTTTTTTGAATCTATAGCCCGGCGACTACTATAAGTTAAGCTGCAACGCACCCAATGCTGGCAAGGGTTTGCCTCCCTCCCGTCATTCGGGGCAAATTCGCCTCCACGACGGCGACAACAACCCAGACTAGAGGAGAGGTGCCAATGGCCATTAATTAATGTACTACAAGCACCTCCTTCAAAGAATTGACGTGCCGCTGGTTGCTAGAGTGGGATCTGGCATTCCACTCACCACCATCATAATAGGTTGGCGGGGTAGTGCAGTGGCAGGGTGGACTTCTCACCCGATCGTCCATTGACACAACTCCATGGCATTACCGGGCCGACTGACTCGCTGCGGCACATGGTCGAGACCATGCCTCAAAGCCATAGTCACTGGCAGGCGGTTTCCTTGGAGGCCGCCGAGAGGGAGAGGGAAAAGGTACTGCAAGCTGCCATCGTCCACCGTCAGACCGGCGTTCGGGGACTTTGCCGTTATGCACAACTCCTTGTCCCATAATTCCATCGCAGGGGGCCGCTGGATACGGGGTAACAGCGGATTCATACCCCCCCCTGATCGATGATCAGGTAGACCCTGTTCTTCGGGGTGTACCTAGTTAGCGGCTCACGAGGGCGTCACGGTGCAGTAACCCTGTTCTAGACCCTGCGACGTCCAACTAAAGTCCGAGAATGGGGCACAGGTTAGGTTTAGTGGGTAGTTTGGAAATCGATTTTAACCGGTCACTGAGAGTCCCACACACACTCGATGCAGGTCTCATAAGCGCTGCATTAGGCCCATCCCCCGTAAGGCCCGGTTGTCCAATGAAATTCCCCTGCGTGAACAAAAAAAAGGGCGGGAACTTTAATGGTAATATTTAGCTATGGATATGTGCAGTAAAGTAATATATCGTCACCTATGTAAATACATTAAAAAACCCATTGTGAAAAAGCTACAGCGTAATATTTGATTACCTTTGTATAATAGTATATAGTAAGATTAATAGAAACCTTTTATTGATAAATGCCCTAACTTACCCTCTTATTTTAAAAACTGTGAAAAAGTGACATGCAACCTTAAGGTGGCTATATTTGACCCAGGTACTTATAAATAATACCGCACATACCTGCATACGTACACTGCAATTTGTTCACATGTGTAAGTAGGTATGATGCAGGTGCTTAATTTTACAATTTGACTACACGCTACACCGTTGGGTAGCGGTATATAAACAAGCCTTGACGTAAACTATTTTTAAGAAAAATGGCTGTGACATACTGTACAAAGACGTTTATGTTTGTACAGTATTTGGACCGTTTGGTCGAAGTCTGCTATTACATTAAATAGTGTCAGAATCACGTCAGAATTATCATTCACATTCAAAAGCTTTTATTAAAACCAAATTTAAACACGTTCCACGGCAGAATATTTTTTGAAGGTCATACACAAATACCGTATGAGATCCTTGATCACATGTTTATTATAAAAGTTAAAAATAAACCATACTTCCTAATTTATATAAGTACATCGCTTCGCAACGTGTTATTGCCGTTTAGTGTGTTTTATTGGACAAGAAGCTGTAATAAACACCCTAGTAATACTTCTAGCTATAAATTCTTATATTTCATATATATCTGCCTTATATTTTTTATGCTATACATAAATATGTTACTTATATTATTTTCCAAGAATTATACGAGTTGTAGCTAATAGTGCACACCAAGAGAATAGAAATTTAGCATCGTAATCATGAAAAAAATATATTCCAAAAAAACAGTGCAGCATATTTCCATACATTTGTAATAAGTTTTTTGTGACAAAATAAAACGAAAAACGGAATAAAAAGATGGATCGTGCTGCTATGCGAAAGCAGTTTTGTCATTGAGATTAATTCTGATTAATAATGGAGATTCTTCAATTGGTTAGTGTCTCTTTTTAGGCAAAGTAGGGACTATTTAAAATTTCATTGGGAATCTTATTGAAGAAAAACGTATACCAACCGCCAAGAAGGAGGACAATACTTTTGCAGTGGTAAAAAAGCAGTATCAGCTTGTTCCTATACCTATTGTTGAAATTGTAAACACCCTTATATTATTTATAAGCATTTATATTATTACAAGTGTAAATCATATATTTTAAAAATATCATTATTTCAATTTCCTCGACGGCCGAGGTTATAAATGGACATTATAACTCTTTTTTGTAAGTACAAGTGACCTGTCATCAGCAGATACTACTATTTCACTTATAATAATGTAAAATTGTTGTATATTAGAAACAAGAATGGATCTAGAACGAAGCCCTGTGGCACATCGATAGATATATCAGTCAACAGACTACTATAGTATGATAATATAGTAGTATCATGCCTATAGTAATGAACAATGTTAAATATCGTAAGACTTATCAGTCTTACGATATTTAACGATTTAAGCGAGATTCTTCGCTCTGAGAAATTGTACATTAAAAAAAACTGCTTATGTTGCATAACAAAATATCATCCTTCGAGTTCCTGTCAAAAATTATTCAGATCTTAAGCAGATGATAGACGTGCGAGCAAGTACGCATTCAACTGAAAGTTGAACGGTTGCCAAGCCAAAGTACGTATACTTGCTCGTACGTCGATCACCCGCTTTCGAAATTGGAATATAACAATATTATTTTTATCGTGATGACGGTCCATTTCCAAAATTCGAACCGTCAATATTTTATTTAAAAAGGGTTCGAAAACTCTACCTACCTTAGATTAAATGAGAAATAAAAACAAATTTACATTGACCCAAAATACGAGTATTTTTTGCATTTCAAATGGTTTCTTGGATACAATCAGTTTTAAAATTTAAGGTTTAGAAGTAATTAGATGTTGGGTCATTTTTTTGGGCTCCAACTGCGGTGGTGATTAAAGTGGATATCGCCACTGATAATTCTTATTTAATTTACAATATAGATAACAATTTTGAACAGACTATAAATATACTAAAAGTAAACCCGAAAAACAAATTAGCGGCTAATCTATCAATAAAAATATTTTTTTGCTAGCTCCAAACCACTATGAGGCAGGAATGTTTCCAGGCTTGCTGTGCCGTGCGGTGCAGTAGCCCTAGATCATAATCCTTAGCAAGCCTTACTAGCGCAAACTTTTCATCCATATCATGCGGAGAATAGCTCATTTTTCAGGATAAACATATCTTGTTTTCATTCCAGTTGTCCAAAATATGCAGACTACCAATTTCATGATAATTAGTGTATTCATTTGCTCTCGAAACAAGTAATCGAAAATATTCTGGGTCTGTCGAAAAGTGGCATTAACGTTAAACGAATAGAATAGAAAACGTATGGAAAAGATATATTGATATTATACTAAGTATTATGTCGTTCCCATACGTTTTCATTTTATTCTTTTACCGCTAATAACATTTATTCATCTACAGGGCCTGTTGTACATCAAGAACTATGCGACATATATAAGGATGGTTTACGGCTAATTTTTTTACTCCTTGGGTTACATTATTGAAGTTTTAGTAAGGATCCCTAATTTTTTCTAGTAATAAATACAGCCTATGTTACTCAAGGATAATGTAGCATTCTAATGGTTGGCGAGGGGCACGAGACAGGTGCCTCAGGAAACCGAGGCTTGCCTGTCGGAGCTCCGCGACGTCGCCATGGTGGTTTGGGAAGACCGCGTCAGACACCTCAGCGCGGGCCTCACTACTATCGAAGCGGTGAGGCCCGTCCAGCATGACTGGACTAGACGAAAACACGGCACCCTGACGTTCAGGCTGACGCAGGTCCTCTCAGGGCACGGCTGTTTCGGGAGGTACCTTTGTCGCTTCGGCCGCGAGGCGATGTCAGGGTGCCATCACTGCGACACCGGCGACGAGGATACGGCGCCGCACACACTCCAGGAATGTCTTGCCTGGACATAGCAGCGCCGAGACCTCGTCGCCATCACCGGACCAGACCTCTCGCTCCCGGCCGTGGTACGCGCCATGGTCGGGAGCCCACCAGGATGGGACGCCGTCTCCTCCTTTTGCGAGCGCGTTATGTTTGCGAAGGAGGAGGCGGAACTGGAGCGTGAGCGCACATCACTGCTCCGCTCCCGCCAAAGGAGGACGCGTCGGCGCCGGAGGGCCAACCTGGACCTTCGACCACCGTAAGCGGGTGGCGCGAGTTGGGCCCCTTGGGGTATAGGGGTTCTCACTCACCTGCATATGCCGTCGAGATGGGGGCGTGGCGTGTTCCGCGTGCGCTCACCTCTCCTCCCGTGGGGCGAGTTACAAACCGCCCCACGCCCAAAGAGCTTGAAGATGCCGGGGGATAAAAGTAGTCCCCGGCAGTGGAAGAGGTCTTACAAGGCCCACGCCTGCCAGGGCTGTGGAGAGGAAGGAGGCTAGGAGAGGAAGGACGGAACACCTAGGGGTTTTAGTGGGTATCCCTAACTGGGGAATGGCAATAGCATGGCACCAGTTCTGACTGGGCATACTAGTGCCACCTCCGATCTGGCGAATCCCACACACGGGTCGTGAATTATCCCCTCAAGGTTCCGCCCTTGTCGCGGCTTAGTCTTCAATCGGATTTCCCCTGGATAAAAAAAAAGCATTCTAATGGAGAAAGAATTTGTGAAAACGGTGTAGTAGTTTTTGAGTTAAGTCGTTTCAAACAGATGCTATATTCACTATGCCATTGTATAGAAGTTCAGAGAATTCGCCTTTCCTCTTTTCATCCATATACAACCAATTAAATAGCCTTCGAGACTTGACTGTGACATACTCAAACAGACATATTGCGGGACAGATGAACGGACATTTTTAAATTAAAGAATTTATTCGAGACCATTACATAGTGTTACAACTTAAGTTCCAACAAAAACAAAAACCACCTGCATATCTATAAAACATATTTTATTACCTGTCGGCATTTGAACTAATTGTAATTCTTTTATGATTGTCTTCTTTTCTTTATTTATTTATTGGTTATTGTGGAGAACAGCCTATTGTACTCATTTATGGCCGTTTGCTGGCATAATTAGCCATGTGTGCGGATTACGATTTCTAGGAAATTAAGTCGACAATACGGGTGGGCACACTTGTATTTGTGAAGTATAAAACGACGGCAGGATGGAGAGAGGAGGCAGTCGAGCGATAACCACGAGCGAAGCAAGACGTGTGTACTACAATCGGGGATCTAATAAGTGACGGATTTTGCGCGTTTTATTGAATTACGACCTTCTGCATTACGTTTGGACTTGTTGTGTTCGGTTATATTTGTACCTGTGTTATACGTGTTTGTATAGGTCTAATAAACTCTATAGTAATTCTAACGGCATTTTAATTCGAGTCTCGCGACTCGTAACAATAGTGTACATAAACAATTTGGTATCGCAAACAACTGTTGCATAATACTGTGTTGCAGTTGTTATCGCCCACTTCCAGACCGCTCGTTTGTTATACAATTTTTTAAAAAATAAAATAATTTTCAAGTTAATACATTTGGAAATTTCGTTTGAAATCCGCGATACTGAGCTTCGTATGCTTGTGTTGAAAAATTGAAAACTATCGACTTTAGTATGATATAGCTGGTAGAGAATGAACTGCGTAAGAAAATATTCAGCAACACGTATTCTAAGTCGCGGTAGCCTAATGGCAAGCGTCCTAAACTCAAAAGGCGCGGGTTCAAATCTGTGGCGGAACGCATGCATCGCTTAGGTAGTTTCCTGACCTAGTATGCATATTGCCACAATTACCTCGTGCTAACGACGGCGAAGGAAAGAGATGACAAATCTGTAAAAGCTGCCAAGTCGCCTTGGACAAGCGTGGCTGGTATACTCTTCGTTCCCCTATAGTGGAGGCCCGAGCCCAGCAGTGGGACGTTTATGGGTTGTTATTATTACTTAAGTTATATGTATAACTATAATCTTGTCTGATTACTTTCTATCTAAATGGATAGCGAAGATTGCTTTTGGTATCGTATTCCTACTACGATAGTGTTGTTTGTATTGTATAGTGTGTCAATGAACTTATTATTAGGATGTCGCTTATCAAGTTGAACACGACCCAGCATTCTCATATATTATCCATCGCACTTCTCAATCGGCACGATCAAATCACCTAAAATATCGTGCAGCAAATTGTCCATTTAATATTTATAGGCGTAATGTTTTGCAACTTGCAGCAAAAACCAGTTCTTGATTCTACTTTCATATAAAGGTGCAAAATACTTCTCAGTTGACATCGCGCGCCCGGCAAGCAGGGTTGACGGTATTCGTTGACGGTCCAAACATCGGTATGTTCAATTTTATAAAAAAAAAACAATTTCGTTGCTTGTGTTCGAGATTTTTTTTTCAATTGATACATGTCACTGGTTGTATATAATAAGTTCTTATTTTAAAACCTGTACAGATCGATTCCCGCCCAAAGCCTTGTACTATTTTTCATAGAAACATTTATTCAGATTAAACTTAACAAGAATACTAAAATTATTATTTAACTGAGAAATAAGTTTTCTTTATAATACTAACAGGAAAACCGACGTGAATATATGCTTAAAAATATATTATAACCAAGGTCATTAAAATTATCTGCCAAAAGTAGCAATTTTCATATAACTTATTTTTTTTGTTCTTATTGTTTCAGAGCACAATGTGGCGAAGAAAAATTTGTATATACGTGGTATATTTAACGATATTCACAAAATGGTGAGTGTAAGATAATTATTCTGTAAACACAAGTAAATTTCCAGTTATGACTAATATTTATTAAAGATAATAAATAACCTGTTATAAGTACTTTTAGGCGTAATCAATTTAATTAATCTCGTGAGGACAATAAGTATTAGTAATTTCGTAAAAGTGGATAAAACCAAGTGACCACGTGCGAGTCCTACGTGGAGGGTTTCCATGTAGAATATCCGGGTTGAAAATAAGTAACTAGTTTATATAATCAGGTTTTTTGTATATTATTTGGGAAACATAAATTATTTGGGTAACAATAATATACCTAGTTACAATAACTAGTGGTCGAAATTCGACCATAATTAATTAAATTATACGTTTGAACATTATTAAGGTTCTGTTGTCAAGACTATACTTCTATAATCACAGATTTCGCCAAGGCTACACTATTAATTTGACTTTAACAATAAACAAAATAGTGTATATGCGTGTGTGTGTCAAATACATGATAGTGTGTGTAATGTTTTTTTTTATTGAATTAATGTATTTTTATACAAAATTTAAAAAAATTAGCGTTCTGCACTCCTTCTCTACATCCCTATTTAATATTATAAACGCGAAAGTAACTGTCTGTCTGTTCCGTTTTCACAGAAAAACTACTGGACCGATCTGGCCTAAACTATATATATTTTCGATGCCGAGGATGAACATAGGATACTATTTATCCCGAAAAATGGGATAGTTTTCGGGATAAAAATATATTTGTTTCTTTGTTTGTTATGCTTTTACGAAAAAAACTACTTGACTGATTTGGCTGAAATTTGGTATATATGTAATTTTAATATCGAGGGTGCACAAGGGATACTTTTTATCCTGGATAATGGGATAGATTTATGTAAAGGTTTACCCAGAAAGTAGGATAGGGTTTTTTGTGATTTCCCATTTTGGTTAATTTGGTCTTTTTGGTCATTTTGATCATATTGGTAATTTTGTTCAATTT
Organism: Dendrolimus houi; assembly: GCA_039645545.1. NCBI lineage: Eukaryota > Metazoa > Arthropoda > Insecta > Lepidoptera > Lasiocampidae > Dendrolimus > Dendrolimus houi. Next base: position 1,568,324 of record CM077128.1, on the reverse strand, counting down.
TGAGATTTTGGGCACTGGCACTTTTGGCATTTTGGTCATTTTTAGCACTTTTGTTATTTTTGACATTTGGTCATTTTTGGCATATTTGGTACTTTTGGCATTTTGGTCATTTTGGTCATTTTTGTCATTTTGTTTTTGGCATATTTGGCACTTTTGGCACTCTTGGCACTCTTGGCGCTCTTTGTATTCTTGTCATTTTTGGCACTTTTGGCATTTTACCATTTTTAGATCTTTTTAACTTTTTGGCTTTTTTTATCATTTATATAGTTTGCAGATAGATGGCACGGGAGATAGATAAATAAAACTAGAAGGGGTTGAAATAGGGGATGATAGTTTGTATGGGAGACCAATCATTTTTCAAGTTTAGAAGATATAATAATTCATCATCTATAAAAAAATGCGATGTTAATTCGATCTGTCTGTCTATTAAGCTTTCACGGAAAAACTACTGGAGTACTGGATCGGTTTTGGTGTAATTTTATACATATGTAATTTTAAAACAAAAACTCTAGTAAACTTAAGTGTGCGAAATTTCATACTCCTCCGTCCGTAGCGTACGCAATTTTCGTAAAAAGGGTTACAAAGTTTTTGCTTCACGTATTAATATAATGATTATGAATTAATTAATAATACAAATAAAACCAAACTTGTATATATATATATATATATTTAGGTAGTATTTATTGTAATCAGAGAGCGGATTGATTTGACTATCAATCGAGATACGTTTTGTCAACTTACATAACGTCGAAAGTTCACATAATTTGTACGAGCGTACAAACTTGTGACGTTTTACCTTGGTACAACTAAAAAGGAGTCAAATAGTGCATTCATTGTTGTATAATAAACAATAATTAAAATTACTTCTATGATGATTTATCTATTTAAAGTATTATGATGAGAGATTATTTTAACGAAATTTTGTGTGTGTTATTGTTATGTTGGGATAATATTTGTGTTAGTGACCATTTCATGCAAATGTAGCGATAAGATTAATGCGTTATCTGTGATGCGACGTTGTTATTAATTGTTAATGAGCATAAACATTGAGAGATAACGTATGTATATACTCTAATGTAGCTATTCGTTAACAGCGTTACTTTTAGCGCTATAAACAAGACGCATTTGGCTACACTAATTTTATCCCAGATCGAGAAGGGACGTTCTATGTACCCGGATGGGACGCCGTCTCCTCCTTCTGCGCGCGTCTAATGCTCGCTAAGGAAGAGGGGGAGCAGGAGCGAGAGCGTACGTTCTCGCTCCGCTCCCGCCAAAGGAGGACGCGTCGGCGCCGGAGGGCATCTAGCGCATTGGTAGCACCTTTGGTGTTGTAAATGTCCATAGGCGATGGTAACCGCTTTCCATCAAGTGGGCTGTCTGCCTGCCCGCTGTACTCCTGCAACAAAAAAAAAATACGAATTTTCATATCCATAACATCCCTGATATATATATGTTTGTATTGTCATATGTATATATACGTGTATGTGTGTATATATTTATATTATTTTTATTATTATATGTATTGTGTATACTTATCATTCATCATTATTAATAAACTGCACCACCGTCGGTATTAGAAATCTATCAATCCCTGTTAAGAGTTGTCTGGATGGGATCGCTTTTTAGCGATAAGGCAGACCGTTGTTTTTTTCTAAATTATCTATGTTTTGGTGTACAATAAAGAGTTATCTTATCTTATACTATACAAACATTTTTTTATATATATATTTTCGAATATGCTTACATTCATATACATAAAACTAGGGATGGGCTGAAATTCGTTTTACATTCGGTTTGACCGAATTTCGGCAGCTTGAGCCGAACTTCGGTATTCGAGCGAAATTCGATCTAAATGCCGAACATTCGGTACAAGAAAAAAGTAAAATACCTACTTGCACTAATTTGTGTGAAGTTAATAGAAATCGTATCTAACATAACCGTAATATAAAAATTGGCATCTATATGCCCGTGGTCATTTATTTTAGTTATGAACATGTGAACTTAACGTGCAATGTGATAAAAATAAATAAAATTAGTTCATGATTAAGTCTTTGCCTAATTAAATAGACATCAAATTAAAACAAAAATAAAATAAACTTATTATTCCTCTAAGAAACATCAGTAAGTAGTGCAACTGCTTAATTATAATGCGTAACTTGAATTTAATAAAAAACACGTCTAAGGGACATCAGCAATTAAACTTTAATTTTGATTGAAATTACTTTTTACTATTCTCTTATCCACCTACTCATACTTAAAATTTATATCAAGTCACGATGTCAACAGGTCACGACGTGTTGCTCTTGAGAAAGGGTGGCAAATCAAACCGAAGTTCGGCCGAATCTTTTGTTGTAACCGAATGTTCGTATTCGGTTCAAACCACATTCGGCCCATCCCTAATAAAAACACATTCGAATGTGGCACAGAAACCTCACGGGCATTCGTGCCGCAGAGTCGTGTAAAATACATCGAACATTTATAAACTATACAAACTTATTTAAAATAACAATAAGATTTGTTATTTTAAACGAACAGTAATTTAAAGTCGAGTTTTAATTACTTCCAAAATGTGTACCATTCACTAATCACAGTAGTAAAATCAACGCGCGTCCTAAGTACGTCATTATTATTAAAGTAGATGTCGAGTACTCAAGTACATGCGTTCTTTTTATATATTAAAAATGTTTTAATTAAAAGTTAAGGGCTGGTAAAGAAGCATATTTTATTTTAATATCTATCTTATACTAATGTATAAAGCTGAAGAGTTTGTTTGTTTGCTTGAACGCGGTAATCTCAGGAACTATTGGTCTGATTTGAAAAATTATTTCAGTGCTAGATAGCCCATTTATCGAAGAAGGCTATAAGCTATATATCATCACGCTAAGACCAATAGGAGCGGAGCACCAATGAAGAATGTTTCAAAATCGGGGGGTTTTAAATTTACTTTTTTTTAAACTATTCCACACGGAAGAAGTCACGGGCAGAAGCTAGTAATATCATTAAATTCTAAACATGCCGTGTCTGTACATTGGAGCTATTTAAAACAATTGGAATACACTATATAAACGATGGAGAACCCGATGCATTATTTTAGATTTCTTGTCTGTTTGTTTGAGAGTCACGTAAAAACTGTTGGGCTTAGACTTAAACTCTGCGCTACTTTTAAACCTGGATGTCCCGCGGGAATTTTTTCCGGGAGCGGTTTGAACATGTTCGGATGCATAAAAATTAGCTTGTTCCGACACAGTTTCCACTAAATCAATAGCTTACACTCTTTTCTTAAATGCTGCGATATTTTGTGTCCCGGGAATCCCGGAGAAATTCCAATTCAAGTGTCGACGAAGTCGCGGGCCTGTCTTAGTTAAAATAATAATATGCGTCTGTCTGTCCCGGTCGGATTCGAACCTATTTTTTTATATCGCTTTACTCCTCTGTCGTTTTTCAAAGACAGACCTCTGCTGTTTGTCGTTTTGTATTTTTTATTTTTTGAGGGATAAGTTACTTTTTTCCTTTCATTTCTTTTCTTTATTTATTTAACAAAAATGCTTAAATCTATCTTCATATTTTGTTTTATACTGCCCGTTTATGTATTTTATGCTTAATTATATAAACCGTGCGCAGAAGGTTTGCCGATGACTACTTACTATTATTGTATATACTTATGTAAAGTATATACAATAATAAATGTATTGCAACAACTATTTATGTAACCTTTTTTTGTCAACTCTACTGACCATCGACGCGTGACATTATGAGGCTATCGGCAAACCTTCTGCGCACGGGTGGTATGTATTATACTATTGATACAGCTATTTATTTATACATACAATATTTCTGTCTTCTTATGTCTATTACATGTTTTCTATTTATTTATTATACAGTTTTAACTGTATTTTATTACATTAAATGTATATAAATGTAAATGATTCGAATCCATTATCAAGATTTAATATTTAATAAATTACGTATGAATCATCTCTTTCTCAAAGCTATAAACAAAGTTAAACGTACGAACATGCTAATAAGGTACATCACAACACAAACATACATTCATTAAATGTCACACACAATAACAAAGTAACAAATAAGCGTGTACAACTTCTTAATTTCTTCTTAAATTTAATTGTAAAAAAGGGCCCGGAACTAGAGTCCGTAGAGTTGTTAATAAATTAAAAAAAAAACATGCTAATAAAGTCATTCTTACTCGTACATTTACATTATAAGGTATTAGTACAGATATACAGGTAAATTAGCTTCGAGACGTTTTTGCGTTTGTAGTAGTGTACGGTCAGCACATGAATAAATTAAACTAATTCTTTTTATATATTTTATAGGCTGGTAATTAATGTGAAATGAATAATATTAAACGATATTAAAATAATAAATATTAATATTAAACATAATTTTTAATACTAAATTCTTGCTCCCTGTTCTGAAGAATGACATTTAATAATAAATATAATAATAATCGGCAGACAAACACACGTATTGTATATCCCCAAATTAAGCAAGTTACGCTTGTGTTATGGGAAATATACGACGTACCACTCTGGGGCCGATCCCAGACACCCAGACCATAGTAAATAGTGGAGAAAATACGTTTCCGAAATTTACTATACTGGGAATCGAACCCGGAGCCTCTGCGCTGCAGTGAGGTAGGCCGGCAACCACTTAGCAATTTATTTTCTGATAGCACCTTTTAGATGGAAGTCAATGATGTTACGGTTGATTTAGCAACTAAATGAGCGGAAGTCATAATACTGCTCGGATTGATAATGCACTAATTTTCGACATATTTGTACAAATTATACAAAACTATATATTTTGGGAAGTCTAAAGCTTGACTCAACATCGGAACCATTATAATAAATTTAATATCAAATAACAAAAATTAACAACCAATAATAACACTGAGCAATCTATACACGAATGAACCACAAATAAAATTAATTAATTATCAAACTAAAACCAAACAGTCAGGCTTCACAAAAATCAGCAATGAAAATAATAATTATTTATTTGAATTTCACCATAGACATTTATTCTAACTATATGTTCTTCTTCAAAATGTAACGAACCTCTTTTTGCTGATTGTACAAGGAATTTTAAATTTCAAGTTTAGTATTCCTGTAAATATACAATAACTACTACAAACGTAAAAACTTCTCGAAGGTAATTTACCTGTACTTAATATATTTTATATTAAAGCATTTAATAGTTCAATTATTATGTTGTAGTACACGTGTTGTAATGTTATACAATGAAGCAAAAAAATGTATGTAAGAGACACATTTCAAGTATTTGTACCAACGGTTACCGTAGTAATTATTTTAGCTCCAACTAATTGGTATTTTAAAAATTAGGTTACTTTAATGTGAGCTTACATGTCCATTTGGTGTACAATACTCATAGTAAATAGACTTAGTCTACCGCAGTCAGAGAGAATACACTTCATAACATATTAGAGTCATTCGGCGCCGGAGAATCATTGGAATATTTCAGTCATAAGCTGTCCACTATTGGAAGACGAGCGTACTATTCGGTGAAAACCCGCTGCTTAGTGTGATTCATGTATTGACCTAGTACCAATCGCTGATAGCCTACTCGGCAGTTCAAATGGCATTTACTCGTTGACCATGCGAGGTACATTCGTTGACACTACGATGTCCACCTGTGGAAGACGATGTTTTTCGGGTGCCGTACGGAGCTCTGACCTTATAAACTTCCAAGTGCAAAATTTAAAAAATCACAATTATTTCTATTCATGTTCTATATATATTTTGAACCTAAAATAATAATATCTAAATTTTATTAGTTTTGGGAAAACCTATGAACTTATGTGTCACATTATCTGTACTCATCTATGCTTAGTCTATACTTCTATACTAATATTATAAAGAGGTAAAGTTTGTGACGTTGTAGGGGGTAATCTCCGAAACTATTAAACCGATTAAAAAAAATATTTCACTGTTGGCAATCTACACTATCCCCGGTTAACATAGGCAATATTATATGTTCAAAAAAATTAGGGATCCTTACTAAAACTCCAATAGTGTAACCCAAGGTGTAAAAAAATACCTAAAATCGCGTGCGCTGCGAAAACTATTGATTGATAGAATAAAATAATGTACTACGACTTTGAACAGAATACATCATTATTTACAAAAAGTGTCGCGAGAGCACATGTCTAACTATTATAGTTATGCCACAATAAGTGTTTTTTTATTTTATTTTAAAACGTCGCCGCTAGAAAAGGCTCTTTATTTGTATCTTGGTATTCATCCCTATCAAAATAAATTACTCCATATTCAAGTCCGCTTCAATACATTTATATAACTTTATGAATTATTCAATTCGGACATTCCATTCGAAAGATATGACGAATTTAAAAATATAAGTATTAGAAAAATCTTGCGTGGTCGCCGCTCACCCTAATCGGCTAGATATGCTTATGCTATGTAGCTGTCACTGGGGTACGGGCAGTACGGGGAGGAAATATTTGGAATTCTTATGCTTAGTAGGTAATTAAACTCAACAAAAAATAAAGAGGTAAAGTTTGTGACGTTCTAGGGGGTAATCTCTGGATCTACTAAACTGATTTTGAAAACTCTTTCACCAGTGAAAAGTTACATTATTCCTAAGTGACAAAAAAGTATATTTGATAGTGATTAATAATAATAATTTTTTAATTTTTTCTTTTGCCCAGCGAAGTGGGCACGGGTCAGCTAGTATTTAAGAAGAGGAAAGATTTGATTTTTTGTATGTTTGTAACGAATAAACTCAAAAATTACTGGAACGATTTTCAAAAATTATAATCATCATTCGAATGCTACATTATTCCTGATTAATATAGGGTATATAAAAATTAGGGGTCCCTAGTAAAACTTCAATAATGTAACCATGAATATAAACAAAAAACTGGGCACTGGAATCGGGTTCTACGATTTTGGTGACATTTTATGTGTATTTGAGTGGGTCCCGGTGTGATTTAGATTCACAGCTAGACTCTGTAGGTGGTGCTGGAATCGAGTTCTAGATTTTAATTTTTTCAGGGCAGGACAACATCTGCCGAGACGGCTAGTATCTGTATAAATTGATCAATTTAGAGTATATTTATGCTAGAGTTTTCTCCATGGGTACGCTTCGGGCCAAATCCTAGAAATTAGCTGTAGTTTATGTACATAAAAATTTAATTAGGTTTTATATAATACCTGTATGGAGTAGGTTTCCCTTGCCTGCCTTTGTGGCGAATTCTACTAGTACCCAAACCCTAGTATGTGGCGTTTGTTTATAAGCTAGCAAGCTTTCAAACAGGTCACATTGCATTACAAACTTCTCTCGGCGCGCCTCGGTGTCTTGGTTATAAAATATTGTTTTTTCTACTTATATAAAAACTTAGTTTGGTTATATATATGTAAACACTCTGTGAAAAATTATCTAACTTACGATGGAAACCACTTGGCATCCGTTGCGTGGTTTAGGAAAAATTAGCGTATATACAGACAGACACGGAACACGTCTTTATTTATACTAGTGTTACGAGTTGCAGGACTCGAGTTAAAATACCGTTGGAATTATTATAGAGTTTATTAGAACCATACAAAAACATATACACATAAACGTAATGCAGGAGATCGTAATTCAATTATACGCGCATATCCGTCACTAAATAGATTACCGAATGTACACAAGTCTTGCTTCGCTTGTGGTTATCGCGCGACTGCCCCATCTCTCAATTGGGGCATTGCTTTATATTGCACAAATGCAAAATGTCTGCCCGGCAAGCTTCGACGCAATTTCTTAGAAATCGTAACCCGCACACCTGGCTAATGACTGCCATAAAAGATTGCAATACACAATGGGCTGTTTTCTAATCACAAATTTTAAACACAAAGTAAACAAAAGAAGTCCATATGCCGAAAGGTAATAAAATGTGCAAAACAGGTATGCAGGTGTGAATTTGTCTTTGTCGGTCGTAACACTATGTAAAGAAGATACCTATATACATATTACTCATATTTTCACATTTTACAGGCTTTTAAATGGACATAGTTATTATTATGTATTAATTCATAGTAGTCGTACGCTACTCGCATTTTTGGGGCATTGTTGTAACCGACTAATAATTGTAACTTAGACATTAAAAGCTAAATATATTTTTTGTCCGACTCGCACACGGCCTGTAATAATAATTATCACGGTAATTTTTAATTAATCGCGTCATGTGTTGGAAATGCACTGATTTTCAATTAAAAATCAATTTGCATAATTAGATATGCTACTGGGTTAATCTATGCTTTACTAATTGTACCTACTCTATCTGCCATTAGCATAATGTTCTATACAATACTATAGTAAATGTTTTAAATAGAATGGAATTTTAAATGGAACGCTTATGTTAGGGCCGATTCATACCGGAATGGCAGCGGCCGGCGGCGTCGCGGCGAGCACTTTCAGTGTTAATTAATTTTAAACTTTATCTACATATATAAAAGACTAGCATCGCTTGAAAAGGTCGGGACGCCGCCGCCGCCCGCCCGCGGTGAAGCGAACAGCCGCGCGCCACGTGCGTCTTGTCGGTGGTTCAGCCCGCGGCTGCTATAAGTCATGGACCCATATATCCCTTTTCCTTTTTTCCTTTGTTTTTTCTTTCTTCTTATTCTTCTCCCGCAATAAGTGTTATAATAACCAATTCCATCATGTTCAATCCAAATACACGAGTATGATTGCCGAATGAAGAAACTAAACTAGCCAAGAAGAGACTAGGCGCGTGAAGTCTGGAGGGCGCGCGAGACCGCCAGCGGCGACGACGGGGGCCGCTGGCATCGCCGCCGGCCGTTGCCATTCCGGTGTGACTCGGCCCTTATGGTTAATGTAGAACGGACCACTCTGGGGCTGGTCGCAGAGACCCACACCATAGTTAACAACGAAAAGATCCTTTAACAAAAGTACTATATCAGGAATCGAATACAGATCCTTTGCGTTCCATTGAGCTAGTGGCTGGCAAAAGCTTAGTTATTTTTGACAAAAGATATCCGTTTGAGGACTATCAACCGCGGGGGAAATGCGGTGGGGAGTGTGGGAGTCACCAAGTCGCGATGACACTAGCACCAAAGATATCCGGTTTGAGGACTATCACCCTCGGTGGAAATTTACCTTTATGCCACAAGTATTTGGGGAGTGTTTTTGCAGGTCGCGGCAGGGGGACCTGGCGAAGGAGAGACGAACGCGTGCGAAATATCTGCGCGCCGCCATCTCGGCGGCATCAACAGCGGGCGGGGGAACCTTTTGGCAAAGGCTTATGTCCCTCAACTACAGAGGCGTCAGTCTTTTGAGGGTATAAACTGACCCTAGATTCGGATTCAGCGAATCGAAATACATACGAATAGATGGGTCTGGTCTAAAATACAGGCAACTTTTATTTTTGTGGGCCGGTGTTGTTTTCATCAAAAACAGTATTAAATTACAGTTTCTTATTTGAGTCCTTGATTTGCATTTACATTTGTTAAGTGGTTAGTTAACTTGCAAAACTGGTGAGTTAAGTCCTGTAGTGGAACATTTACAAGCCAATAGATGGCGCTGTGCAATAATTGAGGTCGCAAACGATTCCCGCCATGTACAAACAATATATAAAAATTTCCAACAGTAACAGCCGCATAACAGACGCAGACAGAACAAACTCCGGAGAGCCTCCGGCCCTCACTCTCTCACTCAACGTTAAGACTCACTAATCGCACCCACTGCGACACTGTCCAGCTTAGGCGTGTTGCTGCCGCTTTTTCTCTGCCAGCTATAACACGTTGCGAAGCGGTAGTAAAGATAGACTAGGATCGGCTCCGCCGGCAGAGTCGATAACGAGTCCCCATTATGTAAACAGTTCAGCCTGTTGGTTTAGCTCATTCAGCCTCTCACGCCTTAATCCAATAGTAATTCTGCCCGCAGCGGTCGAGCCGAGTTCGAACCTCACAGGAGGTGGCTCATCGAGCGCGTTGCTTCTAGGCTGAACGCCTCTGCTGCCACGGAGTCGGGAAGCCTATTTAGCCCGGTGTCGCTGAAACAGCCATCTGCGACTATTCAGCTGGATCCTGCACAAAAAAGAGCAGATGCCTAGGCCTGCGAGGCACAGCAATAGCTTCGCTGGAAAATCTTTCTTTAACACGGAGGAGCATTTCATCTCGCTCCTCCACCCTATACGGGTCTCACTAAAGTCCTTATAATAGTTTAAACAGAAATTTTCCAGTTAATTGACATAATATTTCCGATAAGGTAGATCCAGTCCAAACAAGTCCAAATCAAGATAAGGTCGTATTTGTAACTTAACTAACTGTATACTTATATTAAGTTTTAAGTACTGCTTCAATGACAAAGTAAAACATTGATCCGATATATGTTATTAATATTAAACAGTTGCTTGGGTTGAATTTCATAATTTTAGAATTGTCACGCAATGTCGATTCTAGTTCACAATTAAACTTTTGCGTAACATTCACTTTGCTGTGTTTAGATCTGTTCTCACGATAGGTATACCTATGTTAGAACAGATCTATATCAATCACTACTAGTCTGTACGCTCAGATTAATTCTCCTGTTTAAATTCAATAAAGCTTCAAATGCATTAACCTGGCGCTGCTGATGTGGGAACTTTTTTAAATAGTTAATTAGTAGTGTCTGTGAAACTTCTTTGTATTGCCGTGACGAAATGTTTATTGTCCTTTTGATTATATTTGTTTATCCCACGGAGACTATTTCATTTATCGGTATGAAAAGTATCCTGAATTGACACGGGATATAAATAAAACTTTAACAATACTCATTGACACTTGACATTGACTTTTCAGTAGCCGTGATCACGGAAGACAAAGGTCTTTGCGTGAACCGAAACGTCGGAATAGGAAAAGTAAAAATGAAATAAATTACCGCCGTTAAAACCATTATTATTTCATAACATAAATACCATTAGAATTGTATTATTCCTCGCATGTAAATATATGTAATTTATATTATTATAATCTATATTTAATTATGTATATGTATATCTATATTAGTTTATTATTATGTTTGTTTTTTTTTCTTTAATCACGATTGGTTTTAATGTAGTCAAACCATCAAATATTATTTAATCTTTCTTGTAATGTCTCCTTGGACACCGGGTTGCCTGGAAGAGATCGCTATAAGCAATAAGGCCGCCCATTGTTCTAATGGAAATGTTTTTATATTAAATGTCTAGGTTTAAGTTATGGTGAACAATAAAGAGTTTTCGTTCATTCATTCATAAAACGTAGTTTTATTTATTAAATTACAGTCAAACAACATAGAGTATCAAATTAAAAAAAAACCTAGTATGTAATTTTAAAACTATACTCTGATTTTTAATTATCTGGACTAAAATGACAGCTGCGATCGATCTTTTTTAGTTGAAAGCTTGGAGCAACTCACCACTGTTAATTGAATCCTATTAAATTTCTACAAAAAAATTGTTGGATTCAACTGACAGTGGTGAGTTGTTGATTCAACTCGCACAACTCCTTTATGAATCAAAAAAGGTCGATAGCAGCTGTCATTTTAGTCAAGCTTATTACAAATCAGAGTATATGAGTACACAAACTATTTGAGTATTCTTTGCTTCTAGTGTCGTGACTGCAGATGATACTGAGTCCCCTTGGAGGTGGAATTGCGAAGAAAAGAAGTGCTTAAAGGTGCCCAATGATGGTCAAAGTTCTGACCCCGTCCTCAGCCTGGAAGCTTGCAAGATGTTTTGTGCTGATTATGGTAAGAAAAACTCCTTTTTCAATCTATCAATCAATCAATAACTCTTTATTGTACACCGATACAAAAAAAACTTACAGACTTAAACTAAAGTCGAATTATGCACAAAGGGCGGTCTTATTGCTGAAAAGCGGTCTCTCCAGACGACCCTAGGAATGAATTGAGATTTGTTTGTTTGTTTCTAAAAGCGGATTTATATTATTGTGCTCATACATATCTATGTAATATATAAAATTTCTGCATATCTAATATTAAAATTCTCGTGTCACAGTGTTAGTTACCATACTCCTCCGAAACGGCTTGACCGATTTTTATGAAATTTTATATGCATATTCAGTAGGTCTGAGAATCGGCTACTATTTATTTTTCATACCGCTAAGTGATAAGGGTTGTCCACCCCTAACATTTATTTTTTATTTTTTGGACTATTTTTTTTTATAATGTTGCATTAAAAATACATACAACCCTAAATTTTCACCCTTCTATCACCAACCCCTATTTTTTAATAGTAAGTACTTTAATAATTTTCTGCTCTGTTCAAGTTAATTCGAGTTTAGATTAACATTTGGTCCCGGAAGATGACGCTGTAATCGGTTTCTTGATTTTTATTTTTTAAAGGCAGGAAGGACAACGTTTGCCGGATACAGCTAGTATATATATGTATATATATATATATATATGTATATATATATATATTATTTATGTATTTATTATTAAAATGTAAGTAGTTCATACTATATGTTGCATATACCACCATCGCCATTATCATCTCAATTCATTCCTGGGGTTGTCTGGAAGAGATCGCTTTTTAGCGATAAGACCGCCCTTTGTACACAACTAGATATAATTTTAGTCTTTAAGTTCATTTTTGTATTGGTGTATAATAAAGTGTTATCTATCTATACATCCGATTTAATTATTTCAGACGCCTCCAGATTTATTTATTATTTCAGATGACATGTCGTTGTCGTCCGCATTTTACGGGATGTTAATTTGTTGCTATTTTCTGGTTATAGGTACTGGCCAGTTATATAATATATCTTATATTATAGTTATTTGAAGCCCTCAAATGTCGGGGTTCACTATCCTCTTATTGCTAACAGTTATACGAGGTCTATCGGCTCGTCAAAAAAAGTTTTATAAAATGGTATTCTATCTTTTTTCTTAACTTCAAAGAGCAGATAAACCTCTTAGCACTGTTATAAATGACGGGATAGATCTTTGCAATATTTTATGTTTTTCAATAAGATTATTTAAACACGTAATTATTTGTGATTTCTGGCAACACTCAGGCACGACCCGATATTTTTTTCAGTTTACGACATAGTCTTCTAAGTTGTTTATTTCTTCAAATAAATATTATTATGACTGCCTCTGTGGTTGAGCGGGTTAAGCCTTTGCCGGCCTACCTCACTGCAAAGCAGAGGTTCCGGGTTCGATTTCTGCCATGGTAAACTCCGGAGACAAATTTTCTCCGTTATTTATTTATTTATTCTCCGGTCTCTGGGATCGGCCCCAGAGTAATCCGTTGTTATATTACCCATAATATGCGTGTTTGTCTGCCGATTATTATTAATATTATTATTCCACTTTATATTCCTTATTTATATATATATATATATATATATATATATATATATATATATATTTAAATATATATATATATAAGCCTATTTTTGGAATGAAGTTCTTTTACGCGGCTTAAGTAGTAAAGTGAACTGGCAGAAATCGTCACGTAAGGATAAAGCGTTATGCTCAAGTAACCTTTTTTGTACAATTTCGAACTTTAACACAAACAAATAAGATCTAAAATAATATTAATAAGTGGAATTAGAAGGCTTAGTATTCGGCCGCATTCGAGCGCTGTCGCCGAGCAATTGCACATGCTAATAATGGTGTACCATTATGTTCTAGGGTTGTCAGTAAAGTAACTTATTATTACCTGACACGGATGACCATTCAATATTTTTTTCTTGATCTTCCACTTTGTTACCTCATTTGATAAAATGAAATTCGCTTTTCAAGATCTATAGATATTGTTTATCTATCATTGTGATATAAAGACGTATTTAAAAAAAATCGGTCAAGCTGTCAAGTATACAAATGGCATTGGACTACAAATCTAATATTAACTCCATCTATATATAGTCCGTGCCCAATCTTATGAAAGTAGTCGCTCGCAAGCTGTCCACGCGTGGACTGACTATTCAGCATTTCATGAATCATGCAAGGTTCACTGGTTGACAACGCGACGTCCACTCTTAGACGGCGGCACTTGTCGGTTGGCTCTAATGAGCGTTACACCACTCAAATGAAGAGTAGCTTTCTGTCTAAAAGACGTTTTCATATGAAATCAGTTACTGAGGGTATGTTTTTTGGACAATGCCAATATCACGGTAATAACCTGTTTTGCCCGAGAATGTGTAATACGTGTTTGTGTTTCTGTTTTGATTTTATAAATTTGTAGTTAGTCGTTACATCACAAAGTCCATTGAACTTTAGGAAAGAAAGAACTGTGTGTTAAATCGATTAATTCCACGCACGCTCGCGTAACAATTGTTCGCTTTTTACCAGTGTAAAGCCTTCGAGATTTATTTATATCTGATACATTGAAATACAATTTTTTCTTACGTAGACCTAAATCGTTGATGTCGGATCTCGTTCGCCTGTGAGTAAGAATGACGCTGTTCACACTGTCGGATGTCGGGCCTGGTAACCCTTTTCCCGCTGCCCCTATTTCCGCCCACCATGCGATAGTGTCAAAAATACGAATTCTACTAAATCCACAATATTTAATATTTTCTGGTATAAAAAATATTTGCAAACAGAAAGTAATTAAATTAAACTATACTATAAATAAAGCTATACTTACAAAATAACAAATCTATAAATAAAAAATTGACTCCAAATCGCTGTCGGCGGCGAGCGTGCCCAAAATGCTGGCCGCATTTTGGGCACGCATATTTTCTTAAGTTTTCGTGACTTGTATACATAATAAAACTACTAGGTAGGCTAAATAAAACTTTAACAATACTCGTTGACACTTGACATCTTTGTCTTCCGTGATCGCGGCCACTGAAAGTGGCCGAAATGTCGGAATAACAAAAATCAAATAAATTACCGCGCTTAAAACCGTTAAAACGTAGTTTTATTATTATCCGCAGTATCTCCTTGATATTTATTTTTTTATTTTATTTGTTCGGGAAACATACAGTAATTAATATTCTTAAATATATAACACAAAATTAATACATATATCAATTAAGTTTTCACTAAAAAATAATTTATACAATAAAAATAAAAATTGTATAATATATATCATATCGTATAATGATAGACGCCATTGGAGTTAACAGGATGCCGGAATTAGGCAAACCTACGATTGAGACGATAGTGTCAGGCGATTTGACGAGATAGTAATAATAGAATTGGGCCCCTGATCTGTCGGTCAGTTGATATATTTTTCTACTAAGGGGCCACCCACAAATTAGGTCACACGAATTTCATGATTTTTTGACCCCCGCCCGTCCCTGTCACAGCTGGTCACATCCACGAGACTCCTCCCCCCTAGTGTGACGTCACATATTTTGCAATTTTATATCAAGTAGTTATTAAATTGATACAGCTGTTCCGTAATTAGTTTTATTACCATTCAAATTGTTTGTTATTAATTTAAACACTGCACGTACAGATAGAGGTGGAAATATTTTAAAGTTTTTCGTTAAATGTACAGTCGATCTCGATAATTTGAAACTCAAGGGACAAGAGGTAAATTTCAAATTGTCAAAAGTTCAAAATAACAAGAGTTTACTTATGCAAAGACATTTGTTCTTTTTGGACTCGTTTTAATAGCACAAATCAAACATTAACATGACTCATTAACGCTTGAAAGAAGACGGGAATGCGAACTTACTCATATCTCATTTATGTAAACAATTGATAGATCTGTACATGTATGTAAACAAACGACAGGTATGTGCATGATAAACGCTTCAAATTATAGAGAGTAGGAAAGCCCGGACTTCAAATTATCGCATGTTGAGCAAGATAATATTCCTTCAACTTCAAATTACCGAAGGGACCAATTAACATTGCTTTTATTTAATTTATCGAGTATTTTTCAAGGTACCGGAGAAAAATTTCAAATTAACGAGTGTCAAATTATCGAGAGTAGATTGTATTAGATTTTGAAATGTGACGTCACGAAATTTAGGACCCCTGCCATCCCTTGTCACACAATGTCACACTTCGTCGACCCCCCGCAGGAAGAAAGATTTAGAACTACATAAAATGTAAATACTAAATAATAATAAAAAAGTTCCAAATTAGCTCTAACTCAGCAGACTGCTGGTTGTTATCCGGCGCTGATCTTCCTCTAGGGCCATTTCAGTAACATACAGAGGCAAAAATTGTAATCACAGTAAAAATTTTCAATCTTGGTCTCTTTATTTATATATATATTCTTTAAGTTTTATTTTATTGCCCTTTTTTTATTTTTTAGTATTATTTAAGTTATATGTATTTTTTAGTGTAGTAGCTTACTAATCGTAACGCTTTCTCTACTGTGGTTACAATTTTTGCCTCCGTATGTTACTTACAGACAAGCAGACAGTGAAGGCCAGAAACTATATGTTATCGACCGTTCATTCGTCTTACTCGACGGTCTCTGTGATCGAGCAGGATACGCCTTTACCGGCTTACCGCATTGCAACATAGAGGCTCCGGGTATAATTTCTGGTATGGTAAATTTCGGAAACGAGTGTCTGGATCAGCCCCAGAGAAGTCCGTTGTATATTACCCATAACACAAACGTAACTTGCTTAATTAAGGGATATGCAATATGTGTGTCTGCCGATATAATGTATGTCTTTGAAGACCATGGACCATAAAATGGCCCGAACTTTTGCAGGGCTTGCGTGGGGGCATGGGAAGGCCAACACGTAGAGACCCCTTGACAAATTTATTGTAAATTTGTGGCGTGACCGGCAACTGGCCTGTCGACTGTATAATATCAAGGACCAGTCTACGGCCATATATTATGGGAAATGAAAACAAAATGTACCAGGCTATTGGGGGACTAGTGGTACTAGGGGTCCTATTACGTACTGTGTTCGGGGAACATCGGTTAAAAGCTTCCGACGTTATACCATTTATAAACCCATGGATGGAGTCTTAGCTCTAGCAATCTTCATTCCATGCCAACTGGCTAAGGCAAGCACGGAGGTTGATTGCCTTGACGTTAGATGTATGGATTATTATCTAATGTCTATGGAGCTAGAATTCTAATCGGTTGAATTTTGACATTCAACCGATGGTAGGGCAAGTGAATGAATAGTAAGATTAATAGATAGGAACCAGCCATAAGCAGACAGCAAACGCAGAGCAGGCAGAATCTGTATACGAAAAGAACATACTTCGTTATACTACAATCAAATACAATCTACTATCAGAGGTGAGGCATACTACAATCAGTTACTGAATCTATACTATCAGAAGTGACGGTTGCTGAATCTATACCAACACCACTTCAGTTGCTGAATCTATACCAAGCACAAGTACGATATTGCATGGAATACTGCTCTCATCTTTGGGATGGCTCATCCAAATAACAACTAGAGACACTCGAGTCTACAGAGAGGAGATCTAGGAAGCTGATAGGCAATAACTGACTAGTCGATGTAAATTCGCTGGTTTGTCGGTATTCTATAGGATACACTTCTGCGAGTGTGCTACAGAATTGAATGAATAAATTCCTCCCTCACCATTTTACCACTGGGCTATTGTAGAAATACCAACAAAGCGGACGAAACGCTATGCTTCCACTTTTGTCATACGCACCGTTGAAGAGTGGAACTCTTTACTGTCGTCTGTTTTTCCTCAAGAATACAATCTAGGTGTCTTCAAGTCTCGCGTGAACAGGTATCTTCTAGGTAAGCGTGCTCCACCTTACACTGCATTTCCACCTGACATTAGACTGCACCTTTCATTATAAAAATATACCACCTGGCTGACTGTTAGATTCGCTTGTGTAAGTTAAGTGTACTTCGATTAACAATACCAAACTCAGCGTGAAAGGATAACCATTAGTAGAAAAGTCAAAGGAGATGGATACGCTTTCATTTTTATTTGTAACTTTATTTTTAAGTTTCACATCTTCCAAGTAGAAATTTAGAGCTGATGTTTTTCATTTTGTAATAGAAAATATAACGCCTTTTAAGCCTTATATGAACTCATTATATTTCTTTGGCCCAAAAGCCCCATCTCCTTTTAACCATTAGTGAAGCAAGTGATTGGATAGCAATATATAGAAACCCAAGATTAGCTGTATAAGGAAATGTGTTAGTGGAACACGTACACGCCTCAAGGCTTAAACTCAATACAAATATAGTTGTAGCTTGATTTCGTGAACAACGGGTTATAATAATGTGTTTACTGGAAGTTTACACGCGACTGTACGTGTACCTTAGATTCGTTTCGAGTGGAAAGTACCCTATTTTTGTAGATATAAAGTACCATACTATTGTTATATTATATGTTGCGGGATTCAAATTTAGATGCCGTTTTGGAAGATCACGGAATTTATTAAAAGTACACACACGTAATTTACATTTCTTACAAATACCGGGGATATTGACCTCGACGTAAAGGCCCGTATCACAGCAGCTTGGGGCCAAGTGGCGTGAGGTGACAGATGTCATTTGTGACTCCAAACTACCGGTTACATTAAAAGGACAGGTCTATAAATCCATCATTAGACCTGTCCTTTTGTATGGCAGTGAAACGTGGCCTGTACTTGAGCGACACAAGCAAGAACTGCGTGTCACGGAGATGAATATGCTGCGATGGATGTGTGGAGTGACGCGGAAAGACCGTGTCAGGACCTCCCGCATCTGCGGCAGTCTTCATGTCCGTAACATAGCAGACAGCCGCAAGAGTGTCGCTTACGCTGGTACGGCCACGTTTTACGGAGACTAGCTAATTATGTGCGGAACAAATGTTTAGCTATGCCACTTCCGCCAGGTCCCGGTCGAAGGGGAAGGTCCAAGAAATGTTGGGTTGACGTTGTGGAGGATGACATGCGTACCAATGGTCTGAAAACGAGGGATGCTGAAGACCGAGCGAAGTGGAGTAGAAAAAGTAGTAAAGCGGACCCTGGGCATCGGAGTGAACGCTCTTAACGCAACTGGGATTTAACGCTCGGATGATGATGACAAATACAACCAAACACAACAAGTCCAAAACGAAAGGCAGAAGATCGTAATAACATAAAACGTGCAAAGTGTGTTGATGTGCGATTCCCGTTCCGTATGTGCACTTAATAACGCCTCGATGACAGTTAAAACTCAACTAACTCTGACTCAACGGGCCTGCAATACATATGTATAATAGCAAAATAGACATGGGCCCCCCCAATAAAAATGCATCGACTATCTATTTGAATTCTTAAACTTGTAAAGCTTTAATGCAAAACAACATGATTTAGGTACTAAGAATTTTCAGCGAAAATGTACAATAGAACGATTCATAATGCCTTTTAATTGAAGGTCAGATCTTCGAATACACTCCTCGTAGTATTTATGTTCATTTGCCATACATAAATAATTTTCTCATGATGTGAAAATAACCAAATAATAATTTTATTGTTCCATTCCCAAAGACCGGACGTAAAGATCTAGTTAAACAAATTTTCATATTTATGTTATGAACTAAGATATGCCCGCGACTTCGTCCACGCTTGATTTGAAATTCCGCGGAAGTCCCGGGATACAATGTATATAAATAGCAGTTAAAAAATAATGTAAACTGTCATTTTAGTGAAAACTGTGTCGAAATAAGCTAATTTTTATGCACCCGAATAACTTCAAATCGTCACCAGAAAAATTCCCGCGGGATTACTATTATAAACAGTAGCGCATATATTATGTCTAGGAATTGGCTGTCGATCAGCGAAAACCGCATCGAAATCGGCGCAGTAGTTTTGTTGTAAATCCCGAATAAACAGACAAGAAATCTAAAAATAAAATTGTATCGTGTTTCCATCGTTTATATAGTGTATTCCATATGTTTTTTTTAAAGTAGTTTCAATGTAACACACAAAACATGTTGAGAATTTTGTAATATTAATATTATAATATTGTATCTATGTATTAAAAATAGCTGAGATGAGAATGTTGAGATGTGTGGTGTCACAAGAATGGATAAGGTGAGAAATGAGTACATAAGGGGATCTTTGAAAGTCGCAGCGAAGAAGGTTAAGTTGGTATGTGCATATAACGAGGAGGGATGAAAGTCACGTGACAAAAGAATGTTAAACTTCAAATAGGTTGGGGAAAAAGTCTTTTCGCATATAGTATGTATGAACTTGTAATAAGATCTCTTTGGCTTTGGCTCTTTTTTGTATCTGGTTGGTTTTGGTATCATTAAAAAGTTTTAATTTTAAAGAAGACAATTGCAAATTCAAATTAGGAAAATGTGCGATTTTCATTTGTTTTTCTTATTGTTAAGATGAGTGAATCTAATGAAGAAATTCGATACATTTTAAAATTTTACTACAAAAAAGGTAAAAATGCAATACAAGCCGCGTAAAAATTTGTGATGTTTGTGGACCTAATGCAGTATCTGTGAGAGTAGCGCAAATTTGGTTTAAGCGTTTTCAATCCGGAAATTTTGATATCAAAGATGCACATCGCTCTGGTCGCCCTGTTACGGACAAAATTGATGCCATTTTTGAAAAAGTGGAGCAAGATCGGCATATTAGTAGTTACGATGTAGCTGGAGAACTGGGAATTGACCACAAAACGGTTTTGGCGCATTTGAAAAAAGCTGGGTACACAAAAAAGCTCGATATTTGGGTGCCTCATGAGCTCACTGAAAGAAACCTAACGAACCGTGTACTCATTTGTGATTCTTTATTACGACGTAATGAAATCGAACCATTTTTGAAGAAGCTGATAACTGGTGATGAAAAGTGGATTACGTACGACAAGAAAGTGCGAAAAAGATCGTGCTTAAAAGCTGGTCAGGCTTCACAGACTGTGGCGAAACCCGGGTTAACTCGCAACAAGGTGATGCTGTGTGTATGGTGGGATTGGAAGGGCATTATTAATTATGAACTGTTACCGCCAGGCAGGACCATTGATTCTGAACTGTACTGCGAACAACTGATGAGATTAAAGCAAAAATCAACAGAAGGGGTGTAGTTTTTCACCATGATAACGCTAGACCTCACACATTTATAGCCACTCAACAAAAATTACGACAGTGTGACTGGGAGGTGTTAATGCATCCGCCGTATAGTCCTGACCTTGCACCTTCAGATTTTCACCTGTTTCGGTCTCTGCAGAATTCTTTAGGCAGTGTCAGGTTAACATTACGAGAGGACTGTCAAAACCACTTGTCGCAGTTTTTTGATCAGAAGCCCCAAAATTTTTATAGCAACGGGGTCACGTCCCTACCTACAAGATGGCAAAAAGTTATCCAAAAAAATGGCACCGACTTTCTTTAGTCAAATGTAAATAAACTTTATAAAAAAACCTGAATTTTTATATAAAATGCGAAGAAACTTTTTCCCCAACCTAATAGATGGGTACAAATGTAAAGGTAGATCAAAAAAAGATGGATGGATTGTGTGAAGGATGATATGTGGTGTGACAGAAGATGTCTGTCAGTGTAGAGGAGTGTGGAAGGAAAAGACATATTGTGCCGATCCCAAATAATTGGGATATGGTGAAAGAAAAGAGAGAGTATTAAAAATAGATTTCACGTCATTATTACATCATTCATCATGAATATTTTATGCATATATATGTAGTGTGTTAGAACAATAAACCACCAGTAAAAACTTAACTCTGAAAGCGTTTGAAGAACGAAGAAACGTTATCTGACGATACATTCTGCCCAATGGGTTATAATAAATAACATGTATTATTTTTGCACATTATTGTTTAAGGACCGCAGGCTATTCAAACTCGGTTCTTTGACCGTGAAGACATTGATTATGCTAATTTTAAAACGAGTTGGCTTCGGTACCCGTTTTATTTTTTGTCACAAACCCATCAAGTTCCTGTATTCCATTTGCATATTAAGATAACAAAAACGTGCGGTTATAAATGAAATATATTGATATTACGTCGTATAACGTTTATGTAAATTGTATACGTTGTATACAAATAATGCAGGGAATCATGGGCGCTGACTCCGTGAGTGCTCGGGGGCTCAAGGACCCATGAGAGTTAAATAGTTGGTGCGGAGCGCCCATGACCGTCATGGCCATCATGACAATTAAAATAAAAGTCATACCTACCCG
Organism: Dendrolimus houi; assembly: GCA_039645545.1. Classification (NCBI taxonomy): domain Eukaryota; kingdom Metazoa; phylum Arthropoda; class Insecta; order Lepidoptera; family Lasiocampidae; genus Dendrolimus; species Dendrolimus houi. Next base: position 1,546,252 of record CM077128.1, on the reverse strand, counting down.
CGCCTCTCAAACTCTCAACTCTGCTCTAGTTCGTCAAAATACGTTCGGTTTGATAAAAAACGATTCAAATTCAATAATTATTTTTTAAAATATTCCTCCAATAAAAAGGTTTTAATTTTTTACAGATAAAGTTTAAAATAAAGATAGTAATAACTGTGATTTTTTGTCTCTGTTTATAAAAAAAAATATGTTACACATTGATATCGTAATGGTTTATATTTATTACATTTTTGTTAAACTTAATTAATATGGTATTTACACACTCACACTTACGTATTTAAATAAAGTAGCTACTGAAGTGTACCTAAATACACCGAGAGCAAAATTATATTTTAAAATATATGTGTAGGTATGTAGGTTTAAAGTATCTAAAGATCAGGAGCTCCCACGAGGTTTTCTAAAAGCCGGCGCCCCTGCATGTAATAAAAATGTAAATAATATGGGTCTACATTTGCAGCGCTGTCCCTACCTGGGGTGCTTGGCACCCGGACACGGATTAAGGGGCGCAATTTAATCAACTGGGATTAAATTCAATAAAAGTCTTTAAAATTATGCCATCACGTCTTGCGGAGGACGCATGCCACCGTTAACGTGCAGGATCTTTTAGAGCCGAGCAGTACTGCACGTGACGATGGAAGGTGTCCTGAATTTAAATTCCTGGCGACGTGGCAAGCCTTTGGTATGAGATGCGGCCTGCGTGGACACGTTGGCCGCATCTCATTTACCAAATACCTCTAGATCGGCTGCTCCGGCGGCGGAAACAGCTGAATCACGGCGCAAATATTTAACCCTTGTTGAGAGTTATATGTTTGTGCAGTTTGCTGTTGAAACACTCCGACCGAAAGAGGGAACGATTTATTGACTCTTCGGGAGATCAGAGGGCTAGTTTCTACCTCGGACGACGGATCAGTATGGCGATCCAGCGGGATAACGTAGCCAGCCTTCTAGGAACCTTACATGATAAATAGGTTTCTTTTTTAGCTATAGTCGACGCATTTTAAACTGAGTCGTCGGGCAATAAATGTCACTAACAATAGGAATGTGCACGCAATGCAACCCGTTATCGATACTTAGCTACTTGCGCACGCGGGGTCGATGCGTCATCGTGACCTTCATTAGCACTGACTTCTGATTGGTCGTTTCGAGTAAGGGTTGTTGTTTTTCTATAAATATAATATTTTTATTATGACACTCATCACATGACTTACGCTTCGTTACGCAATACGCACAATGGAGAATTTATTGTCTAACGTGGTTTTGAAGAAATTAATGGTGACATCAACGCTCAAGCTCGGGCTGTACTTCACAGCGTGTTCCTTTTTTTAAAAGAATTGAATACTGACCCCGAGAAAAAAGCTTGCCTCAATTTTTTTCAATTGCCTTTTCAGGGACACATTACGATCTATACAGTTTCTCTATGATTACGTCGGAACAAACATTTTATCTTACAAATTAAGAAATTATTTTCGCGAAAAATTATTCCTATTAATATTTAAGTCATCAGTAGTTAATAAACTTATTAATAAGATCCAAAAGGAATGTAATGTTTCTATTTAAATGTAATCATTTAGTTGTGCTTAATTTTTTCCTCAGTAGTTTCACAGTATTAGGTAGATTGAATAATTAATATTAGTGTAGTGTAACTTAGTATTTGGTTCTGTTTACTTTTCTAGTTTAGTACTATCCAGTTTTGGTTTATATTTATTGTTGTCTTATGCCTTAAATTTATGAATATACTGTTGGATACCTTTTAATAATAAATAAATAAAATAAAATAATACTCAACATAATTGAGCATATCGATCGTACCTATCCCGTTATCGATATGCACCTCTACAATTCTTACGCACATCACTACACCTCTCCATAAGACCTGTAAGTGCGAGCGAGACAGACACATAAATTTGATTTATGACCCGAAGCCTTAGTTCATAATGCGTCGACTATAGGGATGCTTAAATAAAAAATAAAAATAATATTGTTATTGGTAGAGGGTTAGGTGATTATCATACCCAGGCATCCTACGTACACTACGCTTAGGACTGCCCTGTTTAGTTGAGAGGTTTTTCAGTTGTATATCAAACTGGTGCGTACGTCTTGTTTAAAGAAATTACATTATATGCCCCGCCTGCCAGGGCACGCGGATTTGGGATCGTTATCCTGTTTTTCCATAGCCCTGGCATAAGGCGCAGGATTGAACACCCAGGGGTTTTAGCGGGTATCCCTAACTGGGGAGTGGCCATGGCATGGCTCCAGTTTTGACTGGGCATGCTAGTGCCGCCCCTGATCTGGTGAATCCCACACACAGGTCGCGAATTATTCTCACAAGGTTCTGCCATTGTCGCAGCTTAGGTCCTCAAACGGATTTCCCCTGGCTAAAAAAAGTTTACATTGTATACAATTTTTATGTTAGTGCTATTTGCCCCCGGAACATTAATTTCATATTGCAAACTATCCTATCTCCCGACATGAAAAGTATTTATCCATTTTCGTATCTATAAACTTGAGAAGTGATTGGTCTCCCTTTTATCTTTCTCTTATCTTTAAACTACATAAATGACCAACATTACCAAAACTATCAAAATAACCAGAATGTCGAAAATGGCAAACCACAAAAAACAACAAAACCTATCCTTTCTGGTGTAACCTTTACATAAATCTATCCCATTATTCGGGATGAAAAGTATCTCTTGTCCACCCTCAATTAATTATAAGATATGGTGGTTTCATTTTTATCGACCCCCATACATTAGTACTCTGTTTTCCAATAGTACTTGTCTAGCAACAAACGAAAAGTATAAATTAATAATTCGTTACATAAAGACTAAATAAGAAAAAGTAATAGAAATAAGAAAAAAAACAGAAAATAGACTAAAGTAATAAATATACAAAGAATGTATTAGTAGTAAAGAAAAACGTAATGGTTAAGATTTTCGAAAAGAAAGAAAGAAAATAAAAGATACCCCCCCTTTATTATCCCAAAGAAAGAAAAATATAATAGTACTGGTCATGTTTTCTTTGTTTTGGCTATCCGTGAGTCACTGTAACGGCCCTAGCGGAAGACCAGCGCTAGTAGAGTCAACCAGCATCATGTTAAATTAGGACCGATTTAGAACTTAACTTCCTGGTTTCATTTTATGATTTATAAGTATGTTTTGTTTTGTATATAGTTCTAAATAAATATTTTTTCATCCTTTCTAAAACAGGGAGAGAATTATTCGTCATTTTGTGTTGTCTTTGTTTTAGGTCTGTTATGGCCGCGACCGACCGGGGAGACGGACCTCGGCAACTTTTTATCAAAAATAAACATAAATAACATAGAATTCGAGATCACTAAAGAAGGGAAAAGTTCTGATTTGATGCAAGGCGCTGTTGAGGTATGTAACTTAGTTTTTTAGTTTCTTTAACCATCTGTTTATCAGCCGAACAGAGGTCGGTCGGTACCCGTATTTTTTATTTTATTTATTGGATTAGTTCAGCAAACATGCAGACGGCCCACCTGATGGAAAGCGGTTACAATCACCTATGGACATTTGGAACATCAAAGGTACTTACTACTAATATGCTGCCTGAACTTGACCACTAATGCCGGAACACAACTCAAAGTTGTTATGGCTGTATACTCTAGACTAGAGAAGAGAATAAGAGAACAGCGTGTCATTTCCACAAAAATACTGATAATTAATATTTTTCTATCCTCTAACCTCACATCTCGAATAATATTAAGCGACTACATGTACTCAAACCATAGACGGAGTGGAACTGAGCATTAGTCACTACGCCTGCTCGCTTTTATATGCGAGCAATGAATAAACGAGCCGAGTAGTAATCAAAACTACCCGCAAATATTATTTAACCAGCAATCTATCTCATTACAATCGTACAATAAATAATCTAACATGTTAGAATATGATCACTAGAGTTAGATATTTTTATTTCGAAGAAAATTTTAGTTGAATGTTGCACCAGAGTCTGAAAAAGTCAGAGGAAGAAGACTGGCGTGGTGTGAACATGTAGTGAGAAAGGATGGAGGTCAAGAGATAGAAGAATGTTATACTGGAAGATTGATGGATACGAATGTAATAAATAAAATAATGAAAATTTAAATATACGTTAATATATTATTTTAAATTGCAGCGTTTCAAAGGGCTGGTGAAATCAGCAATACCGAAGGGCCTGTCGCCAAAAGCAACTGGGAAATCGGTCACGGTGTATCTTGTAAATGACAACCCTGACGTCAGAGGTAAAATATTTTTATTCCTCTTAATGCTGACGAACGAACTTTGTAACAGTATCAAAATAATTTCTATCAAATTAAATTTTTAGAGACGTAACACATGACAATCATTATGTTTGTCAACGCTTTTTTTTCTTAAATATTAGTGACATGACTTGGAGAGTGATGTATAATTGAAAAGTTTAAACATAAATAGTTATTAAGTAATGCTAATTTTCTACATTTTAAAAATAAAAAACACAACAAACACAAATTGTATTTTTAAAAATAATAAATCGTTTTATTTTAATCGATACGGTAACGTGGGATTCCTATATCGATTCCAATCTCTAACCGCATCTATCATCTTCGATAGTTCACGTAACTACTTGATAGATGCTAAATGTGACTTTATAGAACGGCTGACCTATAATAAATATTATTGTAAACTTTTGTCTGTTTTATATAATAGACTAGCTGCGCTCCGCGGTCTCACCCACGTGGTGTTGGAAAATCGTTATATTTTGGATAATTCACATTATATCTTATTTGTCAACTATATATATCTCTACTAAGTGTTGGTAGCGTAATGTGCGCACGCGTCCCAAATCAAAGGACGCGGGTTCGGACCTGACCGGAACGCATGCACCATTTAGCAGTTTTTGACATAATGTGCATATTGTTACAATAACAAACTAATAACGCTCCAGGAAAACATCATGAAGCAATTTATCGAGATGCCCGATGTACAAACTTGCCGCCGCCTTGGACAAGCGTGGCGGGTATGGGATCCGTTCCCCAATAGTGGGAGGCCCGAGCCCACCAGTGGGACATTTATGGGCTGTTATTACACTATATCTTTATAAATTATAGCCTATGTGTTATTCTAATGTGTAATCTATATTATTGTAAAGTTTCATCAAAATCAATTCAGTAGTTTTTGCGTGAAAGAGTAACAAACATACATCTATACACCTATACTTATAAACTTTTGCTTTCGCGTTTATATTATTAGTAGGATACATTTGCACGCCAATTTGGCAAGAACGTGTGTTTTTATGTAAATAAATAAAATAAAATTTTAAAGCCTTAAACAGTTCTATTTTAAGTCGTATTATGTAGAGTGTAATATTACTGTTATGTTAATGAATGTGCAACGAATTAATTTCATACGTAATGTAGTCATCCCAGTTGGTATGTATTTTAAAACTGTCCTTCATACTTTTAGGTACATATATCTGCGGCAGCTGTATGCATTTACAAATGTCTGCTTTTATTCAGTTAATTACTTTATTTAATTCCGTTTATATGTATAATAAATTGCATTTTTAATTATTACATTTAAAATTAAACTTCCTGCTATGCCGTGGAGGAGGAGTGCCTATCTTAGCAGGAGTGAGACAAGATTATTCTCAGAAAATAAAAAAAATCTATAATATAACTTCATCTGCGTTAGTGTTAAAGATTTAGGCTGTTTCACGCAGATATTGTGATGGGTTTGATGCGTTACTTAAGATGCGATATTGTTAAGGCTTGTAGTAACGCCAACGCTCTTCAGGTTTCTCGGTACTAATTTTTCGGGCGATATGGGGGACTCCACAGACGTTGTCATTTTTCAGATGCATTATTATTTAATTTTGAATAAAACAAAGTAAAATAAAAAAACAATAATGAATCTAAATTATTGATCTCTCTTATAAACATGTAGATTTTCTTATATCCTGTCATGATAAAAATTAAAGGAGCAAAATGGTTTAATGTAAATAGTCTGTTGGTGTTTTTTTTTTATAAATCTCCTCCTGATGCACACGCTTGTCAGGGTATTATGTGCTTGTTTTATGTTTTCATTTTTTATTTGTTTTTTTTTTTTTTATCTTTTTATTTTTTTCTTTCTTTTCTTTATTGCCAATTTTTTTATTTTCCAATACATATCCAAATTACAATTTTGAGTTCTAAACATTCTACTTTTTACTGTCTACTGTTTCTGTAGGTGATTTGATGATTTTTTTCCTAAACTTAAAATAACTCCAGGAAAATTACAAAAAAATTACGTTACGTCTTAGAACGTGAAGTGAAGATTTACGATATTTTGTATGGTAAATTATTGATCAGGAATTACTAACGAAAAGTTGTATACTTTGCACCTCATTTTCGATCTTTTGGGGCAACAGGAGCCTTAATGACGTTTAATATTGACAGATAATGTATATGTGTTCACTAATGTGGCTACGCATTAACGGCTTTCTTTTTTAACGCTTTAAATAAGACGCATTTGGCCATAGCCTAAATATTTAACACTGTCGCAGATGAAGCCCCAGCATCATAGAAAAGCAATCATTGTGGTAAGATTAAGACGTTTACGATTAGGATTGACGAAGAAAGAACAAACTGACTTGCCGATTTATATATTATTATATTTAATAATTGCAAGTAATGTTTCGTAGTACTATCTAAAACCGATTTCGATTTCAGTGACCAATATGCATTGAAACTATTAGAGCTCTGAGGACCTAAAGAAGTCGATTATGGAAAATCGCTTAGTGAAATTGAAACGTCTAGATATATTGGTATTTGTTAGACATAGCATAGATTCCACTTTATGTTGAAACTTGACATGTCTTATGTCTATCACATGAATTTGCGAAAATTCATGTAATCGTTAAGACGACAGGTGTGTAATTGAGAATCGATTCTTTCAGAATTCTCCTTATATTTTGACGAGAGCTATGACCTGAAGATATCTTCCTCTTCCACCGATAGAATTAATGCCACTGTGTCTGCGAACAACTTCTTCGGCTTGAGACACGGCTTGGAGACTTTGTCACAATTGGTCGTATATGATGACATAAGGAACCATTTGTTGGTAAGTTTTAAGTGGTTCTCTAGTTTTATCTTGTAGAGCAAAATTGTCGATTTTGTTCTCTGGTCTCATGTACAGTCGTGGAATGAAAAGGTTCGTCACCTTAAAGTCGACTTTTGCTTGGCACGAGTACAAGAAACAGTACCGCCAAGATTTTGATAAATGTTACATTTATAAATATAGAGACGTGAAAAAAGATTATTGCAATGTTGACAATGACAGAAATTGAGATTAACAATAGTTTTAATCATCAGAAACAAAGAGGATATAATCATTACGCTTATTATAAATATTAAAACCTATAAAAAGGTTTTACATGTCTAAACAATCTTCTTAGACAATATAGAAAATCAAACAACTATGATCTAAGTAATTTTATACTTTATTGTTAAACAGTCAAACATAATTTTCTGCTGAACTTTTCGTAGCATGTGCTTTTGGAACGTTAAATGAATCCATTTGAAAACTGGTGAACTTTTTCATACCACGATTGTACATAGAAATTTTATTCTACATACAATAGTGATTTAGAAGGCACTTTCTATCATTTTCCCTCTGATCTATGACATGTTGTTTAAGAAGGGTGTCATAAAGTTTCTTCGAGACACGGATTTCGTTTTGGCGACGCCCCTGATTTTGCTAGAGTCCGTAGGCGAAGGTAACCACGTTCCATCAAATGGGCAGTCTGCCTAGGCCCCAAGTCATGTATTACAATAGTGCACAGAATGGTCGATCACTGACTGGCGTGTCAATGCCACCATAATGGTATATTTTGTATGAAATAGCGACTAGTACGGTGCCAAATGACGTTAGTACTCGACCATTCTGAAAATATTTTAATAGCAGTCCTATATACCCTGTTCAATGGTTTTTTTTTTTAAATTTTGACTGGTCGATTCTTCGTCAATTCTTGATGCCATAAAGCATTACCAAGACGACTTTATATAAAAATCAAGTTTCTTTGTATAATGTTGATTTTAAATGATACATATTGTTGCGTACTAAGTACTACTAACTGTATAACCTATATGTTTATACTTAAAAGTGAAATAAAAGCCAGAGTATGACTTTTAAATCTAAATAAATGACGTGTTTCTTGCTTTAAATGAATAACATCATCATTTTAAAACGATTAATTACGATGAAATTAAAATATGATGACGGTAGTTTATAACTTATGCATTAGATGACTCACAGAACGACATTACTATGACGCATGAAACAATGAAGTACGATAATTCGGAAACGGAAATTTACTGTCAAAATGAACAACTTACAGCGCGTTCCATTAGTAGCTCACAACACCCAAAATGCTCCGTTAGCCGTTCAACAAAGCGACCGCGGTCGTTGTGGTCGTGGCGAAAACATCACTAATGATGTCATCATTTTCGATCACACGACGCTCACAATGACCTATGTCAAGAGGTGGGTCGAATAACCGTTCTACTTGGTTTTACGATCGTAATGCCGGCAAGCAAGTAGAACGGGAAAAATCGCGGTCGCGAACGTGGTCGTTGTGAGTCTCTAATGGAGTCTCTAGTGAGCGCTGCGTGAGCGAAAATCATGACGTCATTAGTGACGTTTTTGTCACGACCATAACGACCGCGGTCGCCTGGTGGAATGGCAGACGAAGCATTTTGGGCGTTGTGAGATACTGAAAGAACGTGCCTTTAATGGGCGGCGTCAGAAGCAAAATAAATCGTTGGACGGGGTATAGGGGCACTGGTTGCGTGCTTTAGGCAATTTAAACAAACAAGTCTGAAAGCGAGTTTATTTAGATGTTTACCTCAGTTTCTTCTTCTTCACCACATTGTAAGTAATCTTTAAATCAATTTACATACTCCGATTACTTGTATTTTAATAACAGGGATAAATATAGGTTGCTTATCATCCCGGTAAATATATAACTTCAGGGGCGGCTCGAGACGGTAGGCACCGTATGCAATTACTGTTGGCAACACCAAAATAAGCTAATGTTATTTTTAAACTTGCAACACTGTCGTTGCATTTCTTTTTTATTCCGTTTTGTTTGTAGCCGAGTGTAGACGCATTCGTTATATAAAAGTGATTTAAAGTTTTCACCACTAACAGTGTTTGACTACTTTACCTACAAAGACCAGGGTATAGCCCACACCATCAGCGTAGAACGAAATATATATTATATGTGCGACGAGCTGCGCACAACTACTGCATAGGTCAGCAAAATTTAGGGGCCACATATATCTCGACAAAAAGTCTTGAACTACTAAAGCAAAAAAAAAGAATTGTAAACTTTGTTGTTCAATAAAGTATTTTTCGTATTTTTTTAAATGCAACTAAGATTTAATTTTTACAATTATAATTATAAACTAGTACAGTGAAGGAAATTTAACATAAATTATATTCTATCTATAATCCCTCGTAACTATAAGTAGAATACTGAGCCTAGGTCATCGAAGTCGATGGGTAAGGTTCCTAGAAGGCTGGCTACGTTACCTCGCCCGATCGCCATACTAATCCATTGTCCGAAGTAGGAATCAGCCCTCTGATCTCCCGAAGAGTCAATAAGACCCCACGGCCCAAGTGTTTCAACAGTTTCAAAATTTTTCGTTAATAAAATCTGTATTAACTCAAGTATATTGTTACGACCTACACGCTGACAAAAGTAGATTCACACCTGCATACAATAAAAGCACACTTTATTACCTTTCCGCATTTGGACGTCTTTTGTTTACGTTGTGTTTAAAATTTGTAATTAGAAAACAGCCCATTGTGTATTGTAGTCTTTTATGGCAGTCATTAGCCAGGTGTGTCGAACTGATTCTAAGAAATTCGGTCTACGCTGTCGGGCAGCCATATTGAATCGGTATAGTGGAGAGATCAGCAGTCTAGCGATAGCCACAAGCGAAGCAAGACATCAGTGACGGACTTAACGCGTGTGATTGAATCGTGCATTACGTTTGGACTGGTTGTGTACAGTTATATTTGTACCTGTGTCATACGTGTTTGTATAGTTCTAATAAATTCTATAAATAATTCCAACGGCATTTTAATTCGAGTCCTGCAACTCGTAACAATATACAATTATTCTGGTTAACGAAGTTTTCTTAAGGGCATTTTTTGAGTTTGCCTACGGCTTCATAAGACCTACGGTCTGCCCTGATAACTTTCGCCATAAATGGATGCGAAGTTAATGTGAGCAAAGCGGCATGGGAAGACATACATATTGTCACACCTGTTTCACATTGGGGTAGGCAGAGACAATGGATCTCCGCCTGTTACGATCCTGACAAACACTTTTCGCTTCATCAACTTTCAATAATCTCATATATATACATATATATATGAGATTATTGAAAGTTATATATACATGCTTATTCAAAGTGCTTTTTACATGACCTTTCTTCGAAACATCTTCAGTTTGATCATGTTGAGTACGTCGCGAGCGACCACGGGAATACATACACTATAATATTAATAAACTAGGGTTCACCCGCGTCTTCGTCCACGTTGGATGGGTAGCATAGATCACAGTTGTTTTACACAGAGAATTTGAATCAGTGAAAAAATTGTATCGGAATCAGAATTTCTTTCGACCCGGACACTTCCAATCGCTCCCAAGAAAATTCAGACGGGATTCCCGGGATCCAAAGTACCACAGATTTTAAGTCCGAGAATTTGCTGTCGATCACCGAAAACCGCATCGAAATCGGCCCAATAGTTTTTGCGTGAATCCCGAAAAAACAAAAAAAAAACATTATGTACGCTTTTACAATTTTATAATATTAGTATAAATAATAACGCTGTATTTTCCCGCCTACATACCGACATCTAGAGGACAGTGCGCCTCCACCATGAAATTATTCATGTCGTTGTGTAATGTTTATGTATACTTATATCATATGACATTTGGACATTGTATTTTTTAATACAATTCACTATAAGTTGGCAACAAATTTCAATTCGACATGAATTATGTATAAAGATAAAATGTATTCAAGATTAACGGACCATTTTTTTCCAAAAAAACTTTTTATTCTGACAAGCGCTCATCGATCGTTGACACCATTAGGCAATTTGCACAACGTATTCAAAGTGGCTATATATTATATACATTGTGATTTATTTTGATCAGTATTACGATTACCTACAAATTTTATTAAGAGTCATGAAGATGATATCTGTCTGGTGATAATCAACCAACTGAACTGTGATTTACCGGGCTGACCGTATATATTCGTAAAATAAATATGGACCAAAATAAACATCCATGAACTATCTATTGGAATTCAGAAACTTGTAAAACTTTGATGCAAAATATCATGACTTTCAAGAACTTCTTATAGAACAATAATGAAAATTAAGCTCGGCCATAGACAAAAAGGGGTTAGTGATTAACAATATTTAATTACAGTTCAATACTTAGAAAATTAAGAAATTTAATGACAATGAACAAATAAGACAACAATGAAAAATAATTACAGACAGGTCATTTAAACTGCAAAGATAATAAAACACATGTTTTTTCTTTCAATAGATAAAAAGATTATAGGTTCTCAAAATACATCATAACATAATATCGCGTTTGTTTCCCATGGGGGTAGGCACAGACTATGGATCTCCACTTGCGACGATCCCGACAAACAACTTTCGCTTCACCTAATTTCATTAACCTCTTCATACATGCATGTTTATTTGACATGCTTTTTAACCTAACACTTCTGATATTTGATCATGGTGTGTTCGTCTCGGTCTACCGGCAACAACTCTACTATTCACAATACTGTCATACACCTGTTTTGTGAGTCTACTTTTATCCATTCTCTCTACGTGTCTAAATCACCTTAACATCGTTTTTCAACTCTTGTTATTACATCTTTCAACCACAACGTTCCCTTATCATACAGTTCCTTCTCTTATCATTCAAGTTACTGTATTATGACGTTATAATTTTATAGCGACTGTTAATAAGTGGTGAGAAACTCCCCAGCAGCATTTGACTGCTAAAAACTTTGGCGGCCTCAGTAGTTAAGTGGGCTAAGCCTTTGCCGGTCAATTACACCGAAACGCAGATACTCCAGGGCTCGATTCCTGGCATGGTAAATTTCGGAAACGAACTTTTTGTTATTTATGATCTGGGTGTTTGGGATCAGCCCTGTAGTGGTTTTTTGTACCCATAACACCAGCGTAACATGCTTAGCTTGTGTGTTATATCAAGTTGTGTGATTATGTTTAATGATCTATGATCTGCCAATGACAACTATAAGAAATAACTCTTTTCAGATTGTTCGCGATGTGACCATAAATGACAAACCAGCATATTCTTATAGAGGCATTCTTTTGGACACCGCCAGGAATTTCTTTGAAATTGACGGTATCAAGAGAACTATAGGTATGTAACTATTTATTGTTAGCGTAATATCTATTGAAAAATACCGTATTATAAAAAAAAAAAATGAGGGATTTTAATCAAATCAATTTTTTGAGAAGATGTTTCTAAAGTTCTAGCATTTTGATTTTTTTCAATATTTTCAATTTCACCTAGACACGAGAGCGTACCCATGGGGAGCAAGGGAGGACAATTGTTGGACTTACTTTACAATATTTTTTGCGTTAATTTTAAAAAGAACCGCGTCAAGCGTCAGGTCAAGTTGCATCCATGCAATGCCTTGTACTTATTTATTTGATTACCTATAAAGCAGAATCTCCTGCGGGTGTTTCGCCTGCATTCTGCATATACCTAATGCTTCGTGTTGTGTTTAGGGCAAAACAAGCGCGGGGGACACGGCTTAAGAAATTTCTCAATTTCCCCCCCTGGACCAAAAGCTGGGTACGCTAGTGTCCACATACATACTTTATTAATGCGAAAGATAGTATCTAATATCGGCCATGGAAGTAGTGTTCTTTTTCCATGCATCGGCTTTATGTTGGAAATGATTGGAATATATATTTGAAATAATACTCCCCTTTTAAATAAACTGTTATTTATTACTTTATAAGCTAGCAATGCTTTACAGTACATTAACTAGAGCAGGGAATAGAAAGAAGGCTTGTGTTGCCAGATATCATTAGTTCTTTTCTCTCTTTAAATTTGAATTAATCAACCTAAGTAATCCATATAAACATAAATCATTTAATGACGTTGAATACCGCTGTCTCCTTTCCGTTCTGTGCCTTTGAAACAAATTAATTTTGATTGATTCGTCTAATATCAGCATAATATCGGCTTTATAGTTGAGATGAGGATGTTAAAGCTGATTTCCAATGATCCAGCTACTAAGTTTAAATTCGAAGGAAGCCAGCGCTGACTTCGTACCGGCATCGTTTGAATTGATTTGAAGTCATTATAGAGGTACTAATTCAGTGCTGAGTTCAATATTCCCCATTTAATGTTTTGAAGTCAGTCCGCTCCCCAAGTCTGTTACTGGATCAATGTATATCAGCCTTTAGAGAGGCACAGTACTATTATAGTTAAGCTGATTATGAGTGACTGATGCGAGAGTGTGAGTGAGAGAGTAGCTAGCGCAAACTGGTTTATTTCAGTTTTGGTCACTGTGTGTATATAAACTACAGGCGCAAAAAAGTCCCCAAGCTGATTTATGTATAGGTGAGAATAATTTAGATTAATGCAATATTGACAGAGGGAATGGCGGTGAATAAACTGAACACATTCCATTGGCACGTCACTGACAGCCAGAGCTTCCCCTTCGTGTCCGAACGCAGGCCCAATCTAACGAAGTACGGGGCTTATTCTCCCAGCAAGGTTAGTTTGATTGCAAAACATTTGCAATGCAAATATAGGGTATTTGTCGGAGTTGATTGCTATAACTGTGGTATGATATTCTTTTAATTTCTCTGGGAGCTTAATGGACCAGTAGTTTATAAAGTGATTTTTGTTTATTCTTTCATTATGGTAGAATACTTATCCTTTACGCAAATTAAAAGTGTATTAATCAATGTTCAAGGTAATGTTTACTTTGTCACTAATCAACCTGAAGTACGAATTAAAATAAGAAGTAAACCTAAATTTTCAACAGTAATTTATTTAAAATTAACTAAACCGTATCCAATTCTGAATGGGATCGATTTTCAATGAATTTGAAAGTCAATCAAATGGCGATGAATTTATTTTTTCCACACTGGTACAATTATTTATTAATTAAATACTGATAAGACAGTAGAGACAACTATTACAAATGTATAATCGTCACATTTGTAACAATCAGGAGATCAGGGGTGGATTATATTAAAAGGATAGTAAGAGAAAAAACAAAAAGAAATATATCGTTTCAGGTATACACCAAACAAGCGATTCGTGAAGTTGTGGAGTATGGTCTAGTACGTGGGGTGCGAGTAATGCCGGAGTTCGATGCACCTGCTCACGTTGGTGAAGGTTGGCAAGGCACTGGACACACTGTTTGTTTCAAGGTATAGACTAATATATAATATTAAATCACTGTAGTTATGATGGAGTAATTATTTCAGATATTCCCCGGAATATATTGAATATTAACCAAGTGGGTAAAATAATTTTATCAAGAAGCAAAAATAAAAAGGGACTGAAAATCGACCCTTGTCGAATGCTTTTGAATATATAATAACCATTTGGCTGCTGTTCTAATGTTATGAAGCGTGAACTACTGAGCTTTGTTCTGAAGTTATAATTGAAAGGTAGAAACTAGTTTAATCTTTATATCTATTGTTCTGATATTCAGAACACGTGTCATCTCACAAAGTTTGCTTTTGTATGAACTTTGAAAAGTGAATACATTTATTAAATGAGTCAATGTTTGATTTGCATTCAATAAATATGTCTACTTTTACTTTTTATTCCTGGTGTCTTCATGACAGCCACGAGTCTTTCTCTTTCAACTTTACCCAATTACTTGCAATCAGTATAGTAGATACTTTTTTCTCCCATACTATTCAATTGTGGCATACGTCTTTTGTTATACAAACCTTCATATCTCTTTTAACACCATGTGTATAACCTGACCATAACGTCTAGAACGAGAACTAATTTTTTTGCCTATTTTATTTTTATTTTTCTATTTTATCTGTAGTCAAGGTCAGTGAATAATAAACAAAGCGAATTTATCCAGGTTATTTTATTTCAACGTTGCTCCGAGTCTGAAATCCGCTACAGAAATAACTAAATACGCATGTAACCATTGATGTAACATATTATTGCTACATCAATGCATGTAACAATAATAACTTTCATGTAAGCAGTGATTTTTAAAGTTTACCAAGGCGGTCTGGCGGAAATTGAAGCAAATTTTTTTAAAATATAATTCGACGATATTTACCAAGGAACAGCCACCACGTTAGGTTTGTAATGACTAGTTTAGCTTCTTTTAATCAAATAATTATTCTGTTACCTGTCATAAGGTGTTAAAGCTCTTGCTTTCAAAATTATAGTCATTATTATTAAAGTAAATATCATAGGCTATGTTCACAAAATGCGAGCGTCGCAACTAAAGCAACTTGATACTTGCACAATGTTTGATGTCGTAGTAAATATCACTAGTAAGTATCGAAATTACTCTTGACCTGATATTAGAATTTCTAGGGTTTAGATTTGGCGAAAGTGGCGCCTCCATTATTTTCTTTTTTTTTGCTACCCTATACATCTATTTTGATATGCTTTCACATTTATATCTATTAATTCACCAGCTCAATTCTTTATGTCAAAAAGTTTTTAAGAATGTGTCCTTAAATTGCTTCAAGACCGGCAGCACGTTGGTGACATCAATGGAGTTTCAAATATCTATAACCGATGATAAATTCTTTGCATCAGCTAGGCTGTTAGCCTGACCATACTCCAGAAAAACATGATGTGTTCCTCTTATCATTACATATCCATATCGACTTAATTCTCTTGCATCCATTTCAGTCTTAGATTTAGATGCAAAGATTGTGTATTTGTTTTTATCCTTTGCAAAATGTGGTATTAACAATATAATACAGTTAATTTTTTTAACAAAAACAAAACCTTCAAACTGAAAAGCAAAAAATATGCTTTTTAGTTGCGCAAATACTGTAATAGCGTTAGAAATAATATATTAAATGCCTGTAGAAATTGTACTACTGGCATGCGTATATAAGTTTGCCATCTCACTCTTCGGTATAGACACTCTTTAACAAGAGTTGCTCTCGATTTCCCTGCGATCCACTCATCATATCCAGACTTGGTGACAATGTGACCACCTCCGGAGTGCATTCTTTTGAATAAACAAAGTTGAAATTTGGTTCTCAATTGACGAAGGTATCTTGTAACAAATAAAGTCGGTTACTCATCAGGTCATGAAACGGTAACTATGGGACCAGTTCGGGGAGTACACCCGTTCGATTAAAATAAAAATTGGTCCCTAATTGACGGAACAATCGCATAACAAATATAAAAAAGCATACAGACAATTTTGAGAACCTCATCCATCCTAATTAGTTGTTCGAAGTACTTTATAATAACTATGTTGTTTTTAGGCTGAACCTTGGACAAGTTACTGCGTAGAGCCACCATGTGGACAATTGAATCCAATTCATGAGGACCTGTATAATGTATTAGAGGATATCTACCTTGATATGGCTGGTAAGTGTTTAGTCTTTGTCTTACACAGTTACATTTTTAGGGCTTCTTAACCATTTAAGCATAAATAGAACTGTTATAAAATCTTTATAACTGTCTTTCAAATACATAATATTGTTGGGTACAGTGTAGTACCAATTAAAAGCCGTTTGAAAGATCGTAAACTTTATTAGAAGTTACACACATGTAATTTACAGTGTTTACAAACACAACTGAATATAATAAGTCCAAATCCTAAGGCAGAAGATCCTAATAACATAAAACAAACCAAGTCTATGTCGATGTGATTATTCTCGTTAGAATAAATTGGTAGAACTGCTTACTATGATTTGACTAAAGCATTGTATAATAGAATATAGGTACATTGCATCTATCTAAAAGATTTCATTCATATAGACCCAGTAGTTTTTAAGAAAGATGACGTTACATAGTACGACATAGAGACTGACGGCAGACATGATGCCATAAGGGCTCCCTGTTTGCCAAAATGGTCAATGAACCATAATATAGATCGAATAATATTTTCTTAAACTTTTTAGAGGCTTTCCAACCTGATGTGTTCCACATGGGAGGTGATGAAGTAAGCGAACGCTGTTGGAACTCATCGCAGGAAATCCAGAACTTCATGATCCAGAACAGGTGGGACCTGGACAAAGCTAGCTTCCTGAAGCTGTGGAATTACTTCCAGAAGAAGGCCCAAGACAGGGCTTACAAGGTAATTACCGTACAATAATATGGATGTGAAATGTGTAGAACTATTTCAGTTTCTCGAACAAATCTTTAATCTTCTTTTAATATCTTCCAGAAACATCTTACAACATCTTCAAAATAACACATCTTACTTATACTGTTTAGTGTTTACCTTTTCTTTCATTCATCAACTATTTATTTAGATTTATGGCTTGGCAGCTAGGCCTTTAAGCCAGATCTTAGATTATAATGTAGTTTCTTCATTTTCTTAAGCCTACGTGTAGCACAGCTGAACTGTAGGTTATCAGCTGGTGCCATTCAACGGAGTTCTTGTGACAACTCAAAAGGTCACATTCGACTATACAGTTCACATTTCTCACAAAACACATAATTACTACTCAAAAACTATCAATATCCTACAACTATTGTTCATTTTAAAGTAATTTTACACATTTTTAGAAAATAAAACTGTACAGCACAACATCTCTTTTCAGTTCCCGCCAAAAACTCCTTCATCATCTATCTTTCTCACTCACACTTCGTTCGGAGACACAACGAATAACTACTCATACGTTCAGGAATATTCACAATCCCACAGTAATAAAACTTAAATAACAAAAATCATAGTATAATAAGAAAATATACAATACTTTAAGGCACGAAACCAGAATAGATGTTATAAAAATAAAAACAGATTAAAAATGATTAAAATAAACAATTTCTGAGTTCGGGCTTCGCCATGTCAAGGGTACGGGTGGTATATTCGTCACCCTCGTTTTGTGAATCGTTTTCCAACCGGTTAGCGGATTTTACACCCGTTATTTTCCATATAGAAGAAAGAAAGAACATGCACGTCATGCATGACCGAGTGCCTAGACAGTACTGGTATTATCTATGAGTCTATTCTGTCAACGCATATTTTTTGCATGGAAATACGAGTAACCTTAGCAATTGAACTTATAAACTAACACAAACTATTTGATTTGTTGTGATTTGCTTAGTTAACTGAACAAACTTTGACCTTGTGAAATTGAAATAATTTTATTGTTTAGCATTTAATTTTTATTTATAATGAAAGTATCATAATGTCCTTTTCTATACCTCTTTTAACGTCTTGTGTGGCGTGAAAGCGTAACAAACAAACTCGCATTCTCATGTATTATATATATTACCTCGCTTTTGTCCCCGACTTCAATCGCTTTAATGTAGATTTTATCAATGAATCCAGGTTTTTTCAGGATGACAGGTATCAGATAAGGATATTCTGTGCTTCTTTTAGTTAGGAGTAAGCTAGATACATACCAAAGAATTTCGTTGGCTGTATGAAATTAGTCATAGAGATGAGCATGATTAATTTTGATATTTTATTGTCAGAAACGAAAATGATTTTCATTTCAGGCGTTTGGAAAGAAACTCCCACTAATCTTATGGACAAGCACGTTGACAGACTATTCACATGTGGATCAATTTCTGGACAAAGACGAATATATTATACAGGTACTTCACGATTATTGTCAAGCATTTGAGGTTAAATAATATATGTGTGCTAGTTTCTGCCCGTGTCTCTTTCTACGTAAAAGGTTTAGTCATTGCGTCGTTGTGTCAAGTGCAAAGAGATCTACAGTTAGAATTTGTTTTTATTAGTGAATAAAAGAGTATAGTTTTTGATAAACCGTCTTCCACTACAATTTAAATAATGATGGTGATTATGATTCTAGCATAATAATTAGTCACCCTACAGCGCTACTACGACATGTGCATCGCATCAGAGCCGAAGTGAGAGTGATGATAGATAAAATTTATAATGATCGTCCGTCGCTGCACTCACTCGATTTTATATCCGAGCGATGACAAAAAGAGCAGAGTTGTAATCACTATTACCCGCAAATATTATCAACTCAGTAATTTAATTTATATTAACAATAAGACAATAATCTAACAAGTGTCTAAGAAAATCATTTTATTACAGGTCTGGACTACAGGAGTAGATCCTCAAATCCAAGGTCTACTGGAAAAGGGATACAGATTAATCATGTCCAATTACGACGCGCTTTACTTCGACTGCGGTTTCGGTGCTTGGGTTGGATCAGGTAAGAACATTACAGGATGGGACGCCGTCTCCTCCTTCTGCGAGCGCGTTATGCTTGTGAAGGAGGAGGCGGAGCGGGAGCGTGAGCGCACGTCACTGCTCCGCTCCCGCCAAAGGAGGACGCGTCGGCGTCGGAGGGCCAGCCAGGACGTTCAGGACTCATAGAGAGAAATTGATAACAGTTGTTGAATGACAATTAGTTTTTACTTACACTTACAAACATTGATACTCCCATACTCAGCCACACTTGAAATCATAATTACACACCCACCCACACACACACACGCACACCCACACACGCACGCACGCACGCAAGCACGCATACACATACACACATACACACCTCTTTATTTTTCTTTGATTGTAGTGCTCTTTGGTGGCGATTATTATAGAAATAATGCTTAATGGGGAGGCGAGGGCCAGGAGTACCATCATATAGGGTTTTCTTAGTTTGGGCTCCTGTCTTTCCCATTTTATTAAGTTTCTCAAATTTTGTACTGTATATATAATATAATAAATTATTATTATTATAGAGAGTATGATGATGCCGGGGGATAAAGTAGTCCCCCGGCAGTGGAAGAGGCCTCGCGAGGCCCACGCTTGCCAGGGCTGCGGAGAGGCTAGGTCATATACACGTAGCCCTGGCATAAGGCGAAAGACGGAACACCCAGGGGTTTTAGTGGGTATCCCTAACCGGGGAGTGGCAATAGCATGGCACTAGTTCTGACTGGGCATGCTAGTGCCACCTCCGATCTGGCGAATCCCAAACTAGGTCGCGAATTATCCCCCCAAAGTTCTACCCTTGTCGCGGCTTAGTCCTCAAACGGATTTCCCCTGACTTAAAAAAAAGGTAAGAACATTAAAAAAATTGTTTGTTTGTTTTGTTTGAACCTTTTTAGATGTGATTGAGCCTTTCCGAAATTATTATCATGATTTCAGGTTTTAGGGCCGGCTCGATTGGTGTATAACCACGCTCTCACAGAATATCGGGCGTGAAACGATTAGCCTTGAGCTGATCGTGTTTCGTGTGATGAGTGATAGCCCACTTCCCTCTTCCCACTGCCCCAGCCCTATCTATTACCTTCTTTCTGTCTGATCCTGAAGCCTGACAAAGCGCTGGCTTCGCACCAGGTATTTTTGAAAAATGTTTCAAAAATTCAATAGATTAGGATAAAAAAGCAGCTAGCTGGATTAAATTGAAACTGTAGGGGTTTTGTGGCTATGTTGAACTGTAAAAGGCACACTTAACAATAGTGGTTTCTTCGATATTTTTGATTAGGCGCTTGTAATTCCAAAAAACGATGAAAAGCCCTTTTTTGTTGCTTTTTCAGTCATGTAATTTTTGAATAAAAAAAAATTATTCGAGTTATACACCTTGAGCTTTCTGGAGATGTTGATAATGAAAATTAAAATGGTCTTTTTCCATTCAATGATCGATATCTCAGCAAGGAATGCTCGTATCGAAGTCTTTAAAAAAATATTAAAGCTGAATAAACGAGTTATCTGTCCCATATAAAGGTCAACTCACGAAAAAAAAATTCAACCTCTTAAAGAACAAGAAGAAAAACCAAAAAAACCTCGTCTTTTTTTCGGTAAATTTTGAAAAACTCGAAAAAAATTGTAAAAAAAAGTTCACACCCAAAAACTAGACGCTTGGAGCTACAATTGTCTTTTTTTTAACTTGCTGTACGACCATTGTTCTTCAAGATACAGCCTGTTGAACATCACTCAAAAATGCAGATATTTTTTTGCTCCCTTATTATGCGACGTGTATTATATAATTGATTTTCCCTTGTTTTCATCTGCCTACCCTCAATAAAAAATATATTGTTGCATTTCATGTATTGGCAATTTAGTAAATTCTATTTCTTCATAGCTCTGTTGTTGTTTAATATAATGTAATATTTTTGCAGGAAATAACTGGTGTTCTCCGTACATTGGTTGGCAAAAGGTTTATGACAATAGTCCAGCTGTGATGGCGCTATCCTACAAGGACCAAGTACTTGGTAAGAATTTCATAGTTTGCTAAATTGACGTTAGCTGCTCTATATACTTTCCAAATTATTTAAGTGGCTTTATAATAAAGATTTTAGGTGTATCGATACCTTCTTATGTCTGTGCTATACTTGTCTTTACTGATAGCTGTAGAAGCCCTACACAGTCTTTTAATGAAAAACACTATTGCTGCAAAGGAAATAAAGTTAAATGAGTGTAATGAACGATAGAGTGTAATACACTTCAGCAGTTTTTAAAAGTCCAGAAATCCACAGACCAAATTTTCATCACATTTTGCGAGTAGTAGGGAGTAGTAGGGCCTCGAATGGGAGTTACCCGTTATCTAGATAGTTAGATAGTGCACGCACTGCTTCGCTGTAACGGCGCGGTGGATTTTTTTAAACATGAATATTAATGTAATTTTATGCATATCTTCGCCTTAATAGAGAAAATAAGAAAAGTGTTAATGGACACTTTCTTAGTATATGAATACTTTTAGTTAATTTAGGTTATATTAGAGGGTAATATTAATGAGGCATTTCTTCTTAAATACTTCATTTAACAAACAAAAAAATGTGCATATTTTCGTTGTTTTATTTTCTTGAACCCCCCTGTATATTAGAACTTGGCTACGCCTGTGGTTTGTGAGCTTGTATTATGTGGTTGAGGTGGTGAGGTGGCGCTCTGGTCGGAGCAAGCGGACTCCTCGGTGCTGGACGGGCGGCTGTGGCCGCGCGCGGCTGCCTTCGCCGAGCGCCTCTGGGCCGAGCCGTCCACCACGTGGCGAGACGCCGAGTACCGGATGTTGCATGCCAGGTAACTCACCAGGCGCCCAGTTCGCCTATTACTATCTCGTCAAAATCGCCGGACTCTATCGTCTCGATCTTAGATTTGTGTCTTTTAGGTATTCTGATAATTCCAATGGCGTGCCGGTGTCACGCGACTGTTTTACTATCAATTAAAATAATTCACATCAGCATTCTACAGATGGCAGATAGTAGTAGTCACTGTAGAGTGCTGATGTGAACTGAAATTAACTATGTTTATTTTGGAAACGGTAACCTTATGAACAAATATTAACAAGTCGTACAGCTAGTACAATACATAGCACAATGTGGTAGCGGGACGGATGATGTGCGAGCGAGACAGAGCAACTATTAATATGGGCGCTCCCGCGTTGCGCTAGCCAGTAGTTCGTTGTCCGCTGCGATGACTAGACGTATGCAGGTCCCATATTACATATATTTATAAGCGAAAACTCACGAAAAATGTTTAAATTTTTTGGCAATTCTTCAATACTTATTCATTTCGATTAACGTCATTTCTTTTATTGCTAATACCGATAGTTTTCTACTATTATTCTGCCGCGACGAGATTGAGTAGATAATGTGGATTAAGTAGAATACCATTTTTTGCAACGAAAAGTAATATAGAAGTTGCAGAATTGGGCCCCAAGTTTCGTATTAAAGAAGCTTGTTAGAAATCCGTCTCGAAGGACCATAATGATCGGGTCATAGGCCGATCAGAAGTATATAACGTAGTGTCAGGAATTATTGCTCTACGAGATACATATCAACTATGCATTTAATAATTTATTTTTCTTATATCGTTACCGAAAAATTGTATGAGATAACGTCAAGCTATTGTTGGTGTAATAAGGGCTCATGCACGTCCCACTTCTGGATTGGGTATCCTATTTGCAAGGGAACGGTCTGTATACCCATCATGCTAGTCCAAGGCCGAGTGGCGGGTTTACATCTCAGTTAATCTGGATGTGCAAGTTCCATCACGATGTTTTCCTTCACCGGTAGCACGTGGTGATTGTAACAAGTGCATGCTTTCCAGCCAGGGTTCGAATCCGCGCCCTCTGAGTTTGGGACGCGAGTAACTACCACGGCTTCGTATTTCATTGCGAATATATTTCTTTTAGGGCCGATTTTTCAATCATCAGATAAAAGTTTTTAGTTTACTATGGTCTGGGTGTCTGGGATCGGCCCCAGAGTGGTCCGTTGTGTATTTATTACCCATAACACAAGCATGACTTGCTTAGCTTGGGGATATACAATGTGTGTGCTTGTCTGCCGATTATTATTTTAAAAAAGTTATCAGTGGAATAATTTATGACGTGGCTGAAGTCAAAAGTAAAACAATTCAACTGTTTCATTCACGCAATAGACTTTTTAATTTCCATTTTGTACCTTATTCCATGAATAAATTTTATTGGATGATTGAAAACTCGTCCCTTAAAAGAATTTTGACAATTAACACTATGACAACTATAACATACGTTCGCTAACTACTAGATATCGTATATTTTATATGTTAGTGGATTCAAAGTATGCAGTAGTTCCATTTATTGTAACAAGTATTTTTTTTATTTGCAGAGAACGTCTCGTGCGTTTGGGCATCCAAGCAGAGTCGCTCGAGCCCGAATGGTGTTACCAGAACGAAGGTTACTGCTACAACTAAACGTCCCTGCAATTCACTGTGATCCATCGTATTCAATTATTAGACATAAGTTTGAGACTAAGAAGCGACATTATAGGATATTGAGTTGATCTAAAGAGTTTGTATTGGTTACCATAGATTCGTAAACTGACAAACCTGCAACATATCAAATGTAGAATATGGTTTACCAAACCTCTAATATTCTATACACATATCAATGTAACTTATGGCTTGGAATCCAAATTACCCGGAACCCAAAAAATATCCTGAGTGTAAGAGTTAGAAGATAACCTAAAAACACTTTGACAGCTTGGTTTGACAGCATTATTAATACCAGTTTATAGATTTTGGCAATCATGACACCTAATTTAGTGAATTACTAATTAGTATGTAAAACTAAATTATACATCCTATTAATTTTGTTAACGGCCTCTGTGGTTGAGTGGGCTAAGCATTTACCGGTCGAGCTCACTGAATCCATAGTCTCCAGGATCGATTCCTGGCATGATAATTTTTGTAAACGAACTTTCTGTTTTTTTTCTATGACACCAAGTTTGGAATCGGTCCACAGAGAGGTCCGTTGTATATTACCCATAACTTGTTTAGCTTGGGAATATACAATACGTGTGTTTGACTGTCTACTACTAAAAAAACTACATGAAAATTTGCTCATAGCTCTTTAAACATAAAACAATTTTATTTATACATATATACAAATAATTATAATGATAAAATTAATATTATGTGAAATTATGTCTTATTAAATTTGAGTTTATTATACCAGGTAAATGGTAAATCTGTTTGGGCATAAATTATCAGTCAAATCTGAATAAAATAATAGCATTCTACTTAATATGGTAACATTGGCACAGTTGTGGTAGTAAATCACTCCGTGTGAAAGTACTTTAACCTATAAGCTAGACACAACTTTGTTTTTTTTTACATTCTTATGGGAAAAGTCAAAATCAATTCTACTATATTTTAACAAAAGTGCGTGAAATTAATTAGTTATTTCGTATGAAGCGATCTAAAAGTAATAAATATTTTAGTACATTTAAAATTAAGACGAATGTAAAAAAGACAATTGTGGTGGTGAAGTTTTTGATTAATATTTTGCTATTTTAATGAATAATTAATATTGTATAATATTTTGGATTACTCGCACTGAGCATTTTTGAATATTTCTACACTCTACTAAGATTAAAAAGCTGTGATTGTAGTAAATTACATGTGTGCAATTAATATAAAAACATATGAATTGAATTTTATGTATTTTATTCTGTATTATTGTGATGATATTATTCTCAATAAAAATAAAAATAATATTTTGTGTGTTTTTGTCTCAATTTTAAAGGACTTTTTTTTACAATAATTCGGCTTTTATATGGCATTTAATATTATTGATTGTCAGATTCTTAGAATAATGAGGTTCAGGAGTCTCCTCGGCTATAAGCTTGTCTCTGTTACCACTGTTTCTATTTTATTTAATACATCCTGTCCGGAGTTATGAAAAGCGAAGTAAATATTTAGGTGCTTATAATCCACCAGAGGTCGCGTCACGTCTGAAATCATATGGGTATGTATCTTGGCTGGAAACAGGCACCATTTAGACAGTTGTCTGACCTAATGTGTTTATTGTTAAAATTACCATAATGCTGATGATGAAGAAAAACATTGCGACGAACACTTTCCATTGAGATAACTGATGTGCATACACTAATCCGCCTTGGGCTCTGTAAAAATTGTGGGTATGTATGCCTGAGTCCCAGCAACGAGACGGTTATTGGCTGTTGCTGTTATTTTAATTCACCAGTTTGCAGGATGTCATGGTGTATTGATTAATAAGTTAGCACCTATACAGTCTCTGACAGGCATAACCGTCTTTTTTTTCATCAAATCTTGTTATGAGTAGATAGCAAAAAACAATTAATTATACGTAAAGTTGGTGTTACTCTCATATTGGAAAACATTTACGAACAGAACTTTGAAAGCATGAAAATAGGCATATCATTGTAACTGCAAACTATTGCTTGCATTTTTTATTATTTATAATCGTCGAATACATAACTTAGTTACTTAGCATGGTTTACTTATTTAGCCGGAATGGCAATTTTAAACTTTGTCAGTGCTACTGTCAAGTTGCACTGCTGTCAGTTGTCTCTTTTATTTACTAAGTATTGGTTTTGGAAATTGGTTGGTTTTTTTTGGGAATATAAGATTCTAGTTTGTTTTGTAAATCTTTCTTTGTTCAAGAAGCAATTTTACAAGTAATTAAGTATTCAACATGAATTGTTTTGAGAATATGTCAATGCCGAGCTGTGTGTGGTTTGAGAGTGGAGAAAAACGTAACATAATAGCATCAATAGCATCTGGGATCTTGGTGTGTATTTTGATGATTCATTGCTGTTTCTCTGTTTAATAACATCACTTATAACACGATACTTACCTCTAAAATACGAATTTACATTCAATCTCATATGTTAAAAAAGTTAACATTTAAATTTCCTCGATAATTTCAGTAGTCACCAACATTTGTAATACAATCGGGAAATTAGAAATCTATTTTTTATAACGAAATTCATTATTTCGAGCATGACATGCCCTGTATATTCGCCACGAGGTAGTAAATGAATCCTTTTAAACTGAGTATCTGATTGAAAGTATAACAATAAGGGGTGCGGTCTAGTTATAGGCTGCATTTGTTTATTATTTGAAATATAAAGTGAATTTTGGGTGGTTATATAAAAAATTACCACGAAGTCTAAGGCGGAAGCTCCACTTCGATTCGCTCACTCCTTAGCCTTCTAATAGATATTAAAAAACGTTCCAATCTGTTCTTAATAAATAAATGCGCCTTACAACTATACCAAACCCACATTATGTATGAAAAGTTTCATACAATAGTTACATATAATATTTATACTTCGTAATATGACTACTGCAATACATAAAAGTGAAAGTGTTTTAATAATTCACGGTCTGGTAGATGAAGAGCTGTTGACCATGGTATGGTCTGGTGCTCTAAGTTTTAGCAAACTTAGCTCTCTACGGCTCAGAGGTCCCAGGATTGATTCCTGGCATGGTAATCATAGAAACAACTTTAAAAATGCTTCTTAATGAAATGAAAATATTTATTATATGAATGAAACTACTTATTGAAAGTCTCGATTCTAGCAATGGTTTCAAAACAGTTGTAGTTACTGTTAAAGGACTTAGAATGCTCTGGTGTTGGTGTTACTGTGATCTATCCCAAAATTTTGCCTGTACCTTGCACATGACATAAAATTGTGATTTGTGTAGCTTGTAAGTTTACAATATGTTTATTTATATAATTATTATAATAATAGCCCATAGATATCCACTGCTGGGCTCGGGCTTCCCATTATAGGGGAATGGACAGTATACCCACCACGCTTGTCCAAGGTGGCTTGGCAGGTTTGACACATTGGTTATCTTGATGTGCAGGTTGCATCACAATGTTTTCCTTCACCATTGATAGCATGTGGTAATTGTAACAATATGCACATTAGGTTAGAAAACTGCCAAAATGGTGCATAAGTTGGAGCCAGGATCAAACCCCCGCTCTTTGCGTTTGAGATTTGTGTGTTTATATATATATTTATTTACTTTTATTTAAAAATACTGTTATTGCTAGAGTTCAGTAGACAGGCAGACGGCCTTGGTGAAAAGCAATTACCATCACCTATGAGCATTTGAAAAACCAAAGATGTTACCAATGTGCTGCTGCTTGTAATTTATACTTTTACTTTCAATAAACAAGAAACTCGTATGCAGTATACACATATCACTGTCTGACAACTTACTTGTAACGCAAGTCAGTCTTATGCACGGCCTATATAGTATATAGAGTGAGAAAATAAAATATATTAAACATTTCATATCTTTACAGTAAAATAACACATTCAATATTTTATAGGTTATGAAGTAAAATGTCATTTGTTGCCTCATGTCAGTGACGTGGCACACAGAATTTGGTAATACTCGGCAAGCACTCTAGCGAATTGTATTTGAATAAATGATTCGATACAAGTTCGTTACACGATTATTTATTTAAATTTTAATTCAGAATTAACGTATTTATTGTTGGTTTTATTCAAATGTATTTATTTATTTTTACTAATTAAATATTATATAAGTAGACTTAGTTTTATAAATTATTATTATTATTAGTTATTTAATTAACAAATTTGGGTCGTTCTGGTTTTACGCTTAAAGGAAGGTTTGCACTGAAAATCAGCATTGTGTCGGATATAATTCCGGCACAGCAATATGCTGAGTGCAAACCTTGTTCATTGAAAATGCGGCATACAAATTCTCAAAATATGCTCTGTGTATAATAATGTATAACAAATGTAATTATGTCACTATTTCTTTGAATAAAGTTTTTCTTTCTTTCTTTCTTTCTATATTCTAAACCAGGGATGGCCATCATCCCGAAGAACAATAATTTGCCAACTGGCTGTGGGTTGTTTTGTCAATTTGTCAAATTGCAGGAAATTGTATCCTTTCTCAATTCCTGCTTGGATATATCCAATGTAGCCAATGGTCTGACAATAGTGGCCATAGAAGAACTGGCATTTGCCAGTTGCAGAATGTATTGTAAAATATTTTTGTAATTGTTTATTTTGGTGAGCAATTAAGTGTTGTGAATACTAAACGGATACTAACTATGAATGGGTACAATTTAAACTATGCAAAAGCTAGATAATTAAGTACTAAAAATTCTCATGTATTTTTTCCAGTTCTTTGCCGGATGGTGGTTTATCATTGATGCTGCGGCGGTGTATCCTGGTACACTGCCCAATGCTGCACATGTGTGTGGTGTTCTTGCTACTCTGTCACTAGTGATGGTCAATTCTGTATCTAATGCTCAGGTAAATTGTGTTAATTATAAAAGTCTTAAGAAACCATGATATGAAACAAGAGTTTGTATTAACCACTAAGTACTAATGTATACAGTTCCAACAAAGCAGTTGTTAGTAATGTTATCGAAAACTATGAAAGGAAGGAAAAGTTTATTAATTATATCAAGCCTTTACTGCCATTTTGTCTATCGTAAGTGATGAGGTAAAGGTACTTTAAACTATTATTTTTATTTAAGACTTAGTTTTTGATTCAGTAGGGTCTAATCTAATTAAAACTGAAAGTACTGTTACAACTTAGCCAAAAATCCACGAAGCACGGCGACAAATGTGAATGCACACCTGCCGGCCATAAAGCACGGTTTATTACCTGCCCACATTTGGACTTCTTTTGTTTACTTTGTATTTAATATTTGTAATTAGAAAAGCCGCCTATTGTGTATTGTAATCCTTTATGGCAGGCAGTGGCCAGGTGTGATTCTTGGAAACCATTGTTTACCCTGTCGTGACATATTGTAAGCTGAGTATAAAGGAATGCCCGAATGGAGAGGGAGAGACTGGCAGTCAAGCAACGATTAGAATACGAGCAAGATGTGTTTATATTCAATGAGCTATATAGTGACAGACTTAGCATGTGTTATTGAATTGTGCAGTTTGTACTGGTTGTGTCCAGTTATATTTGTACCTGTGTTATATGTGTTTGTATAGTTCTAATAAAATCTATAGTAATTCCAACGGCATTTTTAATTTGAGTCCCCTGTAACACGTAACAGTATTAAAACAAAATAATAGTTTATAATATCTTTTGCAACAAAAACATACTTACATCCAATTGTTGCTTAATTTATTGACATGTACCCAAATATTTGTATGACCATGTTTAGGTCAAATACAGTGAGACCAAATGACATTGTTTACCATCTTTTGTACAATTATTAGCTATATTTCTACAAATAAAGATTCATTCATTCATTCATTAATATAAAATGGTGGTAAAGGTTGAATATGTTATTTTCTCATCAGAAGTGTCACAATATTGCTGATAGATTAGATAATGATTTTAGTGTATTTAACTTCAGCTGAGACATGTTGCAGCAAAAAGAAAAAAAAATGGAATGTCATGTCTTTATTATAACTATAATAATATTTTTCTTTACTTTTATTGTGTCTCTGCTTCATTGAATATGCACTGTTTGCTAGAACTCCATTAATTCTTCAAAAGTCATTCTGTAACATACTTCTGTATAAAACTTTTAAAAAAAGAACTTGAGATATAAATAGAATAGGAAATATAAAGAAAACAATTTTTAGCTAGACATGTTGCTGGGGAGTTTCTTGCTGCTTCTCCTTAACCGCAATAACACGTTGCGAAGCGGTGTACATAGACTGGGAAGTAAAATTAAATTTTAACCTATATGTATGACCTTCAAAAGGTGGAACTTATTTTAAATAAAAACTTTTGAATTTGAATGTACCTGCGAGCCGTAATCGCAACCATTGCATTTACTTAAATAAAAAATAATAAAAAATGACCATGTTGGCGGTAGGCTGAATAAAACTTTAACAATACTCATTGAGACTGGACATATTTGCCTTCCATGATCACGGCTACTGAAAAGTGGCCGAAACGTCGGAATAATAAAAGTCAAATAAAGTACCTTGCTGAACATCATTAAAACATAGTTTCATTATGTTACATTATAATTATAGAAACTTATTTTTTTGATATAAATTTCAGGTTCGTGGCGAGACATACACAGGCGGTTGTATGGGACCTCGGGGTGCGAGACTATGGCTGTTTTGCGGCTTTGTCGTTGGATTTGCATCTCTCATTGCTGCATGCTGGATACTTTTTGCTAACTACGTCAATGCTGGTATGTTTCATTTGCATATCATAATTGAGCAGGGGATTTTTCTATATAATCTTTTAATAAATTTCTTACATAACAATATACTGTATACAAGTTAATCAGTACTTGGCAGTTGGTTATGAGTCTTAGTCCTCCAAAGAGTATGGGGGAGATGGTTGTGGCTAGGTGTGGTGGGGCGGGTTCAGGGGAGGAGAAGAAGGAAGGGGGGAGGATTTCTACTTTCTGTGATGTGAAATTTGTAGGGAATATATGCACACTAAAAGTCAAAATTTAATAACAATAAGTAACATGTTTGATAGATGGCCTCTAGAGTTTGTACATAATTATTAGGACAGTGGTTTTCAAAGTATTCAGAGGGAAAAGACCCTCAGGGGGCCTAATGTTTTTTAGACTCGGTGCCGTTGTTCATGTTCGACTTTATAGTTATGTACTTGCATGAAACTTTCCATTAGATAGGTTGGTGGAAAATGCATTGATTCAAACTTAGGCATATACCTTTTGATTTTTAGGGAGTAGCCAACCAGCTTGGCCAGGAGTCGGCCTCTTCATGCAGAATGCCTTCATATTTGCCGCATCATTGGTGTTTAAGTTTGGACGTACCGAAGATCTTTGGGGTTGAACTTAATTGTACATAATCTCAAAGCCAATATGTAAATTATTGCTATCGTTTAAAGTTTTTATTTGTATATTAATACAGTTTAGAATGTAATTGTGGACCTTGGTTGGATATTTCAAATGCAAACAGATGTGTTTAAAAAAAGGTTTTATGTATGTATGTATGGGTAGTGAAGTAACATTTTTTATTTGTACTCATAAAGATGAACCGGATATGCAGGAAGATGTTCGTGAAATTTGATTGTAGCATAGCTTCGATATGACCAAAGATATAAGAGACTTCTGAAAGCACAATCTACAATATTATAAAATTCTAAATATTCCGTATCTATGGACTAATAAAATGGACTATAATTATATACAATGGAGAACATGATGCATTTTTTTTAGATTTCTTGTCTGCTTGTTCAGGATTTACGTAAAAACTACTGGGCCGTTTCCGATGCGGTTTATGCTGATTGACAGCAAATTTTTAGACTTAAAATCTACGCTACTTTTTATCCCGGGAATACCGTGGGATTTTTTGTGGGAATGATTTAAAATGGACAGATTGAAAAAAAAAATCGAATTTCAGTGCGAATTTTTCACTGATCGATAGCTAATTTTATGCAATAAAATGTGTAAATTTTTTATCCCGAGAATGTCGCGGGAATTTTCCCGGAAGCGGTTTGAAGTTGTTCGGGTGCATAAAAAATACCTTATTCCGATACAGTTTTCACTAAAACGATAGCTTACGTCCTTTTTTAAATGCTCTGTCCCGGGAATTTCAACTCAAGCGTGGACGAAGTCGCGGGTATATCCTAGTATCGCATAAAAATACTATAGCATAATTTGAATCGTTGCAAGGGGCATAAATCGCTTAGACAATGTTACGATTCAATAGTCCTTTGTAAAAAACGAAAATCGTATACAAATTTATAAGTTTTTTTAATTAAACCCTGTGTAAAATCATTCTGTCTATCAATGTAGGGTAAACTATACTATTGTTGGAACCCCACCAAATAATTGTCGCCCAGTGAATTTGTGTGAGCTATTAAAAATTCTTAATATTTTCAAATTTCTAGCTATACCATAATATGAGAGAGAGAGAGAACACTTTATTGCACACCAAAATATACAATTACAAAAACAGACCATATTTACAATATTTTCTAGGCATTACAATAGGCGGCCTTATCGCTCAAAGCTATCTCTTCCAGACAACCTAAATCAAAAACAAATATGAATCAGGCGATGGAGGTGATGCAGGAAAAAGGCAATAGATACATAAATACTCAAACTAATTTCACAAATAAATATACGAATATACATATACACAGTCATAAATATACACGTATACAATAATATATTTCAAAATACATAAGTTATTATAATAAATTTATTAGCATGATTATATTGTGTTAATCAGACAGCTATTTGTGGACAAATAGTGTTTTCTGAGCAAATTTCTACATGTTGGTGAGGATTTGGCCTCTCTGACAGTAAGAGGCAGCGTATTCCAAAGTTTGACAGTCTGCACTGTAAAAGAATTATTATAATAGGATGGAGTGTTTGCAGGTGTCATAAGTCTTCGGTACGTATTATGGGCGAAAAATTGTGAGCACTGGATAGGCGAAGGAATTCAAAATGTTCCTTAAGGTACTGGGGACTATTAGGAGTAAATGAAATGATGTACATGTAAATGAATGAAATGAAAAGGAGTAATATGTATTATTATTATCATACTATAGCTACATTACAATAAAAAATACTTATAGTTTTCAATAAAATAATATGGTGACAATCACGGTGCTGGGGTGCCAAGAATTGTATATTTTCCCTTATGGCATAGCCGTTTTGATTTAATACTACTGCAAAAGTGAATTTTCCAGTAGTAGATGTAATCTATTTGCAAAAAAAGATATATTACTTTTGTCATCGTATTTACTTCTTTATGGTTACTACGCACATTATGATACAATTAAATTATCACAAATACCTTCCTATTACCACAATTGGGTATCTGAGAGTCAAATCAACTGAGACACTTTAATCACACAAAACGTCTTAGTCTCCTTGATTTTGTATGAGAATGACGTCACAATTTTAACGAGTGAAATGGCCTATCAATAACACTGGGCCACAAAACAATTAAAAGGGCTCTGTACTTTTGACCAGTATCATCTATTCTTATGTATTTCGATGCGTCCTGATCCTGAATCCGAATCTGGGGTCAGTTTGGTCCCTACACCCTCAAAATTCTAAGGGTGTAGTATGGGCCAAACTTTATTTATTTATTTCACACAATAGAATACAACCATATATACATCTAAATATTTTTAACACAATTTCAGAATCTAAGTCGTATTCCTAAACATGTGAATACAGGAAATTTAAAATACAGATATACCATCACGTAAATAATAGTATACCACACAGTAGTTTAGATTCTAAGAAGACATATGTTTGTTGATAACAAAAAAATAATATATGCCAGAGAAATTTGTTGCTCTGATCAATCGCTTAAACTCTCTAGTGGTTAACATTGAATATATCTAAAATGGGGTTATCGCTGACCAGCTCATTATACAGACACATTCTGCTCATTGGGTTGTAATAAGATGTATTATTTTTGTAGGCTCGCAAGGCAAATGGTGGTAGATTCCGTCTACTGTATTATATATATTAAGGCAATTCAAAAGATAAGGGTTATCTATTTACGACTGAAGATTTTGAAGTCAAACTGACCCCAGATTCGGTCTTTTGGTCCATAAACCCTCAGAAATTTGAGGGTGTATGGACCAACCTGAAATTCGGTCTTTTGGTCAATAAACCCTCAGAAATTAGAGGCTGTATGGACCAAACTGAGAATTGGTCTTTTGGTCCATAAACCCTCAGAAATTTGAGGGTGTATGGACCAAACCGAGATTCGGTCTTTTGGTCCATAAACCCTCAGAAATTTGAGGGTGTATGGACCAACCTGAAATTCGGTCTTTTGGTCCATAAACCCTCAGAAATTTGAGGCTGTATTATGGATTGTCTTTTGGTCCATAAACCCTCAGAAATTTGAGGGTTTATGGACCAACCTGACCCCAGATTCAGCGCATCGAAATACATACGAT
Source organism: Dendrolimus houi (assembly GCA_039645545.1). Taxonomy (NCBI): domain Eukaryota; kingdom Metazoa; phylum Arthropoda; class Insecta; order Lepidoptera; family Lasiocampidae; genus Dendrolimus; species Dendrolimus houi. The sequence continues at coordinate 1,511,916 of CM077128.1, read as the reverse complement.
TAAATGGGTCTGATCAAAAGTACAGACCGCTTTTTATTTTTTGTGGACCAGTGTCATTGTTTAAGCTATAATTTAAATTGTTTCTATAATGAACTGTTGAAAGTAAGATGATAACAAGATATTTTAACGCCTGCTCTTTTATGTGATGACTGCTTTATTTAGAATTTAGTGTAATATGTGTCAAATACCCAACCATGCTTGTAGTCACTGCCTACTAGGCACTCTGGATTGGTATTTTCCCAGTTATTTATGTGTTATATTTTATGAAAACTGCTTTTATAAGTGTGTTTTTGATTACATTTTTAATACTAATTCTGAAAATTCAATTACTGCAGCCATATTTTATGTTTGCAGAATAATAATAATAATAGGGATGCGGTTACATGTTACAATTAATTCTAACATTATCTGCGTACAATAGAACAGACGTTAAAATAATATCATCTTATAAATTAATATAAATTGTATATAAAAATGAACTTGTAGTGTATGTACGCGCATAACTTGAGAACGACTTCACCGATTTTGATGATTTTATTTGTGTGTTTGAGTCGGTCCCTGGATGGTTTAGATTCACAATTGGTGGCGCTGGGAACGGTTCCTAGATTTTTAATTTTTCAGGACAGGACAACGTCTGCCGGGACTTCTAGTTAGAAATAATTTTAATTACTTTCCAAACAATAAATGCGCTGTTTGACTCGTTTCACTTGTACCTACTTATGATGTCATAAGTAAGTATGTTCTGTTAGTTTATACAATTATCTCAGTTGATTTGACTATCCGTTTCCCTAATGTCATCTTGTAAACATAGCTGTTGCAAAATGGAATTAAAATTGAAAATCTAATTTATCTCGCACCTTATTTTAACAAATTTTTTTTTATGACAGGTAACATTGTATAGTATTTGATAGTTTTAAAGGTGAAAATTATTTTAATATTTTTCTAGTACTCACTATGATTTTGCTGTTAAATTCCAGTTTTGTCCTAAGCTACTGCTTGGGAAGTCAGGGCTAGCAGAAATTATATTAGTAATGTTTGTATAAATAAATAAATAGTGCTTTGAAATTATTTATAAATGACATTGGTTTAAGTACATTAAAGATCTTATGATAACAATTCTATGTGTATTATTTATCTGGGAACTAAGAAAGGTTAACTTAAATTGTATTATTAAATGTTAAAATTAATTTTATACGAATACAGGCAAGATATGAAAGTGTTATATCTATACTAATATTATAAATAGGAAAGATTTTATTGTTTGTTTGTTTGCATTGATTAGACTCTGAAACTACTGAACCGATTTGAAAAATTTTTTCTCTGTTAGCAAGCTACACTATCCCTGGGTGACATACGCTATATTATATTATCAAAAAATTAGGGATCCTTACTAAAACTTCAATAACGTAACCCAAGTTGTAAAAATACCTAAAATTGCCTGCACTGCGAAAACTATTCATGATAGAATAAAATAATATACTACGACTTTGCAGAACACATCATTATTTACAAAATGACGGCATATTTCTAACTATTATAGTTATGCTACAATAAGTGTTCTTTTATTTTAAAGTTTTTATTGAAATGCCACCGCTAAAAAACGCTCTTTATTTGTATCTTGGTATACATCCTTATCATAATAAATTACTTCATATTCAAGACTGCTTCAATACCTTTATATAACTTTTTGAATTATTAAATTCGGACATTCGATTCGGAAGATATCACGAGTTTAAAAATGTAAGTATTAGAAAAAAGTTGCGTGGTCACCGCTCACTCTGCTCGGCCAGCTAGGCAGCACCTTATGCGATGTAGGCGCCACTGGGGTACAGGCCATACGGGAGGGGAAATATTTGAGATTCGCTTGGTAGTTAAACTCAATAAAAAGTTCTTTTTAAATACCCGTGCGAAGCCGGGGCGGACCGCTAGTAACTAATAAGTTGTATTGTACATCTATATTCTGTCGGTAGAGGTGTTCAATATTATATACTTATGTCTAATCTAGTTGTCAACATGTCTAAGTACATAGTAAAACAAAATAGAAATGTATCAATGAAATACATAAAGACATACCCTCGACAAATGACGTCACACAAATTTCACGATTTTTTGACCTCTCCCCCGTTCTTGTCACATTAGTCAGACTCCTTCCTAGTGTTACATCATATATTTTGCAATTTTCAACAAGAAATTATTAAATTAAAAGTGCTGTACAGTAATTAGTTTCATTTCCAATAAAATTATTTAAAAAAAATTTAAACTCACAACACCAGTATGCAACAGATACACTCTACATTAGTATAAGTTCAATATAAAAAATAATATTATAACTTATTCTTAAGATACACTACAACACAAAAATAACTAAATTAATGTCACACACAATAGTAAAATAAGCGTGTATAAACCTAAAAACTTAAATAGTAATTAAGTTGTAAAAAAGGGTACGGAACTCGAGTCCGTAGAGTAGATAAAAAAAAAACTACGAGTTGAAAATATTTTGAAGTTTTTCGTTAATAGCTCCAATTTCGTGTTTTAAAGCTTAAATATATTGGATTCTAACTAACTCTTAAGTCTAAAATTTCAAACAAACAACATAACCGTGCTTTTTCATTAATTTGTGCATCATTATTTTTATTTTAATGTATATATTGTTCTGATGTATATATTGTTCTAATCTATATATGTCACAATGTTTGGCTGCGATGAACTCCGAAACTACTTAACCAATCTTACATAATTTTTTTTACCAATTTTGATGACATTTTTGTGTGTATTTGAGTGGGCACCCGGATTATTTAGATTCACAATTGGAACCGGTAGGTGGCACTGGGATTGGATCCTAGATTTTTATTTTTTCAGGGCAGGACGATGTCTGCCAGGATCGCTATTATTTTAATAAAATAATAATTGCAGTTAATAATTTAGTATTTTTTATGACATTATTTTTGGATTATTTATGACATTCGTTTTAGGACATTTAATTTTACTTATAATTATTGTAATTTTCTAGCCTCACTGGCCAAAAATGATGCTGCATGATTTAGGCACCTTTGCTTTTATACCATCATGCATACTCTGATATGTAAAACCTCATGTTTAAGAAATAAATAATCTTTGTTTCCTTTCTGTTTGTCTTCTTACATTGAACCAGCTACTGACTTGAAATTCGAAGGAAGCCAGTGCTGATTTCATAATGGCATCATGTAAATTGATTTGAAGTCAGTTCAGCACTACCAAGGCTGGCTAACTTCAATGTTCCCGATTGAATATTTTGCAGTCAGTCCACTCCCCGAGCCAGTAGCTGGATCAATGTAGATCAGCCTAACTGGGGTTTTCGCTGTGGCGAAGCCGCAAGTCAAACCCGTCTAGTTTTTGGCGGGAACTAAAATGGTACGTCGTGCGGTGCAGTTTATTTTCTAAAAATGTGTACAATGACTCTAAAATTAACCATAGGGGTAAAATGTTGATAGTTTTTGAGTAGCAATCATGTGTTTTTGTGAGAAATGTGAACTGTATAGTCAAATGTGGCCTTTCGAGTTTTCATAAGAACTCCGTTGAATGGCGTCATTTGTAGTCTATAATTCAACTGCGTTACTTGTACGCAGACTTATTGTATCAGAATTGGCTGTATGGTCTAGGATTCCCTTGCCTGCCTTTGTGGTGAATTCTACTACTACTACTCAAATCCTAGTATATAGCCTTTGTTTATTTGTTAGCAAGCTTTGAAACAGGTTACATTGCATTACATTTTTATCTAGGCGCGCCTCGGCGTCTTGGCTGCAATTTTTTTTCTACTTACAAAAAAGTAGTTTTTTATATATGTAAATCTTTAGTGAAAAGTTATCTAACTAATAGTGAAAAACCCATTAAAAATCCGTTGCATAGTTTAGGAGTTTGCGGATATACAGACAGAATCGTTGTAAATCTCATTTCGAAAATTATACTAATAATATTTTTACAAATAAATAACTTTATTGCTTTGATAATTATACATTAAATTGATTGAAGTACATTCAGTGTCTTATGCTAACTATTCTATGACTATTATATTATCTTTGGATGATTTTTGACATAATATTAAAGTGCAGTTTATATTTTATTTAGCCCAGATTTCTATATACATTCATTTACTTTACTATAATCTGCGCGAAGAAGGTTTGCCGATGACTAAATAAATTAAAATAATAAATTTATTGCAACAACTATTTATGGACTTTTTTGTCAACCCTGCTTACTGACCATCGACGCGTGACATCATGAGACTCGGCAAATCTTCTACGCACCGGTAGTACTGGTTATAATTTGATATTTAAGGGTCAATTGCATAAAAAATTGCTGTTTGGGGGAAAAAAAGTTGTTTTCCGAACTTAGAGGTGTCTTTAAAAAATATATTTGTGACAACATAAATTCATATTTTTTTCTTAGCCAAATATTTGCTTCTGAATTAGGTTAATTAGTAATATTGTCTAGAATGAATACAGCTATAAGTTTCGTCCCTACAATTACAGAAAAAAATATTCCGAAGACAACAGTTATTTTCGAAATGTATAAATTATATGCAATTGACACATAACCTCTACTCTACGCAGGCCATATATATTTTCTAGCTATGGCAAAGTAAGATGAGAACCCGACAAAGTGACACTTGTTGCGTGTAAAGCAAGCTTTAAGTACAATGATGTGTAAAGCAAATCTTATGTCACTTTCAATGAAAAACTTAATTATGTATTGTATAATATAAACATTATTTTTTATAATATAAACGAGTACTCCATTTCAGGAATTGAAGCATTTTTGGAGTCAGATTTCTATTTTATTGTTGTAAAGGTATGAGAAAATTTTCCGCCTGCCACTATTTTTAAATTAGCGCAAAATAAACTTAAGTAATACTAAAATTAGTTCATAATTACATTTTTCTTTTTAAACAGTGTAATTTGATCATGAATGTATATTAATAAGTTTTGGAACATTCTTCAACTAAAAGGTTTGGGGAAATTATAGATATTCAACTAGCGCTAAACAATAGTTCTTGTGGCAGGTCAAAAGGGCATAATTCTTATGGTTCTTAATGAAGCGTTCAAACTTCCTTTATAAGACCGTTAGTAGGTCCTATACCCAGTCCAACGATTTATTTTATTTCTGACATTTGCACGCCCAGCAACAGCGCGTTCCACTAGTAGTTCAAAACGCCCAAAATGCTCCGTTAGCCGTTCCACAAGGCGACCGCGGTCGTTGGAAGTCCCTAATGGAACGTACCCCAAGTTGCACATTTAGGACAATTTCATATGTCGCAATTGTCATACTTTATTGTTTCCAAGCGACGTACCTACCTAGTAGTGCCACCTGTGAGTCATCTAACGCATAGATTATAAACTATCGTAATCATATCTAAATTTAATCACAATTATTCATTTTGAAATGAAAATGTTTTAATTAAAAGCAAATAAACATGGCATTTATTTAGATTTAAAAAGTCATACTCTTGCGTTTATTTCACTTCTATCTATAAACATATGGGTTGTATAATAACAGCCCATACCAGTCCCACTGCTGGGATCGGGTCTCCCCACTATAGGGGAACGGACGGTATACCCCCGCCACGCTTATCCAAGGCTGCTTGGCAGGTTTTAAACATCGCTTATCTCGTTGTTCAAATTTCATTACGATGTTTTCCTGCACCATTGTTAGCACGTGGTAATTGTAACAGTATGCACATTAGGTCAGAAAACTGCGTGTTGCATGTTTTTGGCCAGGATTCGAACCCTTTGAGTTTGAGACGCGTGTGTTCGCCATTACACGACCACGCCTTTATACGGTTTATTGATTACGTAACACAGTATTTTTATTAATTATATGTGTGTAGCGAATTGATTACAATTAACTGACCAAGAAACTCAATTTTTAAAAATCGAATTGGTAATGCTTTGGATTAATGTACGATATGTCAAAAGTAGAGTAAACCGTTGGACAAGGTATAACGCCGATTATGTTTTGACGAAAGAGAATTGAGCCATTTTATTGGTCATATTTGAATTAACATTTTTAAACACGCTCTAACTCTTTATTATATTACATCCTAACTTCCTCATAGATTTTATCGCCATCAACGCAGGCCCGACTGCCTTGTCCATCTGGTAGGCACAGTTGCCCTGGATTACAGCCTCCATTCCTGTACATACAGACGTTGTAGACAGCTGGACACTGTTCCGGCACTAATGCAACACCATATAGACGCGTTGAAGATGACGCGACTCGCATCTGACCTCGTTGCTGTGTACTGCTGTTAATGTTTTCAATGCTTAATCTGAAAGAGTTAAAAAAAAATGTACTTATACAAACACACGAATGTTGAATATTTGTAAAATGTATGTTCATAAAATATTACTGATAATGCTGGAAAAGGAACGTTTGAATCTAGGCCAGTATCAAAAGGAATTTCCTAGTGGTAGGGTGGTAGGGTATTTGCCCGTCTGGATAGCTACCACCTCTGGTCTAGAGTATGCCGCCATAACAACCTTGAGTAGTGTTCCGGCATTAGTGGCCAGGTTCCAGTCTCTCTTTAGAGAGCACCTGCGGTGTTGCGAATGTCAATAGGCGATGGTAACCGCTTTCCATCTGGTGGGCCGTCTGCCTGTCATGCCTGTCAACTCATGCAATAGAAAAAATACAGGGAATCAAACCGAATATCGTTTGAATTAGAAGTATGTTTACGAGTATATATAATTATTACTATTATTGTAATGATAGTAATAATTACTAGAGCTAAGACTCAAGCTCCAGGGGTGGAAGTGATAAATGGCATAACGTTGGAAGTAGCTTCGGTGAACCTGCAGCCCATCTCTCTACACCCCTAGCCACTCACACCCTTGTTGCCCCTGTCTTTTATGGCATTTTTAGGGGCCCATGCAGGGAGTGGCGAGTCACCGTCTGCCCATTTTCCCATGTTGCACATTGTGACGGGCAGACGCCATAGTCCCCATATTCCCAGACCCCTAGTACCAATAGCAGTTTACCCCAATAGCCCGGTACTTTTTCATCCCATTTCCCATAATAGTCCTACGCTGGCCGGGGCTTGTCCTTGGGTGCATTATTATATGGTGTAGACAGGGATAATCGCCGGCCAGTGTCACGCCACATTTACATTAAATTTGTCAAGGGATCTTTACGTCTTGGCCTTTCTATGAGACGCAAGCCCTCCAAAAGTCCAGGCCATTTTTATGGCCCGTGGTCTTCAGAGTAATAATTATATATACTCTAATATTTATATATTATATACTTTATGATATTTGCATAAATTAAACTAAAAATAAAGTATATGTACAATCTAAAATTAAACTATAAAATCAAAGTACCAGGTAGCTGTCAGTTGGAAACGCACCCAAAAGACTGGACACGTTGCCTCGTTGAATGGCATCGCTAATGCGTTGCCCGAGGTATAGACCAGTCTTTTGGTCACGTGAGACATCCACCAGATGTTTGGCTATGTCTCGATAAAGCTTTTGCGCCTCAAGCCCCCATGATCCCAGGGTCTCGACCCAAAAAGCCACAAATATGTAGCCATTTCCAATGGCTGAGTATTTTCGGCATTTTATGGCCTCCTATTATGCAGCCGTCTGAATTACTTATGCAATTAACTAATTGAAAAGTAGATTTACATAGAAAATGTAAGCTGTATCCACCTTTTTATTGTAAAGCTCGCAAAGAGGCAGACGGTCCTTCTGATGGAAAGTGGTTACCGTCCCCTATAGACGTTTGCAACTCCAGGGGCGAAGCCAACGCGTTTCTAGCCTTTAGAATGAGCTAAAGAGCCACTTCTCCTTTATGCGAGGATAGCAAGTGGACTTCAAGGATCAGACAAGAGGATTTCCCATTCCTGGAGGGGATGGAATAAGGGGAGGGGAGAGGGGTCTTCGGAGATTAGCTCAAAACTAACCGTTTCACGCTGATAGTCTATGAGAGAATGGTATCACATCTATCGATCCGGCCCTAGGAGCTGTAATCAAGTAACTATTTCAGCATGGCTCTACTACTCGGTTATTATAATTGTGACGGATTACCTGAAAGTAATTAACTTTCAAGGTCTTCAATTCTGATGACTACTGACTAGACATACCTAATTACTAGTCGATATTATTCACTATTAATTCGTAATTAAGATACGATTTTTAAAAGGTCAATAGCTCACTTACGTCTTCCAATCGGTCCAATAAAACGTGTCCCCACTTATGGCAAGACCAAACGGATATGATGTGTTTTGGGCAACAAACTGTTTCTCCATTGTATCAATGCTAACACACTTGATTCCCGTCAAAGCGTCTGCGAAACAAAGTCTGTCTTTAAGCCAGTCAATGGCCAGTGAGTTAGGCAGCCTCACGTCAGATTTATCCAGGAATATGCCACGTTGACTTCCGTCCATGTTTGCCCATTCAATTTTCGGTCCATCGCGTTTCCAATCGGACCAGAATATTTTTCTGTAAATATAAATTCATTGTTAGTAAAAGAGAGTCACGATGAGACTATAGAGGAGATCAAGACGTGCTTAGACGATGCTAGAAACTCGACAGTATTACCGAAATGATAACCGCTCTTTCAAAACATTGGAAAACGATAGACACAGATGTTCAGTACGTCGAATTTGGAGGGTACCAACAATTCTTTATTACATATCAATCAATCAATCAATATATTTGTTCCCTCCTTGGTATAAGGTAGGTAAAACATCGCTCCATCAATTTTGCTGTCTACTCTCTTCTGTGTGAGGGGATGGTAAACGCAGGAGGGTGGGCACAGGCAGCCTTTTGACACTTTGTTCACTGTTAGCGTTCAACGACATCGGGCCGTGCGCTCATCTGTTTTTTATAAATCAAATAATTGCAATCACTAGCCGTGCCAATAACTTTTATTATAACCTAATCTGTGTACAAAGTGACTGCTCTCAAGTGAAACTATAGTACTGTGCGTTGTCCCCGAGTGCTACCTGAACCGAGTCAGGAGAGGGCTGATCTCATGATTGGTGGAGCTTCTGCTTTTCTAGTGCGAGGATCTGGGTCATATCTCTATCATACAGTCCATAACGATAGAATCAGAAAACTACCCGTGAGCTACAGCGCCCCACAATATTTATTTGCAAGATTGTAGTTTCTACAGATGTTATACAATTGTAGATGGACAGTACATTCTACCACGTAGTGGTATACAAAAAAACTTATAAACTAAAATTAAATTCACATGATTATTCAACACCAGAAACTTGTCAAATAAGCTTTAGTAATAAATAAAAAATTGTGTCCAAAGAAAAAATTAAGAAATAAATCACTAACTTTCCCAGATAGATAATAACGACAAGCACTTTTTTGAGAATAGTTGTAACGATTGTTCTACAGTTTCACTAGAGAAGTGAAATTAAAATGATTTCAACGTACCCTCTTTGTGGGTGAACTGCAATACCTCTTGGATTGGAAATACCTTCGACGGCAAACAGAACTTTTCTGACTTTGGTGTCCATGTTTGCTACTTCTATTGTCAGTTTCTTGGAGTCCGTCCAGAATATGTTTCGGGCTGCCCAATCGATCGCTAAGCCTTCTGGCGATTTTATACCTGAAGATTATAACAATTAATGGAACTTATAATTTAAACAATTGCAATACAAATTGTGTAGGTTTGGAGTTTGACTATGTATATGTAAAGCCCTATGAGTTGGGTAATTAATTTTCAATATATTTGCTCAAAAATGCATTTACGGAGCCTGTATATATTGTTCGGAAGTTGCGGTAAAATAGATACTTAGGTGAAAAAAAAATGCCAAAATTCCATAATGTAAAATAACCTCTTTCAAAGCGCTTTTGATCAATATATTAGTCTCCCTTTATACTATAGAGAAAATGAGACGAAAGATGTAGTTTTAAATTTCACCACGCGCACGGGTCGCCATTTGCAAATGCGCGCCATTTCCATATGAGAAATGTCAAAGATTGTTGCTACTTTCCGACTGATATTTATGCTTGTGTTGTTACCTATTTGCATTGTTTTCTCGTTTATGGGTTTGAAAACGTTGTATGACACATGATCTAAGAGCCCGTGAACGGCTACCTGTATGTATTTGACCAGACCTGAGTTTTTGTACATTGAGGCCCCTATACCTACCATGCATGACGTGGGGACTCACTAAGCCCAAAGTGGTGGACGCGACGAGCGCTCAGGTAACACAGGTATCGATTTTTGACGAATTTTAAATCCATTTGACCACGTCTGCCGTTTTAAAATTTAAAAATGTATGATTATTATTATCGGAAAATTAGAATGGCAGACCATTATCGCGCGTTTTACTTTGTGGCAGACAGTTTTGAAAATGCAAAAAAATTTTTGAAAGTACCTAATTGACCAGATCTGCCATTGATATATTTTATTTATTATAGTCTTAAAAACTTATATTGATCACTGCAGACGTCTGCCATTCTTATTTTCCGATTATAATAATCATACCTTTTTCAAATTTTAAAACGGAAGACGTGGTCAAATAATTTTAAAATTCGTCAAAAATCGATACCTCTGTCTTACCTGAGCGCTCGTCGCGTGCACCACTTTGAGCTTAGTGAGTCCCCACGTCATGCATGGTAGGTATAGGGCCCTCAGGGTTTTTGCAAACTCGTGACTATGGTCTGTAAGCCCGATACGAATATTGTAAAAATTAACTTACCACACTAGTATCATAAGTAATTATTACTAGGCCCATGAGCGCCCAAGTCCGTATATGTATGGGTTTTCGAAATAAAAGCGAACCATTTCCAATAGTGTATAAGTTAGTTTTAAATTTTCAAACTTATTTATATTTTTAAAGTAGCGCGATTTATTGTTGAGACCAACGTTCAAGCTAACTTTAACACTTTTCTTTGTTTCGGTACTATCAATTATTATCTTAGGGTCATCGAAGAAATGTGTCCATAAGCCATACCATCAAGTTTTTGCTATTAGTTTAAACCATCAAAATGAGTTTTAACATCTCAAGTGAATCGGTATACTTATACATGGATATTCATATCAACGGGGTAGGCAATGATAAAGTTTACAATGATTTATTGCTTACCGAATGACAGGAACTGTTCAGATTCCAATCCATCGTACGATGCTCGTTTAATGTTATTACTGATTACATCTCCCCAATAAATTTTTCCTCCTTCACAGTCTACACCAATTCCGACAGCGATTTGTGATATGGCGCTGTTGATTGGCGTCGCAAAGTCCCTAGGTGAGACTTGGAAGGGCACACGGTATACTGACGAGCCATCACTAGCGACCAAGAAATTGCCTGCTTTCCTCGGTATCAACTCACAGTGGCTCCCATTTCCAGTGTAACCATGGTTGCATTCACAAATATAACCATCACTGCTCTTCAAACATGACGCATGAGGGCTACATAACTCAACGTTTGTTCTACAAGTTATCTCCATTGTGCAGGTATAGCCATCTCCAACGAAACCATCTTTGCAAACACATGAAAAAGTGTCGTCTATAGGCGCACAAATCGCATCTGGGCTGCAATCATTGGCGACATCGCAGGTACGGCCGACAGGAACGCACTGGGAGATGCCCTGACCTTCGTATCCCTCATTGCATTGGCAGTAGCTGATGTCAATCGTCTCATCGTACAAACACGACGCATGCTCAGCGCATAGTGCTCCGTTACAAAGTTGTGCATCTGGAATGCAGGCATCATTTTGATCTTTTATGTATCCGTCGATGCACTGGCATGTCAGCTCATAGCTTCCAGGTTGCATTCGACATTCAGCATTATATTCACAGTCTGAATTATTTTTGCAGCTGAAATTAGGTTTGCAGACGTACCCATCTCCATGGAAGCCTGGATCACAGACACAAACAGTGTCACCTGGGTATGAATCCAAACAGCGAGCATTCGGACCACAATTACAAAATACGTTGGTTCGTTCTATGCACTCGTATGCGTCACCTTCATAACCTTCCGGACACACACAATGGCCTGATTGGGCATTCTCAGGCGAATACGTGCACACTGCATTTGGTGGGCAGTCGGCGTCGCTGTAGCATCCAACTGGAAGTATATTAAGAATTATGATTTCTCTATTTTATTATTTTTAACAAGTCACAAACGTTAGTATAAAGAAGAAACAAAATTGAAACTGTGTTTACAATTGTTAACATGTAAGTGGGTACTTTTAATTTAGTAAATCCAAAAGTAGTCAATATGTGTAAATACTAATTTTATTATTTAAAACAACTAAATCTGTTGCTTGTTACTGAAAATGAAAAAATATTAATTAAAAACTTTAATTATTGAAATTAGACAACTTACTTGAAGTATCGTTACTTTCACTAGTCTTTGATTCTTTGTATGATGGTTCGAGGCGACATAATTCATTGTTTCTCTCATCTAAATAGTTGGAATAGCCTACTGGGCATATGCAGCCATTCTCATCGCAATGGGGCAGCACAACAGTTTCATTATACTCGGCATCTGTATCCGTCTCGTTGCTAATTGTAACTGCATGTGTTGTTGTATCTGGTTCGTTTTCTGTGCATATGAAACCATCACCAGAATATCCTGTATTACAAAGACAAGAGTATTTCTGGGCGATTTCTGAGAAAGGGCATGTAGCGTAAGGTGAGCAATGTGCGCAAGCGTATTCAAAGCTTTGGTAGCAACGTTGACCGTCACCTGAATAGCCGGGATTGCATACACAATATGGTTCTTCTCCGAAATTATCTATGCACTTTGCATTTTCGTTACAGTTGATGTGCCTACATCTGGATATCTGTATGCAGTTAATTCCGTTGCCTTCGTACCCTTCACGGCATCTGCACTGAAAAGAACCGTCATAATTGTCACAATCAGCATTACTGTCACAATTATGAGTCCCCGCTGCACATTCATCGACATCTACGCAAGCATTTGTAGTTTCATCAGTATATACGTTTGCGTAACCTGTCTGACAAACACAAGAGAAAGAATCACCTTGAACTACGCAAGTGCTATGACCTCCACAAGTTTTCCGACCTTCGATACAAGGGTCTTCTTGGCCTAGAGAAACTATTTTATTAGTGCTTCCATAGCGAACAATGTTTTCCCTGTCTTCATAACCTAAATAAATCTTAGTTACCAGTAAGCTCAACGGAACATTTTCTTGAGGTATTACTGGCGCAAATCTACAGGGATGGAAAGAGAATGTCTGTGATACTCGTTGTTCATATTGCTCACCAGTGGCTTTATTGATAAATGTGCGACTTGAATCAGACCTCATAAGTCCAGGCTCAACTAATGTATATTGCTCAATATATTCAACCAATTCAAGTTTGGTACTTGGCAATAGTACAGGCAATGTTCCTCTCACATCAGTTTCTATAGTGATTTGATCGAAAACGTCATGCCCTAGGTATTCTTGGGTGACCGTTACACGGTCGCCTGTTGTTGGGAACCAAATATCTGCTGTGTGGTTAAACAAAGAACCTGTCAATTGATATCCATTTTTAGCTGATCCAGATGGCTTAGCAAACATCCAGCCTACAACATCTCCAAGAACCTGTAAAAATTGCATGCTACTGCCTAGTGAAGGTGGAGACAGTGACAGTGCAGTGTATGCTCTGCCGTCCGCTACCACTATGTACGCTTGTATATCGACATCATTCAAGTCTATATCATTGAGCATGCCGTTAAGTTTTCCATGTACTCTTAAAGGTACATCGTTTTTGATGCAAGATTTGCCATTGCCATAGAAACCTTCAATACATTGGCAGCATATTCCTGCCTGATAATCGACACATCTTGCCTGCATGTGGCATACGCTGGGGCCACTTTGGGCACAAGTTTTAGATTCCTCTTCTACCTCGACTTCGTATTGATCGTATTGGTCTGGAACTTCTATATTTCCATCCAAAGGTATATCTCCAACGCGAAATACGTATTTTCCAGGTTCATGTGAGTTTGACCATCTAAAATTGAAATTACAAGTTTATTAAGTAAAATGTAAATACATTGTAGTATATTTAATATATACAATAGCATAAAATATGGTATATATAACAATACAATAAAGACGTTTCATGAAATCTAACAAAAAATCAGTTATTCATGACAAAAGAGGGAAATGTTTTGATAAATATAACGCGCCTCGTCACTTTCTTATGTGTGATAATCGAGGGTAAAGAGAAATAAGGACAGGAGTCATCTAGGGGAGTGCCAAGATATGCACACTGATTAAATTAACAAAAAAGTAGGCATAGTACAGCACAAACAAATAAAACAACTGTCCCATAATATCTATACATATAATATGTATGTAGTTCCTTAAGACTGAGTAGAATACTGAGCTTAGATAAATAAATAATACTTACGAAATGATATTGCGAACTTGGTGGCTACCAGATCCTCTAAGCATAAAAATACGACCATCTTCCGACACGAAACCGGCCTGAGCCTTCGCGTCCGGAAGACTTTCGATCTTGGTCTCTCTTTGAATCCATTGTATTTCTCTTTCTGGATACAGCAATTCTACAAAGGTCTCGGTACCGTTACTGATGACAGCAATTTGAAAACTGTTTTTCCTGTCATGTATTGGACCTTCGTAGGTCACTTCTATCCACGTGGCGATGAAAACACTACTCGGTTTAAAATCGTAGTATTCGTGAAAATTATTTTGTACGCTTTCTTCTGCTTTGGACAAGATATGAGATTCATTTGTTTCCCTATAGAATATGTCTCCAATGTCTGTTGTATCGACGTTTGTGTAAAATGCGGCAATAGAAGGATAGGGCAGCGGGAATTCCGAGTTCAGGAAGCTTGGCATATCAGCTCTGAATGTAAGTAGTCCATAGTTGTTTACCTGCAAACGAAATTTCATACCTTAAAGGAGACCGATTGCACTTTATGAATGAAGCATATTGAAGTGATAACTTCTTATGGGAGGGTAAACCGCTTCGTAACGTAACTCGTTACGGCGCCAGTCTGGCTTTCCTTTTTCTCACGCATATGGCAGCGGTAGGCAGGCTCCTCCTCTCTCACTCTAACCCACAGCGCTAGCCGTATTTCTTCTAATGTATATATTCAAGAATTGTAACTAAGAATTAAATATATTTTATAATCAAAATATTTTATTAATAAACAACCTTTCCTTAAATTATCATATAAATATACTTACATAAAACTTAAGTAATAACATAAGTTTTTCTCAAGTTAAACAATTTCAATATTAAATAGTTAAACTTGATTAGTTTAAGTCATCTCCTCTGTCGGGCGTCCCGAGACGCACAATTTTTTAATCTGGTAATTTTAAATCTTTCCCAGAAAAATTCCCGCGGGATTCTCAGAATAAAAATACCGCAGATTTTAAGTCTAAGAATTTGCTGTGGATCAGTGAAAACCGCATCCAATTCGGCTCAGTAATTTTTACTCGAATCCCGAACAAACAGACTGTGAAAATATGTGTGATATATGTGCGCGTGTGAATTTTTATTAATATGTCTTGTCTTTATTACAAGGACAAATGTTTTTCTTTCTTGTTTTGTACTATTTGCGACAACTTCATTAATTCTTCGAAAAACAATTGTATAACTTCGGGTAGTATGAAGTAAAACATTAGCTAGACGACTTCTTCAACTTCTTCTTCTTAAAGAGCAATAACACGTTGCGAAGCAGTTTTCATAGGATAGGAAGCAGACATAATTTTCAACTTACATGTATGACCTTCAAAAAATGTTATTAATATAATAATTTGAATAATAACTTTTGAATATTAAGAAACCATTTAAGACACTTAAACAATCTCAAAGTCATTTGGAGGTAGATGTTGAAACAGCTATAATATTGGGCAATGACGCTTCTTATCTTTAATGGTTCTGTAAATAACACAAATAAACACATGTATAACCGGATTATAAGAAAATGTTGAATCCAGTTTATTTTTGGAATTTCTTTATTTTTGGGAAACTAGTGAATCTATATGGACGAAGTTTCAAAAGGACGTTTCAGGGTTGATTTAAGCTGTGTGCAGGGCTTAAAAACATTATCAACTACCTTTAAAAATATAGATAATTATCGGTATTTTCGAAAAAGATACTACCATAGCGGAATATTTCTTTACCGTTACTTGGTAACTCTTATGATTTTAACGTTATAATATAACGTTAAAAATCGTATGTATAACGTTATATGCATCGGTAATTTTTACGTTATTTCAAGCGATGTTGCCATTTTTAAGAATTTGCTTTATTGCGACTGCATGTTACCGAAACAATTGACAAACACAATTCTAAATATTACGAGCGCTCTTAGCACAGTCCTGTTTGGCAATCTATGTGAGTGAAAGAGAGCGACGATAGTAACAAAATATAGTTACAACGGTAAAATTACCGATAGCAATAGTATTAACGTTATATTTTTTACCGGTAGAATGGCTAGAAATAACGGTAAGTTTTATACGATAAGTATTTTTTATCTGCACTGTGACTGAATTCACAAGAACTGCGTATTATATTTTATGTTATGACGACTGAATATGTATATATATATTTATCTATAATGTATTATGTGTACCACGCTATTGCATTGGTGACAACTGTAATGATAGCGATGTTTGTAAGTTAATAAATAAATAAATAAATTTTTACCGTTATCTGAAATTATTATAAATAACGATACCACATTTTTACCGGTATTTCACGCCTTGGTTGTGTGGTGCGTCGATGATAATTACCCCGTTGGATGAGATGACGCACCACTTGCTCAACCCATGGGACCAGCGCCCCGGGACTAGCTCAACCGTTCGTGAGAAGTGTACAATTTAAGACGACGAGTTGTTGTACTCTTGAACTTTGTTGCTTTCTTAATTTAATTGAAACTATATACAGAAATCTTATCGTCTACGTAATGTGCACACCAGTTTTCTGTTCAAGAGATGGGATGCTACCAGCGTAAGTATCTATAAACTGACCATAACGTATAGAACGAGACCTAATTTTTTTGCCTTCTGGCAACATTCTATTTTATCTGTAGTCACGGTCAGTGAATCATAAACAAAGCGAATTTATCCATGTTATTTTAATTTTAACGTTGATCCGAGTCTTAAATCCTCTAAAAAATAACTGCGCATGTAACAATACGCAGTTTCATGTAAGCAGTGATTTTTAATGATTACCAAGGTTGAATTTGAAGCAAAAATCTTTTCGTTATAATTCGAAATTTTTTTATTTTTTTATGGCAGGAGATCAGCAGACAGGCAGACGGCCCACTTGATGGAAAGTGGTTACCATCACCTATGGACATTTGCAACACGAAAGGTGCTACAAATGCGCTGCTGCTCTCTTAAAGGAGACTGGAACCTGGTCGCTGATGCCAGAACACAACACAAGGTTGTTATGGCGGCATACTCTAGACCAGGGGTGGTCGCCATCCAGTCGAGCAAATATCCTACCACCTGGCTGTGGGTCGTTTAGTCGCCTCTTACGACAGGCCGCCCGGCCGCAGGAAATTGTATTCTTTCTCCGTTCCTGCACGGATAAAAACAAGAAACAGCCGACACGTTAGTTTTGTAATAATTAGTTTAGCGTCTTTTAATGAAATAATTATTCTGTTAACTGTCACATGGTGTTAAAGTTCTTGATTACAAAATTATAGTAATTATTATTAAGTAAGGATCATAGGCTATGGTTACAAAATGCGTATATCGAAATAAAACAACTAATACTTGCACGATGTTTGATGTCGTACTAAAAATTACTAGTAAGTATCGAAATTACTCTTGACCTAATATTGGTGTTGCTAGAGTTAAGACAAATTTGCGAAAGAGGCGCCCCCTAATATTTTCTACTTTATTTTGCCAGGTTGTAGTATTTGAAATTGTCAAGCCATTGTTTAATTAATACAATAGTGTACAGCGATTAGGTGTTACGTAAACGTGTCTCTGACCCGTTGATAGCGTGATACGCTTAGGCATTTTGGTGTAAAGGCCCCGGGGTCTCGACCCTTCAATAACCAGCGATAGTGTTCGCCTCTATTTTAGTATATTTCGTTATTAAATTGTTGCTATACATGTTGAGGGCGACTCGTTCCAGTCATTCACGTTCATTAGTTACCCTATTTCTACCTATTGTGTATGTATGTACTATGTATGTGTGTATATCTATATATGTTGTTACAAGTTGCAGGACTCGAATTAAAATGCCGTTGGAATTACTACAGAATTTATTGGAACTATACAAACACGTAAAACACACATACAAATATAACGGAACACAATCAGTCTAAACGTAATGCGCGAGATCGTAATTACATAAAACACGCAAAGTCCGTCACTATATAGATTGCCGAATGTGGTACATACGTCTTGCTTCGCTAGTGGTTATCGCTAGACTGATCCTTCCTTAATCGGGCCATAGTTTTATATTGCACAAATGCAAATATGTCTGCCCGGCAAGCGTCGACGCAATTTCTTAGAAATCGTAACCCGCACACCTGGCTAATGACTGCCATAAAAGATTACAATACACAATGGGCTGTTTTCTAATCACCAATTTTAAACACAAAGTAAACAAAAGATGTCCAAATGCCAAAAAGGCAATAAAGTGTGTTTTTATGGTATGCAGGTGTGAATCCACTTTTGTCAGCGTGTTATCAAATCAAATCATCATTTATTGCATAAAACATGATACATACAAAAGATGGTAGAATTCTTCCATAGCTTCACATGTTTTTGCCTCCAGGACGTGCAAAATGTTGTGCATATTACAATTAATATTTTTTATCAATTTAGTACTAATATTACATTAATATCTAAAAAAAATAATTGATTCAGAATAATAATATAATAACCATAATCTTTAAATTAAGTCATTCTTTAAAATAAATGTCATTAAAATTAAAATTAAAATTAATCAACTAGTCTATATAGTAATAAATTGTATACTACCTCAGTAATTTAAAGTCTATCATTAAAATAATCATTAACACTGTAATATGATTTGTCAATCAGAAATGTCTATAATATATACTTAAAATTATTGGTGTTTTGAATGTCAATAATAAATATTGGTAGGTGACTATAGAGCCTAGAAGCCATACACAACACGCTACTACTTGGCAAAGTTGTTCAACTCTTAGAACATATTGTTTTATGTCCTTGGCGTCCGCTTTTAAAAGTATTAAATAAATTTATATTGTTTTGAAGGAAAATTATGATTTCGTATATATAAATTGAAGTAATTGTCAACATTTTTAGACTTTTAAAGTATGGTTTACAGCTCTCCCTGTCATTTAATCGACAAATTGCTCTAATGCATCGTTTTTGTGCCTTGAATACAGTTACTCTTTCACTACTATTACCCCAGAATTTAATACCGTAGGTAACGAAAGACTGATGCAGCATATCCATGGTAGGCTGTAACGACTGTGCTTTTGCTAGCAGTTTTTGATAGCATGTGTAAGGCATAAGAACATTTATTAATTTTCACACACAACTTTTCACAATGGGATTTCCAATTTAAACTGCAGTCAATATTTAATCCTAGGAAGTTGGTGGTCGTTACATTTTCAATATTATGTCCATGGCAATTGATTTTTTATGTCGTTTAACAAATTAATTCTATTTTTAAAGTCATAATTTTAGTTTTATTTAAATTTATTTTTAAATTATTCTCTGTCAGCCATTCTATTGTATTATTTAGAGTAGTATTTATTTCTTTTTCTACACATTCATTATCTTTACCCGTAAAAATTATCGTGCTATCGCCTGCAAAACTAAATTGTGGGATAATCTATAGTCCTGGGAAAATCATTTATATAAATGATAAATAATAACGGGCCGAGGACACTCCCCTAAGGAACACCATAAGATACTATTTTATAGTTCGATGTATATGTTAATTCTTTTTTAAATTTAGGACACATTTTTTGCAGCTGTTATTCGTTTACGATTTGTAAGAAACGATTGAACAAGATTATGTATGTTACCTCTAACTCCATAGGCATGCAATTTTTTTTAATAGCAGAGCATGATCGACAAAATCAAATGCTTTAGATAAGTCCACAAAGACCGCGCAAACTGGTATTTTATTGTCAACACTTGTCAATACCTTGTTAACCAAATCATATATTGCAACATTTATTGTTTTATTTTTTGTTTTGTTTAGTCGTAACAATATATATATGTATGTATGTATATGTATATAGTTCAAGATTCTAGTTTTACTCTTTACAATGATGTAATGTCTGCCGTGACGATACCTTAAGGGCACAGCGGAAGATCAGCGCTGGTTTTAAGCGACCGGCATTATGCTGAGACTGATGCCTCTTTTGGGTCAAAATTATATTACTCTAGTTTTTAAATTTGTTAGCAACTATACTGTATTTATATAATTTAGCTTAGGGCTTAGCCTTTGCCGGCTTACCTCATTGCAACGCAGAGGCTCCGGGTTCGATTCCTGGTATAGTAAATTTCGGAAACGTATTTTCTCCGTTATTTACTATGGTCTGGGTGTCTGGGATCAGCCCCAGAATGGTCCGTTGTATATTACCCATAACACAAGCGTAACTTGCTTAATTAGGGGATATACATTGTGTGTGTTTGTCTGCCGATTTATTATTTATTATTTATTATTAATTTGTCCTGAATAAAATTTTCTTTCTTTCTTTCATAAAATTACGATGTGGTAATTTACAAAAAAAGGTATCATGTAATTCCTTTGAGCCAGGTACCACGTTGCTGATATTTCTAGTGTTGCAAGTGTCTATAGGCAACGATGACCACTTTCCTTCATCCTTTTTTTTATAATAAATAGGTTTGCATTTGACCACGATCACGTCCAATGGCGGACGATGATGAAGATGGAGTACGCTTTCCTAGATAACGGGACGCTTACCCAGATTGTACTTTTCTGGAAACACGGACTCTGGTAGTGCATTCCGCAACTCTGCCGTACGTAGAATGAACGTAAAGGCGAAAGGTTTCCTGTCTCCTATACTTCAATTGAAAAAAACTGCGAGGCAGACAAATAAAGCGGGTGATATGCGAGCAAGTATACATATTTGGCTAAAAAACGTTTTTCGTCTGTGAGTCAAACGTGTTAGATTCTATTTCCAATAAGTATGCAAAGACCGTAATCACTAACGGTCTTATTCATATTGAGTTAGACTACACACTTTGAGGGTGTATGGACTAAACTGACCCCAGACTCGGATTCAGGCATCAAAATACATAAGAATAAATAAATGGATATATTAGATAATTAAAAAAAAACAGTTTTTATGTTTTATTGCATTATGAAGTTAATAAAAATACAATATAAACTAAAAATAAAGTACAAACTATACCACATTAAAAACTAAAAGGGATTAATAGAAAATTTTATAAAATTAATTGTAAAAAAAATCAAAATTGAAAAATATATATATTTACGAAAATATTACAAGTATACTTATTTTGACTTGTGTCAACTAAGACGCGTACTTTCAGAAGCGAACAGATTGAAAGAAAGTCAAAAATTATTTGAAGAAATAGCGACGTAGGTACCTACTCATATAAATAAGAAATCATAGCGGCATACAATTTTTGTATATATTTACTATTCCAATATATTTGTCATGTCTGTAAAAAAAGTTTTTGAGAACATATCCGACGTATATACAGCAAATAATTTAAGGCTCCCATTGCCGCAAAAGGTTGGAAGTGGGGTGCAAATGCAACAACCTTTCGTTGGTAATTACTGCTCAATAATTTACCAAAAAAATTATCACAATTTTTCATAATATGAGACAAAACTTGGTTTTATCGTATTTTTTGTATTGTTACTTTAAGTCTAGAAGAAAATTCACCAAATCATCTCCTTATTATTGACATGACACCATTTTACTCCTTCAATTTTTAACAAAACAGCTTATAATAAAATCTACATCTTCATAAAAGAGAGATAAATAACTTGTTTGTATTATTTTTTTAAATACCACTTCATTTTTTTCACAATTAAATAATAATACATCTGAAAATCGACCGCATCAATGGAATTCCCGCTATCACTTAAAAATTTAGTACCTAAAAATACTCAAGGCCGTTAGCGTTGTTACAAGCCTTAACATTTGTCCTTTCACGTAGATTGATACAGTCGGCCGATTTTTAACTCAAAAAGCAATTATCTTCCATTGACGCAATATATTTTGCGAGAATACGATAAATCAGCTGTCGATGGGTGATTTGTGCAGTCCGAAGCGGAAGTACAAGTGGGTGGAAGGACAATGGACAGGCGGGTCACTGACTGCCATTTTGTCTAATCCACTACGTCAATATAGGGAAAATATTGGTACAAAGTTGCAGAATTGCTACGGAAATAGGAAGGTTCATTTTTAATGTAGTATTTTTAAATATTATTATCTGTGATTTTTACTTTTTATATGGCGAAGCTGGAGGGTATTTATTAAGTATGTATTTGTTTTGTGAATCAAGTTTGTTTGTTTTTGTGTATTTTATTTTATCTTTTAAATTGCAGGAGTTCAGCAGACAGGCAGACGGCCCACTTGATGGAAAGCGGTTACCATGACCTATGGACAATTGCAACACCAAAAGTGCTACAAATGCGCTGCTGCTGACTGGAACCTGGTCACTAATGCCGGAACACAACTCAAGGTTGTTATGGCGACATGCTTTAGACCAGGGGTGGTAGCCATCCAGCCGGGCACATGCCCTACCGCCTGGCATGCCCTTATTGTGAATGTAATGTGTTTTTTTTAATTACTTATTCCTATTTATGTGTAGCGTCGTTTTTTTAAGTTTATAAATTATTTTCTTTCTATCTTTCCTTTATCAGGGTGGGGTTTAGTTACGTTTTATTTATTACGCACAGATCTGAACGGTATATTTTTAATATAACCACCCAAAATTCACTTTATAACTCAAATCGATTATATTTTAAAATTCTAAATATGCCGTGTCTGTATATTATGGCTATTAAAAAAAAAACTGGAATACACTATATAACCGATGGAAAACACGATGCATTTTTTTTTAGATTTATTGTCGGTTTGTCTGTTTGCTTGGGATTCACGTAAAAACTACTGGGCCGATTTCAATGCGGTTTTCGTTGATCGACAGCAAATTCCTAGACTTAAAATCTGTGCTACGAGTACAGCAGCAAATTGGTAATAGCTAGTGTTGCAAATATTTATAGGCAGCGGTAACTACTTTCCATCATAGTCGGGCCGTCAGCCTGTCTGCTGTACTCCAGCAATAAAAAAATGTATATTCCAAACAATTTTATACAAATATTTAAAGTTCGGCCATTTTAGAAAGCCACATTTGGAATCTATCAAACTGATTATAGTGGTTACGTGAAGTATCAATGATGATCCGATTAAAAATTTAATCGATATAAAAAGTTACACATTATAGAATTGATTAAAATAAAACCATTTATTTTGAAAAAAATCTATTATACGTTTCGTTGTTTTTTGTCTTTAAATTATAGAAAATGTTATGTTTAATCTTTTCGATTATACATCAGTCTCCAGGTCACGTCACTAATATGTCAAAAAAGTGTTGACAATCATAACATTGTTATGTGTTCGTTTCTAAAGAAATAAGCAAATTATTGTGTTTAAATTTAATGTAAATTATTTTGATACTGTTACAAAGTTAGTTCATCAGTATTTATAGGAAACTCCAAAAAGGGCATTTTAGAACGGCTCATTATATGCTGTACACAATAGGGCAGCGAACAGCCAATATAAAAATTATTTCTATTATGTGATTTTACCGCCTGTTATATTATGTAAATAATGTTAGAATTTACTGTAACATTTGTCCGAATCCCTATTGTGTATTGAAATTGTAGAAAAATAAAATTGAAATTAGATATTTATTACAGAGGGTTGAACTTTTTTCAGTGTATATAACGAGTGGAATAAATGAATTTTTTAATGTCTTCTTATTACATTAAGAGTTGCGTATTTAGTAAAGTATGTATCTACAGGAATTACTACTTTGAAATATATGTTGCGTTAGTTAATATTTTAAGTGCAGTTTTTTCAATCACTAGATAAAAGTTATTCATAGAATAAAAATAGATAAATAACACTTTATTGTTCACCAAATATACAATTATAAAAATGCACAATTACAATATTATCATGGTAGAAACAATAGGTGGTCTTATTGCTTAAAGCAATCTCTTCCAGGCAACCTAACTTAAGGAATAGTTTAACCTAATCTGGCGATGTAGGTGGTGCAGATTATTAGGTAATATCATAAACTTAAACTACATATTTTATAAATTAAATACACATAATTAAATTACTTTATAAATTAAATACATACAAACATATTTATATTAATTAGTCTATAGTATAAGAATTGGGCATAATTATTTACGAAAAAGTAGTGTTTTTCTGAGTGCGTTCTTAAATGTAGGCGATGTTTGGGCCTCACTGACAGTAAGAGGCAGTGCATTCCAAAGTTTAACAGCCTTCACTGTAAAAGAGTTATCATAAAAGGATGAAGTGTGTGCAGGTGTAGTGAGTTTACGATACGTATGAGTGCGCCAATTGTGAAAAGTAGAAAGGCAAAGGAATTCAAAACGTTTCTTAAGGTAATGAGGCCTAGGAATAAATAATCACATGATGAAGATAAATAAAGAATAAAATATAACATAGAAAATTTAACTGTAAATTAATTCTCTCTAATTAAAAATGTCAGCAGCATCTGTAAAACATTTGAATAGTTACGCTTTTAAATTCACTCGGGTTCTAATTTATTCCACTGAAAACTTATCTGACGATTGCAAAATAGTTCCTAAATGAAATTATTTTGAGACAATAAGGAAAGCTGTGTTTCATTTTAGGCTATTTTGAACGAAGTTGTTTGAAGTTACGACGTTTTGCGGTTTAGAATTACTCGAGCTTACACAAATAGATTGAACCAATTCCTTCTTGCTTTAGTATAAGACTCTGCTTATACACATATTCACAAGTGTACAAGGAATTTTGGTAGTTGCACCATGGCTTAAGCTCCAAAATTTCGTAGATATTTAGAAGGTAAGTCAGGTTAAAAGCCTCTCAAATTAACCTGTAGGTATATATTTATGAAGAGTCATGAAAATAGGCAGGTTTTTGTTTGGGGTCAACAAATTTTGCGGTAGGTTTTATTTTTTTTCTCTGGGATGTAAACATTCCAGTCAAGCACTAAAACGTATGTAATAATGAGTACGGTCTGGATGTCGTATTACTTTTGGCATAACAAATTTATCGAATTGGGGATATTTCCAAAACTCAATTTGAAGACCCTGGTCAAAGTAGATGAGGTGGAAGGTGTGTGACAAGTTTATAGCAAGTGGAAATTTATCGTCTCTGCATCTTATTTATATCGCTAGAGGAACGCATTTACGCATCTTCTCGAATCCGGAGGAGATCTACAAAGGATTTGGGTGTCCTGGGAGTCTGCTCTGCATCACCTTTACTGAGAAAGCAGTTGTGAGATGCGGGTCGCCTGAGCAGTCTCGACCTAACTCGTCAAATTAGGATGGCATGCAAGCCTCATACATCGGTTATCACGATATTTCCCTTTGCCGTCAGTATGTGACATTTGTAAAAATATTGGGACAGCAAACTGTCTTAGAAGTATATGATTTTTCAGTCATAATTCGAACCCGTGTCACTTGAGTTGGGGACGCGAGTGTGGCTACCACGGCTTCCAGATAATCATAGACATAATTGAGGAACGGACAGTATACCCGCCACGCTTGTCCAAGGCGGCTTGGAAAGTTCCATTACGATGTTTTTCTTCACCGTTGATAGCACGTGGTAATTGTAACAATATGCACATTAGGTCAGAAAATTGCCTGATGGAGCATGCGTTCCGGTCAGGATTCAAGCCCGCGACCTTTGAGTTTGGGATACTGCATTAGCCATTACGCTACGACGACTTCTAATCATAGACGTAGGTAGTTTTTTTAAAGTTTTCATACTTTGTTCAACCAGACCATAATATAACTTCAAAACACCCAGATCTTATATAGTTTGGAAGACATTAATTTTTCAATTTGTAAACCATCAATTTTTATATTTAAAAAACACAGATTCCGGTGTTGTAATAAAATATATGCACTTACATAAATGCTTTCGTAAACTTCCCCATAGAAGACGATGGGTACTTTGAGCTGAATCTCCGGCGTTTGGATCTCTTTCCCCTTCGGCAGAACCTGGTCCAACCCTCGGCCGTGGGGGTAGAACTGGTCGCGCGTGATCGCGCTCACGCAAGCCACTGTTAGGAGCACTCCTGCGCACGTCCACATCTCGTCGCGAGTCGCACAACACTGTATACTGTATTCTGGAGCTCTGGAAACAATATCGGGGCGCACGGAAATAAACTAGCTTTAAATTCCAAGTGCGAAACTTGGAATTTTAACTCATTCAGGAATCAATATATAAAAATGAATTGCTCAAATAAAGTTCATGTCGTTATGACCTAAATGGAAATGCTTTATAATTAATTAATCCTCAGTTACATTAGGGCGGGCCTTTTTTAGTAGTTTCTAAGATTTAATAGATAATTTTTTAGCGCTGTATAGTCTACATTTTCCTGTCGAATTTCATCCATATAGACTGGCTTTATATGCCCTATGATACGTAGAATTTCGGTAAAATATTGAAAGAAAGAAAAATATTTTATTGAGGACAAAAACAAAGATAAAGTATATAGAAAGACAATTAGAAACAAGTTCTAAAATGGACCCAGTCTCAGCATAATGCTAGCCAACAAGGACTAGCGCTATACTTCCGCCTGGGACCAGAAGGTAAAATCACGGTGGAGAATACAACAGATAATAACAATAATATAAAATATAATGCAGTTTGATAATGATAAATACATAGCAAACAAGATAACAATCTAAACAAATTTTGTGAAGTCAAAATTCAGAGACGAGTGCTGCGTGCTTATATAACGATAGCGGCCAGCAGAGGTCAGAACCAACGAATTTAATTAGTAAAAAAAAGTTAAGATTGATCGAACAAGACTTGTTAACAACCGTATTATAATTATAAGAAATATAATGAAGAAATAGAATATTTAATAATATCTCACATATACACGCTACAAACACTCACACGCACACAATGTGCAAGTATTTTTTCTTTGTAATAATCTTCTATACATACATACATACAAATATATAAAACTAAAGTATTTGTTTGTAATATCAAAACAACAGCTTTTTACTTAATGCATATGAATATATAGCATACGGTTCTAATATTTAAAAAAATTGTCTATCTGGCTGTTTGTTCCAGTTAATCTCTGAAACGGCTGAACCGATTTTGATGGGACTTTCTTTGGCAGATAGTTGATGTTATAAGGAGTAATGTAAGGCTACCTTTATTTTAGAAAAAAATGAAAGGCCCACGCACACGCCGCCGCTGTCGCTGCCCCGGAAGGCAAATTAAATTAAATTAAATTCCACGCGGGCGAAGTCGCGGGTAACAGCTAGTAGATATATATATTATATAATTGAGCTGTTATTTGTGTCACTCTCTTGTGATTTTCATTAAAGAGTGAAACCTGACACAGGCATTTTTTACTTAGAAGAAAGTTCCCATCACCATCTATGTAATCTCAAAAGGCAGCAAATTGCAAAATTGTTGGATTTAATTTAAAAACTAGCGGTTTCTGCAGAGGTTGCCCTGCCCTAAAAAAATAAAAATCTAGAACCCGATTCCAGCGCCACCTACCGGGTCTAATTCTGAATCTAAACCATCCCCGGACCCACTCAAACGCCATTTTTTTACTTTAGGGTTACATTATTGATGTTTTAGTAAGGATCCCTAATTTTTTCTAGTAATAAATATAATATTACTACGGGATAACGTAGCATTCTAATGCTGAAAGAATTTTTGTATTCGGTCCAGTATTTTTTAAGTTTATTCGTTACAAACATACAAAAGTACAAATCTTTTCCTCTTTATAATATTACTATAGATAAATATTTTGTATAGAGGAACTCTCATTATGCGATTTCAGATTGTGCACTCAAGAAACGTAGGCTTTCTAGATAAGGTATTATAATTAATGTACGTAAGATATTATTTACTAAGTAACGCAAAAACCAGACACGAGAAAACCAAACGACACTCTTAAAGGTTATCGAACCATGAGCCGACTGTATGTATATCTATATATGGCAGTAATAGTCAAACTTTAGCTTTAGGTCGTGTTAGCCACCTGTTGTCCACTGCTGGACATAGACCTCAAGTTTGAACCCCTGGTCCTCCACTTTTCCCTCTAGCTCCTTAGACCTTGTTTAGGTTGTCGGTCCACCAGGCTGGAGGGCGACCTGCCCTAGGTTTGACGAGAAGCGTTCTCTACTCCAGGGCTTGTCTGCTCCATCAGCCATTAGTCCTGCGACATATAAACTTAGAATTCATGAAAAGAAATGTGTGTGTGCAGTTCACACGCAGTAGAAGTGAAACGTGACAAGGGGTGGAAGGGATTCTAAATTTCGTGAGTCACATTTCATGTATTAATTATGTCGTTATAATATATTTGAAATTTGAAGTATTAACGAAACCTTTACAACTCTATCCGTATTTTTTTTTATTGCAGGTGTTCAGCAGACAGGCGACGGCTCACTTGATGGAAAGTGGTTACCATCGCCTATGGACATTTGCAACACCAAAGGTGCTACAAATGCGCTGCTGCTCTCTTAAGGGAGAAACTGGTCACTAATGCCGGAACACAACGCAAGGTTGTTATGTTATGTTATGTTATACTCAAGGCCAGGGGTGCTCGCCATCCAGTCGAGCAAATACCCTACCACCTGGCTTTGGGTTATTCTGTCGCCTCTTACGACAGGCGTCCCAACGCAGGAAATTGTATTCTTTCTCCGTTCCTGCACGGATAGCATAGTATGAGCATTGTGTTTAAATTATTAAATATAACGTATTCTGTCTCATTCTCTCGCAGGCTTAGTCCTATATAGATTTATGTGTTTATCTCTTTTTAGTGTCGCTTTTTCGGTTCATCGAGTTCCAAATCACAACGATTCGAAAGAAGTTTCATTTGAAAAATTAATGATAAAACCCCATTTTTATAAATATCAAATTGATATGGTATAAATTAAAATACGTACCTACCTCACTGCAACGCAGAGGCAACGGGTTCGATTACTGGCGTGGTAAATTTTGGAACGAATTTTCTCCATTATTTACTATGGTCTGGGTGTCTGGGATCGGCCCCAGAATAGTACGTTGTAATTACCCGTAACACAAGCGTAAGTTGCTTAATTTGAGGATATACAATATGTGTATTTGTCTGCTGATTATTTATTTATTTATTTAAATGGTTTACAACGATAGATGTTGTATCTGGTTTTTGCATTAGACTAATTGTTATAAAAATACATTATATGACCCATATAATTAGTTTATTTATGTCTACTAATATTAATAATATAATAATTTGTAGCTGTGAAAGATAATACATTATACTATTTAAATAATAAGAATAATTTGTTAATGATCTATTAATTTATCGCGATTCTTGTAGAGCACATAATAGAATCGTACATTGTAACGATTATTATAGCTCAAATAGCTCAATTTAATGATGTAACAACAGTTATTGTCAGATTTTTCTAGTTTTATATTTATTTACGTAAGTGTATTTTATAATATTTTATTTATATATTAGTATAATTTTTATGTTTTATTAATGTAGGTATATTATATCATGAATGTATATATTTATAAGATACTGGTTCGGTAGTGAGAATAATGCAACATATCTTCTTATAAAATTTTTTGGCCATCCAAAGGTAGTCTGAAAGAAATCGCTAATACCGATAAGACCGCCTATTGTATTGTTACGAGTTATGGGACTCGAATTAAAATGCCGTTAAAATTAGTATAGAGTTTATTAGAACTATACAAACCAGTATAACATAGGTACAAATATAACCGAACACAATATTCTAAAAAATGCATTTTAGTTTTTAATTTAATTTAGCATGAGTTCAGTAGACAGGCAAACGGTCCACTCGATGGAAAGCAGTTACCATCGCCTATAGAAATTTGTAACACCAAAGGTGCTACCAATGATCTGCCGCACTCTAAAGGGAGACTGGAACCTGGTCACTAATGCCGGAACACAGCTCAAGGTTGTTATGGCGGTATACTTTAGACCAGGGGTGGTAGCCATCTAGACGGGCAATTTTTTTTTAATGTATATAGGTCTCACCTGATGTTGAGTGATGACGCAGTCTAGGATGATGCACGCTTATCTAGAAGATACCTATTCACTCGTGATTTGAAGACATCAAGATTGTATTTGTCAGGAAAAACAGACCTGGAAAATTATTCTACTCTTCGACAGTGCCGACCAGAAAAGATGATACGAAACGCTTGGTTCTGACTGGTGGTGTTCCCACCATGTAACGGTGCGTCTGGTTGTCCGGTGGTAAAATGGGGATGGAGAAATCGGCTTGTGCAATTCTAAGGAACATCATCTATCTATAATACTATAATCTAATATCCTACCACCTGGCTGTGGGTTGTTTTATCGCCTTCTACGACAGGCCTCTCGGCTCCAGGAAATTGTATTTTTTCTCCGTTCCTGCACGGATAAAAATTAATCGAACAAAAAAATACTTTTAGTCTATTGGTCCAAATTAGATCCATGATGTTTTTCTCTTTATCAATTATTGTTCATATTAGACCCATCTCTACATATTTATTATGTTACAGATAGATAGATTATATAGTATAAAACGATGTGAACGTAAATTAGGCAAACGCGTGTCATAGTTACCACTTGGTATGTTATCTTTTGTCACAGTGCATGTTTGTTTACTTGACCCTAATAAAGCGGCCCATTATTGCTTTATACATTGTTTGTCAGCTGATTACTGATAACACTTCATTCATTGGTAAAACCCTTAAGTTTTGATGTAGGCATTTAATTTTTTTTTATATATCATGCCGGGATAGCTTTCTGGTGGTTTACTCGCTTCTTAAACTCGCGGCTACAGTTTACATACTATGTAATAGTAGTTATAGTATAGTTTACATACTATGTAATAGGTTATATAAGAATCACATTTGAATTAGTTAGTAGTTTAATTAGCGAATAAGTTCTTATTAGCGCTTAGACCATAGGTCCCCAAAGTGGTCCCCTGGGGGTTCATATTGAACTACAAGGGGTCCACGTTAGCAAGAACAAAATCTGGCGCTCCGCGAGCTCCAATGGGGTTCACAATAATGAATCCCATTAAAGCAAGTCGTGAATTTTTTTTAACTTATATGATAGGGTTTGTACTTCCAAGCTATATATATTGTATGGGCCCAACTAAAAACTATACTGAATCCACCGCAAAATGATCTGTCAAATTCGGTTCAGAAATAAAAAGTTATGGCGGAACTTATATAAAAAAAAATATATTTACACGTTGAATTGAGAACCTCCTCCTTTTCGAAGTCTGTTAAAAAATAGGAGGTCCACTGAAAGCAATAAAAATTGGTAAGGGGTCTACGAGAACAAATAGTTTGGAAACCATTGGTTTAGTTAGACCATTGATCCCTTCTCCGTGCAGGAACAGAAAAGGAATACTAATTCTTGCGTTGGGGTGGCCTGTCGTAAGACGTAAGAGGCTACAAAATAGCCCATAACCCACAGCCATGGTAGGGTATTTGCCTGTCTGTATAGCTACCAGTCCTGGTCTAGAGTAAGCCGAAATAACAAACTTGTTCCGGCATCAGTGGCCAGGTTGTCTCTCTTTTGAGTGCGGCAGTACATGAGGAGCACCTTTGTTGTTACAAATGTCCATAGGCGATGGTAACCGCTTTCCATCAAGTGGGCCGTCTGCCTGTCTGTTGAACATATGCAATAAAAAAAAAACAAATTTAATTTCATTCTCATTATTGTTGTTGCACGCCTGTACTCGGATATCTTACAATCTCGAATCCCGTTGCGAAATGTAAGCATAATGCAGTGAACCAAAATAATTCTGTTTTATAAATGAAATTAACTACTTGCAGATCGTCGACCCAGTGGATAAATGCATGCGACACGCCGGCATGCTGGCATTTTGCCGGTGTCAACACTAAAGTGGGTTGGATTTGGTGTTATTTCTGCCAAATTATATACCATTCTTTAATAGTTTATTACTAGGGTTGAACTACCGGGCATTTACGCATCGGAGCCCTAAATCTGTAACTCGAATTGGCAATCGAATTGGAATCGTAACCTTCGACGCTTTTGGTAATCTGTAGACCATTTCGGTTCAATATTGAATCAATTTTAATTCGACTGAGACTGATTTAATACGAGTTAAAGAGACTACGGATATTTGACCATGTTCAGTCGAATAGGTCTCGACTCGCACTGGCGTGGTTTTTTGTGGAACTTACAGACTTTGGGCCTTTAGCCATCCGTAGTATGCTGCCATAACAATCTTGAATTTTGTTCCCAAATCATTTATCATTATCATCGGGGAAGAACTGTTCAGAATGGTGCCTTCGTCTTCCTTCTACGGCTGGGCGGTCATCCCCACTTCCTTCAGCCGCTTCGCTCTTGTACGCAACGGTTTTCTAGAACGTTTCTCTTCAGCCCTGGTTTTCCCACAGCGCTACAATATGGAGTTTTTTAAAAAGCGTGTCATAAAATTTCTTCGAGATTGGTGTTTAAGCGAGTCAGTGACATCTCTGGCGTTGCAAACGTTCGTAGGAAACGGTAACCGGCTTCCTGTTCTGCTGTTCTTCGGCTGTCTGCTGTACTCCACCTATGTAAAAAGACAGTGGCCAATTTTTTCAACCGTTTTCGCAGGGAAGTATGCACTGGTTACTCAGTTTTACTGACCTAATACGTATAGTAATAAATTGATGACGTTGATAAAGAACATTATGAGTAAACCCACACTTTCCAATTACAAATGTGTAAAACCCACCAATCTGCCTTGGCAGATGTGTATCTCGTATTAAAACTGTTGCAGATCAGACAGCACAATTAATATTGTTACGTGCGAGCGGGGTACGCACACGGGATTGAAAGAAAACACCAGTTTTTAACTAAACACTTTTATTAACTTACACAGCCGTACGTGATACCTCTCCACAGGGCCGCCCCTATACGCACAACTAACGACGCACTGTCCCGACGATAAGTTGTCTGAGTCACAATACCGTCGCCGATGTTGCGT
Organism: Dendrolimus houi; assembly: GCA_039645545.1. Lineage (NCBI taxonomy): Eukaryota > Metazoa > Arthropoda > Insecta > Lepidoptera > Lasiocampidae > Dendrolimus > Dendrolimus houi. Next base: position 1,478,724 of record CM077128.1, on the reverse strand, counting down.
AGACACACCTTCTGCTGCTGCAGTGGTCACCACAGAATTTACCTCGCGTAGCTCGCCTCTGGACCTCCTTTTAAACTACGCGAAACTCCTCCTTCACTAAATTGTCCACTACACTTTTCACTAAATTCACCACTAAACTCGTCACTGCCTTCTATTAAACTCTTCTTTCAACTCTTTCGTATCGCACTTGTCGCTGCACTCTCTTGAACTGAACTCAATTCTAAACTGCCCAATAGGCGCGCTTTACGCTGCTTATATACCCGGAAGAATATTCTGGAACCCATAATTTCGTTATTCTTTTATTTACTATCTGTCCCTTTCTAAACATCTATCTATCTCTGTCTTTTCCTTCCCGAACTTTCTATTCTAGAACTTTCGTTCATCGTCTATCCCTCTCTAAAATATATCTGTCCTTGTCTTTTCCTTCCAGAATTTTCTAGCTTGTTCTAAAAGTTTTTAAACTAACTAGACGGTTCCACCATCATTCGCCACACTATAAAATATATTTGTAAGTAATAATAATAATAAATGCCATATTTAACAACGTCTTGTCAACCCTACGTCATAAGAACAACGATTTATTTCTAGAGCAAAAATAAAACTATTTTAAAAATGGGGTTATATAGTTATTTTTTACCCTCTATTGATATCAATATTATTTAATAATAAATATGATATCTATCTACGATTTTCTTAACAGGACTCGAATACATAATAAAATGCCGTTGGAACTACTATAAGAATTTACTACAGGACTGAATTAAAAACACGTATAAAAACAAATACAAATAAAACTGGATGCAACCAGTTCACACTGCACGATTCTATACAATTATACCGCACAAAATCCGTCGTTTATATTGCTAATCGAGAGTACTAAAAACGTCTTACTCGCCTCGTAGTCGTCGCTTGACTGCCCCCGCCCCTCCATTCGGGCATCGTCTTATACTAACTACACAGTACAAAGGAATTGGAGGCGCACACTGAGTTTCTAAGAAATGGTAATTTGCATACCTGCGAACGTCCACAAAGTTGAAAACAATAACAATAGGGATTAGTTCGACGCTAATGATGGTTATAAAACAAGTAGAAAAACAATAGCATGTTACAAATTCAAAACACAAAGGATTCCCTAATCCGGGAGGACAATAAGCTGCGCTTATAATAGGCTGTGCGGCTTATCTTTGCCGGCATGTAACAGTAGTATAATTTGGTAAATCTGTTGTGTATATCGAATTTGTACAATGAATTTGTAAATGAGAAAAAAATTATCGTGACTATGAATTAACGTCGAAGTCGTGGTAGCGTAATGGCTAGCGAACGCGTCCCATACTCAAAGGGCGCGGATTCGATCCTGGCCGGAACGCAGGCACCACTTAGGCAGTTTTCTGACCTACTACGTACTAACAACGGAGAAGGAAATCATCGTGATGCAACCTGCACATCGAGATAACAGATATGTCAAGCCTGCCAAGCCGCCTTGGACAAGCGTGGTGGGTATACTGTCCGTTCCCCTATAGTGGGAGGCTCGAGCTCAGCAGTGGGACATTATGGGTTGATATTATAATAAATATGATAAAATATCTATATAGAATATTGTCTTAAGTTTTCGCGATTAGTATACATAATTAAACTACGTTTTAACGGTTTCATTATATCTATCTATAATTTAGTAAATCTGTGGCCGATATCGAATTTGTACAATGAGGATAAAATGATGGTGGCTATACGTTACAGCGTTATTTTTTAACGCTTTAAACAAGGCGCATTCGGCCACAGTCTAAATATTTAACACTAACGCAGATGAATTATATATATATAGTATATATAATTATATGGTTGGTACACCAGGTAGATGGCGCTTCAATCGGGTCCCAGGATTTAGGTAAACTTATTTTTGTGTGTGTAGAAGTGGGTCCCGGGATGGTTTAGATTTAGATCATAGATACACCGGTAGGTGGCACCGCTAAAGTCTTTCTAAACGGTGGCACAGATTATGATGAGTTTTTTGTTTTTGTTCAAGTGGATTCGAGAATGGCTTAGATTAACTGGTCCTGGTAAATGTCGCTGCAATAGGGTTCTAGATTTTTATTTCTAAGGGTAGGACAACGTCTGCTGGGTACAGCTAGTAGTATACCATAAAGAGTTTCAGTTATCTATCTTGGTCTTATTATTGATAATAATCTAAACTGGGCCAAGTATACTGAACACGTTTGCAAAAAATTAAGGCAATTTTTGGCTAATATAGTTATTTAAAAAAAAACGCTTACCTCATAAAACCGCTCTTATTAAAATGACTTACCTGTTGAGTTTAGGGAAAGCATCAATAAATATTAAAAATAAACTTAAAATGCACTTTTTAAACAAATGTAATTGTTGCGGACAGAGAGCACCCCCTGACCCGCCCGCCGGAGCACACCTACTCTCCGCGTCCCGCATACCGCCGACGCCCATAGCTGGCGCAATTAGCAACTAGGCGTCGGACGGGATGCGGGATACAGGGCCAGCCTTGAAGGCAAAAAAATCACTTTTGCTCATTCATTCGTAATTCTTCACAATTTACAATTCTCAACGACGACTCTCTTGCATGATTTGTACTTATTCTATGTATATTTCGATTCATGTAAAAAGTTCAATAATAATAATCATACAGTCCATTACATCGAGTTTAATTTCCAAACAAGAAGCAACTACCACCAATAGTAATGTTAAAATTGTTAAATGCTACGGACGTAGATATCCATAGCACTAATATAAATCCCAGAGGTTTTATATGCTATGTATAATCCAACAAGTTGTAATCATTTTGTCGTCTTGTTAAATAAATAAATAAAATAAAAGTTACTTATTTCATATATTTTGAATGTTTTATATTATTTATTGTCTACACCGCTACTGTCATGTTAATATTTTCCTTTGGGGGTTGCCTGGAAGAGATCGCGTTAAGCGATAAGGCCGCCCTTTGTTCAACATTTATTGTATCTAGTTTTTAAGTACGTAGTTTTAATTTTGGTGAACTATAAAGTGTTTTCATTCATTCATTCAGATGAAGCCGCAGCATAAGACGACATATGTAAACTATTTTTGTAGTGTTACAGAGATATCCTTCATATGCCTATATGCTATCTTGAATTCTGTTTATGTTCGCGATCTTACGCCAAACGTCTAGACAAATGCAAAGGAACACGGAACGCACGGTTCAAATATTGACAGCGTTAGCCGTTAGGGGATTTCCCTGTCTCAACAAAACTGAGTTACGAGACATTACACGATATTAGTCTTTTTAAGTTTTTTATTTAAATTCAATTACCAGAGGAGTATCTCCATCATATTCAGCATATTTATTACGTCTTTTAAATTTTGATTGAAATTCTAGATTTTCTCTATCGACACCAATTTGGTTTTTATTTGACCGTAGAACATGGAACACGTAAAAGATTGTTGTGATAAAAAATGGCCGAAAAGCCAAAAAGGCGGGCTCGTTGGAGGGTAGAGGTAACGAGTATCATGTTAAATGGACGGGAAATTGAAAAAGTGTCCAGCATGCTGCTGAATATAGAGTTTCAAAGACATACCACAAGCGCTATCGTACGAAAAACTACGATAAAAAATTAAAACTATTTAATTAGTCGAAAATATAATGCTGTAAAATGTAGTAAACATGTAAAGTGATTAGATTATGAAGAATTTTTAATAATAAAAAACAAAGCGTAAATCTTTCGGTCCTTATTTATTTTTCTATTTCAGTCTTATTACTACCGCAGCGCCACTCTTATTATCTGTATTTTGACGGACACGTTTTCAACACAAATATGGTACTCCGTCCACTTATCCTGAACTTGCGTCCCATGTACCCGCGCTTGAGTAGGAAGAAAATGAGGTTCACCCGCGCATCAAGGCCTTGATCACCCCGGGATCGAGTGACCAACTTCGCCGAGAGAGGTTAGAGCCACTGCATTTCTTAAAGCTAGTGGACCCCTGTGATGGAATCACTGGAGGAGATCTTGCGCATATCTGCGCCTCCGGAGGCCGAATCGACGTCAGCATCCGGGGACATTACTGCCTCGCAGAAGTCTCTGTCGTACCCCAATAATTACCGCTGTGGAGGATGGCTTTGTAGACAGGTAGAGGTTAAATGATACTTCAGATTGCAGAGAGTAGTATTTATCTGTCGAGTGCTGATATGAACTAATTTATTTTGGAAACGGTAGCCTTAAGTACAAATATTAACAAGTCGTACAGCTAGTACAATATATAGCACAATGTGTGAGCGGGACGGATGATGCGCGAACGAGATAGAGCAACTATTAATATATGCGCTGCCGCGTTGCGCTAGCCAGTAGTTCCGCGTCCGATTATAAGCCTCGACGAAAGGCTCTCGTGCGACGACCGCGTAACATCCTCACGGACAAGGTCGACGATATCACAAAACGGCTGGCTCGGATCACCCCGCCCGCGGTTAGGACGGCAGGCTGGCAGGCACCGACAGACAGACACAGACGGCGGCGTCGACGCCGCCAATCACGATCTCTCCACGTCCCCGCGAGGGACGCCAGGAGACACAGCCCCCCCATAGGATAGACTAGGCGTGTTGCTGGGAAGTTTCTTTCGCCGTTTCTTCTCTCCCAACCATAACACGTTGCGAAACGGCAGTAAGATAGTATAGGTCACCGCGAACCGCCGATCCCGGTCCGCCGGGATCCTTCCTCTCGGGCTTTATATTACCCGTCGCCCGCTCTCAATTAGTGCATTGTGTCGCCCTATGGTGGGCATTATTAGATTCATCCCCCTCTCATGGCAACAGTCCAGCCGAGGTGAAACTCCCTAGGGAGCCCCCTCGAGCGAGTTGCCCCCCGGGCTCGAGCGCCTTCGCTTCGCAAAGGTACTCGCCCCGAAAACCCCGGTAAAGTTGTGAGGTCTTTGGACCAACAACATAAAGTCAAGTCCAATAAAAAAAATAATAGCCAGTAGTTCGTTGTCCACTGTGATGACTAGACGTATGCAGGTTCCATAGCATTAACTAAGTTTCCCAGCGAGTCGATCGGCTCTACTATGGCCTCGAGCTTGAATCTCCGAGGTTCTCATGCAGCGCATTCGACCAGCGTGTGAAACGCAGTGTCTCGTGCACCGCACTCGCGGTATTGAGGGGAAGGCAGACACCCCACAATCTGATGCAGATACTTATAGAAACACCCGTGCGCGGTATCTGCGTCATCTTATAGGTCAGAGTCCCGCGTTTCCGTGTGACTCATCTCTGTAGGTAGGTATGAACCGTCTCCACTGTATCAGTGTCGGCCTCAGGAGATTCCAATTCGCTTTGCCATGTTTGGATCACTGTCGCGGTTTCTCGCGTCCTGACCGCCTCTAACTCTACCCGGCAATAAACCTGGCCCCTAGCAAGGGCATCCTGTCGGGAGCGACCAGAAATGGTACACCTTATTTCTACCCTCCATGGTTCGCTGTCAGTTTAACAAAGGAAATGCTTTCAGAACACAGTGTTTTATATAAATAAGATTTATCTATGACACAGAGTACATTAATATAATAAGTTCAGAAACACTGCAAAGACATAATATTTTAGTATTCATTGTTTTAATCCTTACAGCTAAGTTATCGAAGTAATCGGCTATAATATGATAGATAGATAACACTTTATTATACACCAATACAAACATGAACTTAAAGACTAAAATTATAACTTGTGATGTATGGTTGCCGGTTTGTGTAATGAAACTATACTTTTTGTAGCACATTTTATATTAAAAGAGTGTATGTACATTATACAACACAAACGCTGCGCGTAAAAGTTATCTGACATTTTTGATAACCGCGACAAGACTGCACTCGCGCGCTGACCGAAGCAGACTAACTCGACAGCGTTTAGCTGTCGGAAGAAGAGGGGCGACGCAGATGCGACGCGGGCGGCGAATAACGTATAGTCGGCTTGCCACGATTATGCCGCTTAGGCAGGCTGCTGGCCGCTACGAACTAGTAAAGTACAAAGGGCGGTCTTATCGCTAAAAAGCGATCTCTTTCAGGCAACCCCAATATGATACGCAGTATATCTATAAAATATACTATATTGCTTATAATAAACAATTTAGCGCAGTAAATTGTTTTGTCGCAGACGTTAGAAGTAAACAGCTTATTGCGCACTAAATGATGAAAAATGTTCACTAGCCACTATTACTGGTGCCCCTACTATTTGTTTTAAAGTCTAAATACATAAACTAATAAAAAGTAACGACGTTCGAGTTCGAATAGGGGCAACTATACCTCTCTCAGTGTTTAGCACCTTAATATATTCAAAACATATATAACATTGAAGCTCTTTTATAACTGTCTTCTTTTTTTTATTTTGTGTTTAAAATTTGTGATTTGAAAAACAGCCCATTGTGTATTGTAATCTTTATGGTAGTGATTAGCCAGGTGGGATTCTTGGAAAATTCAGTCCACGCGTTCGAGCAGACATATTGTATGTGTACAGTATAAAGCAATGCCCCAACGGAGGGGTGAGGCAGTCGAGCGATAAGCACAAGCGAAGCAAGACGTGTGTACCCTATGCGGTAATCTATTTAGTGGCGGACTTTGCGCGTTTTATGGAATTACGATCTCGCAAATTACGTTTGGACTGGTTGAGTTCAGTTATATTTGTACCTGTGTTATACGTGTTTGTATAGTTCTGATAAAATAAACTCTATAATAATTCCAACGGTATTTTAATTCGAGTCCTGCAACTCGTAACAGTATTATTGAATGGCTACAAAATTAAAATACTAACATTTCTTAATGTCTCTAATAAATTGACAGGGTGTCAATTATTTAGTGGGGTGCCAAGAATTTTATAGTTTACCTATTTAATTACGACTTTAAAGCATGAATAGCGACTGACGCTTTATATCATAGATTAAAAACCTTCTATGAAAAATAAATATTAAAAAGCAGTTTTATTTTTCACATTAATTGTTTAGTCCTTGTCTAGTATAAAGTAGGTCAAACATTGCTCCATCAATTTTGCTGTTTACCCTCTTTCTGTGTGAGGCGGCCCAATGCACAGCAGGGTAAGGGCAGCCATTTGAACACTTCCTGTCAACGTTTGACCAAGACGTATCGCGACGTGTGTTTATCAATCAAACATATTTTATACTAATTGTAATTTCTGGCTGTGCCAAGAACTTATTGTGTAATACTAGTCTAAAAAATTTATCACTCTAAAGTTAATTTGGTGCCGTGCAGTGTTCCTTTGTGTGCTGCAACCTGAACCAAGCCAGCAGAGGGCGGATCTCAAGGTTGGTGGAGGTTCTACTTTTATAGTGCAAGGATCAGGTTCATCTCTCCCAATACAGTCCATAATTATTGAACCAGCGTGGGCTATACAGCGCCCCACATTAATACTTAATTAATTAATATTTAATATGTAAACGAATCTTTTACTCACAGCTAATGCAGAACAAACGGAAACAAGGTAGCAAGCGTCTATAAAACAAGAATAAGTTCAAAAAAGCATAATATAAAAAAATGTGAGTTTGAGTCATACAATTATGAATCAGCTGCCACCAATAAATAACAAAAACCTTACTAACTATAAGAACTAAATCTACAAAGTTGTAAATTTATTTTCTTGTAAATAAAAGTCAGATTTTTAATCAAATTCTTATGATAATGTCGTGTTGCAAATAAACACCTAAACTATTTTTCTATTTCACCGGTAGTAGGGGTATTTTGGAAGAAATTAATGCCCCACTGACGTGCGCGCTTAAATCTGGCTGAAGACGTCTCGCTTCCACACCTTTTTAAAAGCATCCCTGCCGTTATGAAACACCGTGGTCTGTTCTTAATAAAGACAGACCAGACCATTCTTGAATAGTATTTTCTTAAGTTTTTAAATGAACAAGTTGGGGGTAGGTCAAAGAATAACTTTTAACATTGCTCATTGACATCTTCGTCTTCCGTGATCACGGCTAGTGATATACGGCCGAAACGTCGGAATAAAATTCAAATAAACTACTGCCCTTGAAACCGTAAAAACATAGTTTTATTACATTCTAGAATAATTAAGTGTAGATAATAATTATATTACAATAAGAAGAGGGTAGACAACAAAACTTATCCGTTCAGGAACGGAGAAAGAATGCAAATTCTTGCGGCTGTCGTAAGAGGTGACAAATAACCCATAGACAGGTAGTGTATTTGCCCGTCTGGATGGCTACCACCACTGGTCTAGGGAATGCCGCCATAACAACTTTGAGTCGTGTTCCGGCATAAGTGGCCAGGTTACAGTCTCCCTTAAGAGAGCAGCAGCGCATTTGTAACGCCTTTGGTGTTGCAAATGTCCATAGGCGATGGTGACCGCTTTCCGCCAGGTGGGCCGTCTGCCTGTCTGCTGAACTTAGACTATAAAAAAGACATTTTGTTAAACTCGAAGATCTTTTTATACGCCTGTAAATGTAAACCAAAAAAGAGATGGATGGATTGTGTGACGGATGATATGATGATTTGTGGTGTGAAATGAGTTTTCAGCAGAAAGGCAGATGGCCCAGTTGATGGAAAGCGCATATGGACATTTGTAACACTAAAGGTGCTACCAATATGGTGCCGCTCTCTAAATGGAGACTGGAATCTGACCACTACTGCTAGAACACAACACAGCGTTGTTATGGCGGCATCCCCTAAACCAGGGGTGGTAGCCATCCAGACGAGCTAATACCTTACCACCTCCCTGTGGGTTGGTTTTTCGCTTCTCACGACAGGCCGCCCGGCCGCTGCAAATTTTATTCTTTCTCCGTTTCAGTATGGAGTTCGTTTGACGCTAAAATTTATCTTTTATTTCATCTCCAATTAAATTTGAAAATGCCTCAATATTCTTGAATAATGCCTTTCCTGACCATTGTCAATGCTTGAAAGTTGAAACTCATAAAATCTTATTCATTACAGACTACCCTCAAAAAGGTATTATTTATTGCTGAACTTTTTACCGCCATTTGGCATTCGAGATTAATTGAATTGCTGGTAGTTTTTCGGCGTCGCCGGCTACTTCCGGTAGGTGCAGATTTCCCCGCTTCCGGTTTCCCGAGGAACGGTAACGAAATGCTTTGTGTATCGGTCGTCGTGAGTAAGCGCCCTTATTTATATAGCTCTTAGACGATAATATATTCCTAGAGTAGTTTTAATCATTTTTTTTATAAAGCTTTCCACACACGATTTGGCTCAACTAAATATCAAGTCCGTTATCTACGGGAATGTGTGTATTTTCATCAAGTTATTTTATTTTGTAAAATTATGTTTTTTTATTGATTATAAAACTGACCATTAAATAAAGTTACCATAATACATGAAGGACCAACTCCGTTATTTCAGGTACGAGTTTTTGCTCTAATGCTGATATAATCACGTGTAGTGTATATGAGGGTAGTTGCAATTATTATTTACTATAAGTACAGGTGAAAGTATGCATCATAGATAATACACTATATATAAAACAGATGAGCCGCTCTGGAATAAAATATCATTTACCCTGTCCGATAAATGGAGCTACAATCGGTAATTCTGTAAATTCCAGTAGATGGAACTAATACGTTATAACTTGTTCTAAATTGAAATAAAGGGAAAGACAGAATGAAATTAATTTAGAAAATTTATATGTAATAGCAGCCCATAAATGTCCCACTGCTGGGTTCAGGCCTCCCACTGTAGGGGAACGGACAGTATACCCGCCACGCTTGTCCAAGGCGGCTTGGCAGGTTTGACACATCGGTTATCTCGATGTGTAGGTTGCATCACGATGTTTTCCTTCACCGTTATTAGCACGTGGTAATTGTAACAATATGCACATTAGGTCAGAAAACTGCCTAAGTGGTGCATGCGTTCCGGCCAGGATCGAATCCGCGCCCTTTGAGTTTGGGACGCGTACGCTAGCCATTACGCTACCACGACTATAGCAACTTTACATATAACACTATAATTTATACCAAAAGTAAGATATGGTTCACGTAAAACTTGATGTTAAAATGTGCGAGACTCACCGAATATGACCATAACTTGTTGTTTTATTTATGCTCTCAAGATCTCGTCAGCGCGATGTATTTATTCAACGATATTGCACAGCGCCATCTAAGAGATGGCGCTGTGCAATATCATGAATGGCATGAATTTGGACAAGACGAAAGTCATGTTCAACGAACATGTCATGCCGAGGCCGGTAAATATCGATGGTTCCCCTCTTGAGGTTGTGCAGGAATATGTTTACCTTGGACAAAAGATCCAGGTAGGCAAACACGGCTTCGAGAGGGAAGCTAATAGGAGGATCCAGTTAGGTTGGGCAGCATTCGGTAAATTTCGACAGGTCTTCTCGTCGACCATTCCGCAATGCTTGAAGACGAAAGTCTTCGAGCAGTGCGTCCTACCCATCATGACATACGGTGCCGAGACATGGACACTGACCGTGGGACTGGTCCACAAATTCAAAGTCACTCAACGGGCTATGGAACGAGCTATGTTAGGTGTTTCTCTTATGGATAAAATCAGAAATGAGGACATCCGTAAGAGAACGAAGGTAACCGACATAGCTCGCAAAATTAGCAAGTTGAAGTGGCAGTGGGCTGGTCACGTCTGTCGCAGGACCGACGGCCGATGAAGCAAACGAGTCCTGGAGTGGAGACCACGTCTCGGCAAACGTAGTGTAGGACGCCCGCCAGCCCAGTGGACTGACGATCTGCGTAAGACCGCCGGCAGGGGCTGGATGAGGAAGACGGGAGATCGGGATATGTGGCGCGTACTTGGGGAGGCCTACGTCCAGCAGTGGACTGAGATTGGCTGAAGAAGAAGAAGATCTAAGAGAACTTAAGTGGACTAAATGGAAACTAAATATAATTTTTGATGTTCCTGGACCACTCGATGGCGCTAGTTTCCATACATTTTTTATTTTTCGATTATGTAGGAGAGATCCACTGGGATGGTATACATGATCATCAATCGACACACGACCCCCAGGGAAGTAGTGAATAGTGTTATATTACACTTACGCGGTATCCTACGAGTAGAACGGTACATTGTACTTCTGACGTCCACCGCGGTTCACTTTTGTCTTATAATTTCAAGCAACCTAATCGATTTATGTAAATATTAAATTATCCCATTACATGTCATTGATGTTGTTGACATTAATATGCGTACCATAGTTGAATGTTGTCGTTATTTTTCATCAAAAAGTGCAGACCTTTTAGCCAAATTGATTCAATTTGTTTGAGCGGTATAAGTCATGCTATAAAAAAGCAAAATCCATACATTTCTTATTTGACCTTCTCATTCATTCATTATTCGTCCAGTTTAATGTTCTTTTTAAACGTCTTCAAAAAAAAGACGAGGTTCTCAATTCGTTATGTATTTTCTTTATGTATGTTTTATTTTAAATATTTGACTTCAATGCAACTAACACTTATGTTGCCAATGTCAAAATATGAAGAGGCACGTGGAGAAGAGAAAATATATATTTAAATAGGAGTTTTTGGCGGGAACTGAAAGGAGATGTTGTGTATTGCAGTTTTATTATCTAAAAATGTGTAAAATTACTCTAAAATGAACAATAGTTGTAGGATATTGATAGTTTTTGAGTAGTAATTATGTGTTTTGGGATAAATGTGAACTGTATAGTCAAATATGGCCTTTTGAGTTGTCACAAGAACTCCGTTGAATGGCACGAGTTGATAACCCACAGTTCAGCTGTGCTACACATAGGCTTAAGAAAATGAAGAAATTACATTGTAATCTAAGATCTGGCTTAAAGGCCTAGCTGTCAAGCCATAAAACCAAATAAATTATATATTTAAATAAATCTAACAGTTTGTCAAGTAATTTATACATGTTTTCTGCAAACCTGAAGTTAAATATAATACCTGTATGTATTTATGGATATACAAACTATTTGTCGGTTGAAATACATTATTAAATATTACAAATATTTATATCAGCCATTACTTTTTTGTTTCTGAACCGATTTTGATGATTCTTTTTGCGGTGGATTGAGCAAAGCTTCAAGATAATTTCGTATGAATATCATTGTTATTAGATACCATTTAAATACGTAATTTAAGATTGAACAATAAGTTTTCTAGACAAAAAGACACCGACTTCAAAAATCTAAAAAGCATAAAATAATTATGTTCTACAACACCTTGAAGCAAATAAAACGGAAAAAACAACAACAAATTTGCAAAATGCACCGACTTTCAATAATGTATAATTATAGCAACTATTTAAAATATTATAAAACTGTATTTTTGAAGTGAAACTACTATATAGACGGGGGTATTAGGCTTTTTTCTGTCACCAAAAAGCGTTACGGCCGCGTGGAGGGGGTAGAAGGTATATCGTGTGGAGGGGCGGCATAATTTTAGAGTAGACTTGGTGAGAGGCGGCATAAGTTTAGAGTAGACTTTGGATTTTTTTTGGATCCGGATCGAGTTCAGTTTTTTGTTTGATAATATAAAATATGTTTAACAAAAAATGCATTCATTAAAATGTACCTAACGTAACCAAATCGTAATTTGCAGTAAACCTGCGAAAAAACGAAATGTGCGCTGGGACATATGTGTCCCAACATGTGTATGTGTAAATATGTGTAGAAATGAAACTTCAACGGACAAGTGGAAAAACAAATCGCAACGGATAAGTGGAAAAACGAATCGCAACGGACAAGCGGAAAAACGAATGGCAACGGACTAGTGGCAAAATGACAACAAAGTTTTAACTTGAAGTTTTACGGGCATATTGTTATATGTACTTGTCCAATTTGACACCCGTAAAACTTCAACTTAAAATTTTGTTGTGATTCGTTTTTCCACTTATCCGTTGCCATTCGTTTTTCCACTTGTCCGTTGCGATTCGTTTTTCCACTTGTCCATTGAAGTTTTTATTATTCAATTGCAATGTCATGCATTTAATTTATTTATTGTGAATTAATTTCTTCCCTAAGAAGTCCCAGCATTCTTTTATCAATGGTGGAATTTTCAAAAAGTGTAATCGACATATTGTCGTCGTCGTCGTTATATATTTTTATACCATTTAATTCTGTTTGTTCTATCGAACTGTATCTTTAAAAAATTGTTATCTCTTACAATGACTGAGTTACGATGGTCGGATGCTCTTTTGTAAATGATAGAATAATGGAAAAAATCAAATCATCAGTCTTCAGTCACGTTAATCACGCCAAACCGTTCCTGTAGGCTAGACATGCATTTAACACGTTCACAGCGGCACTGATTTATCTGTATTTTCCATTCCTGCGGGACGGGGCGTTTTAGACCTTGTGTTCAAACTAGTGTTGTGGCGGCACGAGGCCTGTTGAGCCTCGTAACGTTTTAAAAACTAAAATCCCTTTTGGCTCATATATAAAATAGTTTATGGTTTTTTTTTTGTAAATATAGCCCAGAAAGATTTATTTTTATAGTAATAAATAATTATTTATGTCAAAAATCTACATATACAAAAATCATTAGTCTCGCTAAAACTCGAGAACGGCTGAACTGATTTGGCTAATTTTGGTTTTGAATTATTTGTGGAAGTTCTAAGAAGGCTTAAAAGGTGAGTAAATATGAAAAAAATGCTTGGAATATAGTAAAAACAACAATTTCGCTTTCCCTTAGAAACTGCTTATAGGCGTTTCGTAGTTTGCCGGGTCAGCTAGTACCTAATAAATATATACACATTAAATATTGAAATTTAAATTAAAATAATTAATAATAAAGTATATTATGAAGTAGAGGAGCGTATCCAGAAGGCTGGCTGCATTGCCACGCTGTATGGCAATACTTATTTGTTGTGCGAAATATGAGTCAGCCTTCTGATCACGGATAGTGTCTATTTTGGATTTTTGATTTGTATTGTACGCTACTAGGCCAAGGTAACCTCGTATTAAGATAGGTATACCAAGATATAATTAATCTTTTTCCTACACAAAACTAAATTGAAGGTGCACTCACGACACCACAGATAAGTCTATGTATGTTTTTCTTAACCTAACTGCAAGCGACATACGTTCGGGGCCACTTAGACCTCGTTTTGCAGTGCACGTATCAATTCAATTAAAGATCACCTTAAGAAGTCAGAAAATTCTCCCGTCCAAGAGAAATGTATGGAAACAATAAATGGCTGTCTTATTAATAATGTGTTGGGGGTCGCCGTCCCCGACCAATCTGCTACGTTGCGTACGTGAGGTCGCGTACTCACGGTCTAATTGTAATAAACTGGGTAACTAAGACTTCCTGCTACGTGTCGCAGAATGAAATAAGATGATAGATAGATAGATAGATAACACTTTATTATACACCAATAAAAATTCTAACCAGTTTAAATTATAACTAAAATTATAACTAGTTGTGTACAAAGGGCGGTCTTATCGCTAAAAAGCGATCTCTTCCAGACAACCCCAGGAATCAATTGAGATGATAATGGCGATGGTGGTATATGTAACATATAGTACGAACTACTTACATTTCAATAATAAATACATAAATGATATATATGTAGATATTTTATATATTATATAGATATACTTAATATACATACCATACAAATACATATCTACAGAATATATAAATATTTATAAATGAATTTAAGTATCATATTCCAACGACAGGTTGGAATGTGATAGATAGATGTTTCGCTGCTCACACTTTACTTGCCGACATCCGCTTGTACTGAAAATATTATAGGAGGCTATTTCGAGATATAAATTCCAAATTCATATTATAATATTATGAGAATGGATATACGCGATGTATTTGATCAAGTATTTTTGTGTTTCGATGGGCAAGTTTCTTGTACATTTTCTTTTACACATCGTCAACTAACTATCCATTGCAGCACGCAAACCTATCCTGGTTTGTTTTTTTGTTTCTCGGGTATAGTAGTTAGGTTAACGGCCCGCCTAAAGAAAAGTCGTTATAGTCGCCTATAGACATTTGTAACGCCAGAGGTGCGCTGTTAATGTACTGCCCGCCTCAAAAGAGGCGATTGGAACCTGGCCACTGATGCTGGGACACACTCAAGATTGATATGGCGGTGTATTTTATACTAGGGTGTTAGTCATCCAGACGGGCTAATGCCTTATCAGCTGGCTGTAGGTTCTCTTGTCACCTCTTACAACCGGGCTCCCGGCTGCAGGAACTAGAATTCTTTTGAATTCCTTCGCCTCTCCACTTCTCACAATTTGCTCTCAGATACATATCGTAGACTCCTAACTTCTTTTTTTTAATATTTTTATTGCAAGAGTTCAGCAGACAGGAAGACGGCCCACTTCATAGAAAGCGGTTAACATCGCCTATGGCCATTTGCAACACCAAAGGTGCTACAAATGCGCTTCTGATCTCTTAAAGGAGACTGGAACCTGGTCACTAATGCCGGAACACAACTCAAGGCTGTTATGGCGGCATACTTTAGACCAGGGTTGATAGCCATCCAGTCGTGCAAATACCCTACCACCTGGCTGGCTGGCTTCTGCACACATTTCATCTTTTTATGTTAGCTCTTTTACAGTGCAGGCTATCAATCTCTGGAATGCGTTGCCTCTGATTGTTAGAGAGGCCAAAACATTACCTACATTTCAGAACTCACTTAGAAAGTACTATCTGTCTTTAAATAAATATGTCTAATATATTAAACATTTACTTATTTATCTATTGTAATATATGTTAATATAAAATGCTTGTCATATACAGGATGGACTTTTTTAATGCCACTTTGAGGGAAAGTACTCTAAATAATAGAGATAGCAAATTTTACTCCAAAGAAACATTTCCTTATTTTTGAAAATAAATAAAACTGCATTCAAAGATTTTCGAAAAGTCTCTTGCTTCACCCGGGAATCGAACCCACTAAAATCTGTAAAAATTACACCTGTAATTTTATTGCATCGATCGTTAGGGTGAATCACAAGGATGAAATCTTTGTAACATACTTGGTAAATTTGGTAAAGGAGTTTGCATTACAAACACGTGCTATTGCAATCGTCTTATCTAAATAGTACTTAATTTGTCATTTTAATTGATAAATAACGTCAATGATAAATTATTAATTACTAACATAAGTAAACAGAAGAAGTAACAGATCTTTGAGTAAAAGTGCTTTAGCTTGGCCCATTGAATTTATAAGTACAGATTTCATGGTTTTCCTTTCATTAAATTTACCAAGTATATTATAGAGATGTCATCCTTGTGATCGACCCTAACGATCGATGCGATAAAATTACAGGGTGTCATTTTTACAGATTATAGTCGGTTCGATTCCCGGGTGAAGAAAGAGAATTTTCGAAAATCTTTGAATGCAGTTTTATTTCTTTTCAAAAATAAAGAAATACTTCTTTGTAGTAAATTTGCACTCTCTATTATTTAGAGTATTTTCCCTCTAGGTGGCATTAAAAAAATCCACCTGTATAATGTTAATAAATATATTTATTTAGATTATTTCGTATATATTGGTATTCTACAAATGTTTCTGGATCTATGTATGTATTAAATTTATAAATAAGTGTTAGTAATGTATATTTGTTTTTTTTTTATTGCAGGAGTTCAGCATACAGGCCCACTTGATGGAAAGCTGTTACCATCACCTATGGACATTTGCAACACCAAAGGTGCTACAAATGCGCTGCTGCTCTCTGAAAGGAGACTGGAACCTGGTCATTAATGCCGGAACACAACTCAAGGTTGTTATGGCGACATACTTTAAATTGTACAGTCCTATCTTTTTTCTGTTCCACCTACATCGCCAGATTAGTTAAGAATTTCTTTTAAGTTAGGTTGCCTGGAAGAGATCACTTTTAGCGATAAGGCCGCCTATTGTTTTGCCAACAAGTATTGTAATTATGCATTTTGTATTTGTTTATTTTGGTGAGGAAAATAGTGTTATCTATCTATCTTTATCTGTTCCTGGAAGTGCGAAAAACCTGCCATATAATCCCAGTCTTTCTCATTCCAATCGGCGACCTTAGAACAATACGTGGGTCTGCTGGGCTGGAGGGCGTCCTCCACTACGCTTGTCTAATTATTCTCTTCACTCCAGGACACACTTTACCTACAGATGTCTAATTAATTTGAAATATTGCACATGTAATAATGACCATTGAGATATAAAAATATCTTATTGTCCTAATATTCTGATTAGAGTCATTCGGCTGATATTAGAATTTATTACACTTGTCCGATTTTTGCAATCGGCGCGTTTAGCGCGGTGTAGCGTTTTCTACATAATTTTCGTTGGTTTTACAAATTTCAAATTATCATTTATCAATCGATTCAGACCAGGGGGTTGAGGCTGGAATGGTTTTGCACAGTTTTCCAGGCCGAGCTGCTCGCAATATATCAGGCAACAGAATACGTATTGCGTTGCGGCTTGGTTCGAGTGGCTGTGTTGAGCGATTCCAGATCCTCCGTAGACCTGGTCTGCAACCCGGACACGTTCCAGCCCCTCGGCTTTGCTAATCGAAGGAATTCAGCGAAGCTGAAAGGGAGAGGGTGTAACACCCGACTGTTTTGGGTTCGAGGTCATGTAGGCATCCCCGGCAATGAGCGGGCCGACGAGCTGGCAAAGCTAGCAGCGGCGCAAACCTCAGTATGACCAATGTCCGGTCTCTTTCTGTAAGAAAGAGATTCGGATGGAGGCGGCGCAGAAGTGGGAGTCTAGGTACACTGGTGGAGCAACAGCGGGTGTAACAAAGTTATTCCTCCCAAACGTTAGTGCGGCATACGCAATAGTCAAGAAGACCGAACTAACCCCAACGATGGTTCAAGTGTTGACAGGACACGGCGGGTTTTCTGCCTATCTGTTCAGATTTAAATGTAAAAATTCCCCACATGTCCATGTGACACGGGTGCGGATGAGACCATACAGCACCTCCTCTTCGTATGTCCGAAGTATTACCGCTCTAGGAGTGCTCTAGGAACAGCCACAAAAATAGAAATATCGGAACAAGTCTAATGTTAAGGGATAAACAGGCCAGACCACTCCTGGAACAGTACTGCTTGAAAATAGCGAATGATGCTATTAAGAGGAATAAAACAAGATAAATTCAGGCTGACACAACAACATTACATATAGTGGATGAAACAACTGTATAAATATGACTATACTAGATATACTATATTTACAAGTAGTCTTAAGGAAGTAGATTCATAATATAATATTACATACATATAATAAATAAATAATATAAAGTTATACAAAATAAATAACTGTTCATATAGTCCTTTACTAAGTCAAGGGAAATAGCAGGGTTAACTTGGCCCTATATTAAAAAAAAAATATGTCAATCGATTATACTGCTCTAGCCTGGTCGATTGTGAACCGATTTTGAAACCTCTCTCACCTTCCTGCTGCCTTTTAGTTCGGTTTGCTACCTAAGCATATTTTGTAAATATATTTTTTTAGAAGTAAATGTACGTAATAGTTCATCGTCATCATTACCATCAGCTTTGCAGTCGCAATTTAGAATTTTCCCCCATTAACCTTAACAGCAGTGCTAGGCGAATTCGACACTGCAGGAACTTTTTAAGCACGTCGTCATTGTGAAAGACACTGGGTCTAAAAGTTCTAATCAAGGGGCCACATTCCTGCGGTGGCACGAGCGAACCGACGCGTTACGGCGATCGTAAAACACAAATCGCATTAGGAAAGGGTTGGGCCATGGAGCCGCGCTTCTCTGTCGCGGTAATGGGGTGTGGTTTGAGTGTAAGCGATGAAGCGGAGTCAGAACACATAACATCTTTTTATGCTCGTATTACTACAATAGTATATATACTTCAAGAGATCAAGCTGTAGAAGACACCTTTGCCGAAGAATCAAGCAGAAGAAAGTTAAAATTATAATAATGATTCCACATAAGATCTGTCTCCTTTTAGACTTCATCTACACTCCTACGCATGGTCTTCATATTTTTTTATTGTGAAGTCATTGGCAAACTAGCAGTACTTTGGGCAGATCTCTTTAAAAGTGAATGTGATTTGAAAGTCTTAACCAATGGTTGCGTGATAAACTGGATATAATTTATCAAGTCACCAGTTCGTGGGTTCTAATCCTACTTTTAGATTTCCATACTTCCCAATCTGGTGCTCTGCTCCTATGAAACTATTTTGCGAAATTTCATGACATTCTGATAATATGTTACGAATAAAATGTTCATTTATATAAATATTAATATAGATAATAAATGTTCATAAATTAAAGTCTATGTGAAATTTTATGACCTATCTAGTTTACTTGCAGATGGCTATATCTTATGCTAAGACCAGAAAGGAAACCTACATCGCAATAATGATAAGTTAACAGTCGGATGAAATAAGTTTTAGTTTTTATAACTTTTTATCAACCCCAAAACGCTGAAACCACTTTGTACTAGCGTTGCAAATTATAACGTAATTTCTATAATGAGTTAAATAGCGTATTTAGTTTAAATACTACGGCCTCTGTGGTTGAGCGGGCTAGGCCGTTGCTAGCCTACCTCACTGCAACGCAGAGGCTCCGGGTTCGATTCCTGGTATAGTAAATTTCAGAAACGTATTTTCTCCGTTATTTACTATGGTCTGGGTGTCTGGGATCGGCCCCAGAGTGGTACGTTGTATATTACCCATAACACAAACGTAACTTGCTTAATTTGGGGATATACAATATGTGTGTTTGTCTGCCGATTTTAAAAATAATAAAAACGTTACGTGTTACGACGATGACATGGTATTTGAACGCCTGCTTTGATGTTTTTTTTATATCACGTATAGGTTCGCGTTTGACCATTATCTCTCTCGATTCAAGAGGAGATATGGTCCAAGATCGAGCACGCTTACCTATTCACATGAGACTTGAAGACACCCAGGTTGTAGGTTTCGGGAAGAACAGACTCCGGCAGTGAGTTCCACTCCTTTGCGGTGCGCATAATGAAGGTGGACTCAAAGCGCTTTGTTCGTATAGGTGGTATGTCCACCATATAGCGGTGCCGCATGCCAGTGCGTCTGGTTGTCCGATGATGGAAGGGAGACGGCGGGATAAGATTGAAAAGCTCCAATGCACACTCTCCAAAATGTATCCGATAGAAAACCGACATGCTGTATGTATATAAACTTTGTGTCAGAATTGATTGTGATATGTGTCAACTACCCCATTCTGTACTGAGGCGCATGATCGCTTGTCGCTCGCAATGACACCGCGACACTGGTCGTAAACGTTTTACGACCAACCGCCACTGGTCGAGATTAAAATCATGCATTTTATTTTATTCGTCATTATGACGAAATTACTCGGTTCGTTCTGATACTGCTGAAAGGAGTAGTTGCGGTCTTTTGATCGCTGTTGTCGTTTGCGCCCTTTGATGTTGTTTCACTACTAGTTGTCAGTTTCATTTATTTGTTTTTTCGAAATTAATGATTTAAGATTAATTTTTAAGAGCGATGTTTTCGGGCAATCTTGTCTGATCTCACAAAATTGTATTTAGACCATTATTGACTCTATAACTAAGGTTCGTTCAACGACGTTTTCGATTCATTGTGTGTTACTTCTTAGCAGCTCTCGATAGTCTCGAATACAGTCAGAAGTCCAAAACTACATATCCTGTTGCTGTCCCCAAGTAAGAAGGTATTTAATGCTTATGGTGGATTGATTGCACCTTCTTGAATCCCATCTCCCATCCCACCCCACAACAACCACTATGGCAAGTATACTACTAACCACATAATACCAAAATTAATTAATCAATTGCCCACCACACCAAGGGAATCTTTAAATTACAAAAATATAAAACAGAAACTAAAAAACTATTTAAAAAAATTGCAATGACAGCCCGTGTGTATGAGCGTTCGCGACTAGATATATGTTATCTGTACATACGATGTGTGTTGACAGTGAACTCCCCCTAAACGGCTGGACCGATTTTGATGATATTTGTTTTGTGTGTTTGAATGGGTTCCCGGGTGGTTTAGATTCACAATTAGAACCGGTAGGTGGCGCTGACAGCAGGTTCTAGAATCCTCCTAATCATCTGGACCGATTTTGGTGATATTGTTTTTGTGTCATGAAACAAGTCTTTTAGGAATTCAGAAAATATGGCGGTACTTCGCCGGGTAAGCTAGTGTATGTATAAGTTTTTTCCTGTAATTGCGAGGGTGTGTTGCATCACACGCAAACCTCATAGGTTTAAGTGGTGCTTTCTATTTTGTAATGTATTTCTTTTTATTAAAAATAAATAAAGAAATAAAAATAATAAAGGTTACATAATTTTATGATCGACTAGCTGATGCCCGCGACTTCGTCCGCGTGGTGTGGTTTTTTAACTATCCCACAGGAACTCTTTAATTTTTCGGGATCAATAGTATCCTATATGTTGACCAGGGATATAAGCTACCATCATACAAAATTTCATTTAAATCGGTCCAGTCGTTTCAGAGATTAACGACAAGACAAACAGACAGACAAACAAAAAATTTGAAAAAAAATCTATTTTAGTTCTATTTCATTTGTTACACCCCCCTGACTCGGTTTTTAGCATTTTTTTTCATTGTACAGAAATTTGACCTCTACAATTTTATTATATGTATGTATATAGATGGTTTTTGTTATTTACTATCATATATACGACCGGTCATGTTATACGGTTCCGAATGTTGGACCACTAAAGTGATAGACCACATACGTCTTTACTCAGCTGAGATAAGAATGTTGCGATGGACTTGTGGCGTTACAAGAATGTATAAGGTGAGGAATGAGTACATAAGGTGATCTTTGAAAGTTGCACCTAAAAATTATTACATTTTGCAATATTTTCTTATTGTCACAATGTAAGTAAATGGTAATTGTTTAAATGTAAGTTTTTTT